>CM039736.1:17742201-19240547 GCA_022539455.1 Dendrobium nobile | reverse complement strand
TTTTAATTTGATAAGGTTTCAATATAGTTTAAAAAGGTTTGAACATTGTTGGAATAAAGTTTAACAAGGTTCGAGCAAGGTTTGAAAAAAGATTGAATATGGATTTAGTAAGAATTAAGCATTATTGGAATAAGGTTTAAAAAAGATTGAAGCAAGGTTCAAATATGGTTTAACAAATTCAATCTTGGTTAGAATATGATTCAAATAAGGTTAGAGCAATGTTTGAACTTTATTCAAATATTGTTTGATTATGGTACTAACATTATTTGAATCATATTATCATATCTTCTTTATCTCTTATGGAATTGAATTATTTGAGTTATTTTTTTAATGCATGTAGATTTTCACTCTAATTATATCTATAAAGAGATATTATACTGCTTGAGTCACATATAAAGCTAAGAGAGTTAATGATCTCATGGTGAAGGCTACATGATCACCTTTAGTAAATTCTTTAAATCTCCTTAATTAGTTCTTCAAGACCTTGATTTATAAATTATTATTAATAATGGTTGACAATGAGAATGAGGGATACTCAATTATTTTTACATTAGATTGAAGAACATAATATTCAAAGTTAGTGATTTTGCTCAAATCAATGGGGTGAACTAGAAGAGTAACTAGGTGCTCATATAAAAAAATACATTTTGCACTTATTGATGAATTAAAATGTAAGTTATATATAAACTATTATATTTTAATTATTTATTTATATCATTAAATATTAAGATAGATTAACTCATAAGCCTTTTAGAAATTATTCTTTACAGGTAGTTGTTTTGTAATAACCTAAAAGCCATAAATGAATTTTATTTGAAAATATGAAAATTTGTGAATTAGAAATAATGCATCTTTTATAGAAAATGATACTACTAGTACATTGATGAATTAAATATTAATATAGATTAACTACACATGCCTTTATAAAATAAATATTAATGCATCTTTTATATATTTTCTCGTATTTCATGAATTATTGCATCCTATATACAAAATGATACTACTAGTACATGTCACATTTGCATGTAAGCAAGGAATACTGACTGTCAAAACTATAATTAATACAGGTTGACTCTTAAAATGTTAACACCTTCTACGGGAGAGTAGGCCGATGGGCTTTTCTTTTAAGATGGTTTGTAGTATAATCTTGGTAACATATATATAGATTTCTTTGATAGGCAGAGAAGTGACTAATCATTATAGATTATTGAAAGCTACCTATAATAATGTGTAATGATGATTTAGTGATGATGATTAATGATATGAAATAATTGACAAAACTCGTTAATGACATAAGAAAGAATATAAATATGACATTAATGTTGGATATCATGCCTTGTTGAATAAATTCATATGATATTAGCATCTATGTTAATTTGCATATATGAAACATCACATAAGATTACACTATCAATTTAATACATCAATGCAACCTCTACATGAGATTTATAGTGATGTTGTGATAAAAGCATTCATGACTTATATATTAATTTATAGAATTGCATGCACAATACAACTTACAATATTGTTTATAGAATGAAATGTAGGGAATACAATAGATAACATTGTTTTTCATTGCTTTAAACAATTTTATATATATATATATATATATAATGGTTTCTATTTTTCAGTGTAATGGTTTCTATTTTCACTTTTATTGGTCATACTGAATTATATTATTGGTGTAATATCAATGATTATATTGAAAGACCAAGATGAATATACGTATTAATTTTCAAGATCTTGCACTAAAAGATTTGGTGGTTTTGAGTTCTATTGGGCTTTGTAAGCTCATAATATGGTTTTTATTGATTTCAGATCTGAGATGGGGTCATGAACTTAAGGGATGAGGCTGATTAGAATATTTAGATTTTTCTTTTGATTTCTATATTTTATTTTTTTTTCTTTTATAGTCAAGGATTTTGTGATAAATTGATGGTGTGAGTCCCTGACAATTATATACATTTGTTTCTTGGCTTCTATTGGATTGATTTATATTGATCACCTATAGAAGCTCTGATACATTAATTAAAAGATAAAATAGTAATTTTTTTTTTCAATTTTGAAATTGGGGCATCACATGTTTACCCTACATTACTATGTATAGTTGATAAGGACTTCTATAAGTCCATTATACACACTATTTCAAAATTTTCCAATTAGTACTATGAAGAAGAAAGTCCCCACCACATGTTCTGAGAAAAAGGACATAGGGCTAAAGAACAACTTGTTGCAAGTAAGAATATGCCCTCCTCTAAAGGTGATGAAGGGTAGTCAAGTTAAGTTAGAGAATAATCAATAGATGTTGGAGCAAAATTTGGTTACTCTAAAAAAATTATATATAAGGAGGAGCATAAGAAGGAGAAGGATAAGGATAAGAAGGATAGTGATGGGATACTTGTTATTAACTCAGCCATTAATTCATTTGAGATTGGGGATGCGATACATAAGGAGAATAAGCTGGAGTGAAAATTAGAGGAGGTGGAAGAGATAGGGGACAAATATCTTACTTTTTATGTATAGATAAGGAGATGGAGAATATAGGAGATGTAGGGCCATATTTTACTATTATGTATGAGTAAGGAAAAGTTATTAGATTAAAAGAGAAAGAGGTATACAAATAAAAAGTATTTGACTAAAAAGTTTATAGGTTCATCAAAGAAGAGGCATAAGCCTATGGATTCATGTGCCATTGATTCCCTTCACTTGATTGATGAAAGAACTATTTACCTTTAAGTTTTAGATTTCAAGATTGATAGACATCTCCAAAGATAGGGATGTAAGAGTGGGCATTAGAAGAATAATGTGATTTTAATAGCTTAATATACCTACTATATGGCTTGATAGTTATTGTGTGCCATAATATTCATGAAGGTAGAGAGATATAGAGTTTGGTGTCTTAGTTTTGTATGAAAATCTAGCACCCACAAATAAAAGAGGGGAGTGCAACAATCATAAGAGACATCAAAATTTTTATGCGAAAAACATTAAAAAGAGAAAACTACGAGGACTAGCCCATTTAAAATGATTCCACTTGTGCTTTTGTTGATTACAAATGATGCCCTTCATATAGGAAGGTGTTGGCACAACATATAAATATACATCATGTAAAGAATATTCATTTGGTCAGTAGGACTCTAGCCAACCGACCTAGGTCAGAAGGGTCGTAGTTGAAAGAAAGAGGTTAGAGGGACTATTATCACGTGATGGAGGTCCAAGGGACCATAGTCGATGAGTGATGGTGTTCAAAGGGGCCATTGGAAGGAGACAGTGATTAAAAGGACCATAGTGATGGGTGACTGAGGCTGGAGAATTTTAGTTGAGAAATTGAAGTTGAAGGGACTATAATAGGGCGATGGTGGTTAGAAGGATTATAGTTAGTAGGAGATAGAAGTTGGAGGGATCTGTAGTTGGGTGATTATGGTTGAAGGGACCATTGTAAGGCTACTGAGGTTAAAGGGTCGTTGTCTGGTGATGGTGGTCGGAAGGACCATAGTTAGTGGGTGATAAATATTAGAGAGAGCAAAGTTGACAGATGATGGTGGTGTGAGGATAATAGTAGGTGGAAGATGGATGTCAGAGGGACTGTAGTTGGGTGATGGAGGTCGAAGGGACCATAGTTAGATAATGGTGGTCAAAGGGATCGTAGTTAGACGATGGAGATAAAAGAGGCTATAGTTAGGTGACGAAGTTCAAGGGATTGTGAGACGGAGGTCATAGGGTCCATAGTCAAGTGATGGTGGTCTAAGGACTGTAGTTGATGGGTGATGAATGCTAGAAGGAAAATAGTCAGGCCACTGAGGTCGAAGGAATTTAGTCAAGAGATTGTGGTTAGAGTGTTTGCAGTTGACAACTAACAAATGTCATAAGGTCTTTAGTCGGGCAAAGATGATCGAAGGGACCATAGTCGATTGGTGAAGAAGATCAGAGGGACCTTACTTGGCGGGAGATGGGGCTCGGGCGAAGACCCAAAAATGGTAAATTGATTGAGGTTTGACAGTGATAGCCAAGCAGAGGTCTAGGAATAGTGGTCAGCGGGAGGTTTTGCCTGTGATGGTGTCTGGGTGGATCTCTAAGACTCTTTAAGCCTTATAGTTCTCTTGATCTTTAGCCCATAGTTTAAGCCTCTCTATCCCACTCATGCAAGGAGAGAGGGTCTTTTCATAGATTTTGAGAGTGGCATGTTTCATAAATATGAAGAAGATCTAGGATAAATTTGAAGTGCTCTATCATATGACCCATATTGAATCCCTTGATAATAGAGCATTCATTTAGCATTTAAGTACCTTAATGATGTTATAATTAATTGATATTGAGCTCGTTGGATTCATCTCATTGAGTTGCTTGATTCAATTATAAGCATGCCATATTTGATATCATTTGGTCATCAAATTAATATTTTGAAGCTTCTATATATTCTTCATGCCCTTCATTTGTGGTATTATTAGCCCAGATTGGACTGATTTGGGTGTTGCTAGATTCATTTCATTGAATATTCAATTTGATTATATATTTGCTGAAAATGGAGTTTGGATGATCCCAAATTTTATTTTAAAAATTTCCAACTTAAATATGCCGCAAGATTCGTGCTCGATCAAGGCAAGTTTTGGTGATGTATTAATTGCTGTCATATTTTTGGATGTCGAAGCTCGTAGATTCCAAAAATATGTGTCATATCCATTTAAAAATTTATTGATGTGAAGTTATAATTTTGCATAAATTATGAGGCATGACTGCTCCCTAGACGTCAATGGGCCTTCCTTTAGGGCCATGGATCAAATAAAATGCCTTGGATCATAACTTCAGCATTTCTTGAAGTTGGGCATTGATCAGAGAGAGAAAGGTCAGAGAGTTTTGATCCATAACTTTTAAATTTACTCAAAATTAACTGTAGAGGCATTGTTGGGCTCTAAAAGTGCTAAAATATAGTCTACAATAACAACAACAACATTAAGCCTTTGTCCCACTACGTGGGGTCAGCAACATGAATCCTTTTTCGCAATTGTGCAGGTTAAAAGTCAAATTCTCATTTAAATCTAATAAAAATAGATTATTTCTAATATTTTCTTACCAAGTCTTTTTAGGTCTACCTCTACCTTTCTTAAAATAAGTCAAATCTAATACCTCAACTTTCCTAATCGGACCATCGAAAGGCCTCCGTTTAATGTAACCAAATCATTTAAGGCGATTCACTCTACTATTATCTTCCACTGAAGCTACTCCAACCATTTCATGTATATGCTCATTTTGTATCATATCTCTAAGGGTCAAGCCACTCATCCACCATCTTATAGAATTTTCACTTAAGTTTGAGGGGGACATTTCTATCGCACAATAAGCCCGATGCATTCCTCCACTTCAACCATCCAACTTGAATTCTGCTGATAATATCCCCATCTATTTCACCATCACTCTAAATAGTAGATCCAAGATATATAAAATGTGTACTCATATTAATGACTTGATCGGCCAAAGTCACAATCCCTTCATTAGGTCTATTGCTACTAAAATTACACTCCATATATTTAGTTTTAGATCAACTCAAGCGAACTCCTTAGACTCTAAAGGTGACCTCCATAATTCAAGTTTACCTTTAACTCCCTCTCTAGTCTTATTAACAAGAAGAATATCATCAGTAAAAAGCATACACCAAGGTACATCCTCTTTCAAATGTCTAGTGAGAACATCCATGACTAAAGCAAAAAGATATGGACTTAAGGCTAATCATTGATGTAATCCAACCAAAATAGGAAAATACTTGGTCAAATCACCTTGTGTTTGAACACAAGTAATAGAATGTAAAAAATGGTCCTGAGGATTGAAAAAAACATTTGAATTAGATTGTCTAAGCCAAAAATTAGGCCCGGATGTAGCTTGGTGGCCAAACTGGTCGACCAACCAGCTGATGCCTGGGTGTAGCATGTGTACGTGCCTAGCGCGGATACAGAAGCTTGAATATAACATTGATTTTTTAAAATTAAATTTGAAGAAGATCCAAGTGTGTGCTTTTTGCTAACAATATTCTTTTTCTTGATAAGACAAAAGAGATAGTTAAAGGTAAACTTGAATTATGGAGGTTAACCTTAGAGTCTAAAGGTTTTCATTTGAGTATATCTAAAATTGAATAAATGGAGTGTACTCTTAGTAGTAATAAACCTAGTGAGAGGTTTGTGACTTTGAGAGATCAAGTAATTAATAAGAGTACACATTTTAGATATATTGAGTCTATTATTTAGAGTAATGGTGAAATAGATGGGGATATTATTAGTAGAATTCAAGTTGGATAGATGAAGTGGAGGAATGCATCGGGCTTGTTGTGTGATAGAAAAGTGCCACTCAAACTTAAGTGAAAATTCCATATGCTTTATTCCGTAGAATGTTGACCTTTAAAAGTGAAGCATAATATTAAGTTAAGTAATGCAAAGATGAGGATGCTTAGGTGGATGAGTGACTTTACTCTTAGAGATAGGATACAAAATGAGCATATACGTTAAAAGGTTGCAGTAGCTCCAATGGCAGATAAGATTAAAGAGAGTCGCCTTAGATGTTTGGTCACATGAAATGACGGCCTTCTAATGACCCGGTTTGGAGAGTAAATATATTAGATTTAACCTATGTTAAGAATGGTAGAGGTAGACCTGAAAAGACTTGGTTAGAAAATATTAGAAATAACCTTTCTTTATTAGGTCTAAATGAGAATTTGACTCTTAATCAGACACAATGGAGAAAAAGGATTTACGTAGCCAACCCCACATAGTGGGATAAAGGCTTGATGATAATGATTGTTGTATGAAGAAGATCCAGGGTAAATTTGTAGTGCTCCATAGGGTGACCCATACTGATTCACATGATATTAGAGCGTTCTTTTAGTATTTAAGTGTCTTAATGATTCCATATAGGTTAACATCATCAATAGTGCTCTGATATATAACCTCGGATAGGTATTACATCCTTAATGGATTCTATCGACCTCTTCCATATAGGTTATCATCATCGATCAATTCCCTAACATACAACATTGGATATGTCATACATCCTTGGTGGATTCCTCGACCTCTTCAATATAGGTTAACGTCATCAAACAACGTTCTAACAAATAACATAAAAATAGTCAAATATCCTAGCTAGATTCAAGTGACCTCTTCTCCACTGCACATTAATACATTTATTATAAATTCCTCTTTCAAGAAAAGTTATAACCTGATTATCATCAGGCTTCCACTCAATTAACAGTGTTGGTGTGTCTTTAGATTATTGATAGGGTACACTACTTCGACCCATCCCATCAAGGATGCCTGATATCCACACGCGTTGGTGTGGATGCAAGAAAGTATGACTCGATTGCGACCATCATCATCCCTTCTTTATATCAGATATTAGTGGCCCCTTCCTCGACTACTATTGCCAGCACACTCTCCCTTTCAGCTCTTCACCCGACTGTCGACCACTGCCAATCACAATCAGACTTTCTCTTGTCATCGGATTTCTATCTGACACCAGACTTCCTCTCGTTGCCAAATTTCTACCAAATTTCTATCCAAAATTGGACTTCTGCCTGTTGCCAGACTTCCTCCCATCATTGAATTTCAACCCGACGTCAGACTTCCACTTATTGTTGAATTCTTACCCAACATCGGACTTCCTCCCATCACCAAATTTCTACTCGATGCCAGACTTCCTCCCATCACTGGATTTCAACTCGACATCGAACTTCCACCTATCACTAGACAATGATCCTCTGGAACTTTATTGTCTAATTACAGCCCTTCCAACCTCCATATCTTTATAACGATCTTTCCGACCTCCATTGCTAACTGACTAAGAATCTATCTTAGTTGAGGGATCTCTCAAATAAGGGTAATCCCACATCATGACCTCTCTATAGGGAGGGGTTTTGTAGTTAGATAAGGGATATTGCTTATCTAAAAATAGGAAAAGGCCTTATATTAAGAGGATTGAAGGGAAGAAGAAGGTGATAAAAAAGGAAAGGAGGAGACTTCTACTCTATAAGGGGCTCTAGACCCAGACAGGGGATACCGTCTGAACAGGACTAGAGGAAGGCCATAATTTGAGGAGAAGAGGGGAATAAAAGAGGAAATGAGGAGAAGACTCCAACTTAGTGAGGGGCTCTAGACCTAGATAGGGATACCCACTGAACAAGATCAAGGGAAGGCCTCTTCCTTAGGAGAAGAAGTGAAGAAATAAGGAAAGGAGGAGGAGGCTCCTACTTAGTGTGGGGCCCTAGACCTGAATAGGGGATATTGCCTAAACAGGACTATGGGAAGGACTCAGCCTAAGGAGAAGAGAAAAAGGTGGGGAGGTGCAAATTTTATACCCCAGGAGGGGGTATTTATAGTGGAGGAGGGGAGTCATAGATGTTATGAAAAGAAAAAAAAAGGTTGGCGGTTAGCCGAATCGTTGACTTATTGCAGCCAACCACTATGTTTGGCGCTGGACTCAGAGCCACGTCAGCCATGCCCCGAGAAGTGCACGCAGGTGCGAGGTAGCAATAGGCAGCTCAAATAGGTGCATGGGAGAGAGCTTGCACAGGCACGCAGGTGGGTGCGGGTAGCGCGGTGGCGGTGCAGCGATGGAGGCTACGGCCGGTAGCAATTACTCTATCCCGAAACATTTTTGAACCAAATTTTTGGCTTGGGAAGGCAGAATCAGATAATTTTGGAGTCCTCGGGATAATTTTTTGACATTCCGGACTCAATTTTAAAACTTTTAAAGCTATTCAGGACCTCTATGCCCAAGACCATATTCTTTTTGAAATTGAAATCATGTAAAAAATTCCTTGAAAGTTGCAATATATATTTTTGGACTTAACAACCTTCATCGTCCGAGGCAAAATCTCGAGGCAACTGATACATCATTAAAAAAATATTTTGATCGGGCAAAAATCTCGAGTCAAAATCAAGTAGGAAACTTCCAAAATTAAAATTGGGACCATCCAAACTTTAATTCAAGCAAACTTACAGTTAAACTGAATGTCTCAAAAATACGAACCCAACGATCCCAAATTCGAGTCAATCCTAGTTCAAATAGGTCCAAATCAAAGACTCGAAGCACTATTGGAAGGTTTAAACTACAATTTGTATTATCAAACAGTTTCTAAATGTGACATGCTTATAGTCAAATTGAGCGGCTCAACAAGCCGAATCTAATGAGCTCAAGATTACAAAATTTTGATATCATAAATTCATTCAAATGCCCAATAATTGGTCAACGATCAAGGGATTCAACATCGTTCGTCCATCCAAACACTCCCAAACTACACTTGATCTTGCACCTATTTACAAGCCATTACACTATAGAAAATCTATAAATAGAACCCCTACTTTTCATGAAAAGGGGAACCCCAAGAAAAGAATCAAGAGAAAGATCGTAGATCGCTCTTGCCTCCTTGCTCCTACTCGACCACTGCCTGAAGTTTTGTCAGACCACCAGCCACGCCAGAGTTTTGCCGAACTTCCACCGGACCACTGACTAATGATAGAGGCCCACTGAGCCATCAACTAATGCCAGAGTTCTGCAAAACCATTGTCTGATGTCGGAGTTCCACCGGACTAACGCCTAACGCGGGAGTTCTGCCAAACCACTACTGAATCACTGTTTGAGGCTCAAACTTTTGCTGAAGCACTGATAGAATTCAGAGTTCCACTAGACCACTGAATAATGCTCGAATTTCCACCGGACAACCGCCTTACGACTAATGTCTTTCTGACCCATGTCTCCTACTGATTATGGTCCTTCTAACCTCCATAGCTAAATAATGGTCTTTCTAACCCCAGTCTCCTGCCGACTACGATCCTTCTATTGACTACGGTCCTTCCAACCTCTGTTGTCTACTATGATCTTTTTGACCTCCCTCTCTAGACAATGATTTATTTGAACACTATCTCCCACTGACTATGGTTCTACTACCTCCGTCACCTACTATGGTTCTTCTGACCTTCGTTGCTAGATAACTGTCTTTCTAACCCATGACTCCTGCTGATTACGGTCCTTTCGACCTTCAACACCTATTATGGTCCTTCTGACCTTCATCGCCAGACAACAGTCTTTCTGACCCCTTGTCTATTGCTGACTATGATCCTTTCGACCCCGTCGCCTACTATAGTCCTTCCAATCTTCCTCTCAAGACAAGGATCTTTTTGACCACTGTCTCCTTTTGACTATGGTCCTTTCAATCTCTGTCACCTACTATGGTCCTTTCGACCACCATCGCCAGACAACGGTCTTTCTAACCCCTGTCTCCTATTGACTATGGTTCTTTCAACCTCCATCACCTACTATGGTCCTTTCGACCTTAATTGCCTGACAACAATCTTTCTGACCCTTACCTCCTACTGACTACGGTCCTTCTGACCTCCATCTCCTACTACGATCTTTCTGACCTCCTTAGCCAGATTGTAATCCTTCCGACCTCTATCACCAGACAATGGTCTTTTCTGGCCACTATCGCCTGCCTACTACAGTCCCTCCGACCACCATCACAGACACTAAAGGAAAATCATCTATTACCGGCCAAATTTTCTAGCGGAAATTGATCATTTTTTGATGGTTTTTTAATTTACCAGATGTTTTCCTATGGAAAAAATTCACCCGATAAAACACGTGGGAAAATAAATTTCGGCGGCTTTCCGACGGAATTACGCTGTCGAAAAAATTAAAAAAGAAATAATCAAAAAATTAATTCCTGCAGCAATCTTGGCCTCCCGGCGGCAGCCCGACAAGCTCGCTTGGCCTCCCAATGGTAGCCCGACAAGCCCGCCATCCAGGCCCAACAATCCTGCAAACCACGCAGCCCAGCAAGCCCGCCACATCCAGGCCCGCGCCAGCCCGATTCTGTGCCCTGTGAGCCTGCGCTAGCTCTGCCAGTGTGCGCCCGTCATCCGCGCTCGCGCCAGCTCCATTTGTGCCCGCCCGGCAGCTTGCTCTCGCGCAAGCCCTGTGTTTCGAACCTGGGTGGGTAGGGGAAAATTTCACACCCCAACCAAATTGCTGAACATGTAAATGCGTATTTAATGTTAATTTTTTATATTTAAAATAAATTTTGACAGAAAATCATGTTATTTAGTAAAATTAAATATACTAACAAATTTAATTTAAAAAGTAAAAATAATAATTAAAAATAAATTAAAATTAATATAATAAATTTTAATTTAAATCTTTTTACTTAAATTAATGAAATAATTAATATTATTTTTAATCATTTTTTTAAAATCATTTAAATAGTTAAAATTTTAATCAATTGAATTAAATTTTTAAAATTCTACCATAAAGCTGAAAAAGCCGCCGGAAAATCTGCCGGAAAATTTCGTGGGAAATAATCCGTCAGAAAACTGCCGGAATGTCGCTTGAAAATTCTGCGGTCATGGATGAGTTTCCTTTAGTGAGACTACAGTCTTTTCGACTTTCGTCGCCCGCTGACTATGGTTTTGCCGACCAAATAAATATATCAATAGTGATTCTTTCAAGTCCCATCATGTAATGCATTTTATATGATGTATATTTATTACCTCAAGCCAAGGCCTTCCCCTAAAAAAGGGCGTTATTTGTAATCAATTGCAAATAATAATGGATTTATTCAATCTGGGCCAGACCCCGTGGTTTTCCCCTTTTTTTGGGATTTCCATGTAAAAAATCTGGTGTCTCATATGAATGCTACACCCTCTCTTTTTATATATTTGTGTGCTGGATCTTCGTAAAATGCTAAGATGTTAAACTTTATACTTCTCTACCGCCGCGAATATTTCAGGACGCAACAACTATATAGTTTATGTTAATTGAATCAGAAATAAAAATAGCATACAAAAATTAAATAGGCCACTTTCAGGGAAAAAAATTAATAATAAATAAACATAGCATGATATTCAAATTAAAATAACATTAAGTTTTTAAAATAATATTAATCACGTTACTTAGGGCAGATTCATTTGTACTAATGTTACTAAAATCGGTATGTAACATTGTCAGTATCTTACCCTGGAATCCCTATTAAATGCTCCCCAGCAATCATCTGAAAATAAAAAAGAAAAAATAAGCCCAAGAAAAAAGGAATAATAAATATAAAATTAATAGAAGAAAACAAAAAATCAGACCTAAATTTATGTATTGGTAACCCAATGATGCAAGCCCAGTAGACACCATAGCATCAGCTGCAAAACAGATAACTAAATCAGAAGAAATAATGCCATCTTCATCATTCACTTTACCTCCTCAAGATCATATGAATATTACAGCAACTAAATATTTTTCTATATATTTATTATTTCAATTTTACTATTTAAATAATATAATATTTCTTTAATGAAATTAATCAAAGATTGATGATGACAACAAAGGATGAAGAGAAAGCCACAACGATCTTGTTAGAGTAGAAAATGAAGAGGAAGTCATGATAGATCTAATTAGCCAAATAGAGGAAATCTTCAATGAGATATAGATATGAGAGAACTTCCACGGCTAAAAAGAGGTTTTAAGGCTAGTGTAAGGGGGCTTGCATGCGAAGTTGGAAATGGAATCGATGACATGCAAAGGTGACGATAGACCTCCAGAGCGTGCAACAATGGAGTTTGGATCAGCAGTGTAATAGATGAAGATCACAACGAGATCTTTTTTTTATCAGAGCCCATTCATTTATCAAAACGAAGATACAAAAAAGAAGATGAATACAGAGTAAAGTAAAAAACTATTGTACTTCCAAAAAATTAGGAAGCACCAAAAGAAACCCATGAGAGAGAGGAGAGAAACAAAATTACATTGAGAGTGACTGGTCTTATTTTTGTTATTATTTGATGTTTTAAATTTAATGCTAGTAAATATTGAAACTTAAAAAAATAATAAATAAAATTTTATGAGAGTAAATAAATTTGAAATAACAATCCGATCACAAATAATATAATTTTATCTTAAAAAACTGTTCGAAGTCATTCAATTCTTCTCGGGCCTGTTAATATTGGGCTCATTTGTTTAGATCGATCAAGATTTGAGTAAAAAAATGGGTGGTTCAGATTAACTTAATCTGGGCCTCATTTCTATTGAGCTCAGCAGTTTAAAATTTTTCTTTTTGGGAGGCCACGTAAGCTTCCAACTTAAGACCTATTGATTAGTTGTTAAAACTCGCAACCAACAGATCAAAATGAGTTCCGTAACATTTCAAAAACTACTACAAAAGCTTCTTAAAAGGCTCATCAAATTACCCGTTTCCATAATAAGCTTTTCTGTGATGTCGCACTTGAAATGATTCCAGCTGTTCCATCTGATACGCACCAACAAGCCAAAGTTTCAGCCTTTCACCAACATATGTCGAACCAGTGGACTCAAATATTGAACCGGACCGAGACGAGGAGAGCTCAATGCTTACCCCATGGGGGGGCTAAGGCCCAGATCGTTCTCCAGCACTTTCCTCCGTCGCATTTCCACCGTCCTTTCGGAAGATGAGCTGCTGCCTCGATGCATCTCCACCGTTGCCATGAGGAAGAAGAGAAGGAAGCTGAGTTGAACCGGTCCGGCCGGTTTGGAATGAGCCATGTTGGTTGGACTCCAAGGGGTCAGGCGACCTTCGCTTTATATACTTGTCCTGCAAAATTATATAGCCTTTTTTTAAATATATATCTCTGACAACAAAATTTTATTTATATGAGTCAACATATTTATCTTATTAGATACAAATTTCGATGTAAATAGATCCCAAAGAGTTCATCTTGACATGATAACTGGACGAGCTTCTAAATTAAGAAAACTCTGCACTCTTTTCATAATTATCTTTTAAAAGTGACTCATTTTGATCCGTTAGGTAAGAGTTTTGAGTTCGAGGCTTACGTAAAAAATTTATGTGTAAGTTTGACTTAGACTTCGTTTGGGACATATTTTTTATTGCTTTCTAAAACGGCATTTTAGTACAAAAATTTCTAATTTAAGAAATTTTTGTACTAGAAAACTGTTTTACAAAGCAATGAAAAAATTATCCCAAATGAAATCTTAATTATGTTTGTAGTTGTTTCTCTAATATTACTATTTTCTTATAAAATTCTTCCCTACCAAAATTCGTCACAATATAATCTAAAAGTTATGGTAACAAAAATATGCAGAATGGAAGCAATCAATGATATGATTTATAGAACCTATACATATGATAGTTAGATAAATAATCTAGTGGAAAGTGCATAAGATACGTATATTATAAGAAAATAGGATAATTTAAGCACCACATAATTCATGCATTACTTAACTATTATTATACACACTAACTATCATTTGAGTTGATGCTATAAATGTAACAATAATGCTAAGTAATGATGTTGAATGATTAATAAAGCTAATTGTGAGCTATTAAACTATATATAAATTTATAAAAGCTGAATACACTGCACTACCTTATATGATTATTTTATCAACTATGAAACCCAATTGTCCACTCAAAATAGATTATACTGAAATGAGCAAATATATACCAAGATTGCAAGTGTATAGCTACTAAGAATAATAGAGATAATTTAAGCATAATAATGATAAAGTGAAAGTGCAATGAATATAAATCTAAGTATTAGGGGAAAATGGACACAATTAATATTTATGTGATTCCATCCATGCAATGGCCTACATTCACACACTATCATATCTCATACTTAGGATTCTAGTCTTCCCAAGTAATAAATCTTCCTTTTGCATGAGAAGAGAAACCTATAAAAGCTCTTCCTTCAAAAAAATCTTACCCTCAAGTCTTTTCCTAAAGGAAAATCATACACTTTCCTTCATTATGGAAACTGCAACACCTACAAGCTTAAGCTTAGCAAACTTTTAGGAAACACATTCTTCAAAAGTTACTTTGTTGGAGATCTATGCTTCGTTTGAGACTACCATTTTTAAATCAATTTTTTATTACAATAAATTTTATTTCAAAAAAATATATATATTTATACTAAAATATTGCTTTAGAAAATAGTAAAAAAGTTGTCATAGAGTTTATTTGGGATATCTTTCTTTCTGCTTTTTAAATTAGTTTTTTAATAGAAAAAATTTTTAATTTAAAAAATTTTATACTAAAAATCTGTTTTAGAAAGCAATAAGAAAATTTCCTCAAATGAAGCCTAAGACAATCATCAACTACTATAAAGTTTAATATAATCTTGATATAGAATAATTATAGCATAATTACAATGAAAGTATAAATATAAATACAAAACTACATGATTTAGAGAAGTATATTATTCTAAACTTGATCTTGTGTTGATGAGAAGATAAACATATGAAAACTTTTTCTTGATGAGCAGCTCTTTTGAACACAAAAATAATATTTTATTTTTTATATGAAATATATATGGAATCATCAATGTATTATAGTAAGAATATAATAGTATATATGGTGTAAATTATAGTTCAATAAGCAGCTAAAAATTTGCTCATCAAATAATTAGATTTAACTCAATTCAATTCTGCGATGGCTATAACCAACTAGCTATTTAAGTTGTTGCTATAAAAGAAAATAACTTATTCCTTGAAAAGTCAAAATAAATTTTATTTTAATTCAAGTTAAGTCATTTAAATATAACCTCTTAAATGAAAAAAATCCTATGAATTCAACAAAATAAGATTTAAGTTTGACTTATGAAAGTCTAACATATTTTACTCAATAATGCTAATTCTAAATTATTTTTTTATAAAATTTTAAACTTATCAAATAAAATATAAAATATAAAATATTTTATTCAAACTATATATATATATATATCTATTTAAAAATTAAAATAATATATGCTAATTATTCTTAATTTACATAACTATCTATAACTAGCATGAAAATAATAATTTTAGTAATATAATTATGAAACTTAAACCTAAATTTATCTTAAAATAATATTAATAAAAACTTTCAAGATGAAACAGAATTTAAGCACATAATAATAATAATAATAATAATAATAATAATAATAATCATAAATAGAAAATAAATCTAAATAACTTCTAAAAATTATAGGAAATCATATAATGCTCAATCATACAGTAAAATACTTAAACACATTATATCATATGTTGGAAAATAAGACCATAAGATTTGAAATTTATATTTCTATAATCAAATTGTACATAAGAAATAACATACCATCTCAAAAAGATGATGTGATCTTTTACTACGGATTCAAAAATAGAAATACAATTCTCCATTTTTATAATCAAATGCAGTGTAAAGAATAACATATTATATGGAAAGACAAACATAATATTCTACTATCGATTCAAAAAATAAGAATTGAAATTGAAATATTATCTATGTATCCAGAGATTTTTTCCCTCTCTTAGCGAACTAAAATAGGGTTTATTTTATGCTAGGACTCTAAGTTCTCCATAAAGATAAGCCTCTATGGTTAATTTCATCTCAAAAGAAGCTCCCGAGAAAACTCTCGAGTAAAGTGGTGACTAAATATTTTTAGATTTTATGACATTTCAAGCAAGGTTTAGCGATCAAGGATTAATTATCAATAGGGATTGTATCAAAATTGACCAGTTCTTTTTGGAAATCATAAAATGAAAGGTGAAGTGTTGAAACTTGTTAAGTATGAATTTGGTTGTTAGACCTAGGCTTATGTCCAAGCGGCTAACCAAGGGGGGGGGGGGGGGGGTGAATTGATATTTTAAAAATTCCTCTTATTTTAAATCGATTAAAACTTTAATGAATTTTTTTAAATGATTTCTCAACCACTGATCAACAAAAACAGAAAAGTAAAAAAGTAGCGAAAAATAAAAGACATAAGAGTTATAGTGGTTCGGTCAAACATGACCTACATCCACTTTCTGAAGTCTCCCACTTCAAGTCTTGCACTATTACCACTTAGTATCTCTCCTTTTGCCCCCACAGCAAGACAGAGAAGCCTTCATAAAAACTCTCTTCCACCACTACCCGGTGCGGCAGAGAACCGTCATCCTTTTACACCCTCCAAGTGTAGGCAGAGTACCTCCCACTATTCACATTCTTCAAGTGTAGGCAGAGAACCTTCCGTTGTTCACACTTTTCAAGTGTAGGCAAAGAACCTTCCGCTGTTCACACTCTCTAAGTGTAGGTAGAGAACCCTTCATCATTTCACACTTCTCCAAGTGTCGGCCGAGAACCAGATCTTCTTGAAAGATCTTCTCACGAGAAATCTAGAAGGGCAAGAGAAAAGAGTGAAGTAATTACAATTTACAAATGGAGATTCTTACCTTTGAGTACCAAGTGAACCCTTCATGCTCAAGTAGTAAGAACTCTCCTTTAAACACTCTCTTTCACTCTCTCCTTCAATCTTCCTTCAGCTTGCACGAAGACCATTGGACAAAAAGATTGCATGACAGTCTAAAGTGAACTTTTATTTGAAAGACACGAAAAACCGTTCAAAAACTGTAATTTTTCAAATTCGTGCATACTCGATCGTCCCGTATAATTGAATTTCGTACGTACGAACAGTGTAAAAACTGTTGCGTATAAACTCAATGTGTATTGTTATGAATGCCTTCGTACCCGAGCATCATCCCGTACTAACATAGTTTGTCTGGTACAAACAGTTATTTCCAAGTTTCGTTGGAACAAATCTGCAGGATGGTCCATATGTTTTAAGGAACATAGGACATTATCCTGGGACGAATGTACAAGATCATCTAGACGATTAGTTCAAAGCATGACTCCAGAGAATATCATCCTGGGACAAACAGGATAAAATCGTCTGGATGATTAGTTTAGAGCATGAGTTCAGAGAACATCATCCTGGGATGGTAAGATCGTCTGGACGATTAGAGCAAAGTATGGGTCCAGAGAACATCATCCTAGGACAAACAGGGTAAAATCATCTGGACGATTAGTTCAAAGCATGAGTCTGGAGAATATTATCCTGGGACGAACAGAGTAAAATCGTCTGGACGATTAGTTCAAAGCATGGGTCCAGAGGACATCGTCTTGGGATGAATAGGGTAAAATCTTCTAGACGATTAGGACTTAGAAAAAATTTTCACCTATTATGTTCGTTCCATTGCTCTTTGGAGAGTATAACTGACCTGATCGTCCTGTACGAACATAGTTCATCCTGTACAATCAGTATTTTAGAAGTTTTGACTTTTAAAGATCTCCCCCAATGTATGTTTGCTAAATTACTCAATTACAATCACACTCTCTCTGACTCAAAATGAATAAAATACAAACTCCAAGTTATAAAATGTTATAATCAGATCTTGATTTGAAGTTTTCAATAATCTGGAGTATGATTTTCCTGAAATGTTAGTACATACAAGAGCAAAAAATACTTCTTCCAAAATGTGTTATGAGAAATTAATAATCAATACAATAATATTTGAAATCATCAAAATAATAAGTTGCAAGAATATAAAACATGCAAAAGCTAAGTAGTAACTCTCTCAACAAAGAGCACCATGATTTTGAAATTTTCATAAGTGCTCAAACTTATTATACAATTGGGCTTTATTGTTTTAAGATTAGATGAACTCCTATGTTTAAGTTGATTAATTTTTTAGAATGTTAGGCTTCTATTCTTAGAAAGTAAAGATTTATGATTTTGAGTCTTCATCAAAGCCTACATATAAGGTGAATTACTGCAGAGTAGTTATTTGAACAAAATATAATAAAATACAAGAATTTGTAAATGAGACTTATACCCTTAAACTCTAAAAGAATTCAAAAGAAGATCAGACACTGCTAGACTTACATATGCTTGGAGTGAAATACAAGACAAAAACCTAAAGTGCTTTAAAACCATTAATCTAAGCCTTTATGTTATGTAGGATAGGCAAAGTATTATTTGTTCAAGATAAAGGTTGATAATTTACAGATTTAAATCAAGATTTATTTGATATAAGAGGGGTTCAAATACACCTAACAATTGAAATTAAAATATTTTTCCTAACATCTGAATCTTTTGAATGCACTAATGTAAATTTATATGAAAGAAAAGAAAATATGATTTTCTAAGAAATATTCGATGGCATAATGGCTTTATAATAACAAAAATAGAAAGTTCAGCCTTATCACCTAGGTCATCCCTCGCTTATTGCTACCATGTGTGAGTTTTATATGCACAGCAGAAAAGTAAAATGCATGTCATGCTCACAAGAAAAGCAAAGTGTTAGTGGTTTAAAATATAAATTCAATAGATCCTAGGAGTCTAACTTCTATCAAAGAAAAAGTACATGATGTTGAATCCAGATTTATTTGGTGGATGGTGTCCGATCATACTTTATATATGTTACAACCCAACCCGATCAAGATAGGTCCTATCGTGTTGAGTTGTGACAGATAAATCCCAAAATCTAGTTTTGAAATTATTTTAAATTTTTTATCAATATTCATTTAAAATAAACTAAAGTTTGCAGAGCTATTAAAATATTCAAATACTAAAAATAAACTCATCTACCAGGTTTCTTTCATTTCACACACACACACACACACACACACACACACACACACACACTACAATATAGGACTACATACTGAGCTATAAAACTAAAAAATAAAGTAGCTAATACTGTATAAAAATCAAAAGAAAAATACTTATAAAATCAAATCTGATCATGAACTGCTAATCCATAATCTCATTTCTTTTTCCAGATCCTAAAAACTAGAAGAAGAAACACAATAAGCTACAATGACTTAGCATGCTACATAAATTAATCTAAATTTTCAAACAATTTTTTAAAATATTTTATTGAATATTTAAAAGTAGTTAAATATAATTTAAATAAATCATTATACTGAGAAATATAATAAATACATATCAGTTATTCCATGTTTTAAATAATAATTCTGAATAAATAAATAAATTGAAATTCCTATCATAGAGCAATTCATATCACATTTCCCAGACCTAGATAAAACCTCAAAAGATTTTGGCTGCTTATGACTTCATTTTTATGTTTATAGTGTTAGGAGATAACAACACATAAAACAATAATATTTTGAATCATCAAAACTATACAAGTTGCAAGAATGTAAAACATGCAAATAGCAACTTTCCTAACAATCTCCCCCTTTTTGATGATGGCAAAATAATTATTGTTTGTATAATTTCAAGTTCTAAGAATCTCCTAAACTCCCCCTGAATTGATGAACATATGAAAATAAGGAGGCATCAAAATTATTTTTGTTTTAAAAATTTTTAGAAATACAAAACAAAACAAAACAAACACACATACACTAAACAAAACAAACACACAACGATACAAATACACAAGACACAACAAACAATTTCTTTTAAAAATTTTTAGAAATACAAAACAAAATAAAACAAACACACATACACTAAACAAAACAAACACACAACGATACGAATACACAAGACACAACAAACAATTTCTCCCCCTTTTTGACAACATCAAAAAGTGAAGAAGAAAAAGACTAGAAATGTAAGCAGACATATGAAAATCATTTAAAAATTTAACCTTTAAAGTGATTGACATAAGGTATGCAAATAAAATTAAAACATTAGCCAAATCATAAAATTCATAGAATTTAAGAAGAGATATAACATAGAAACTAAAAAGAATTAATCAACACATGAGTATATTTAGATATTTAAGATAGAGAAAATCATTGTAAAAATGATGATATAAAAATTTTATATTTCATATTTCAATATGTAATATAAATGTACATAAGATCAATTTGAATTAAGAGATTAAAAAATTAAGGAAAGAAATAACTATCACATGTGGCGCTTTGCGCATCTTTTTCAATTTTGTGGCACATTTTTGAGCATCTTTTCACTTGTTGGGCTTATTTTGTGCCTGTTTTTCACATTGCGAATCATTGCGCATTTCTTTTGATTTTTTGTACATTTATACACTTTTCAAGAGTAATTGTATTCTTTTCAAAATCAATAATCTAAAATTTCAAATCTTTCTAAGTGCATAAATATTAATTGATAAGTGAAATACAAAATAAGAAAACATCACAATTGCAATAATAATATTAAAATTAATGTAGTCTAAATAAGAGACATGAAATTGACAATCTTAATAATATCAAGTTATAAACACAACTTAAATTTAGAAAAATTAGATTTTCTAATGAATTCAATTTTATGTTGCAGTTCAAAGTATAGCACTTGTAAGATAAAAAATTTAAGGGTTTTTCATATAGGCTAACGAACATTTCAAACACAGAAAAAACACTTAAACATCCAAAAAAAAAAAAATCTAAAGCAATAAAAGAATAGAAAAACACTAAACAAAATACAAATACATAACTATAAAAAATTTTAGAAATACAAAACAAAACAAAACAAACACACATACACTAAACAAAACAAACATACACTAAACAAAACAAAATATTATTGTTTTATGTGTTGTTATCTCCTAACATTTTTTTGGAAGATTTATTTTTGCTCTTGTGTGTACTAATATTTCAGGAAAATCGAACTCCAGACTACAAAGACTTCAAATCAAATTCAACATGAGATACTTTGAGAATTTGAAGCTTGTACTTTTTATTTGAATTAAATTTGAGAGGGAGTGATTGTAATTGAGTGAATAAATTTACACACACTTAAAGGAGATCTTGCAAAAGTTTTTGTACTGATCGTACGGGACGAACATTATTCGTACGGGACGATCAGATCAGTTATCTCCTTGTAAGAGCATTGAAACGGACAGGAACTGAACTGGAAAATTTTTCTAAGGAATGATCGTCCAGACGAAATCATTTTTTGTCCCAGGACGAGTTTCTCACTGTAAAAATTTCGTCCAGACGAAGTCCAGTTTGTCCAGGACGATGGGAACTGACTATGGTAGTTTCTAGCAATATTCTGCAGTTTTCGAAACCGACTTTTGATATAACTGTTCGTATCGGACGAATGTTTTCGTCCCGGGACGAACCAATTTCGTCCTGGACGAAATTGGTTCGTACAAATGAACAAATGGTTCGTACGTGACAGTTTTTTACTCAGTTCGTCCGTACTAACTCAATTTCATACGGGACGATCCAGTGCGCAGAAAAACATATTTTTAGCAGTTTTTTGGGCGGTTTTTCATGTCCTTTCTATATAAGGAGTCCTAGAAACTATTACAAGTGCCTTTGGAGTTGTTTTCTCTTGAGAGGGATCATTGAGTGTGAGAGTTTGGGAGATATTGTAAGAGTGAAGAGTGAGAGATCAAGTGAGGGGTTTGTGAGGGATTCACAAGGTTACTTGAAGAAGAAGATCTCTTTGTTTCTTCCCATCTCCTTTGAAGGCTCTCAAGTGAAGTTCATCAACATCGATCCGGTTCTCTGCCGACACTTGGAGAGTGTAAAAGGACGACAAAGTGTATCTTTGACAGCCAATGTGTCTTCGTTCTTTGGGAGAAAACTAGAAGAGAGAACTTGAAAGGGAGAGAGGAAAGGGTGGAGTTTGAGAGGGAGAAGATCCTTGGAGGGGATTTCAAGGGAGTGTGGAGGGGATATTCACACGGTTGCTCCGGCAAACTTGCACTTCAGTACGATCGGATTCAAGGGTCGTCTTGAGGGAAGTTTTGGCGAGAAGAAGATCTCTTTGGTGTCAAAGAACCCGGCTACTCCGCCGCATCGAGGAAGGTGAAAGTGATTTTGTACAGGCTTCTATGCCTTGCTGTGGGGGCAAAAGGAGAGTCACTTTGTGGTATTAGTGCAATACTCGGAGGGTGCTTCCGAGGAGTGGACGTAGGTCAAGGTTTGACCGAACCACTATAAATCTGGTGTGTTCTTTCTTATTTTTCTTTCGCATTTAATTTCATTGCAAGTTGTTTACTCTGGTTGAAAAGTTTATTTTTTAAACTTTAAATTTAACTTGCATTAATATTTAAAAATGTTTTCTAAAAATCCAAGAGCAGAAGTATAATTTTTAAATTACCAATTCACCCCCCTCTTGGTTAGCCTTGGAACAATTAATTAGGCTTAACATCCTAATTCATATTGAACGAGTTCCAACATATAGTACAAGAACATATCACATATCCCTGCCTATGATAGAATATCAAAGGATTCTAACCCTTTTGTAGCTCCCAATAGTTCCCTAATACAGACAGAATCATAGAGGATTGTGGCCTCGTATAGCTCCAGTGTATATAATCTTGAAAAGTTGACATAAAGTTTTATTATGGATTCAAAAAAAAAAAAAATAAAGAAATAAAATTCTCCATTTTTTAATCAAATGCAGCATAAAGAATAACATACTATCTTCAAAGAGAAACATAATATTCTACTATCAATTCAAATAATAAGAATGGTGTTTGAAATATTATCTATGTACCTAGAGATTTTTTTCATATCCTAGAGAACTAAAATACTATTTATTTTAAGCTAGGGGTCTAAGTTTCCCATAAAGATAAGCCTCTATAGTTAATTTCATCCCAAGAGAAGCTCAAGAGAAAACTCTTAATTAAACTAATGACTAAATATTTCTAGAGTTTATAACATTTCAAGCAAGGTTTAGTGATCAAGGATTTATCAATAGAGATTGTATCAAAATTGATTAGTTCTTTTTAGAAATCATAGAATGAATAGAGATTATGGAATCTTTTAGTAGGGTGGAAGTGCCTGCTAAGCTTATGTCCAAGGGTGAGGAGACTGCTATCTCGAGTAAAAGGAAAGAGCCTATTAAGTAAGTTGAAGCCTCAGAGAATTCTAAGGGTTATATATCACTGGAATATGATGAGGTCTAACCAATGAAAGTAAGTATTCTATGAGTGCAGGACAGGTTCTTGACCCGATGCCTAGCTTATTTTTTTGAGAATCAATTATAGAGGCCAAGGATTTTGTACAGGCTATTGTTGCTAATTTTTCTAAGATTACCAAGTTGATTGGGATGTTGAATGAGGTCCTCTACATTATTTATTGAGACAATTTTGAATGTTTGTTGGGTGATCTCTATTCTAAATGGGTCGCTAATTATATTTGGAGGATAGTAGGTAGAGGCGAGCAACATCTTAGATTTGAGGATCTTTCTTGTTACTTTAAAAATTTCTTGAGAGTGATAGGGATAAAGATAGTTAAGGTACAAGTGTGACTAATAAATAAGTTATATTAGTCATTATTTTATAGTTTTGCTATACTTTGTTTATATAATACGAGTATAGATTAAAAGTGCATTGATGGCACTTGAAAGTTTGTTAGGGATATTAAGCCCTTATGAACTAGTCCCAAGGCTAACCAAGAAGGGGGGGGGGGGGGGGGGGGGGTGAATTGGTATTTTAAAAAATGTATCAAGATTAAAACACAAACTCAAACCAAACCAGAATTCAACATAGAAATTATAGTGCAAAAAATAAATGCAGAAATAATAAAGGAAATAACACACAAGATTTATAGTGGTTCGGTCAAATCTTGACCTACGTCCACTCCTCGGAGGCACCCTCCAAGTATTGCACTAAACTTAGTGTCTCTCCTTTATCCCCCACAGCTAGTCGGAGAAGCTCTTACAAAATCACTTTCACCTTCCCCGGTGTGGCGGAGTAGCCGGGCCCTTTGACACCAGAGAGATCTTCTTCTTCCCCAAATTTTCCTCAAGACAAGACTTGAATTCGATGGTACTGAGGTGCAAGCTCGCCGGAGCAACCGCGTGGAACCCCCTCTACACTCCTTGAAACCCTCTATAAGGATCTTATCCCTCTCTCAAACTCCATCCTTTCGTCTCTCCCTTTCAAGCTCTCTCTTCAAGTTTTCTCCAAAAGAATGAAGCTTCAATGGCTGTCAAAGACACTCTTAATGAGAAAGCAAGAAGCCTTTAAATAGATTTGTAAAACTGACATTATCATCCAGGATGATCGTCGGAATGTCCCGTATGATATGCATAAAAAGAGAGCTTCTGAAAACCCTAAAAACTCAATTTCGGTGCCAAACATCATCCAGGGTGATCGTAGGATCATCTCGTATGATGCGCTTAAAAAGAGGGCTTCAGAAAACCCTAAAAATATAATTTTGATGCCAAACATCATCCTGGATGATCATAGAATCATCTAATACGATGTGAAGAACTTGACCTGATAGTCCTAGATGATATTTGGATAGTCCAGGATGATTAGTACAAAAATGTACAGATCATCCAGGACGATATTATGGATCGTCCAGGATGATTACAAGAAAAATTATAGTATTTTGGCTTGGACGATTTAGGAAAATCATGTATGTCAGTAAACATTGTCCTGTACAATATAGAGATCATATAAAACAATCAGATTGAAAAATTTAATAATAATTAATCCCCTAATCATAGGATCAATTTAGGCATGATTTGTATTGATCATCCTGGACAATCCAGATCATCCGGGATGATTAAAACAAAAATTAAATCTTAAAATCTTGCATAAACTAGCATTGACGGCTATTTTTCAAAATCATAAAGGATTGTCTTGGATGATCCAAAATCGTCCAGTACGATTAGTTCAAAACTTAATCATCTGGATTTGATTAGATCTCACTCCCTTGAGAGTGTGTGTGCGTGGTCACCAAGCAAGCATACACCCTTACAAGACTTGACTCAAGAAATAAAAATTACATCAATGAATATTAAAGACCCTTTTATAACATAACATTATTCAACCCAATCTTGAGCTCTGATTCTTTATTTGATGTTGTAAGGTATTCCTGAAATATTAGTATACACACAAAAAATATATATTGCAAATACAAGTATACAACAGAAAGTGAGCTATAATATTTGTTATCATCAAAAACATAAACTCATAAGCTCGAGTTGCAACAATCTCCCCCTTTTTGATGATGATAAATATTAATGGTTGAATTTATAAAATTAAAAACATTTTCTCCTAATCTCTCCCTCACTATAATACAAGTTTAAAAATAGGGGAAGACAAAAAATTTATTGTTTTTATTTTTTATATTTATTTTTTAAATAAAAAATAGATATAAATACAACAGTACATTCTTCTCCTTTGATATTATCAAAAAAAAGAGGGGCACAAACAATCAGAATAATAAAAATAAATAAAAAAATAAAATGATCCCTGAACTAGTGAAAAGAAAAAAATAAAATATTCTTAAAATGAGAAAGTTACCTCTTAATTTTATTCAAAAATTTAGTAAGGAATGAATTGACAATGCATAATCTAGAAAATGTTAGAAATTCAAAAATCGTTAATCCAAGCTCAATTTCTTTTAAAGGCTAAAAAACTTCTTAATCCAATATCTAAATCAAGGAATAAATTAGAAAAAGAAACACTAATATTTCAAAACTCCTTTCATAAAATATATCTAATAGAATAATGCAAAAATTGGTGAATTAGGAATCATAATTTTCAAGCTTAAGTATTGAAAATATCAAGGGTTTTCTTAAGTTTTAAGAAGTACAAGAAAGGTAAGCATTATATTTTGTGGGCTCATTTTATGCCTCTTTTCAGTTTTTGGCGCACTTTGCGCATCTTTTACTTTTTGATACACTTTATGTATCATTCTCAATTTGGCGTCATTGTGTATCTTTTGATATGGCATCATTGGCCACCTTTTTGATTTAGCATCATTGACCATTTTTTTTTCAATCAAATATGCTGCATTTTTGAAATTTTTTAAAACTAAAGCAAACACATCCTATTGACAAAAATGAACTACTTAATTAAGAAAATTATGGGCTAGATTCGATAACTTGCAAAAGATCCCTATGCGATAAACAAAATGTAGGAAGATTAAAAAGTTTAGTTTCAAAATCTAATTTATAATATGATGAAGATTTTGAATGAAAAGTAAAATAACCTCTTTAAAAAAAAGAGATAGATAGACAAAATAATGAGTTTTCTTCTTTTGACTATTTTTAGAGAAGTAAACCACAACTTACATAAGAGTTCAAGAAAAATAGGAGGTCAAATTTTCATTTTTAGAAAAGTGAATGTGTGTGTTGATCAGAGAGAACTTCACAAAAAAAAAGTAAAGACAAGTTTAAAACTATAATGTAAAAGAAAAAAATAAAAAATAAACAAATAAATAACAAAGCCTAAAGAAAGTACAGAAAATAAATGAAAAGCAATGAATAACAACAAACAAATAAACACATAAATAAGGGATTAACATAATCTTGTTCCTAATCTGATGATTCAGAAGCTAGGTCTGCCTAGGAGATTTTTTTGCTTTTCACTATTTGCCATTTTTATAATTTACTTAGCTTTACCCTTTTCTTTTATAGAAAGAGTTCTCAAATTAGGGCACTGATTTTTTATATGCTTAGTCTTCCTACAATCAAAACAAACAACATTAGAAGAGATCTTAACATTCTTACTATTTTTATATTTGTTCCACTTTTGTTGATGCTTATGCTTTGGTGAGCTTTTTAATTTGCTTGATAAGTCATCGCTTTTGTCATCAACTAAGCCACTTTTCTTCGAGTCTTCAGCGTTTAGCACTATCATCTCACAAGCATCCAAAAGTCTTTGACCCAAATTTTGCTCGTAGGCAATGAGTGAGCCAATCAAATTATCAATAGAATATTCATTCAAATTTTTTTATTCATAAATAACAACAACTTTGGCATCAAATAAGTAAATAATGTAGAATTTTATTGACTTTTTCAAAGTTTAAAAATTTTTTACCTAAAGCATGCAATGATATCACAATTTAAATAAACATAATATACATGTCTAAGATCGACTCATAAAGTTTCATGCAAAATAATTCATAATCATGTAGTAAAATATTTAATCTAGATTGCTTGATTTCACTAGTGCCTTCGTATATAGAGTGCAATTTATCCCAAATTTTTTTCCCAGTAGTGCTCATGGAAAAATATAAAATTTTTAGAATTTAAAGCACAGAAAAAATAATTCAATGATTTAGCATTTAATTGAGCATTGATCTGTTCTTCTCTACTCCATTGATTAAAAGGAATATCAGTTTTGATTCCATCTAAAATACGTCACGGTACAGAATAACCAGTTAAAATCATTTGCTATATTCAAAAATTAATTGATTACAAGAAAATAGACATGCGAATTTTCCAAAAAATAAAAGTAATATTTTCAAATAAAGGTAGTCTAGTGATTGAATAACCTTCCAAAATATTATGATTAAAAAAATTATCCATCGATCAAAATTCAAAAGTTTTCAAAAACTCATTTTTATGAATCCCACTCTGATATCACTTGAAAGTGCACTGATGGCACTTGAAAGTTTGTTAGGGATGTTAAGCCCTTATGAACTAGTCCCAAGGCTAACCGAGAGGGGGGGAGGGGTGAATTGGTATTTTAAAAAATCTTTCACGATCAAAACATAAACTCAAATCTAATCAGAATTCACCATAGAAATCAAAGTGCGAAAAATAAATGCGAAAATAATAAAAGAAAGAACACACCAGATTTATAGTGGTTCGGTCAAACCTTGACCTACATCCACTCCTTGGAGGCACCCTCTAAGTATTATACTATACATAGCGTCTCTCCTTTAACCCCCATAGCTAGAAGGAGAAGCCCTTAAAAAACCACTTCCACCTTCCCCGATGCGGCGGAGTAGCCGGGCCCTTTGACACCAAAGAGATTTTCTTCTTCCCAAAACTTCCCTTAAGATAAGACTTGAATTTGATGGTACTAAGGTGCAAGCTCGCCTGAGCAACTGCGTGAAACCTCCTCCACACTCCCTTGAAACCCCCTCTAAGGATCTTCTCCCTCTCTCAAACTCCACCCTTTACTATCTCCCTTTCGAGCTCTCTCTTCAAGTTTCCTCCAGATGAACGAAGCTTCAATGGCTGCCAAAGACACTCTTCATGAGAAAGCAAGAGGTCTTTAAATAAATTTTCAAAATTGACATTATCAAGATGATCGCCAGATCATCTCGTACGATATGCATAAAAAGAGAGCTTCCAAAAACCCTAAAAACTCAATTTCGGTGCCAAACATCGTCCAGGATGATCACATGATCGTCCCGTGTGATGAGCTTAAAAGAGGATTTCAAAAAACTCTAGAAACTCAAGTTTGATGCCAAACATCATCCTGGATGATCACAGGATCGTTTAATACGATGTGTAGAATTTGACCAGATAGTCCTGGACGATATTTGGATAGTCCAGGACGATTAGTGCAAAAATGTACAGATCATCCAGGATGATATTGTGGATCATCCAGGACGATTAGAAGAAAAATTATGGTATTTCGACTTGGACGATTTAGAAAATTCAAGTATGTCGGCAAACATCGTCCTGTACGATATACAGATCATCCAGGACAATCAGATTGAAAAATTTAACCATAATTAATCCCCTAATCATAGGATCAATTTATGTATGATTTGTATTGATCGTCCTAGATGATCCAGATCATCCGGGATGATTAGAATAAAAATTAAATATTAAAATCTTGCCTAAATTAGCATTGGCGGCTATTTTCCAAGATCATAAAGGATCATCCTAGACGATCCAAAATTGTCCAGTACGATCAGTTCAAAAGTTGATCTTCTGAATTTGATTAGATCTCACTCCCTCGAGTGTGTGTGTGTGTATGGTCACCAAGCAAGCATACACTCTTATAAGACTTGACTCAAGAAATTAAAATTACATCATTGAATATTACAGACCCTTTTACAACATAACATTATTCAACCCAATCTTGAGCTCTAATTCTTTATTTGGTGTTGCATGGTATTCCTGAAATATTAGTATATACACAAACAAACATATATTGCAAATATAAGTAGACAACAGAAAGCGATCCATAATATTTGTTATCATTAAAAACATAAACTCATAAGATCAAGTTGCAGTATAGATAAAGATATTCTTTTGTTACTCAATTGTTCTTCATTCCGACTCATACCTGAGTGGTGATGTTAGTTAGTTTTTATGTACTAACTACAAGCCTTCTGAGCTTTTTGAATTTTTCATTTTTTAGTGGCAAAAAAATAAATGGTGAGTAGGTTTGTTACTAGTACGTGAAGTCTCTTGTGATGGATCATGTCTTACACCATACTCTAATGCTTCATGGGGTGACCATCAAGATTTGCTAGTTTAGGGGACCTACACTTTGTCCTTTTGTGGAGCTTATCATATTAAAGGGTGAGGGAGTTGCCTGTTAGGACTATTCACTACCAACATGTATGGTGTGAGACTTTATAGATTGAGAGGGAAAATGAGTGCTACATTTTCTAGAGCTTCTCATAAAAATGAGGGGGTATAACCTATAGTGGCTAAAGGCATGGTGCATATAGTCTCCTATATTATTTGGCCACTTAAGACTCGCCTTATATTGGGCACTCATGCACTACTCATTACGGTGTTTATCGTAATTGGGAGGATTGTATGGCTATAAGTGAGTCAAGATAACTCATGAGCTGACTTGAATTTTACTCACTAATGAGCTTTTAAGTCTAGCTTATCTAGTTTCGAGTTCAAGCTCAAGCCTATATTCGAGCTTGTTTACTAAATGAGCTCGAGTTTAAGCTTAGTCTAACTTTACTCATTAGCTCCTCGAGCCACTCAATTTTAAAATATATATTTAAAAATTTATAATATTCCCTTTTCTTAAGAATTTTTAAGATAACAAAAATTCAAGCTTCATCAATGAGCCAATTTTAAGCTTTTTAATCCAGCCAAGCTTGAGCTTTTTAAATGAGCTCAAGCAACAGACCTAAGTCGAGTTTGTGCTTATTAAATGAGCTCGATTCAAGCTTGAGCTTGAGTTTGAGCTCAATATGAACTGAATAAGCTTAGAACAAAAGTGCCACTACTCAACTCAACTCATCTCGACTCATTTACACCCTTAAAGGGGAGTCAATTATAGCAGCTTAGGTATTTTGATATTTGTGATGTCATCTTTATCTTGCTAGGGTGATCTTTATCATGTTTGTACAAAATAATAAATATTTAAAGAGGTGAAATGGGTTACCTCATAGTTGCAGGTGATGTATTTATTCTGATACATCTTTTCGATGTTCTTTCCATTTATTGAGTCACTATTGATATTTATTTCTTTCCATGGATGATTCATTACCACCCATCTATAAATAGAATGAATGGGTTTGAGTGTGCATAAACTTGAATATTGGTTGCTTTTGTTACAATGCTTGCATTTCTTGAGTCTTCTTCTCATGGGCGAGCTTACTTTTTTATGACTGGTGTGGGTGCAAGCTTTTGTCAATTTTGTGGTGCTTCTTCCCATGGAATATGGAAGGAAAAAAAGAGAAAGGAACCTTCCTAATTTTAGCCTTTATGTGTAAATGAATCTTTTACATAGGGGGCATCTCGTAACTCTGCTCCTTATAGGGATAATTGAAGGATAGATGGCTAGGGTGTCACAGGGAAGTGACTAGCACAATGTTTCCATCTTTCCTTTTGCTCTCATTAATCCTTCATGGCATACAATTTTAGTGAATATGATTTGAGATTAGACTCTGTTTGGTTCTGATGCTAAGAGGATTGAGGAGCCAATATGCCTCCTCGGGTGACTTGGGGAGATAATTCTTTCCTCCTGAATCATCCAATAGATTAAGACACTTATTTTTAGGAAAGAGAGTTGTATATGGGTTTCCTGATGTATTCCTAGTGGAACATCCAAAGGGAGAGATGTTAATTCTACTTGGTTTGTCAGAGCCAATTTCTCACACACGGGTTATTCCACTAGAAAATTGAGTGATCCTTTTAGGTGAGTGTAAGTGTAAGAGTTTGTAATGAAAAACATAAAAATGGTTTTTATGTTACCTTTTATTTTTTTTTACAATTAGGTCAGGAAATACATGTGTTTGGATGCTTACTTAATGTTATTGTATACTGGCGAACAACTTAGTAAATTTGGCTCAAGGTCAAGTTTGATGATACTTTATTCTCATTCTTATTTGATGCTGGAAAACAACTTTGTAAATTGGCTTGATGGTGAGTTTGATGAAACTCTATTCCTGTAAGAGAAGTGGATATATTTATATGCATTCAAACTCATAATGTATGATCTTATGCCTTTGCATGAGTTCCCCAAGCGTAAGGTGAATAATTTGTAAATAGAATTTTATCTATTTTTATTTTTTAAGTGTGGGTGAGCACAATTTAAGTTTTTATTTTTATGAATCAAAATATAATATACTACTAGTTGCTCGTCTAAGAATAATGAGTGGATTTGCTAGAAATATAACTTTTCTTCACGTTGGGGGCTTTAGCGCACATGCAAGTCTTGAGTGTCTAGCAGTGTCGGCTCACCATAAGGAGTAGTCCAATATTTTCTTTCAGCTTGAACTTAGAGGAAGACTAAACTGGATTGAACTATAGGTGATCGTGCTTAATTATTACTTGGTTAAGGTACTATGATTTAACAAGTTTCTCCTTAAAAAGGTATTTAATTATGAGAGAACTTGTTGGGATGTTTCTTTTTCGATACATTTAATCATATTGTTGTTTTCGATGGATGTTTGCCAGATATCCACTGAAAACCTATAGCACAAACAAAAAAATAGCCTTCCCTCTTAGGAAAATATTTTCTATAGCACCCGCATATTTAAAAGAGAAGCATAATACTAAGTTAAGTGTGGCAGAGATGAGGATGCTCAGGTGGATGAGTGGCCTTGCCCTTAGAGATAGGATACGAAATGAGCATATATGTGAAAAGGTTGGAGTAGCTCTAGTAGAAGATAAGATTAGAGAGAGTCGCCTTAGATGGTTTGGTCACATAAAACGGCGGCCTTCCGATGACCCAGTTAGGAGAGTAGAGGTATTAGATTTGACTTATATTAAGAAAGGTAGGGGTAGACCTAAAAAGACTTGGTTAGAAAATATTAGGAATGACCTTTCTTTACTAGATTTAAATGAGAATTTGACTTTTAATAGGACACAATGGAGAAAAAGGATTCATGTAGCCGACCCCACGTAGTGGGATAAAGGCTTGATGTTGTTGTTGTTGTACCCGCATAAAAATATTCCAAAATTATATTCATTCAAACATAAACATCTAATCAAAATCATCACCAAACTTTAAGCAAAAACATATAAACATAAACATACGTTCCAAATTATTTGACCATTCAATAAAAGGTTTAAAATGAAATTTAAAGTTTGTTTGTTTAAAACTACACAAATGTCCGAAATTAAATAACTTCATATGTCTAGAAATAAGAACACAACATTTACTTATAATCTGGCTCCTCCTCTGCTTAAGTTGTTTGCTTTCCATTGAATTGCTCCTTCATTTTTATTGTTCATCCAACAACTAAGTTTGTTGTATATGAATCTGCATCTGCATCTGCACCTGTAAGTCAGGTTGTGATTTCTTGACTCGCTCTATTTTGGATGTAAGAGAAGTTACTTGTTGGCAATATAACAACTCTTTGGTACTTGCTGAGAAGTTGGAGCTACCGGATGTCTGCCCCTCGTATCTATAAGGTTGCGAGCCTAAACCATAAACACGATTGTATTGCATTCCTCCTATCACTTGCAACCAAGTGCATTAGTCAGAGTACTCTATTGATCCACCAAAAGATCACTCACTTGCTCCTGGTTGGCTCTCTCAAACCCGTGTATACTCATCCTACAAAAGTTAATATAATATTGAGCAATTTATACATGATACAAAAAATATTAAACTTATAAACTCACGTAGGCTCTCCTTGTTCATTCATCAATCCATTATTGGTCCTTCTACTGCTTGTGGGTATGATTATTTAACTCAACAACGATCGATTCTCACCCCAGAACCTTTTTCTACAATGTACTGATATTAGTATTCATATCTAAGTAAGTTATTAAAATTTTTTAAAATTTCCTACCAAGCATTTACTGTGCTCAATATGTGGATTGAGCCCTCAGTATAAAAGGAACTACCCATGTCCTCAACATCAGAAGCTCGATTTTATCTATTATGGTCACTCCTACTATAATTTGGGCTACCCCAATCACTTCTTAATGTACTTGTTGTATTGATGTGATTTTCTTAATGACTCTCCTAGGTTTTGATCTTTATAACTATGAGCCAATCTTATTTGTTTCATACTCTACTCGGATAGTTAGTAAAATAGACTTTTATTGCCTGGCTAGCAATGATGAATGGGTTACACTTTTCATATCTCCTACCCCACTTTACTTCTATTATAGTGTAAAATAAATGTATTAATATACCTTTATTATATACTTGATCAAACCAGTCATAATTGTAGAGATACATATTATTCCCATGACCAGGAACTCCATAGTACTAAGAATCATCACCTATATGGGTGTTCCATCTTACAAAAACACTAGAAGTATCTTTCTTCCTACCTTCACACAAAGATTTGGTTTGAACTTTATAGCCATTAACTAAAAAATTTGGCTAATATTTCACTAATGTATTTGGTCCTGAAGCAAGATTGAGTAGTCCCTGATACTACAAATCATTATCTTGAGTGTGCACCTAATTGGTAGATTAAATGTTGGTATATTTGTAGCATGTTTATTAACAAATGTGTTAAGTAATTAAGATAAATTAATAAAAATGAATAGTCAAAATATATATAATATTTTTGAACCAATTAGAGAATTTTGTTTCCATCATCTTTTGGACATCTATTGATACTAATGTAATCAAACCATTAATGAAACTCTTAGAAAATTTAGGATTTATGAGTAATAAATATATAAACAATCTAAAGTCATATTTACTCAATATATGACTCAACTTCATCATAGTTAAGCAACACATACAATGTGGAAGCTCTAATCTCCTTATCAGTCAAATAATGCATGGTGTAAGTGCCTGCCGGTTCACTACTCCCATTAAATATAAGTAAATTTGAGGATTTACATGAATCAACATGACCCACACTTTGAGGTGCAGTACTTCTACTTGATTGTAACATTGTGTCAAAGTAATACAAGCAAAACTTAGTTATCTCATATATTAGATATGCTTCACAAATTAAGCCTTTAGGATGTGCTTTATTCTTAACATTATTCTTAAGTTTATTTAAATACCTCCCAAAAGGATACATCCACCAATACTGAATAGGTCCACCTACTGTAGCCACATATAATAAATGCACGGGTAGATGCTCCATAGACTTAAAAAATGCTGGACGAAATATCTTCTCCAGTTTACACAGAAAAAAATGGAGATGCTACTCCATAAGAATCAAGTGCTCTGCATTTAATTTTGAAGAGCATAAATCCTCGAAGAAGATACTTAGCTCAATCAAGGGCTTTAAAATTTGATTTAACAAAAAACTAAAGATAGTTAGTAGTAGACGTTGTTAGAAGATACGATAGTCATTACTTTTAATCCAAATAATCTCTCAGATCTTATGTCAACACATCTACTTATATTGAAAGAATATCCATCACATACTCGTAGAGTCTTCACTTATTCACAAACGGCTCATCTATGGTATAAATTTATGGTGAATAACTCTTTTCATTTGAGAGGTTTTCCATTTTCCTCGTCCATTAACTCTAAAATTTTTGTCCTACAAATCTCCTTTTAAGTTCATTCTTGCTTTTATATTATCTTTGGATTTATCTTTGTTATTCATGATTGTATCAAATATATTATTAAAAACATTTTTCTCTATATGTATCATGTTTAAGTTATGTCTAATCAGGTTTGTTCTCCAATATGGCAATGATCAAAAAATATTTTTCTTAGTCCAATGGTGGTTGATACCATACCCTGATAATTTGTAATCAACTAATATTGGAGAATCCACTATTGTGGGTATGAACTTTACTCATTTAAATATTTCATTACTAGTTAATCTAGGAGGTGACGGGACATCACCATTTTAGTTTTAGTAAATTCTTCCTTATTTCTCTTGAAAGGATGACCCGTAGGTAAGGACATCCAGTGAAAATTGAACCAAGTGTTATTTCCTTCATGCTTTAAAGTGAATGACTTTATATATTCCATACAATATAAACAAGCTAACTTGTCAGAAGTGTTCTAACTTAAGACATTTCGTACACAGGAGAGTCACTAATTGTCCAAAATAATGCTACCCTCAATATGAAATTGTATTTGGTGAGATATCATATATACTTACTCTTCCCATAATAAATTTAAATCATTGATTAAGGTTTTAAGAATACATCAATCTTTACTTCTGGATTATGTGGCCCTAGAATGCTTAAGTGTTAGAAACATGTAAGGAGTAGTCATACAAAATTATAAAGGAAGATTATAAGGGGTGAGTACCACAGGCAAGCATGAGTAAGGTGAAGCAGACTGGCTAAATAGTGTAAAACCATATGTGCATAAACCTAATCTTACATTTATTAATTCTACGATGCAGGTGCGATGTGTATAATTAAAGTATTTTAAGGCATCTTCTTCTAATGGATGTGTAATAACACCTTCTTATGAGATGTGTTCATTATGACATCTCATATATACAACAAATCTCATGGATGCATATAACCATTGTAGTATAGGAATTATAAGTAAGTAAAATATCCTATTGCCTGATACTTCCTTTAGCCTTCTTTTTGTCATAGATTTTAGTTTAAATCTTGGTGCATTGTAATGATGGCATGTAATTTCTAATAAAATATCTTTATAGCATAACATGCATCAATTGACACAATAATCTATGTTTGTGTATGTTGAACTAAGTTTGAAAACCAACTTCTTAGCTCGATATAAATCTGTAGGAATTATGTTATTTGTTGGGTTAATTTTCTTAAAGAACCCAATGAATTGATTAAAACATTCATGGGGGGATATTATATTTTTCCTTGTTACTTAACATCTTCAAAATAATAGATAACTCGTAGTGAGTGGTGCACCCTTTATATATTGGTTGTTGGGCAGCATACAACAAATCATAAAAATTATATACCTCATTATTTAGTGACTCTTATGTATAGTGTTTTAATTGTTCTCTAATTGCATCATGAACTAAGTCCTTAAGATCATTTCAGATATTTTCTTCCTTAGCTATATTAGAACTTATAAATGGGCTGCATCGAGATTCAAAATGTGGCTTGTACTCACCAAGAGAAGTATAATACCAATATTCTAGCATGAACCCTTTATGGTATAAATCAACAATTACATCATCTAGTCTTCAGTGCACTTTATTTTTATATTTAGAATATATGCATCGAAACTTTCCATCTTAGATGAAGCTGGGTAGTTTACAACCTGTCTGAAGAAAAAACATTACCCCATTAATTAACTCATATATTAATATCTTTCATCCTTGCGCCAATCTTTTATACATCCAACTTCTTTGATTCTAATATCCATAATATATCCAACATATAATATGAAGATATTAGATATTGTTGTAACATCTAACGAAGGAAAATAGATGGATTTTAATTTTATTTGTAAATCAAATGGTGTTATTTCACACAGGTCCCCTATCAATAAAAAAATCAACCAGCCTCCTTGTGCCTTCTCCAATTAGAGGAAATATAAAGAGTCTTAGCTTGCTTGACATGTAAAGAAAGATGTGTACAGTCAGTGTCAGGTGACACTGCAATTGTGGCCATCAATCCTACCACACCAAGAAAGGCATGTATATGTCTTCAAGGGGGTACCTGTGTGAAAATGCAGTTTGTCTAAGATATATTCCAGTGGATTTCTTGACATAAGCCAAATATAATACCTCTACACCTTTCTTAACATAAGAGAAATCTAATACCTCTACTTTCTTAATTAAGTCATTAGGAGGCTGACGTTTAGTCTAAGAATTCTTATCTCTTTATCACACAATAGGCACGATGCATTCCTCCACTTCTTAACATAAACCAAATCTAATACTTTTTTTTCACACAATAGGCATGATGCATTCCTTCACTTCAACCATCCAACTTGAATTCTACTAATAATATGCCTATCTATTTCACCATTATTTTTAACAATAGATCCAAGATATCTAAAAGTGTAGTCTTATTATTGATTTGATCTCCCAATATCTAATGAGAACAAAGAAAACCTAAAGTTTGAACTCCCTCTCTAGTCTTATCAAGAAGAAAAATATCATTACAATGACTTGCAAAAGTCTAGCAAGAACATGTATGAATAAAGAAAACCTAACGTACAAATTTCAACAGTGGATTTATGGAGACGTCGGTGGAGAACAAAGGTTGGGGGAGGCATATCAGTGATAGAGGCACATTGAAAATAGAGTCATGTCAACGATGGAGGTGAATGAAGGTGACGAAGTTGCTGGAGGAAATATAGGTGATGGAGGTGCTAGAGGCGATGAAGGTGATGGTTATGAGTGCAAGAGCAAATTAGAAAGAAATGAGAAGAGTGTCACCGTGGAAAGGAAAATAGGGCTATATCTAGTGTTATTTCCAGCAGATATTCTGACGAAAATCTTTCTTGCCGATATTTCGCTGGATATTTTTTTTTGGGTTTAAGTAAGCGAGTGGAAATTCTTTTGGACATTTTGTCAGTATTTTTTGTGGAAAATTTCATTGAAATTAAATGCTGACCTTACACACTCTAGGAATTAGAATGATAGTTTTTCTACTAGTAAGTTTTTTATGGCTTTTCAGCCAGAAACCTCATCACTTATTTTTCATCAAAATATCTATTGTGTTAATCACCGCTTTTACCGACGAAAAAATATCCGCCAAAAATCCCTCTGGTAAATGATGATTTTCCTATAGTGTTAGTTGCTTGAGAGGGAATAAGGAGTGTATCTTTCTAGAAAAGTTGACTTTCTTTCACACTGGGGGCTCTGGTGTGCGTGCAGGTTTTAACTACTTGGGGGCATGAGCTCACCGTATGGAATATTTTAATCTTTTCTTTTAGTTTATACCTAGAGGATGACTCAACTGGATTTTTACACCTAAAATAAGTTGGATTTATACACCTATATTGACACCAAGTCTATATAAAATGAGATTATTTATTTTCTTCAGGTGCTCCAACTATGATCGTCCCCTAAAAGGCTTCCAAAAGAAATCATCCACAAAAGAAGACTCATTCTTTTTGATCCTTTTACTTGGGATAAACAATCTAATTTTTATGTTAAATTTCACAATCATTTACTTAAAATTTATAAATTATAATTTAAGAAAAGGAAAAGACTCTATACCCCTGCAAGGTTAGTATAAAAAGTATATTAAATACATAGCATCACATCTCAAAATCATAATAATATAACAATTGCTCACTTTTGAGCAACATAATCATGGACATACTTTTATTTAATTAGGTAGCTAAGTAGCTAACACACCATTAAATAAATTATACACATGCTTGAATTTAAATTTATTAGCCCCCATTTAATAGCCCTATATAAGCATAACCAACTATAAAAAATTAGATTAGTAATAAATAAAATAGATGGCCTTAAGCTAGGATGTTTGTTTTCTCATCATAGAATCATCACTTCACAATCACATGCATCAATGAACCATATCACATAACACACATCCACCAACACCACTCATCAATTAATATTACAATAACCCTAAATATGATTGTCATAAGTCACTTTGATAAACTAGCAATACATATAATATGTCAATCATTCAATTTATTCATAAATCATAATAATCCTACAAATCCAAGGATAATATCTATCCATAAGATCTAACAACCTAAAAAAATAAAGCACACGTTTTCTTTTTCATATGCCTTGTATAGTGTTATAGAATATGCAAGCTAGGCTGATGCATATTATCTTGCTAATTAACTGATGTGATCATCATGAAAACTTAACCCCAAACATCAACCGCTCTCCCAAAAAAAGCAATATACATCATTCTTTGCATGTATCCATTAGTCCAAAAAGGGGGGAATTTCATTTTCTCCTATTTTTTTGCTTCACCATACTTTTCTAAAGAATGTCAAAATCATTCTTTAATGTTTCCATTTTGATAAATAGGTTAGTCAACCTTCTTATCTAACCTTTAACTCCTATTCTCAAAATGGTAGGGTCAATTATCTCCTCTATAAAATTTAACCTCTATTATAGTTTCTATGTAATATCATTCACCAACAAAAATAGCTTTTCCATCCTCTCTCAGTGATGTTCAACTTGCTTGTCTCATGCATCTCGAGTAGTAGTAAACACTTCATATAAAGTGGCTAGAGGAAAGAACATCTTCCTTCCATCAATGACAATCTAGTAACCTCAAGAGAAAGTGATTGCCTTGCATTATGAAATATATGATGAAATTCTTCTTTCTTTTCCACTTTAGGGAAATTATTATGATATAATAATTCATCCTCTTCCCCTCTTATCCTTTTACTTCTTCACCTATAGAGGAATAAGGTTATGCCTCAGTCTCTCCTATGATGGTTATTTCCTTACTAGCATCTTTTACATATCTATTAGCGTGAAGGACATCACCATTGATGCTGAAATCCTAACTAAATGGTGGTTGGAAATTTTTCATAGCAAGATAATTATTCTCTTCTAGATTAATGCAAAATTTTTAGTGGGTGTTGGAATTAAGCCCGACACCTTATGATGACCAATCTCCTTTTATGCCCTAACATCTAGTATTTATGGACCCTAATTACTTCTAATGGTATTATGCTTTCCCGTACTCACTCTAATCATTCAAATGAATAGGAATTTGTGATTAGAGCTAATGTTGCTATTCAATTGCCTTTCAAAAAAGGTGAGAGAAAAGACATCCCATTAGAGGAAGGTGAATTTGTTTCTATAGAGAAAAGCTCCCTTCTCTCTAAATGCATTGAAGAACTTGTTGTGAGGGCTAATGATAATTTGGAGGACGGTGGTATGTTTATGGAGGATGAATTTCCTCAACAAACTATTCAAAAGAATCAACATAATGATAGTAAAACTCATTCAACCTCTAATTATAATAGTGATGCTTTTACTGATACTGAGGATATGCATTGCTGCTAAATGTTTTGCCAGAGATGATAATGATACTAGTTTTAGTAAAGTTCATAGTAAGAGAGGGAGGAAGCCAAAACATATTTCTTTGCAACCTCCTAGAAACACTTGCTCACATACTTTCCATTAAGTATTTTTTTATGTTTAATGCTATTATTTGGAATGTGAGGGGCATTGATTTTCCTTCTTCTAGAATTCATATTAATAATTTATGTCATGTTTACAATATCTTTATTCTTGTGTTGATTGAGACTCTTATTTCCTCTTCTAGGTTGTTAAGCACATCAAGGTTTTTGGGTTTTAATTATGCTATTTTGAACATGGCTAACAAGATTTAAATTTTATGGAAAGACCCGATTAAAAATAATGTTATTGGTGATTTTACTCTGGTCATGCATTATAAAGTGGGGGTTCTTAATTTTCATTGTTGTGCTTCTTTTGTGTCTGATGCCTCATCTTGTTCCATTAGAAAACAACTTTAGGATCAACCTATTAATTTCCATAGTATTTGTAGTTTACCTTGGCTTATTGGTGGTCATTTTAATGCTATCACTAACCCCTCTAAAAGGATAGGAGGTTCCTCTCCTTCTTATCGCTCTATGACATATTTTAATAATATGATTCTAGCTTGCAATTTAATTGATATTTATTTTATTAGTAATAACTTTAACTGGAATAGGGATCACTTATGGAAAAGGCTGGATCATGTGCTCTTTAATGACTCTTGGCTTAATTCTCTTAACTCCACCAATGTGCATCATCTTAGTAGAACTTTGTTTGATCATTCTCCTTTGCTTATTAGCCTTAATTTTAGACAACTTAATGCGTCTTCTCAAGTCAGATTCCAAAACATATGGGTATTTCATGACTCATTTTTTGATGTTGTTCAAAATAATTGGCAAGCTTCTCTATACCTGGATAATTCTAGTTTTGGCATGATGAGACTTTGGTTTAAGCTGAAACGGTTGAAACAAGTTTTAAATTGGTGGAACCATCATGTTTTTAGAAATCGTTTTTCTAACATTTTGCAAGCTGAACAACTTGTTAATTCTATTAAGCTTTCTTGTCAAGATGACCCAACTGATGCTAATTTTTCTCTTTTAAAGAAGTCTAAAGAGGAACTTTTTAATTTCTAAGCTTAGGAAAAGGTCTTTTAGAAGCAAAAAGCTACTGCTAAGCACTTGGTTGAAGGAGATAGCAATAATAAATATTTCCAAGCATTGGTTAAGAGGAAAAGGGTTAAAAATAGTATCAATAAAATCCAAAGGGAGGATGGTTCTATTAATACTGTGGAGATTGCTAATTTAGCTATTCAACTTTTTTAAACATGTTTCAATAAAGTTTTTAATCCAGCTCAAATTATGGATCATTCTTTTATTCCCATCCTTATATCACAAGAGGAGAATGACACTCTTTCTAGGCCTCCTTTTGAGGAGGTTAAAGAGACTCTATTGGGTATGAATGGTGATTCTGTTGTTAGGTCTAATGGGTTCACCACTCTTTTCCTTGAAATATCTTGGCACATTATTAATAATGATATTTTTACTTCTATTTTGGATTTCTTTGCAAGTAACCCTATTCATAAGTTCTTTACTTCTACTTCTATTGTGCTTATTCCCAAGAACAACTCTATTAACACTTGGAATGATTTTAGATATATCAGTCTTTGTATCGTTTTTAACAAATTGAATCCTAAAGTCATTATGAATTGTCTTACTTATATTTTACCTAGAATTATTTCTCCTTCTCATATGAGTTTTGTGAAAGGTAGGGCCATTACGGATAACATTTTGTTGGCTCAAGAATTGTGTCCGGACTTGGATGTTAGGGTGAGAGGGGGTAGTTTAATTCTAAAGATTGATGTTGCCAAGGCATATGATAATGTTGATTGGAACTTTATTTACCTTGCTTTATAGTTTTCTGGCTTTAATTCTATTTTTATTAAGCTTATTAAGAATTATATTGAAGATATCTATTTCTTTATAATTGTTAATGGTTCTAAAATGGTTTCTTCAAATCTTCACATAGCTTAAGGGAAGGTGATCCTATTTCTTCTGCTCTTTTTATTATTACTGTTGAATTTCTGTCTAGGGGTCTTACTAATTTGTTTGATAATAAACTTGGTCTTTATTTTAGAACTTTGGGAGGTTTTCCCATATCTCATTTGTACTTTGCAGATGACTTTATTATTTTAACTAATGTGGCTATTAATAGAATTCATAAACTTATGGATTTCTTTTATCAATTTGTGAGGGTTAGTGGCTTATCCTTTAGCAAAAATAAAAATTGTTTTAGTCCTTCTAAGAGGATTTCTAATGATAGTCTTTTAGCTATTAAAGATTTAATTAGTTTTATCCATGCTCACTTACCCATCAAATGTCATGGTGTCCCTCTTTTTAATGGTAGGAGGAAAACCTTTTTATTTGATGATCTTGTTGCTTCTATCTAAAATAAGCTTTTATCTTGGGATTCCAATTTCCTTAGCTTTGGTGGTAGAGTTACTCTTATCAAAAGTGTTCTATGTGCTTTACCGATCTATAGTTTTCAAACTATTTTTTGACTCAAGCTGTTTGTAACACAGTCCACAAGCTTATTAACAAATTATTTTGGAAAGGCACTTCTACTAGTTCTAAAATTATTTAGGCCACTTGGGAGAATTGTTATGGTGTTTTGGTTGAAGGAGGTCTTGGCCGCAAGACTTTATATGATCTTGCTAAGGCTTTTTCTTTTAAACTTTGGTATAATTTGTGCATTAAAGATAGTTTTTGGGCTAACTTTATGATTTTCAAGTATTGTGTTGGCAAACATCCTACTAATTATTTTTTTAAGCAACGTTACTCTAAAGTTTGGAAAAGGCTTTGCAAGGTCAAATGAGATGTGGAGCCCTTTATCTCTTGAGGGCTTGGTGAAGGTAATACTTCTGGCAAGATCGATGGTTAGGTAAACATTCTATTGATTCTATTTTGAATTCTTCATCTACTGCGTTGGTTAAGGTTAACTTTTTTTTTAATTATAATTGTTGGGACTTTGAAAAGCTTTATAATATGATTCCTGATTGCATTATTCACCGTATTTTAAACTTGCCTATCAATACTGCTTCTAAAGACATTATCTTATGTGATTTATCCAAAGATAGTGGTTTTCACTAAAAGAGTGCTTGGCATACTTTTAGAGCTAAAAGAAATATTGATAATATTTCACTTATATTTGGCATAAGAGCATTCCTTCTACTGTTTCTACCTTTGTTTGGAGAATCTTGAATAGATCTATTTCCACTGATGATGAATCTCTCCAAAAAAGGTTTTATTTTGGCTTCCAAGTGTCAATGTTGTTACCATATGGAGAATATACATCATGTTTTTATCTCTAGTCCTATTGCTATTAGAACATGAGTCTATTTTGATGATTTATTTCAATTAAATTTCTTTAATGCCCATCTTTCCCTTAAATCTATGCTCAAGGCTTGGTTTATTAATTCTAAAGGCCACCTCCATAATGTTATTCGTTCTCTCATTATTTGGTTTTTTTTTATTGGAAAGGAATAATTCTCTTTTTAATGATATGAGGATGAACCATCATAATGTTATTCAGAATGTGAAGGATAAGGTTTTATCTCTTATGGCTATTAAACTGCTTTCTTTAAAGAATTTCAAAAACTATTATTTTGTTGGGATTGCTTTAGGGATTAACTTGGTGGGTGATCCTTTTGCTTTTCAGGCTAATTTTATTTACTGGACCAAATGCTACATTAATTTCTTTAAATTGAATGTGGATGGTGCTAGCAGTAACCTTTTTTGGGATGTAGTGGTGTTATTAGGGATAGTAATGGCTGCCTTATTGTAGCTTTTGCTGGACTTGTTCATTCTTTAGTGATGTCACTATGGCCAATATTTATGGTATTCAGTTATGCATATCTCTTAACTTAACTAACTTGTTTATTAAAGTGAACTCTGATTATGATCTCCAACTCTTTCAAGTTGATGGGGATATGTGTTGTATCCCGAATCTTTTTTATAATGTTAGGGAAATTAAAAAGCTGTTGTTGTTTTTGAATTTCTCATTTCAACATTTTCGTAAGGAAGGTAATGCCTGTGCTTCTTGGCTTGCTAATTGGGGTTATAGTCTTGACAGGTTTTCTGATATTATTTGGTCCTTTATTCTAGTGGCTCTTTGTGGTATACTTAAACTTGATGTGCTTGGTATCCCCTATGTTAGATCTTAAGTGTTTTTCTTTCAGGATGATGTTTTTGGTGTTTTGCTTTCTCTGGCTTTTAGGTTGCTGGGTTGTGTTGCAGTCTCTTTATTCTAATTGACTCCTTAGTTTCACCTGCTGGCAAACTATGGTGTTCCTATTTTTTTCTTTTATTACTTGATTTCTTCTTTATGGTGGTTGTGCAATCTATGGGGTTGAGAATCTATATCCTTTTGGGTTGGCCTTCAGGCTACTCTTTTGTGTTTTTTCCTTAAGGGGTTCCTCATTTAGTTTGTATGGTTTTCTGGACTATTGGCTTTATGTGCACACCTAGGTTCTTCGTCCCTTGTTGGGGTTACTTGTGTTATATTGATTTTGTTTTTTTTTTATTCTGGTATTACTTTGTTCGGTTGTTAGTTAACTGCTGCTGGCATATATTTGAGTCTTCCATTTTAGCTGATTTCTTGGTGAATTTAGACTTGAGCTATGATTTCATAGGTTATATTGCTGATGGTTTTTCCCATTGTTGCTCTCCTACCTTTAGATTTCGATTTGATGGGGGTACCCGTAAGGCTTTGGCTGGGCTTTGGGGTTGTGTTGGTGCTATTTTCGGTTTGGTTGCTGCCTGCAGATCATTGGCTATCCCTTGGATTTTGGTTTGGCTTATGTTTTATTTGTTTTGGATGATTGGGGTGAGTAGGATTGTTGACATTATGGAGATCTCATGCTGTTGTTCTGGGGGCTTTATGCTTTGCTGTATGGGTTCTTTAAAGGTATTTTTGGGTGATCCTGAAGGTAGGATTGAGTGTCTTGTGGATTTTCCTAATGAGGCTTCTTGTATTAATTTTACTCTGAGCTCTTTAAGTCTTCATCTCCTCTTTAGCTTAAAGTGGTGCAGATTTGGCTACTTCTCCTTTTTTGCTAGTTTAAATTTAGACTATTTATATTGGTTAAGCTATAATTTTTGGTGGTTTAGCTTATCTTTTTGCAACAGCTTTACTTTGCAGGTGGAGTTACTTTTGGTTGACTTCAAGCTTTTTTGTAGAAAGATTGGGCTTTATTTCATTACTTTTATCTTTCTTTTTTGGATGCTTGTCTATAACATCGTTAGAATTTTACTAGGGTGCCCTGTATTTTTTTAGTGGAGACAATTGGCTCGTAGGTTTTCTTTTGCTTTGTTTTGTAGCTCATATGAGCATTAGTGAGCTGATGGTCTGTTGTAAGGATTTTGTAATCATTTTTAATTATTAACGCGTAGGCCCCTCTGTTGATTTTAACCAAAAAATAATTAATGATATGATAATGTTCTCCTTATGTACGAGTTCTTATAAGAAGATATAAGAAAATATGTCCCTAATATTTGGATCATAAATCTTATCTAAACATGTCATAAAATTCATGAGTGTGTTAGTCTATGTTAAATTAAATTAAGAAAATGCGAGTTACTATATCTCTCAAAATTACTATCTTTCTAAAGTTATTACACTTGAGGGCACCTCCAAGAGAAACTCTTGATATGTAAAGTATGCCTTTCTTTTAAATTATTTGGATTAATTATCAAAGAAAGACTTTGATTCAAAGACTATTGATACAATAGCATAGTTTGTTCTTAAAAATAGAACAATTTGCAAGGCAAAGGATGAACCACTATAACTAAGCAAGATGATTACCTTTCTACATTAATGTTTATATAGTGAAAGTCATGAGATTATTAAAAACTCAATGAAGGAATATAATTAGTTCAAATGGGTAATGGGTAAGGAGTAAGAAGTCTAAGAAAGAGTAGAAATGGCCTTAGTCAGAAATTCATGGATCCATTATCTCCCAACTAGTAAGTTTGAGATCATTTAGTTGAGAAGGTAGTCCACCCAACCTAAACGTGAGGAACACTTAGAACAATAATGAATTACATTATTTAGAGTGAACCTCATGATCTTATAATAAGAAGGAAAACTCATATTCCTTAAATAGATGAATTATATGAGGGGTAGTTTTAGAAAAGTGTATCATTAGTGGTATAGAGAATTGCATACAAAATGAAATAGCTTAAATATACACAAGCAAAGCAACTCAACCATACTGATGATCTTATATTTATTTGGATTATGGCTACCTAGCACACTAAGAAGACCCCTAATCTTATTAAAATTGATGCATCATAAACTGCTCTACCCTAAAACCCATGATGTGCAATACAAAGTTATTTATCATTAGATATGGAAGGTTCTTCCATTATGCATGTTTGATTGGTTATGTTATTAATACACACAAGTACTTGTGGGTTTTGATTATTGGTTAGCTTGATCTTGTATCTTATCTTGGAGACACAAAGAAAGACGATATTATAATAATGGCTTAAGAAACCCTTAATTTATCTAAAAATTTATTTCTAAATTGATTTTATGTTATTTATTAAATTATTAAAGTTGGCAAAAAAGTTTTTATCATGAGAGTTCATTGAATTATCACATATAATCCAAACAATCAAATAGTAGAAATAAATCCATGACAACATGTAAAATTACTTTAAAGAACCTACATGAATAAATAAACTTGTGTGATGTGATTGTTGAATACAAAAATATATTAATGATTTTTGAAACTTGGCAGGCTAACCTATATATACTCTTAAATAAAAAATTTGAGAAAACTGAGCTTTACTTACGTGTTTAGACACCTAAATCTCTCTATGCCTTTCCACTAGTTCAAATATATATACCTATTTACCATGCACTGGGAAAGGTACTACTGGATAAAATTAAGAGTTTGTATTGTGTTTGGAACTAATCCTCGTGTAAACACAATTTTCTAAAAATAAAAGAATTTAGTACTAAATGAAACCATCATGGGATAAGAAAAAAAACACTAGAAATGCAAATTAAGCCACATTTTAAAAGGGCTAATAAAATTGGGGAATTGATGTCAAAGAGAGATAGTTGCATGTCTAATACCTATAAAAGAGAATAATTTTATTCTACTCTATTATAGTAAAATAGGAAAACAGTTATGCATAAGCCAAAAAGCATCACAACTAATAAACAACCTATATTAAGGAGTTATATGCCATGAGGTGCAAAGAATTTTCTTGTGAATCATCGACTATGCTAAACCCTTCCTATACTAATCTACTAAGGGGTTGTACACTATCACAACAACTAAGTGTATACTAAAGTCTTCTATGTAGTAGGAGTTAACTGAAATACATATGATAGTTTATGAAATTTACTCATTTTAAAGGATTCAATTATACTGAGGCATGCCTTTTCAATTTAATTGATTTTTAATAGATTTACTTCTAAATATTAAGATGACATTCTTTTGGCTAATTATATTTCTTGAACAATAATATAATGTTTTGTTACGATAATATTACTTTCATTATTAGGTAAACCATCATCTTATATAAATAGTCAAGTTGTCATGACTATAGGCTAAGGTCAAGAACTAATAAGATTTGCATTATTTGGTCAAGTACTGATTCATTTCATGCATGTGCAACTGCAAGTAATATGAAAAGAAATGATTGAAATCATTAGCTTTGAAGATTAATATTCATGTATTTGGGAGTGATTCAAAGAGAGATGAAAATATTCTTAACATTCAAACACTACAGGAAATTCAGCTATTACCGACGATTTTTTTCGGTGGTTAATCTGCTATTACCGACAGTTTTAAAACTAACTGTTGGCTTCTCGGCGATTCCAAAGCCGTCGGTAAAGACGACATCGAAAAAGGTTGCCGGCGGTGTTTTTCTGGCAGTTTATTTCGCCGACAGCTTTCCGACGGCTTATACCGTCGGTTATTATCAGATTTATTACCGACGACATTCCGACCGTCAAACCGTCAGATTTATTATCGGCAGCTAACCGGCAGTTTTTCCCGACGGCATAGCCGGTGGTTATAGCCGCCAGCATACGGCCGAAGAACTGCTGGACAGCGTTGGCATACCGCCGGTATAATACTGGCAGCTACCCGGAGGTCATTGCCGATGGCATTGCCGGTGGTAGAATTTGCCGGTGTATCGCCGGATAACCACCGGACAACATTGATAAATCGCTGGTAAAATACTGGCGGTTAAAGGATAATTTCGGCAGCATCAGCCAGCCGTCCGGTATCGTCATTTTCGGCGGTCAAAACATGGTAACCGTGGGTAGACCGCTGGAAAATTCTGGTAGTTAGAGTACATTTTTGATGACTTAAAATAAGCCGTCCGGTATCATCATTTCCGGCGGTGAAACCGATGGTTAGCCGCCGGTAACCTGTAGCATCTGAAAATAAAAATTGACAGCCTCCCCTCTATTTGAGGGAGGTTCACCCTAAATTCTAAACCTGCACAGAAAGTAATAAAAACAAATTTTGGGAAACATGCCGCTATATTCAATCAATTGTCACAAATATATATATAAGCACAACCAAAGAAAATAATAAATGTAACCAAAGTTAATATGTTCAACCAAATTCACAAGTTCTAAATTCAATAAGTTTACAATCAAATCATCATAAGTTCATCAAACATAAAAAAGTTCTAATCCTCAGCTGTATTTTCGATGTCTGGAGAAGCATGTGAATGCTCCTCTTGCTCTTTCTTCATTTGATTTTTCAACTCTGTAGGATGGCAGCTCTTCCTGCATTTCATTTAGAACCTTTCTCATCTCTTCAATCTCTCTAGTCAGCGCTTCAACCCTCTGACTTACAGTTTCTTCAGCTCCACTTGGATCATAAAATGCTGAGGTGGATGAACTGCCCTGATAAGCATAGCCATGTGAACCCAAGCCATATACCCTCCCCCTCCATCTTCCACCAACAATATCTGACCATGTATGATACTCAGAAATCTGGGTTGATCCTGAAGATGATCCCTCGCCAGTGGACTGTTGACTTTCCCAAGCTTATACAAAATCATCCTGCGAGAATAAATCCATAAAATATATTGATATTACAATTAGTTTTATTAAAATAAATTTCTATTCCCAAACTCCAAAAAATTTTACTCACATGAGCCTTCTTAGCCTTTCATCAACCCACTGATGGTCAGCTTGATGTTGATGAGTTCTTGTATGCAACTCCAGTGGTGTTTGCTCCAGACCAAGGTACTCTTTCTAAAAATTTAAGATATAGTTATAATAATATAGATATATTTAATAAACTAATTTAAAACTCTTACAAGTCGTCGTCTATGTTTCGTATGAGAAACATGTCCACTAATATGAAGAGTGCTTCCTACCCCCACAGTTAGAGGCTCTGTTCTACTTATTCTGCTCTCTTATTTTTATAAACTTAGGGGTCACCTAAGCACTACTCAGATCAGCTCATACGCCCTCTCCAATCCATATTGGATGCTGCCCAGACTTTCTAATATCCGTGAACATGTCCCTGAGATAGGTCGCTCCTCTCCTCTCAAAATTGGTTATGATCCTTGTGCTATGCTTAGGTAACCACCTAAATTCTTTATGTAAAAATTTAGGCATAACCAAAAAGATTAGTACAAATTAAATCAAATATTTGAAATCATACCAAATAAGTATACCTGAAATTCTCCAAATCACATATCCCCAACCTCCTTTGGGATCTTCTTCTAGGATAAGTAAGGAGCATCTTTATAATATCCCGAATCTTGTATGTAGGTGGTCTTGAAGGATTGAAGATGCAGGTTAATTTCTTTGTCAATAATATATAATATATCAAAATATAATCAACATAATAACATAAACTAAACTTACTTATTGCCCTCAGGCTCAATGTATTGATGCTTATCTGCTGCAGTTGCCTGACCCCCAGCGCCAACCTCTGCTGGTCTAGATGGTCCACCATGTTCTGGCTGCACCGGATATGGGTAATAATATGGGTAGGGGTAATGAGGGTGAGGACCAGTGGATGGACCTGCTGCCTGTGATGATGGTGGGGGATAATATGGATAGAATGGAGCAGCATGTGCTTGATCTGGAGAGGGAAAGTGAAGACTCGTCGAGGGAGGAGGGAAGTAGCCAGGAAAGTGTGGAGGTACAATAGCAGGTGGATCTGACTGACCCTGACCCTGCTCATTCGGGGACTGCTGTTGGCCCTTGGTTGGTGGTGGTGGTGGTGTAGGTAGAATCGGTGGAACTGAAGGTCCCTCACCTTCATCAGGCTGTCTGGCTATGCTGGGAGTAACACTCAACTTCTTCCGGCAGAACTTTGAGGCAAATGATTTACGAGAATGATCGTCACCTGAAGCCATTTGCATTAAAAGAAGTAATTAGTAAAGCATTGTAATATATAAATAGTATAAATAAAAGAAGCAATTAATAAAAAAGTATAATTCTACAATTCTAAATATAACACAATACAAATAAAAGAAGCAATTAATAAAGCAATTAATGAATTACAAAAATAAAGATTAGCAGGTAGAAACATACGAAGATAATCAAACCAAGTATTTTTCCCTCCATATTTTAGTGTGAAAGCTTTACTATTCTCCATGCAGTAAGGACATGCTAATTTTCCTGCTATGCTCTAACCAGACAACATACCATAAGCTGGAAAATCACCAATGGTTCACAACAATGTAGCTCGAAGGAGAAAATTTTGTTTTGTTGATATGTCATATGGGAGCACTCATTCTCATAATAACTTGAGGTCATCAATTAATAGATGCAAAAAAATGTCAATTTTTGCTTTCAGATTATGTGATTCAGGTGTTTTAAGAGTTAAGAACATGTACGGAGTAGTCATACACATCTCTGATGGAAGGTTGTATGGTGTTAATATAACTGGCCAGCAAGAGTACGGTGTAGCTATTTGACTATATGGGGTAAAACCATCGGCACATAATCCCAATATTATATTGCGGGGTTCAGCAGCAAATGAAGCATGCACTCGATCAAAATGTTTCCACGCTTCAGCATCTGATGGATGAGAAAGAACACCACTTTTTGCTATTTTGTCCTTATGCCATCTCATAGAACCTGCTGAACTCATTGATGCATAGAGTCACTAAAGTATTGGAATGATTGATAAATAAAATAAATAGGAATATGAAACATCTTTCTTTTGACGACGTTGTTTTCTCGAGTTTGGCTTAAACTGAGGAGCATTGCAGGTGCGACAATAAACTTCAGCTGCATCATCCTTGTAGTATAACATACATCCATTGATATAACAATCAATTTTTGTAGCAGTGAGACCTAACTTGGATACTAATTTCTTCATTCGGTACAAGTCTGAGGGAATTAAATAATCCATTGGATTAGTTTCCTTGAGAAGATCAATAAAGTCATTGAAACAATCATGGGGAATATTATACTTAGGTTTAATACTTAGCATCCTCACTACAATGGATAATTCTGAATGGGTAGTGCAACTGCCCTAAATTGGTTTTTGAACTGCATGTAATAACTCAAAGAATTTTTGGGTTTCTGCATTTGGTGGCTCTTCCACACTAGCCCTTAAATTAGGACCTACTACATCAAAAATAAGTTCTTCAAAGGGTCTACTCATTTTATCTTCATCAAATGTTTCATAAGCTGTAGATGAACCGGCATGAGCATCTCTGTATGGTTCGTACTTTCCATGTGATGTCTAAATCCAGTAGTTTGGAAGAAATCCCCTATGATATAAATCAAGCTTCACATCATTGGGCTTGAGGAATGCTAAATTTTTATGCTTCGAACATGGATTTCTAAATATTTTATCGAACTTAAAGGAAAGCAGTTGAGATGTAACTTCAATGAAAGTATCAACTCCCAGTATAAATTCATCTGTTAATCCTTTTCGACCCAGCAATCTATTATACATCAAATATCTCTCTTCTTAGATAGTCATTTGGACGTTGAAGCAAACGTCCCCCTACATAGTTTTGAAAATATTTATTAGAACACATGTGTAAACCTAACAAGTGTACGTGCTATACTTTAAAACAAGTATACTTTACTTGAATAGGAATGCATTGTCTACCTCTACCTTTATTAACATAAGTCAAATTTAATACCTCAATTTTTCTTATCGGGTAATCAGAAGGTCTCCATTTAATGTGACAAAACCATGTGAAGTGACTCTCTCTAATCTTATCTTTTAATGGACCTACTCCAACCTATCACGTATATGCTCACTTCGTATCCTATCTCTAAGAGTCAAGCCACTCATCCTTCTCTTTAATTTATTGACCACGATTTAGAACCATTAAGCATTGCAGATCTCGCCACCATCTTATAGAATTTTTACTAAAGTTTTAGGGGGACTGTTCTATCACACAATAATAAGCCCGAATCATTCCTCCATTTCAACCATCAAACTTGAATTGTGCTGATAATATCCCCTTCTATTTCACACTTTGAATAAAAGATCCAAGATATCTAAAACGTGTATCTTATTAATGACTTGATCACCCAAAGTCACAATCCCCTCACTATGTTTATTTCCACTAAAATTACACTCCATATATTCAGTTTTAGATCTACTCAAGCGAAAACCTTTAGACACTAAAGTTGGCCTTCATAATTCAAGTCTAAGGAAAGTACTTGGTACATCCTCTTGCAAATGTCTAGTGAGAACATCCATGATTAAAGCAAAAAATATATGGACTTAAGGCTGATCCTTGATGTAATCCAACCGAATAAGGAAAGTACTTGGTCAAACCACCTTGTGTCATGTTAAAAGTTAAATTCTCATCTAAATCTAATAAAGAAAGATCATTTCTAATATTTTCTAACCAAGTCTTTTAAGGTCTACCTCTCTCTCTCTCTCTCTCTCTCTCACTCACTCACTCACTCTCACTCACTCACTCTCTCTCTCTCTCTCTCACTCACTCTCTCTCTCTCTCTCTCTCTCTCTCTCTCTCTCTCTCTCTCTCTCTCTCTCTCTCTCTCTCTCTCTCCCCCTCTCTCTCTATTACATCTCTCTCGCTCTCTCTCTTTCTCTTGCTTTCTCTCTCTCTCTCTCTCTCTCTCTCTATCTCTCTCTCTCCCTCTCTCCCTCTCTCTCTCCCCCTCTCTCTTGCTCTCTCTTACACTTGCTTGCTCTCTTTATCTCTCTATATCTCTCTCTCCCTCTCTCTAGCTCTCTCTTGCTCTCTCTCTTCCTCTCTATCTATCTATCTATCTCTCTTTCTCTCTCTCTCTCTCCCTCTCTCTCCCTCTCTCTCTCTCTCCTTCTCTCTCTCTCTCTCTCTCTCTCTCTCTCTTGATATCTTGCTCTCACCCAAAGTCACAATCCACCTATTAGATCTATCATTACTAAAATTACACTTAATATATTCAATTTTAGATCTACTCAAATGATTACAAGATTACAACCTCTTGCAAATGTCTAGATTATAACCTAAAGAATACATTAGATTACAACCTCTTGCAAATGTCTAGTGAGAACAAATAATCACCAAAAAGCATTCAAGTTTACCTTCAACTCTCGGTTTACCTTCAACTCCAGCGAACACTAGGGCGACCGGTGTGAGATCGACGGCGATAAGGCAGTGAGGGTTCGAGGGTGACCGGTGTGGGGTCGACGGCCAGAGATCGGTGTTGGCTGTTGTCAAGCCACTCGGTCGTGCTAGAGGCGGCGGAGGCGATGGGGGAGCACAGCCGAAGAGAGAGAAGGGAAGAAGAGAAATTAAATGGGAGGCTTGGGCTGGTTAATTTTAGGGCTTTTACCGGCGGTGTTCTGGTGGCTTATGCCGTCAGTAATAAAATTACTTAACACCGGTGGTCGTAGCCGCCAGTATACCGCCAGTAATATTTAGCTCCGGCGGTTATATGACTGCCGCTAGTTCCGACGGCCTATACTTAAATAACCACCGGTTAGGCCGCCGGAATTAACTGGCGGCAAAACTGCCGTTATTACCGGCGGCTATACAACCGCCGGTCAAGGCCGTCAGTAACAGCTGATTTCCTATAGTGAAAGGAAGCTTCTATTGCTTAGAGTGTTGGATCAGTCCAAGTAGAGACCATGTAAATTGAGAGAAAGGGATGATATGAGTATTTGTGTATACTCAACACCAAATAGTGTTTATAATAAAAAATGTTGAAATAACAGAAAGACACAATAAATAGATAATGATCAAGTTGTAAGGAGATATAACCAAATGTGGTATGGCCAAGCTTAAATGGGGACTACATAAACATGTCACTAATAGAATTACAGAATAAAAAAAAACATGATTTTGTAGGGATTAAATTAACCAATCATGGCATGATCAAATCCATGGATAGTTTAACCAAAAGTGCATTGTTAAACTTGTGGTATTCTAGTTAAAGAGCATAGATTCAACAACAACAATAACAATAACAACAACAACAACAACAAAGATTAAATCCAGGTAGTATAATCAAATGAGCATGGCTATAGTGAATGATAAGTTTAACCAAAAAGTACAATGCTAGTTTGAAATGTCTCCCAATTAAAATCGTATAACATGGAGGATATATAGTAAAGTAATAGGCATGTCAGTTCATTACCAAAAGTGGTATGGCAAGTCTAAAAAGTTTTTCATCCAACAAGGTGTGAATGAGAGAAGTAGAAAGTATAACCAATCGACATGATTATATTTAAAAAACACTTAACCAAGGTGGTATGGCTAAGTTCATAAGAAGTATAGTTAAGATGCATATAAGTGTTCTAGTGATAGAATAAAAGGCAAGCCAGAGTGGTTTTCAAAAATAGTTCAAAGCAAGTTAAAAGGTTCTATGAAGGATCTAGAGTTGACTAGCCTAGCATGTTGTATAAGTCATCCTCAAAAAATGTAAGACCTTATTGACTTGTTGTTCAATAAGGGTGAACTCATCAATTTTGCTTAGATATATTCTACAAAGTTTAAAACATATTAGTCAAAAATAGTTTGTGACATTTTAGGTTAATAATAAAGTAATCAAGTTAGATCACTATGGTGCATGTGTTATGATTACATTCTCCTATGATGACTGAATGACCAAAAGAAGTCATAGACATGTTTTATATATTCTAATCATTATGAAAAGTGAAAGATTTTAAATAATTTTCAATAAATTAGGATATGTTTATGACAACAAAATATACCTTTGGAAAGACAGCTATGATTTTATTTAAAAGTCCATTCCAAATTTATTTGAAAATTTAAGAATTATTTAAGAATATAACCATTTTCTTTGACTCAATATTATGAGGCATCATTGGTCAAAATTTCACAACATTTAAACTTTAAGGTTGTTCATAACAAAAACTTTAAATAATTTTATAGAATATCCTTATTAATTTCTATTGAAGAGGAATTAATTAGAGTAGTGTGCAATTTTACTCAAAAAGAGCCATTGTGCCAATTTAAGAAAATAATGAACGCCTGATTTTGTCTTCCTCACTCATGTGGGTTGGGCTTGAGTCAGTTGATTAGATCCCTGCCCATTCATTTACCTACTTACAAATAACTTTTCATAGAGAGCTTTTGTATAGGGAGCAAGGGGAGACCTGGACTTTCCTTCCATGCACTTAGCTCGCCTAGCTATAACCCCAATCACCCCATAAATTAGACCTTTTATATTGAGCAAGGGTTAAATTTTGATACCTATCTGAGTTACCAAACTCATCAAAATCAATCCCTCAACTTTGATTAGATGAGAGTCACAAAAGTGTCTCTAAGATTAATTAGAAACCAGCTAGATTGACGGACAACTGAAAACCCAAAATGTTTGGTCGTATTAAAAGAGGGATATGCTTTTTGAAGTGCAGAAGGTGAAATAGGTTGTTTATATTTTTCATTCATCTAATATTTTGGCATTTTAAAAGGACTAATAAAATTGGGGAATTAATGTACACTTATACTCTTTAGAGTTAGGTGAATTAAGCCTATGTTGAGCTAAGACAATCTAAACAAAGATAAGTCACCTGAGTCATAGTAATTGAATAGCCTCGAATCATCTTAAATCAATAAGTCATAGGAAACAAGTAATCTAGAGCCATCTAAGACTTCATTTTGGACAGCTTTCTTATTGCTTTCAAAATCAACTTTTTTAGTATACAAATTTTTATTCAATAATTTTTTTTACTAAAAAAATAGCTTTAAAAAATAGTAAGAAAGTTGTTCCAAACAAAACTTAAGTTTGTGGAAGTAAGGTGAAAAGGAATACCAATTAAAGAAGATTAGTAGTTCAAATAGAATCTATCAACAACAATACTTAACATATAATTCTTAGCAGAAAAACTTGATCTATCAGTTCTCAAGTCAAATTCATCCATTGCGCTTGGCACTTGAACAACTAGCACTATTCACTAAGTATTTGGCTATCTGATTAGAAATACTACCAACAATACTTGCTCAATCATATCAACTGGCTTATTTCCTTCTATAAGTACTCATCTGAGGCACTTGTAACTTGAGAGATGACTTCTTGATATTTAGATGACTGGCTGAAGCCATTGTTCTGCATCCATCTCATTAGTTTTTTAGTCTTATGTGGTCAATCATGATGTCGATCTTGGATCCTATCAATAAATTGAAAGCCAAGTAATCAGCGTCAGGCATAAAAAAATAGACTGAGTGATCTGGTTCTCCAGATCTTAAGTAACTTGCTCCATCTTCTTGTCTATTTAAATTCTTGTATCATTTTTCTTAGTTTGATTCATTCTTTTCTATGGATGACATGGATGAATTCTTTATGATAATTCACATGAGAGATTATGTCTTTGTTTGGAATAGTTTTCTCACTGTTTTTTAAAATAGATTTTTAGAACAAAAATTTTTTGAACTAGAATTTTTTATATTAAAAACTTCTTTACAAAATAATAAGAAAGTTATCCCAAATGAAACCTATGAATCATAACATAATCTGATTTTTCTGATAATTTTCTGCCAAATAATTTAACTATAATTATAATTTTTATTTGACTGCCGTTTTTAATAAAACTATATAAAAAAACTGCATTTATAGTAGCTTTTAAAAAAACAGATTTCTTCACGATAACTTTACAATTACTTTTATGAAAAATTGCAATCTTCTCAACGTTTTTACCTTACATTTCTCAAAAATACTTCATAATAAAATTTATAAAATGTCACAGTTGTTGCAAAAAGATCCTTAATGACTGGTATTAAAGGAAAGTGAATCTAATTCAGAATCCCCCATCCTTGGTTGTTGTGGTTTGGGAGGATCGAGTTACATGCAGCCTGCGTTTAATTAAGGTTAGAAGTGGATCTCGAGGAACTGCGGAAGTGGACTTCCTCGGCTTCCAAGGATACAAAGTACATAAATTTTACCAAGATTTCGTAACTTGGCGATAATCAGTTGCTGATCTGTGCATAGAATTTGAGATTAAATTCTGTTTTATTTAAAATTAAGCTTCCACACTTAACTTTTCCGAAAAGAAAGAAAAAGAACGGAAAAAACTCAATAATCATAATGGAATAGTAGGACTTCATATCGCAAACTCTGGTTAATTGTGGAACTCTGTGGTCCATTTTTTTTTTTTTTAATTGCATCGCAATTCTTTTTCATCTTGCTTATTTATGAAGTATGGTGGGTCTTTAAAAAGAACAATTATTACGTCCTCCGACCGGACGTAGAGGAACGTCCGGTCGGAGGCCAAATCGTGCCAAAAAACGAAAAATATCGAGCAAATACCGAGCAATAACAAACAATAACGAGGAATACCATCACGTGAAGACCCAATACCGAGTTATACCGTGCAATACCGAGTTATACAAAAGTTGTACCGAGTTTCTTCTAGAAAAAACTCGCTACAACTCGGTATTGCTCGGTATAGCTCGATATAACTCGATATTGGTCTTCACAGAGCGGTATTCCTCATTATTATCAAATAATACCTAGCAATACCGAGCAAATACCAAGTTTTTTGGCGGGATTTTGCCTCCGACCGGACGTTCCTCTACGTCCTTACACCGGACCTAATAAAAGTTCCTTTAAAAAGCCCCATAACATATTTTAGAGATCATACATAATGGAAAGTGTTGACAAAGTATTGGTCATCGATGTTAAGATGATATTGGACAAAGATGAGTTGTCAAGTTATGGGTGTAGAAATTGTTGGCCCTAAGCATCAATGTCAAGACAATGTCAAACTTTGATATTGAGATTTTTTTGAAATGTTGATATTATAATGATGTCAAATGTCGATGTTGAGATGACATCAGATATTGTTGTGAAACCAAAGTCGTGACCCGCCAAAGTGAACGAAAATAAGAATATTCAATGATTGGGGTATTGCATGCGGACGATTGATTTAGTATTGTGGATAAGAAATAAAAAATTTTAGTTTTTATATTTTAAATAAATAAATATCTTAAATAAAATAAATTATACAAAAAAATTCATAAAATATTAAAGACACGTCTGTCTAATTTATACTTAATATTTTTTTAATCGGACATATTTTTTGCATGTCTAATGCATGTTGTGTCCGATATGTGTCAGACATTGCATGTCTCTTTGAGGAGAAATGTCGGTATATCATAGGATGCTACATAAGGCACCTATGAAATTTAATGCAGAGTGATGGCCAATTTTGTATCTGGTTGAAGGCTAGATATAACAATTTATGGTCGAACTTTTTAATCTCATCTCTTATTTTTGTAACATGATTATACTTATTGCTTAATGCTTCTTATATGAAGAGGTGAATTACTTCAGGTTAGGCTATAGTTCTCCCTTGCTTTTATGTTACCCTTGATCTAATGGATCAACGCATCTTGAATATTTCATCCCTATAGTAAACTAGAGATACTTTGTTACATACTAGGTTTGGAAGGAAGTACACTTTGACAACATGGGATGTGATGAAGAGATAGAACGATTTATTTTGTACTCAAAAAAGAGAAAATCACATAAACTGATAATATAACCAATTATATCAGAGTAAATAATAGAAAGAAAGCTAACTATACATTTCATTAATATGAATTCAAATAACAATACATCAAAGCAATAATATTGATACAAGTAAAGAAATATAAATGAAACAAATGAATGGAAAAAAACTACCGTGGGCTCCAAAAATTCGGCCCGGGCCTCCGCCCGCTTCTGCTTGCTTTTATCTTTTGGCGAGGGAGTTTTAACGGAGCAAGTGCCAGCGTAAATTTTGGGAAGACAGATGAGTTTGTAGATAAGACACTACCCAGAGATTCGCCCTCATTTTGCGAGGACTTTATGATCTAAGTTCTATTTTCCTATAAGCGCAAGCCCCTATAGTTAATTACCCCTCTCGATCACAATAGAGAACTTTCGATTAAGGCTAGTCGTCAATCAAATATGTAGTATCAGGCGTATAGTAGCAGCAATAGGTTTGGAGTTAGAAATTTGGAAAGTTTGGGTGTTTGGAAGTTTGTGTAGAGGTATTTGGGAAGTTTTATATTTAAAATTGAAAATTTTACCATCTCGCACTTAAAGCGGATGGTGAAGGAATAGATGATGGACCCGATCAAGATCCCATGGTTTCGTCATCCCGGGCCATCATGGTCCCTGGTCTACTTAGTCAGAGAAGGTAGTCAACCCAACCTAACAGAAGGATCCTTTTCGGCAGCCATGGGTTGCTTCGTCCAAGGGGACCTTGTAGACCTGGGTGAATATTTGTCTAAGGAGAGAAATTTGAATCCACCTTAGCTAACATAGGACTTTGTGCCCTATTGATTATATCCTATTGATTCATATCTCAAGGATTTGATGCCATTAAGGAGCGTATTGACTCTGGTCATAACCGATATTTCGTGGTGCCATTTGACGTCAAAATCAGTCAGTTCAGAGGGCCCCGTGTAACAACCGTTTATCCTACAGTACCATTTGGCGGCAAAATCGCCAGTTAGAAAACACGTATCCCGTCCTTATTGTCAAGAGATTATTTGAGAATGAATTCTAGTGATATTTTCGACTATGCATTTGGCTCTATGTGAGCATAAGTAATTTTCAATTTGTCAAACCCGACAAACTGTTATGGAGGGTGGATAGATTTTGCTTTAAGTATTTTAATGGATTTATTTTAATTTTAGATATTTTGGGGTTTTGGGATTTTTTTGGATTTTTTGTAGGTATTTGGGTGGACTTGAAATATTTAGAATTAATCCCTCCGGCTGAGATTCACATTCAACATGGCCATCATCGGGGTATTTCGGGTCATTTCAATTTATGGATTGAACCCTGTCAACTCTATCGAGCTATCGACAAAGGATCAGGTTTCATAGGCTTTATACATTTGTTAGTGATTTCTCTTGATTATAAGCCTTGAAGGCCTAATATGAATATATTAAAACAAATACATCTATCACCACAACCGTGTATTTATTTGAAGGTTTAAACCTTGTCGACTCCTATTGATTCATATATGAGGATCGAGTTCGAACCTGAATTCACTTATTGACCTACGCAGCATCCCTAGACGTCACGTGTGTTCCTAAAACACACTCGCCGGGGCCCATGCCAATGTTTGGGGGCATTTTATAATTATATCCTATCTACTTCTTTTTACATGCTTAGGAGGATTGGGTTTAAATTTAAAAACCCGTGCAACATCCCTAAACATCACATGTATACTAATAACACACTCGCTGGGGCCCATGCGGGTGTTTGGGTGGCATTTTATGATTATTTGATGAACCTTATCAACTCCTATTTACCTACTTAGGAGGATCGGGCTCGAATTCATTGATCCGCGCAGCATCCCTAGACGTCACGTGTGTTTTTACAACACGCTCGTCGGGGCCCATGCGTGTGTTTGATTATGTTTACCCATTTGTGTACCTATGTGTATACAAACTATAATGCACATGTGGGGCATTTTGAGACTTTGTTGACGCCTTCTGTCTGCTTGTATGAAAGTTACAGATCTGGTGGCATGGTGTTGTAAATTGTAGACGCCTTATGTCTTCTTGTACGAAGGTTACAGATCCGGTGGCATTATGTTATAAATTGTAGACGCCTTCTGTCTGCTTGTACGAAGGTTACAGATCTGGTGGTGTTACGTTGTAAATTGTAGACGCCTTATATCTTCTTGTATAAGTGTTGTAGATCCGGTGATATGGCGTTGTAAATTATAGACGCCTTCTGTCTGCTTGTATAAGTGTTGTAGATCTGATGGCATGGCATTGTAAATTGTATACGCCTTCTGCCTGCTTGTATAAGTGTTATAGATGTGGTGGCGTGGTATAGCAGCTTCTGAATTTAGTTGTTTGCTGCATTATATAGATAGACTGTCATGCACTACTCATTAATTTTTGTAGGTGGATTGTAGTGCAATAACAAATCTCCTGCTTTAATCCATAGGTGCTTGCATTTATTATAGCCCTTTAGCATTTTACTTGTGAACATTGTATTGGGTACACCATGGGTCTTCCACGATAGTTTATGGGAGTCTGCATCTGTCACCAACCCCTCATGCACGTTGATTGGTGTTGACTGTGTGAGGCCATTATACCCACTACATATATGTTGCCATAATCTATAAAAGCTCTTTTCATTGTATATTACATCATATGTGTCTTCCCTTAACTTACATGGCTTTCATCACCACCTTGTGAATGATTTGTCGAATGTACAAGTGTATGGCTATATTTGTATAGAATCCATCACTTCTACATCATTTCAATCGATGTTACTCATGAGTGAATTGCCAGTTCTATTTGTATTGACTTCAAGCATGCCAAAATACTCAATATATATTGGTTGTAGGTCAGACTACTACATGCATTGTCAATATTCTATGAGCAAAATTGCATATTATAACGAATCTATAGACAATTTTGTTTGTTACACACCAACTGGTGTTCACTTGTAATGGATTGATGTATCTACTTAACATTGAAGGGTGATTGATTGTAATAGTGTTGTAGCATTTACTCGTTGAAGTTGATCGTAAAACATTATCACAATCACCTAAATATGTTCCACAGTCATTTACAAACTTTCATAAGTTTCTTGTAGTTGCTTGTAAATGGATCATTCTGTGTGCAATAGATTCATGTTCATGCTTATAGGTGCATTATTATATCCACCACAAGTCTTCAACATATGTTTTACATGTGAATGGTCATGATCATTGCATATTCTTTGTATATGACTATTGGTAAATCATCAAATTCATTGAGAAATACCATGTCATTGAATGATGTTCTTTACAGCCTTGTAAATGAATGATGCTCACATTCCTTTAACTCACGAGCTTCTCTTCTATTCCATTTGTATTTAGAGCTCATTGCTTTGCAACTTATTATTTAGTTTTAAGCATGATCATGCCTTCTTGCACAAGTTCAAACTTAATTCAAGTCCATTGTTGTTCAAAACTCAAATTCTTTGTATTTGTTCATTTGAGTTCAAGTTATGGATAGTCCTTTGCATTTTCTTTTATACAAGTCTAAGTGACCCAAGTTTAAGTTTACAAGTCATCATAGTTAAATTGCAAGCCTTTGCTTGTGTTCAAGTTGTTCAAGTCTTTGTTCACATCATTTGATTTTCAAAATCAAATGCAAGTTCAAGTTCAATTAAAGCTCAAATCAAGTTTGAGTGTAGTCCTTTGTAGTTCATCAAGTCCCTTGTAGCACTTTCAAGTTCAAGCTTCTTATTGTTCAATTCGAGTTCAAAGAAAAGCTTAAGTCAAGTTTTCATTTCAATTTTATTTTAATTAAGTTTAGAATTAGTCATTTGCATTTTGTCCACTAGTTCATATATAAGTCCCATGACGTTCTTTGAGTTTAAATAAGTCCAAGTATAGTCTTGCATTTACTCAAAATTTCGGTAGCCTCCCGTCATCTCCCCCGTTTAGGGAACTACGAGAAACTGGGCCTTTCCCATCACGCTAAGAAAAATGTGTATGGTAGGTGTCCTCAAAACGAGGACACCACAGCCGTATATTTTTTAATCCCCCACCATGCTAAAAAAATGTGTATGGGTCTTCAGTACCTATTACAAATGAAAAGCAGTTGTTTCCCCGCAAGCGGGTACTATGGGTATCCTAACTTCATCGTACGTATTGCACCGGGTTCCCATCCCTCCACGCTAAGAAAATCGTGTATAGGCGGTTTTCTAGTGCGCTACGAACTCTAAAGAAAGGACTTTAGGTGATTACTCACTTCGTTGCAAGCCTTGCGATGCATTTCCTCCCACCACGCTAAGAAAAGCATGTATAGAGATGGTTGTTTTGTCTCGTTGCAAACATCGAAAATGGGTTCTCACAGTTTTAGGGTTTGGAGAGATTATACCTGCGCGGGGTCAGCACGTGGATCGAGGTAAAAGAGAAGTAATTATAATTAATTAAAATTATTCTTAATTAATTATATTTACTTATAATTAATTAAAATAATTAATTACATTTAGTAAAATTAATTAGAAATGATTAATTATAATTAAATTTAATTAATTATAATTATTTCATATTAATTAACTTTAATGAATAATACTTAATTAATAATAATAATAAATTATTAATTAAAATTAGTCATAATTAATTAAAACTAATTATAACCATTTAATTAAAATTAACTATAACTAATTGTGGTAAATATAATTAGTTAAAATAATTATAATTAAAAATATTTTTAATTAAAAGTAATTAAACGCCTCTCCCTCCCTTCTCTCTGGTTTGGGAATTTACAGGATTTGGCTGAAATAGAGCGTGAAAGGGAGGTATCTACCTTCACAACCGACAAGCTCGTATGGTTGCTTCCGATCAGGCACAGAAAGGGCAAGGGAGGTGTCGGCTAAGGGATTCAGCCGGAGAGGTATGGGAGAGATCTCGGTTTGGGGATTGGATCACATGAGTGGGGTCAGTCAGCTAGGGTGGAATCGGAAGCAGCGATCGAAGGTCTCAGCTTGGAGGAGGTATGAGGAAGGAGCTCTCTCTCTCTCTCTCTCTCTTTAGGGTGGATAACTAAGAGCTCAAAAGAGCTTCGGAAGATGGGAGGAGGCTGGCTTTTGAAGTTTGGTCCTATTGGACTCGATAGAGAGAGGCCGGGATTTGGGAGTCTTTGATCGTGTGGGAGTAGGGAGCGGAAGAAGCTGAAGGTATTTGGAGGTTTTAGAATGGGAGGATTTATATGTGTGAGCCCGAACGAAGTGAACTTCATTCTCTATTTAACGACGATCAGAGCATTATTTCGTGCAGTGTCCGAGGGATTGGCACTGGATTCAGCACCGTTAGCAGAGTCTGGGCGAGACTTAAGCGGGATATCAGCAATATTTTGGTATGGGGAAACTGTCTAGCAGAGGTATGTGATGATTTGAGCATTTTTTTTTATTTCTATTTTTTTTATTTTCTCTTGACTGTAGTAAGGAGGTCAACAAATACCCCTCAACAAATGTGGTATGCATCTAGAGTGAGCCATATTTGTTGTATGTTGATTAACCTTGTGGATCTCTAGATATTTATTCTAAATGTCATACTAGGGCCTTCATTTAGTGGATCTCCAAGAATTTGCTTGGATGTCACACTAAAAATTTCATTTAGTGGATCTCCAAGAGTTTGCTTGAATGTCACACTAATATTTCTTTCTTTATGGCTCTCTTAGATGTATCCATAGATGGTTGATGCTCTAGTTTTAGTCAAGGACCTCTAGCATAGTGATATAGCACTTCGTACTTGGGTTCCTTCAGTATCACTTTGTAGATTGACGCTGGTTAATAGCATATACTCAAGATTCTTTCGTCATCTGGTTGAACCTTGGTAAAATTTTAAATATTTATTTAGGGATCTTGACATGCAGCACAATGTTGACCCAAATAAATATTTAAAATGCCCCCAAACTTTAGGGACATTCAAAGATGTCATAGTGGGTGCCCATTCTGTAGCTTTGACATGAGTACTGAGATTTTGCTTCTTCTGCTTAGTGCTCTAACAAACTTGGTGAAGGGATATCTGATTTATCTTTGTGGACTTGTCAAAAGATTTGTATGCCTTCTACCTTTTGCTTCTAGCTTTGTCCGGCTTGATGAAGGGGTAGACACCGGTGACCCAAACCCTTTAGGTTTATATTAGGTAGGTGGCGAAAAAGTCATCGGTCCAGAACTTTGTGCATAGAGGACTTATTGATGACGAATCATTTTAGTTCAGCCTTAGGCTTTGTATGAATTATATGATATTTTCTTCGGTCCTTTGCTTTGTGCTTTGACGGAGTTATTGAAGAAAAGTTCCTTCAATCCTTGCTTTGTGCTTTATAAATTTGTTGAAGGATTTACATGTTCTAGATTCAATTGATAGTACTGAACGTAGGTAGTATTTTGATCCTTAACCACTTGAGAAGACTTTAATCTGAATCACTTGAGTTCATCAGATCGGAAGAGCTAGGATTTGATATCCCTTCATCCTCTGGTTACTGAGATGGGGGTTCCTCTACTATGGCCTTTTGTTATGGCTTATTGAGTAGACAGAGCTACCAGCGATCCGGCCATATTTGGGCTTGTTGGATCTGGCCTCTTACACCCATTCAGGCTTCAGACTTGAGCTAAGAGAATTGTGCTTCCCAATGCTGATTTTACTGAAGTTGATAGATTTGGAGTTCTCCTTGGTGGTTGAAGACTTTGGAGCCTATGAACATTTGATAGTTGCTCAAGATTCCTCCTTCCCACTAGAACTTTCATTCTCCAGTCATTTAGGAGAATTTTATAGACTACGATCACTTAAACTTATTGAGCCAAATTTGCCTTCGTGCTTCTTACAGTCCCTACTAACGGGTTGACGAAGTGGGGATTTTGCAACTACAACATTTCTTATGGCTTGTTAAGTAGATGGAGCTGCCAGTGATCCTGCCACAGTTGAGCATGTTGGATCCGGCCTTTTACACCCATTCGCACCTTGAGCTTCAGGCTGTTGAAAGACTTCAAGCTTTTTTGGCTCAATTTATTAGAGTGTGTAGCTATAAAAGTCTCTTTCCTGATTTTTAAACCTTGCTACGTTGGAGAAGATGGTGTCTTGAATTTTTTAAAGATCACCTGCATATAATTTAAAAAGAAATCTGTTTTCTTTGATATAAGAAAATATTTATGTTGATAATTTTAAATATTTATTCAGGGATCTCGACATACCACGTGATGTTGATCCGAATAAATATTTAAATGCCCCTTGTCTCGCAAGGACATTTCAAAGTAGAATAAATTTGAGAGTTTGAGATTTTAAATATTCATTTTGGGATCTCGGCATATAACACGATGTCGACCCAAATGAATATTTAAAATGCCCTCTGTCTCGCAGGGACATTTTGGATAGGTTTTGTATCTTTGAAATTTTAAATATTTATTTGGAGATCTATACGGCGCGATGTTGACCCGAATAAATATTTAAAAATTTAAATGCCCCTTGTCTCGCAAGGACATTTCAAAGTAGAATAAATTTGAGAGTTTGAGATTTTAAATATTCATTTTGGGATCTCGGCATATAACACGATGTCGACCCAAATGAATATTTAAAATGCCCTCTGTCTCGCAGGGACATTTTGGATAGGTTTTGTATCTTTGAAATTTTAAATATTTATTTGGAGATCTAGGCATACGGCGCGATGTTGACCCGAATAAATATTTAAAAAGCCCCCAGTTTGATGGGGGATTTTAAAATGTATTCTTTCTATACAAGAAAATTTTAAAATATTGACGTGCATTGATAAATATGCATATAAAATTTTGATCATTGTAAAGTATATTGGATATAAAATTTTCATGCATGATACTTCTTTAAATGTTGGCTGTTGATAGGTGGCATAGGCCTTTGACCATTCAGATCAATGAGTTGATAAGCTCCTCCCTGGTATACCTTCTCGATGATGAAGGGGCCTTCCCAATTGGATACGAATTTGCCTCCGATTTTTTGGTGTAGGATGATTGGTCTTCTTAGCATCATGACCAATTATCCTTCTTGAAATGCCCGAGCGTGCATCATTCGATCAAAGGATTTTGTCATTCTTCCTTGGTAGATTTCTAAGTTTTGCTGAGCTTACAGTCTGATCTCATCGAGTGCATAAAGCTCTTCCATTTTTAAATGAGCATTCTATTTTTGAGTGAGGGCATTCTGGATTGCTACCCAGAGTGATGGTAATTCAATTTCTAGTGGGAATACTGCTTCAACTCTGAACACTAGTGAATAAGGAGTGGCTTTGGTTGACGTCTTATAGGTTGTATGGTATGCCCATAGCGCTTCTGCCATCTTTGTGTAGCACTCTCTTTTATTCTTAGTAAGGATATTGTTCAACAATTTCAACAATGTCTTGTTGAAGGCCTCTGCCAGGCCATTTTCCCTTGGGTTGTATATGGATGAATACCGTTAATTGATTTTATGCCGATTAATAAATTTATAGATTTTTATACTTTTTAATACAATACCATTGTTTGAGATTATGCGGCATGGCACATCAAATCTGTAGATAATATTATGGGTAAAGAAATTGATCACGTGCTCAGATGTGACCTTTCTGAATGGAGCAGTTCTCCCCACTTGGAGAAGTAGTCTGTTGCTGCCAGAATAAAGCGGTGTCCCGCTGATGATGGCAGATCTATTGACTCGATTATATCTGTGCCTTAACATTCAAATGGCCAGAATGCTACTGTTGGGTGTAGAGGATTTGGTGGTTGATGTATAACATCATCATGGATCTGACATTGATGGCACCTCTTAGCGTGATCGATACAATCTCTGACCAAGGTCGGCCAATAATAACCCATTCTCTTGATTTTAGCGGCCATTTTGGAACCTGATTGATGTACACCACAAAGTCCTTTGTGGACTTCTACTACCACTTTATCAGCTTTCTTGGTCCCTAGGCACCTTAGCCACATCTAATCAAAAGCTCGTATGTATAACGTGTCATTGATAAATGTATATCTCAACGCACTTTTTAGGATTTATGCAGTCATAGACTTTTCTGTTGGGAATTTATTTTCTTTGAAGTAGTCAATGAATGGTTGCCTCCAATCATTTTTTACTTCAATATCTAAATAATGCCACCATGATTCTGAAGCTCGACTAGCTTTATGTCTCTTGGCCACATGATATCCTTCCAGATAATTTTCCATAATGATCTGATGGAGAGGTTAAGGATCAACTAGAAGTATTTCTTGCTAATCTGAATTAGGTATATTTTCCATTAGGAATTATAACAAAGCGGGCTCCAAGACCCTACGAGTATACACTTCAATGAATATAGGCCTCTCCTCATTAATATTCGTCATTTCTTTGGCCAATTTGGCCAGACAATCTGCTTGAGCATTCTATCCTCAAGGAACTTGAGTTATTATAACATTTGGTACTTACTTCAGGAGCTCAAGAGCTCGCCAATAGTAGTGGGCCAATTCAACTTTGCTAACCTTATAAATACCGAGGACCTGATTACTTACAAGCTGAGAATCACCAAAGATTTGGAGATGTTGGATTCCGACATCAATCGCAATCTCCAATCCTGTTATTAGAGCTTCATACTTGGCTTAGTTGTTGGTACGAGGTTCAGTCAAATTGAATAAAAACCTCATTATGTCTCCCTCAAGTGGTATAAAAATGAAACTAATGCCAGCTCGGGCCCTCGCAATGTTCGAAGGTCGGGCAAGTTTAATTGATGATGCCCCATCGAAATACATCTTCCAAAATGGTAATTTTTTATTCTCTTTAACCTACATAATTTGCTCAGCTGGCAAGTCATCATTGAGTGGAGAGTCTGCTAGGATTGGATGTGCAGTGAGGAAGTCTGCTAAGGCTTGTTCTTTCACCGCCTTTTATGGTCTATATATGATATAAACTACAGTAATAATTCTATCCACCTAGCTAGGTGACCTATTAATGCTTGTCTTGTCATCAAGAACTTCAACAGATCAATCTTTGATATTAGGGTGATTCTGTGAGAAAGCATATAGTGGCGAAGTTTTTGAACTGCAAAAATCAATGCTAGAAAATTCTTCTCGATAAGAGAATAATGATTTTCTGCTCCAATCAACCTTCGACTGATGTAGTAGAGAATATTTTCTTTGCCTTCTTCATTATTCTAGGCCAATAATGCTACGAGGGACTCTTCTAGTGCTGCTATGTACAGTATAAGAGGCTTCCCCAGGATTGGCGCTGTGAGAATGGACAGATTTAACAAATATCTTTTGATATTATCGAATAATTCCTGGCACTCTTTATCCCACTTGAAATGAACATCCTTCTTTATTAATTTTTAAAATGGCTGGAACCTACCCGATAAATTTGATATGAATCTCCGAATGAAAGCCAGTTGCCCTTGCAGTGAGCGAAGCTGCCAAAGGTTCTTTGGAGGTGGCGTCTCTATGATTGCCTTGATCTTATTGGGGACGACTTCGATACCTTGATGACGGACAACGTACCCCAAAAATTTGCCAAAGGAGACTCCAAAAGCACATTTGAGAGGATTCATTTTTAGATCATACTTCTTAATCCTTTCAAAAATAATTCTCAAGTCACCTAGGTGATCTCTTCTATCCATACTTTTGACAACAAGGTCCTGATCCTTTCGTCAACATAGCACTCGACCTTTTGATGTATCGGCTCATCAAAAATATGGGTCATTTCCCACTAGTAGGTGGCACCAGCATTCTTCGGCCAAAGGGCATGACCGAATAGCAAAAGATGCCAATGGGCATTCTGAATAATGTGTGCTTCTCATCCTCAGACACCATCTTAATTTGATTGTATCCATATGATCCATCTATGAAGGAGAACATGTCATAGTTGGAAGTGTTATCCACCAGTAGTTCTAATACAGGGAGTGGAAAATCATCTTTTGGGCACGCCTTATTGACGTCCCAGAAGTTGATACAGATACGAATCTACCCATTCTTCTTCTTCACTGAAATGATATTTGCAATCCAATCAGCATATTTTCCTTCTCAGATGAAGCCCGCCTCTATAAGCTTCTTTATTTCAACAATTACTTGTTATTCAATCTCCAATCTCATTCTTCTTAGAGCTTGCTTGATGGGTGTTGCATCTGGTTTGATGACTAATCTGTGAACCGCTACATCAGGGGATAAGCTAGGCATCTCAGCATATATCCAGGCAAAACAGTTCCTGAATTCACATAAGAGTTCTTTTATTTCTTCCACTTATTCTTCTGGTATAAGGGAGCTAATGAAGGTTGGGCGATGATCCTTCTCAGTTCCTAAGTTAATTTCTTTTAGCTCATCCATAGTGGATGACTGCCCACCATCTTCAAGCTCTTCTGGTGCAGCTTTGGCTTCTACGGGTTGATCATCATAATCATTAACTTTGTACACCTCCTCATCACCATCATCATCAGATTTAATTTCTTCGCATTTGATTGCTCGATAAATCTCCTTTTGGGGGCGCTTCGATACGATGAATCGTAGACCCTTTTTTGCAAAAATATCCTTCTTCTTTAATGAGTGAGGATTCCTTCAATACCAGAGGCTTAAGTAGAAATGAACTTGTTGTATGGAGGAACGCATTTTACCTTGCTTTCGCAACATTCTTTGGATGTTTATTGTACTATACCCGGGAAATCATGTACGTACTAATTTCTCGGAATCGACGAGTGTACCAAACCAATCTCGATTTATCTCTTCTTCGAGTTTCCCGATTGAATAAAATAGACTCACTGGTCCATTCTTTTCTCTTGGGGGAGGTGCATAGAATGTCACAAGCTCTTTAAAATTATGCATCTCTCGAGCAATAATCTCTTTGAAGTGCTGCAGGGGAATACGTGTGACTATGAGTACACTATCTGAGATTGACAGGCTATCTATTCTTCTGAAGAAAACACTCATGCAACTAGGGGCAGCCAAGGAGTGCTTTAAAGGCAGTATCTGTATCAATCACATGAAATTGTGCATCTGTATGAAGTTCTCCAAATATGAGAGAGTGTAAATGATCTTAGGGTCTTCTGTCCCTTCTTAATAAAGCCATGTACCATTAGCTTATCTGACCTAAGATGCTCCACGTTGAGGCATAATGATCTTAGTGCTTTCAAGGTCATTAGATTTATGGATGATCCTGGATCAATTAGGATTCGACTAATCATCATCCCATTGCTCTCTGTAGTAACATATAGAGGGAGATTATGATCTGTCATTCCAAGCATCATATCTTCTTTAAAAAAAAGTGATGAACGGCTCATTACAAGCTTATAAGACCTTTATCATATTATGCTCAGTAAAATATGCCTCGTACCTTTCGAGGTCCTTGAGAGCTTGAAGCAAAGTCTCCTGGAGGTCTTTAGACATTATAAGGGCATCGTATATGCTTAGTTGCACCGAAAATTTTCTCAGATGGAATAAGACATTATAATCTACATCGGTGGTTGAAGTATTCTTTTTCTTGAGATCTTTAAGGATAATATCATCATTGATGATTATTTCTTTCCCCTTATCCTTATTGGAGATCCTTTTCTTTGGTGGGGACGATAATATCTTACCACTCATTAGTTGCACTTGATCAACCTCCTCTAGTTTAAACTCATTTATTGGGATATTTTCTTCAGAGACAGTCATTATTGCATCCACGGATTCATTTTTTGATTCAGAATCACCACCTAGATTTATATGTCCCATTTATGAGGCTATGTTGGGGTCCGACCCATCTTCCTTTAAAAAGTACAAATCCTCCTCCGAACTGTAATTCATTGGCAACACCATTATACAGGATTCGGATGATACTTCTTCAATGTATTCTTCTTTTATCAAGGTACTTAGTGCCACTAAAATGACCCTTCATACTTCTGTTGAAAGAGAATTATCATCATTTTCTTCAGCTTCATCTATTTTAAGCTCTGTCATGAAGTCAGCGAGCTTGATAGGTCGCCTCATAGTTTGATAATATTCATCCAAACTATCGATAACTCTCTAAGTTGTAGTCTTTTTCTCTTTTGGCTTTTTTAGTTCGGACTTCTTCTTGGAGGATTTCACCCTTCCAGGCTCTGAGGAACCAGCTTAGTTGGTAAATTGTTTAGAAGTATAAGCTTGTGCCATAGGCAGAGCTTTTAAATTTAATACTAGCTCAATAGGAGATTTCCACATCACCCCTAGATCTACTTCGAGCTATTTCAGCATTTTTGTAGTTTTCTTAGAGACCGCAATCTCCCACTGTTCTATGAAAGTTCGTTCGGGATGTTAAGCCCTATGAACTTAGTCCTAAGCTAACCAAGAGGGGGGGAGGTGAATTGGTATTTAAAAAAAAAATTCTTAAGACAAAGAAAGAAAATCACAAACCAAATCACACCACAAGAAATTAATACGGAATTAAAAAGTGCGGAAGCAAAAATAAGAACACAAAATTTATAGTGGTTCGGTCGACTCGACCTACGTCCACTCCTTGGAGGCTCCCTCCAAGTATTGCACTACAAAACGTGACTCTCCTTTAGCCCCCACGGCTAGGCAGAGAAGCCCTTACGAGAACCTCCTTTTGCTTCCTCCTGAAGCTGGCAGAGAACCACAACCAAAAGCAAACTCCTTACCTCTACCGACCCTTCCACGGACGAGAAACTCCAGACGAAAGACAAGCAGAGCGATCCTTGAAGCAACCCTTCTGAATCCCCCTCACAAGCTCCCCCTCACAAGATCCTCTCTCTCTCCCTCTCTTTCTTTCTCTCCTCAAGGTCTTCTCAGGTCAAGGCAGCAGCCAAAAGGTCTTTAAAAACGTTGAAGAAGAGCTCTTTAAATAGAAGAGCTCAAGAGGAGCTCATTAATTGCAAGTAGCCGACTTTATCGTCCCGGCCGATCTGGACATCGGCCTGGCCGATCAGTACAAATCAAAGAAGATCGGCCAGAGCATAGCCCTGGGAACAGTCCTGGACGATTGAAATTTGGCTTGATCGTCCCGGCAGATCATAAGATCGTCCTGGCCGATTAGTTCAAATCAGAGGCAAATCATCCTGAGCATTGCCCTGTTTATGTCCTGGCCGATATTTATCGTCCTGAAGTAATTCAAGAATTTTGAATGTATCGTCCTGGCCGATCCTGCGATCGTCCAGGACGATATGATCGTATCAATCACCCTTAATTACTCCCTTGATTTCCTGATCATTTAAGGCATAATTTGGTAATTTCATCCAGGCCGATATGGGTATCGGCCCGGCCGATAATTTAAAAATACAGTATACCTTAACTGTCTAAGGTGGCTACTTCTTTCTGTTTTGAGCGTATCGTCCTGGCCGATACACGTATCGTCCAGGCCGATAGGTTAATGTCGGCTGCCTTAATTAAGAGTCCTTAATTAGACTTTCTGTTTTAAGCTGATCGTCCCGGACGATATAAATATCGGCCGAGCCGATGTGGGCAAAAATAGAAATTCTAAGCCTCTCAAGTGTGTGTGTGAAGGGTTACTTAGCATCAGTCTTTTTGACCATTACAAGTAGACTCAAAAGATGAAAAATAAAATTACAGACTGACTCAACCCTAAACCTACGCAATCTTGAACTTGGCTTCTTCATGATCGTCCGGTCTTCGATTCTTGAAAAGTTAGAAGCAACAAGTAGTCCAAGAGAAGTAGTGTTTGTCAATCATCAAAACATAAGCCATGAAAAAATAGATTTGCAACAATCTCCCCCTTTTTGATGATGGCAAATACAAGTAGGAAAATTTCATTAAAATAGCAAGGTTATAAAACCCAAGACCAAACAGCTTTTTCCTACACACCTTACTCCCCCTTTTGTCATCACAAAAAGAGGGTCTAGAAACACAAAAAAAAAGCATCACAAAAGATTAATCAAGCAAACTAAAAAAGAGCAGGAAACAAACAACACACAATACAGACTAAAAAAGCGAGGGATCCAGATCATCTGATGGAGGTGGTGGAGGTGGCTGCTGAAAGTAGGTGGCAAGTGTGGTGAACTGAGCATTGAACCAGACGATGTCCTAGTCATGCTGCTGCTGCTGCAGAGTAACGAAACTGTCAAAACGAGCTAAATCCTCAGTGCGGTGCTGCTCGTAGCGGATAATATCCTCAAAGTGTTGCTGCTCCTGTGCAGCCACGTAAGCGTCAAACCGAGTCTCACAACGATCAAACCTCTCAATCAACTGATCAAACGGTGAGTGCTGGTGGAGAGGGATAGGATCAGGAATGGGAGCAGGAGCGGGAGCCTCCTCCTCTCTAGCCCCCCGACCTTCCCCATCTCCTGGGTGGAGACGAGTACTATGAAGAGCAGTGAAGGAATTGTTTGAGTAGTAGGTAGGGTGACGGTAAAGATGATTAGGGTATTGGAGATTGTATTTGGCTTCAAGGGTATAGGTTATGATGTGTCCTAAGGCTAGATTGGGCTTTCTCTTATGGCCTGGGTTGCGAATTGTGGTTAAGTGATCGATGTAGCGAAAGAGTAGATCAGCGGCATTGAATTCTCTTTGGGCCATAATGTAAAAAGTAGTGAGGGATAGTAGAGGGGTGATGTGAACTCGGTCCCCGGCTTTTGGGATAATGGAGGTGCGAAGGATATGTTGGATTGTCCTAGCATCTTTGACCAAAGAGCTAGTCTCTCCAACATGGAAAGGTGTATTGGTCTGACGAAGGAAGTGATTCGCCGTGGACCAGTCAAAATCAGGATCAGAGGATATTGGGTGCAGCTTATCCCCAGTGGTAGATAGCTGTAATAGATCAACACAATCTTGATATGTGATTTCGACAGGGCGTCGATTCACATAGGAGGTCATGACTGTGAAGGTGTGGTTAATGCGCAGGCTAGCAAAAAATTCAGTGAGAAGTTTGGAAGAGAAAGGGACGGTGAGAGTGAGTATAAAACAAAGAGAGGTGTGGGAAAAAAGGTCCATTACCGGGTATGAGAGATATGCAGGATTAATTATCCGGGAAAGGGTGATGCCACTCTCCTTGTAGCGATGATAGGCAGTCTGATCTTCTGCCTCCCTGAATCGAGGATCCAAAGTCGACCTCGAAGAACTTCCAGACGCCTGGCGAACACGCTTCCCACCAGCCATTTGAGAGATGTAGCAAGAAAACACACAAGAGATGAAGGTAAAGGGTGAGAAAGCATGGCTGGAATTGGCCTGAGAAACGGCCATATCATCCTGGCCGATCGCAGAATCATCCAGGCCGATATGGTTCAATAATTACGTACAGGCCGATTGGTCAAAAAGGCGGTCAGATCGTCCAGGCCGATCAGATATCGGCCAGGCCGATTAGACACAGGTGATCGGCCCGAGGAGTCAGGCCGAACGACCGTTGAAAAAGCAGAACGTCCGGGCCGATTAGGTGTATCGTCCCAGACGATGCACAATAATTGATCGTACCGGCCGAAGTTAAAACGTTTAAAATGCTTGCCACGTGTATCGTCCTGGACGAACAGTGGATCGGCCGGGACGATTGTCCAATAATGGATCGTCCGGGGCCGAATTTAAAGATCAAAACGTGCTGACACGTGGATCGTCCTGTACGATCCAGTGTATCAGCCAGGACGATGCACATAAAATGCATCGGCCAGACGAAATATACTATCGGCCAAGACTATCTCCAAGAGTTCGATCAAATCGTCCAGGACGATATAGGATCGTCCGGGACGATGAGTTATAGCAAGCACAGAAATAGGTCAGCAGATGGATTTTGAACAAAGTTTGTCATATCGGCCCGGACGATAAAGATATCGGCCAGGACGATATGACTTGAAATTGAAATCAAGAGATAAAGACTCATGATCAAGACCCTCAAAAAAAATAAAATAAAATAAAACAAAAGAAAAACAGTCAAAACACAGAAAAATAAAAACAAGGAACACAAGGAAAAACGAAAACAAATATTTTTGGATTTTGATTTTTTTTTTTTTTGTATTTATGGAGGCATCATATGAGAATTCTTTTCAAAAAGTTACACTTTTAGAGTTCCAAGAGATCAAGAAGTTTAACAAATCTCAATCAGAAGAATGTAGAACATCTGATTCTGTTAACCCTAGATCGGACATCCTTTAGAGTGCAAAAAATTCTTTTGAAAAACAAAGATCCAACTCAGAATAACTAAAAAGGATAATAAGATCCATTCAAGACTTGTTTACAAAGAAAATATCTTATATTTAATAATCCAAAGTAATTTTTTTCAATTATGGACATTGAAATCAAGTCTTTGAAAACATCACATAATTAATGAGTTTTTTAAGTTTTAAGAATTTTACTAAAGAGAGGATAGCTTGCATCTAGTGGGCTCATTTTATGCCTCTTGTCATTTTGATTGGCTCTTTTGAGCATCTTTTGATTCTTTCATACACTTTTGTGTATATAGTTTTTTTTTTTTCAATTTGGCTTCATTAGTCTCTTTTCCTTTTTAAATATTGCAAGCTAAAAACTCTTTAATATACCCCTTAAAAAAAAAAACTTAGTTGTGAGTATATCCTCCAAATATTAGAGAATAGGAGCTCTCTCTCTAACATAGGGAAGAACAATTCACAACACAAAATCAAAATCATGTGATAAATACAATGACAAGATTTCAAAAAGCTTGAATGATATCTAAGAACTTTGGCTATTATGCATAAGATAAATTAATGTAGCAAGATAAAGAGATCTTAAATACCAGGCCATTGGTTAAACCGAGTTTAGACTTTTGTTTTAGAGAAGAAAATCATACCACTAAATAAAGTCAGAAGGAGGGAAAACATCAACAGTAAACTCCCTTTAACCAATCTTGAAAAGCTAAACGCTATCTTCAAAAACTCCAAAATCTAAAAATTTGAAAGGATTAATCATATGGAAGGCCATATTTAAAGAGCAACGTGTAGACGAAATAAAACAAAACAAAAACAAACGAAAATAAAGCAAACTAAAATTAATACAAAGTGAGCACAAAAAAAATTAGCAAAAAAAGAATAAAAAAAAAAGAAAAACACTCAAAAAACTAAAAATTTCAAGCAAGAGATAAAGTAGTGAGTTTAAGCAATTTTGAGCTGCAAGCCTCCTTATGTCCAATTATCCTATGCTCCCACGAGGTCTTTGGTGAGAGCACACCTGCAAAACTCAACAACAGTCAGATTTAGGAACCCAAACAGGTTTGGGATCCTTCTTAAGAAAAGTAGTATGCAATGCAGGTATGGTATGTTGTGAATTCTGCATCTTAAGTTTCCACACCCAATGTGTACTACGGTGAATGGTGCAAGTGTGTGAGATGTGTCCTAGCATGCCACAAGAAAAATATCTAACTCTAGGAAAATGGTTTCTTAAATGATTTGAATTATAATGCCTCTTCCTAGGTTCTGGCTTAAGATCAACAGTGGAAGTCATCCGATTTTTCTTACATGTATCAAAATCATTTTGAATCCTCAAATTTGTTCTTTTTAATGCATCAATCTCAATCCTCAAATTTTTTTCAATATCTTTAGATTTCTTAAGATCAAAACTAAGTGAGTTGTGTGAAACTTTTAATGCATTATGTTCATCAATTAATTCCAAATGCTTTTTGTTCAACTGATCAAACTCATCAAGAAGAGCCATGTGATTAGAATCAATTGTTGCATGATCTTTAAGAATGACTTCATGCTCTTTTTGTAGATTTGAATGTTCTAATTTTAAGCTAGCATGTGTCTTCTTAAGTTTTTTGTATGATGCATGGATTTTTTCCCAAATTTCAAACAATTCATCATAGGTTAGTTTACATACCTCTTCATCATCACTTTGATTTTCTCTCATGAAACACAAGTTTGTAGTCTCTTCCTCTGGTTCAGTCTCAGAGGAATCAGTACCAGATCCTGCCCAAAAACCTCTTTGGATTTTCTTCTTGTCCTTCCTTGACTTGGCTTTCTCCTCACCTTTTTCTTTATCTTTGCTTGAATGATTATGAAGTGTAGGGCAATCGGCTTTCACATGTCCAAGTTTCCTGCATTCAAAACAAACAACATCAGAAGATCCCTTAACATATTTGTGATCCTTACCTTTCCTCCAATTTTGATGATGCTTTTGTTTCTTCCTTAGAAAGCTTTTGAATTGCCTTGTGATGAAGGCAATTTCATCGCTTTCAGACCCGGAAAATTCAGAATCCGATTTGTGCGCCTTCAGTGCGATTGTTTTCTCCTTTTTCTTCTCACCTGTATCAAGATTTCTTTGATTCACCCCTTGCTCGTAAGCAACGAGTGAGCCAAGTAAGTTATCAATAGAATAGGTGTTCAAATCTTTGGATTCAGTAATGGCAGTAATTTTTGCATCATAAGACGAAGGCAAGCATCTCAAAATCTTGTTAACTTTTTCATAATTTGAAAGCTCTTTTCCTAGTGCATGCAATGAAGTAACAATTTGAGTAAACCTAGTGTACATGTCAGAAATCGATTCATGAGGTTTCATACGAAAAAGTTCGTAGTCATGCAAGAGAAAGTTCAAACGGGATTGCTTGACTTCATTAGTACCTTCATAGGTGATGCATAATTTATCCCAAATCTCTTTACCAATTTTGCAAGTTGAAACACGCATGTAATCTTTAGATTTTAAAGCACAGAAAAAATAGTTCAAACAATTTGCATTTAATTGAGCCAAATCACGTTCATCGAAAGTCCATTCAGTAAAAGCAACTTCAGTTTTAATACCATTAATTTCACGAGAAGGTGGAGAATATCCTTCTTGAATAAGCATCCACATGCGATAATCAGTAGATTGTAAAAACGTTGACATGCGGATTTTCCAAAAATCAAAAGGTAAGTTGTCAAATAGAGGAGGTCGTGTAATCGAATAACCTTCAGTAGTGTTTCTATTTCCTAAGTTAGCCATGGATCAAATTCAAAAAAATTTCAAACTTAAATTTTCGAATCCCGCTCTGATACCACTTGAAAGTTCGTTCGGGATGTTAAGCCCTATGAACTTAGTCCCAAGCTAACCAAGAGAGGGGGTGAATTAGTATTTAAAAAAAAATTCTTAAGACAAAGAAAGAAAATCACAAACCAAATCACACCACAAGAAATTAATGCGGAATTAAAAAGTGCGGAAGCAAAAATAAGAACACAAGATTTATAGTGGTTCGGTCGACTCGACCTACGTCCACTCCTTGGAGGCACCCTCCAAGTATTGCACTACAAAACGTGACTCTCCTTTAGCCCCCACGGCTAGGCGGAGAAGCCCTTACAAGAACCTCCTTTTGCTTCCTCCTGAAGCTGGCAGAGAACCACAACTAAAAGCAAACTCCTTACCTCTACCGACCCTTCCACGGACGAGAAACTCCAGACGAAAGACAAGCAGAGCGATCCTTGAAGCAACCCTTGTGAATCCCCCTCACAAGCTCCCTCTCACAAGATCCTCTCTCTCTCCCTCTCTTTCTTTCTCTCCTCAAGGTCTTCTCAGGTCAAGGCAGCAGCCAAAAGGTCTTTAAAAACGTTGAAGAAGAGCTCTTTAAATAGAAGAGCTCAAGAGGAGCTCATTAATTGCAAGTAGTTGACTTTATCGTCCCGGCCGATCTGGACATCGGCCTGGCCGATCAGTACAAATCAAAGAAGATCGGCCAGAGCATAGCCCTGGGAACAGTCCTGGACGATTGAAATTTGGTTTGATCGTCCCGGCCGATCATAAGATTGTCTAGGCCGATTAGTTCAAATCAGAGGCAAGTCGTCCTGAGCATCGCCCTGTTTATGTCCTGGCCGATATTTATCGTCCTGAAGTAATTCAAGGATTTTGAATGTATCGTCTTGGCCGATCCTGCGATCGTCCAGGACGATATGATCGTATCAATCACCCTTAATTACTCCCTTAATTTCCTGATCATTTAAGGCATAATTTGGTAATTTCGTCCAGGCCGATATGGGTATCAGCCCGGCCGATAATTTAAAAATACAGTATACCTTAACTGTCTAAGGCGGCTACTTCTTTCTGTTTTGAGCGTATCGTCCTAGCCATACACGTATCGTCCAGGCCGATAGGTTAATGTCGGCTGCCTTAATTAAGAGTCCTTAATTAGACTTTCTATTTTAAGCTGATCGTCCCGGACGATATAAATAACGGCCGGGCCAATGTGGGAAAAAACAGAAATTCTAAGCCTCTCAAGTGTGTGTGTGAAGGGTTACTTAGCATCAGTCTTTTTGACCATTACAAGTAGACTCAAAAGGTGAAAAATAAAATTACAGACTGACTCAACCCTAAACCTACGCAATCTTGAACTTGGCTTCTTCATGATCGTCCTGTCTTCGATTCCTAAAAAGTTAGAAGCAACAAGTAGTCCAAGAGAAATAGTGTTTGTCAATCATCAAAACATAAGCCATGAAAAATTAGATTTGCAACATTCTACTCGAGCTGGCTTCCTTTCATTTTTTATTTCTTAAACTTGGGGTAGGAAAGAGGACGTAACTACCCTGGTGATTCTTTTTTGGGATTAGTCAACACATTGTATGATAATGTGATCCCTCCCTTATAGTATTTTCTTTCGAGCCAATCCTTAAAAATATAACAATCTTCAATATGATGGCTAACTACTTGATGGTATGGGCAATAATTTGGGTCACCAGTGTTCTTCGACTCTTCGGGTCTCTTGCATTCAGGCAGTTCTAAACCAGCTTTCAACACCTATCGAAATAATTTGGTGACACTCTCTCTCTTGAATGAATATTCTTTATTAATTTTATCTTTGAGGGATTAGAATGTTCTATCACCAGTTCCTATTGCCTGTCTCGGGCGTTCTCCTCCACCATGGAAGGTTCGTGGCCTATCATTTCCCCTTAGTATCAGCTTTGGTTGGGGGTTAGGATTGTAGGCCTGCTTGGGCTTTTCTTCGTACTGCATTGGTTGCTTGCCCTTATCTATATTGTAAATCACCTTCTTTTCTCTATCAGCTTTAGAGAAGAATGTAGAGTCGGCCTCACCCCTTCTAGCACCTGGAGCCTTAGCCTTTTTGGGCTTATTAGAGTGACTATCTGATCTTGATAAGTTTAATTTCTCAAACTTAGCCACTCTATCTAACTGATCTTGAAATGTGATAATTGTAGTCATGCACAGGAAGGGTTGCATCTTATCATCAATGTTTTCCATTTAGAACTGTACGGCATGCTCTTCTTCAAGTTGTTTCTCACATTTCATGCTCAAGTTATGCCTGCGAGTGATTTATTTAGTCACTGATTTATCCCTTCTTCTCTTATCCAGAGCGAGGTCAGCGATCATTATCTTTTCAGTTGCAATGGCAAACATCTTCATGAATATATTTTCCAATTCTGTGAAAGCCTTTACAGAATCATTCGGTAGTTTAGCATATCATTCGAAAGCAGTTGCTATTAAACTACTAACGAACTATCGGAAGAGTAGGGCATCGTTTCCTCCTGTATTCCCGCAGGTGGCTTTAAACTGTGCAAGATGTTATCTTGGATTTTTATTGCCATTGAAAGTATTAAACTTTGGTATAGAATATCCTTTTGGATATGGCACTTGATCGTTTTCAGCAGGGTACAGACGACCTTTACCAACCAACTTTTCTGCCTGATCAACGGCTATAATAACCCTGATCTTTTTCGTGATTATTCCTTCCAACTGTGCATTAGTCACAGGTTGAGAAGTACTTGCAATATTTATTGGGGTGAGCTAGCGGGTAATGTTATTGACTTCATTACCGCCTTCAGGAGCGCCCGGTACTCCTGAAACTTGAGGCATTTGGAAGTTTGGAGGATCGGTAGGAGGATTAGGCATAGTACCAACAATAATAGTCCTCTACATTATTTGTATCATTATCCCCATCTGAGCTATCATCTCAGTAATCTTCTCATTTAACTGAGAGATTTCTCTATCTTTGGCTCTCATTTGTTGTCTCATGTTCCTTCTCATGTCGGAGAGTGTGGCATTTTCATCATCAAGGGGATTCACCTTTACTTCCTTCACTTCCTCTTCTTATTGGGAATGGCCACCTCTGTCAGTGGTGGACCCCACTCTGCAACGATCATCATCTTCATCATCATCATAATCGGCACCATCATCGATGTCTATATGTGTCACCATATAAACAACTTCCATTTCCAAGGCATTATTTTTTTCTTCCAATTCTTCTTCTAGGTTTTCCTCCATATATTCCTTGATATTTTCTTCCCCTTTGAGGTGTCCTTCCCCTTCTAAATTTTGTTCTTCTTATATATTTTCTTTTACTATTCGGATCTCCGAGCTGCGATGCCACTGGATCTCAATTCTTTGTTAGGCAATGAGACTTCTTCAACCGGCGGGCTGCGGTCAAAGGTTCTTTCTTCTTTTGGAGGGGATGGTGAGCGATGGGATCCCCTGGAGGATTCTCCAAGGTGTCGACTGTCGGGAGGAGTTTCATTATGGGTCTTTTTTGGGGCCCATTTCTGACGTTGTTTGTAGATGGGGGCGGATCTCCGGGAAGCATCACTGGATGTCAAAATTAGATCAATTCTTATTTCTCTTCTATCATCCTCATTTCTTTGAGGCTTTGGCCTCCAGACTTCCTTTTCTTTTCCACCGAGACCTTTCAGCAGTGGATCCTCGAACAAATGGTTCAGGTGTTATGCCTCGATATTCACCGCATGGAATTTTCTTTCTTTCTCTTCTTTCCGCCACAAAAGATAAGCATTCTCTTGGCGGGGTTCTCTTGGCCTCAATCACCAAAGGCTGTTGGAACTTCTTCTTCTTCTTCAGACCTTTCTCTTTCACAGTCTTTAAAACTCAGTATACCTGAGCTGAAAGAGTCTCAGGCTCTTTCTTCCTTGGAGGGATTGGAGCTTCAAGCTATTGGTCCTAGAAAGATTTCTTTAGCTCCCCAATAGAGCAGTTTCTTTTGACCCAACTTAAATCAGAAAACTTATTCAAGGTAGGAACGTTGGCTTCAAGCTCCTAGGAAGGCAGGTTTGATGGGTGAACAGGCACCAGTTGCTACTGGGCTTGAAGTTTAGCATTCATCTTTCTTCTCTGCCTCATTATAAGCCTTCCACCAGATGAAGATGATTTAGCATCGTACTTTCCAGGTGTAGATAACCCAGTTGAAAGAGTCATGGTGTTGGTAGTCACCACGGAAATATTTCCACCAGTCACAATTCTTTTGGTGACTGGGGTTTCATGCTGTGACAGCCTTTCGAACAAACAAATCCTCCCACGAGGATTTTTAAAAGTAGTGGCACTGGAAGATGCCACGACAGATAGGAGCTTTAGTAGCGGGCTGTTGTGCTGGTAGATACGTGTGACAAGTGGGAGCTCCAGTAGCTCTTACAACAATAGCAGGGAAGTCAATTCTACCAAACTAGATGGTAGCTCCAATATTTCCAGTCTCAATCACAATATTTGCCAGCTAAATTCTGGCTCCTCATCCCAGCTGGACCGTCATCGGGGTATTCTGTAGATCCATCTTCACAAATGAAAGGTAAGGGTTAGTAATCAGAATCTGATACTTCACCCCACACTTTTATAGTGCAGAGACTTACACATAATAGAAAATAAAAGCAATAATATTAGCGAGCAATTCAAATAATACAAATTTAAAGTACTGCTAAATACATTATCTTAATGAATTTATTTGATTGATCATTCTTTAGAATATTCAAATATTTAATTCTTTGAATGATCATTTTGAAAGAGTCCTGAGTTTTAAGCTCAATTTGATTTTTGTTACTACTATAGCTTTAAGACGACTAGCCAAAGATGAAAAGGAAAACCAGTCCCCAGTGGAGTCGCTAGAAATCTGTGGGCTCCGAAAATTTAGCCCCGGCCTCCGCCCGCTTCTGCTTGCTTTTATGTTTTGGCGAGGGAGTTTTAATGGAGTAAGTTTCGAGGTAAATTTTGGGAAGATTGATGGGTTTGTAGATAAGACACTACCAAGAGATTTCATCCTCATTTTACGAGGACTTTATGAAATGATTTTTGATTTCCTATAGGCGCAAGCCCCTATAGTTAATTACCCCTCTCGATCATGTGAGAGAACTTTTGATTAAGGTTGGTTGTCAATCAGATACATAGTATCAGGTGTATAGTAGCAGCAATAGGTTTGGGGTTAGGAATTTGGAAAGTTTGGGTGATTGGAAGTTTGGGTAGAGGTATTTGGAAAGTTTGATATTTAAAATTGGAAATTTTACCATCTTGCACTTAAAGTGGATGGCGGGGAATGGATGATGGACCCGATCAAGATCCTATGATTCCGTCATCTCGGGCCATCAAGGTCTCTGGTATACTTAGTCAAAGAAAGTAGTCGACCCAACCTAACAGAAGGATCCTTGTCGGCTGCCATGAGTTGCTTCGTCCATAGGGACCCTCTAGACCTGGGGTGAATATTTATCTAAGGGGACAAATTTGAATCCACCTTAGCTAATAGAGGACTTTGTGCCTTATTAATTATATCCTATTGATTTATATGTCAAGGATTTGATGTCATTAAGGAGCGTATTGGCTCTGGCCATAATCGGTATTTCATGGTTCCATTTGGCGGCAAAACCACTCAGTTCAGTTGGCCCCGGGTCATAACTGTTTATCCTACGGTGCCATTTGACGGCAAAACTATCGGTTAGAGGACACGTACCATATCCTTAATGGTAGGAGAATGTTTGAGAATGGATCTTAGTGATATTTTTTGTTAAGAGAGTTGCTATTTGCATGTTTTACATTTTTACAACTTGTATTATTTTGATGATTTCAAATATTATTGTTTTATGTATATATATATCTCCTAACATTTTTTGGAAGATTTATTTTTGCTCTAGTGTATACTAACATTTCAAGAAAATCAACTCCAAGCTATGAAGACTTTAAATCAAATTTAGCAAATATTCATTTGTAAATTATAAGTTTTAAATTGAGAGGGAGTGATTGTAATTAAGTGAAAAATTACAACACAAACACTTGGGGGAAATATTTTTATGAACTGATCGTACGGGATGAACCTAGTTCGTATGGGATGATCATGTCAATTAAGCCCTCGGAAGTGCAATGGATCGAACAGGCAGGGAGAAATTTTTTTAAGTCGTAATCGTCTAGGACGAATTTAACATTCATCCCGGGACGAACGTCTCGGGATTCTCACTTTGCATTGTTCATCCAGACGAAATTAACCTTTGTCTCTGGACGAAACTCTCTATATAAAATCATACATGACGAAATTAACCTTCGTCTCTGGACGAAACTCTCTATATAAAATCATCTAGGATAAAACTTGTTTGTCCTAGGACGAACCGAACCGACTTACCTCAGTTGGTTACGTCCTTCAGGGATTTTTGGAACCGACCTATAGAATAACTGTTTCGTACCGGACGAACCTAGTTTGTACGGGATGATTAGCGTGTACAAACATAATTCGTACCAATATTCATCAGGATCATTTCCGACACTTTTAGTAAAATAGTTTGGGACGATCCACAATCGTACGGGACGATCCATTACGTGATAACTTGTAATTTCTGTAGTTTTGGACGATTTTTCTTGTCTCTCCTATATAAGGTCCAATTTTTACTGCCACCAAATCTTTTTTCTCAATGATCTTCGTGTCTATTGAAAGAAGAGTCAAGGAGAGAGTGAGAGAGAGCATTCAAGGAAGGATTTCTACCACTGAAGCGTGAAGGCTTCGCTTGGTGTTCAAAGGTAAGATTTCTTACTTGTAATTTGAGATTACTTCACTCGTTTTCTTTCTTCATTCTAGATTTCTTGTGAGAAGATCTGTCAATGAGATCGGGTTCTCTATCCACACTAGGAGAGTGTGAAAGGATGAATGGTTCTCTGCCCACACTAGGAGAGTGTGAAAGGACGAAGGGTTCCCTCCCCACACTAGGAGAATATAAAAGGACGGACGGTTCTCTACCAACACTGAAGATAGTATAAACAGACGACGGTTCTCTGCCTCACTGGGTATTGGTGGAAAGAGTATTTGTAAAGGCTTCTCCGCCTTGCTGTGGGTGCAAAAGGAGAGACACTATTGATATTAGTGCAATACTTAGAGGGTGCCTCTGGGGAGTGGATGTAGGTCTGGTTTAGATCAAACCACTATAAATCTTGTGTCATTTATTTTTACTGCTTTTTATTTTCTGCAATTTTTTTTTGTTTAAAAAGTTGTGGTTAAAAAAAAAACTTTTTATAAAAAATTTCATTAAAATTTTGTGGGTCTCCGAAAGGATGCTGCTCATGTGGTTCGAATGCAAAGGGTACGATCACACTATCCTGTAGGACAAAATGGTCGTAGACATTTACACTCGACACAAGCAGACCGATGTAAGAGCAGATGGAGTTATGTATACGATTAGCCATGGAGGATAGCGGCTTTCACCTACCAACCTCGATGGATAATAATATACATAACCCAAAAGTTCACGAGATTTCCCCCATTCGATACATCAGCTCGAATGGGGTTTATTTGATTGTGGGGATCGATTTCCTACGGGCGCAAGCCCCCGTAGTTAATTACATCCTAGGCCTTGACCTAGAAAAACTCTCGATTAAGGACGATGCATTATTCACTTCTTAATCTGGTGCACAGGAAAAGTTCCTAAGTTCTATTCCAAAGAGTCTCTTCTATTTACCCTTAGCGATGATTGGACTTTTTAAATGAATAAAGATATAATTAAGATTTTGAGTTTAAAAGATAGAAGACCAGATTATTACCCTAAGAGAGATAACAAATTCAGAATTCAACACAGATGAAAGAGACACGCCTAGGGGACTTATAACTTAAACCCCACTAGGGATCTAAGCAGCCCCGACCTGGATTTACCACCCTGCTCGGAAAGGGGTACCAGCTAAACTCCACCTAGCGTATCAAATCCATGTTATCAAGTCTTATGCAAATGCAAGAGTGGTAGGAGATAGAAAAGGAAATGGGTATCAAGCCCGACTATGAATGGTACCATGCTTATGCAAAGTAAACTATCCCTCTATGTTTCAAAAGAAAAATCTATATGCTGACTCAAGACTATGCATGTATAGGTAAGGCCAATTAGGACTGGCCAATAGTCACTGTAAAGTGAGCAAGGCTTACTTATTGTAATTTAAAAAAGTGATCCCTTTAAAGGAATCATGCATTAATTTTTAGAAAAGTTAGTTGATTTTAATCCTATATTCACTTTCTATCTTGCTTAAACAAATTTTAATTTTATAGAAAATTTAACATCCTAAAGAGCCTAACGTTGACTCCGTCCGAGCCACACCCAAACAAGACAATTTAAGAAACCTAGGAAAAATCATGTAGTTCTAATGCGCAAGCAAAGTAAAGAAAACACAATAAAAAAACAAAGAAAGCCCATGAAAGAGAGTGTCCATGGCAAGTGTCATACAATATTACATCACAGAGTACAGAAAAGTAATGGTGGCCGAACTCCACCGACAACAACCCGGAAACGATGCAAATCTTTAAAACGAGGCATTTTCATCTTCAATCTTCATCTTGATTCGTCTATGGATCATTTTCTCTCCTTTTAGCTCCTCGTAGTAGGTCCTCCAAAAGGATGCCCAAATGAAAAAGGAGACCCCCTTATAGGAGTTTTCTTTTCCCTTTGGACTCCTATTCATTTAAAACGCCACATTTTAATGATTTTCACAACAATTACTATCAAATACATCATATTATTGAAAATAGAAAATCTAGACTCTCCTGCAGGGGTTATCCTAAGAGTTTATAATAAAAATTCATCCAAGCAGATATATATATGAAAATGTTAAAAAATAAATCACACTTGGCCGTGCTCTAATCATTGGGGGCTAAGCAGCTGAAGCAGGTACCGAAAGCAATTATAAATGACATTATTAATTTTAGCCCCCTTTTTAGCGCTGTGTAAGCACGGCCACCTGCAGGAAGACAGCATTAGTATGAAAAAGCGTGCCTAACCTATGGGTATTCTAACGCTCACAACAACAATGCATAAAAGAAAAGAGCAGAAAAAGCATCACAGAAAAGCTACAACATGTAGCAAAAACAACCAGCACTCAAGTCACATGCGAAGCGTCACAGCACAGCACAGAAAAGAAAAGCAGAACAACAACCTAACCTAAAGCTAATAGTCGTGTCCTATCAAACTCATCTAAGTGTGTGTAAGCTGTGTGGTTTTGGTAGGTCCTATATGGGATAGTTTAGTTAGAATTGTTTATTTTTTATTTGTTAAAAAGGCAAAGATAAGATTTTTAATTAAAGTTTAAGTATTAATATTTTAGGATTGATTTTAGATATTTTATTTTTGAATTCGATTGATTACCACCTTTATTTCACACCGAGGCCGTGAGGTTTATTTCACCCTCCTTGGGGCTAGCTTAATAGCCTCGTAGGCCTGGGTTACCTAGTGATAACCAATTTTGTTGAATTATTTTAGTTTGTTATGAAAATGAAAAGAAAAGAATAAATTAAGTATTTTATTAATCAAGTTTGTTGGTTAATTTTAGAGATTATTCTAAAGTTTGATATTTAGAAATCTTTTATTCTAATGAATCTTTTAATTTATGATTTGATCCCCTAATTAAATCTACATCTTTTAAATCTTAGATTAGTTAGGGATTAATTATTAGGTTAGTCAAACTTGATTTAGATTTATATTTTAGATTTAGAATTCAACAATTATAAATGTTAATAATAACTTGATTAAGAATTAAGTGTTTTAATAAGTTTTTTTAAGAATTAGATTAAAGTTGGTTGGTTGATTATTAGTGGATTAAGAAAAAGAAACTAAATTTAGGAAAACGTGTCATTAAATTTTTGTTTTAATGTTTCTATCTTATAGTGAGCATGCACCCTAAGTCTATGTTTTCTAAGATCCGGTCCTTAATTTTTTGTCCTTAAATGTCACTAAAGTTGTAGGACTAAAGACGGTGTTATTTTCTAACCCTTAAGAATTCTATACGTATGTCAAGAGGTTTAGGGATCTAATAAAAGAAAAGCAATCCTAATTATGAATGAAGTTTCTACAAGGCCCTAAGGGGTGGGGAGCGTGCAATCATCTAGGCCCCTAAAGGCTTTCTAAGTTTTTAAGGAAACTTACAGCACCGGGGGCTACGACCCGGTGGTTTCGCCCGTAGCACCCCCACCAGAATGAATGGGGGCGACTGATTTGTTTATGTAGGCTCCTTCGTCACAGCAACTCCGAAAGATCCCTTCTCTTTTGCTCTCCAAAAAGTACCTCACAAAACGCAGAAAAAGAGCAAAGAAAAATGAGAGTAGGCACTATTCAAAGAGAAACACAATTAAGCACAAATTAATCTATAACAATTGAGATTCATAACTTTAGAATTAATCTTAAGCGTATGGAAAGAAAGCATTAGAATAGCATATATAAGGAAGAGATGCAAATGAGTGATAATCATAATTCAATCCTTTATTTTATCTAATTTCTAAACATGAGCAAGAGTACACAACATAGTTAATTGACGAATTTAAGCATACAGAATCTCTTCAATATCAGGATAGTCAAATTTAAATGAGCAGCAAGTTAATATACAGGACAATTATTCTACCCCTTTTTTTATAGTTTTCCAATATCACTCAATGATTAATCGAGACAGTTATCCAAAGAAATACATTCATATTTGAGTAAGAGGGTATTTGATTACATTTGAAATTGAGCTAACAATGAGGGCAATGAAAGATTCTAGCACAAACATCTAACCAGATTTTAGATAACGAAGCAAAGGTAATTGGCCTTAAGTGGCCCTCTTTGGCGAGACAGATATAACAATAACAGCAACCAAGAAAAAGACATCCAAAGCATTTTTTAACAAAATAATATTTAATGAAGTTTAAAGCACTATTAAGTGGCAATATTTTTTAACAAGAAAGCAAAGGAAATATTGTAATTACAGATCTCATAATAACGTGAAACAATTATGATGAGTGAACAGTGATTGGAAATCAACTTCAAGTGGTTAGTTATTCTAAAGACCCTTACTCTCACTTTCTCCCCTCCTAGCAAGTTCTAACAAAATCTAATTATCAAGTAAACTCGTTGAGTTAAAAAAAAGAATAAAAAAAAGGAGAGTTATATATGAATAATGCTGATACCATTACGAACAACTTTGAATTTAAAAGAATGTAAATCTAAATAAACTCCAGCACACCTAAATCTTATTTTAACCAAATCCATAAATTAACTACAATTTATTACATCAAAAATATGAGAACATTTTCGTCAAAATGGAGCTCCAAACAATTGAACTTTACCTAATAAGCTTACTTTTGACGAGATTGTAACAAAACCTTACTAAGAATATTCACAATAATGAAATTATCCGGTGAGCATTTTACTAAATGGTAGGGAGCATATACGTAGATTCAATAAAATCACAAACATGAGTGATGATCTTAACATGAAACCCATGAGCTCAAAAGTGTAGAGAACAATTACATGCTTCTCTAGGGAATATCATTCACATATATTTACAAAGATCAATGATCCAAACTAACAAATAATCTAACATTTATGGATATGGAACATATATAAGTCATCACTGTGATACGAAACACACGAACGTTTGATAGCATAGATGACGATCTTTGTATCGCATAGTATCAATTTGCATGAAAGTGAAGCCCCTCCCAACAAATTTATAAATCTCATATGATAACACGCACAAAATGATGAAATTTCATTTCACAGAAAGTAGACATCTTATTTTATATGAAATTAATCTTGATAACTGTCGCATGGTTTAGCCCTCCCAACTATACTTCATGAAGAGATTAAAAAAAAATATGATTTTCTTTTAACATTTATAAATGTTTTCTTTTTTTTTTGTTCTACTATAGTGTAGTTACATTTTTTATAACAGCAAATTATGATATTACACAAAGCCACAAAACTTCATCATATGTACATAAAGTCTATATATAAAAGAAATTCCATGAAAGAGGGGATGATGCATGACCTTATCACGTTCAAACAACTCAACTTCAAACATTATGGTACAGATGAATAATTTTGCCACATAGAACTTTTATAAAGCTAGACATGACAATGCGAAGCAGTACAAAGTTTCTTTGCCAAGGGCCCTAATGTTGCTTTGAGAATATCTAAGAGTGCCTCCAATGATCATCATTAGCATTTGGCCGTTATCAACATGAGAAGGATACAAAAAAAAAAAAAAAAAATTTAATAACCGTATCTAAAATAAATAGTCAGAAAAAGAAAAAAATAATAAAAAAATAATAAAATAAAATAAAATAAAATAAAACAAAACAAAATCTTTCGGAAACATTTTATCTGAATACAACACTTTAACAATTGAAACCCATGGAGAATAATCTTGACCAAAGCATGTCACTAAGTAAACCTTGATGCTTTATTTATTTACCAAATAGGGGAAATTTAATACTCATATCAAATGCCATTTACGATACGAACGATTACAAGAACTTCCTCACATAGTTGCGATTCATACAATCACCACTAAACATTGAAACGAAGTGAGAGTTTAACATCTTTTAATTCTAATAATTCACAAGATTTACATAAAACAAATCGTAGGAATATTTTTAAGGTATTGTTATATAAAAGAAAAGAATCTTAAGTGCATGAATATCTTACCACATTCTAACATTCTCTCAAAAGTATAAGCAAAATAGGATGAAAATGTGTCTTCCCATAGCTCTTTCTTGACCGAATATCCATACTATTTCTTTAGAGGCAAAAAGACAAAAACCTTACATACATCTATTGAAAGACATTATAATCTCTTATGATGTATCCATGAGATTATACACCATATGCTACATGCTATAAATCATTAAAGAATAAAAATTCCTGCATATTTACACATAAGGAATGTGGTAATAAACAACACCAAGTTTGCCATAGAGATTATGCTTGGAACTAAATTAACAGAGACAAACAATAGGAATAGAATTTTTTTTTTTTTAATCATAACAAATAAGTCAAACAACATGTTTTATAAGATAGATTGGAAGAGATATTAACAACAGAAGATATTAACATTAAAAGAAAAAAAGGAAAGGGAAGATTATGAGTAGATATATTCAATCCATTATTGCCAACTCAAAATAGGAGTTATATTCCTGCACAGAACCATCACCAAATGAGCGAAACAAACCTAAGCAAATATGTGGGCTCGAGTTGGAGAAGCCGGCTAGAGGTTACGAGCTGGAAGAGGCCTTCAATTCGGCCTGGTGGTAGGTGGCTCGAACTAAGCTGGTGGAGTGGAGCCGAGGTCATCGGCGGCGGGTCAGAGCAGCTGATCGGCGTCGGCGACAATCCCGATATCATGGCTAGGAAAGTGGGGGAAGAGGAGTTGGGAGGTGGAGTGGTTCGAGCGAACCGTCTTCGGGGGCGAGTGAGGTGGCTTGGGTCGACGACAAGAACTGGACACCGGCGGCAGTGGGCCGTGAGCTTGGAGGTCGAAGTAGGGGTTGTCGGCGTGCTGTCGAGATGGTAATTGGATGAGACTTTTTTTTTTCTTAGTGTGAAGAGCCCCCCCCCCCCCCCCCCCCCCCCCCTTTTTCCTGTTGCTTGCTTGTGAGAGTGATATCAGTGGAAGGAAAGGCCTGAGGAGCTAGGGCCGGCTGGAGTGGTGTGAATACCTCGCAAAACCTGAGATGAAATCATATATGCTGAGAGCCGTCTTCAAAAATCCATAATCAAAGGGTCCAAATTAATTTTTTTTTTGGAAAACCCTTGATCAAATGGCTATGGTTGAGTTTGTCAAGCCAACCATTGGATGTAAAATTCCCGATTTGGAGAGATGAAAGTATAACGTTAAAATTATTTTGTAACCAAACTAAAAGATAGAAATTAATTTAAATAAATATCATATATATTTCATTCAACATTTATTAATATTTACTAATTATATATTTATTCGAAGTTGATTTATTATATATAACTTTAGATTAATGATGAAGATATATTTAATTTTATATTTAAACTTAAATTTAATTTATTTTAAAATGATCAAGTCGTATGTTTATTATATATTTTACCTAAACTTAATTTATTGCACTTACTTAGTTTCAAATTAACTAAACAAAATGTATTTTATTTCCTTTTTTTTATTATTATTTTTTATTATATATTTAAATGATAACATACATAACGATAATCTCACTTTCTCTCTCCTCGACACACATCAAACAGTGCCCGATTCGAGTGCGAATAGGCTCGTTCGGAAGATCTCGACAATCCGGACGCACTCGAGCAGTCCGTTTCATAAAACAAGGTCTCGATCAAAAGACCTTGCATACAGATCGAACATGCACGATAAAGGCCAAAATGTGTGAAATTACATTGAATCGTTGTTGACCCGACCACGTGTATTTTAGAATAAAATAGAGGACATATGATCAAAAGGAGTAAATCCTAAGGTCGCCAACGAGCCGATGCAAAATACACATGTTGACACTTCACCAAACACAAAGTGATGCAACATACAAGAAGGTGGCTCTATTTACAAAATATAAGACAAGATAGTGAGAGTGACCGATGCCGAAAACGAGGTCAACAAATTTACTTTCGGTTCAAAAGATCAAAAAGTGTGATAATTTTTTAAACTACCAATTCACCCCCCCTCCCCCCCCGCTTGGTAGCCTTGAGACATTAACTTAGGTTTAACAACCTATTCACTAGACTCAACAAGTGGTATCAGAGCTTTGTTTCAAAATTATAAGTTTAAACTACTTTTTGATTAACGTAGATGGCTATATTTAGAAACTGAAATACACATGAGGGTTACTCTATTACTAGACCTCCACTATTTGATAATATACCTTTTGAATTTTGGAAAACATGCATGTCTACTTTCTTACAGTCACTTAATTATCGTATATGGATCTTAGTCCAGGAAGGTTATACAAAACCAACTAGATTAGTTCATGGAGTTAGGGTTGAAACACCTTTTGCAGACTGGACTATAAAAGAATGTGACTTAGCATAATTAAATGCTAAATGTTTAAATAGTTTCTTTCGTGCTTTAAAATCTAAAAACTACATGCGGGTTTCCACTTGCAAAAGTGGAAAGGACATATGTGATAGATTTTGTATAACTTATGAGGGGACTAATGAGGTTGAGCAATCAAGACTTAATATCTTGTTACATGATTATGAATTATTTCGCATGAAATCAAATGAATTCATTTCTGATATGTACACAGATTCACACAAATAGTCACCTCTTTGCATGCACTTGGTAGGGAACTAACGAATACTGAAATGATTAATAAGATTCTTCGTTATTTACCTACTGCTTATGATGCAAAAATTACTGCAATTACAGAGTCTAAAGATCTAAATATTTATTCTATTGATAATCTTCTTGGTTCACTTATTGCTTACGAGCAAGGAGTTAGTCAAAGAAAGATTGATATAGGTGAACCACGAAAGGTGAAGAACATAGCACTGAAAGTGGAAGAGTCTGAGAGTGAACACTCACAACCTGAGGATGAAGACGATAGTGTTTTGATGACTATACAATTTAGAAGTTTTTTAAAGAGGAAGCAGAAGAGACGCCAGCAATGGAATAAAGATAAATTTAACAGAAATGGCAAAGTTTCTAATGAAGTGATTTGTTATGAATGCAGGAAACCTAGACATATCAAGACTGATTGCCCAAAACTCAAAGCCACTCATAGCAAGGAGAAGGTAGAGGAGAAACCAACTATAAAGAAGGGCAAGAAAAAATTTCAAAGAGCTTTTTGGGTGGACTGTGCTTCAGATTCATCAGAAACTGAAAAAGAAGAAGAAGTCACAAATCTTTGCTTAATGGCAGATAGTCTTAATCAGTTAGATGAAGAAGAAGTAAGTGACTTAACTTATGATGAATTGTTTGAAGTTTCTGAATACATGCATGATGCATATAGGAAAATGAAAAAGATGCATGCTAGTGTAAGTTTAAAATTGGAAGAACTTAAAAAAGAATATGAAATCCTTAGGAAAGATCATGCTTTAATAGATGACAATTACATGAAACTACTCGATGAATTTGATTACTTGAATAAAAATCATGAGAATTTAAAATCATCCTATGCTGATCTTGAAAACGAATTTAAAAATTTTAAGGATGAATCAGAGAGCAAAACATATCGAATCAATTATACAAATCGAATCTTGGAAGATATGAATTCATTTTATAAGTTGAAAATAAAAGCTCTCGAGGATAATAGCGTACCCCCCAAACTTAAAGATTTTACAAATCCTAAATTTTATCCTAAATATATGGAATCCCTTAGAAGACAAACAATTGGTAGAAGACTTAGGAATACTTTTCCCAATGTTAAATGTAATAATTATGGATTATTTGAACATATAGCACACACCTATACTTTGAAGATGAAATCTGATTTGGTGTGGAGACCTAAGATGCATAAACCTAGACATATCATACATGCATCTGATTATAAAATTGCTAAAAGGAGAACCCAAACTTGTTTTGGTTCCCAGGTCTAACATTTGATATTTTTATAGGGTCTCTCTCACACAAGACCTCGTGAGAGCATATGATACCTGGACAGCGGATGTTCAAAGCATATGACTGGAGATACTGCTCAATTCATAACGCTGGAAACTAGGAGTGGAGGCAAGGTTACACTTGGAGATAACACCACAAAGAAAGTGATTGGATCAGGTATGATTGGAAATTTGAAAAACTTTTTTATAGACAATGTGTTATTGGTTGAAGGCTTAAAGCATAATTTGTTAAGTATAAGTCAGCTATGTGATAAGGGTTCTAGTATAAAATTTTTTCCTACTAGCTGCATATTAAGCCTAAATGAGAAAGATGTGTTAAATGGTAAAAGGGTGAACAATATTTATATGCTAAATTTAAATTACATTCAAACTCCTACTGCTTCTTGTTTGAAAACTGTTTATGATGATTCATGGCTTTGGCATAGGAGACTTTGTCATTCTAGCATGAAAAATCTTAGGAGGATAACCCAAAAGAATTTAGTAAGAGGTATACAAAAACTAGACTTTACTAAGGACCATCTTTGTGATGCATGTCCATTATGAAAGTAAGTGAAATCCTCTTTTCAGTACAATAAGAATCTTAGGACTAGTAAACCATTGGAAATCTTACACATGAATCTGTTTGGACCAGTTGGAACTGTGAGTCTAGGAAGGAAGGTATACAGATTTGTTATTATGGATAATTATTTAAGATTCACTTGGATTAGATTTCTATTTTATAAGAGTGAATTATTTGAGAAATTTAGAAATTTTTTGACTTGGATTCAAAGAAAATTAGGGTGTAAAATTATTTCTATACAAAGTGATCATGAAGGAGAATTTGAGAATGAGAGATTTGAAAATTTTTGTAAGGAGAAAAAATTGATCATAACTTTTCTGCACCTAGAACCCCTCAGCAAAATGAGGTAGTCGAAAGGAAAAATATAACATTAATAGAAGCCGCCCGAGCAATGTTGGCAGAATACTCACTTCCTAGATATTTTGGGCTGAGGCGGTTAGCACTGCATGTTATATTCTGAATAGGGTGAATGTAAGATCTAAATTAAAAAAAACACCCTATGAGTTGCTAAAAGGCAGAACACCTAATTTGTCACATTTGCATGTTTTTGGTTGCAAGGTGTTCATTCATAATAATGGAAAATCTGCCTTAGAAAAATTTGATCCAAAATAAAATAAAAGAATTTTTGTTGGATACTCAAGTGTTGGAAAATCGTATAGGGTATTCAATAAAAGAATTTTGATTATTGAAGAAATATACATGTTGTATTTGATGAATCTAGAAATTTGGAAGAGCCAAATGTTATTGAAGATGAGATTGAGGATAACTCCCAAAAGATTGATAGAATAAACTTGGAAGAAAATGTGGAAAAGAATTTGGAAATAGAAAACCCTTTGCCTAGAGATTTGAGATTTTCTAAAAACCACCCAAGATAATTGATTATTGGTGAACCTAGTGAGGGTGTTAGAACTAGGCGTGAATTAAACAAGGAAGTCAATCATTCAGCCTTTATTTCAACTATAAAACCCACTAATATTGATCAAGCACTTTCTGATGAATTTTGGATATTGGCCATGCAAGAAGAGTTGAATCAATTTGTAAGAAATAAAGTTTGGGAATTAACTTCAAGGCTAAAAGATCAAAGTGTTGTTGGAACTAAGTGGGTATTCAAAAATAAAATAAATGACTCAGGTGTAGTCATTAGAAATAAGGCGAGATTAGTTGCTAAGGGGTATAATCAGATTGAAGGAATTAATTTTGAAGACACTTTTGCCCCTGTAGCCAGACTTGAAGCAATTAGGGTTTTGCTAGCCTTTGCCTGTTTTAAAGGATTCAGATTATATCAAATGGATGTGAAAAGTGCCTTCTTAAATGAGGTAATTGAATAATATGTTTTTGTAGAACAACCACCAGATTTTAAAAATTCAAAATACCCAAATCATATTTTTAAATTAAAAAAGGCATTATATGGATTAAAACAGGCACCTAAGGCTTGGTATGAGAGGTTGAGCACCTTCCTACTTGAAAAATCTTTTGAAAAAGGGAGTATGGATATAACTCTTTTTTTGAAAAAATTTGGAAAAGATATACTCATTGTTCAAATTTATGTGGATGATATCATTTTTTGTTCTTCAAATAAAAATCTTTGTGATGATTTTTCTAAAACAATGAGTAATGAATTTGAAATGAGTCTAATGGGAGACTTAAATTACTTTCTAGGTTTTAGCATTAAGCAACTTGAGGAAGGTACATTTCTTAGTCAATCTAAATATATTAAGGACATTCTCAAAAAATATGAAATGGACAATGTTAAACCTGTTAGTACACTAATGAGTTCCTCAATTCAGTTGGATAAGGATCTTAAGGGAAAATCTGTTGATCAAAAGAAATTTAGAGGGATTATTGGATCTTTACTTTACTTGACTGCTAGCCGACCCGATATCATGTTTAGTGTTTGCTTGTGTGCTAGATTTCAATCAGATCTAAAAGAGTCATATTTGACAGCAATGAAAAGGATTTTAAGATATTTGCTAGGAACTCAGAACTTAGAAATTTGGTATCCTAAGTTTAGTTCTTCATTTGAAATTATTGGTTATTCAGATTCTGACTTTGCAGGCTGTAGGGTGGATAGAAAAAGTACTTCTGGAACATGTCAATTCATTGAAAATTCATTAGTTTCATGGTCTAGTAGAGAACAAAATTCAGTGGCCCTATCTAGTGTAGAATCTGAATACATTGCTTTAGGAAGTTGTGTGATACAGGTTCTTTGATTAAAACAACAGTTGATTGATTTAGAATTAACTATAGGCACTATACCAATTTATTGTGATAATACTAGTGCTATCTGCATTTCTAAAAATCCTATTTAACATTCAAGAACCAAACATATTGACATAAGGCATCATTTCATAAGGGATCATGTATCTAAGGGAGAAATTGAACTTACCCATGTTTCAACTAAAAATCAACTTGCAAACATTTTTATAAAACCTTTAGCCTTTGATACTTTCAGTACATTAAGAACAAGGCTTGGAACGATTGATTTAAATGCTTAGATAAAAATATTTTTCTACAACATTGATATTTTTGTTTTGTGTTCATTGTGTTTTCTAGTTAGTTTATGTGATGTTTTCTTCTTAAAAAGGTATGTATTTAAGTATTGTCTTGTTTATTTTTATTCATTTTTATTTTGAGTGTGAAAATGTGAATTTGTGGCCATCAACATCTGGGACGAAAATTCTTCGTACGGGACAATTTGTGTAATATGACAAACTGTGTGATTTCGAACCATTTTAAGAGCAGTTTTTAATGTAATTCATCTGTACGATCGTCAAGATCGTCCGGGATGAAATATTTTTCAAACGACAGGATGAATGAATGCTACAGTTGAATGGATAAGACAGTTTTTAATATGAACTTCGTCCAGACGAACCTTTGGTTCGTTCAAACGAACACATGTCAGTTCATAGCGGGGGACGGTTTCCAACTGCCATAAAAATGAATTGAATTCCTGATCGTCCGGACAAACACGTGTTCGTCTGTACGATCATTTTGGTCAAAAGCCTGTACGAAAGGACGCTTCATAAGTTTTGTGTTTACGAAAAGCCGTTTCTTTTTTGACTCATTCGCTCGTCCATACGAAATTTTTTCGTACAGGACGAATCGAATTCGTACGAGACGAACGAAAATTTCATCTGGTATGAACAGTCATTTTTTCTATAAATTGATAGTATTTTTTTACTGAACAGTCACATTCACACATCTTTTTCAAACCTTTCTTCTCTCAAGATCTTTCAATGGCAAGTTTTAGCAAGCGCCAAAAGTCTTTGACTAAGGGTCCACTAAGAAACACTTTTGAAAATTTCCTTTCTAAAGCCAATGAAGAATCCTATGCTAGGTTTGTCTCCGCAGAAAATTATCCCATCTAGAGTACGCCTACAGGAAGAATTAACTTTTAAGGTAATGCACTTGTTTACCTCTACTCAATTTGGCTTAATCCTCACCTTAGTACACTTCTACAACAAGGAAACCTTTCATTATTTTTTAGCGAACATGTCTTTCAACTCCGACCATTCTATCATCAGTTCCTTTGTTTTTAAAAAGAAAGTTGAAATCACCAAGGCTGACCTTGGTATCTTCCTAAACTTAAGGACTGAAGGATTAAGAGCACACACCTTAACCTCCACAAATTTTAATTGGACTGAATTAAATCGAATGATTAGAGGAGTAAACTTTAAGGATCATTTACCTAAGGTAGCAACTTTAGTTCGTGATGCCCGTATCATCCAGCACGTACTTAGAACTTCCATTATACCTAAAGCTGATGATAGAGTCAATATCACACCTCTTCTTTGTATTGTTACCTTCTTGATAATGACCACACAACCTATAGATGATGCACAACTCCTAATTGACTATATTTTTATGGTCTTTCTGAAATTAGTCATGTTGATCATAAAAGAAAGAAGAACATAGCCTTAGAACATCTGATTGCCTATATTTTGGAAAACAAATATAATTTGATTCATCCAGAACAAGATTTTGAAGAACCACTCTACTACAACGATGCATCCTTTAGAGCTATCTTCAATAAGGAAGAGCCTAGAAATACTCATGTTGTTCTGAGTGAAATAGAAGAAGAAGCTGAACCTACATCTGCTACTGAAAATTTGGTTCAAAGATTTGACAATTTAGAGGCTCATTTTGATCAAAGGTTTGATCAAATTGAAACTTATTTACAGCAGTAGGATATTCAGTACAATCAAGATATGGGATTTATGCGTGATCAGATAAATAACATAAATACCAACATGCTTATGATGAGTAGTTACTTCAACTTCTTTGGTGCAACACCACCACCTCCTCCTCCAGATCAGGGTCCATCTGAATGATTGTTGTGTTTGTTCTGTGTTTCTTTGTAGTTTATGTGTTTGTTATGTGTTTATGTGGTTTATGTGTTTGTTATTTTCTTTTAGATTGTTGTATTTTTCTTATTTTAGTTGTATTTTTATTGATATCTTGAACTTAAAATTTTAGTATCTTCATTCGATATCAATATATGTTCCAATGTTTTGTTGTTTAAGTATTTTTGAAATGTGTGTTAGACTTTATGACATTCATTATTTTTTAATCTTAATAGTGCTTTAACCAAAATTATAAATTAAAATTAATTTCATTAGAAAATCTAATTCTTCTAAATTTAAGTAATGCTTATAACTTGATATTATTAGAATTTTCAATTTCATGTCTCTTATTTATACTACATTATCTTTAATATTATTATTGCAATTTAGATGTTTTCTTATTTTGTATTTCTTTTTTCAAATAGTATTTATGCACTTAGATAAATTTGAAATTTTAGATTATTGATTTCGGAAAGAATTCAATTACTCTTGAAAATTGTACAAATGTACAAAAATCAAAAGTATTGCACAAAAGTTTGCAATAAGAAAAAGAGGCACAAAATAAGCCCAAAATAAAAAGATGCACAAAAATGTGCCATAAAATTGAAAAAGATGCACAAAAATGTGCCATAAAATTGAAAAAGATGCACAAAGCGCCACATGTGGTACTTACTTCTTTCCGGACTCTTTTAATCTCCTAATTCAAATTGATCTTATGTTTATTTATAATTAACATTGAAATTTGAAATATAAAATTTTTTATTCATCTTTATTGCAATGATTTTCTTTATCTTAATGTCTAAATTGACTCATGTCTTTAAAAAATTCTTTTCATTATCTATGTTATATCACTTCTTAAATTATATGAAATTCTATGATTTCTCTAATGTTTTAATTTTATTTGCATACCTTATATCATTCACTTTCAAGATTAAATTATCAAATGAATTTCATACTTCTGCCTACATTTCAAAACATCTTTTGTTCTTCACTTTTTGCTGTTGTCAAAAAGGGGGAGAAATTATATGTTTGTTTTGTTATTTTTGTTTGATTTAGTTGTATGTTTTGTATGTTTCTTGTTTTGTATAAAATTTTTGAAAAATAAAAATTTTTGAATAAACTTATGCCTCCTTATTTTTCATGTATTCATCAATTCAGGGGGAGTTTAAGAGATTCTTAGAATTTGAAATCCTACAAATAATAATTGTTTTGCCATCATTACAAAGGGGATAATTGTTAAGAGAGTTGCTATTTGCATGTTTTACATTCTTGCAACTTGTATTATTTTGATGATATCAAATATTATTGTTTTATGTATATATATATCTCCTAACAATTTTTGGAAGATTTATTTTTGTTCTAGTGTATACTAACATTTCAGGAAAATCAAATCCAAGCTATGAAGACTTCAAATCAAATTTAGCAATTATTCATTTGTAAATTATAAATTTTGAATTGAGAGAGAGTGGTTGTAATTGAGTGAAAAATCACAACACACACACTTGGGGGAATAATTTTTATGAACTGATCGTACGGGACGAACCTAGTTCGTACGGGACGATCATGTCAATTAAGCCCTCAGAAGTGCAATGGATCGAACAGACAGGGAGAAATTTTTCTAAGTCCTAATCGTCCAGGATGAATTTAACATTCGTCCCGGGATGAATGTCTCGGGATTCTCACTTTGCACTGTTCGTCCAGACAAAATTAACCTTCATCTCTGGACGAAACGCTCTGTATAAAATCGTACAGGATGAAATTAACCTTCGTCTATGGCCAAAACTCTCTATATAAAATTGTCCAGGATGAAACTTGTTCGTCCCAGGACGAACCGAACCGACTTACCTCAGTTGGTTACGTCCTTCAGCGATTTTTGGAACCGACCTATGGAATAACCGTTTCTTACCGGACGAACCTAGTTCGTACAGAACGATTAGCGTATACGAACATAATGTGTACCAATATACATCAGGATCATTTCCGACACTTTTAGTAAAATCATCCGGGATGATCCACGATCGTACGGGACGATCCATTACGCGATAACTTGATTTTTTTGTAGTTTTGGATGGTTTTACCAATAGGTTCTCTACCCACACTAGGAGAGTGTGAAAGGACAGACAATTCTCTGTCAACATTGAGGATAGTATAAAAGGATGATGGTTCTCTACCTCACCGGGTATTGGTAGAAAGAGTGTTTATAAAGGCTTCTCCGCCTTGCTGTGGGTGCAAAAGGAGAGACACTATTGGTATTAGTGCAATACTCAAAGGGTGCCTCTAGGGAGTGGATATAGGTCTGGTTTAGACTGAACCACTATAAATCTTGTGTCATTTATTTTTACTGCTTTTTATTTCCTGCATTTTTTTTGTTTAAAAAGTTGTGGTTAAAAAAAAACTTTTTATGAAAAATTTCAATAAAGTTTACTTTCGGTTCAAAAGATCAAAAAGAGGGATAATTTTTTAAACTACCAATTCACCCCCTCTTGGTAGCCTTGGGACATTAACTTAGGTTTAACAACCTATTCACTAGACTCAACATTTTCAACTAGGCATTTGGCTCTATGTGAGCTGAAGTAATTTTCAATTTCTCCACCCCGATAAATTGTTGCAGAGGGTGGATGAATTTTATTTTAAGTATTTTAATGGATTTATTTCAATTTTAGATATTTTGGGGTTTTGAGATTTTTTTAGGTATTTGGGTGGACTTGAAATATTTGGAATTAACTTCTCCGGTTGAGATTCACATTTAACACAGCCATCATCGAGGTGTTTGGGGTCATTTCCATTTGTGTATTGAACCTTATCAACTCTATCGAGCTATTGACAAAGGATCGGATTTTGTAGGCTTTATGCCTTTTTTAGTGAATTCTCTTAATTATAAACCTTGAAGGCCTAATATGAATATATCAAAATAAATACACCGGTCACCACAATCATGTATTTGTTTGAAGGTTTGAACTTTGTCGACTCCTATTGATCTGTATAGGAGGATTGGGTTCGAGCCTGAATTCACTTATTGACCCACGCAGCATCCCTAGACGTCATGTGTGTTACTACAATATGTTCGCCGGGGCCCATGCGGGTATTTAGGGGAATTTTATAATTATACTCTGTCTACTCCATTTTATCTACTTAAGAGGATTGGGTTTAAATTTAATAACCTATGCAGCATCCGTAAATGTCACGTATATACTAATAACACACTCGTTAGGACCCATGCGGGTGTTTGGGGGGCATTTTATAATTATTTGATGAACCTTGTCAACTCCTATTTACCTACTTAGGAGGATCGGGTTTGAATTCATTGACCCACGCAGCATCCTTACACGTCATGTGTGTTCCTACAACATGCTCGTCGGGGCCCATGCAAGTGTTTGATTATATTTACCCCTTTATGTACCTATGTGTATACAAACTACATTGCACGTGTGGGGCTTTTTGAGACTTTGTTGATGCCTTCTGTCTGCTTGTACGAAGGTTGCAGATCCGATGGCATGGCATTGTAAATTATAGATGCCTTCTGTCTGCTTGTATGAAGGTTGTAGATCAAGTGGCATTGCATTTTAAATTGTAGATGCCTTCTGTCTGCTTGTACGATGGTTGTAGATCTGGTGGCATAGCATTGTAAATTGTAGACGCCTTCTGTCTTCTTGTATAAGTGTTACAAATTTGGTGGCGTGGCATTGTAAATTGTAGATGCCTTCTGTCTTCTTGTATAAGTGTTGCAGATCCGATGACGTGGCATTGTAAATTATAGACGCCTTCTGTCTGCTTGTATAAGTGTTACAGATCTGGTGGCATGGTAGTAACTTCTAAATTTAGTTATTTATAACTTTATATAGATAGACTGTCGTGCACTACTCATTGATTTCTGCAACTAGATTATAGTGTACTAATGAATCTCCTGCTTTGAAAGTTCGTTAGGGATGTTAAGCCCTATGAATTTAGTCCCAAGCTAACCAAGAGGGGGGGTGAATTGGTATTTTAAAAAATTTCTTTTAACAAAGAATAAAAAACATAAACCAAAATCACGCCACAAAAATAAATGCCGAATTAAAAGTGCGGAAGCAAGAAAATAAGAACACAGAAATTTATAGTGGTTCGATCAACTCGACCTACGTCCACTCCTTGGAGGCACCCTCCAAGTATTGCACTACAAAACGTGACTCTCCTTTAGCCCCCACTGCTATGCGGAGAAGCACTCACAAGAACCCCCTTTTTGCCACCCCGGCAAGGCAGAGAACCTATCTTCTTTTGCTTCCTCCTGAAGCTGGCAGAGAACCACAACCAAAAGCTAACTCCTTACCTCTACCGACCCTTTCACGGACGAGAAACTCTAGACGAAGAACAAGCAGAGCGATCCTTGAAGCAACTCTTGTGAATCCCCTCACAAGATCCTCTCTCTCTCCCTCTCTCTCTTTCTCTCCTCAAGGCCTTCTCAGGTCAAGGTAGTAGCCAAAGGTTCTCAAAAACATTGAACGTGAGCTCTTAAATAGAAGAGCTTCAAAGGAGCTCATTAATTGCAAGTTGCCGACTTTATCGTCCAGGCCGATATGGACATCGGCCTGGCCGATCAGTACAAAACCCAGAAGATCGGCCAGAGCATCACCCTGGATACACTCCTGGACGATTGAAATTTGGCTTGATTGTCCAAGCCGATCTCACGATCGTCCTGGCCGATCAGTTCAAATCAGAGGAAAATCATCCTGAGAATAGCCTTGGATACGAGCTGGCCGATATTTATCGTCCTGAAGTAACTTATGGTTTTTGACTGGATCGTCCTGGCCGATCCTGCGATCGTCTAGGACGATATGATCTTATCAATCATCCTTAATTACTCCCTTGATTTCCTGATCAATTAAGGCATAATTTGTGAATATTGTCCAGGCCGATCAATGATCGTCCTGGCCGATAATTTAAAAATACATTATACCTTAATTGTCTATGGCGGCAACTTCTTTCTATTTTAAGCTTATCGTCCTAGCCGATACACGTATCATCCAGGTCGATATGTTAATGGCGGCTGCCTTAATTAAGAATCCTTATTTAGACTTTCTATTTTAAGCCTGATCGTCCAGGCCGATGTAGAAAATCATCCTGGCCGATATTAGTAAAAATAGAAATTCTAAGTCTCTCAAGTGTGTGTGTGTAGGGTTACTTAGCATCAGTCTCTTTGACCATTACAAGTAGACTTAAAAAGTGTAAAAAATAAACGTACAGACTGACTCAACCCTAAACCTATGCAATCCTGAACTGGCTTTGTCTTATTCGTCCGATCTTCGATTCCTGAAAAGTTAGAAGCAACAAGCAGTCTAAGAGAAATAGTATTTGTCAATCATCAAAACATAAGCCATGAAAATAGATTTGCAACAATCTCCCCCTTTTTGATGATGACAAACACAAGTAGGAAAATATCCAAAAAAATCTATTAGAATTTCAAAGTTACAAACCCAACAACTTTTCCTACCTTACCCTACTCCCCCTTTTGTCATCACAAAAAGAGGGTCCATATACAAAAGAAAACACCACAACAAACAAAGACTAACAAGCAAACTACATAAAATAGGAAACAAACAGCAGAAAAACACAGACTAGAAAAACGAAGGATCCTGATCATCAGATGAAGGTAGTGGAGGTGGCTGCTGACAGTAGCTGGCAAGTGTGGTAAATTGAGCATTGAACCAGGCGATGTTCTGATCATGCTACTGCTGCTGGTGAGTAAGGAAACTGTCAAATCGGGCTAAATCCTCAGTGCGGTGCTGCTCGTAGCGGGCAATGTCCTCAGAGTGTTGCTGCTCTTGTGCAGCAACGTAGGCGTCAAAACGGGTTTCCCATCATTCAAACCTCTCAATCAACTGATCAACCGGTGAGTGCTGGTGGAGAGGAACAGGGTCAGGAAAGGGAGCGGGAGCAGGAGCCTCGTCCTCTCCAGCCCCCCGAGGTTCCTCAGGGTGGAGACGAGTACTGTGAAGGGTACTAAAGGAACTATTTGAGTAGAAGGGAGTTGGGAGGTTTGGTGGAATAGGATACTGAAGTTGGTATTTGGTTTCAAGGACATAGGCTATGATGTGTCCTAAGGCTAGATTGGGTTTCCTCTTGTGTCCTGGATCGCGGATTGTGGTTAAGTGATCAATGTATCGAAAAATTAGGTCCACAGTATTAAATTCTCTATGAGCCATGATGTAGAAAGTAGTGAGGGAAAGTAGAGGGGTGATGTGGATTTGGTCCCCGGCTTTTGGAATTATGGAGGTGCGAAGGACATGTTGGATTATCCTAGCATCTTTGACTAAAGAGCTAGTCTCTCCAATATGAAAAGGTGCATTGGTCTGGCGAAGGAAGTGATTCGCCGTGGATCAGTCAAGATCAGGATCAGAGGCGATTAAGTGCAGCTTATCCCCGGTGGTGGATAGCTGTAAAAGATCAACACAATCCTGATATGTGATTTCGACAGGGCGTCAATTCACATAGGAGGTCAGGGCTATGAATGTAGGGTTAATGCGAAGGTTTGCGAAAAATTCTCAAAGAAACTCAGTATTGAAAGGGAAAGCAAGAGATAGAATAAAGCAAAGGGAGGTGTGAGCGAAAAGATCCATTACCGGGTATGAGATGTGAGCAGGATTGATGATTCTGGAGACAGTTATCCCACACTCTTTGTAACGATGGTAGGCGGCTTCATCTTCTGCTTCCCTGAAACGAGGGTCAATCCTAGCCCTCGAAGAACTCCCAAAAATTTGTCGGACACGTTTCCCACCAGCCATAGAGAGGAGTTAGCAAGAAAACACAAGAGGAGAAAGGGTGGAAAGTGAAAAACCATGGCTGGAACGACCAGAATTTAAAGAAACGGCCATATCATCCTGGCCGATCGCAAAATCATCCAGGCCGATATGGCTCAATAATTGCATACAGGCCTATTGGTCAAAAAGGCGGTCCTATCATCCGGGCCGATCAGATATCGGCCAGGCCGATTAGACACAGGCGATCGGCCCGAGGAGTCAATCCGGACGACCATTGAAAAGGCAGATCGTCCGGGCTGATTAGGTGTATTGTCCAAGATGATGCACATTAATTGATCGTACCGGCCGAAGTTAAAATGTTTTAAATCACTGCCACCTATATCGTCTAGGATGAACAGTGGATCGGCCTGGCTGGTTGTCCAATAATGGATCGTCTGGGGTCGATTTTAAGGATTCAAACATGCTGACACGTGGATCGTCCAGAACGATCCAGTGTATCGGCCAGGACGATGCACATAAAATGCATCGGCCAGACGAAATATTCTATCGGCCAGGACTATCATCATGATTGCAACAGAGTTCGATCAAATCGTCCAGGACAATATCGGATCGTCCAGGACGATGAGTTACAGCAAGCATAGAAAAGGTCAACAGATGGATTTTGAAGAGAATTTGCCCTATCGTCCAGGACGATAAAGGTATCGGCCAGAACGATGTGACTAGAATTTGGAACATAAAGAAGGATGGTGATGATAAAAGCCCTCAAATAAAGAACAAAAGAAAAATAGACAAAAAACACAGTAATAGAGAGCAAAAATACAAAGAAAATCAAAAAATGAATATTTTGGATTTTAATTTTTCTAAATTTTTTTTTATGGAGGCATCATATGAGAATTTCTCAAAAAGTTAAACTTTTAAAGTTCCAAGAGATCAAGGAGTTTAACAAATTCCAATCAGAAGAAGGTAGAACATCTGATTCTGTTAACCCTAGATCGGACATCCTTTAGGGTACAAAATTCTTTTGGAAAACAGAGGCCTAACTCAGAATAACTAAATAGGATAAGAAGATCCATTCAAGACTTGTTTACAAAGAAAATATCTCATAATTAATAAACCAAAGTAATTTTTCTCAATCACGAAAGTTGAAATCAAGTCTTTGAAAGTATCACATAATCAATGAGATCTCTAAGTTTTAAGAGTTTTAGCAAAGAGAGGATAGCTTGCATTTAGTGGGCTCATTTTATGCCTCTTGTCACTTCGATTGGCTCTTTGAGCTTCTTTTGATTCTTTGATACACTTTTGTGTATATAGCTTTCTTTTCAATTTGGCTTCATTGGCCTCTTTCCTTTTTTAATTCTTGCAAGCTAGAAACTCTTTAATATACCCTTAAAAAAAACTTAGTTGTGAGTATATCCTCCAAATATTAGAGAATAGGAGCTCTCTCTCTAACATAGGGAAGAACAATCCATAACACAAAATCAAAGTTATGTGACAAATGCAATGACAAGATTTAAAAAAAAAAACTTGAAAGATATATAAGAACTTTGGTTATTATGCATAAGATAAATTAATGTAGCAAGATAAGAAAATGATCTTAATTAAAAAACCATTGGTTAAAATGAGTTTAGATTTTTGTTTAGAGAAAAAAATCATACCACTAAATAAGATTAGAAGGAGGGAACCCATCAACGAGATTTCTCCTTTAACCGAATTAGAAAAGCTAAACACTATCTCCAAAAACTTCCAAAATCTAAAAACTTGAAAAGATCCAACATATGAAAACCAATCATAAAAGCAACATGAAAACAAACTAATCTAAAATAACAAAAAGCTATCACATAACAAAACAAACAAAATAAACTTAAAACAAAAAACATATTTCAATAAATTATTTAAGCAGCAGGTTTAAGCATTTATGAGCTACGAGCCTCCTTATGTCCAGTTATCCTACGCTCCCACGAGGTCTTTGGTGAGAGCACACCTGCAAAGCTCAACAACAGTCAGATTTAGGAACTCAAACCGATTTGGGCCCCTTCTTAGGAAAAATAGAATGCAACGCAGATATGGCATGCTGTGAATCATGCATCTTAGGTCTCCACACCCAATGTGTACTACGGTGAACGGTGCAAGTGTGTGAGATGTGTCCTAGCATGCCACATGAAAAACATCTAACTCCAAGAAAAGGGTTTCTTAAATGGTTTGAGTTATAATGCCTCTTCCTAGATTCCGGCTTAGGATTAAAAGTAGATGTCATCCGATTTTTCTTAATTGTATCAAAATCATTTTGAATCCTCAAGTTAGTTCTTTTTAATGCCTCATTATCAATCCTCAAATTTTTCTCAATCTCTTTAGATTTCTTAAGATCAGAATTAAGTGAGGTGTGTGAAACTTTCAATGCCTTATGTTCATCAATTAATTCTGAATGTTTTTTGTTCAACTCATCAAATTCATCAAGAAGAGCCATGTGATTAGAAATCAATCGTTGAATGATCTTTAAAAATGACTTCATACTCTTTCTGCAAATTTACAAGTTCCACTTTTAAGCTAGCATGTGTCTTCTTAAGTTTTTTGTATGATGCATGTATTTTTTCACAAATTTCAAACAATTCATCATAGGTTAGTTTTCATACCTCTTCCTCATCACTTTGCTCAAGATGAACTTCTCCTATTAAGCACAGGTTCGTTGTCTCTTCCTCTGGTTCAGTCTCAGAGGAATCAGTACCAGATTCTGCCCAGAACGCCTTTTGGATTCTCTTCTTCACCTTCTTAAACTTAGATTTTTCCTCAATCTTTTTCTTGCTTGTGTTATCTTGAAGTGTTGGGCAATCGGCTCTCACATGTCCAGGTTTTCTGCATTCAAAACAAACAACATCAGAAGATCCTTTGACATGTTTATGATCCTTACCTTTTCTCCAATTTTGATGATGCTTTTGTTTCTTTCTTAGAAAGCTTTTGAATTGCCTTGTGATGAAGGCAACTTCATCGCTTTCAGACCAGGAAGATTCAGAATCCGATTTGTGCGCCTTTAGTGCAATTGTTTTCTCCTTTTTCTTCTCACATGCATCAAGATTTTTTTGATTCACCCCTTGCTCGTAAGCAATGAGTGAGCCAAGTAAGTTATCAATAGAATAGGTGTTCAAATCCTTAGATTCAGTGATTGCAGTGATTTTAGCATCATAAGACGAAGGCAAGCATCTCAAAATCTTGTTAACTTTTTCATAGTTTGAAAGTTCTTTTCCTAGTGCATGCAGTGAAGTAACTATCTGAGTAAATCTTGTATACATGTCAGAAATCGATTCATGAGGTTTCATACGAAAAAGTTTGTAGTCATGCAAGAGAATATTCAATCTAGATTGTTTTACTTCATTAGTACCTTCATAGGTGATGCACAATTTATCCCAAATCTCTTTACCAGTTTTGCAAGTGGAGATACACATGTAATCCTCAGATTTTAAAGCACAGAAAAAATAGTTCAAACATTTTGCATTCAATTAAGCTAAATCACGTTCAACGAAAGTCCATTCAGTAAAAGAAATTTCAATTTTAACACCATTAATTTCACGAGAAGGTAGAGAATAACCTTCTTGAATAAGCATCCACATGCGATAATTAGTAGATTGTAAAAACGTTGACATGCGAGTTTTCCAAAAATCAAAAGGTAGGTTATCGAACAGGGGAGGTCGGGTAATAGAATACCCTTCCATAGTGTTACGATTCCCAAGGTTTGCCATGGATCTAATTCAAAAAGTTTTCAAACTTAAATTTTTGAATCCCGCTCTAATACCACTTGAAAGTTTGTTAGGGATGTTAAGCCCTATGAACTTAGTCCCAAGCTAACCAAGAGGGGGGGGGGTGAATTGGTATTTTAAAAAATTTCTTTTAACAAAGAATAAAAAACATAAACCAAAATCACGCCACAAAAATAAATGCGGAATTAAAAGTGCAGAAGCAAGAAAACAAGAACACAGAAATTTATAGTGGTTCGATCAACTCGACCTACGTCCACTCCTTGGAGGCACCCTCCAAGTATTGCACTACAAAATGTGACTCTCCTTTAGCCCCCACTGCTAGGCGGAGAAGCCCTCATAAGAACCTCCTTTTTGCCACCCCGGCAAGGCAGAGAGCCTATCTCTTTTTACTTCCTCCTGAAGCTGGCAGAGAACCACAACCAAAAGCTAACTCCTTACCTCTACCGACCCTTCGACGGACGAGAAACTCTAGACGAAGAACAAGCAGAGCGATCCTTGAAGCAACCCTTGTGAATCCCCTCACAAGCTCCCCCTCACAAGATCCTCTCTCTCTCCCTCTCTCTCTTTCTCTCCTCAAGGCCTTCTCAGGTCAAGACAATAGCCAAAGGTTCTCAAAAATGTTGAACATGAGCTCTTAAATAGAAGAGCTTCAAAGGAGCTCATTAATTGCAAGTTGCCGACTTTATAGTCCAGGCCGATATGGACATCGGCCTGGCCGATCAGTACAAAACTCAGAAGATCGCCCAGAGCATCGCCCTGGATACACTCTTGGACGATTGAAATTTGGCTTGATCGTCCAGGCTGATCTCACGATCGTCCTGGCCGATCAGTTCAAATCAGAGGAAAATCGTCCTGAGAATAGCCCTGGATACGAGCTAACCGATATTTATCGTCCTGAAGTAACTTAAGGTTTTTGACTGGATCATCCTGGCCGATCTTGCGATCGTCCAGGATGATATGAGCGTATCAATCATCCTTAATTACTCCCTTGATTTCCTGATCAATTAAGGCATAATTTGTGAATATCGTCCAGGCCGATCAATGATCGTCCTGGCCGATAATTTAAAAATACAGTATACCTTAATTGTCTATGGTAGCAACTTCTTTCTGTTTTGAGCTTATCGTCCTGGCCGATACACGTATCGTCTAGGCCGATATGTTAATGACAGCTGCCTTAATTAAGAATCCTTATTTAGACTTTCTATTTTAAGCCTGATCGTCCAGGCCGATGTAGAAAATCGTCCTGACCGATATGAGTAAAAACAGAAATTCTTAGTCTGTCAAGTGTGTGTGTGTAGGGTTACTTAGCATCAGTCTCTTTGACCATTATAAGTAGACTCAAAAAGTGAAAAAACAAACGTACAGACTGACTCAACCCTAAACCTATGCAATCCTGAACTGGCTTTGTCTTGTTCGTCCGATCTTCGATTCCTGAAAAGTTAGAAGCACCAAGCAGTCCAAGAGAAATAGTGTTTGTCAATCATCAAAATATAAGCCATAAAAATAGATTTGCAACATGCTTTAATCTGTAGGTGCTTACATTTATTGAAGCCCTTTAGCATTTTGCTTGTGAACATTATATTGGGTACACCATGGGTCTTCTACGGTAGTTTATGAGAGTGCATCTGTCACCAACCCCTCATGCACGTTGATTGGTGTTGACTGTGTGAGGCCATTATACCCACTGCATATATGTTGCCATAATCTATAAAAGCTCTTTTTATTGCATATTCCATCATATGTGTCTTCCCTTAACTTACATGGCTTTCATCACCACCTTGTGAACAATCTGTCGAATGTACGAGTGTATGGCTATATTTGTATATAATCCATCATTTCTGCATCTTTTCAATCAATGTTACACATGAGTGAATTGCCAGTTCTATTTGTATTGACTTCAAGCGTGCCATAACACTCAATATACATTGGTTGTAGGTCGGACTACTGCATGCATTGTCAATATTTTGTGAGCAAAATTGATTTGAATGTAGATCTCCCAGCATCATATTCATTGAAGTTATTTTCCCCTTTTGTTCGTAGATGACATTTTACATATTATAACGAATCTATAGACAATTTTGTTTGTTACACACCAACTGGTGTTCACTTGTAATGGATTGATGTATCTACTCAACATTGAAGGGTGATTGATTGTAATAGTGCTGTAGCATTTACTCGTTGAAGTTGATCGTAAAACATTATCACATTCACCTAAATATGTTTCACAGTCATTTACAAACTTTCATAAGTTTCTTGTAGTTGCTTGTAAATGGATCATTCTGTGTGCAATAGATTCATGTTCATGCTTATAGGTGCATTATTATATCCACCACAAGTCTTCAACATATGTTTTACATGTGAATGGTCATGATCATTGCATATTCTTTGTATATGATTGTTGGTAAATCATCAAATTCATTGAGAAATACCATGTCTTTGAATGATGTTCTTTACAACCTTGTAAATGAATGATGCTCACATTTCTTTGACTCATAAGCTTCTCTTCTATTCCATTTGTATTTAGAGCTCATTGCTTTGCAACTTATGATTTAATTTTAAGCATGATCATGCCTTCTTGCACAAGTTCAAACTTAATTCAAGTCCATTGTTGTTCAAAACTCGAATTCCTTGTATTTGTTCATTTGAGTGTAATCCTTTGTAGTTTCATCAAGTCCCTTATAGTACTTTAAGTTCAAGCTTCTTATTGTTCAATTTGAGTTCAAAGAAAAGCTTGAGTTAAGTTTTCATTTCAATTTTATTTTAATTAAGTTCTGAATTAGTAATTTGATTTTTGTCCACATGGTCATATATAAGTCCTATGCCATCCTTTGAGTTTAAATAAGTCCAAGTACAGTCTTGCATTTACCCAAAATTTTGGCAGCCTCCCGATGTCTCCCCCATTTAGGGGAAAACTATGGGAAACTGGGCCTTTCCCACCATGCTTAGAAAAGCGTGTATGGTACGTGTCCTCAAAATGAGGACGTCACGGCCGTATATTTTTTGATCCCCGACCACGCTAAGAAAATTGTGTATGGATCTGCGGTACCTTTTACAAAGGAAAAGAAGTTGTTTCCCCACAAGCGGGTACTTATGGGTATCCCAACTTCATCGTATGCATCGCACCGGGTTCCCATCCTACCACGCTAATAAAAGCATGTATAGGCGGTTTTCCGGTGCGCAACGAACTCTGAAGAAAGGACTTTAGGTGATTACCCGCTTCGTTGCAAGCCTCATGATGCACTTCCTCCCACCAAGCTAAGAAAAGCGTATATATGTGGTTATTTTGTCGTGTTGTAAACATCGAAAATGGGTTCTCAGAGTTTTAGGGTTTGGAGAGATTATACCTGCGCGGGGTCAGCACATGGATCGAGGTAAAAGAGAGACAATTATAATTAATTATAATTATTCTTAATTAATTATATTTACTTATAATTAATTATAATGTATTAAAATAATTAATTATATTTAATAAAATTAATTAGAAATTATTAATTATAATTAAATTTAATTAATTATAATTAATTCATATTAATTAACTTTAATGAATGATAATTAATTAATAATAATTAAAAATTATTAATTAAAATTAATACTAATTAAAATTAGTCATAATTAATTAAAACTAATTATAACCATTTATTAAAATTAAATATAATTAATTATGGTAAACATTATTAGTTAAAATAATTATAATTAAAAATATTTTTAATTAAAACTAATTAAACACCCCTCCCCGCCTTCTCTCTGGTTTGGGAATTAATGGGATTTGGCTGAAATAGAGCGTGAAAGGGAGGGATCTACCTTCACAGCAGACAAGCTCCTGTGGTTGCTTTCGATCGGGCAAGAAAAGGGTATGGGAGGTGTCAGCTAAGGGATTCGGCTAGAGAGGTGTGGGAGAGCTCTCGGTTTGGGGATTGGATTGCAGGAGCAGGATCGATCGGCTAGGGTGGAATCGGAAGCAGTGATCGAAGGTCTCATCTAGGAGAGGAGGTATGAGGAACGAGCTCTCTCTCTCTCTCTCTCTCTCTCTCTCTCTCTCTCTAGGGCGGAGAAGCAAGAGCTCGAAAAGAGCTTCGGAAGACGGGAGGAGGCTAGCTTCTAAAGTTCGGTCCTATTTTACTCGACGGAGAGAGGCCAGGATTTGGGGGTCTTTGATCATGTGGGAGCAAGGAGCGGAAGAAGCTGAAGGTATTTGGAGGTCTAGGAATGGGAGGATTCACGTGTGTGAGCTCGAATGAAGTGAACTTTGTTCTCTTTTTAACGATGATCAGAGCGTCATTTCGAGCAGCATCCGAGGGATGGGTGACTGGATTCGGCACCATTTGCAGAGATCTGAGCGAGACTTGAGCGGGATGTCAGTAGGATTTTGATATGGGGAAGCTGTCTCGCAGGGCAAATTATTGGGTCAGGTGACCGAAGCCATCTCTCCGTTCGGTCGCCAATGGAAATGCGACATCTGTTAGGCATTTTTTTAATTTAAAATTAACGCTTTATGTCTTGTCAGAGTTAGCGACCCGACCCGATAACGCTTTTCATTTGAATTCCGGAAAATAAAGAATGGAAACGCCGCGCGACATCTTCACTGTTACTCCAGCTCCAGCTTTGGTAAGCGCTCTCGGATTCCTCCATTTCCTTCGGTTCTGCATTAGCTTATTCCTGCCGGAGGTAGACGACGAACCTGTAGAAGATCATAAATCAGGAAGAGGTATGGTTGCGCCTAACTTACGCTTTACTTGCGCTTTCGTTGCGTTTAAGTTATACGTTAAATTTTAGGGTTTAGGGTTTGGTTATAATTTTTTCATAATTTGTTAATGTACTGTTCAAATGTTTATTTTCTGATTTTTCACGCTTCTTCTCTTCGTAAACGAATGACTTTAATGGTTTAGTAATAGTTGTATAACTAGCATATATGTTCAATGAGGTGTTAAATATTTGTTTAGTTTTCGGAATTTGAAACTTCTTGAAGCTAAATAATTACGAAATGTGAAGTTGCGCTAAGGTTGCGCTAAGGTTGCGCTAAGGTTGCGCTATGGTTGCGCTATGGTTGCGCTATGGTTGCGCTATGGTTGCGCTATGGTTGCGCTATAGTTCTGATTTTTCTTCTTTTTATAGATGAAGACTCCATATCAAAGGCCAGTAACATCTAGATGTTATGTTACATCTTTCCGTAAACATTGTGATGCTTATGCCGAGATCATTGATGATGAAGTGGAACAAACATTAAAGGATCTGAACATTCATCAATTTTTGAAGTTCCCCGCTTTCCAGCAGTGCATACCACTTCTTTTTGAAGTTCTTAAATTTTGGAGTCCTGCTGATGAAGGCTTCATCGTCCTGGGTCATGTTTTGAAATTCACTTCTGACGAGGTTGCTTTGTTGATAGGTAATATTTTGAATATGGAAATTTTATTGCTATATGTTTTTTTAACTTTAACGACTGAAATTTTCTGACAGGTATGCCAAACAGAGGCATTGATATAAAATGGAGGATTGATCCTCTAAATGGACCTCTGTCAACTGAAGTTAAAACAGATATTGCAAAATTAGATAGATTAGCTGATAATGCAACAAAAATTAAGACCTTTATTATGTTTTTGTTATCTAACCTTTTCTTTCCCCTAAATAGTCATAAAACCCCTAGAAGGCTCACAACTGTTGCAAATAATTTAAGTGAGCTCGCTTCAATTAATTGGGCTTCAAGCTTAAGGAACTTCATGGTTGAGGAGTTCAACACAATTTTTGAGAAGTATAAACTCCAAAGACCATTGGGTTACATCAATGGTTTTTTTCCTCTTCTACTAGTACGTTTCCACTCCTACTGGTTATTCTACATGTTTAATGTTTTTTAATGTTAAATTTAAAATTTTTATGTTTGGAATTATACAGATTTGGTTTTTGGAACATTTTTCTTTGAATAAACCAACAGATTCAGAATTAAGGCCCCGTTTTCTGAGATGGCAGGGGTATACAGAATTATACTTCACTCAAGAGAATGCAGCAAAAATATTTAAATTTTTAAAGATTAGTGAGGTAATTTTTTAGCTTACATTATGCAATTTGTGCTATAGTTGCGCTATGGTTGCGCTATAGGTGCGCTATGGTTGCGCTATGGTTGCGCTATGGTTGCGCTATGGTTGCGCTATGGTTGCGCTTTAACAAATTTATATGTTTTTTGTAGATTTTTGCTTGTCTTGAAAATGTTAGCAATGAAGAGGCCGAAAAGTACGGGGCTGATATTATTGCCATAAAGAACTCTGAAACCCGTTCAGGCCATGAACCACTGAAATTGCAGTCACCCCAAAAGATAAAGGCTTCCGCAAGAAAAAAACTTGTCACCACCCCACCTCCCTCCCCACTTCTCTCTCCCTCTCTCTCCCCTGATTCTCCACATATTGAACCACCAAAAACTCAAACTCCGCCGCCGTCAACTCAACCGTCTACTCGTCCACCTACTCAAAAAATTTCCTTTAGTCAACCTTCTGCTGAACAGCCACCTATTACAAGGGCAGATTTAGAGGCTGTTCAGAATAAATGTTTTGAAATATTTGAGAAAATGTTGAATAAAATTCAAGAAAATGTTGGAGCTAGATTGGATCGGCTTGAAGATAATGTGGAGAAACTGCAGGCAGATCAAGACTCCATGAAGTACAAATTTATTGAATTTCAAATGCAGTGTGATCACAATCAAGAGAAGCCGCATATATCCAGTTCTGCCTCCAGCTTCCAATCAGTGAATAATATGGCTTTGCATCCTTCAGCACAAGCACCAATACAAGTTGTTCATCCACCTCCACCAATGGTCAAAGAAATTCCTCCACCTCCACCAATGGTCCAAGAAATTCCTCCACCTCCACCAATACAAGTTGTTCCTCCACCTCCACCAATACAAGTTGTTCCTCCACCACCACCAATGGTCCAAGAAATTCCTCCACCTCCACCAATGGTCCAAGAAATTCCTCCACCTCCACCAATACAAGTTGTTCCTCCACCACCACCAATGGTCCAAGAAATTCCTCCACCTCCACCAATGGTCCAAGAAATTCCTCCACCTCCACTAATATAAGGTTTTCCTCCACCTCCACCATTGGCTAAAGAACTTCCACAACCACAAATACAAGAAGTTCCTCCACCATCGGCCAACGTTGTGCCACCACTAAAAGCTAGTTCATCACCGAAAAGAAAAAGAGAAGATGGTGAAAAAGAGGAGAGTTCATCAAAAAAAGTCGTTCCATACGTAAAGAAGAACACCAAAGAGGTTATCTCTGTAGATAATATAATAGTTGAATCACATCCTGCATTGGAAATAATGGACTATCCAGGGAAACCTTTTCTAGCAGAACAAAAACAATAATTTATGGATGAATGTTTCAAAAAATTTAATACAAAGTAAGTTTAGTTCTTTTTTTGTTGCGCTAAGGTTGCGCTATGGTTGCGCTATAGTTGCGCTATGGTTGCGCTATTGCTGCGCTATGGTTGCGCTATGGTTGCGCTACGGTTGCGCTATGGTTGCGCTAAGGTTGCGCTTTGGTTGCGCTATAGTTGCGCTACGGTTGCGCTACGGATGCGCTACGGTTGCGCTATGGTTGCGCTATGGTTGCGCTATGGTTGCCCTATGGTTGCGCTCTAACATTATTTATTTATTTTTTTTTTTTTGTAGGGAGCACAAAATATTTGTATCTGGAAACATTGAAATAAAAAGATCAGATATTGACTATCTGCTCACAAATGAGTGGTTAGGTGATAACCATGTTGATGCATTTGCTTACTTTTTACTTGAGCAGAGTAGGTTAATGGCGGAGAAATTTCAACGTTATTTATATATTTCTCCATTGTACAGGGTAAGTATAAATAATATTTTAATATTTTTATTTCACGTTTCTTTTTCCTTATGGAACTGAATTACTGCAGGTATACAAGTCATTAAATCTGGATTATCAAATTTTTATCGAACACATTAATCCAGTTTCAGTTCAACAAAGAAAACTTATTGTTCAACCCATAATTTTCGAGAAGCACTGGGTTCTTCTTGTTGGAAAATTGAAGGAGAAAGTCTGGAAACTCTATGACTCATTACCTAATCCTGAACACAAGCATATTTGTCATAAAGTTGTAAGTGCAATTTAAATTTTAAGTTGAATCCAGATTATTACTATGTTTATATACGTTTAAAATGTTTTATTCGTACAGATAAATTATTTGCATGAGGACGCCGTAGGATGCTTTTCTAGCGATATAACAAAATGGAACGTCCAGGCGGTTCGTGGAATTCCAACACAAACAAACAGCTACGATTGTGGAATGTTCGTTTGTAAATATATGGAAAAGGCAGTCCTACGAAAGAAAACAGACTGGAGTGCTCTTAAGGATTGGCAAAAGCACATGCCAAAATTTAGGGCAGAGTTAGCATATTTTCTTTTTCTTCAAACAAAGAAGTAAACAATCTGTAACTTATTGTAAATATTGTCCATGAATTATAAATGTACATTTTATCATGTTATTATATAGTTTTTTTTTGTTTAATAACATGTGCATTTTCTGTAACTTCTACTTTGTGGATAATCTGTAGCTTCTGCTCACATATTCTGTAACTTTTATATTTTCTTCTTCTCCTTTAATGAAGTAAACAATCTGACCTTAGCGTTTCATAGCGCAACCATAGCGCAACCATAGCGCAACCTTAGCGCAACAATAGCGCAACTATAGCGCAACTATAGCGCAACCATAGCGCAACCATAGCGCAACCGTAGCGCAACCGTAGCGCAACCGTAGCGCAACCGTAGCGCAACCTTAGCGCAACTATAGCGCAACCAAAGCGCAACCATAGCGCAACCATAGCGCAACCATAGCGCAACCATAGCGCAACCATAGCGCAACCTTAGCGCAACCTTAGCGCAACCTTAGCGCAACCATAGCGCAGCAATAGCGCAACCATAGCGATAAACATTATTACATTTCAAATTTAAACTTTAGCGCATTTTTATTACAACCAATAAATGAAATCAATCAGTACAAATAAATATTATTACATTACATTGCAAATTCATTAAATTCCAACTCCGCAGAAAGAAAATCCATCATCAACTTGGTGTATTCAGCTCCAGGTTGGCTTGATGGTATGCCGGTTATATATTCCTCACTGAAACATTCAGGCATGCTTGAAAAGTTCATCTGAGTTGAAGTAGGTTGTGTTGAAGAAGGTTCATCCATTGGGTTATCACCAACCGAAGACTTCTTATCTGTAAGCTTACTCTTAGGCCGTTTCTTCTTCTCCCAATGGCTTTTCAGTCTTGCATTTGATATGCCTTTAGGTCTACGCTTTAGAGGATCTTTCAAATTAGCAGTTCCACCTTGGGAACTAGGAACATCCTTCTCATTTCTTTTCTTGCCACCAAGAATTATGTATAATTTTTTATACATGTCTTGCAATGAGGAAAGAATAAACTCCTTTGCCTCCTCATTCCCTTGAGCTTCCGTGCTCATTTGATATGCAAACCTGCTCACCTGATTTCTGAATATGAATCCCCTACCACTTTGGAAATTATTACTTCTTTGAGAATTAAGCAAGTAACCTGAATAAAAAACTTGTCGAGCCCTTGCTGACCAACGAAGCAATAAGTATTTCTCAGGGAATTTAGCCATATCCAACTGTTTAAAAACCCTCAAACAATGAGAACACAGCAATCCCATGGTTTCATACTTCTTACAGCTGCATTGAATGTTACCTTCTGTTGCATCAAATTGAACAACCCAAGGATGGTTTTGATTTTTTTTCTCTATGTAGTTGACTAGAAACTTCGAAGAATCAGTCGAGACAAAATCTATACTCATTTCTCCCACAGCCTTTATAAATTCTTCCTCAAAAATTGAATATATTCTTCTTGAGTAAAATCTAGCTGCTTGTTTTAATATTGAGCTATTCTTTATCACGGGAACAATTTCAGATTGACTGCATTTGTAATCCTCGTCCTGCTCATTTCGCCTCCAATTCATCAGTACCTTTTCCAAGCCAAGAAAACAATCAGTTAATGAACTTGTTGGCTTTGAAATGCCATGACACACATTATTAGTACACTCACTACGCTGCGTTGATAAAATGCCCATGCAAAAAGAATCCTTGTTGAAAGCAGTTGACCACTTTCTCCTTATCTTATAAAGATCCTGCAACCATTCATGGTTATGAAGATTCCCTTCCTTGATCATTTCATCCCAGGCTTCCTCAAACACTTCCTCAGAATCACACCACCTCATACACTTATGGAAGAGTCCTCTAACTTTATTATTGCTATTGTAGATGGAAACTTTTGATGGAACCTTTTTAAAGATGTGCCATTGGCATAATCTATGACGAGTGTGAGGTAATGTAACTTCTATGGCCCTGGCCATAGCTTGGTCCTGATCAGTGAATATTGTTGTTGGATATTTATTACCCATTATTCGTACAAATGTTTTAAACAACCATGTAAAACTTTCAATTGTTTCCTCTGACAAAAAAGCAAGCCCAAACAAAATATTCTGCCAATGATTGTTAGCACCAACAAATGGCGCACAAACAAAATTATACTTGTTCAGCCTGTAACTAGTATCAAAAATCAACACATCTCCAAAACATTCATAATCTATCCTGCTTCTGCCATCAACCCAGAAAAAATTTACCAATCTATCCTCATCATCATATTGAACATCCCATGCGAACATGTGGTCCTCAACTTGTCGATCTTTAAATAATTGAATCAAAGAATTAGTGTCACCAATTTCAATCCTTGCTCTTTTCTCCTTCTGAATAAAATTGTATGCATCCCTCTTAGAGAATCCGACATTCTCACATCCACCAACTTCCTCTGCAAGGTAGGCATATGCATCAACGGTTCTAATACCTGCATCTGTCATTGATTTCAGGACGGAAGCTTTTTCCTCAATCATATTCCTACATGATCTTAAAAGGTGTCGGTCAGCTGGGCTAGCTAATTCATGGTTGTGGGATTCAATAAATCTTTTGACATGCCAGTAACCATCTTCATCTGTGACAAACCTCACCATGGCTGGACAACCAGTTCTGACAACTGGTCTAGTGAATCTCTTTCTCTTTCCTGAATTATGATCATCACTTTTCTTGAAACCAGCTTTTGAACAAACAAAGTCCTTCGATTTTATCTTTCTAGAATTTGGCCAAAAACTGTGATGATCCTTTCGGACACTAAATCCATTATCGTGAGCATAAGTGCAAAAACATTCATATGCTTCTGTCTCATCTTTATAAACAGCTTGAAAGAAAAAGTAAAGCGCAATTAAAGCGCAAGTATAGCGCAACTATAGCGCAACCATAGCGCAACCATAGCGCAACCATAGCGCAACCATAGCGCAACCATAGCGCAACCATAGCGCAACTATAGCGCAACCATAGCGCAACCATAGCGCAACTATAGCGACAAGTTCAATTTTTTTTATTTATCATCTTCAACCTAAAATCAATAATGAAACCTAAGAAACAACAACATTAGATTTTCTTTTTTTTTTTAATTTTTCGACAAAAGAAATTTATTCTGCTTAAAAATCGCAAAATCAAAGATCCTAAGACTAATGAGCTGAAACCTACGTCTTCTTTCTGCGGCGATAATATTAAAACTAACTGTTTACAACTTTCTAACTTACCGATATGTTGAAACCAGAGGAATTGCCGGCTAAGTTAGGTGATTCATGCACCAGCCCTTTCGATTCATGCATCCTTTCCGATTCATGCATCCTTTCCGATTCATGCACTCCCTCTTCCATGCCCTCTTCCACCTCCCTCTTCGCTGAGCAGTCCATTTCTTCTTTGCAATTTTTTGGCTCGTTTTTTCTTCTACAGCAGTCTTTATTGCGTCTTTCGCGGCTTTCAAAATGAAAAAATAGGGCGGCAAATGCTTAAAAGATCAAATGAAAAGCGTTATCGGGTCGGGTCGCTAACTCTGACAAGACATAAAGCGTTAATTTTAAATTAAAAAAACGCCTAACAGATGTCGCATTTCCATTGGCGACCGAACGGAGAGATGGCTTCGGTCACCTGACCCAATAATTTGCCGTCTCGCAGAGGTATGTGATGATTTGAGCATTTTTTTATTTCTATTTTTTTCTCTTCACTGTAGTAAGGAGGTCAACAACTTCCAAACACTAAAAGAAAATATATAATAATCTACTACAAAACATAAAATACTAAATATAATTTATAGCTCTACTCTTTTGATGATGATCCACTAAGCACTCTGATAGGACCAGCTATAAAAAGATGCAACATATGAGTTTCATAAATCAAACCTAGTAAGTGACTTCTATTTATTAAAGTAGAAACGACAAAAGAGTAGGGCATGCAGTATGACCAATCAACATGTAAGAATAACACCTGAAAGTCAATATATCAATGTAACAATGTAACATGTTATGTCTACTATGATAGGTTCTAGTATGCTTATATTATAACTATAAATGTCCAACTCCTACTAATGCAACATCAGTCAATGTCCACACTTGTAATTTCCTTAGGTACCATTGTACTCAAATATGACCTATATGCCTTTCATCATTTTTAGTTCATGCTTATTTATATATTATCTATAGCCGGTCTTGCTAAACATCCTTTACAAGGAAGGTAAACACTAACCCAAGGAAATTCAGTGATTTCCTGTAGAGTCGTCACTCTAGGGTGTGTTAGCCTGGCTAGCCAATATCCAATAGAGTTCTAGTAACCTACACACAATTATACCATGTTTGTGCTTTTACTAATAAGTTCCAATAGGTATTATATAAGTCAAGATGACCATAATAAATTATATAACCAACATGATTTATAGCTAAAGTATCATTTGTTTCATTAAATAGAACTGATATGCAAGAACTAGATTCTTTATAGTATGAATCATTTTAAATGAGAAGAGGCCACGTATTAATAAATCAAGGTGACGATATTTCTACTGCTTAACACATTCATTATGAGAAATAAATAAGATTTCTAACATGCACAATATTACTAAAAAAACAAATAAAATAAGACTAACAATCTAATATTGAGAGACCTAGCACAAGAAATAAGGGTAACTCTCCTAACAAACAAGGGTACATCTATGTAATAATAAATAACATCCACTTACAATGATCATCACTATTTCTAAATTTCAATTACAGGTTGCACACATTCACCAAACAAAAGTCCTACAAGATGTGAAAACAAACAATATAAGCATTCACTTGCAGCTTCTGAGTTAGTTGACTTTAACTATAACACCAGTGCTAATATTTACTATAGCAGAGATGTTATTAACCTTATAGTTATTCTAATCACATCAAGCCGATAATAAGTTAAAAAATACCTCCCAATAATTTAATAAATAGATTAATACTTATAATGCAATAAAAAGATTAAGATTATATGATTTAATCCACTTGAATCATCAATCATAAATAAAGATTTCTCCCATGCAAGCTAAAGAACAAATGCTAGTGATTTGAGGCTATAAAAAATTTATACAAATCAAATCTTGTTTCACATTATAAATAGAAGGACTCTTAATTAGATGACTAGAAACATAATAAAAAGGAAGATAGGAGGAGAGAGAAGGAGAAGGAAAGGAACTCACAATAAAAGGAGAGGAGATTGAGTCATGTTCACCAATGGCTATTATCAGGAGAAGAAAGTTGATGTCGAGGAAGGAGGGAGAGGTTCGATGGTTACACAAGGAAAGGTATGTAGGTGCACAACGACTGTTGTAAAATAAGGAATATGATGTTATAGTTCCTTTTTTTGCTTTAAAGGGCTAGAGGGAATGTTGAGGGTGACAACAAGCAGGAGAATCACACAAGAAAGGAAAAAAAATTACATAATCCTTGTGATTGGAGATATAAATGATTGTGCCTGACTATCATGTGTGAACGTGTAATTGAAGGAGGTCACTCGGTTCATGCACAAAATTGGTAAAGGGCTCGGTTTGTTTGTGTGCGGAAGGCTTAGACAGACTGGTCCATGTTTGGACATTACATGCTATCCCCTATAAAAATAATTTAATCCCCATATTCATACCTTAATTCTAGAAAATCTAATAGTACTTCACAATCATCTCTTTGTCAATCTCCCAAGTTACTTCTTGTTCTGACTTATTCTTCCGAAGGACTTGATAAAAAGGATAGATTGGTGATGAAGCTGTCAAATTTCATGCTCCAGATCTTCTTGAATCAATAGAGCCTCCAAATCTTCAATGTAAATATATCTACAGCTAGCTCTAAGTTGTGTGTAGGGTAATTTTTCTCATGCACCTTAAGCTATCTGGATGTGTAAGCTACCACTTTACAAAGTTGTATTAAGATATATTCCAAGTCTTAATGTGAAGTGTCACTTTAAATTTGAAATCCATTATTACTAGAAGTGATAGTGAGAATATGAGTTGACTCCAAGTAATTCTTAAGCTTTTGAAAACTCTACTTATGCACATCATACTATATAAACTTAATAGACTTCTTAGTCAATCTATTCAGAGGTGTAGCAATACTAGAAAAGCCTTCCCTGAAGTGTTTGTAATAACCAACTAGGCCAAGAAAACTATAAATCTTAGTGATGTTGCTCAGCCTGGGCTAATCCATTAAGGTTTTAATTGTAGCAAGATCCATAAAAAAATTCTACCTTTATTGATAATGTGCCCATGGAACGACACCTCTCAAAGAAAAAACTCATACTTTGAGAACTTTATATAAAGCTTGTTCTCCTGAAGAATAATCAATGTTGTCCTAAGATGTTGGGCATGTTCCATATCATTCATGGAATATATCAAGATATCATCAATTAATACTATCACAAACTGATCTAAGCAAGACTTAAGAACTCTATTCATCAAATCCATAAAAGCAACATGGGTATTAGTCAACCCGAAAGGAATTCTTAAAATTTCATAATGAACACATCGAGATAAAAAATCTATCTTCAGCACATCCTCATTTTTGATTACTTATGATATCTCGAATGAAGGTTAATATTTGAGAACATAGAAGAGCCTTGCAACTAGTCAAATAGATAATCAATGTAAGGTAGGGGATATTTTTCTTCATTATGACCTTGTTTAGCTCCCTACAGTCAATACATAATCTCATTCTTTCATCTTTCTTTTTCTTAAATAAAACTTGTGCTACCATGATGAAACATTAGGTCTATCAAATCCTTTATCAAGCAATTCTTATAAATGCACTTTAAGTTCTTAAACCTCAACCATTGTCATATGATGCAATGCTTTTGAAATTGTAGTAGTACCTAGAACGTTCTCTATAGTGAACTTAATCTCACGATCAGGAGGTAAGCCATACAAATCTTTATGAAATACATCTACAAATTCTTTGACTACCATAATACTATCTAAATTGATCCTTGGCTTGTTGGTATTTATTAAATGAGTAATTAAACCAACACACCCTCAGTAAATCATCTTTCAGGCTTTTATTGCTAATACAAGGCATGAAAATACTCCTGTTTCACCATTAAAAGTAAAGGTTGGAGCACCTAGTATATGAAAGTTTATCCTTCCCTTATGATAATGTATCATGACATGATATTTAGAAATCCAATCTATTCCAAGTATTGCATCAAACACAGTTAGTGAAAATATAATGAGTGTTGCATGAATATGCATATTATTGACAATAATATCACAATATTGAACACACTAAGTAACTATCATAGATGCTCCAAATAGTATATTAATAGATAAATGAGACTAAGACACTGAAGCATTTGATGCAAACTTATCTTATATGAATGAATGTGATGCCTCAAAATCAAATAAACCTTTGATGGTTGCTTATGAATAGAAATTAATATTATAGCTACATTAGGAGCTTCACCAGCCTCTTAATGTGCTATGATAAAAAATTAAAGATGAATTGCTTGTCTGGTCTTCTTTTGCATTTGAGGTCGCGGTGTTTGACACTATATTATTTGTTGTTGTTGTTGATATGGTGTTAGAGGATTTTGCCATTAGTACTTTGGAATAGGGCTTTTATGGTAGAACGGAGATGTTGAAACTTGTTGAGATTGTTGTTGAGACAAAGAATAATATTATTTTCCCTATCCTTTGTCACTATTCTTGTGCTAGCATTCTCCCTGTGATTTTTGCCACATATTATTATGTGGAGGTTTATAGTTATCTTATGTAGTTGAATGATCTGATTGATCTTATGTCTTGAGTGAATAATCCTTAGCCTTAAGCTCATTGTTGCAGTAGTTGAAACATTTCACAACAACTAAATTGTAAGTCCTAGAATGATATTTGCATCAGTAATCACAACAAGGATTATTTTTCAACTTTTACCCTTAATGATTCTTGTGTTGCTTCTTCTGTGAATCTACCTATGCTAAATTATATGTTGCTTTCCACTTTCCAGCAATTTTCTCTTCAATGGAATTTAAGTTTATATCTTCATGTTTAGCTTTGTTCACTAACTCTCTAAATATAGTGCACTTGACTCAGATAAGGATCTTTTAATGTCTTCTCTCAAACCAAAAGGAAAGTTATAGATTATTTGATCTTCGTGTTGACTAATGGATGGTATAAATCTGATAATTATGGAAAATTATGTCTCTTATTCTAAGTCTGTCTTTGTTCTTTGCACCAGCTTTCTAAATTAGTCAATAGTTTTGATCCATCCATCATGGGGAGTAACTGTTCTGGAAATAATTTTTTAAATTATACCTAAGGAATTTACTACATTTGCTCCAAAATTAGTGCATTAGTGGCTCTCCCATCAATCATTAGCTCCTTCTCATAGTTAAAACAACCATTTCTATCTTTTGCTTTGTCGGACATTTAATACCACGAAGTCTATTTTCTATATCATGAAGCCAAGTGCCTGGCATGATTGGTCCCATAATAGCATTGTATGTTGGAGGGTGCTTCTTCAAAAGTTGATCCATTACTTGAGCTATCACCGCTTCGTTAGTTAAAAATGACATGTAATATTTTATAATTTTATTTACTAGGTTTTATAAGAAAGTTAACTATTATCATAAACTTCAATATATTTAATGATTGATTTACCAGAGTTTGGTCTGTAGCTAGCTTTATTATAGCCTCCTATTACGCTAATGGTGGTGCTAGTTGGGTTGGTTGTTACACTTGTTGAGTAACATGATGAATTGCCTGCACTGCTTGAGTGAGCTAAACAATTTTGTTTGTCATCATTGTGATTAGCGCATTGATATCTAGGTTTGAGACATCAGCACCTCAATTATTATTAGAATGAGGTCTTTGTGGAATAGGTGTAGCTTATTCAGTAGTTCTCATTCCATCATCTCCATTGCTGTGGAAATATTCCTTCTCCTTAGCACCATTTTGAATAAATAAGCAAACATATCAAAATAAAATACATAGATAATTACATAACTATAATATTTCAAGAAATAACAATAAATATTAGAGATATTCTAAGATATATTTCACAGTTTCCAATCCTAAAGAAATCAAAGAAAATCAAACATAAAATAGAACTTGGGCTTTGATACCACTCTATCACACCCTTGGTCCAGAAGGAGTTACATCCCAACAACACGGAATGTGATGAAGGGATAGAAAGATCTATTTTGTACTCACAAAAGAGAAAGTGCATAGACCAATAATGTAACCAATTATATTGGAGTATATAAAAGAAAGAAAACTAAATATTCATTTCATTAATATGAATTAAAATAATAGTGCACCAAAGTAATAGTACGGATACATATAAAAGAAATGTAAATGAAATAAATGATAGGAAAGAAGCTAACTAACCCTCAAAACAAATGTATAGTAATTTACTAAAAAATATAAAATACCAAATATAATATTTTGTTAATAGTCCAAGCCTTAAACATATATCATCCATGGATTAGTCAAACCATGGTCAATTTGGCCTTTTCAAGCCATAAAGATTAGTCAAATTTATGTGTACTCTTGGTCCTCTATTCAAATGGGCATAACATTGCCTCAACCCTTCACACTTCATCCCATTTTATATAAGTAACCTTCATGGCATGACCTAGTTTGTTTGATTAGGTTTGACTAATCAAACTAGTCAAAAATTAATTAGAATGAACTTCTCTATAGTCAACATTCTCTTTTGACCTCATATGCAAGACCACTAAGCCTTGGAGTCCACTCAAATGACTCCTCACACTCTTTACCTGCCACCTCATCAATTATTGACTAAGTTGACTTGTCAAACTAGTCAACAACCTTTCAAACCCCCTCCTTAGGGTAAACTCTTTTCCCCAAACTATCTTTCCCCATCCCAGCTGCTTTGACCAAATCACATGAGTTTTATTACTATTGTAAGAACTCTCCAACCAGTCCCTAGCAGCTAATTTAACTACTTTAAGCAAATGTGGTCCCCCTTTTTATCCTGAAGCCACCAATATGGATGAGACCTTTCCAGCCCTCTTTCTGCCACCCAACGACCTGGGTAATGTTGTCCAAAAATCTCCCAAATCCATCGATAAAATCCCTCATAAACTCAAACCCTGGCTTTAATCACTTGGATTAAAATAGCATTTTAAAAATCTATTTTTAACCCAAACGGACACTCCCAAGTGAATGCTCTTCACGTAGGCTAGCTCTAGTTAAAATTTCATCTCATTTGAGCCCTTTTTTTAATTCTAGGGTTCAATATATAGTATGCATGCACTGTACACTTTTTTAGTCACAGATCATTTGATCAATGGCTCTAATTTTGACATTTTATCATTTAATTCGATCATGGATTCAATTACACAATCTTATTTTTTGTGTGGCTTGATCTGAGATATTCAATCCAAACTATGGGTAATCTAATGATGGCCGCAATATGGTGACTCAGATTAGTAAAACTCTGGTGTTTCGTCGCATCCCTACAATCATTATTAATGATTGCAACCATGCAATCATTGGTAATTCATGTCCGCAATTTTGATCTGATGGCTAGGATAGTGTCGCATGTCCCCTCCATCACTGTGGTTTTATTTCAATGGTCTGGATCCAGCTGCATGGCCATGCCGCCGTTGCTATTTGTTTTAAACTTAATAAAAATGATTTTTAACTATTTTTAAATGAAATTAACATCCTAAAATCAAAACAAATTCATTTCTTAATGGACTTTTATGATTTTAGGAGCTATGGATTCAGATAAATGGTGCTTTATTATAAAAATAAAATTAAGCTATTTTAATTTATAGTTTAATATTTATTTAGGGTTTTTGAAAAAACTTATTTTAATTTTAATTAAATATGTATTGGTCATTTTGACCCAAATTTTGGGAGGAGATGTTGGGAACCCTATCCTTGACATCCTCTGATTTTTCTAGGGTCATTTGAGTAGAATGCAATTAGTTAAACAATTTTAATAAAATTTAAAAATTCTTTAACCTTGAAAATCACCATTAATTTGAGAAAAATCTAATTTAATCAAGCTAAAAGCCATTCAACTCTAATTAAAATCAAGTATTTTCTAAAATTTTCAAATCTCCAAAATTAAGTCAAAGTAAAAAACATCAAATTCCCACTCAATCATAATTTAAAACTAGGTCAAAACTTTAGAAAACCATAACTTAATATAGAAAATTCCAAATTGAGCAAACTTATAGGTCTAATATTTTAGAAAAATATTAAAATAAAAAAATTATTTTAATTTAAAAAGACAAATTTTGACCCCTTTAATTAATGCATTTAAATAATTCAATAATTCCAAAAACTTCAATATCTAATAAAAAAAATCCAAAAAACTTTAATCCAACTTTAAGACCAGCAACCAATCAATTGAATTAAAATTCAACAACCCTTAATTTCCAAACAATTAAATTAACTTAATCAACCCTGATTGCTACTAGGGAATCCAAGCCTACGAGGTTATTAACTTAGCCTCAAGGAATGTGAAATAAATTTTATGGCCTCATGCTCAACAAATGTAGTAATCACTTAACTATTAAAACATGTCTAAATTAAGTTTTACTACATTAATATTTAAACTCAAACATGAATTTCTCCTTTGACCTTTAATGAACCTAAACACTAGATAACTTCGACAAACTACCCAGCTTAGGATCTATCTCGACCATAAAGCCTTTAGTACGCACTCTAGATAGTTTGCTAGGACAACCAACTATAGTGTAGCATAGGTCGGTGTTTACTTTTTAAATATCGCGTGCCTAGTTTTCAAGTTTTTATTGCATGTTGTGATTAAAAATTAATTACTTTTTTAATATCGTGTGCCTAGTTTTCAAGTTTTTATTGCATGTTGTGATTAAAAATTAATTAATGTAAGTGTTTACTTACTTTAACTGCAATATGTGAATTAATGTAATGGGTGATAGTCTACCCTTAGGTTAGGAAAAATCTAGTTTCTCACTAAGCTTTATGCAGGTGGCCATGCTCATGCAGGATAATAAAAAGAAGTTGATTTAATAATAAATATAACGGCTATAGGTGCTTCAGCTGCTTAGCCCCTAAACCCTAAATTGCTTGGCATGTAATTTATTTTATTTAAATGGTTAAGATAACCCTGTAGGAGAGTCTAATTTTTTATTTTTATATTGATGTAATTTGATTAAGTATCAAGTTGTGATTTGGGATACAAGTATCCAAAGTTAGATTCCAAAGAGGAAAGGACATCCCTCATGTGAGGGACTTTTTCTATTTGGAAGACCAAATTTCGATCATTTCACTACCTAAGATGAAACGAATAACATCCCCTTCAGAAGAAGAGTTTTCTTTTTCACTTGGGTATCCAGACACGATGAGTCCAAGGAGCCTGAAGAGTTAAAGACAAAGAGTATCACACTCAAAGTCAACTTGCGTTGATCCTAGGACTAGAATCCAACTTTATAATTAGTGGTGCCCAACCACTTTTAACTCATGAAATTCTGGGTTGTAATAAACAAGCAATTTTCCTATGGATATTAATTTAATTAATTTGATTTTATTGATGTGTTTAATTTAATTTGATTGCGATTAGATTTTGCATGCTATTTTTAGTTTTTTTGGTGATTTGCATATCGAGATCTACTTTAGCCTGAATTTGATCGGAGGCTCATGAGGGCAAATATAAATTTTTTTACTAAAAATTAAAATTAAAAATTTTAATCAAACATAGAAACTCTAACGATCTAAGAAGTAAGCCCGATGTTACAAATCTAGACTCAAGTACTATGATTTTGATAATAATAAATATTATTATTTCCTTCCTACAATCTTATGTAAATTAGTTTATTGCATATCTATTTTTGTCCTGCTCAATAAAATTTGAGGACCACAGCTCACCTGCAATCTCTATCAGCTCAAGACTTGGTAGACTAGAAATGAAGTTTACATTTTTCAATCTTCCAGTAAGTTTTACCTTTCTTGAGTCAAATATATATTGTGGCGGATTCTGAAGCTAGGTAACTTTTCACACACATACTCAAGGGAGTGAATTGGTGAGTTAAAAAACTATCTATTTTTTGAACTAATCATACAATACAATTTATATCATACTGGATGTTCATTTAACTAGAAAACACTAATTAGGGCACCTTTGTTAATCTAAGATTGATTAATATAATTGTTTAGTATGATATTGAATCATACAGGATGATCAATTATAATCATTAAAATAGCCACCAATCACAATTTAGGTAATATTTTATTCTTCAAAATATGTGTCTAATTGTACTGTACGCATGATTAATAATAATCATGCATGAATTAATCCTATGATTAAGGGAATAATTATAATTAAATTATTAAATCAAATCATATATGATGATAAGAGATGATCGTACTGAACGAATTGATTCATACATGGAATGATAATTAATCATCTCCCATCATCCAAGACAAAATATCATAGTTTTTTTAACTAATCGTACAGGACGATCTCTCATCTTCGTATTGTACATGTTGATCTCTGCATGGGATGATAATTAATCATTGACTATCGTGCCAGACAATGAGTATAAAATTTTTGAACTGATCGTAGAAGATAATGTTTGTTGTACTATCTAGAAGTGCTAGTTTGTAAAAATCATATAGGATGATCTCACGAACTTAGAGAGAGAGTTGAGGAGTGCTTTGGAAGAGAAGAAAGGGAGAGTTCTTATGAGGGGGAGTTGTGAGAGCTTCACAAGGTTATTCCAAGCCAACTTCCTTCTAATCTTCTTCAAGTCTCTGCTTTGATTCTTGGGTGGGTCCGAGTGAACTTCTTCAGTACTAGATTGTGGTTCTCTGCCAACTGCAGGGGGGAGTAAAAGGATGCATGATTCTCTGCCATCACTTGGAGGGTAAAAAGATTCAAGGTTTATTGTTGTCATTGGGAGGAAAGGAGGGTGTAAAAGCTTTTGGATCACTACCACATCGAGAAGATGAAAGTGATTTTCTAAGGGCTTCTCTACATAGCTATGGGGATTAAAGGAGAGACACTAAAATGTTTAGGGTAATACCTAGAGCAAAGGCCTGTAGGGAGTGGACATAAGTCAAATTTGACCAAACCACTATAAAATCTGGTGTGTTTGTTCTTTTAACTTTTCAGCATTTCAATTTTCACACTTATCTGTGATTTATTTTATGGTTGAGAACATTAATTTGGTTTAATATTATGAATTACTTTGCTTCTACATCTACTAATTAAAATATATTTTTACAAATATTAAAAAGATTATATAAAGATTTTCTTTTTATTAAAGAATTTTTAAATTACTAATTCACCCCCTCTTGGTTAGCCTCGGGCTAGTTCTTTGAGGTTTAAAAACCTTCATGAACTTTCACCCTGGACTGTTGGGAGTCTGCATAATCATAATAATTACTTCTCCTCCTTGTTAGGCACCTCCCCGCCTACAAGTTTTGGCAGAGAACTTGCCTTTTAGGGTGCAGATATGTCAAAGGGATGTTGTGCAATCTTTATGAAAAAATATTTTTTAAAATTGCTTCATACTCATTTTATACATTTAATCGAGTTGATCAACATGCATTATATTAGAAATAAAATTAGAAGAGTCTAAATTATTATAATATTTGATTCAAGCATTTTCTCCCTACATAAGTAAAGAGACTAATTAGGATCCTCTCTAGATATTAGTCCCAATTCTCAAAAACTCTAATTAAAATTGTCCCTACCACTATTTCCTAAAGACAAGATTCATGGATTTTAAATTAACTAGGTGGTTGATTGGATTCCCAATCTAGGCAGCACTAAGTCCAGGTTTTACACTACATTAGTTAGGTTCGGGCCACTATGGTTCTATGCCCAATTTAGAATTAGGATTCAAGATAGATTCTAAATTATAAGGCTCCAACCTCCTGGAATCTAATTACAAATTTTTAATAAATTATTTAACTCAAATTAAAGATTATCTCAATCCAATAATTAAAGCCTAAAACTTAGATTAGGTCAGCGCATTTCTAAATGGTTTCATAATCTCCAAGTGTCTCCTACCCCTCCACCATTGACTCCAGAAATAAGTATTCTAACTTGATTCATACCAAGTTCTAATTCTAGATTCACCTTCTTTAATATCCAATCCTTGAAATTTCTAAATAAAATTTATGCTATTATTACAATTAAGAGTATCACAGGGAATTCAACCTCCCTATGATGTAATTAACTACGAGTGCTTACGCTCATAAGAGATTTGGAACCCAAAATAACTTTTCCAAAATTTGATTTTCAAAACTCAATTAGTCTTCTTCGGGAAAATTAAATCAACAATGATCATTATCGTTATATATGGATAATTGATAACATGTAATATTTTCTTCCCTAGGATGATATATCCTTTATTATCATAGTCTTGAATATGAAATTAATTATCTCCCATCTAAACTATTATAGTTAGATGCTTCATAGAATGTCATATTAACCCTTCCGATAGCATGTCATCCTTCCTTGTATTTGACTATTATAACATGGATGAAATATCAAGTTCCATTATTTGAACCCACGAAGGAATGATATCTTCACCTCCCGAGGTTACAGATCATTCGTAGTGACATGTTCAATTTTGAGATTGAAGTCCTGAATTAAAATTCCTAAAGAAAACTAATCTTTTCAAAAACCACTTTCTACCACAACAATAATGACATGCCCGGTGGGACGGATATCTCTCTCCACCTTTAATAATGATGAAATTTTATTTCATCAGTAGTCTTAACTACCTTTCTTTCTATTGGCAGCTTTACCCATTTCTTCCTTAGGTGATCTTAGACAACATCAAAAATTCATATCAAAAAGGGAGGTGAAACCTCTTTCCAAAAATTATACATTGACCTTCTGAAACCAAATCAACTTGAGGTGGTGATAGTGTCAAGTCAATATTTTAAAACCTCCAAGTCAATTTTATAAACATGCATTATTGGATCTAACTCAATATGTTGAGTTGTAAAATTAGAAGAACTCATGTTGATCTTGTCTCCATGATCCTTAATTTTTTAAACTTCTAGCTTTGACATTTCACCTCCAAATCAATTAATGGTGTGGAAGTGTCAGGCAATCTCCTTTAAATCATAATCACTCCTTGTATTCTACCATCATATGTTGGGTTGTGAGTTTTACAACTTGAGAAATGTAATAAAATATAGAGTTCATTATGATTTTTAAAATTTAATTTCAAAAATATCTAATCCCAATTCTTCTTTCAAATTCTAGAAACTCAAAACCAATTCAATGGCTGGCAAGCTAATTTTCACCTTTGAGAAGGGTCTGACTTGCGAGGGGATTCAATTCATAAAAATAATTCATTTTGGTCAGGGATTTTTAAACCATTGAGCCGTCATTGAATGGAGGGAAACTAGTTAATTTCAATGCTACTCAGTTATAATCTAGTGTGTTGAAGTTGGTTCATGGGGTTAGGGACTGAATCCCTAAATCCCAATGTTAAGGAGATAAAATAAGAAGCTCCCGCTGAAATTGTTGAAGTAAAGTCTATTTTTGTGGAGGGATCGATTTCTGGGATCCCATTCACAAGTATGAATCAAAGAAATAACAATTTGAGGAGAGTTAGGAAGAAGATTACAAAAGAAAGAAATGTTGTCGAGGTTAAGACTGTGGGCCAAGTAAAGTCAAAGGCTAATGAGGAGCTGCATATCCCTACATCCTCTCCACTCCTTAAAGAGAGTCGTTTCCACCTCTTGGATACTACTGCAAGGGAGGAAAGGGTGACTAAGATAGCTAGTTCCCCGCCATACCCAGTAGAGTACTCAAATAAGAGGACTCTAAAGCAAAAATGACTACAGAGAACCAAGATCTTTAGGAACATAATCCACACATGTGCTGCCTAAGCAAGTGAAACTAAGGAGTAGTATATGAGAAATCTGAAGGGGATGATCTCATATAAATTTGAGAAGGAAATTCTTAAGGAAGAAAAATCTGAAGCAAGAAATATAACTCCTTAGCCTACGAGGAAAAATAAAAAGTTTGCAAGATAGCTGATTGCTTTTATGTTAGTAAATAGTTACCACTGGGTGCCATACCCTTCATCCTCTAAAATGGAGGGTATTTTACTAATTGAACCTATATAGGGGTGCCACTCTACTAGTAGGCCGCTGGTCCTTTCGCCAAAATTTGCAAAGTTGTCCTTAGTGGTGGTCAAAACCAAGGAGGAGGTTTTTGAAATTCATTGATCGAAGATAAGGGAAAAATGCCCATGTCCCAAAAAAAAAGTCCCTAAGAAGATTAGCAGGGTTGATGTTCTACCACCCTCAGCTGAGTCACCTCAGTCTTCCGTCAAGCTACCTAGATTCCGATTAGTATTATCCCAGTCCCAACTAGTTCAGAGGATGCACTGGTCGATGTTCTAGTTGTCATTTCAGTTGATATTTTAGTGGTCAGTTCAGTTCATATTTTGGTTGTTGATTCAGGTGATAATTTAGTTGATGTCTCAAGAAGTTTCTCCTAGATTCCACTTGTTATCTATGAACTCCCTACCCAAGGATATAAGGACTTTACCTTGCTTGATGTAGGAGCTATCACCCTCTAAGCCCCTGCATCATCTTCTATGGTAGATGTCCCTCACCCTATGGAAGATTCCACCCATCTGACTTTAACCCTAGGATAGTTGAAGGGGAAGGGATAGTTCAAGGTGAAAACTAGCAAATGATAGAGGAGTTAACGGCAGTGCCCGTGATGGATGATGATATCAAATTACTAGCTATCTTTTCTAAATTAAAAGATATGGAATTCTATGACATGATTGACTACAATGGTTACTTACCCATCAGCCTTGAAGAAATAGGGGATTAGCCGGTTGATGAGGTAGTGCAGGAGATTAAGGATAACTTAATAAAGAAGGAAGCCACAGAAGCTTTCAATCTAGTGTCTAATGATTTACTAATGGTAGAGGATGTAGTCACTGGTATTGTTTGCATGGTTGAGACCAGAGCTTCAGTTAATGAAAGAAGAACTAGCAGACGCCGTTCTACAAGAGATGAAACTTCAGCAACTGCAGATTTAAACTTGAATGGTTTAGTAAGAATAAGAGGGGATGATCAGTATGTCAAGAAATTGGAAGCTCAAGTTGTTGATATGTTGTCACAAGTAAGAGAAATTCAAGAAAGGTTAGCTAAGACACAGGAGCCTTTATTTTTGCAATAGTAACCTATAGTCCAAGCGGTGACTAATCAGAGTAATAAGCAAGAGTCTCAAACAAAAGCTCCTGAGTTAGTACCAGCAATCCCTCCTAGCCTACTAATAGTTCTTCCCGCCCAACCAACAGTCTCCTCAGCTCCCCCAATCTAACCAACAGTTCTTTTAACCCCTCTGGTATCGGTTCAAAAAGATATCAAACATGTTACAAATCTGATACAAGCACTGGGATTTTGATGATAACAAATATTATTGTGTCTATTACAGCTTTCTCCTAATTTTTTGATATTTTATTTATTTTATGTATACCAACGTTTCAGAAAAATAGTTCACCATTCACTTGCAATATTGATCAGCTCAATACTGGGTAGACTAGGGTTACCGTCTGTATTTTCAATTTGGTATGTATTTTTCTTTCTTAAGTTGTTTCCTGTAATTTGGTGGATATCATTGCTGAGTAACCTTGCACACACACATGGGGAGAGAAAAATATTTTGAGAGATTTTTTCTTAGCAAATTGTAGTGTACGACTTTAGATCGTACTGTATGATATTAGTTCATACTATACAACTTTAAATTGCACTGTATAATTTGTTATGCTCTATCAAACCTTAGATGCCAAAGAATTAAGAAAAATGTTTTTTATTGATTATACAGTACTATCATAATCGTATTGTATGATCATACTAATATCTTGCTTAATTTAACCCCAAAAATCAAGCAATCAAATCATGGGCATTTATGAATAACCGATCATATTATATGATCATGCTCATATAATATGATTGCCAGAGTATAACTTTGGTTGTCCCAAAGATCATACCAAATAAAAGCCATGATTTTTGTATTGATCGTACTATATGATGTCCATAGTACTGGACGATCTATAGTGTACGAAGTTGGCAATTGCTAAAGTAATCCCAAATAAATAGAAGGAATTTGGACATTTTGTATCGAACGATCTTAGGATCATACTGTATGATATGTTATAAATTCTAAATAGTTTATCTGCACAAACTTGCTGGATAATCTAATTTGCACTAATCTTACAATACGATATATGTATCGTACTATACAATCAAGTCAGCTCACTTGAAATTTAGGGTTTCTTAAAGCCCATTACTTAAGGTTTTCTAATGCTCCTTTTAGAAAATCTTTAGGTTTTTTGTCTTCTAGAGAGAGAGCTTTAAGGGAGAGAAGGAGAGCTTAGTGAGAGAAAAGAGGAAGTTTTTGTGAGGGGATTCACAAGGTTGCTCGAGCAAGAATCTTGACTAGTCTCTATAAGTTTATGCTTGGATTCTTTGTGGCTCCGGAGAAGAAGTTCTTCAACAAAGATCGTGGTTCTCTGACTATCACCTGGAGAGTAAAAATAGAGTTATGGTTCTCTGACCATCAGCTAGAGGGTGAAAATAGAATTTTGTTTCTCTGACCATCACCTGAAGGGTGAAAATAGAGTGGAGGTTCTCTGCCTTAAAAAGAGTCATGATTCTTTGCCACATTGGGTTGGTGAAACTACATCTGTACAGGCTTCTCAACATTACTATGAGAGTAAAAAGAGAGTCACTACTATTTAGTTCAATACTTGGAGAGCGAGTCTCTAAGGTGTGGGCATAGGTTACGTTGACCAAATCACTATAAATTTTGGTATGTTCATTGTGATTATTTTTCTCACTTTATTTTTCTATGATTATATATATGGTTGAAAAATCTATTTTATTTCATTTTCTTAACATTTGTTTACTTTTGTATCTACTGTGTTGATTATTATGTGTAGGTGTGAAAAGTTGTTTAAAGAATTTATTTTTCCCTAATGAATTTTGTAAATATCCAATTCACCCACTCTTGGTTAGCCTCAGGACTAGTTCTATATGAGTTTCACAACCATCACAAACTTTCAAGTGATATCAGAGCGGGATTCATAAATTAAGTTTTTAAAAACTTTTAAATTTTGATCAATGGCTAATTTTGATAATTAAAACATAATAGAAGGATATTCAATCACACGATCACTGTTATTTGAAAATATACCTTTTGATTTTTGTAAAAATTATATGTATACTTTTTTGTAATCTACAGATTATTGTATATGGATGTTCTTTAAGGAAGGATTTTTTGCACCCTTTAGATTATTGAATGGAATTTAAACTGAACTGCCTTTTCTTGATTAGAGTATAGAAGATAGAAATCTAGCCTAACTTAATGATAAATGCCTAAACTGTTTCTTTTGTGGTTTAAAATATGAAGATTACATGCGTGTATCCATATATATAACGGGTAAAGAAATTTGGGACAAATTATGCATTACATACGAAGGAACAAATGAGGTTAAAAAATCTTGTTTAAATATTTTACTCCATGATTATGAACTCTTTTGCATGAAACCTAGTGAATCCATATCTGAAATGTATACTAGATTTATTTAAATCATCAAATCCTTGCATGCTTTAGGTAAAGAATTATCAAATTTTGAAAAAAATCAATAAGATCTTGTGTTGTCTACCTAGTTTATATGATGCCAAAATAACTATTATTTTAGAATTCAAGGATTTAAATGTTTATTATATTGATAACTTACTTGGATCTCTAATCTCCTATGAGCAAGGCATAAGCCAAAGGCAATCTGATGTAGGAGAAAAAAAGAAAGAGAAAATTGGAGCCTTAAAGGCTAATGATTCAGACAGTTCCTTTGATGGAGGAGAGGAAGATATTGCACTGATGACTTGATAATTCAGAAGCTTTCTAAAGAAAAAGAAAAATCATCATCAGCAGTGAAGCAAAGGTAAGAGTTATAAAATTCTAAAGTTTTGTTTGATATCATCTATTATGACAGCAGGAAATTAGGGCATGTTAAAACTAATTGCCCGGATCATAAACAGCCAAGCAAGAAGAAGGATGGAGAAAAAGCTAAGTTCTATAAGAATAAATGAAGATCTTAGAATTCTTTTTTATCCGATTTCACTTTAGATTCATTTGGAACATAAGTAGAAGAGGAGATGACAAATTTGTGCTTAATGGAAAATACTATCTTGATCAGTCTAATCAAATGAGGTATGTCAACTTTCATATAATGAATTACTTATTATTTCAAAAATGATTCATGATTCTTATATGAATTTAAAAAAGAAGCATGCTAGCTTGAAAACTGAATGCTCATATTTACAAAAAGAAAATGAAATGCCCAATAAAGATTCTTCTAATTTAGATAAGGATCATATGGCTTTACCGGATGAGTTTGAAGAATTGAATAAGAAATATATTATTTTATCTGAAACATATAATTCCTTCAAAGTATTTCATCTTGATTTAGAAAAATCATTTAAAGAGTTAGAAGCTTGTGTTGATGTTTTGGATCTTAGTGAGCACTCTTTAAAAATTGAAATATCTGCTCTTGAAAGTGCTAACGAAATTTTATTTAAAAAAGTAAAGCATTCTCAAAATAAACATGTTCTTAAGCACTCACCATGTCATGCATCTCATAAACCCAGGAATATGCATCATAACTATCATAGGTTAGTTAACCCTTTTCATGATGTTAGATGTTATTGCTATGGTATGTTAGGACACATTGGCCACACTTGCACAATCCACTGTAGAACACATTTTGTGTGGAGGCCAAACTTGTATCAACCACAACATGACATGCATTCTAATGATTTATCCAAGTTCAAGAAGGTACCCAAACTCACTTGGGTTCCCAAATTTGATTTTCATTGATCTTTGGATTTTAGGGCTCTCACAAAAGACTCAGTGAAAGCATGTAGTTTTTAGGCTCGATATCAAATCCTATCACTTGAAATTAGCCATTCATGAGCTTCTCAACATATGTGTTTTGTCTCAGCTTTTTTTCATGATTTTATTTTTTCATTTATTATTTGGAGATTTTATTTTGGTCTTGTCTTGTTTTTGTGATACTGATTATTGTTCTTTATGATTGTGTCCTGATCATAACACAAATTTCTTCATTGAATATCCCTTTTTTTCTTGCAAAGAAATTATTTTTTAATCCATTATACTGTATGACTCTCCATCGTACTGTACGACTCTCCATCATAATGTACGATTATCCATTGTATTGTACAATAAGAACAAGACTGTACAAATCACAACCCTTGGTTTAATGGATGCTCCAGATTTTATCTATTATTAATAGTCAAATTATATGATACACAACTATTATACTATACGATACACATGCCAAATCAGTATAGGATAAATTAATTTTGGTTGGTATGATATTTATTATTAATCGTACTGTACGAACACCTGTTTGTACTATACGAACCTTTTGGCCAAGGGTCTTACCAAACGATTTCTCTAATTCATCATTTCTCAAAAAGCTGCGTGATGATTTATTGCTTCTACTCGTATTGTATGATCCTATAATCATATTGTACAATCATCTTCTATTTAAATAACCCCAATCCATTCAATCTCTTCACACAATCATTCTAATCCTCAGCAATCCATTCAATCTTGCACTCTCATTCTTTAGAATGGCAGGTGGTGGAAAACATAGTTATCAAACTTAGGGTGGTTCTTCCTCTCGCAATCCTACCGATGACCATTTTTTATAGCTTTTAATCATAAAGCCTACCTCAAATTCAAAGAATCCAAAATCACTCCATCTAGGCTTCTTAACCAATAGGCCTTAAATTTTTTGGTAATGAATCTTTTTAACTTCACAACACTCTAATTCCTTCTCTTCTTAGCCTATCCTTTCCATTCTAAAATCCTTAACGAGTTCCTAGCCAATCTTAGGATTAGTGGGGATGCCACTGTCTTGACCTCCCATGTATATTTTCAAAATATTGAAATAACCAAAGAAGACATAGGGATTCATTTACAATTAAACACCCAAGGAAATAGACCACTTGTTATGGCCTCCATATTTGATTTTGATTAAAGTGCTATAAATCCCTTGCTTAGAAATACTACTTTGAACTATCACCAACCCTTAGTCCACACTCTTAATAAAAATGCCAGGGTTTTCCAACACGTTCTCAGAATATCAATCATCCTTAAAGCTGGAGACCAGATAAATATTACCCCTTACTTTCAATTGTCACATATTTCATCTTGTCAAACACCCAAATGGATGAAGCCCAAATGTTAATTGGTTACATCCAAAATCTAACTTCTATTTGACTTCCATCCACTAGAAGAAAACAAAATATTGCTCTAGCCTTTAGCACACTATAAATAGTTTTCTAGGACAACCAACTCTAGTATATGTTAGGATGGTATTTACTTTTTACTACTATGTGCCATGTTTTTGAGTTTTCATTGCATATTGTGATTGAAAATAGATTGATGTGAGTGTTTACTTACTTTAATTGTAATATGTGAATTGATGTGATGGTTTGATAGTTTATTTTGATGTGATGGTTGTCATTTATTTATTTTTTTCATTGATGTAATTTGATTAAGTATGGAGTTGTGAAAGTGCCTTTGAATTAGGACAAAAATATCCAAAGTTGAATTCCAAAGAGAAAAGGACATCCCTCAGGAGAGGGTCCTTTTTCATTTGAAAGCCCAAATTTGGGTCATTTCACTTCCCAAGATGAAAAGAATAACCTTCCCTTTGGGGGAAGAGTTTTCTCTTTCACTTGGGTATCCATACATGACAAGTCAAAGGAGCCTGAAGAAGTGGAGGATGAAGAGTTAAAGACAAAGAGTATCCCACTCAATGTCGACTTGCGATAATCCTAAAATCCGAATTTGTGTTTAGTGGTTCCGGCCACATTTAATTCATATAAATTTTGGGTTATAAGAAACTAGCAATTTGCCTACAGACATTTTTTTAATTAATTTGATTTTATTAATGTGTTTAATTTAATTTGATTATGATTAGATTTTGTATACTTTTCTTAGTTTTTGGCAATTTGCATGTCGAGTTCTATTTTAGTAAAAAGAGGTGAATCACGAGCCGCTGATCTAATCCAAACCAAAAATTTTACATAAAATTAAAATTAAAATTTTAAGTTAACATAAAAACTCTAAAAATCTAAGAAGTAAGCTCAGGACTGACAAGAGTCTACATAATCATATTAATTTACTTCTCCTTATCATATTATAAGACTCCAACCTTTAGAAATCTAATCCCAAATTTCTAATAAATTATTAAACTCAAATTAAAGATCGATTTTTGGAATCCAATATTTAAAGCCTAACACTTAGATTAGTCGGGGCATTTCTAAATGGTTTCAGAATTTCTAAGTGTCTCCTACCCCTCCTCTGTTGACTTTGAGAGTAAGTGTTCCAACTTGATCCATTCCTAGTTGTAATTCTAGATTCACCTCCTTTGATATCCAATCGTTGAAATCTCTAAAAGAAATTTTGCTGTTATTTCAATCGAGAGTATTCATAGGGAATTCAACATCCCTATGATGTAATTAACTATGAGGGCTAATGCTCATAGGAGATTTGGAACCCACATCAACTTTTCCAAAAATTGATTTTTAAAACTCAATTATTCTTCTTAAAAAAAATTAAATCAACAACAATCATTATCGTTATATGCGGATAATTGATAATAGACAATATTTTCTTCTCATGGGAGGATATATCATTTGTTGTCATAGTCGTGAATATGAAATTAATGATCTCCCATCCAAACTATTATAGTTAGATGCTTCATAGAATGTCATATTAACCCTTCGGGATTACATGTCATCCTTCCTTGAATTTGACTATTATACCCTAGATGAAATTCAATTCTATTATCTGAACTCACTAAGGAATGATATATTTTCCTCCAAGGGCAATATATCGTTCGTAGTGATGTGTTCTGATTTCGAGACTGAAATCCTGAATTAAAATTTCCAAAGAAAACTAATCTTTTCAAAAACCACTTTCAACCCCAACAATTGGCTAATACATATAATAGGAGGTGGAAAAATTATCCAAACTTCTCATGAAAAAAATAAAAAATGTTATGCAACAACCTATTTGCTCATGCACATGAAAAAATTTGTAATTACACAAAATTTATGGAGGAAATCTCTTATTACCTGAGAAAATTTGGTTAATATGAAATAGTTGAACTTTCTGGAGAATATAGTGCTGTTTTGCAAAAGAAAATACCCAAAAAACTCAAAGATTTTGTTAGTTTCACCATCCATAGTACAATTATAAAAGCACACTTTAACAAGTAGTACATGATCTTAACACAATAATTAAACTGATGATACTATCTATACACAAAAAGTTGGGCATTGGTGAAGTAAAACCAATAAATTTCTCCTTAAACCTAATTGATTAATATATTAAATATCCACAAAGATGGCATTAGCAAATTCTTTTTTTTTTCTTGTAGATTTTATAGTGTTGGATATGGTGGAAAAAGATTAAGAGACTCCAATTATCTTGAACTACCCTTTCTTAATAAAGGAAAGTGTTCTTATTAACGTTCAAAAAGGTTGACTCATATTAATTGTTCTAAAAAAAGAAGTCAAATTTAATTTCCTTAAAGCCTAAAGCACCAAATGCTAAAATTGATAATGAGCAGCATTAAAAAATTCTTCATAAATACGTTGAAAAAGTTATTGACTTTAATTATCTATGAGAGTGACTAGTTCATACGGTGTTATGCAAATGCATGTTTCATTAAAGTGTTATGTTTAAAAAGCTAAGTGCTAACTTTTTTGATTACTTAATATATCCTCCAATTCTGAAATATTCTTATGAAATAAAGATTTACCTATAGCTTTCTTAAAATGATTCTTCTAATATTATAAAAAATTTAGTTTATAAGTGATATGATAATTATGTGAACATAGATTGATCTACACAATTTTAATTGTGATCCAAAGTAAAAGTAATTCCTCACGTCTACTAAGCTCGTTAGAATCATAGTGAAATTATGACTAATAAGGCTAATAAATTGATTCACTACATGCACAATATCTCCTTAATGATTCTAAAACCCTAACAATTATATGCCAAAATTCATAGAGTTAAGTTAAAGTTTCCCAAATTATTCTACTATACCTTCATTGATGGCATATATCACACTAAGTTTTAATTTTGTGTCAATCCTAAACACAATCTACATTAAAAATGGGAAAACATGAAACAATAATTTGCATTTAATGAATATAGATTTAATCTACGCTGGACATAGTTTTATTTTACATCCTAAAATCAGCATAGGAAAATTATGTGATCCCCCAAGATCTAATTAGGAAGAATGACATCTTTCATTTACTATTTAATCTATAAAAATCCCTAAAAATTCATAAACATAAATAAATCTAGCAAGAGCAACTATAAATCTTATTATTGCGGACTAGAATATACGTGGCGATAGAGTTAGAAAATTTTCATCTCAGCGTTGTACGGATATCTAGCACACAAACAGGAGAGAAAATAACACCAAGATTTTTACATGGAAAATCCTAAAGGGGAAAAATCATGGGGTCACGCCTAGTCGAAAGAGTACCACTAGTGTTTGCCTGAAGTATAAGAGGCTGACTCGTCCTTAAAATTTAGGACGATCAGATTACAATGAATCACTTCTGGATTGAAAATCAGTTACAACGTCGGGCAGAGTTCCGGCATCACTTGGAAATCGGGTGGAATTCTGACGTCACTCGAACGTCAGACAAAATTCCGGCGTCACTTGGGCAAAATTCTAGCGTCACTTGAGCGTCAGGCAGAATTCTAGCATCACTCGGGCGTCGGGCAAAATTTCGATGTCACTCGGGCGTCGGGCAGAACTCCAGCGTCACTTGGGCGTTGGGCAGAACTCCGATAGTGGTCGAGGAGGAGTTCTTCCCTCCTATCATTCTCTTCTTCTTCTCTTCTCTTCTTCTTGCATGGGTCCCCTCTCAAGAGAAATGAGGGGTCTATTTATAGATATTCTGGAGTGGCATGGCCTGTAAATAGGTGAGAGATCATGGGTAAATGAGGAGTGGTTGGATGGACAGCCGATATTGAATCCTTTGAATGTGGACGGTTCATCTGACAATTGAAGGTCTTAATGATATCAGAATTCCGCGATCTTAGGCTTGTTGGATTCATCTCATCGAGCCGCTTGATTTGACTATAAGCATTTCATGTTTATAAATCATTTGGTAACTCAAATTATTGTTTGAACTTTTTAACAGCACTTCGAATGCATGATTCAAACTCATTTGAGCTCAGATTGAGTCAAATTTGGTGTCATTGAGTTCGTATTTCCGAGATGCTCAGTTAAACTATAAGTTTGCTAAAATCGGAGTTCAGATGATCCTGAATTTAATTTTTGAAGTTTTTGGTTTGATTTTCCCTCGAGATTCGTGCCCGATCAAGATAATTTTTTGATGATATATAAGTTGCCCCCCTATTTTCAGACGTCGAAGCTCCAGGAGCCCCAAATAGCTTTAAAAGTGCCAAAATTGAGTCTGGAATGTTTAAAATAGTTTTTTTGACTCCAAAAATGTCCGATTTGGCATTTCCGGGTCAAAAAAGTGGACCCGAAATCTCGTAGGCAACCGAACTAGCCGGCCGGCCGCCGCAGCGGAACTACGCACTGACCTGCCAGACTCACTCTGTGGACTGCATGGACTCGCCCCGCAGCCTGCCCTACGGCCCGCCCAGGTCTGACTCCGGCCTGCTCGAGCCCGCCTCTAGCCCACCCGGGCCAACACGATCGGTGAACGCTCGGCCCGGACACGGCCCACGCGATCACTGGCAGTTGAAAACCATTCCGGGCCAACAATTTTTGAAACTGCCGGATTTAAAATTTTATATATATATATTTTTAACTCGTAAAAAATGAAAAAAAATCCCAAAAAATTTCAAAAAAGTTTGAAAAATTCTAGGAATTTCTGGAAGCTTCTCCCCTATAAAAAACTATAAATACCCCCCTAGGGCCAGGGAGAAACCTACACCTTCTCCTCTTCTTCTTCTGGCTTTCTGACAGCTGAGATTTTCTACTATTGTTTAGTAAGTGACTTTCCCTACTTGACTCAGTGCCCCTCCTCTTTTACAGAAGTTAGAAACTTCCCCTCCTTTCCTTCTTTCTCCCCATTTTTCTTCCTACCCTAGAGCCTTTTCGCTATCTTTCGTAGGTGATTTTCCCTACTAAAATTTAGTGCCCCTATTTAGTATTAAAGTTGAAATGGGTGATCACACATCCACCAGAAATCCCCGCGCCAAAGAAGATCGCCCTGTTGATCGATATAAGGGTTTAAATAAGACTCATAAGGCGCCGAAGACTGATGATGTTATCTCCACCATCACTGATGATTCTTTCATCTCTTTTAGAAAAAAAAAATTAACTTTCTTAATGATCTGGTGATGAAGGTACCGACAAGATCTAATTGTGCCCGTTATCCTCCCATGGGATATGTGACAATGTACGAATTCAGTTTACGAGCAGGGCTATGGCTACCACCATCTCCCAAATTGATTGCTATTCTGACGATCTGCAGAGTGAGTTTATCTCAACTTTCTTACAGGGCCATGTCGATCATAATGGGATTGGTCATACTTTTCATAGATCATGGAGTGGTGTTATCTTCAAAAAGCCTTTCTCGGATGGGGCGTCTCATTAGTGATACGCAGTGTCGTATCTCTTTCAGATCCAAATGGTTGGATATTCGTACTCAAGACCCATCAAAAGGTTATATTAGTGACTTTTTTTTTTTGTAAAATGACTGGAATTTTTAACAAAAATGGGGAAAATTGAATGAGTTATCCATTCCCCTTCATATTAGAGTAGAAGATTTATTGAAGATTCTCAAGCTTCCAAATATTGACATCGTACATTATGAGGTGCATTATTTGAGCAGATATATAAACGAAGAATACTTAAAGGTGGGATTATCTACTCAAGCAGGAAGATCACATGCACAAATATTAAAGAGGCATATGAAAGTTTCAGAAGAAGTTCCCCAACCTTCAAAAATTCATTCCAAATTACCAGTGAGCTAGGGTGATTTGCAGGCATCAAAAAAGAAAAAAGGCGGAGGAAATTTTGGTAGTCGCTAGCAAAGGTCCTTGTATTTCTCCCTTCAAGTTATATATTCCAGAAGATGTTTTGAAGCATCAATGCATTGGCCATTGATAGACTGAGTTGTTAGTGAGTTCACCTTTCCTTCTCTCCTTTTGTATATATATATTTTTTTCAAATGATATATCTCTTATATAATTCTATTTTTGTTGCTTCAGTTGGAGCAGCATAAGGATTTTAAACTTGAGATGACCAAGACTTTGAATAACTGGAACAACAAATTTGTAAAGGTCAAATAACTCCAGGGAGAATACAAGAAGAAATACGATGGAAAAGTCAAGGAGATGAAGGCAGTGAAGGAGCAGCTAGTAGAGTGTAGAGCAGAGCTGGCAAATAGGATAACTTCAGCTTCCTTATAAAATGAATAGATGGATCGCCTATATATAGAGTTGGTGGATGCACAAGAGATGATCAACCAGCTGATGAGAGACCAACAAATACTTGAAACTGAGAATAAGAGACTTCAAAGTATGGTGTTAGAGAAGGAAGCCTAGCAGTTGCCGTCTACAGTCATAGAATAATTCAAGAAATCTTTTGCCTTCAAGATAATTATTGAGGCTCACATTCAGGAAGCTCGCAATCATATTTATGATGTGGAGGTGAAGGCTTTGGAGGCAGAGTGCATGGAAAATGGCTTCATCAAACGTTTTATGAAGGGTATGCATGTAGTGCAGCGTAAGACTAGAGTGGAGATCGAGGGGTTGACTCCTAGCCAGGCTTCTAGTGATCCTTCTTCAGACTCTGGTGGTGAAGAATTATAGAGTGAGTTGCAGAAGGCTTTTTCCTTGGAGGAGGATGAGGATGATATTGATCTCTTATAGGATGGCTTTGATGTTATTTTGTACCACTTTGTTTTCTTTCTAGTGATTATATGTGTGTTTGATGTTGATGCTTTCATATGATGTACTCGATGTTCAATGATATATAAAAAAATTATTAACATTTCTCTTTTTTTACATATATATGAAATTGACTCAATTTTATTTCAATAAGAAATATTTTGATGGCCTTTTTTGACTTAAGTGAATACGAGAGATATCCTCCTTGGATATCGTGACCTATCCAAGATTATTAATCAAAACATTTACTTGATGATTTTAATCTGTATAGAAGAGGTCGAATCAAATCCACATGGTATTGATCGTCTAATGATTGAGATATAATATAGATTGTGTATTTCTCAAATCACGGAGAAAGAGTTTGAGGAGAAGAGATAGTATCACGACAAAGTGAATATCATATTACTATATCATATAAGACAGTACAACAATTCCCTAGTATAACTTAGGGATATGAAAAGTTAGTATAAAATTTGAAAGATACAAAGCATAACTACTTGGGCGGACATAACATAAGATAAATACTACCAATAACGTAATACGAGATAAATAGTATTATCAACTCCTACTGATAGTACTTGCAAAGGTTGCCAATATTCTAAGTTTGGGGGAGCATTTTTCCACTAGCTTCCTTTAGTTTGAAGGTTCCAAGCTTGACCATAACTGCCACCAAATAAGGACCCTCCCAGAGGGGAAGAGCTTATTATGCTGAGGGCCTTTTCTAGCGGCTTTGATGCTTCCTAGAACTAAGTCCCCAATAGAGATAGATTGAGGTCTTTCCCTCCAGTTGTAGTGAAGAGCTATCCTTTGGTGGTATGCAGCGGTCCTAAGTGAGACTTCATCTCTTACTTTTGGGAGGAGATCCAAATTTTTTTGAGCTTCTCCTCATTATTATTGAAGTTAAAAGTCTGAACTCTATTACTCGGGACTCTAATAACAATCGGTATGATCATATCTATACCAAAATAAATGTTATATGGGGTCTCTCCTGTAGGAGTTCTCGCAGTGGTCTGATAAGCCCAGAGGACATTTGGGAGTTCTTCAGCCCATTGACACCCAGCTTTCTTTAGGTGTGTCTTCAACCCTTTTAGAATTATTGATTTGTAACATCTGTTTGCCCATGTTCTTGAAGATGGGCGATAGTTGTGTGGATGAGCTAAATATAAAAATTCTTACAAAAAGATGTAAAGATCTTCCCAGTAAACTGTATCCTATTATCAATGATGACTCTTGTATGAATGCCAAAGTGATAGACTATATTCTTCCATAAGAATTACTTGGCATTTGCTTCAGTAATTTTTGTCAAAGTTTTTACCTCCACCCATTTGGTGAAGTAATTTATAGTCAGGATAATAAATTTCTATAGTCCAATGGCTATAGGGAAGGGTCCCATTATATCAATTCCCCATTGAGCAAAAAGCCAAGGGCTCTGAAGTGATACAAGCTCCAGAGCGGGTGTATGGGTGAGATTGGAATGCAATTGGTAGTTTCTATACTTTTGAGTAAACTCAAGTACCTCTTATTTCATTGTTGGCCTATAGAATCCTTGTCTCATGATCTTGTAAGCCAATGCTTTTCCTCCGAGATGTTCTCTATACACTCCTGAATGAACTTCTTAGAGTGCGTAATCAGCTTCTGAAGGTGGGAGACACTTGAGATACGGTCTGATGAAGGCGCATTTATACAACTCATCACCAATAATGGTAAAATTTATTGCTTGTCTCTGAAGTCGTGTTGCATCCAAGAACTCTTCAAGTAGTACCCCATCCTATAAAAAAGATAAGATGGGATCGATCTAAGATGCTTCTCTTGGTTCATTAATTGATTGTATGACCCATGGACCTTGAATACTTGAAAAGTGGATCTTCTCGATACACTTTCTTTTATAAACATCTCCCATTATTAATGTAGCAAGTTTGGAAAGAGCATATGCTCTTGTATTTTTCTCTTGAAGGATATGTATGATTTGATGCTCTCTTATATGGGTTAAGAGTAACTTTATAATGTTATAATACTGGGTTAGTTGAAGATTGTGGATATCAAACACCCCCTCTACCTTAGAAGTGACTAATTGTGAATCAGTGTGGACTACTAAGTTTTGCATCTCACAGTCAATTGCTAGTCTCAATCCTACAATAAGGGCCTCATATTCTACTGTATTGTTTGTTGCCGGGAACTTGAGTCAGAGCCCATATTCAAAAGTAACTTCTGCAGAGAGATTAATAGAATTCCAGCCCCATTGTTGAAACTTCTAGAAACTTCATCAACATACAACGTCCAGCATTGAGGAGAAGGAAAAACACTTGGTGGAACATCGAATATTATGACGGTGCATTCAACTAGGAAATCTGCAAGTGCTTGAGATTTAATATCAGGCTTAGGCAAGTAGTGGATGTCAAATTCTTCCAACCCTACATACCACGTAACGAGCCTACTAGATGCTTCTGGCTTTTGCAGGATACTTTTTTAGTGGCAAATTTGTGTAAACCCTAATTGAATGGGCTTGAAATTAAGGGCGTAGTTTTCTGGCAGAATAAACTAACGCCAATGATACCTTATCCACTAGAGGATAACATCCCTCTATTTTAGATAAAATTTTACTAACATAATAGATGGGATGTTGTATTTTTTTTCTCATACCATGACCGAACTAATGGCTTGGGCAGAAACAACCATATATAAATACAACTTTTCTCCTGGTGTCTATTTACAAAAGTTGTAGCGGGGATGCCAAATACTTTCGTAGCTGTTTAAAGGCTTCTTGACATTCATCAGTCCATTAGAATCTAGAGCTACAAGCACCTCTAAGTATCTTGAAGAAGGACAGATATTTGTCTCCTAAACGTGTCAGGAAATGAGATAGTGTTACAATTATCCCATTTAGCCTTTGGATCTCCTTGACATTTTTTGGTGGCACTATATCCCTTAGTGCCTTGATCTTCTCGGGATTAGCTTCAATCCCTCTATGGGTTACCATAAACCCTAAAAAATTTCTAGAAATGACTCCAAAAGCACATTTTACAGGGTTGAGTCGCATATTATAACGTCTCAATAAGTGGAAGCACTGTTCCAAGTTAAAGATATGTTGATAATTTTCAAGACTTTTTACCAACATATCGTCCATATATACCTCCATAATACGCCCAATAAGATTTTTGAAAACCTTTTTCATGAGGCACTGATAAGATGCTCAAGCAATTTTTAGCCCGAAGGTCATCACTCGATATCAATATAACTCTTTATTTGTTTGAAAAGTTGTCGCCTCTTCATTAATAGAATTCATCTTTATTTGATTATAGCTAGAGTAGGCATCCATAAAGCTCAACATCTGATGTCCAGACGTGGCATCAACTATCTGGTCATTACGATGAAGCAAAAAGCTGTCTTTTGGGTAGGCATTATTGAGATTTGTATAATTTATACACATTCTCCAAGCTCCACTTCTCTTCCAAACCATGACAATATTTGCTAACCAAGTAGGATAGTGCACCTCCCGTATAATGTCGTCTTCCAAAAGCTTATCCACTTCTTGCTCAATTTCTTGTTGACGATTTGGTCTAAAATTTTGTTTCTTTTGGATGATCGGTTTATATATCAGATTGACTTTGAGGGAATGCACTATCACTTAGGGGTTGATTTCGGGCATATCTGCTGGACTCCAACCAAAAATATCCTAATTTTCACATAGAAAATCTATGATTTTTTTCTCATTATATGAGAGAAGTGATCCAATCCGTACAGTCTTTGAAGGATGTTATTCAGATATAGATACAGTAGTGAGGTCTTCTATAGGGAAAGCTCTCTGGGGGATATCTTTGCTCTGGAGATCAAAGTCTTCGATGCTCAGGGTAACTGTTGGATGTGATTTAACCTGCCTAAGATAGCAGGTTTGTGCTATTTGTTAATCTCCACATATTACACTGACTCCTACCGAGGTAAGGAACTTCATCTTAAGGTGAGGGATAGAGGCGACGATCCCAAAAATTGACTGGAGCGGCCTCCCAAAGATAGCCTTATAAGTCGATTCTAACTTTATAATAATGAACTGAATGGAGTGTGTAGTTTGTCAAGGAAATTCTCTAAGTACAACTGGAAGACTGATTATCCCTTCTGGTTGTACAAGTCGATTATCAAATCCATACGAAGGACCTATAGCAGGCTGAAGCTTTTCTCTCGGGAAGGTAGATCTTGAATAAATTTATCAAAGATAGCCATGGAGAATAAGTTTTTCAATCTCATCCTTAAGTTTCTTATAGGCTTCGGCAGTGTAACCATGACTATGATGAAAGTGACAGTACTGATCTGGATTTTATGTGTTCAACTTTAAAGGATTCGGCCATTTCACTATATCTTGATCTCGAACGACCATCAATATATTTGATCTAGATGTGTTGAGTGGGGTATAGTCTTTTCCTGTCGAGCTTTGCATTGCGGCAATAGAGTCCTAAGAGGTAGATTATTCTTCCCTTGCTTCTTCTATTATGAGGATGAATTATCTATTCCAAGTGCACCTTTGTGTTTCTCATTGGTTTGCTCAAACTATTTTCTGTGAGCATTTATGACTTCATCTACCAAGATTTGTACCTCCACACAATGAATCTGGTCGGTATATGTATGAATAATATCTCACATGAGTGTCGTATAGAAGGGGCCATGATGACTGCCTCCAAAAAAGACCCCTCTCAGTAGTTCAGGGTCTACTCCTGGAATATGTCGAGCCTCGGTGGAAAATCATTGAAAATACTCCTTTAATGATTCTCCCTCATTTTGATGGATCCTGGAGAGGTGGGAAGAATCTTTAGTAATTCTTCGATTGGCTATGAACTGTTCGATAAATACTTTGGCCAATTTTATGAATGAAGGGAACGTTTCAGATGGAAGCGAATAGAACCACGTTTGAGCCTGTCATTTAAGGGTGGCAGGAAAAACCTAGCAAAGGAGTACGTTCGAGGCTCGCTGAATATGTATGATAGTTTTATAGTGGTTGATATGCTCGGACGGGTCGGACGTCCCATTGTAGGACTCGATGCTTGGTAATTTGAAGCCAACCAGAATGGGGTGCTGAAGAATGGCTTCAATTAAAGGTGATGACTCCTGGAAGTTGTGCTATCGAATAGTTTGCCTCACTTCTCCTCCGAGGAACTCTTCCCGTACTAATCTCCGTAGTTCATGATATAGGGCGTTGCGAGGGAGCTCAGTAACATGTGATTGGGCTAAGTCTTCTGGGAGATCTGGAAGAATGTGAGGTTGCCGAGTTGTGGGCGAAGGATGTGTATAACTTGCTGTATTGACAAGTTCGTTATCCTGATGTTATTATAGATACATCCTTCGTGGAGGAGGATGAATCTCTGCTTGAAGACGTTTAAGTTGAACATCTTTGGCCAGTGGTGAAGCTCTAGGCAGAAGAACCTCTTCCCGTTAAGGTAATGCTAGCCGCCGAGTCTCTCACAGGAGTTTAAGGATCTTGTTCTTAGATTCTTCAATCTTTCAGATTCTTTCTTCTAAGGAAGGTACCGAGGTTCCTTCTCCAGTATCATTTTTCCCCCTAGGGTAGAAATAGGTAGATATCGGGCATCTATGATTCATAGACTGATTTCTAGATTGGTGGGAGTTGGACCGAGAAGCTCCAACGATACGACTGTTGCGCATGTTGACCCTCATAGCAATACTTGGAGTTGTGGGATAATGTTTCGCATAGACGACGTCAAACTATTGTGGGCTAGAATATATGTAGTGATAGAGTTAGGAAATTTATGTCTCAGCGTTGTACGGATATCTAGCACACAAACATGAGAGAAAATAACATCAGAATTTTTATATGAAAACCCTAAAAGGGGAAAAATCACGAGGCCATGCCTAGTTGAAAGAGTTCCACTAATGTTTGCTTGAAGTACAAGAGACTAACTTGTCCTTAAAATTTAGGATGATCAGATTGCAATGAATCACTTATGAATTGAAAATCAGTTACAACATGGGCAGAGTTCCGACGTCACTTAGAGATTTGGTGGAATTCCGATGTCACTCGAATGTCAGATAGAATTCTGACATCACTTGGGGAGAATTCTGGTGTCACTTTAGTGTCAGGCAAAATTCTGGCATCACTTAGGCATTGGGCAAAATTTTGGTGTCACTCAAGCGTCGGGCAGAACTCCAGCATCACTTGGGCGTCGGGCTGAACTCCGGCGGTGGTCGAGGAGGAGTTCTTCCCTTCTATCCTTCTCTTCTTCTTCTTCTTCTTCTCTTCTCTTCTTCTTACTTGGGTTCCCTCACAAGAGAAATGAGGGGTCTATTTATAGATATTTTGGAGTGGCATGTCCTGCAAATAGGTGAGAGATCAAGGGTAAATTGGGAGTGGTTGGATGGATGGCCGATATTGAATCCTTTGATTGTGGACTGTTTATTTGACATTTGAAGGACTTAATGATGTCAAAATTTGGCAATCTTGGGCTAGTTGGATTCGTCTCGTTGAGCTACTCGATTAGTGTATAAGCACGTCATGTTTGGAAATCGTTTGGTAACTCAAATTATGGTTTGAACTTTTCAACATTGCTTCGAATGCTTGATATGGACTTATTTGGGCTCAGATTAAGTCGAATTTTGTGTCGTTGAGTCGTATTTTCAAGATGCTCAGTTTTACTGTAAGTTTACTAAAATCGGAGTTCAGGTGATCCTATATTTAATTTTTGAAGTTTCCAGCTTGATGATATATCACTTATAAAAGAGTTTACAATTATATATTCATTTCCCAAAACATTTATAATATTCGAGAGTTCAATCTACAACATCAATCTATCGTTTAATAATCCGAGTTACTATATATATATATATATATATATATTGCTTGTCACTAGAATGCTGCAGACCACAATGTTGGAATGCTTGATATAGAAATTGTGATTACAATGAATAGCACACCTTTGTGCTCTCTAGCATAGAGTTGTAGTGCTACAATTCAAATATTTTATATTTTTAAATTATTTCATTTTATAAATTTTGGGTTATTGTATTCTAACCTTAAAAAAATATCATCCTTTACATTTCCAATATCGCTTCAAAAAACTAAAATAACATAAAACAAAAATCATTTCATTAATATAAAACCAGATTGAGCTAAAACCAAATAAATACAAATCATAAATAATTTGAAAAAATTACTTATCACCAATTCATCAATCTTATCATTCAATTAGTCATGAACTCAATCAATCAATTCATCCACACATATATGCATGTTATGCAGTATGCTATATAATGCTTATCAATCAGTTATGCAATATTATCAATCAAAATTAAATAAATTCTCTAAAATTATTTTCTTTGATAAAGGATTCTACATATTGGATTTTTCAGGAAAAAAAATCCTTATTTGCTTGTTCTACCAAACTATAAAGTCCTAGTTGTATTGGTGTTTTCATGGCAGAATGAGTAGGCTCTCTCTAACTTTCACCCACACTTCTTCTATATGTCCTATTTTTAGATGCTTCAGTTCTATTTACCAATCCTTCAATGTACATTATAGAGAAAACTACCCTTTGTCTATAAGCATGTCTAGATTGCTTTACTCTCGATAATGGTCCTTCTCCCGATCTCTTTTGTCGGCAATCAACCATGCGAGGTCCTCACTTTTCATATCTAAAGCACTACCTAGTGATTAGAAAATACTATACAACATGTCTCCTTCCACAGCTAGAACACTCGGGTATCCTATGATCTATGAATTTCATTTTTTTCTTAGAATTCTATGATATGCTTGTACTAAATTCTTCTGATATCCTCTTTCTACAAATATCTTGTCTGAATAGTGGTATAGCTAAATTATTCTCTAGAAACATGCTCTCTCAACAATTTCTAAAAATTCTTGAGTCTTAATGGTACTAGTGGGTATCTCAATTCATCCTTCACTCCTCTTATAAATCTATAGAACATTTTCTATTGTGTTAATCAACTACGTGGCATACTTAGCTAATGCAATAAATTCTACTTTATACTACATAACTATCCTTTATCATTGCTCTTGTCTCATTAAAGCCTTTTGCATTTGTTATTGAGTTGTTGGCGGTACAAATCAGTTTCTAAAGAAAGCAACAAAATCTGCCTAAGAAATCTTTTTATTTATATTTTCTCAAAATTTCTCCTACTGTTGTCTGATCTACCATCTCATGCTTCAACTTTAAATAAAAATGTTGCTTTTGATACTTTCCTTCTCTCAAGACATTGCATACTATCAAATATTTTTTTTAATCTCAGTAACTAATCTTCTAATATTTGGGCTCTACAATCCCCTTAAATATGGTGGCTTCATCTTATGGAATATCTGTAAGTACTTATCTTCATCACCAACTTTAATCCATGATTGGCTGCTCTGAGTGTTACTTACGATTTGAGCGACCATCCTAGCAAAATATTATATACTATCAGAAGTCTCTAGAGCCACTATTGCACTTTTCTCATTCTATACATCCTGGTCAGTAGGATCCATTTGTCTACTTATATAATTATCTTTCCTAATGAATTAAGCATGCAACCTCAATATACATACATATGCAATTAATCAATCTAATATGCAAATATTAAAATATATACTACCCAACTTCTACCCCACTCAAAATTAATCATGTCTTCGGCTACAATTCAATTCTTCCAATAACAATTGCTCTGATACGTACCATTTTGTGATTCCCCAATATCTAATTTGAAATAATTACATCTTTTTATTTACTATTTAATCTACTTGAGCCTCTAACAAATTACTAACATAAATAAATTCAATAAAAATAACCATAATATATATATATATATATATATACTTCAAGTTATAATTCTTTATTTATTTTCTAAATTTTATGTTAATAATTACAAATTTAATATGTATCATCAATATATTATTTAACACTCCTTAAAAAAACTCAAAAAAAAAAAAAACAAAGCTAAATTTGAATATCTTAATCTGCCTCACTCCAATGGGTTCTGGCCCTTTCCCTGAGCTAAAATCAATATACCACATAATGAGGTACAAAATTCCAGAAGATAACCAGAACCTACCATTACATTCAACACAAGGCATTCAAAATTAGTAAGCATGATTTATCTCAATCGATACAACTTGTGGGAGTCTATATGAATCTATATCAATCAATGAATAATATGAATCAATATGATAAGTACTCAAACAATGGTTCAAGAATCTTTAGAATATCAATAAATAGAAGTAAATCAATAATTAACACATCAATAAAATTCTATATAAACCTTCTATGCTTATATTCTTACTCATTTAGTCTCATCTCCTATTAGAAGAATTGTCAAGGCAATCACGCATTATCACCCACATTTGATATTCTTATTGATCATTACAAATGCCTATTACTAATCGATATTCAACATCTATTAACCACTAAAATCTAATGCCCATCATTTTTGTCACCTAATGTCTAATTATTTTAAGAAAATTACCAATTTGATCACTCATTATCACCAAAAGTTTGATATTCCCTATCAACCATCATTCAATAGTTACTGACTACAATGTCTAATGTTCATTTTCACTAACACCCAATACCAATCTTCATTGTTGCATGGTATCCCCTTGCATTAAAAGAATGATTAAGTTAATTGCTCTCCATTGCCTGACTTTTAATATTCTATATTGAACATTACTTAGTGCATGTAAGTGACAAATATCTAGCATCAATCAACCGCTAACTTCTATCTTATTGATCGTCCAGCCTCCCCTTCTATAATGAAAGACAAATTCCAATGGCCATCGTTACTTGACTTTTGATGTTCCGTATTGACAGCCATCTGAAACAAAATAATAATCAATATTTCATGTCTATCTTCCATAAATTCTCTCTCTCTCTCTCTCTCTCTCTATCTCTCTCTCTCTCTCTCTCTCTCTCTCTCTCTCTATATATATATATATATATATATATATATATATATATATATATATATATATTATGGATCATCTAGTGTAGATCTCATTAACAAAATGACCCTGCTAAATGCCCACGATCAACTCGTTTTAAATATTTCTCATCAATTGTCTCTCGACACTCATAAATGATTGATTTTCATTACCCATTAGCCATTGATGTTTGACACTTGTCTTCCTGATGTCCCAATATCCATAATTATTAACAAAATGACTAACATAACACTCATTATTGCCTAATTTCTTATGTTTCCATTGATTATCACTCAATGTTTGTCAATAACTTTGTCCACTATACACCAACATTCGATATATATCTTCTTGGCTGCTTCATCTACTTATACAATAGAAGAGAAATCAAGTCGGCCATCTACCGTAACCTAATGTCTACTAATTATTGTATAATGTTATTAACCACCAATAGTTGACAGTTATATTCATGCTAATTTTATCAAAAGAATAATTAAGATAACCACCTAATATCATCCATTGTTTGTTCATCTTATCAATCATTTCTTAAAACCTATCAATGATAAGCATTTAGCATCCATTAACCATTAATGTGTGATGCCTATATTTTCAATAACCTAGTTTCCAATCATATCAAGAAATAACCAAATTGGTTGCCCACCTTCACCTAATTTTGTTTTTTATAAACCATTGCCCAAAGCTTGTCAAAGAGAAATATTTTTGGTTGGTTGGTCTAACCTCTTATGAAGAGAATGATTAAGCCGACTGCCCATTATTGCATGATGTCTGATATTCCCATTGACCATTACATAGCGGCTGGTAACGATTGATGTTCATTAAACATTAACACATATCTTTGCGATATTTTGATCTGCATTTTTAGCAAGAGAATCATCAAGCCAGCTAGAAAATGATAAAACATTGGAGAGAGAAAAATTTCAATCAAGAGGTGAAAGATGTAATGACGTTCTTTACTCTCAATGCAATGTTCGATGAAGAATCTCGTACCATGCAGGGGAAATTATGTAGGGAGATGCATTAGACTGCGATGGCTCTTGTTGATGGATCTTCGTGAAGAAAGGGTTTTCTGGTCAATAAGGCGCAAAAATAACATAAAAGAATTTCTCTTTATTACGATGCCTTTATTTTACATGTATAATTTTTTTTGGCATTTGTAAGCTACTAAAAATTTACTCTAATCTCAAAATAAATGTGTTTGTAAAGTTTATTTTAAGAATTAATATGACTTATACTTTTATTAATTAATTATTTATTATATTAATCTCAAAATAAATAAATTAATTTATTATTTTTAGTCGCACAAATATTTTTCTATTTGCATCATTTCCTGATTGTGTTGTCATTTTATTGATTAGGTTTCCTTTTTTCGCGGATTAGGGTTCTTTGGACGCTCTTTTGACTAACCAAACCTTGATCTTGATTTCCTGGGCTAAGCTCTCCTATTATATATTTCCTGAGATTTGATTGTTCTTAGTTTTCGATTTGACGCGACTATTGCATATTTTGTGGCATTGACATGGAATTGGAAGCTATGATGGTGGTCAGAAGCTTGAAATTCAGAAAAAAAGAATTTCAAGCTTCTGCTAATGTACTGTACATAACTTTCAATTCCATGTTCATTGCTTGAAGTTCAATTTGGTTGCTTTAGTGTTGATGTAAAACTTGCTGGAGGATTCATGGCTGTGTAAATGCTACATTGACTGGGCAATCGTCTTCAGATTTATTTCTGCTTTTGTGGATTTTGGTTCTATGGGTTCATTCGAGCTTTCTTTCTCCGCGGAGAAGGTCGCTGTGTTCTGATTCTCCATTCAGTAACAAAACCCTGATCTTCGCTTCCATGGATATGCTCTCCTACTTGCCACACTTTGGAACCGACTGTTGCTAAATTTCCTGAGGTTAGTTTACTTCTTGTTTTTGAAGTTGTATCTTTTTTGTTCTTTTATATTTTGTGTCTAGGAAGCAGGAAATGAAAGTTATGATGGTGGCATTTTGGCTCCGTGAATGCTAAATTGGGTGAACAATCACCTTTGGTTAATTAGAGTGAATATAAATTCTTAGGGTTTTGTTGAAGCGGATATAGTTTCTGTTATAGATTTTTTCTGGACCATAAACCTGACTGACAAGCGAGAAAGTGAGCATTCAGACTTGTTCATCAGTATGCTATTTCTCTGTGATTAAACTATAACTTTGGATTCTCAGGGATTTCTAATATTTCTTATCATGTCTGAATTTCAGCAAATTCACTGCTCTTGCTGTCGCAGCTGCTTGCCTCAAAAGCATGAACTGAATAGCCATCGACTGTAATCCTCGACATTTCAACACCATTAAACAGATAGTTTACTCTTAAAACAAATCGAATTATTGTATGATTGTAAGTGAAAATGTTCATCAGTGCACTTTTCAAATGATAGTACATTTTGCCTCTTAATGCTTCATTAGTGTTTCAGAGAGAACTGCATAGGCATGTATGTATATATATATATATATATATATATATATATATATATATATATATATATAATATATATATATATATATATATATATATAATAAGTGAGACATCCACTAATATAAGCGAAACGTTAAACCAATTAGGCATATGCTTAGAAGATAGAAGACTTGGAATTATTAACGAAGGTTGAGTATATGATAGACAATTTTATTATGTTTGATATGTTATATAGATGAACATGATATATATGAGAATATAAGGTTTAGAGTTAAGGCTGATGGTAATGAGGGAAAAAATGCCTTATGCGGATAATGAAATCAAAAGATATCATAAGGCCTCAAAGTCAAGCTTTATAAAACCAAAGTTATGCTGACATTATTGTATAAATTCAAGTGCTTCATAGTAAAAAAGTCATTGATATTTAAGTTGATGTCCATATGCGTATTTAAACTTAAGGGGTATTTGAACCTTGGTGATTTTCATAGAAAATGCATTGGTTGGCTGAGGTTGTTTTATTGGTTGGCGAGAAAGTGGTTTTTCTCTGGTATTTTCTATGAGGAGAGAGATTTGATTAATAACTGGAGTGAAGGAGATGGCTATGAGGCTAGGTTAGTGTTCTGAATCAAAGAATGGCAAAAATAGGAAGAATAAATTAAGTAATGATTATATTAAATGATCAATTTTAGTGAAATCTATTAAAAATAGGGTAATTAAATGAACTTAGGTGGTTTTGGCTTGTACAACAAAGTCTAGAAAATGCATTCATTTGATGAAAGGTAAAACTAGTGTTAGATGATCATGAAGAAAAATGGGTAGAATTAAGGTATTATGGAGGGAGTTTACTTAAATGGATTTGCAAAGAATATGTTTAATATCTCAGACTGCACTAAGACGGACAAATGAAAATTGAGAAATCATATAGTTGAACATAGATAATTCGATTAAGCTATAATTGATTTGGAAGAGGATGGAGGAAAATAGTTGAAAGTAAGAAAGCATATGAATAAGGGAAATAGTGAATGGATTAGGGAGAGTGGATACAGAGAGAAAGTCTCTTTAAGAATAATTAGTATAGTGAGAGATACTTGAGGAGACTGAAAGAGAATTAAAGAGAGGATGAGGGTAAACATATAAATAAATAGCCAATCATCATTTATTAATTATTTAGCTTATGGATGACTCTTAAAGAAAAGGTCCTTAGATGCAATTACATAAACATCATTACAAAAATAAACCCTAAAAAAGTATAATAAACAAATGTTTGCTAGATATATCAACTAATAAACCAAGCAATGATCATCAATCATGTTGTTGATGATGAACATTAGTCTTGATGAGATGATCATTATGATAAGTAGGATACCTAGGGTAGTTTGTGTGTACTTTTACATATATCATCATTTTTAAAAATATTTTTTATTGAAATTTTTTTGACACTATTTATGTACCCCAACCACATCTTTGTCTATTGCTGTCATTTTAAAAGACATTTTTTGTGCATTCATCAACATGGGGTGTAATGAATGCTATTGTAGGAGCATGCCTACCGATGTCGACCCAAGTTGAATTTGATAAGATTTCTACGTTTATTCCTATTTCTATTAATTTTCATGTATATGAAACTATTTTCTATTTCCTTTGAGACTGTATGCATCTGCGGGCTGAACTAAACAATAGGAAAAATCATATTTTAGGATTTGGCTTGGGAGCGTTGCGGTGCTATGATGGCGGCGTTGAGCTCTTTATTTTGGGGCCAAGTTTAAGGTAACATAGCGGCGCTGCGACATTATGGTCTCTATTTGGGAGCCTTATAGTGTAAGGATGTCAGTGTTGCGGTGCTGGTTCAAAATTTTAGTTTTTATATAAATATCTAAAATCACTAACTCAAAACTCTCATACCCCATTTCCTGAGCTGGTGGAGAAGAGAACAGAGAAACAGAGAGGGGAAAAAGAAAGAAGAGAGGATTTGGGAGCCTTCGAGTGATTTTCGTCCATCGAGTCTTTTTAAGAAATTTTTCAGCTTGAGGTAAGCTACATTTCACTTGCTTTAGATTTTAACTTCGATGTTTGTATGGGTAAATTTGAAGTTTTATGTGATTTCCAAAAGTTTGGTAAACTTTTTACTAAGTAACTTTTGAGATTTTGTAGAATAAAATATTCTGAACACGTGGATACTAGGAATGTAAAATTTTACTAGTTGGTTTAATTTTTATGATTTCCTAAAATTTTTTTTTGGGTATTAACCTTTCTGTAAGTTTCCATAATAGAGCATATGCATTAAAATGTTATCAGTGTTTCCCATGAATGATTTTTTGAATTGTTACTATTGAGTATGTGTGCAAATAATACCCTGTGTACTATTGAAATTATTGTACATGTATAAATTTTATATATTTTCATATCATCTTGCATATTATGCATGCATGTTGCAATGTGACATTCCTTTTTTCATGTTGTGGAATGTGGGGAGAAATGAAGTGTTGTTTATGGAGGTTGTTTTGTGTTCTGTGCATTGCAAGTGGAGTTATAAGAACTTGTACATATTTGTATATGAATAAAAAGTGATATCTAAATATGTAGTGTTGTTTTAATTTGAAGCATTATCTGTTAGGATTACATTTTGTTCTAGTGCATATGTATTCCTCTATCTATCTAGAACATATATGAGATGATCAAAGGAGGTATAAGAGAAAATGGGGCTATAAGAAGTCTTTAGGACATGCTCTGTTGCATATATCTCATATGACTCATGTAATATATGTTGCATTTATTCATGTTTTGTTATGTTCTATTATTAGTGATGTTCTGTTCTATTCTGGTCTTAGTGAAATTCTATTTTGTTCTATTTTGATGTAAGTTCTATTCTGGTGCAACTACTGTGGTTCCTCTATTATTGTAATCACATATAAATGTTTACTATTCTTCTCTCTACCTGTACTTTTCATTGTTTAATTAGTCTTGTATAATTTAATCAAATATGGAATATTATATTCTTCAATAGGTTGTATAGTCTACTAAGCACGTGTATTCTCACTTTGTATTATTTTATACATTATTTTAGTGAAGGGTAAGGCCCTGACATAATATGGTAGTGTTGATAAGGTCCGATTAGTAGAACGTTTGGTATTTCTTGAGGTATTTTTTAATAATCCAGTTAAAATTTATATGAAGTTGGAACTTGTGTTGAATTTTGTGTATATAATTATTTTGTGAAATAGAAATATTCATGTTTACTATTCATATCAAATATTTCTTTGGGCTTTGGTTCTGTTTGATTGATAAAATGATATAGGAATATGGTCAATTCCTTCCATTATGTTCTTGGGTATCAAAGAAATGATATTAGAGCAGTAGTTTGAAGAACTGAATTTTAACTAGAGTCATCGAAAATAATTTATAGATGAGCAACTGTGAATCGATAAAGTTATTTTTTGTTTGTTTATGTTTTATGTGGGGTTAGTTGAACCCTATGTCTTTATGATAGGTAGAAGTGTTGAAAAGTCATAAACCCTCAAGAGCAGGAGATAGCTGATGGACAGAGTTCTAGTCAAGCTGTGACTGTACATAGTACGATAGGTGCAATGACCTCTAATTCTTTGATATAGTTTGTGGGTCTAATATCACAATTGATGAGAGAAGCACAATGTTGAATATCTGCCATAAAGGGTGATGAGGTGGATAGGATCCTACAAGTGTTCTTAAGGCTAAAACCTCCTTACTTTTAGGGAGCAGTTGAACCTTAGGTAGTGGATGATTGGCTAATCAGATTGGAAAAATTCTTTGATAGTATGCAAATCTTGAGGCACATAAGGTCCTGTTAAAAGTGTTCCTATTTGATGGGGAAGTTGAGTACTGGTTGCTAGGCCAGCAGAGAGAAAAATATTTAGAACAGGATGGATGTAGAGATCTCTTGGGAAGAGTTATCAGAGATGTTTATAGATTGGTTTGTGCCACTGTCTATCATGCCGTAGATATGTGAAGCATTTTTGAGGTTAATTCAGCTGAGCATGACAACGACAGAGTTCATTATTCTTGTGAGGTATGCTAGTATTTCTAAAGAGAAGTGTTATCATTTTCTGAGAGGCTTGAGAGATAATCTAAGCCACCCTTCAGTGTCTTTTCGTATTGGGGAAGCCACTAAGCTCGTGGAGAGAGCAAGGTTGATCGAGAATGATTTGGTGTCAACCCAAGAGCGGTGGGATGTGATTAGAAAGAGGTTTGGAGAACTCTCGAAGAATGGTGTTAGTGGGAAGAAAAGTAGGTTTAGTGCAGTTGACACTAGGAGGGATGATCCACTACAGGAAAATCAATTATTTCCGGCGGCTTTTTCTGGCGGAAAATGGTCTTTTTCCGGCGGTTTTGTAAATTTCCGGCGGCTTTCCGACGACAAATTTGCCGCCGGTAAAACAAGGCGCCGGAAAATATTTTCGGCAGTTTTCTGACGGCAAAAAAGCCGCCGGAAATAATTGAAAATTTAATTAAAAAAAACCCCTGCCCTGCCCGCATGCCCAGCAGGCGGCCTGCCCACGCTAGCTGCCTGCCCAGCCCGAGATGGGCTGCCCGCTTGCCCGTGCTGCCCGCCCGAGTTCCCGCGCTGCCCGCCCGAGTTCCCGCGCTGCCCGCCCAAGCTCTCGCCAAGCCCCGCTGCCCGGGAGTCCTGCCCGCCTGGTGCCCGGCTACGCGCCCTGCCCAAGATTCGAACCAAGTACACTCGGTTGTGCTAAGTCCCAATCATTATGCTGGAGGAAAAATGTGTTATATTTCATATTATAATTTATTTAAACTATATCATATTAAAATTATGATTAAAATTAGTAAAAAATAAAATATTAAAGTTAATAATTAATTAAATATGTTATTTTATTAATAATTAATTATGCTAAGTTATTTAATTAATAATTAATTAAAATAAATTAATAATTAATTAAATTAAATTAACAATTAATTAAAATAAACTAAAAGTATTAATTAATTAAATTTATAAAGAAAAATTGCCGGAAAAGCTGGAAAAATTGCCGGAAATAAAGCCTCCAGTAAGCCGCCGGAAAATCGCTAGAATTATTCCTTAAAAATTTGGCCGCCGGAAAGCCGCCGGAAAACTGCCGGAAAAAGGTCGCCGGCAAACCGTCGGAAAAATCCGTCGGTAATTGATGATTTTCCTGTAGTGATCCTAGAACTTCTGGGAGCATTAGAGGATTTGTGTATGTGAGTAGTGTTTCAATATGTTGTTTCTACAAAAAGAGACATTTAGGTCATTGTTAGCTATTTATTGAGAAGTTCTTCAAGTGTAACCAGTTAGGTCACAAGTTGGCTCAGTGTCTGTAGGGGGGGCACGAGTGAGTAGGTCTAAGAGTAGAGGAGACCAGAGCTAGCAAGGAGCAGTTCTGTCGAGAGCCATCAGTGAAGGTTCTTTGAGAAGGGGTTGTGGCAAGTTTTGTCGGAGGTGTTCAACGAGAGTCCAATGCCATTAGTAGTGTTGCTTCAGCTCAGCCCCATGTATATAGTTAACTTAGTGAGAGGCTAGGGATGTGCCAAATGTGGTAATAGGTGCAGCTTTCATTTTTGCATTATCCTGTTAAATTTTATTTGATTTTAAGTGAATCATTCTTTTTTATCTAAGAAATTTTTAGAGTGTTTGAGTTAAGTTCCCATCATTCTGTCTTTTTTTTTTTTTATCTTTTTTGTTACCAACTTGAGATTTTCTAGTTGCTAGTGAGGTCTATATATGTGAGATTGAAATCTCAATTAGGAAGTTGGTCTCTGAATTGATTGTCTTACTATTGAAAGAGTTTGATGTTATAGTTGGTATGGATTGATTGAGTCGATATGGGGCTCAAATCGAATGTAGCAAAAAAAAGTGGTATAGTGTGGTAAGGGAGGAGTATTTCATTTTCACGGTGTAGTGGTATATTGTTTTGCTTGATATCAGTTTTGGAAGTTGGTAAGATGTAGAAGAAAGGGCATTCTATATTTCTAGCATATATATGTGATGAAAGTAAATTTTGTTGGAAGAATTGAGGATGTTCCTGTAGTATGTGAGTTTTTTGATGTGTTTCTTGAGGGTTGTTGAGTATACCTCCTAAGAGAGAGGTGGAGTTTTGTGTAGAAATAATGTCTGACATCCCCGATTTCTAAGACTTCTTGTAGAATGATACCCAAAGAATTGCAAGAACTGGAAGTTCATTGCAGGAGTTGTTGGATAGATAGTTTATTAGACCTAGCGTATCTCTATGGGCTGCTCCTTTTTTATTTGTAAAGAAGAAGGATGGTTCAATGTGGACATGTATTAATTATCGGGAATTAAACAAGATGACAATTAAGAATAAGTATCTATTGCCGATGATTGATAATTTCTTAGACCAGTTAGAGAGTGTTTCTATATTTTCAAAGATCAAATTGAGGTCTTATTATCATCAGTTGATGGTGACATCGAGGATATGACAAAATAACTTTTAGTATTCGGTATGGGTATTATAAGTTTCTAGTTATGCCTTTTGGCGTAATGAATATGCTTGTTATTTTTATTAATATAATGAACAGAGTGTTCAAGTAATATTTTGATCAATTTATTATTGTGTTCATTAATGATACTCTGGGGTATTCGAGGATTGAGGATGACCATGTGAGGCCCATAAAGTTAACATTGAAAATGTTGAGACAATATTAATTGTATGCTAAGTTTTCAAAGTGCAAGTTTTGGTTGAGGTCTGTTACTTTTCAGGGTTATGTCAGTAAGGATGCGATGTTTGTAGATCCCCAGAGGTGTAGGATTGTGATGAATTGGCCAAAAATAACTTCAGTGTTAGAGGCCTGTAGTTTTCTTAGTATGACTGAATATTTTAGGAAGTTTGACAGGGGTTTTTTGTAGATCGCGATCCTTTTGACGAGATTAACTCAGAAGGATGTAGCTTTAGATTCGACATCAAAATGTGAGGCCCATTTTCAAAGGTTGAATGATTATTTGGTGTCAGCTCCTGTGTTGACGATTTTGATTGGTATTGATGGGTTTCAAGTATTCAATAATACTTTTTCAGAAGCTTAGGATGTGCTTTGCAGCATAATGGTAGGGTGATTGCGTATATGCTTCCAAGCAACTGAAATCTCATAAGAAGAATTATACTACTCATGATTTAGAATTGACGGTGATTGTATTTATTTTAAAGATATGGAGGAATTATCTATATGGAGTGAGATGTGAAATATATATTAATCATCTGAGTTTGAAGTACATCTTCACTTGGAATTGAATTTGAGACAGAGAAGGTCGTTAGAACTGATTAAGTATTATGATTTGAGTATTGTTTATTAGCTTGATTGTTGCAATTTAGGATCCCGAGCTTAGGAATTTAATGATAACAAATATTATTGGATTTCTATTTTATTTCTTCTAATATTATTATTGCATATCTTTTAAGTGAGCACTGAATATTTTAGATACATTGTGCACCATGCAACAAAGGATTGACTCAAGACTAGGTAGAATATGTTTGATGTTTTTAGAAGAGTTTGTAATTTCATTTATTTATTTTTATGTTTCTTGAGTCAAATGTCCTATAAAAGGTGTACGCCAGCTTAGCAACCATAGTTTAAAATTGCGCAATCTGAAGCGCGCCTCGAGGCGTGCCTTTGCGCAATTTGCTTCAAAATAGCCTCAAAGCCTACGCAATTCTCAGGCATCATGAGGTGTACGCCTTAGGTGGAGTGAGGCGCACCTCACTAGCGTTATTGTGCAATTTCCTTTGAGGCGTATGCCTCAAATATATCATCAGTACCGCTCAGTACATGCTCGGTACAGCTCAGTATATGCTCGGTACCGCTCAATATATGCTCGGTACAGCTAGGTATTTGCTCGGTACTGCTAGGTACATGCTTGGTACCGCTCAGTATATACTCGGTACAGCTAGGTATTTGCTCGGTACTGCTAGGTACATGCTCGGTACAGCTCAGTACCGCTAGGTACATGCTCGGTACTGCTAAGGAACATGCTCGGTACCACTCGGTATCTTCCCATACAAACAACTTATGAACCCGGCCATGGGGCAGCGCCCCCTTGTACCCCCAGCAGTCCGGCATATTGTTCTATTCATCATCTTTAGTAATAGTTGTTAGTGTTAGTCTATTTCTTCATGAGTGCATGCTTTGATTGGAAGACATTGGACTCTATAGTAGAGGAGGAAGAGGTGAGAAGATTTCCTTGAAGACCCATTTAGTGATGGGACATGATTGGATTATATATGTTCTTTCTTAATTGTACTTTGAGAGTTTTGATAGACTAATATGTTATGGTTTTGTACTTTGGGACATGATTTTATTGCATCTATTTTCTTACTTTCCCTTAATTTTAATTGTCATTTTGATGTTTTTATTGTATGATAGAATATTATTATTTTTTACTTGCTAAAACCTTAAATTCTCATTTACGCAATTCTTCGTCGGTGAGGCTTATGCCTCACACCGCCTCGAGGCTTACGCCTCGCCTCACGGACGAAAAATGCCTCGAGGCTTATTTACGCAATTTTAAACCTTGTTAGCAACAATGCAGACACATTGGGGAACAAAACTAAATTTTTTAATTTCTTTGAAGTTCATTCTGTATAATCTGGATAAAGCAGAGATTAATTAGAACATTTAATTAAGAAAATTTAAACTTGAACTAATCATATTGTACGATCCAAATCATATATGATTAGTAGAAATGAATAACTCTGCCGCCACTTCTAAATTGGACAATATTTTGAAATTCAAAAATAAAATTAATTGTGTTGTATGATTATGATGGTACTAGATGATGTAGTTAAATTTTGCTAATTCTTGTAATTAAGCAATCAAATTTAGATCAATTGAGAGTTCATATCATACTGTTCAATGTCCTGATTCATAAAATACGACCCGATTAGCTTCCGAGATGATGTTTAGTACCAGTAATCATATGGGACAAAAATCATATTCGATTGAACTAATTGTACTATACAACCCTTGATATCGTATTGGACGATCAGTTCAAATATTTGAACTAATCATATAAACCATTGTTCATCGTACAATACTAACATGATATATTTAACTAATAATGCTGTACAATCTCATATCGTACTGTACGATAAATAAAAAATGGCTAACTTGAAAAATTAGGTTTTTTTGGAAGCCTTGTATTTAAACTTTCTTAAGAGACTCTAGAAGAGTATTTTGGCTATTGAGAGAATTCTGTGGGAGAGCTTTTTGAGAGCTTTGTCTTCTTGAGAGATCATAGTGTTTTGAGAGGAAGAGGGGTAGAAGGTGTGTGTGAGGGAGTAGTCTGAGGGGATTTTACGCAGTTGCTCCAAGCAAGCTTCTACCTAAGTGCCTCCGTATCTTCATTGATCTTAAGGGAAGCCCTAGGGTGAAAGTCTTCGAGGCTAAGGATTTCAAGTTCTTTGCATCATTAGGAGGTTGGAAAAATTCAAGGTTTTGGCTTTTTTATGTTTTTATTTTTATTTTATTTTTTTATTCCAGGTTGTCTCACTAGAAGGGTAAAAATGATTTAGGTTCTCTGCTGTACCATGAAGGGTGAAAGTGATTTTGTAAGAGCTTCTCCTCGCTGTGTGGGCTAAAGAAGAGTCACTAAAGGTTTAGTGTAATACCCAGAGAGGACTCCGAGGAGTGGAATTTGATCAGGTTGCCCGAACCACTATAAAATTTCTTGTGTGCTCGTTTCTTTTCCTTGGCACTTTTGTTTTCCGCATTTAATTTCTATAAATATTATCTTCTTGCAAATATGTCATAAACGTATTGTAATTGTTTTAGACGCATTTCTATGAGCAAGGAAAAACAAAAATAAAAGCAAAAATATTTCTCTATTATTTTTTATAACTAAAAAAATATAAATTTTATTAGGTTCATTGATACTTGCTTTCGCTTGTGTTTTTTGTTTAATATTGTTCATAAAAGAAAAAAAATTTGAAAAAGAAATTTTTAAATAACCAATTTACCCTCCTCTTGGTGTATAGGGTAGTTCAACAAAGTTTAACAACATCTTTTGAAATTTCAAATGATATCAGAGCGGGTCAATGAATTAGTGATTTAAATATACTTGATAAAAGATCAATGGCATAATCTGGAAATAGAAATATGTCTACCATTATTTGAGAACATTCCCTTTGATATTTGAAAAATTTGCGTATCTACGTTTTTACAATTTATTAACTATCACATGTGGCATACGATTTAAGTATGATATATACCTCCATCTCGAATTATTAATAGCATCAAGGAAGAAATTCCATTTAATGAATATTATTTTGAAAATAGAGACTACTCACAACTTAATGCGAAATATTTAAACTATTTTTTTCTGTGCACTTAAATTATAAGACTATATGTGAATCTTTACCTGTACAACTGATAAGAAAAATTGGGATAGATTATGCTTTACTTACAAAGGTACAAATGAGGTCAAGTAATATTATTTAAACTTATTATTGCATGATTACTAACTATTTCACATGAAATCAAACGAGATTATCTCTGACATGTATCCAAGATTTTCTATGATAGTGATATTCCTACATGCCTTAGATAGAGAACTATCAAATTTTGAAAAGGTTAACAAAATACTTCGTTGTCTACCTAATAATTTTGATACAAAGGTCACTGCTATCTGTGAATCGAAAGACCTAAATGTTTTCTCAATTGATAATTTACTTGGCTCTTTTATTGATTTTGAGCAAAATGTAAGCCAAAGATTGTAGTATAAATGAGAGAAAAGGAAGGAGAATATTGCAGCACTGAAGGCCGGTGACTCAAACTGTGACAGTTTAGAGTCAGATGACAACGATGATATAACCCTTTTGACGAGGCAATTCAAAAGCTTTTTAAAGCGGAAACAAAAGTATCATTTTGAAAAGGGCCAAAGATAAGGGAGGTAAAATTTAATAAAAGTTCATTTGCTGTAATTTATTTTGAATGCAGCAATCAAAGGCATTTAAAGTTTGATTGCCTCAACCTGAAAACTCATCTTATTAAGGAGAAGAGTGAAGAAAAGATGAATTTCAAAAAGGGTAAGCAAATGTTGTAGAAGGCTTTCTAGACAAACTTTGCCTCAGATTTGTCAGAACAATAATTGGAGGAGGTAACAAATCTGTGCCTTATGACAAATGATAACCTTGATAATTCTGATCAAGATGAGATATGGCAATTATACTATAATGAGCTATTTATTTTTTCTAAAATGATTCACGACTCATATAGGAAGCTTATGACATTGCATGCAAGTTTAAAAGTTGAATTTTCTATTTCAAAAGGTAAGCATGATATTGTAACTAGTGAGCATGAAAATTTAAAGTTGAACATTCTACTTTAAATAAGGTGCATGCTTCTCTACTTGATGAATTTGATGAATTAAACAAGAAGTATATTGAATTAAATAAGTCATATAAATCTTTGAAATCAGAGCATCTTGAGTAAAAAAAAATATCTGAATAACTAGAGAGAGTGGGAATGGAACTGTACTCTAATGAGCATGCATTGTTATTTGAAATTTAGAGTTATAGGAGTGCAAATGAGCATTTGAAAAAGAAAGTGTATGCACTTCTAAATAATACACTACTACTTATGTTACCACAAAAGCCTCAACCTGCATTAGCATAACAGGCACCCATTAGAGCACAACATGCATCATCTCATATCCCTAGGAAGAGGCACAATACCCTACATAGATTAGTGATTTTATTCTTTGGGGTTAGATGTTATTTATGTGGTTGGTAGTACGCAGCTCGCACTTTGCACTGTACAACATAGAACACATCATATGTGGAGGTTCACTCATTCATTAAAGCATAAGGTGGAACCCAAACTCACTTGGGTTCTCAAATCTAACTAATGATTAATCTTATGGGAATGCTCTCATAAAAGACCTAGTGAAACATGTGGTACTTAGACAATGGGTGTTCAAGACATGACGGGAGACAGAGCAATTCATCACACTAGAGGTCAGGGCATGAAACATTATAACACTAGGTGATAACACCACTAGAAAAGTGGTGGACACATGTATGATTGAAAATTCAAAAAATTTTATTAATTAAAATATTTTTTTAGTAGATGGATTAAAACGCAACTTGCTTAGAATTAGTCAGTTTGTGATAAGGGCTTTTTGATATAAAATATCTATTTCATTTGAGTATATCTAAAACTAAATAAATTGAGTGTAATTTTAGTAATAATAGATCTAGTGGAAGGATTGTGACTTTGAGCGATCAAGTCATTAATAGGAGTATACATTTTAGATATTTTGGGTCTATTGTTCAGAGTGATGGTGAAATAGATGGGGATATTATTAGTAGACTTCAAGGTGGATGGTTGCAGTGGAGGAATGCATTGGGCTTGTTGTGTGATAGAAATGTCCATCTCAAACTTAAGGGAAACTCTATAAGATGGTAGTGAGATCTGCAATGCTTCATGGTGCAAAATGTTGGCCATTAAAAGAGAAGTATAAAATTGCGTTAAGTGTTACAGAGATGAGAATGCTCAGGTGGATGAGTGACTTTACTTTTAGAGACAAGATACAAAATGAGCATATACATGAAAAGGTTGGAGTAGCTCAAGTGGAAGATAAGATTAGAGAGAGTCGCCTTAAATGGTTTGGTCACATAAAATGACGACCTTCCGATGACCCGGTTAAGAAAGTAGATGTATTAGATTTGACTTATGTTAAGAAAGGAAGATGTGTGCTAAAAAAAGACTTGCTTAGAAAATATTCAAAATGACCTTTCTTTATTAGATTTAGAAGAGAATTTGACTCTTAACATGATACAATAAAGAAAAAGGATTCACGTAGCTGACCCCATATTGGGATAAAGGCTTGTTATTATTTTTGTTGTTATAATGCATGATTAGTTTAAATGAAAAATTGATTTTAGAAGGAAAAATAATAAATAATATTTACATGCTTGATCTATCTTGCTTTGATAATTTAAATACTCTTTGTTTTAAAACAATTGTTGATGAATCATAGTTATGGCATATGTGACTATACCATGCAAGCAAGAATACCCTTAGAAAGATCACTCAGAAGGATCTAGTTAGAGAAATACTCAAATTAGACTTTTCTAAGAGTCATCTGTGTGATGCCTGTTAATTAGAAAAATAAATTAAATCATCTTTTCATTTCATTAAGGATATCACCACTAGTAGACCACTAGAAATCTTACATATGAATTTGTTTGGTCCTATTAGCACAATCAGCTTAGGTGGGAAGACTTATTGATATGTGATTGTTGATGATTATTCAAGATTCACAAAGGTTAAATTCTTATCTCATAAAAGTGAGTCATTTGAGAAATTTAGAGTATTCTCCACTTGGATACAAAGGAAGTTGAGACTTATAATTTTCACAATCCATAGTGAATATTGTGGAGAATTTGAAAATAAAGAAATTGAATCTTTATGTAAGGAGTTTTGAATAGAACATAATTTCTCTGCCTCTATGACCCCATAATAGAACGGAATAACTGAAAGAAAAAATATAACATTAGTGGAAGTTGCTAGGGCTGTGCTAGCTGAATATTTTCTCTTTAGATATTTTTGGGGAGAAATAGTAAATACTGCTTGTTATGTTTTAAATTGGATGAATATTAGATAAAAATTAATTAAAATATCTTATGAGTTGCTTAAGGGTAGGACACTCAATCTCACACATTTGTTTAAATGTTTTATTTTTATCAATAAAAAATCTCTCCTAGGAAAGTTTGATTCTAAGTCTAATGAAGGAATCTTCTTAGGCTATTCCTCTGTAGGTAAAGACTATAGGATTTTTGATAAGAGGATCTTAATTGTAGATGAGTCCATTGATGAATCTGATAAATTTGGTGAGCCTAGGTTAGAAGAAGATGGAGAAGTAGAGATTACCCAAGAAATAGAGTCTATTGATCTAAGAGATAAAGAAGAACCTCAATAGCCATTGCCTAGAGAATATAGATACTCATTCAGTCATTCTAGGGAGCTCATCCAAGGAGATCCTTCTATAGGAGTGAGAACTATACATGGACTTATGAAGGAGGTTCGTGGGACATTTTATTCTTTATAATAGAACCCACAAATACAGACCATGCCTTATCTGAGGAATTTTGAATCCTAACTACGTAAGAAGAGTTAAACTGTTTGTTAGGAATGATGTGTGAGAGTTGGTTAGCAGACCTATGGACTAGAGTGTAGTAGATAATTAGGAATAAGGCTAGGTTAATGGCTAAGGGGTACAATCAAACTGAAGTTATTGATTTTGAGGAGACATTTGACTCTTTAGTTAGACTAGAAGTCATTGGAGTTCTATTAATGTTTGCATGCTTTAGAGGCTTCAAGTTATATCAAATGGATGTTGAAAATTTCTCTTTTCTCAACCATGTGTTCAAATTGAGAAAGGCTTTATATGAGTTGAAACAAGCACTTAGGGCATGATATAAAAGGCTTTGTACATTTCTCCTAGATAGATTATTTGTTAAGGGTAATATAAATACCACCCTATTTCTTAAGAAAGTAGGAAATGATTTACTTATTGTTCAAATATATGTAGATGCTATGAGAGTTAACATATTTTTTTTGGATTTTGTGTGAAGCAAAGGGAAGATGATACCTTTCTCATCCAAAGCAAGTATATTAAGGAAGTTCTAAAGAAATATGATATGGAAGGTGCTAAAGCAATAAATACACCAATGAGCTCAACCTTTCAATTAGACAATGATATGGATGAAAAATTAAGCAGATAAAAAGTATATAGGTGGATAATAGGATCAATTTTGTTTTTGACTGCCAACAGATCAGATATAATATTAAGTGTTTGTCTATGTTTTAGATTCCAAGTCGATCCCAAAGAATCCAATATGACTGTAGTTAAAATAATTGGATAATATGATCACTTTGTATTTGATTGCCAACATATCAGATATAATATTAAGTATTTGTCTATGTGCTAGATTCTAAGTCAATCTCAAAGAATCCAATATGACTGTAGTTAAAATAATTCTTAAATGCCTTATGGGCATCCAAAACTTCGGTATCTGGTATCCCAAGCATAGCTCTTCATTTAAAATAATAGAGTATGCAGACTCAGACTTTTTCGGATGTAGAATAGACAGAAAAAGCACTTTTGACCCTTGCCAATTAATAAGGCAATCATTAATTTTCTGATCTAGTAAAAAATAAAATTCAGTAGCACTATCCACCGCTGAGATATAATACATAGCTATAGGAAGTTGCGTTGTTCAAGTCTTATGGCTAAAGTAACAAATCCTTGACTTTGGACTTTCTGCAGGCTTCATACAAATCATATGTGATAACATTAGTGTTATCTGCATTTCTAAAATCCAAATTCAACATTCTCGCATAAAGCATTTAGATATTTGACATCATTTAGCTAAGGGAGACATTGAATTGCATCATGTGGCTATTGAAAATCAACTGACAGATATTTTTATAAAATCTCTTAGCTATGAGACTTTTAGTACACTTAGAACTAGACTATGTGTTATTGATATCAATGCTTAAAGGATAATGAGGTAAGAATATAGAAGTATTTAATGTGTGTTTGTTTTCTTATGTAATTTATTTCTTTTTGTTGATTATTTGTAGTAGACTATTTCTGTTTATGGTTTGTTGTATGTGTGTTTGATTGTGAAATTTCCTCAGTGTATCTTCCCTAATAATCAAAAAAAATTTTGTACACATTGTACTGTATGATTACCATCATACTATACGATCTTAATAGATTTGCACAATACTAGTGTACAACACATCCAACATCGGGACTAGCACTAGCTCCTACCCACCAACCTTTAAACTATGACTCAGTTGTGAAGTTACTTGACCGCTTGGAGATGCAAATGACAACACAGTATCAGAAGACGATTAAGCATTGGGAGTGACTCCACTAGTAGCATAAGCTGCACCAACAGTAGCAAGATCAACTTCAGTAGTAGCACGAGTCAGATAGAGCCCAGTTCAACGATCAATTCTCTACTCTCCACCTGTACTTTCATCTATCACTTCCACCTGATCAGGGTCCTTCCTACTTCTAAGTTTATGTATTATGTTGTAGTTGTCTTTTTTTATTGTTGTGTCTTATATTGTCTTTTGTCTTTATCCTTGTTTTTTCTCCTTTTTGGTCATGTCAAAATGGAGAGTATGATGTTAGTATAGGGTGTTGGTAGTATGTGTTTATATCTTTGGTGTTTTTAGTTCGGTTGTTTTTTTATATATATTTGCTCTTATGCTTATTTTTATACAACAACAACAACAACATCAAGCCTTTATCCCACAACGTGGGGTCGGCTACATGAATCCTTTTTCTCCGTTGTGTCATATTAAAGGTCAAATTCTCGTTTAAATCTAATAAAGAAATGTCATTTCTAATATTTTCTGACAAAGTCTTTTTAGGTCTGCCTCTATCTTTCTTAACATAAGTCAAATCTAATACCTCTACTCTCCTAACCAGGTCATTGGAAGGCCGCCGTTTTATGTGACCAAACCATCTAAGGCGACTCTCTCTAATCTTATTTCTACTGGAGCTACTCCAACCTTTTCACGTATATGCTCATTTCGTATCCTATCTCTAAGGGTAAAGCCACTCATTCACCTGAGCATCCTCATCTCTGCCACACTTAACTAAGTATTATGCTTCTGTTTTAATGGCCAACATTCAGCACCATAAAGCAGTGCAGGCCTCACTACCATCTTATAGAATTTTCTCTTAAGTTTGAGGGGGTACTTTTCTATCACACAACAAGCCCGATGCATTCCTCAACTTCAACCATCCAACTTGAATTCTGCTGATAATATCCCATCTATTTCACCATCACTCTGAACAATAGATCCAAGATATCTAAAACATGTACTCTTATTAATGATTTGATTGCCCAAAGTCACAATCCCCTCATTAGGTCTATTACTACTAAAATTACACTATATATTCCGTTTTAGATCTACTCAAGCAAAAACCTTTAGTCTATAATGTTGACCTCCATAATTCAAGCTTACTTTCAACTCCCTCTCTAGTCTTATCAACATGAAGAATATCATCAGCAAAAAGCATACACCAAGGTACATCCTCTTGCAAATGTATAGTGAGAGCATCCATGACTAAAGCAAAAAGATATGGGCTTAAGGTTGATCCTTGATGTAACCCAATTGAAATAGGGAAATACTTGGTCAATCCACCTTGTGTTTGAACACAAGTAATAACTCCTGCAAACATATCTTTAATGATTTGAATATAAGCATTATTAACTCCTTTCTTTTCCAGAACTCTCCATAGCACTTCTCTTGGAATTTTATCATATTCTTTTTCTAAATCAATAAATATCATATATAGATCCTCCTTATTTTCTCTATATTTCTCCATCAAACCTCTTAATAAATGTATGGCTTCCATAGTCGACCTACCCGGCATGAATCCAAATTGATTTTGAGAAACATTAGTATCACGCCGCAACCTATGCTCCATAACTCGCTCCCATAGTTTTAAAGTATGACATATTAATTTAATTCCTCTATAATTTGCACAGTCTTGTGCATCACCTTTATTCTTAAAAATAGGAATTAACACACTCATTCTTCACTCATCTAGCATCATTTTAGTCTTCAAAATAGTACTAAAAGTTTAGTAAGCCAAGAAATTCTTTCATCTTCTAAGCATTTCCACACCTTTATTGGAATATCATAAGGTCCAACAACTTTTCCACCCTTCATTTTCTTTAAAGTCTCTTTAACTTCGATTTTACTAATACGTCGATAAAAATATAAATCTTTATTTTCATTTAGGGTGCTAAGGTCACTATAGTCAATCTTATTATCACAATTTTCATTAAAAAGTTTAGCAAAATATCTCATCCTCCTTTGTTGAATATCATCTTCTAAAAAAAGTATTTTTTGATCTTCATCCTTAATACACTTCACTTGAACTAAATCCTTACTACTCCTATCTCTTTGTTTGGCTAACTTATGCATATATCTTACTCCCTCCTTAGTATCTAATCTATTATATAAATCACTAAAAGCTAAGGTCTTTGCATCACATATTGCTTTCTTAGATTCTTTACGAGTCTCTTTATATCTTTCCCAATTATCATAATTTTTAAAATTAAACCAATTTTTATAACAAATCTTCTAATTCTTAATCTTTTCTTGCACATTTGGATTCCACTACAAACTATTTTTACTATTAGGAGCTTTTCCCTTTGATACTCCAAGCACATCTTATGCTTATTTTTTATATATGTTTTAAAAAAACCTCTCCCTGTTTTTATAAAAACTCAATAAGGAGGAGATAGGAGAAAATAAATTAAACTTGAGAATTTAGCCAACAATATTTGCCATCATAAAAAAGGGAGAGATTGTTATAATTCAGGGGCTCGAGCTTAGCATTTTGATGATAATAAACATTATTGGATTGCTATTTTATTTCTTATAGTACTATATTTCATACCTTTCATATGAGCACTAAACATTTAAGGTACAAGTACACCGTGCAATTAATGATCAAGCGAGACTGAGTATAATAAGTTTGATATTTTTGAAAGAGTCTGCATTTTCATTTATTTATTTTTTATGATTCTTCAGTCAAGTGTCCTGTAAAAGGTATATGATAGTTTAACGATCATGTACATGCACATACACATTGGGGAGCAAAAAAATTTTTAATTTCTATGAAGTTCATACTATACAATCTGGATAAAATATAGATTAATTAGAACATTTAATTAAGATAATTTAAATTTGAACAAACCATACTGTACGATCCAAATCGTATAGGACGATCAGCAGAAATAAAAAATTCTGTCGCTAATCATAAATTATCTAATATTTTAAAATTCATAAAAAAACTAATCGTATTGTACGATTACAATCGTACTGGATGATGTAGTTGAATTTTGTCTAATTTAATCTTGTAATTAAACAATCAAATCTGGATTAATTGAGAGTATATATCGTACTGTACAGTGTCTTGATTCATACATTATGACCTAATTAGCTCCCGAAATGAATATTTTACTACCAGCAATCATACGGGATGAAAATCCTATTCGATTGAACTAATCATACTATATGACTCTTGATATCGTACTGGACGATCAGTTCAAATGTTTGAACCAATATTGCATCGATACACCTATTTATGAAGGCGTACTGTATCCGATACATGGATATGCCTCCGATACGACACTGATACATGTCGGATACAACTTTGTCGTATCCAATTAAAATGTTATTCAATTTCAAAAGGACACACGTATCCGATACGAATGTTCGTTGAAAAATAAAAAAAATATGAAAAATAGACCCGTTGTATTTACTTTTGATGCTTTGAGCGAGGATCTCTCATTTCCGAGATGGATTTGAGTCTCTTGATGATATGGGAATATTAGAAACTACTAATCTTTCACTTGATGAGCATGAATTAGAAGCTATGATATTTATTGAAGAGGATATAGAAGTTCAAAGACAAAGCACTGAAGAAGCTAATTATATCATTCCTTTTATTGAATAGTTGAAACTTCATGTGCTAGATAATTTATGTTTATGCTTTTGTTATTGTACTAGACATTTAATGCTTACTTTTATTTTGATATTATAAGCTACAAGGTTACAAATGATGTTACTTTCATTTTTTTTGTAATTTCAAATATCATGCTTTGATTGTTTTTTTTTTAATTTTTTATATATGATTTATAAATTACTGTATCCTGTATTTTAAAGAATTGACGTGTCCCGTATCTGTATGGTGTCATATCCGTATCGGTGCAACATAGATTTGAACTAATCGTACAACCTCTTGTTCATCATACAGTACTAACAAGATGCATTGAACTAATCATACTGTATGACCCCATATATTGTACGATCAGAAATAGCTAACTTGAAAAATTAGGTTTTTTTCGAAGTCTTGTATTTAAACTGTTTCAAGAGACTCTAATAGAGTCTTTTGGCTGTTGTGATAATTTTGTGGGAGAGCTTTTGAGAGCTCTATCATCTTGAGAGATCATGGAGTTTTGAGAGGAAGAGGGGGAGGTGTGTGTGAGGGGATTTCATGCGGTTGCTCCAAGCAATCTTCTACCTAATTTCCTCCATGTCTTCATTGTTCTTGAGGGAAGCCCAGAGTAAAAAGTCTTCAAGGCCAAGGATTTTAGGTTCTCTACCTCACAAGGAGGATGAAAATGATTCTAGGTTCTCTGCCTCACCATAAGGGTGAAAGGATTCAGATTTTCAACTGCACCGTGGAGGGGTGGAAGTGGTTTTGTAAGGTCTTCTATGCCTTTTGTGGGGGCTAAAGGAGAGTCACTAAAAATTTAGTGCAATGCCGGAGAGGACTTTGAGGAATGGACGTCGGTCAAAGTTGACCGAACCACTATCATATTTATGGCGTGATCGTTTCTTTTCTTTTGCACTTTTATTTTCCATATTTTAACTTTCACAAATATTATCTTCTTGCATTATGTGATAACCATATTGTGATTATTTTGGATGGATTTCTATGAGTAAGAAAAAAAATTGAAAAAAAAAAAAGAAATACAAATATTTTTCTGTTCATTTTTATAAAATAAAAAAAAATATATAAATTTTTTGGGTTCATTAATATTTGTTTCCGCTTGTGTTTTTTTTTTTTAACATCGTTCATAAAAAGAAAAAGGTTTTGAAAAAGAAAATTTTAAATATTTAATTCACTCTCCCTCTTGGTGTGCCTAGGGTAGTTTAATAGCCTCTTTTGAACTTTCATTGATAAGGCTAATGTTATAGCTAATGCTTTGAGTAGGAAGTTTGTTGGAATCACAAGAATGATTATCTTTGAGACAATGCAACATTAACTATGTATCAATAACATCATGAATAAAAATCATATCAATGTTCATATCATGTTACATTCATAAGACATCAAACTTATAATATTACAATCATTGTACATGTATAAAATGGTAGGAAAGTATTCTAACATCAAGTAAATGCATTGGCAAATGAATGGAACAACTAGAGCATAATAGGTTGCAAGCAACATGTATTTAAATGTCTGTTAGCTAACTGGTTAGATTTAAATATGCTAAATTTATTTATACTAATCTATGGAGTAGAACAAGAACACTATGCTGGTAATAATGCGTTTAAGAGAGCTGAATCAATGTCATTTCATATTTTGTAGAAAATGAATGTATGAGAAACCAAAATATTTGTGATTACAGGTTTACATTTGGTCGTGTATAGCTCCATTTCATCTCAACTTTCAACCTCCATCATTTATTCTAATTCAGCACTCAGATTGTAGCTATATGTGAAATGACATGAGGAAAAAAAATGGTAGAAGTTATTTTTATCATTCAACTGATATACAAAAAGAAATAACATAAGGACAATATCGATTACAAAACAACTTCCTTGAATTTCCACACCCACCATGACATAATCACAAGCTTCCAACTAATAACCAATGACTCCTTTTATTAACAGTTGTAAGCAGATTTGCATATTCTAATGGCATAGAGTGTAAGCCATTAACTTATCCCCCTTCCCCTCTCAATTCACTTTGGAGGGGATTCTATTCAATATTGCAATCTCATGAGCATAGAACTAAAGAGGAGAGCAATGCATATGTGAAATATATACTAGAGAAGTACTCATAAACATGAAACTGAGATATGAATTGGCATTATTGTTGGCATGAATCAATATCTAAACAAATGATTAGAGATTCATAAGAATTTGATTGCATAATCATGTTGCTTTAAAACTCATCTCAATGGTTTTTCTTCCTTAAGCTTCATTGATATTTGTTAAACTAACCATGTCAATAAGACACTAGCAAAATATACTAAGCAATAATGAATTATAGACATAATAGCTTAAATTGAAAATCCTTTACCTTCAATAAATGGTTCACTTCCCTTACTATCTCTCAAGAGGTTTAAAGCACCATTCCAGCCATTGCTCTAAAATTATTACTTATCAGGATTGCAAGAATTATAATAGCAATGCCTTTATCCATATTGCTATCAAATCCAAAAAGAACTAACATGGGCTGAAAATTTAGATCAGCATTTTAACAATTAATGTATTCATTTATTGAATGTTAAAATGAGCAGAGATGATGTAGCAATATCCCTACTTCTATTCACTTCATGGTTTGATGGGGAGACTTTTGACCAAATTGTATTCACATGGAGAAGTTGAATCATGCTGTAAAGAGGGAAACTGACATATTATAAGTATTTATCCTTTGCAACAGTAATATAAACCTCATGTTAAACTTGTAAAGCATTGGAAAAGACATAATAAGGAATGATAGAATTAAACCTATTAATTAGAAACATTAAAGCATGGATAAGCAATGATAGAAGAGAAGGTTTGCTTCTAGATGCCAAGAACAAATGAAAATGCCAACAATAACGACAACAACAACAACAACAAGCCTTTATCCCACTACGTGGGGTCGGCTACATGAATCATTTTTCTCCATTGTGTCCTATTAAAAGTCAAATTCTCATTTAAATCTAATAAAGAAAGGTCATTCCTAATATTTTCTAACCAAGTCTTTTTAGGTCTACCCCTACCTTTCTTAACATAAGTCAAATCTAATACCTCTACTCTCCTCACCGGGTCATCGGAAGGCCGCCGTTTTATGTGACCAAACCATCTAAGGCGACTCTCTCTAATCTTATCTTCTATTGGAGCTACTCCAACCTTTTCTTGTATATGCTCATTTTGTATCCTATCTCTAAGGGTAAAGCCACTCATCCACCTGAGCATTCTCATCTCTGCCACACTTAACTTAGTATTATGCTTCTCTTTTAATGGCCAATATTCGGCACCATAAAGCATTATAGGCCTCACTACCATCTTATAGAATTTTCCCTTAAGTTTGAGGGGTACATTTCTATCACATAACAAGCCCGATGCATTCCTCCACTTCAACCATCCAACTTGTATTCTGCTGATAATATCCCCATCTATTTCACCATCACTCTGAACAATAGATCCAAGATATCTAAAACGTGTACTCTTATGAATGACTTGATCGCCCAAAGTCATAATCCCCTCACTAGGTCTATTACTACTAAAATTACACCCATATATTCCGTTTTAGATCTACTCAAGCGAAAACCTTTAGACTCTAAGGTTGACATCCATAATTCAAGTTTACCTTCAGCTCCCTCTCTAGTCTTATCAACAAGAAGAATATCATCAGCAAAAAGCATACACCAAGGTACATCGTCTTGCAAATGTCTAGTGAGAACATCCATGACTAAAGTAAAAAGATATGGGCTTAAGTCTGATCCTTGATGTAACCCAACTGAAATAGGGAAATACTTGGTCAATCCACCTTGTGTTTGAACACAAGTAATAACTTCTGCATACATATCTTTAATGATTTGAATATAAGCATTATTGACTCATTTCTTTTCAAGAACTCTCCATAGCACTTCTCTTGGAACTTTATCATGTGCTTTTTCTAAATCAATAAATATCATATGTAGATCCTCCTTATTTTCTCTATATCTCTCCATCAAACCTCTTAATAAATGTATGGCTTCCATAGTCGACCTACCCGGCATGAATCCAAATTGATTTTGAGAAACATTAATATCACGCTGCAACCTATGCTCCATAACTCGCTCCCATATTTTTAAAGTATGACACATTAACTTTTTTTTTTTATGACACATTAAATTAATACCTCTATAATTCTCACAATCTTGTGCATCACCTTTATTCAACAAATGAAAATGCCAACAAATAGAGTAAAATCTCCAGTAAAGGAAAGCCCAAGTAGGAGGAGACTTTGTGCCATTTTGTTAAATAAATTAGTTATAGAAAAAACGTGGTGTACAACACTTCAATAAATCATATTGGAAGCTGAAACATAATCATAAAGCATCAGAAAAAGGAAATGCAGTAGCAGTACTTCAGGATTTTGTTTTTCATTGAAAAGAGGAAAGAGGATATAGACTAAGTTGCGGCAGCCTAACTTGTTAAAAAATCAGATAGAGTATGCACACAAAGCATTTAGAAGTCCCGATACTTCTGAAAAAATGGTTTCTTACCTTGTAGCCAATCTTTCCAGTTGAGCTCGCTGGTTGCAGGCGAGAACAATGCTAAAATAAAACTCCCCTCAGTCCGACCCTCTTGAAGAGTGCAAAAAATCCGCAGAAGGAAGCGGTTCCCTCTTCTTCATCTCCCGCTCACAAGAAACAGAAGAGAAAACTAAAGCAAAGACTGCCGCCTTTTGCTGGAATGAAAAAAAATGCTACCCTGTTTTTTCTCTTCTTTTTTTTTGTACATTTAGTTTGCAAACTCACTCACTACTCACATATGCATGACCCAAATTTGAGACCTCTTAGACTTCTTTTGGGACAGCTTTTTATGCTTCCTAAAACAGCTTTCTAGTTAAAAAGTAAAATTTTGTACTAGAAAGTTATTTTAAGAAGCAGTAAGAAAGCCGTCTCAAAAAAAGCCTTAGTTGACCTCTTGGTTGCTAGCTAAAAAGCTCTCAAGACAAATGATATAGAATGTGCGCGCGGTCAGAAGACCATATAGCCCTTTTGAAGATATCAATTGAACAGATACTGTTACTCTCGTTCTACCCTTGAGGGCCTGAAGAAGTTGACGGAGGCAGAGAACGTGGGTAAAGAAAGCTGTAGCCGGCTGCATGTTGCCTCTGGGCAGATCTGCAGCCATTTGATTTTCTTAGGTTTCGTTTGGAGCAATTTTTTTGTTGTTTCTTAAAATAAATTTTTAGTAAAAAAAATTAAATTTTTGTATTAAAAAATTGCTTTAAGAAGCAGTAAGAAATCCGTCCCAAACGAAGCCTTGTAGTAATACTTCTTTTTGTAGAATGGAGCATAACCATCCCAATTTGGGGGAAATTGAATCAGACAGGCTAAGTTAAATTTTATTTGCTAGCTCAACCCCAACTTTGGTTGATTCGAGCCATTCAATGTTGGTTTATTTTAGTTTGATCGACCTACTTCAGTGCATTTTAAATTAACTTAATTTGACTTGAATTGACTTCAATGTAAATTTAAATCAAGTTGACTTGGATCGAGTTGACCCAATTTAGTAAATTAGATGTAGTTATATTCGATGCCAATTAAAATTAAACTCACAAATTTAAAATTAAGAAAGTCAATGTTGATTAAGTGTAACTGACTAACTTGACTTAATAAATTCAAACCAATTGTGTTTAGGATTGAACAAAATCTAAGCTGATTTATAGAACCTGATTAAAGTTAAAAAGCATTTTAGGTCAAAATTGAGTTGGGATTGAATATGAAGCCGACCCGACCTCCATTCCTCTTCTCTGTCTCCGACCCCCACGAGCCGAATCCTAGACCCATCGCTAGCCAAGACCCGACCGTCTCTTTCCCTACTTTGCTCCAAGCCACGACCTGGCCGAACCTTCCGTAGCCGACGCAGCCCCCCCTTGTAGTCGAATTAAACCCAAGACCTGCCCTTATCTATGACAAATTATTGCATCCGGTCACCGGACGCGGAGATAGGTTTGGAAATTAATAAAATATTATTTTAAATTAAGTGTATGAAAAATGCAGGTCAAAGCGCAGGTAAAGCGCAACTAAAATGCAACTAAAGCGCAAGTCAAAAGCGCAGGTGACGTGACAAATTTTTATTGGATGTCCAAACCTATTTTTCGCGTCTAATGATCGGATGCAATAATTTGCCCTTATCTACGGCCAAATCTAGGGCAAATTGTTGCATCCGGTCACCGGACGCGGAGATCGGTCTGGATATTAATAAAATATTATTTTAAATTAAGTGCATCCAAAGCGCAGGTAAAGTGCAGGTAAAGCGCAGGTAAAACGCGGGTCAAAGCGCAGGTAAATCGCAGTTAAAGCGCAACTAAAGCGTAAGTCAAAAGCGCAGGTGATGTGGCAAATTTTTATTGGATGTCCGAACCTATTTTCCGTGTCCGGTGACCGGATGCAATAATTTGCCCAAATCTTGAAAGGGTAATCCCTCTCTCTCTCTCTCTCTCTCTCTCTCTCTCTCTCTCTCTCTATATATATATATATATATATATATATATATATATATATATATATATAACTATTAGTGTTAATGTTAACATTAGTTATTTATTAATATTAATAATATTGTTAATAATTATATTATTGTTAATATTCTTATTAATGAAAATATTATGGTTATTGATAATATTAATATTGCTAGTATTATTATTGATATTAATAATAATATTATTATTAATTCTATTTTGTATATGTGTGTGAGAGAGGAAGACAAAAAAAAGAGATTAAAAAAATTTAAAAAAAAAGAAGGAAAAAAAAAGAGAAAAGAAAAGAAAAAGAAAAAGAAAAGAAAAGAAAAAAAAGAGAAATAAAAAATGAATGATAAAAAATATTGATTTTTGTGCTCTCCACCTCATCGTCACATCCGACCTCGAAGGTATAAATTTTCTAAACTCAGATTCTCGTTCTCGTCATTTGCGGCGGACCGACAAACCCCTTATACGCCCTCTCGTAGCACGGTGGGAGGAAATCTGGTGCGGTGCCTATGAAGAGGTGGGTAATCACCTAAAATTCCATTTTCGATGTTTGCGTTGAACCGGAGAACCACCTATACGCTCTCTCGTAGCACAGTAGGAGGGAGCCCCGTGCGATGCATACGGCGAGATGGATAAGCCCTATGCACCTTCGTGTAACGTGGTGGGGACGTCCCTTACGTATTTGTGCACGCCCTTGTGATGTAGCAAGGAAAGCCACTCGGTTTTCATGTAGATGCTTTGGGGCCCCCATATATGCACTTGTAGCATGGTGGGATGAAATATGTACGGTCCAGTATCCCCCGACACCTACCAAACACGCTCTAGTAGCATGGTGGGACTACCCAATTTCCCGTAGTTTCCTCTAAACAAGGGAGATGCAGGGAGGCTGCTGAAATTTATGGTGAACAGGGGACCGCACTCAGACTTGAATTTGAACCGAAGGCAAATTGAAAACAAATTATAATGAACTTAACATGAATTTGAACAAACATAAAGGACTTGAACTTGCTAATTGAACACAATGGATCTGAAGAAACTATAATGAACTTAAACTCAAAATGAGCTGGAACTTGTGGACATTGGACTTGAATGTGCAAACTATAGAGAGCTTAACATCATTACATGGAGCTCGAACCTATTTGTACTAGAAGGAATTGAACTCAAATGACTTTGAGCTTGACTTGAATTTTAGATATGAATAAAATGAATGATTGATAAGGAACTCCATTTGAACAATAACACAATATCTTCAAATGGAATGTTGGGAAATTACAAGCTCTAACTTAAATGCAAATGAACATATGTAAGGTTAGTGGTGAATAAGAAACTTGAAACACCATTTACTTGCAAATAATGATGAATTATAAACAATATAATCAGATTTCTCACTACTATATGATGCTATCAGTGGATAACACAACTTGCTTGCAAAGAGAAATCAATAAGAGTTTCTACCTATAAGCTATGGCATAAAATCTCCAATGAATGTCAAAGAGTTGTCATAGTAATTGAAATGCAAGCATTGTTAAGCGACTTTACTACAATCAATAATAATTCAGTGTCAAGCAAAAACAGTAGCATCTCTATTGTGGAGAAGCATTCAGTATTAAGCCAATACACTTGGCCCCTACAAAAAAATGGATTTAACACATAATGAATACAAGTATTTGTTGGCAACAATGAAAAATTTGTCGTATACACAATAGTTTTCCCACAAATGACAGTCAATAACAAGCAATGAATACTATATCACCCTTCACAACCCACACTAGGAGCTGTACTGAGTATACTAATCCTTTGCAAGCAGGGCCATATGATAAGCATCAAATGCAAAAAAGAGATGCAAGCATAGGAGCTCCTACGAGCTACTGTAGAATACCCATATGCATCCAATTTACCGTCCATGCACAAAATGCAACATGATTACACTAAATTTGAATGCTTATAAGTGGCACTAGAAGATCCGCATTTAGCGCAATTTGCCCACACATAATGGCAGAAAGCTTGAGATGTATACAAAGAACCAATCTCCATGTAATAATGGTGAATGCATCACTAATATTGGTGGATCCTCTACAGGCATGAGGTAAAAGATCGTGGCAAGCACAAATGCCCTCTAGCATCGATAGAAGATTCTCCATATGTATAATGACATAACTTCGAATGATGATCAATAGCATACAGTAGATGTTGCAACACCCCTATGATCAACTACCATTCAAATGGACAACAAATATGTTGATACATTGCAAGCGTATTATTGGAACACACATGATGTCTAGGGATGCTATGGGGGTCAATAAATTTGAACCTGATCCTCATAAACAGATAAATAGGAGTCAACAAGGTTCAGCAAACAATTATAAAATACTCCCAAGCACCTGCATGGGCCTCGACGAGCGTGTTAAGAGTACACACGTAATGTCCAGGGATACTGCGTGGGTCAATAAATGAACATAGTTTGAACCCGATCCTCCTATATGGATAGATAAGAGTTGACACGACTCGGGCTATCAAATAGATATACGATCAGGGTGTAGACCGGAATATCATTTTTATACATTCATATAAGGCCTTCAAGGCCTATGAACAAAGAAATTCATCAACAAAGGCATAAAGCTTATAAAACCCAATTGTCTGTCGACATTTGGACAGAGTTGATAAGGTTTAATCCATAACTAAAAATGACCCTGAACACCTCGATGATGGTCGTATTTAACATAGATCTCAACCAGAGGGGTTAACTTCAACCATTTTAAATGCCTCCAGACTTCCATAAAATTCAAACTTCCATAAATACAAACACTTTTAAATGACCCCACACACCCCTATGATGGTCGTGTTGAATGCAAATTTCAACCAGAGGGATTAATTTCAAATATTTAAAGATATCCTCAAACTTCCACAACCTTCAAATATTTTTAAGTGAACTCAAAGTAACCCCGATCAACGAGAGGGGTTAACTCCAAATATTTTCAAATGCCCCTCAAATGCTCATCAAAACTTCACAAAAATTTTAAAAATCCCAAAACTACAAAAAATTTTAAAATCATCCATGTCCAAAGATGCTTAAAATTGAAATTACTCATTATTGGTTAAAGAAAAATCTATCTACCATCCACAATAGTTTGTGGGGGTTGCTAAATTGAAATTTACTTCAGCTCATATGGAACTAATGTCTAGTTAAAAATATCACTAGAATACATTCTAAAATAATCTCGTGCTAGAAAGGACATGGTACGTGTTTTCTTACTAGTCATTTTGCCGCCAAATGGCACTTCAGAATAAACAGTTATGATGCGGGTCCCTCTAAACTGAGTGGTTTTGCCGCTAAAAGGCACCACATGATAACGATTATGGCCAGAGCCAATACGATCCTTAGTGGCATTAAATCCTTGAGATATAAATCAATAGACATAATCGATAGGGCACAAAGCCCTCTATTAGCTAAGGTGGATTCAAATTTGTCCCCTTTGACAAATATTCCCCCCAAGTCTACAAGGTACCCTTGGATGAAGCAACCCATGGTTACCAACAAGGATCTTTCTGTCAGGTTGGGTAGACTACCTCCTCTGACTAAGTAGACCAAGGACCACGATGACTCGAGACGACGGAACCATGGGATCTTGATCGGGTCCATTATCTATTCCCCCTTCATATGCTTTAGGTGCAAGATGGGGAATTTTTTATTTTAAATATCCAACTTCCAAATACCCTAAACTCATGCTACTACTATATGACAGATAATACGTATTTCTACATATCTGATTGATGGCTAGCCTTAATCAAATTTTCTCTCTCATTATCAGGAGGGGTAATTAACTATAGGTTCTTGAGCCTATAGGAAACTAGAACCCAAATCATATAGTCCTCATAAAATGAGGGCAAAATCTCTGGGTAGTGTCTTATCTACAAATCCATCTACCTTCCCAAAATTTACCCTGGAACTTAATCCGTTAAAACTCCCCCGAAGAAAGTAGTAGGGGAGGCCGGGCCAAATTTTTGAAGCCCACAAAGTTAACCTATCCGACCATCGAGTATCGAACCTGACATAAGTTAAAAAGCATTTTTAGGTCAGAATTGAGCTGATATTGAATACGAACTAATTATGTGAGTACATGTCAACCTATCCGACCATGGAGTCTAATCTAAACAGGTTGAATTTGTCATGAAATTGAGTTATAGTCTAGAAATCATAGGTCGGGTTAATCTTAGAATTAACTTGGGGAGCCTAACACCTACCTAGAGCCATCGGGAGATACCTTAAAGGGTTTGTGAGCCTCCTATTGCTAATTGATTTATTTCACCAGGTGTCCACCTAAGGGAGATTCTAAAGGCAACTTTTACACTGTGGTGGTAAGGCCTAAATTTAGAAGATCTTAAGGGAAAGAAGATTGACTCATCAAAATGAGTTTAATAAAGGGACCCCAATAGTTATGGTAGACTTCGTAAAAGTATGTCACATGTATTGGTGTTGAAATAAACAATTATTAGGATCCAGGAAAGAATAAGATTTGACTTTGATTTTAATGTGTTTCATGCTCCTTAGCTTAGCTTGATACAAAGCGCTTAAAGTTGATTTGATTTGATATATGTGATAAATTCAATTTAATTGAGTTTGAAAGTGTCCCTAATTCCAAATAGAGGATACATATATGTGGGGATTTGCATTGTTCTCTAAGTAAATTGGGAACCATCTAATCTCAGGAAGTATGAGGTAATTAAACTAGGAAGGCGTCTATAAGCTATGCACCAACACTAGCCAGTGTAGCCCTAAGGAATAGGATGCCTAAGTGTGGGGACTCACAATTATCATTAAATATTAAGTTGAATCTCATTCTAGTCCAAGGGAATAACTGCCTAATGGTGATGAGTCGCACCTACCAGAACAACACTAGAGGGTGCTTCTAAGGAAAGGAAGCCTTAGTGTGAAGATTCACACCTATTCTTAAGAAGACTAATATGATTTAAGATGACTAAGATATGGATGCACTTAAATGGAGTTCTCCTACACTAGCTAGTCTATTCTAAGAAAAGAAAGAAACCATGAGGACTCATACCTATTGCTAAGAAGGTTTAAATTTTCATATTTAAATTTAACTAGGATGGTGCCTAGAAGGCATTCTCCAAAACTAGTGGATTTATTCATAGAAATGGAATCCAATATGGGGACTTACATCTAATTTTGTAAAGGGTTTAAAATTTAAGATTTAGATTTAATTAAGGTATTCTCTAACACTTGTGGGTTTCTTCTAAGAAAAGGAAGCCAGCATGGGGGCTCGAACCTAATCTTGAGAAGGGGTTTAAAGTTTAGGATTTATATTTAATTAGGATGGATCCTATAAGGTATTCTCCAACAGTAGTGGGTTTAGCCTTAAGGAAAGGAAACTTAAGTGTGAGAACTCGTACCTAACCTTAAAGGAGTAGTGGAATGTGAATGTGATCCTCGGGGAAGGATGCCTCTGTTAAGAGAGTTGCTATTTGCATGTTTTTCATTCTTGCAACTTGTACAGTTTTGATGATTTCAAATATTATTGTTTTATGTATAGTTATCTTCTAACACTTTTTGGAAGAGTTGTTTTTGCTCTTGTGTGTACTAACATTTCAGGAAAATCAAACTCGAGACTACAAAGACTTCAAATCAAATTCAGCATGAGATACTTTGTGTATTTAAAAACTTGTATTTTTCTTTGAATTAAATTTGAGAGGGAGTGATTGTAATTGAGTGAATACACACACACACTTTATGAGATTTTGAGAAATTTGTACTAATCGTACAGGACGAACATAGTTCATACAGGATGATCAGATCAGTTATCTCCTTGAAAGAGCAATGGAACGAACAGAAATTGAAGAAATTTTTTTAAAATCCTGATCGTCCAGAACAAAGTGTATTCATCCCAGGACGAAATGTTCTCTGGACAATTTTCGTTCAAGAATGAAGTGTATTTGTTCCAGAACGAGTTGCTCTCTGGAGTACTATCGTCTAGGACGAAGTGTATTCATCTCAGGACGATTTGATCTCTGTAAAACTTTTGTCCGGACGAACCTTAACTTCGTCCCAGGACGAAGTGAACCGACTCTGAAAATTAAGTGTCGTTTTGCAGTTTTTGGGAACCGACCTATGGAATAGCTGTTCGTACCGGACGAACCTAGTTCGTACGGGACGATGTGTGTGTACGAAGTCATTTCGTACCCATATACATTAGGTTTGTTTCCAACGCATTTAAGTAAAATCGTCCAGGATGATCCACGATCGTACGAGATGATCCACGATCGTACGGGACGATCCAATTCGTATCGACTTGAAAATTTACAGTTTTTGGATGGTTTTTTGTGTCTTCCTATAAATAGTCCAAACTAAACTGCCACATAATCTTTTTTGCCTACTGATCTTCGTGCCTATTGAAAGAAGAGTCAAGGAGAGAGTGTGAGAGAGTGTTTGAAGGAGATTTCTTGCCATTGGAGCGTGAAGGTTTCACTTGGTACTCAAAGGTAAGAGTCTTTACTCTTTGTTTATGATTACTTCACTCTTTTCTCTCTTCCTTCTAGAATTCTTGTGAGAAGATCTGTCAAGGAGATTCAGTTCTCTGCCGACACTTGGAGAGTGTGAACAGCCGAAGGTTCTCTGCCCACACTTGGAGAGTGTGAACAACCGAAGGGTTCTCTGCCTACACCGGGAGAGGGTAAAAGGACGACGATTCTCTGCCAACAATGGGGATAGTGTAAAAGGATGATGGTTCTCTGCCAATACTGGGGATAGTGTAAAAGGATGACGGTTCTCTACCAACACTGGGGATAGTGTAAAAGGACGAAGGTTCTCTGCCAACACTGGGATAGTGTAAAAGGATGACGGTTCTCTGCCGCACCGGGTAGTGGTGGAAAGAGTGTTTGAAAAGGCTTCTCCACCTTGCTATGGGTGCAAAAGGAGAGTCATTGTTAGTATTAGTGCAATACTCAGAGGGTACCTCTAGGGAGTGGATGTAGGTCTAGTTTTGACCGAATCACTATAAATCTCGTGTCTTTATTTTTCAACTACCTTTTTATTTTTAAAAATTGTGGTTGAAAAATCTATTTATACAAAACTCATTAAAGTTTATTTTTTGATTTAAAAAATTAAAAAGAGGGATTCATTTTTTAATTACCAATTCACCCCCCTCTTGGTTAGCCGTGGGACATAAGCTTAAGTTTAACAACTTAATTCATAGTGAACGAGTTTCAACAAGTGGTATGAGAGCTTTGTTTCAAAACCATAAGTTTAGACTACTTTTTGATTAACGTAGATGGCTACTTTTGGAAACTGAAATACATCCGAGGGTTACTCTATAACTAGACCTCCACTGTTCGATAATATACCTTTTGATTTTTGGAAAACACGTATATCTACATTTTTGCAGTCACTTGATTATCGTATATGGAACTTAGTTTAGGAAGGGTATACAAAACCAACTAGATTAGTTGATGGAGTTAGAGTTGAAACATTTGCGGACTGGACAGTAGAAGAACGTGACTTAGCACAACTAAATGCCAAATGCTTGAATAGTTTCTTTTGTGCTTTAAAATCAGAAGACTACATGCGGGTTTCCACTTGTAAAAATGGAAATGACATATGAGATAGACTTTGTATAACCTATGAGGGAACTAATGAGGTTAAGCAATCTAGACTTGATATCTTGTTGCGTGATTATGAACTGTTTCGCATGAAACTAAATGAATCCATTTCTGATATGTACACAAGATTCACACAAATAGTTACCTCTTTGCATGCACTAGGTAGGAAACTAACGAATGTTGAAATGGTTAACAAAATTCTTCGTTATTTACCTACTGTTTATGATGCTAAAATTACTGCAATTATAGAGTCTAAAGATCTAAACATTTACTCTATTGACAATCTTCTTGGCTAATATCTTACGAGCAAGGAGTTAGCCAAAGAAAGATTGATGCAGGTGAACCACGAAGGGAGAATAACATAGCACTAAATGTGGAAGAGTCTGAGAGTGAACACTCACAACTTGAGGATGAAGACGACATCGCATTGATGACTAGATAATTAAGAAGCTTTCTAAAGAGGAAGCAGAAGAGACGCCAGCATTGGAATAGAGGTAAATTTAATAGAAATGCCAAGGTTTCAAATGAAGTGATTTGCTATGAGTGCAGGAAATCTGGTCATATCAAGATTGATTGCCCAAAACTCAAAGCTACTCCTAGCAAGGAGAAGGTAGAGGAGAAACCAATTGTAAAGAAGGGCAAGAAGAAGTTTCAAAGAGCCTTCTGGGCGGACTCAGCTTCAGATTTATCAGAGACTGAGAAGGAAGAAGAAGTCACTAATTTGTGCTTAATGGGCGATAGTCTTGATCAGTCAGATCAAGAAGAGGTATGTGATTTAACCTATGATAAACTTTTTGAAGTTTCTGAACACAAGCATGATGCATATAAGAAAATGAAAAAAATGCATGTAAGTCTAAGTTTAGAGTTTGATGAATTACAAAAGGAACATGAAATCCTTAGGAAAGATCATGCTTTAATTGATGACAACCACATGAAATTACTTGATGAGTTTGATGACTTGAATAAAAAACATGAAAATTTAAAATTATTCTATGCTGAACTTGAAAAAGATTTTAAAAATTTTAAGGATAAATCAGAGAGCAAAACTTATAGATCAAATTATACAAATCGAATTTTGGAAGATATGAATTCATTTTATAAATTAACGATAAAAGCTCTCGAGATTAATAGGATACCCCCTAAACTTGAAAATTTTACTAATCCTATTATGTATCCTAAATTTATGCAATCCCTGAATAGACAGATGAATGTTAGAAGACTTAGGAAACCATTTCCAAAAATAAAATGTTATAATTGTGAATTATTTGGACATATAGCTCACACCTGTACTTTGAAGATAAAAACTTATTTGGTGTGGAGACCTAAGATGCATAAACCTCGACATATCATACATGCATCTGATTATAAATTGCCAAAAGGAGAGCCCAAACTTGTTTGGGTTCCCAGGTTTAACGTTTGATAATTTTGTAGGGTCGCTCTCACACAAGACCTCGTGAGAGCATATTGTACATGGATAGCAGATGTTCAAAGCATATGACTGGAGATACTGCACAATTCATATTACTGGAAGCCAGGAGTGGAGGTAAGATTACACTTGGAGATAACACCACAAGGAAGGTGGTTGGATCAGGTATGATTGGAAATCTTAATAAATTTTTTATTGAGAATGTGTTATTAGTAGAAGGCTTAAAGCATAACCTGTTAAGTATAAGTCAGTTATGTGATAAAGGATATTGTGTGAAATTTTTTCCTACTAGCTGCATATTAAGCCTAAATGGTAAAGATATTTTGAATGGTAAAAGGGTATATATTGTTTATATGCTAGACTTGAATTATATTCAATCTCCTACTGCTTTTTGTTTGAAAACTGTATCTGATGAGTCATGGCTTTGGCATAGGAGACTTTGTCACTCTAGTATGAAAAACCTTAGAATGATTACCCAAAAGAACTTAGTGAGAGGTATATCAAAACTATACTTTACTAAGGACCACTTTTGTTATGCATGTCAATTAGGAAAGCAAGTGAAGTCCTCTTTTCAGTCCAATAAGTATCTTAGAACTAGTAAACTATTATAGATTTTGCATATGGATCTTTTTGGAATAGTTGGAACTGTGAGTCTAGGAGGGAAGGTATACGGATTTGTAATTGTGGATGATTACTTAAGATTCACATGGGTTAGATTTCTATTTCATAAGAGTGAATCATTTGAGGAGTTTAGAAACTTTTTGACTTTGATTCAAAGAAAACTAGGGTATGAAATTATTTCTATACAAAATGATCATAGAGGAGAATTTGAAAATGAGAAATTTGAGAAATTTTGTAAGGAGAAAAGAATTGATCACAATTTTTATGCACCTAGAACCCTCAGCAGAATGGGATAGTTGAAAGAAAAAACAGAACATTAATAGAAGCCGCCCGAGCAATGTTGGCATAATACTCCCTAAATATTTTTGGGCTGAGGTGGTTAGCACTGCATGTTATGTTCTGAATGGGGTGAATGTGAGATCTAAACTAAATAAAACACTCTATGATTTTCTAAAAGAAAGAACACCTAATTTGTCTCATTTACATATTTTTGGTTACAAGGTTCTCATTCATAACAATAGAAAATCTGCCTTAGAAAAATTTGATCCAAAATCTGATGAAGGAATTTTTATTGGATACTCAAGTATTGGAAAATCTTATAGAGTTTTCAATAGAAAAACTTTGATAATTGAGGAGACCACACATGTTGTATTTGATGAATCTGGAAATATGGAAGAGCCAAATGTTGTAGAAGATGAGATTGAGATTAACTCCCAAAATGTTAATAAAATAAATTTGGAAGAAAATGTGGAAGAAAATTTGGAGATAGAAACCCTTTGCCTAGAGATTTAAAATTTTCTAAAAATCACCCAAGAGAATTGATTATAGATGAACCAAGTGAGGGTGTAAGGACTAGGCATGGATTAAACAAAGAAATCAATCATTCTACCTTCATTTCAACTATAGAACCCACAAATATTAATCAATCACTTTCGGATGAATTTTGGATTTTGGCCATGCAAGAAGAGTTGAATCAATTTGTAAAAAATAAAGTTTGGGAATTAACTATAAGGCCAAAGGATCAAAGTGTAGTTGGAACTAAGTGGGTATTCGAAAACAAAATGAATGACTCAGGAGTAGTCATTAAAAATAAGGCTAAATTAATTGCTAAGGGGTGTAATCAGATTGAAGGGATTGATTTTGAGGAGACTTTTGCCCCTGTAGCTAGACTTGAAGCAATTAGGGTTTTGCCAGCTTTTGCCTGTTTTAGAGGATTCAAATTGTATCAAATGGATGTAAAAAGTGTCTTTTTAAATGGGGTAATTCAAGATGATGTTTTGGTAGAACAATCACCAGGCTTTAAAAATTCTAAATACCCAAATCATGTTTTCAAGTTAAAAAAGGTATTATATGGATTAAAACAGGCACCTAGAGCTTGGTATGAGAGGTTGAGCACCTTCTTACTTGAAAGATCTTTTGAAAAAGGAAGTGTGGATACAACTCTCTTTTTGAAGAAATGTGAAAATGATATACTCATTGTTCAAATTTATGTGGATAATATCATTTTTGGATCTTCAAATAAAAATCTTTGTGATGATTTTACTAAAACAATGAATAGTGAATTTGAGATGAGTTTAATGAAAGATTTGAGTTACTTTCTAGGATTTAGCATTAAGCAAATTGAGGAAGGTACATTTCTTAGTTAGTCAAAGTATGTTAAGGATATTCTCAAAAAGTATGAAATGGATAATACTAAACCTGTTAGTACACTAATGAGTTCTTCAATTCAGTTGGATAAAGAGCCTAAGGGAAAATCTATTGATCAAAAGAAATTTAGAGGGATAATTAGATCTTTACTTTACTTGACTGCTAGCCGACCCGATATCATGTTTAGTGTTTGCTTATGTGCTAGATTTCAATCAGATCCAAAAGAATCACATTTGACAACAGTGGAAAAGATTTTAAGATATCTGTTAGAAACTCAGAACTTAGGAATCTAGTATCCTAAGTTTAGCTCTTCATTTGAAATAATTGATTATTCAGATTCTGACTTTGCAAGTTGTAGAGTGGATAGAAAGAACACTTTTGGAACATGTCAATTTATTAGAAATTCTCTAGTCTCTTGGTCCAGTAAAAAATAAAATTCAATAGCTTTATCAACTACAGAAGCTGAATACATTGCATTAGGAAGTTGTGTGGCACAAGTACTTTGGTTGAAACAACAGTTGATTGATTTAGGATTAACTATAGGCATTATTCCAATTTATTGTAATAACACTAGTGCTATTTGTATTTCTAAAAATCCTATTCAACATTCAAGAACCAAACATATAGACATAAGACATCATTTCATAAGGGATCAAGTATCCAAAGGAGAAATTGAACTCACTCATGTTTCTACTAAAAATCAACTTATAGATATTTTTACAAAACCTTTAGCCTTTGATACTTTGAGTGCATTAAGAACAAGGCTTGGTGTGATTTATTTGAATGCTTAAATAAAAATGTTTTTTCAACATTGATGTTTATTTACTAGTTAATGTGTTTGTGTGTTTTTATGTGTTTCTGAACTTGCATGTGTGATTTTCTTTATTTAGAGTTTGTGTTTTTTTCGTTGTTTTGTGTTTTTAGTGTGTTTGTGTTTAAGTTTTTGATTGAGTACAAAAAATTGAAAATTTTGAGCGACAATCGTCCGGGACGAAATGTTTTCGTATGGGACGATTTGTGTAGTGTGACAAACTGTCTGATTTTGAACAGTTTGAGTGCAGTCTTTCAGAGTTTTAGTGTCACTTTGTCTGTACGATCATCATGATCATCCGGGATGAAATGTTTTTCAAACGATAGGATGAATGAATAAAGCGGTTAAATGGATAAGGTAGTTTTTAATACAAACTTCGTACGTACGAACCTTTGGTTCGTCCAGACGAACAAATGTCGGTTCGATGTAGGGGAAGGTTTCAACTACCATTAAAATGATATAAGTTCTGATCGTCCCAGGATGAACACGTGTTCGTCTGTACGATCAGTCTGGTCAAATGTCTGTACGAAAGGATGCTTCGTAAGTTGTGTTGATTACGAAAAGCCATTTCACTTTGACGCGTTGGATCGTCCATACGAAATTTTTTCATACATGACGAATTGAAAATTTCGTACGGAATGAAATTTTTTTGTCTGGTACGAACGTATCATTTTCAATAAATAGAAGGGCTTTTGAACTCAACGGTCACACTCAAAGCTTCACTTTCAATCTCTTTTGTACTCTAGATCTTCTTCCAAATGGCAAGTTCAAGTAAGAGACAAAAGGTTCTGGCAAAGAAACCACATAGAAATTCCTCTAAAAACTTTCTTTCTAAAGCAAATGAGGAATCTTTTCCTAGGTTTGCCTCAGCGAAGATCACACCCTCCCGAATCCTAATCCAAGAACAACTTACCTTTCAGGTAATGAACTTATTTGCCTCAACACAGTTTGGTTTTATCCTTACCCTCGTCTATCTCTACAATAAGGAAACCTTCCACTATTTTCTCGCCAACATGTCCTTTAATTCTGACCACTCTATAATCCATTCCTTTGTCTTCAAACAAAAAGTTGAAATCACCAAGCATGACTTAGGAGCCTTTTTGAATTTAAGGATAGAGGGAGCCAGAGCCCTTCACTTGATCAACACTCATGATTATTCATGGTCTGAAATTAATAATGTGATTAGAGGGAACAAGGTGAACGAATATGTGGCTAGAGTATCTAGTTTAGTTCGTAATGCACGAATCATCCAACATGTCCTTAGAACTTCCATAATTCCTAAAGCTGGTGATAGGATCAACATTACCCCTCTTCTTTCTATGGTGACCTTCTTGATCATGACTAAAGAACCTATAGATGAAGCCCAACTTATCCTTGACTATCTTTATGGGCTGTCTGAAATTAGACATGTAGAGCATAAGAGAAAGAAGAGCATTGCCTTAGGACATCTTGTTGCTTACATTTTGGAGAAGAAATACAATTTGGTTCATCCTGATCAAGAGTTTGAAGAACCGCTCTACTACAACGATGGATCATATAGAGCAATCTTCAAAGAAGAACCAAGTAAAACTCATGTCATTAGTGATACAGAGGAAGAACCAGAAGCTGCACCTGTACCCGCCAATGAACCAAATTATCAGGATTTGGTTCAAAGATTTGATCGCTTAGAGACTCATTTTGATCAACGCTTTGATCATGAGACTCATCTTCAGCAGCAGGCCGCACAGTATCAGCATGACATGAATTTTATGAGAGATCAGATGAATGATATCAGTACCAATGTGCTTATAATGAGTACTTACTTTAACATCTTTGGTGCTGCACCTCCTCTTCCTCCACTAGATCAGGGTCCTTCTCAGTGATTGTTGCACTTAGTTTTATGTATTTTTTGTAGTTTGTGTTTTAGATGTGTTTTAAGTAAGTTTGTTGTATTTTCTTTACTTTAGATGTGTTGTTTTTGCATTGATATCCTGACCTTAAATTGTAATATCATCATAGTGATATCAATATATGTTCACGTGTTTTGGATTTAATTGTATTGAAATGTGTGTTAGCCTTTATGACAATCATTAGATTTTTGATCTTAATAGTGCTATACTTTGAAGTGCAAGTCTAAATTAAATTCATTAGAAAATCTAACTTTTTCTAAATTTAAGTTCTGCTTATGACTTGATATAATTAGAATTGTCAATTTCATGTCTCTTATTTAGACTACATTAATTCTAATATTATTATTGCAACTATGATATTTTCTTATTTTATATTTCACTTATCAATAAATATTTATGCACTTAGAAAAATTTGAAATTTTTTATTATTGATTTTGGAAAGATCAAAATTACTCTTGAAAAAATGTATAAATGTACAAAAATCAAAAGAAATGCGCAATGGTTTGTAAGTAGAAAAAGAGGCACAAAATATGCCCAAAAATAAAAAGATGCACAAAAATGTGCCAATAATTTGAAAAAGATGCGCAAAGCACCACATGTGGTAATTATTTCTTTCTATTATCTTTTAATCTCTTAATTCAAATTGATCTACTGTACATTTATATTCTGTATTGAAATTTGAAATATACAAATTTTCTATTCATCCTTTTTGCAATGATTTTCTTTATCTTAGTATCAAATTGACTCATGCTTTAGATATATTCTTTATATTATCAATGTTATATCTCTTCTTAAATTTTATGAATTAATATGATTTGCCTAATGTTTTAATTTTATTTGCATAACATATTTTAATCACTTTCAAGATTTAATTATCAAATAATTTTCATATGTTTGCTTATATTTTAAGTCTTTTTTTCTTCTTTACTTTTTGCTGTTATAAAAAAGGGGGAGAAATTGTTTATATCGTGTTTGTATTGTTTGTATCGTGTTTTTTTGGTTTTGTTTAATCTGTTTTTGTTTTTTTTGTTTTATACTTTGTGTTTATTGTATAAGTTGTGTGTGTTTGTTTTATCTGTATATTTCTAAAAATGCCTCCTTATTTACATGTGTTCTTTAATTCATGGGGAGTTTAGGAGATTTTTTGAATTTGAAAATTATACAAATAATAATTGTTTTGCCATCATAAAAAAGGGGGAGATTGTTAAGAGAGTTGCTATTTGCAGGTTTTCATTTTTGTAACTTGTATAGTTTTGATGATTTCAAATATTATTGTTTAATGTATAGTTATCTTCTAACACTTTTTGGAAGAGTTATTTTTGCTTTTGTGTGTACTAACATTTCAAGAAAATCAAACTCCAGACTATAAAGACTTCAAATCAAATTCAGCATGAGATACTTTGTGTATTTAAAAACTTATATTTTTCTTTGAATTAAATTTGAGAGGGAGTGATTGTAATTGAGTGAATACACACACATACTTTAGGAGATTTTGAGAAATTTATACTGATTGTATAGGACGAACATAGTTCATATGGGACGATCATATCAGTTATCTCCTCGAAAGAGCAATGGAATGAACAGAAATTGAAGAAAATTTTTCTAAGTCCTGATCGTCTAGAATGAAGTGTATTCGTCCCAGGATAAAATGTTATCTGGAATTTTTTTTTCAAGAACGAAGTGTATTTGTTCCAGGACGAGTTGCTCTTTGGAGTACTATCGTCCAGGACGAAGTGTATTCATCCCAGAACGATTTGGTCTCTGTAAAACTTTTGTCCGGACGAACCTTAATTTCATCCCAGGATGAAGTAAACCGACTCTGAAAATTAAGTGTCGTTCTGCAATTTTTAAGAACCGACCTATGGAATAATCGTTCGTACCGGATGAACCTAGTTCGTACGGGATGATGTGTGTGTATGAAGTCATTTCGTACCCATATATATTAGGTTCATTTCCAACGCATTTAAGTAAAATCGTCCAGGATGATCCATGATCATACGGGACGATCCAATTCGTATTGACTTGAAAATTTACAGTTTTTGGACAGTTTTTTGCGTCTTTCCTATAAATAGTCCAAACTAAACTGCCACATATTTTGCCTACTGATCTTCGTGCCTATTGAAAGAAGAGTCAAGGAGAGAGTGTGAGAGAGTGTTTGAAGGAGATTTCTTTCCATTGGAGCGTGAAGGTTTCACTTGTTACTCAAAGGTAAGAGTCTTTACTCTTGGTTTGTGATTACTTCACTCTTTTCTCTCTTCATTCTAAAATTCTTATGAGAAGATCTGTCAAAGAGATCCGGTTCTCTGTCGACACTTGGAGAGTGTGAACAGCCGAAGGGTTCTCTGCCCACACTTGGAGAGTGTGAACAGTCGAAGGGTTCTCTACCTACACCGGGAGAGTGTAAAAGGACGACGGTTCTCTGCCAACACTGGGGATAGTGTAAAAGGATGAAGGTTCTCTGCCAACACTGGGGATAGTATAAAAGGATGACGGTTCTCTGCCAATACTGGGGATAGTGTAAAAGGACAAAGGTTCTCTACCAACACTGGGGATAGTGTAAAAGGACGACGGTTCTCTGTCGCACCGGGTAGTGGTGGAAAGTGTGTTTGTAAAGGCTTCTCCGCCTTGCTGTGGGTTCAAAAGGAGAGTCATTATTGGTATTAGTGCAATTCTCGATGGGTCCCTCAGGGGAGTGGATGTAGGTCTGGTTTTGATCGAACCACTGTAAATCTCGTGTCTTTATTTTTCTACTGCCTTTTTATTTTGGTGTTTTTATTTTTAAAAACTATGGTTGAAAAATCTATTTCTATAAAACTCATTAAAGTTTATTTTTTAATTTAAAAAATTAAAAAGAGGGATTAATTTTTTAATTACCAATTCACCCCCCTCTTGGTTAGCCGTGGGACATAAGCTTAGGTTTAACAACCTAATTCATAGTGAACGAGTTTCAACAACCTCTTGGGAACTTATACCTAACCTTTGGAAAAGATGGGTGACTAGGAAAGGTTTTGTGGCTTATACTTAATGACACAAAAATATGATTCAAAGACTCATGCACTTATAAATGCTACAGACAAGATTGAAAGATTGAAGGAGATTCATTTTTCTAATGTTAATTTTCCCTCTCCAATAAAGAAATGATATCAACAACCTGCAAATGTTCTATTAGAGATCATAAGCTTTTGTGTACATCATGATCTTAACGCGCGCGGGGGGGGGGGGGGGGGGGGGGGGGGGGGGGGGGGGGGGGGAGGTAACGATTTTGGAAATTTTAGTTTGAAATTTTGCTCTTCCCTTCCGTCATAAATGGCCCTAATAACTTACATATACTCAACTAGGGATCATAAGCTTTAATACATGTTATTTTTTCAGGAAAAGAAAAGAAATTAAAGAGCTTTTAATTTGAATCTTAACTTTTATTTATTTTTATTTTTTTTAGGATTTAAAAATTTGTTTGATAATTTTGACTATTCCTTACTTCCTGCAAGAAAAGATGAACATGAAAAATATACAAAATATTCTCATAGGAATTATTTGTTTTTATGCAAGTCATAACTTTTGAGGAAAGGAGAAAGAGGGGAGTAGTTCAATTTTCCTTGATAGATACTATCAATCAAAGCATTTGAACTATTTGAGAGGAAATTAAAGTTTTAACGAGGTTAGATTTTAAAAATTAAAATTTTGAGTTTCAGAACCCAGTATAAATGACAAGTGTGATAGGATTCAGAAATATAAGGAAATATAAGTTGAGTCCATCTTAAACGAATGATTTGAACCTAGTTGTAGTGAGTTTAATCAAATATCCAAAACTCAACAGCTTTTGTGAAGAAAGTTGTAGTTTGAACAAGCTTTTCAAGTGTCAATGATATGGAAGGAATTTTTTTTTTTAATGTGATTAAAGTCATTTATGCTCTAACTTTTGAGCTTAGTCAATCATGTAGTAGATCAAAGTGTAGCTTGATTTTGATTAGAAGTATGGTAGGGATGTAAATAAAGTCATCATGGACCTTACCTAGGATAGAACCCCTCATATTCTTACATCCTGACTTAGTCAATCATGGATTAAATATGGACATGATATCTACCATGATGAATAAGAACATCAAACAATTTTCTTAAAATGAACCAACGATCTTCAAACATTATAGGTGAAAGAGAGTGATTCTTTATGCCCATAAGCATCACTATAACTTTTCAAGTATCAAGACCTTGTCTGAAATCTCATCCAAATTAGGAGATATTCAAAAGAGAGTTGAAACTATTTCAATAATGGTTTGTTTATGCATCTCAATTAGGTTAGCTATATAAAGCCTGATGAAACATAATTAGTTCCACTATAAATTCAACTAGACTTATCATCCTTGTGATTTTTTTGAAATTAATTTGATGATATGAAAAGACCTACTCAAGTTGCTAGCTAAAGAGGTATTATGATTTAGAATTTGTTAACCTAGATTATAGCTCCTTACTAGCTAATATGGATATCCTTCTATTAATTTTTTAAAATTAAAATAGAATCCAAAGAAAGTGAAATTAGAGATAGAAATTATATCTTTTCAAATCTCTTAGATGACATATTTTTTTATATCTAATATAGCATTAATGTATGATGATGAACTTAAAATTAAAATTCTCATAGTTAAGTGTTAAAAATATTGAAGGATGAATCGATCCTCTAAGATTCAAGGATTGGAAAGGGAAGCCATCTCCTTATTGTCTTCTTTTTTCCTTTCTCTTTTTTCATCTTTTTTTAACACATGTGGTGTATGCATATTTTTAACAAACCACATGATAAAGTAAATATTTATTATTTTCGTGAATTGTTATTATTTCATCTTTTCTTCTTTTTTCACCTCCACTTTTCTATTGGAAGCTTCATTTCTTAAACCTTGAGAAACTTATTTTCACTTCCAAGCCTAAGAGAATAAAATTAACTCTCTAATGGAAGGAGGATAATTTTATAAATTGGATCCTAACCTATGGCAAGAATAAATAACTTGACTAAGATAATTATGCGACTGGTTCATAAACTTATAAATATGCCTACAAGATGTATAACAACAAAAAGATGTGGAAGATTTTCATTTCTAACTCCAATTTAGGTTTGATAGAAATTTTATTTTATAAAATTTTATCTTTAAGCATAATGATAAGGTATTAGATGAATCCAAGCATGATTTCTTCTATTTTCCATACGAAAAAGAAAATTTTTGAAGATGTTGTGAAGTCATCTGACTTATTATCAATTCAAGGTCCATCAATTAATTTTGAGAAATTCGAGCCACATGACAGAGAGAACATTTACAATATCATGGGTTAACTCTAGTAAGAAATCTTGAAGTGCACTAAGTCTCTGACTCAAAAGAGAATTAAGATGATCAAGATGATAATCCATCTTAGCAAGGATTCCCCATAAGTTTTCTCAAATGTTGAATTTGAAAATACCAATATAAGAGAAAACTCAAAATAATGGATTGGAGAATCGATGAGGTCATTCAACTTAGCACATGCCTTAAGGCCCCCATTCCATTAGAGTTGAACCACATTATAGAAGATAAATCATCATATTCATATGGTACCCTTAAGAAATAGGTGCAAAGGCATTCCAAGCTCAGACCTACAAGAAGATTTAAAATAGAAAAATGTTGAATATTTTTTTTCTTTTATCAATAGAATCATTTTTTAGCATTGAATTTGAATGCAAGTGATGTGGGCTTTGTGAGTAAATTTTTAAACTTCAAAACATCAGCCAGTATATATATCTCTATATGTTTAGAAAAGTCATAATATGATTGAATAGAAAATTTAGAAATATAATTGAATTTAATTCATATGATAACTATAAACCTTGCAAAATAGGTTAAGTTTTATTCTTCTGGGGTTTCTGAAATGGGGTGAAATGTGTCTTTCACCTAAGGCATCATTTAACACAAGTTGCGGGAGGGAATGAAAAGTTTTGAAGGATCATCTCCATTTGATATTTGTTCCATTGGTGTTAAGGGAATTGGCTTTTGCTTATCGACATTAATAATTATGTATATTTTTCTTTGTAATTTTATGGATTTAACCATAGCACGCTTTCTATTATGATTTGAAGAAAATATAGGTAAATTTCTTCAAGAGGAACAAACTACTATTCTCTTTTACAAAACCTTTCTCATAGGCTTGACATGTATTTCTACTTTCAACTTTTCTTAAATTTACTTTTCTTTAATTCTAAATTTTTTTAATATATCAAATAATGGAGCCTATCCTACAAGACATATCGAGCTACAAAGACATGTAACTTCTATATGGTGTCAGTATAAAGAAATATTTGTATTTGAAGGTTTGTGTTTTTGAACCCTATCTTACCACACAAATTAAGCTATAGAAATATGCGACAACATATTGGTCGGGATAAGAAAAATTTTGATTTAGAAGTTAGAATTTTCTTAAACTCTATCCTACCACACACATCAAGTTATAATAATATTTTAATACAATATGTAGGCTAGGACAGGGAGGATTTTTGAAAAGAGATTATAGCTTTGAAGATTTGAATTTGTGGACTTTGTCCTAACAAACACATCGAGATATGAGAGCATATAACTATAATATGTTTGTTATGACATAGGGAAGGTTAATTTTGGATTTAAAATCTCACAAGTCTTACAAAATAATGTATTGAGTTTGAGATTTGGCTTTGCAATGACCAATATTCCAAAAAGACTTTAATGTGGAAGAGGAATATTGATTTTGATTAAGATTTCTGAGAATTTAAAACCTTACCTACTGAACTATAAGATCTGTAGGAGGTTCAAAAACTCCAACTTCTTCTTCTTTTGTTAAGAATCTTTAAATTTTCAAAACCAAGCTTATCATATTCTTATATGATAAGAGATTTTGAGATTTTTTTAAGAATTTTAGAAGCTGACCCACCACATCAAAACTGATGGGGGTCACTAAAATACGAATGTTGACTATAGTTACTCATAAGGGTGACAAAAGTTAACACGACCAGAAATCAGACCCGGACCCGACAAGGAAAAATCTGGGTTTGAGTCAACCCATTTGTAAAATGGGTTAGGTTCATGTTTGGATTTTTGACCCAATTGAAAAATAGGTCAGGTTTAGGTTGTCCCAAAAACTTGATTTTGACCCGACTAACCCGCGTGAATGGTGATGAGTCCATCTGGATGCATGACTTCCCACCTCCTCTGGCTTATTGCAAGACACGCATGGCCACAATCAATGGTCGACCCCGCCTAGCCACCTCCTTTTGCCAATCGAACGACTCGCACCCTTCGACATCCAACCTTGCATCCTATTTTAGTTAAGCAATCTGCCACTGGACCTCACTGCCTTCTCTTCCAGTCTACCTTATACAAATGTTTGACTTGGATGTCTGAAGGAAGGTGAAACTTATTCTCCGCCGGCACCTGCATTTGTCTAGGCCCTACCCGCCAGTCACCGCAGAAGTTTAACTAGTCCCAAGGCCTTGCCTCGTCGACTTAACTCCTGCATTCACAGTTCGCCCAGATCATATATGTGTGACTCAACTACTGTAGTTTAACTAATCAGGTTTTGTTGTGAATCTGATTTCAGGGAATAGAATTTTGATGATAACAAACACTTCTGTTTCTCTATGACTGCCTTGCATACTAATATTTCAGGTCCATAAGATCACACTATAATTTGAAATAGCTCAAGATTGGGTAGACTAGGTCTGAGTTAGTTTGTAATCTTTTTTTTTTTCTTGAGCCAATTATAAACGATGTAGTTTCTGATGCTAAGTAACATTGTACACACATACTTGGGGGAAATTTTTTGACTATTTTTAAAGTTTTTTATTTTTAGTGACATCGTCCGAGATGATCAAAAAGTTGGCCTTGACGATCAGTTAAAAATAGAAATCCTAATTAGGGTATCCTGGTTAAGGCAGCTATTTTTAAGTGCATCGTTCTAGATAATATTTGTATCGGCCAAAATGATAGGCTCAAAATAGAAAGAATTAGCTACCAGATCTTTTTAGATATCTTTTATTTTTTAGACATTATCTAGGACATCATCCTAGATGATGCAATATAATTATGCCTAAATTAATCTAATAATTAAAGAAAATAATTAAGGTTTGATTGCTCGATCATATCGTCATGGATGATCAGTTTAAAAATCTTAGTCACTCCTAGACGATCAAACATCGGCCTGCTTTTATTCACGGTGATGCCCTGGATAATATGTATTGAATTGAACTAATCGTCCGAGATGATCGTGAGATCGGCCTAAACGATTAAGTTATTTTTCCATCGTCCAGACATTCATTCAGGGTGATGTTCTGGATGATATTCAATGACTTGTACTAACTGTACAGGATGATATACTATTGTCCTGGATGATATGAATAAAAACCTTCTAATTGTCCTAAATCTTCCTGGCTGATTGAGCTAAATTTGTACTGATTGTACAGGACAATATTTATATCATCATGGATGATAATGTCAGTTCATTGCAATTAAGAGCTATTCCGAAGCTCTTCCATATAAGACCCCTTGTTCTACCCAAAAGAAAATCTTTTGATATTGTTCTGACCTGAGAGATCTAAGAGGAGAGGGAGAGCAAGAGTGAGAGAGAGAGAGGATCTTGTGAGGGGAAGTTTATGAGGGGTTTCATAAAGGTTGCTCCAAGTAAAGATCCGTCATCATCTTCTACGGTCGTCATCTTTAGTTCCTTGGGGGTTCTAGAGAGGTCTACTTTAGCATCTAATCAAGGTTCTCTGCTTGCATAAGGAGGAAGCAAAAGGAGTTGAGTTCTTTGCTTGCTTACGAAGGAAGCAAAAGGAGTTAGGTTCTCTGCCTGCTTCTGGAGGAAGTAAAAGGAGTTGGGTTCTCTGCCTCACCGAGGTCGGTGGAAAGGAGGTTTGTAAAGGCTTCTCCACCTTACTATTGGGGCAAAAGGAGAGATACTGTGTTTAGTGCAATAGTCATAGGAGAGGCTCCGAGGAGTGGACGCAGGTTAAGTTGACCGAACCACTATAAATTACTGTGTTCTTATTTTTTGCTTATGTATTTAATTTTTGCACTTTGATTTCTATGGTAAATCTTGGTTTTGGTTTATATTTATGCTTTGATTTAAAAGATTTTTTAAAGTACTAATTCACCCCCCTCTTGGTTAGCCTTGGGACTAGTTCATTAAGGCTTAACATCCCTATTGCACTTTCAAGTGGTATCAGAGCGGGATTCATAAAATCCAATTTTTGAAAACTTTTGAATTTTGATTTATGGCTAACTTTGGTAATCATAATACTATGGAAGGATATTCTATTACACGTCTATCTTTGTTTGACAATATTCCTTTTGATTTTTGGAAAACTTGCATGTCTATGTTTTTACAATCGATTGATTATTATATGTGGATGCTTGTTAAAGATGGTTATTCATCTCCTTCTCATGAAATTAATGGAATTAAAACTGAACTTCCTTTTACTGAATGGACTTTTGATGAATGAGATTTAGCGCAACTTAATGCTAAATGTTTGAACTATTTTTTTTGTGCTTTGAAATCTGAAGATTATATGTGTATTTCAACTTGTGCAATTGGTAAAGAAATTTGAGATAAATTATGTATTACTTATGAAGAAACCAATAAAGTTAAATAATCTAGGTTGAATAATTTGTTGTATGACTATAAACTTTTTTGTATGAAATATACTAAATTAATTTCTGATATGTATACTAGGTTTACTCAAATTATCACCTTTTTGCATGCTTTATGAAGAGAGCTAATTAACTATAAAAGAGAATAATATTTTGAGATGTTTACCTTCTTCCTTTGATGCTAAGATCACTGCAATTACTAAATTTAAGGATTTAAATACTTATTATATTGATAACTTACTTGGGTCACTCATTGATTACGAGCAAGGATGAACCAAAGACAACTTGATACAGGTGAGAAAAAGGAGAAAACTGTGACGCTAAAGACTAATGATACAGATTCTTCTGGGTCTGAAAATGATGATGTTGCCTTCATCACTAGGCAATTCAAAAGTTTTCTAAGGAAGAATAACAAGTATTATCAGAAGTAGAAAAAAGTTAAGGATAACAAAAACATTAAAAGTTCTTTTGATCTTGTTTGATATGAATGCAAGAAGTCTGGACATGTCAAAGCTTATTATCCTACACTTAAGGATCACTCAAGCAAATAGAAAGGTGAGGAGAAACCCAAATACAAGAAGGACAAGAAGTAGTACTAAAAGGCATTCTGGGCAGATTCTGTATTTGACTCCTCTGAGACTAAAGCAGAGGAGGAGATACAAACTTGTGCTTGATGGGTGATCATCTTGGTCAGTCTGATCAAGAAGAGGTATGTGAACCAACCTATGATCAATTACTTGAAGTTTACGAGAACATTCATGCATCATATATGAAACTTAAGAAAACTCATGCTAGTCTAAAATTGAAATTTTCAAATTCACAAAAAGAGCATGAAATTTTAAAGATCACACTCAACTTGATAGCAATCATATGTCATTACTTGATGAGTTTGATAAATTTAATAAAAAGTATTCTAAATTGATTGTTGAGAATGATTGTTTGAAAGCATCCTACACCTCACTTAAATCTGATTTTAAAACTTATATTGAAGAATCTGAGCATAAGGAGTACTATTTAAATGTTGATAATACTATTTTAGAAAGTGCTAACTTGAGGTTTGAAGCTAAATTGAATACATTTAAGAGAAATTGGAATACATCCACACTTAATCTAAAGCCAAAATCTAGGAAGAGGCATTATAACCCAAACAGATTAGTAAATTCTTTTCCTGGAGTTAGATGTTTTTAATGTGACATGTTATGACACATTTCACACACTTACACTATTCACCATAGTACATATTGGATGTGGGGACCCAAATTATATGATTCATAATATAACACACAGGCATTACATTCTTCTTTTTTATAAGAAGGGACCCAAATCTATTTGGGTTCCTAAATCTGACATTTGATAATTTTGTAGGTGTGCTCTCACCAAAGACCTCGTCAGAGCATGTGACACTTGGACAGCGAAGGCTCGCGGCTCTTAATTGCATAAACTTGCTGCTTAATAAATTTTGATTTGCATATTTACTACTCTGTTGATTGCTATTTTTTTCTATTCTTTCTATTTTAATTTTGAGTTATGTTTTTTATTTATGTTATTATTTTGTAGTTGTTTCATCTCTATTATTTTTCTTTTTATTTATTAGTTTTTCTTATTTCTGGTGTGGTGATCAGGAATAAAATAAGATTGGTGGCTAAGCAGTATAACCAAATAGAAGGGATTGATTTTGAGAAGATATTTGCTTGTATAGCTAGATTAGAAGCCATTAGAGTGCTAATAGCCTTTGCCTATTATAAGGGATTTAAGCTTTACTAAATGGAATTTAAGAGTGCCTTTTAAATGGGATAATAAAAGAGGATGTGTTTATAGAGCAACCTCTAGGTTTTGAGAGTTTCTAATTTTCAAATCATATTTTCAAATTAAAAAATGCCTTATATGGATTAAAGCAGGCATCTAGAGCTTGGTATGAGAAGCTTAGCACATTCTTACTAGAGAGCAAGTTTGTTAAGGGGAGCGTAGACACTACTCTTTTTCTGAGAAAAGTAGGAGATGAGTTACTCATTATTCAAATTTGTGTTGATGATATACTTTTTGAATCTTTTGATAAAAAGCTATGTCATAATCTTTCTATAATAATAAGGAGTTTAAGATGAGTATGATGGGAGAGTTGCCCTACTTTTTAGAGTTTAGCATAAGATAATTGGATGATGGAACCTTTATAAGTCAAGCTAATAAATACTCTCATGATTTCAAATATTCAGATGGATAAGGGCTTAAATAAAAAATCTGTTGATCAAAAGAAGTATAGAGGGATGATTAGATCTTTATTTTACTTGACTGTTAGTCGACCTGATATAATGTTTAGTGTTTGTCTATGTACTAGATTTCAAGCTGATCCTAAAGAATCCCACCTGACTACAGTTAAGAGAATTCTTAGATATCTTTTGGGAACCCAAAACTTAGGAATCTGGTATCCTAGGCACAACACTTCTTTTGAGATTATTGTATATTCTAATTCTGATTTTATAGGATGTAGGGTGAATAGAAAGAGCACTTTTAAAACTTTCCAATTCATATGATATTCTTTAGTCTCCTGATCTAGTAGAAAATAAAATTCTGTTACACTTTCCACTACTGAACCTAAGTACATTACTTTAGAAAGTTATGTGGCCTAAGTCCTTTTGTTGAAGCAACAAATTTTGGATTTAGGATTACCAATATGCACTATTTCAATCCTTTGTGATAATACTAGTGTCATCTATATCTCTAAGAATCCCATCCAACATTCAAGGATCAAATACATTGATATAAGACATCTTTTTATTAGAGACCATGTGACTAAAGGAGATACTGAGTTACACCATATGACAGCTGAGAATCAATTAGCTAACATCTTTAGTAAACCACTGTCTTTTGGCACTTTCAGCATCTTAAGGATCAGATTGGATGTGATTGACATAAATGCATGAACTTGTTGTTTACTAAATTCTAAATTTTTTGTTTTGTTATTTTTTTTTTCACTTTGCTTGTATTATTTTTTACTAGTTTTTATTTCTCTTCTTTATTTTATTTTTATTATTTTTGTTTTTTTTTGTGATCACTGCTGAAATAATATTTTATGCTATATTTTAGTTTTTTAAAAATTTATAATCAATGTTTTACATCTGTTAATCTGTTAAATTGAGAAAACATCATTGATTGTTTCTCTTCCTCTACCTCTTTTAGTGGTGTAATTTTCTTTTCTAAATAAAAGTCTATCTCAAATTAATAACTAGACTTTGCAATTGAGATCTTTTATATCTTGCTACAGTAATCTATCTTATACTTATAATATTCAAAGTTTTTATATTACTTTCATGTTTTTTTCATCATCCTGTTATTGCATTTATCATATGATTTTGATTCTATTTTATGGTTTATTCTTCTTTATATTAGAGGGTGAGTTTTTTCTTCTCTAATATCTAGAAGATATACTCACAACTGAGAGTATTTAAGAGTTTTAAAAAGGGATCTAGCTTGCAAGAATAAAAAAATTGGCCAATAATGCCAAATCAAAAAATGCGTAATGATGCAAAATTTAGAATTATATACAAGTATATGAAAAATCAAAAGATGTGCAAAGTGCACCATTCAATTGATAAGAGACATAAAATGAGCCTACCAAAAGTAAGTTCTTTTCTCTTTTAAGCTTTTAAATCATAGAAGAATTCATGTGTCACTTGATATTTTCAAAGGCTTGATTTCAAATTTCGATATTATAATAAATTACTTTGATACATTATTTTATAAGATATTTTTTAGAAACTAAATCTTGAACGGATATCTTTTTCTTATCCAATTAGTTTTCTGAGTGAGGTCTTTTATTTTCAAAAGGTGATTTTGCCCTAAGAGAAGTCCGAGCTAGGGTTAACAAGATCATATATTTTATCATTTTCAGATTTTGATGATGTTAACTCATTAGTCTTATAAGTATTTAAAATCAATCACATGGAGACTTTGTCATATTCTTGCTTTGATTAAAAAAAACCTTATGTTCATTCTTCTTTTTTCTACTTTTTCTTTTATGGGTTTTCCTCCTCTTTTGTGATGTCAAAAGGGGGATTAGTATTTGAGTTATTTTCATTAGTTTTGATTATTTGATTATTTGTCATCATAAAAAAGGGGGAGATTGTTGTGAATCTAATTTCAGGAAATAGAATTTTGATGATAGCAAATACTTTTGTTTCTCTATGACTACCTTGCCTATTAACATTTCAAGTCCATAAGATCAAACTGTAATTTGAAGCAACTCAAGATTGGGTAGACTAGGTTTGAGTCAGTTTGTAATCTTTTCTTTTTCTTGAGTCAATTATAAATGATGTGATTCTTTATATTAAGTAACCTTGCACACTCACACTTGATGAAAAATTTCTGACTATTTTTAGAGTTTTCTCTTTTAGTCACGTTGTCCAGGACGATACGAAAATTGGCCTGGACGATCAGTTAAAAATAAAAACCTAATTACGGCATCCTGGTTAAGGAAGCCATCTTTAAGCACATCATTCTGATGATATTCGTATCGTCTAGGACGATAGGCTCAAATTAGAAAGAATCAGCTGCCAGATCTATTTAGGTATCTTTTATTTTTGGACATGTCCTGGATGATGCAATATAATTATGCTTAAATTAATATAGTAATTAAGAAAAGAAATTAAGGTTTGATTACTTGATCATATCATCTTGGATGATCAGTTCAAAAATGTTAGTTGTTCTTGGATTATCAACATCAGCCTGCTTTTATTCAGGATGATGCTCTGGACGATATGTACTGAATTGAACTAATCGTCCAGGATAATTATGAGATCGGCCTGGATGATCAAGTTATTTTTCTATTGTCCAGACATCCACTTTGGGGAAATAATATGGATGATATTCAATGACTTGTACTAATCGTACAGGACGATGTACTATTAACCTGGAAGATATGAATAAAAACCTTCTGATCGTCCCAAATCATCCAAGCTGATTGAGCTAAATTTATACTGATCGTACATCATTCTGGACTATAAAGTCGGTTTGTTGTAATTAAGAGCTATTCCAAAGCTTTTCTATATAAGACCTCTTGTTATACCGAAGAGAGTATCTTTTACTGCTGTTCTGACTTGAGAGAGCCAAGAGGAGAGGGAAAGCAAGGGAGAGAGAGAGAGGATCTTATGAGGGGGAGTTTATGAGGAGTTTCACAAAGGTTGCTCCAAGCAAGGATCCATCATCGTCTTCTCTGATCATCGTCCCTAAATCCTTGGGGGTTTTAGAGAGGTCTACTTAAGTATCTGTTTGAGGTTCTCTGCCTGCTTCAGGAGGAAACAAAAGGATTTGGGTTCTTTGCCTGCTTCAGGAGGAAGCAAAAAGAGTTTGGTTCTCTACCTTCTTATTGAGGAATCAAAAGGAGTTGGGTTCTCTACCTCACCAGGGTTGGTGGAAAGGAGGTTTGTAAAGACTTCTCTTTCTTGCTGTGGAGGCAAAAGGAGAGACACTGTATTTTGTGTAATGCTTGGAGGCGAGGCTCTGGGGAGTAGATGTAGGTCAAGTTGATTGAACCACTATAAATTATTATGTTCTTTATTACTGCTTCCGCATTTAATTTCTTCACTTTGATTTCTATGGTGAATCTTGGTTTTGGTTTATGTTAGTGCTTTTGATTTAAAAGATTTTTTAAAATACCAATTCACCCCCCCTTTTGGTTAGCCTTGGGACTAGATCATTAGGGCTTAACTTCCTTGACAAACTTTTAGGTTTATGGGTATAGTCAGGTCAACCTGGTAACCCATGCGGGTTGGCTATGAGTTAAAAATCCTTATCTATTTAGCTGAACGTGTTGGGTTCAGGTCAACCCGTATACGCCTGGGTCAACTCGAGTTGAACCAAACTTAACCTGCTGACCCAAATCGACACCCCTAGTTACCCAACAGAGAAATTGGCAAGACAGCCAACAGAAGAAAGGTTGTCTAATCTTATGCAAGGCATAAGTTTAATGCCGATATAAAAAATATTAGCCCCTATTATAGATAAAGAGGGCAACCTTCCCTAGTGGAGTTACAAGAAAAATCATGTGGGAAAATATAACCACATTGATTCAATACGCTCTCATATTTTTATGATAGAATACTACATTGAGATTAACATGCCATCTTGAGAGATAGACATAGCATTCTACAATGGATTTAAAGATAAAAATAGAGTTTTAAAAAAATATTATTTGTGTAATCAAACTTAATTAAAAGAATAAAACATCATCCCAAAGGCTGAATATAATATTATATGGAAGTGTTTGAAAATAAAAATGAGTTTTTTAAAGTTTTCCACTCTTGGAATCAAATGCGGCGAAAAGAATATGATATCATTTGAAAAGATGAATATAATATGCTGCTACAGATTTGAAAGCAAGAATAAGTTCTGAAAAATGCATCATTTACATGAACAAAAATAAAAAAGAAATAACATATAATCTTGAATGATGAGCATGATATTCTATAAAGGTATTTAGAAAAAGGATTGTGTTTTGAAAAGTATTTATGGTGTTAGAAAAATTTGTGGAAAATAAAACTATGCAGACTTGAAGGGAGATCTCCATTAGGGATCATATGTCATTTGTACATGTCATTTTTCAGGAAATGAAAGAAACTTGGAGGAATTTTAGATTTTGACTTTGATTTCATTTTCTTTTTTCAATATTTGAAATTTTATTTGAAGATTTTTAACAGTTCCTCATTGCCCTACAAGCAAATATGACCACGAACAACTTACAAAATATTTCATTAAGGATTATTTATTTTTATGCTGGTTATCACTTTTATGGAAAGAAGAAAGAGAGTGAGTAGTTCAATCATCCTTAATAGATAACATCTATTAAAGCATCTGAACTACTCACGAGGAAATTATAATTTCCAATGATGTTAGATTTTCATAATTAAAATTTTAAATTTAAGACCTTGTTTAAAATGACAAGTGTGAAAGGATTTAAAAGCATAGGGAAATATGAGTTGACACATTCCACCACAAATGATTTGAACTCAATCATTCTGGGTTTAGTCAAACAACCAATACTCAACAACATTTTAGGATGAAAATTGTATTCTTGATTAAGTTTTCAAATATCAATGCTATGAAAAAAAGTTCTATAGGAATAGAATCATTTTTTTTCTAACATTCAATTCTAGCATACCACAAACTAGTTCAATCATCCTTGATAGATTATATATATATATTAATTTTATAAAGGCCAAACTTCTAAAAAGATTTTAATATTGAAGGAGAATTTTGGTTTTGTTAAAAAATTTTGAGAGCTTGAAACCTTATTTAAATCTAAGCTAAGGAAGAGGTTCAATAACTCTAAGTTCTTCTTCCTTTTGAGTTTCTTCAAAATATCAAAACTTGACTTATCAGATCCTCATATGATAAGAGTTTTCGAGATTTTAATGAATCGCCAATATTTTATTAATTTTTATAAATTTTATAACATAACGATCCCAACAGAGCTATTGGGCTTCAATTAAATCAGGATCTTGATCGTAGTTGCCCAAGGAAGATTTGGCAAGGAAGCCATAGAAGAAAGGTGGTCCAAGCTTATATTGAGCATAAACATACTACCGATGTAAGAATATAAGCCACTACTAAAGATGGAGAGACGAACCATACCAATGGAATTTCCAGAAAAATAATGTGGGAAAATAGAACTACACTAATTTCATGTGTTCTTCCATCTTTTGTGATTGAATACTATATTGAGAATAACATATCAGCTCATGAAATGGGCATGGTATTCTATGCTAAATTCAAGGACAAAAATAGGATTTTAGAAAATACCATTTCTATGATCAAACATAATTCAAAGAATGATATGTCATCTCGATAGGTGAAGATAAGATTTTATTGAAAGTGTTTGAAAAAAAGTAGGTTTTAAAATTTTAATCATTCTTATAATCAAATGGAATGATGAGAATAACATATCATCTCAAGAGATGAATATATTACTCTACAAAAAATTGTAAAGTAAGAATGGATTTTAAAAAATACATCATTTTTAGAATTTAAAGTGGTAAGAAGAATGTTATATCATCTTTGTAAATGATAATGATGCTCTATAAAGGCATTTAAAAATAGAAATGAGTTTTAAAAATACCATCCACATTCCAAGAGATTTTTACTTGTCTTGTGAGAGTAACATAGGCTTTTTTTTATTCTAGAGTTACAGGTTCCCAATAAGGGTAAATGAGCTCATGACATCTTGTAAGCCGGCTCGCAAGTCATGGGCGGGAATTTTTAAATTTAGGCAGAATTTTTAAAAATTAGGCTGGATTTTTAAAATTTAAGCAGGATTTTTCAAACTTAGTCAAAATTTAAAAAATTATGAAATGTTTAACATTTAAATAAAACTTAGGTGGCTTTTATTAATTTTTTTTAATATTTAAATGTAACAAATAAAATAAAATTATTTTAAAAAATATTAATATTTAATCGAGCCGGCTCGCAAGCTCACAAGCCTATCCGGAACTCGAGCTCGTTTACTAAACGAGCTCGGCTTGTGAGCTCGATAAGCTCAGCTCACGTGCCCATAAACAAGTCAAGCTCGAGACAGCTCGGCTCAAGCCCGATGGCATCTCGCTCTTGCAGGTTGGGGATTGCGAACCAAATCATATTGTGGGAAGGGATTCATGCGGCTCTGATATGGCACTGACTACTTCGATTGTGGATTTGGAACCTTGTGATTTGGCTTCAATGAAGGTTTGTATTGATGATTTTGTTGTCTCTCAAGACATTATTGAATTGGCTGCTTCTATTACAATCTATTTGAGCAATTGTAGAGATGAAATTGTAAAGTATTATAGGTTTTTGCATGAACCTTTGGATTCTGCTGCTTGTTATGAGCTTGATTGCAGGTGTGTAAATCCAACTGATGCAGCTAATCATGATATATCTAAATTTGTAAACTGCACATCTGGTGTTTATACAAATGCCTCTTCAAAATTTGCTTGCTTGAATGACTAAATTGCTCCAATTCAACAACCCTCCAAGCATCTTTATGGTGCTAAAACTACCCAAAACATCTCCACTGCTTGGAATAGGTCGGATGATTTTGAAATTGATGATGTGTCTAAGGCGACAGTCAAATGATGGTACTTATGTGACTTTGAAAATTGAGTCCATCCATGCCAACCTTTTAGACCTGAAAGAGGGCTAGTAGGCAAGCTTATTAGGTGAAAGTTGCATTATTTTTTGCTTAGCAATAAATTGAAGTTCAAATGGTCAATGTTTGGAGATTTTTAGCTCATCTCCATCATTTCGACTTCTTTCATTTGCCTCTTTGAAAGTGCCCAGGCTCAGGATGCTTTACTTATGGGAAGACCGTGGGTTGTTGGTGGTTTTATTATTGGTTTGGATCATTGGGTTTCTTCCATTTTTCTCCACAATCAATTTTGGGCCTTTCTTCTTCTTTTTGGATTCATTTGTCACACTTGCCTCTGATGTAATGGGGAAAAAATAACCTTGTTAGGATAGCTTCTTTCTTTGGACAACCTCTATCGGTTGATGCTCAAATAAACTTTTAGGGGAGAATTGCTTTTGCTCATGTTTGTGTGTGGATGGATCTTGGTGCCAAACTTCCTCCTGGAGTATGGATCTCTGGGCTTCATGGCATGTTTTTCCAAAGGAAAAAATATGACGGGATCGGTCACCTTTGCTTCCAATGTGACCTTGTTGGGCACAAGATAAGTTAATGTCCCAATGCAACTCAGTCCTCCATGTAGCCCTCACATCAACCTCAAAGAAGTTCATCTAAAATTTGTGAAAGTCCAACTGTTTTGAAAAAGGTCTGCAACAACTCCTCTTATTTTGACCCTCTCATCAATTTTGACCCTAAGTTTTCCTCCTTGATCCAACCAGCCCTCCAATCATCCCTTATGGAAATTGAGCTCTCATTCTTCCATCAAGCCTAGTGAGAAAGATGGGGAAAATCCTGAATGGTATGGGCTTTGGATTCTAGTTACTCCTAGGAAATCTAAAAGATAGAAGAAGAATTCCAATTTTGGTTTTGGTGGGCAAAATGATACTCCACCTACTTCAAGTAGAGATGTTAGTGAACCGACCAAGCTAGTTGCTTCATCTAAGGATGGTGATCTCTCTAATTTACCTTTCAAGATTTCAACTAAGGCTTTCCTCTTGCATACAAGAAGATATGGCCCAAGGAAAGATAGAGTATCTATTACTCATTTTGCTAAAATACTTCAATGTTTGGGTCCAATTACTGATCAACCAAGGAAATGAAAGAAGGGTGGCAAGGATGACTCTCGTTAGGTGTTCATCTCTTTGTAGTGTTTGCATGTTTGGGGTGTTTTTGCTTCTTCTTTGTTTCTCTCTTTTTTTCTCTATTTTGTTGTGGGAGGCTTCTTGTTGATGCTTCTTTCTAGGATGTACTCATTGTATATTTTTTGGATTAATTTTAATTTATTTTCTTTTATTAAAAATAATAATAATCATATATTCAAAATAATGAGATTAATCACTCATGGAGATGCAAGTACACAAAATAAATATTTTATTGCACTAAATAGTAAGCAAAAGTAAATTATGATGAGAGTATAAGGATAAAAATGTCATAGTTTAATAGTATGGATGAGCTACTCGCCTACTAGAAAAGGGCTCTAACATACACACACATGACTCTCCAAAGCGCCTCTCTAAACATGAATACATAAGTTACTATTTATAACCATGAAAGATAACTAAATCAACACTACAATGCTAGCTTAATGGTGTTGTGTTACTGTTGGACCGGAGTATTGGTTCACCATCCATTGCATCGATTCACCATTTCAACTGTCTCGCACACTGGTGATGGGAAATTTTGCACATTAGTGCTCAATCTAGTGCCATGGTTTGTCATGGGAGCACCTCGGTGCTAAGCTCTAGTAATTTTTTTTGATCCTCTCCACTACTACACATAATTGGTGGTGCTGTGGTGTTGATGAAAATTGGCGCTAAAGTGCTAACTTTGTGGTGCTGCAAGTTGGTTCAATTTTTCATATTTCTTAACATGTTTCTTACATCATAAGATAGATCTAGCTTGCATTTTATAACTAGTATTTGCAATTTAGGTATACAATTTTTCTACTTATAAAATTTTCCAAATTTTAAGATATTACTTTTTGTCAAGTAATTACATTACATTTAGATTAAGAAAATCTTTTGCTTAAATATAGTTTGGAAATATATGAAATTAATAATCTAAATATTTATAAAGTATATACGTAGGAAAATTTTCTAATAAAACAATTTATAACATCCTTTTCCTTTAGTCTTAGTCAATCCTCCTTTTAAATTAAACTCTTAAGAATAAGTGAAATTTTGATTAACTTACTCAGGGTTACTTATTTTTGGAATTAATAGAAGTCACAAATTTAATAAATTCTTTAATCAGTCTATAAACTTTTTTAAGGTATTATGATTCCAATAATTTCTCTTAGGAATATATTAATGGGGCTACATATTGTAGGTACCATTTTTTATATATTGTTATTTAACTTTCCATTTTTTTTTAAATCTTTTAGAATTTTTTAAGAACTTTATAATGATTTTGAATACCTAAATATTATCTCCGCTTGTTATTTTTAAGTGGGGCTAGACATTATAACTACTAATTTTTAATGGTCTATTACTTAGTTTTTTTCAATCTTTTCAATTTAGCTCTTTTTCATTTATTTGCTAAATATCTTATATTAGTTTTGAATATCTGTCTGTTTCCTCCACTTTTTGGACTATCTGAAGTGTACTAAAGCTTTCATAATTCTCTAGTTTTTTTTTTTCATAATTCTCTAGTTATTTACTTATTAGATGATTTATAACTAATCTAAATTGTTTATTCATATTAACCCTTAAATAAACAAATCCTTTATAAGCAGTGAAGTGCTAAGTTATCTTGGAATTTAACTTATTAGGAATTAGTAATTTTAAATGAAATGATTAGTAGTTATTTTGTAACTATTTTATTCAAAAAAATGTGTACTATTAATTACTTAAGGATCTTAATTTTGATTTGTTTTTTCAAAATTTATAATTCAAGCAAAAATGCAATATAGTAAGATAAAGCATTTTTCATAAGTCGGGGAAATTGATTTCATTCATTTTTTTCAAATTAAATTTTCTAAAAAAATAACTAAAAATATTGGAAAAAATAACAAAAACTAAAAAATAAAATAAAATAAAATAATAGTACAACAAAAATAAATAATAACAATAATAATAGTATGGCCCTTCCTACTACGCTTCTTCTTCTTCTTCTTCTTTTTCTATTGATTGTACTGTCTTTGGTGACAAAGATCATACTCCTAGGTACATCTCAAAGAGGGGTGGGCTTTGAAATACATTCCATTGACTATAGGAGTTCATCTCCTAGCTCTTAAACATGCTAATCATGGCTATATTTTTATCAACTTGATACTGGTGCAGCCTTTGGTACTAGAGGATCATTTGGTTGTAGCAGGTGTACATCCCTTATTTTAGGCCTATTAGCTTCAGCCTGAAGAGATTAATATAAACTCTTACCTAGAGGTCTACCACCTAATCTCTTAGCAACCTAGGATATCTACCCCACTGCTGGCAAGATCCCTCTCCTCGATCTAATAAGGAGATTTTGAATGATTGGATCTTGCATGGTTCTTGTTAGGGTAGAATTAGGAATAATATACTCCAACCCCATGTTTCCTATTACCCTAGAAGATTCACACAACTCACAAATGAAGCTAGGATGCATTAAACCAACAGATGTTGGCCCCAAGTATATACTGGATAGACTTGAAACTAATCTTTCTAAAATTAATAGTCATTTGTTTTTTATTATAATAATTTAAAATGTTCCAATACTTTGTCACCTCACATATTTTTCTACTCGACTTGATTTATTATAATAGGAGTGCATGTGACCCACTTAACATTAATAAAGACACTTATTTTGGGGCTTCTTACATTCATTACGAATTTCTATATAATACAGGAGGCAGTAGGTTGGGACTGGATTACAAAAAAAAAAAAAAAGTTGTTCTCTACTATTTGGACTTGAAGAACCACCCTAGGATTATCGAACCCATGCTTAAGAAAGATGGTTTTACTCACCAGAATGTTAAATCTCTCATTAGTGATTGCATTGACAAAATTTCTAGCCTCATAGGAAGTGGATCTAAACCTTTTCCAATTGTTCTCTATTATTTAAACTTGAATAACCCCCCTAGGATTATCAAACCCATGCTCAAGAATGATGTTTTTACTCATCAGATTGTTAAATCTTTCATCTGTGATTGCATTGACAAACTTCATAGTCTCCTTGGAAGTGGATATAGACGTCTTCCTTTTGACTTGAATCTTATGGGTCATTTCTAAAGTATTAGAATAACTTGGGATTCTAAAAATAAAACAAAAAAAGAAACAAATTACATGAATGAAATGAAAGAAAATAACCCAACCATACTCACAATGGGACTACATTACGACAATGGGTTATATAGAACTACGATACTTAGCCAAACATGTCAAAATAAGTATAAGCACTATGACGCTGAGGACAAGCAGTGTTGTGGCACTCACATAAGAAATTTAAATCTTAGGCTTTTTATTTGAGACCACCCTACACTCGACCCATGGCGGTGATGTGCTCCAAATAACCACCTCCATTGTGTTTTATCTACCATATTAATGATTTGATCAAGTGTTGTGATGTTGAGTATAACATTGTGTCACTAAGTGTAGTTCCATGTGCCATGACACTTAATGGGATATAAATGATTGGAGAATTCAATGTAGCAATGATGCATGGATAATTATCTAGCACTCTAAACTCTAAAGGGTGATTTTTTATTACAACACTGGATTTTTTTTGATACTACAGAATGATCTGTCCTATTTTAATTTTCAATTATTAACATGGTGTTATGATGCTTTGAGGGATAAAACTATGGTGTTGGGTTGAAATTTATAAAATGAAATCCTAACACACTAAATCAAGACTACTCACACAACATTGATAATGCTCAAATTAAATCTACCCAAAAGGTTTTCTAACTATAAAAAAAATACCAAATATACATAAACTTCTAACAACAAATAAGGATGATAATTTGGGTTGCCTCCAAAGCATCCCTAAGTTTATTGTCTACATCCAAACTATGTTGAAATTATATCTAAAATTAGCTAAATATTCATAACTTCTAAGGAGATTAACTTTTCCTCTTAAATAAGATTTTAGTCTTTAAACATTAACTTTAAAATTTTTGATATTTTTATTATGCATGATATTAAAAACTCCATGAGAATGCACTTTTGTAATAATGAATGGGTCCTGACCACTTAGATTTAAGCTTTCTAGAAACTAATTTTAACATTGAATTATACAATAATACTTCCTTTACATGCTCAAATTGTTTCTTAAAAAGTTTACGATCATGCCACATTTTAATTTTCTCTTTATATAACATGGCAATCTTGTAGGAATCATTTATGAATTCTTCCTATTCATTCAATTGTGTAAGTCATTTTCTTCAGCATCCTTAAGATTATAGTTTAGTTCTTTTATTTCCCAATAAGTTGTATACACTAACTCTTAAAGGCAAATGACAAGCTTTTCCAAAAATTAGCTTATAGGGAGATATTCCGATTGGAGTCTTGTAAGCAGTCTTGTAAGCAAATAATACATCATCCATCTGAGTCACCAATCTTTCATATTTGGACTTACAATTTTCTCAAAATTTTTTTAATCTTCTAATTGCTTATCTCAACTTGACCACTTATTTAGGGATGACAAACAATTGTTATTCTACACTTAATTTCATATTTTAAAATTATATTCTCTACCATCTTATTACAAAAATGGCTACCCATGTCACTTGTGATAATTCTAAGCACTCTAAATTTGGAAATTATATTTTTCTTTAAAAATTTAATTACTATATGGGCATCAATTTTGGGAGTTATAATTTATTCTATATACTTTGATACATAATCAACTATATATATATATATATATATATATATATATATATATATATTATATATATATTTATATATATATATATATATATATAATATATATATATATATATATATATATATATATATATATATATATATAATCTATATATAAGTGCTATCAAAATATATTTTTACTCCTCCGTATTGAACAAATGATCCCATAAAGTCTTTCTCCAAATATAAAAAATTTAAACTTTAAGTACATAATTAAGCAATATTGCATTTCTTTAGAAATGTTTTATATCCTATGATATCTATTACATTATATAACATAATCATTTACATTTTTTTCATATGGAGGACCAATAAGATCTAGATTGAAGGATCTTAGAAGCAGTTCTAAATCCTCCAAAATATCCTCTATACTCAAAATCATAACATGTATAATGATGTATTTTATCTCATTTTTCATTGACACACCACCTAATAATTTGGTCTTTACATCTTCTAAATAGATAAGACTCATCTCAAAAATAGAATTTGACATCATGCATGAATTTACGACTTTAGGTTTAAGGTATGTTAGTGGGAATTACACCACTAACAATGAAATTAATAATGTCAGCATACTAAGGCATATTCAAGGATCACAGCGAAAATAGCTTTTCATTCGAAAAAAAAATCATTAATATTATTATCATTATGATCAAAATCTACTTTCACTAATCTAGATAGTTGATCAGCCACCTAATTTTCAAATCCTTTCATATCAAAATATATTTACATCAAATTCTTATAACAATAAAATCTCTTTGATTAATCTACCTTTAACATCTTTTTTTGTTAATAGGCATTTGATATAAGATTGATCAATAAAAATTATTACTTTTGAGCCAATTAAGTAATATCTAAACTTATCAAAAGTAAAGATTGTTGTTAGCATCTCTTTTTTAGTTCTTATATAATGAATTTGCACATTATTAAGAATTCTACTAGATTAATAAATGATATAAATTTTCTTATCAAGTCTTCGCCCTAAAATCACTCCTATGGCATTATCACTAGCATCACACATCAATTCAAAATTAAGAGACAATTGAGGTGAAATGATGATAGGTGTAATAGCTAGGCATTTCTTAAGTTTCTCAAGTACTACTAAGAAATTATAGTTAAAATAAAAAGGTATGTCTTTTTCGAGGAAATGGCATAACAATTTAGTAATTTTTGAAAAATCTTTTGAAAATATCTATAAAATCCAGCCTATCTTTGAAAATTACGGACTCCCTTTACAAAAGTAAGAGGTGACAAATTTGCAATCACTTGGATTGTTACCATATTGACCTCCATACCCCTAAGAGATTTTATGTTTGAGGACATTACCTTCCTTTACCATAAACTAATATTTCCCTCAATAAAGTACAAAATATGTTTTCTCACATCTTATCAAAACTAACACTAATTGATTTAGGAAGATATTTAATGTCATTCCAAAGAATAAAAATCATCATTAAATTGTAAATGATAATCATCATACATCTTTGAAATATCACAAGGGCATTAAAAAAGTCAAATGGCATACCCCTAAATGCAAAGGTTCCATAAGGACTTGTGAATTTTTCTCATCTTGATCTTCTAAGGTAATATGAATCTTATAGTAACCAGTTGAGTAGCCATCTTCAAGATAATAGAAATGATGCCTAGCTAATCTTTATAGCATTTGGTAAATAAAGAGCAACAAAAAATGGTCCTTCCTAGTGGCTTTTTTAAGCTTCCAAAAATCAATATAGATCCTTCACTTGATCATAGTCCTAGTAGGAATAGGTTAATTTCTATCATTTGCAACGATAGTTAATTCTCCTTTCTTAAGGAAATAGTAAATATGACTAAACCAATTACTGCAAAAATTGGATAAATGATACCCTATCTAACCACTTCATTTTTTTTCTTTACCACTTCTTTCATGGTTAGATTCAACCTCATATATGGACCATTTTTAAGTTGATATGCATCTTCTAATAAGATAGTATGCATACAAATAAAATAATTAATCCCCTGATGTTAGTAGTAGACCAACCAAATGCTTTCTTATACAAACTAAGGACTTTAATTAACTTACATTCCATTCTCTTTCAAGCTCAGTAGAGATAATGACATGTAAAGTTCACTTCCTAAAAATGCATAATTTAAGTGGGAAGGTCTTTCAATTCTAACTTTAGTGTCTCAACTATAGATGGGTTCAAAGGTTTCACTAGGTATGATGTATCTAAAACTTCAAATATTTTCCTATATGTATTAGGGACTTTAATAAGAATAAATTACCCTCCATCTTGCACAAATCATCCTCACACAAAACTATATCCATCTGACTACCCACCCAGCAGTACCTCCATAATTTCCACTGTACAAGAGTTAATATAATCCACTCTATAATAATCCCACCCCATTACGTAGGAAATTTCATTGATTTAAAGAAATTAAAAGTGACTTTCTAATTTTTAACTTACATGTTTAGCTCTTCTTTTATAAACATCAATCATAGCTTAGTCAGTAGCTAAGAAAGGTCTACCTAGGATAATAAGTATTTTTCATGTCTTCCTCCATATCCAAATAATAAATCTATAGGGAAAATGAACATATCCAACTGCATTAAAACATCCTATATTATCCCCTTAGGATAGGTGAATGGATGGTTAGCTAGTTGCAGGGTAATAATGGTAGGGTAGACTTCTCCTTAATCGAGTCTCTTAAAAATATAAAATGGTATAAGATTGATACTAGAACCTAAATCACAAAACCCTCTCTCACAAAACTTATCTCTTATAGCCTTCATGATTGTGAATCTACCATGGCCTTTAATCTTCTGTGAGATTTTCTTTTGAATGATGGTGCTATACTCTTTGGAAAGAGTTACGGTCTCTTTAGAAAGAGTTATGGTTACAAAATCTCCTAATTTTCTCTTTTGATTCTTTCATAAATTTTTCATAGGTAAACATTTTCTTAGAGCTCCAGCAAAAGATATATTAAGTGTTAACTTTTTAGAGATCTCTAAAAATATTGAAAACTACCTATCTAAGTTTTTTAGCAATCTTTGAGGAAATGGAGGCGGTAGCCTTTCAACTACCTCCAAATAGGTTTTCATATTTCTTTAGTACATTGAGATGACTCTTGAATAATAATAAGTTCTAATGGGGTTTCCTCAATAATATCTTCTAGTGGCTTCTCCTTCTTTCTAACCACTTCCACTAATTCTTTTCCACTCCTCACCTGAATATCTTTATATTACTTCTTACCTTTTTCTTTTGGATTTATTTCAGTGTTACTAGAAAAGGTTTCTTGGGGTCTATTGGTAAAGATCTACCTAACTATCCTAATTAAATTTTAATATTTCTAATGGTAGCAGTCTGACTTTGTAATTACATTCCCATCTCCAAAATGAATTCTCTCAATGAAGACTATTTTCCCTTGGATGGATTATTTGAGTGAAATCTAGGGGGTAACTAGGCCGTCGATTTGCAAAATTTCAAGGACGTTGGTTCCAATTTCCTATTTGATTTGGTTGGTTAGAGTTCCGATTATTATTACCATTTTAATTATTACTCCAGTTAAAATTGAGATGATGTCTCTAATTAGGATTATAAGTTTTTAAGAAAGGGTTATTGGTTCTATTATTAATGGAATTAAGGGGCTTTACTCTTTCTAGATTTGGGTCACTTGAGAATCCAAATATATTATCTTCTATAATCAAAGTGAATTCTTGGGTGAATTGATTCCAAGATTATCAAATTTTTTAGGTATTCCATCTACTTGTTTAGTCAAATTGATAAAGTATCTGACTTAAAAACATTAGATATCTTCCTATGATTAACACTTTAAAATGGCTATTAAGACTTCTTGGTATTCATCTCTTTAATCAAAATATATGCCTCATCAAATGGCTTTGAGATCAATGAACCACCAATAATAACATCAATGATTCATCTAAGAGAAACTATAAGACCATTTTAAAAAGGCTTGAATGATTAGCTAATCAGGGAAGGCATGATAAAGATACTTCTCAAGGAGTTCTTTAAATCTATCCCATGACTTAAAAATGGATTCACCGCATAAATGGGTAAATGAGGTCATTATATTATTTCTAAGCCTAACATATTTATATGGAATAAAATATTTAGCTAAAAATTTATGGGCTAAGCTAAACTAGGTTGTAATTGAGCCTAGGGACAACGAATATAACTACATCATAGCTTTATTCATAAGTAACCTAAATCTAGTGACATCATCATAAACACCATTGTATTTAAAAGTTATGTACATTTCAAGAAATTTAGATATATGAAGAGTATGATATTCTGTTAGAGTTCCCATATTGCATGTTTTCATGATTTAAATTATTGTAGGTTTCAATTCAAAATTATTAGCCTGATTGCTAGGTCTATTTTATTGTAATCTAGGATATCTAGCTTGTAATTTTTATGATAACAAATATTATTGATTGAGATTTTATTTCTTCTAGCATATATATTAGATATATTTTTTTTATGCACTAATATTTCATGTACATCATACACCACTCAGGATTACTAAAGACTCAAATTTGGATAAAATATGAAGTCAATCAATAGAGTATGTAATTTTAACTTTCTTATATTTTCTATTTCTTGAGTCTAGCCATGTAAGGGTGTATGTAAAATTGGCGACTATGCACACCCACATAGGTGGATTGAGGAAAGTTTGTGATAAATTTTTTTTGAACTAATCATACCTTACGATTATGATTAGTTATACAAACAAAAGGGTTAACAACTAATTGAATCATTAATGTTATTAAAGTTATAATTGTATTGTGCGATGAAGATCATATTATAAGATTTGTTTTAATCTAAAAAGCCCTAGAAGCTAGATAAATTAAGTAAGAATTTTAAAAATAATATTTGAATTGATCACACTTTACCATAATAATTATACTGTATGATATTTAAAATCTTACTAAAATTATCCCCCGTGGTTAGTTAATTAAATCAAGCTTTAGTAAATCTGGCTAATCATACTGTATAATCTTGAAGATACTGTATGGTTGATAGAGATGAAAGTCAATCATACCATAGATTGTACCAGATGAAAATCTTGATATTTGAACTATTGATATTATACAATATTTATATCATAATGTACAAACATTTATATTACATGGATCATAATGTATGATGTGAATCTTATCAGATATTTAATAGAGACAATTTTCAATCATCCTGTAATCATCCTGTATGAATAAAGAAGAATTAAACTAATCATACCATACAAACTTACGACCGTATTGTATGATATAATTCCTGATTTGAATAGTTTTTGTAAATGACTATTTTCATCATATTGGATGAGTCTTATTTTTGTATTGATCATAATGTATGAACCCAGGTCATAATGTACAAACAAAGACATCTAAATTAAAAATTTAGAAGTTTTTAAGCCTTGTACTTAAGCATCCTTTTAAAGTCTTTTTCATAAGGGCTTTGGTTGTTGAAGGAACTATGATGGAGATTTTTTGGAGAGGCTTTGGGCTTAGAAATGAACAAGAAGGTGAGGTTTTGTGTGAGGGAGAAGGTGTGTGAGGGTATTCATATGGTTGCTCCAAATGAACTTGCACCTAGCTTCCTCCAGTGGCCTTCATGAGCTCTTGAAGATTATCTTAGGAGAGAAGCTTAAAACTCAAGATTCTAGCATTCTCTATCTTCACCGGGAGGGTGAAAAATGATTGCGGTTCTTAACCATCATCGAGAGGGTAAACAAGGATTTCAAGTTCCTTGCCTTCACCAAGAAGGTGAAAAAGGATTGAATGTTTACTACCCTCACCAGGAGGGTGACATAGCTTCTAGTTCTTCGTCGTACCAGGTTTGGTGGAAGTGATTATTGCTAGGGCTTCTCCGCTTTTAAGTGGGGAAAAAAGGAGAGTCACTATAGCCTTAGTGCAATACCTAGAGTTGAGGACTCTGGAGAGTACACGTAGGTCATGATGTTGATCAAACCACTATAAATTCTTTGGTGTACTCCATTTTATTTGTTTTTCCCATTCATGCATTTTTTTTTATTTCAGCATTTTGAATTTACTGCATAAAATTCATCATTTATTATTAACTACAATTAGGTTAATATTTGGTTTGCTAAAAGCAACATTTTCATATCTTTTATTAATATATTTGTGCCTCAAAATGAAAAATATTTTAAACTTTTATCCGCTTATGCATGTGTTAAGTTAATCAAAGATTTTTTTTAACTTGATTTCTATTATAAAACCAAAAAAGGTATTATTTTTGTAGCATTTATTTTTTGTTTTATAAAATATCAATTCACCCCTCCCTCTTGGTGCGCCTACAGTTAGTTCATCGAGGTCTTTCAACCTCTCTAAAATTTCAAGTGGTATAAGAGTGCGGCTTAGAATTTAGATTTTAAAATCATCAAGTGAAGATTAAATGGCACAAATTGGAAATAAAAAATTACAAAGGGTTATTCAATAAGTTGTCCACCATTTTTTAAAAACATTCCCATTGATTTTTAGAAAATTTGCATGTTTGCATTTTTGCATTCTAATGATAATAGAATTTGGCATATGATTCAAACTGGTTATTCACTTCCTTCCTGAATAGTTAATGGAGTTAAAACTAATATTCCCTTTACTAAATTAAAGTATGATGATAGAGAGCTTGCTTTATTGAATGCTAAATATTTGAATTATTTTTTCTATTCTTTGAAATTTGAGGACTATATGCTAGTATCTACCTATACTATGAGGAAAGAAATATGGGATAGACTGTACATCACATATGAGGGAACTAGTCAAGTCAAAAAGTTTAGGTTAAACATTCTACTATATGATTATAAACTTTTTTGGTTGAAACATAGCAAGATTATATCAGAAATGTACACTAGGTTTATATAGATAGTGACATCCCTGCATAGATTAGGTAGAGAACTTTTTAATTCTAAAAAGTCCATAATGCTAAAGTCACTGCTATCTCATAATAAAAAAAATTTAAATGTATATTTGATTGACAACTTACTTGCCTAGCTCATTTCCTATGAGCAAGGTGTGAGAACGATTACTTGATATAGGTGACAAGAAATAGGAGAAGACTATGATGACCTTGAAAGCAAATGACTCAAACATTAACAGTTCTATAGTGGAGGAGGACAATGACATTGCGTTGATGACCCATCACTTAAAAAACTAAAAAGAAAGAAAAAATGTCATCAATAATAGTGGAGCAAAGGTAAAAGTAATAAAAATTTTAAAGCTTCATCTAACACAACATGTTTTGAATGTAGGATACCATCATATCTTTGAACAGACTACCCAAACCTAAAGATTCACCCAATCAAAGAGAAGGATAAAGAGAAGGAAAAATTCAGGAAGTGGAAGCAGTGGACATAGAAGGCATTTTGTGCTTACTCTGGCTCATAATCATAATAACAAGAAGTAGAAGAGAAGGTAATAAATTTGTGTCTCATGGATAATAATAATCTTGATCAGTCAGATCAAGATGAGATATGTCAGCTATCTTATGATGAATTATTTATTATTTTGGAAAAAAAACCACGATTCATGAAGAAAGATAAAAAAATATATTCTAGTTTAAACATTGATTTTACTACCCTATAAAAAGAGCATAATTATTTAAAAATTGAACATTCTAAGTTAAATAATAATTAAATGATGTTACTTGATGAGTTTGATACATTAAATATGGAGTACATTGATCTATCTATTGTATATGAGTCCTTAAAAGCAAAATATATTAAACTAAGAGACTCATTCAAATAATTAAAGGCATGTGCATCCAAACTAGATGGTAGTGAGCATGCATTAAAATTAGAAGTGGATAGTCTTAAAAATGCAAACCAATTTTTAAAAGCCAAAACGCATGCATTATAGTAAAAAAAATTACCACCTACTTTAACATAATGGTTCAACCCCATATCAGTGCATGCCTCATATAACCCTAGGAAATGGTTTATCCCCAGTAAAAACTAGTAAATCCATTCCTAGGGGTTAGGTGTCATTCTTGTGGCATGCCAGGTCACATGGACCAAACTTGCACTATCCACCATAGGACAAATCTAGTATGGAGGACAGAATTACATGCATCACAACATAGCATGCATACAATTCATTTATCATAGCATAAGGTGGAACCAAAACTCACTTGGGTTACCAAATCTAATGCCTGATTAATTTTATAGGTATGCTATCATAAAAGACCTAGTTAGAGCATACAATACCTAGATAGTGGATGTTCAAGACACATGACTGAAGATTTGAATCAGTTTATCATACTGGAGGCCAGGTGAGGAGGCAAGATCACACTGGGAGATAACACCACTAGAAAAGTGCTAGGCTCAGGTATAATTGGCAACTCAAAGAATTTCATAATTTAAAATGTCTTACTAGTATATGGTCTAAAGCATAATTTACTTACCATTAGTCAGTTCTGTGACAAGAGTTTTGAAATGAAAATTTTAACTACAAAATGCATGATCAGCTTGAATGGTAAATTAGTCTTAAAAGGGGAAAGAGTAAATAATATTTATATTCTTGATTTAAACTATATTGAATATTCTAATACCTTGTGTTTTAAAACTATTATTGATGAATCATGGCTATGGAATAAGAGATTTTATCATGCAAGCATGAATATCCTTAGGAATATTACCCAAAAAGATCTAGTTAGAGGCATACCCAAGTTAGATTTTACTAAGGACCACTTATATGATGTCTACAAACTAGGAAAATAAATTAAGTCTTCATTTCATTCAATCAAGGAATCAACACCTCTAGGCCACTAAAAATTCTTCATATGAACTTATTAGGATCTATTAGTATAGCCATCATAGGAGGGAAATTATACAGATTTGTCATTACTGATGGAATGTTCTAGATTCACCTGGTTTAGATTCTTAGCACAAAAAGAGTGTATCATTTGAGGAGTTTAGAACCTTCTCCACCTAGATATAAAGAAAATTAATAAATGAAATATCAACCATTCATAGTGATCATAGTGGAGAGTTTGAAATGATAAATTTGAAATGATAAATTTGAATCTACTTGTCTAGGTTTAGGGATGGAATATAACTTTTTTACCCCTAGGACCCCTTATCAGAATAAAATAGCTAAAAATAAATAAAATTTTGGTAGAAGCTGCTAGGGCCATGATAGTTGAATAATCTCTCACTTGATACTTTTGAGTAGAAGTAGTAAATATTATTTGTTAGTTTTTTATGGTGAATGTTAGATCCAAGTTAAATAAGACATCATATGAACTTCTTAAGGCTAGGAAACCCAACCTTTCTCACTTGTATGTATTTCGATATAGATGTTTTATCCTGATCAATGGAAAACCACCTCTAAAAAAATTTGATTCCAAATATGATGAAGGAGTCTTCTTAGGATATTCATCTATAGGTAAAGCCTATAGGATTTTTAATAAGAGGACCTTAAAAGTAAAGAGTCTACCCATGTTATGTTCGATGAATCTGATAAATCATCTGAACCTAGGTCAGAAGAAGAAGAAGAAGAAGTAAATATCACCCAAGTGGTAGAATCCATTACCCTAAGAGATATAGTAGAACCTTAGGAGCCCTTACCTAGAGAATGGAGATACTCATCTAGCCATCCTAAAGAACATATCATAGAAGACCCATATGAAGGTGTTAAAGACTAGGTATGTACTAGGAAGGAGTTAGTCATTTACATTTATCTCCATAATAGAACCGTCTACTTAGATCAAGTCTTAGCTGATGAATTTTGGATCATCATAATACAAGAAGAGCTAAATCAATTTATTATAAATGATGTATGGGAACTAGTAGTGGTCGATCCAAGAAGTTTTTATAGAGGGGGAATTTAAAAAAAAAAAAACTCTAAACTTTTTTCATACGGGCTTGAGACCAATATTAACAATTTTAAAAAATTTTATTTAAAAATTAAATTACTAAATATAAGATAAAATACACTTACAATTTATACCTTATGTTCTTCATAATTTGAAAAAACTTAATAATAACATCATTATCAATACAATCTAAAATTTCTTTTTTAATATAAGTGATTAAGGCAAAACAGTTTCCTCTTGTTATTAGTGAATTAGAAAAATGATCTCATTTTTTTATACATAGAATCAACTTAAGGAACCTAGCTCCAATATTCTTTTAATGGACAAAATTGAGACAATTTTTTAGTTTAATGGCCAGATTATACTCCTAAAAAAAAGAATTCATGCTTTAATTTTATTTAATGGCTAGATTTTATTCTTCAAGCAAACTTGACAGCTAAGACATTCCAAATCAGAGCAAACTCAGCATGGAATGCCAAACAGAAAAATAAAACATTTGGATTTTTCTATATTGTCGGATCTTACATGTGCGTGGCAGCTAAAAAAAAAGATTCTAATTTACTATTGAATCTGAAAGCACATTCTTACCTTTGCTGTCGGCCAGAACCAATACGAAGAAGGAGATGACTTCCTATGCCACTGTTTATGAAATTCAAAAGCAAGGGATTTGTTCTTGCGGATGAGTGCTTCCTGTGACGGACGAGAGTAAACTAGTCTTCTTGGATGGCGGACGCACCGGCTGGATGCACCACTGGAGGCCGGAAGTAGAGCCGTAGAGGCGACTTCGCCATGAGTTGGATAAGAGGTTTTGAGCGGCAACTTTCTATCTTTCTGAATTTGAATCACTAAATCCAAACATATATTAGGCTTTCCCACTGCCCAAAAGCCCTAATCGCATACATGTAATATTTTTTTTTAGAGGGGGCATGAGCCCCCTCAGGACCCCGCCTGAATTTGCCGTTGGGAACTAGTTAGAAAACGTAAGGACCATAATGTTGTAAGAACTAAGTGGGTTTTTAGAAATAAAATGTATGACTCTGGAATAGTGGTAAGCAGTAAGGCTAGATTAGTAGCTAAGGGATATAATCAGATTGAAGGAATATATTTTGAAGAAATATTTGCCCCAATAGCTAGACTAGAAGCTATTAGAGTGATACTAACCTTTGCCTACTTTAGAGGATATAAGTTATATCAAATGAATGTTAAGAGTACCTTTTGATTGGGGTCATTAAAGAAGATGTATAGGTCAACCAGCCCCCAGGTTTTAAAAATTCTCAATTTCTCAATCATGTGTTCAATTTAAAACAAGCATTATATGGATTAAAGTAAGCACCTAGAGCTTGGTATAAAATGTTGAGCACATTCCTCCTAGATAAAACCTTTGTTAAGTAGTATAAACCACCCTATTTCTTAAGAAGTTGAAGAAGATCTACTCATTATTCAGATTTTTATCGATGATATATTATTTGAATCCATAGATAAAAATCTATGCAATGATTTTCCAAAGAAATGAGTAAAGAGTTTGAGATAAGTATGATGGAAGAGTTGAACTATTTTCTTAGATTTAGTATATAGTAAAGGGATCATGGAACCTTCCTTAACCAATTGAAATATAGCAAGGGTATTCTTAAGAAATAAGAGATGGATAATGCTAAAGTAATAAATACTCTCATGAGCTCTATTATTTAGTTAAATAAGGATCAAAATGGAAAATCAGTTGATCAGAAAAAATATAGAGGGATAATTAGATCACTTCTTTTCATGACTACCAGTTGACCTGATATAATATATAGCGTATGTCTATGTGCTAGATTTTAGATAGATCTAAAAGAATCTTATATGAATGCTATTAAGTGAATCCTTATATACCTATTAGGTATAAAAGGCCTAGGTATTTGGTACCCTGAACATATCTCATCCATTGAGATCATATGATATTTAAACTCTTGACCTTTTATGATATAGGGTAGATAGGAAAAGCACATCAGGAACCTATAAATTTATAAGCAAATCATTAATCTCTTGGTCTAGTAAAACGTAAAATTTAGTAGCCCTATCCACCGCTAAGGCGGAATACAATGCCATAGGAAGCTATGTTGCTCATGTGCAATAGCTAAAGTAAAAAATCTTAGATCTTCGACTACCTATAGGCACAATTCCTATCATGTGTAATAATACTAGTGCCATTTGTATTTCAAAAATTCAATTCAACACTCTTGTACAAAGCATAGAAACATTAGGAATAATTTTATAAGATATCATGTAACCAAGGGAGATATAGAATTGTACCATATAGCTACTAGAGACCAATTGACAGACATCTTCACCAAACCCCTAGCATATGACACCTTTAGCACCTTAAGGACTAGAAAGTTGTTATTGAAATTCATGCTTGATTCAGGATGAATTTAAATATTTCTATCATTTGAAATCAACCATTCATTTTTGTGTGCTTTAAGTATATGTCATTTTGAATTTATATGTTTATATTTTTATTTTATTTTAATTTTATTTTTTGATTATTTATTTAGTATATGTTCCCTGATCATCACACACCCTTCATTGTCTTAAAAAATTCAAATATCTAGAATTCTAAATTTTTTCACATCGTATTATATTGTTCCCTTCACATTATACAATCTACACACTCCTACATAAATCTCTGCCCTCAATTTAATCAATGGCTCAAATATGCTTAATTATCTGCAATCATGATGTACGAATATCCTTTCGTACTATGTGATAAATGTGTTAAAAGTTATTAGACAAATTTAAGTCAGCCGTCATGATAATAATTTCTTTTCATACTGTAAAAATATATGTTCCTACTGTGTGATGTATTTAGTCAAAAAAGCATTCAGATGACTCCTCAAGATGAATAAGATCTCTTAAGATCATTAAGAATGATACTGATCGTACTGTATGATTTAACTGCCTTTTTTTTTTAGAAGTCATCCAAATGATTTATCTCCTGATTGTGCTGTACGATTAGCTAAAATGTCTATAAATTAAATGGATTTATATAGTTTGGTTCACTCAAATCCTTGAATTCATTTCTTCTCTCAACTTCTACCTCACAATATTACATACTCAAATGGCCAGAGGCAGTAAATACGGTCGCATGATCCAAGGTGGCTCTTCCTCTCATCACCCTATTGATGATTGCCTTTAATCCATTGAAGATAAAGTTGCATACCATATATACGAGGAAGCTTGCATCACCCCCTTTAGATTGTTAAATCAGCATGCACTGAACTATAAGGTGATGAACTTTTTTACATCCACTACTCTTCAATTCCTTATGAATCTTGTTTTCCCTTTCAATTCATAATTTCTATATGAATTCCTCTAAGCGTTAGTTTTGAACCTCCTCTCTTAAGATCATACATCTCTAGGAGGGCCATAAAGATCACCAAGGAAGATTTAGGTGAATACCTCCAACTTTCTACAGAAGGACTACGAACCTAATCAATAGCCTCTAGGGGTGATTTTGATTAGACTATGGCCAATATAACCATTCAAAATATTGCCCTAAATCAACACCAACAACTAGTCCACTCACTAAATTAAAATACTTGTGTTATCCAGCATGTTCTTTAAGCTTCAATTATACTTAAAGATGGAGATTGTGTAAATATCACTCCACTCCTTTCTTGGTCACCAACATCATGTCAGATACCCTATTTGATGAAACTGAAATGCTTATAAATTATATCTAGAACTTGAACCCCATTTGAATTCCCTCAACTAGAAGAAAATAAAATATCGCTCTTGGTCACGTCATTTCCTCCTATAAAATAAATATGAGCTTACCTACCCTGCACCTCCAAAAATGTTCTTATTTTTATAATAATTCTTCCTTCCATAATCTCTTCAATCACCACCGAGGCAAGAGCATGACATACCTAATTTTGATGAATAAGGGGGAGATGATCTTGTAGTTTCACCTATATAATAACTAGCACAATTACCAATGCCACCACCTACACTATCCTATACCTCTTACCCTTAGAATATCATCTAGAGTCATATATTCAATAACAACAATAACAATAGCACAAGGAAGATATGGTGTGATTTGGAGAACAATTCTCCTCGATTCACAAATATATCCAATCACCACCACCAACACCACTTGATTACAGGCCTTCCTACTTTTAGAATTTGTGTGTTGTACTTCAGGTTTTTTATGTTAGGTAGTTTCTTCTATGTCTTGTGTGTTCTTCCTTTTTGGTTTTTGGTTGCCTCTATGTTTGCAGTTATTAATCAATCTTTTCTATGCACATTCCATTTGTGTTCTTCAGATTTATCTTATTTTTTTAAAGTTTAAAAAAGTTAAAAATTAAAAATATTAATAATAATAAAATAAAATTCTAACCCAATTTTTAAAATCTATCACCTAGTGAGCGAAATGTTAAAAGAAAAGAACTTTAACTTGCCTTTCAACAAAAAATGTTTGCCATCATTAAAAAGGGGAGATTGTTGCAATACAGGATCCCTAGCTTGTGGTTTTGATGATAATAAATATTATTGATTGATATTTTATTTCTCCTAGTAAATATATTGGATATTATTTTTTTTCTATGCGCAATAACATTTTAGGAACATCTTACACCGCTAAAGATTACTGAAGACTCATATTTTCATAGAATAGGATATCAATCAAAATAGTCTATAATTTTAACTTTCGTATATCTTTTATTTATTGAGTCTCACCATGTAAGGGTGTAGGCAAAATTGGCTACCTTACACATACCCATAGAGGGAGTGATGAAAATTTGAGATGAAATTTTTTTTGAACTAATCATATTGTACAATTACGATCATACTATATGATCTATTATACTAGGAAGAGGGTTAATAACTAATTGAGTATTAATGTTATTGAACTTATGATCATACTATACAATGAAGATCATACTGTATGATTTATTTTAATTTGAAAAATCCTAGCTACTAGATAAATTATGTAAGAATTTTTAAAAATATATTTTGAACTAATCATGTTATATAATAATAATCGAGTATATGATATTTAAAATCTTACTTAAATTATCCTCCCTGATTAGTCAATTAAATCAAGGCTTATTAAATGTGGCTAATTATATTGTTTCATCTTGATTGTATTGTACAATTGACAAAGATAAAATCCACTCATTTTTTAGATCCTACAGGATGAAAATCTTAACTTTAAATTATTCATATAGTACGATATTCATATCATATTGTACAAACTATTGATATTAAATTGGCCAAATTGTACGATGTGAATCATACCGGATGATCGACATGAATGATTTTCAATCATCCCCATAGTCATCCTATATGAATAGAGAAGAATTAATCTAATTATAGCGTACAAACATATGATTCTATTATATGATATATTTATTGATCTAATAGTTTGTTTGAATGACTATTTTTATCGTACTAGCTAAGTCTTATTTTTCAAACTGATCATATTATATAAACCCAAATCATACTATATGAACATAAACAGCTAAATTAAAATTTTAGAATTTTTTGAAGCATTATACATAAGCATCCTTTTGAAGAATTTTTTATAAGGACTTTGGCTGTTGAAGAAACTTTGAGGGAGATTTTCATAAGAGGATTTGGACTTAGAGAGGAAGAAGAAGGTATGGTTGTGTGTGAGAAAGAAGGAGTGTGAGGGGTATTCACATGGTTTCTCCAAGCCAACTTGCATCTAGCTTCCTCCTGTGGCCTTGTTGAGTTCTTGAAGATTCTCTTGGGAGAGAAGCTTCAAAGTCAAGAGTCTAGGGTTCTCTACCTTCACAATGAGGGTGAAAAAGGATTGTGGTTCAATGCCATCACTAGAAGGGGAAGAAAGATGATAGGTTCTCTACCTTCACTAGAAGGGTGAAAATGATTGAAGGTTTGCTATCATCATAAGGATGGTGAAATAGCTTTCGGTTCTCTGCCCCACTGGGTTAGGTGGAGGTAATTCTTGTAAGGGCTTCTCTGTTTTATTGTGGGGGTAAAAAGAGTATCACTATAGTGTCAGTGTAATACCCAGAGTAGAGAACTCTAGGGAGTGGATGTTGGTCAAGATTGATTAAACCACTATAAAATCTATGGTATGCTCTTTCTTATTTCTTTTTTACCTTTATGTAATTTTTTTTTTATTTCTGCACATTGAATTTACTGCTCGAAATTCATCATTTATTATCAACTATAATTAGGTTAATTTGTGGTTTTCTAAAAGGAAAATTTTCATATTTTTGTGCCTCAAAATAAAAATATATTTTAAACTCCAATTTGCTTTGGCATGTGTTAAGTTAATCACTTAGATTTATTTTTTCAAAACTTATTTTCTAGCATAAAATAAAAATAAAATAGGAATTATTATTGTTGTATATAATTTTTTTAAAAGTACTAATTGTACCCTTCTCTTGGTGCTCCAAGTGTTAGTTCATCGAGGTCTTACACTCCCCCTAAACTTCCATATTTATGCTTTCATGAATGCCTTGAAACATTAAGTTACGTCACATAGAAACTTTCCTTAAGCCTTCCGTATGGCCTTAGCACCTCAATCCTAATGCTAAGTAGCCTAACACCTAACAATGCTACGGAAAAGCACTTGAAATTGGAGAATGGTGGTTAAAAGGTAAAGAGAAATCTTCATTAAGAAAGCTCTTTACAAGGCTTGAAAACATGGATGTTATGGTGCGAGTTACAAATGAGGGGGTGGATTCCTATTTATAGTCCTCCACTCATTATCCTAGAACACTAGAAAGGACTACATAATACATATGTGTGGAGTACTCTAGAAGAATCCATACTATTCCTACACACATTCTCTTTATATTACAATAATCTAGAGGTTTTTGGAGTTATCCAAAATACTCTCTAAGTCCCTATATATATAATTATATCTATATTACTCTAGAGATATATAAAACATTCTAGACTTCCATAATCTTCTAGAGGTTTCTAGCATCATTTGCAGTATTCTGGACTTGAGTAGCACCTTCCAGATCCTTCTAGAAAATGATGAGTCCATATTTTGAGGGCTCATGTTAGGGGTGTCAAAATGAGTTTGTAGTTTAGAATTTGGTCAAACCTGAATTGACCTGGGTTTAATTGGGTTGTCCCTAACCTAACCCATTTTTTCAAATGGGTCAAGAAATCTAACTCGGACTTGACTCGCATGGGTTGTTGGGTTGACCTAACCTGATTCGTGAACATAAAATAAGTACAGAGGCAGACGCGTACGAGCTGAGCCTTGCAATGTGAGACGAGGAGCGAGCAAGGGCTGGGTTTTTCATGAATTTTTGGGAGGTGGCCAACGGTTTAAGTGTTCTTGGATGTGGCATCGTGATGAGAGGTGGTGGCCACTCGGTTGAGAGGTGGCGATAGTGGATATGAGCTGGTAGAAGAGGCAGCGGCCAATAAGTTTGATGTTCTGGGAGGTGGCCTTAGGATGAGAGGCTGATGACTCATTTCGGACAGGCAGAGATGATAGTTTTGGCAATTAGGGAAATTTTAACTTTAGCAAAGTCGCGAAGGAACCTCTATTTATAGCCAGTTTAAATGTGTCAACTCGGGTCTTTTTTGGGTTTCTGGGTCAACCCGAAATTGACCTGCTTTTGAAATGAAATTTTTTTATTTGGGTTTTATGTCAAGTCAAATATTGCCACCCATAGCTCTAGTAAGTTTCCTTGCCTCCATTAGCAATGTCATTCCCTATTTAGCATGAATAACCTCATGAAGCCTTGGTGGGGCATGACAGTTAGCATATTGCCTAAATGACTTAGGTTGATTATTCTCTTATATTTGTTCAACCATTTTAATATCTTTTTGTGAATTTATAGGTTTTCTAGATTTTTTAAGTATCTTTTCAATTTTTAAATTGAATAAAATTTCTACTGGTTGTTTATTACCATGCATGCAATTCGATTTGATGCATGCCTTCAACCATTTTTTAAATCTTTTCATAAATTATTAGCTTCTCGTATTCTCTAAATGGTTTAGGTTAATTATTCCCTTGATTTTGTTCAACCATTTTTTAAATCTTTTCATAAATTATTAGCTTCTCATTTTTGTAAGTATCTTTTCAATTTTTAAATCATATAAAATTTCTACTAGTTTATTACTCTACTTGAAATTCAAATTGGTTTGCTCTAAATGTTCAGCTATTTAATAATTGGTTTCAATTCTCTAACTGAGGAAGTTCAAGGAAGTCTTAAATGAATATGATTTACTCGAAGTCGATTCACCTTGATTTAATCATTTCGGTGTGGGCCTACTTAATTTGATTTATTTGAATTAATCAGAAGCATTTTAGTTAAGTTCATTTAACTTGAATTAGCTTTCATGTTTTAGATTAATTTAACCCAACTTGGTGTTATTTATTTTTTATCTTAATTTAATTTATATTTGGTTCAGTTTAACTCAAATTAAGTCGATTAAAATCAAAAAATTTAGTTAAGTTAATTTGATGTGATCACACTCAATTTAATGCAACTTAATAGAGTTTTGGATGGATCAACTATCATGAACCAATCAAATTGAATTCACTGACCCAACTTAATTAATTAAAATCAATTAAGTTAAGGATTCAATTAACGTCAAGGAGTTTATCATGGTTGATCAGATTGCTTTGTGTTGGGTCAATATTAGACTTCAAATTAGAATTGAATTTATCGACTAAACTCAAATCAACCTATCTAACCTAATGTACGAGGTTCAATTATATTAAATTAAGTAACTAGATTATAATCTAAGTTCTTTTTAGGGTTGGCCCATCTTAGAATTACCTTAGGGACCTTATTATTTTCTAAAGCCATTGGGAAGTACTTTACGGGGTTTGTTTTTCTTCTATGGCTTATCAATACTATGCCATTGGGTATTCGCCTAAGGTGGATCATAAAAGAAATTTCTATACTATGGTAGGATGGACTAAATATCATGCCCTAGAACCTAAATCGGAAGAATTGCGCATCTCTTTATCATTTCAATTAACTACCATATCTTACAAATTGAATTCAGGAAATACAAGGATTTCAATCTCTCTCTCTCTCTCTCTCTCTCTCTCTCTCTCTCTCTCTCTCTCTCTCTCTCTCTCTCTCTCTCTCTAGCGATTCGAAGGCAATTCTGGATCCGATGATTCAGGAGCTTATTTTTATGAAAGATCCATCGTGATCTTTGGATTTTTTTTTAATATTTTCTTTTTTCTTGTTCTTTTCATCTTTGTGGTGGGTTTTTATCGTGATCAAGCCCATCTAGGGTTTGACAGATTTATATCATTTAAAGATGGTATCTTTCTCGAATCTTTGAGAATTTGGTTCAAGGATTGTCGAATGAGTTGGATAACAAGAATATGGTTCATTCTAGAGTGGACGAAGGTGGTATGCTTAAAAAATATGTAGGTAGTGATCCTAACCCTAATGATCGGGTTAGGAAATATCTTCCTAAATCTTTCAAAGAGGCTCTATCTAGCTCTTATGGTAGTGCTAGTTCGTCAATTAACATTACTACTTCTTCTTTTAATAGTTTACCTGCTATTCTTGTTTATGATGAGGATATTATAAAGCTTGCGAAACCTTTTAAGTATGCTTTGGTTGGTAAGTTTTCTTTTAAAAGACTGTTTATGGAAAAAAATAGGACTTTCTTTCATAGCTTAAAGCTTTTGGGGTCATTTACTATTAGCCTTCTGGATCCTCATCATGTCTTTATTAATCTGTCTAATGATCTTGATTATTCAAGAACTTTTTTAGGAGATCTTATTACGTGAGAAACTATCATATGAGATTGCTAAAGTGGTTGCCGGATTTTGATATAAACTCAAAATCTCCTATTTGTCCTGTGTGGATTTCTTTACCTAATCTTCGTATGCATTTCTTTAATTATTCTATTTTGCTAGCTATCAGGTCTATCTTTGGTAGGCCTCTTCATGTTGATCAAGCTACTGCCAATAAATCTAGGCCTTCTGTGGCTAGAATTTTGGTAGAATTGGATATTACGAAAGATTTTCCCAAAGTGATTTGGTTGGGATCTGAAAATAATGGTTATTCTCAAAAGATTGAGATAAAAAATGTTCCTATTTTTTAATCATTGTAAAATTCATGGGCATTATAATAAGAACTGCTTTATTCTTAATCTTTCTTTGAAATAAAGGTACCAAAATCAAAAAAAAATCTGAGAAAGGGAAACAGAAGAATCCTACTGGAACTCTGGCAGTGGGGATTGTAAAGGTTGTTGAGATGGAAAATTTGGGAAATGAAAAATAAATTGATTCTTCTTGAAAGAATTAAGAGGTTACTACTGAGCATGATAAAAAGGCTTGGGATATGGTTTTGTATAAAGAAACTTCTTTCTTAGAAGTTAAAAATAATTTTTCTATTATGGATAATTTTGAGAATTCTTTAGATTTGGATAACTCTTTATTGCATACTGAAGATTATGTTAATGAGCTTGTGTAGTAAAAGGGAAAATGTGATGTTATTGAATTTACTTTGTCAAATTCTACTAACTATTCGGAGAATGTTGAGAAGGAATTAGAGGAAGGGGAATTTCTTCTGATCAAGACATAGGTGAGCATTTCATTAATGATTCTTTGGTTATTATTGACACTTCTCATAGAAGCAATGTGGAGAAGGGTAAGCCTATCAATTTTGTTTATAATACTAGATTCAAAAATAAGAAAAATAAGAACAAATTTGTGGCATGTATGAAAATTTCTAGTTCTTTAACTAAATCCTTTTTGTTTCATAATTATTGATTAATTTTCTGATTTGGAATGTTAGAGGGATTGGATCCCCCTCTATTAAAAATAGGATTCATAACTTAGTTTGTATTCAATGCATTGATTTCTTGGTTATTTTGGAACCTATGATTAATGTTTCTAGGATTAAGTTTGTTGACAAACTTTTGGGCTTTGAAAATTTCTTTGCTAATAAGTTTAACAAAATTTGGTTATTTTGGTCCAACAAGGTTTGTTAAATGTTATTGATGATTTTGCATAACTGGTTAATGTTTATATTTCTTATTTTAATTTTTTTGTTAAAGGTTCTCTTGTTTATGCTGCCTATAATAGGTATGGTAGAAGATTTCTTTTGGAATGATCTTGTTGCTTTTTCTTCCTCTTTCAATAAACCATGGTTGGTTGGGGGTGAATTTAATACTATTCTTAATTCTAATGAAAGAATAGGGGGTTGTGCTCCTAACATGTTTTCTATGGACGATTTTTCTAATATGATCTTTTATTGCAATTTGGTGGATTTTGGTTTTGTTGGCTCTAAAGTTATGGAAAAGATTAGATAGGATTCTTTTTAATAATAATTGGATTTCTTTCTGGCCTATAACCTCTATTGAGCATTTAAGCAATTCTCTCTCAGATCATTGTCCTTTACTGATTTCTATCAAAGTGGATAAAGGTAATTGCAATGCTTGTCCTAGTTTTCGGTTTCAAAATATGTGGTTGTAACATTCAAAAATTTTTAAGGTAGTTTTTTCTAATTTGAATGCCTTCATTTCTCCTGATAATTTTGTTTGTGGTATGATTAAACTTTGGCTTAAGATGAAAAGATTGAAACAATGTTTAAATTGGTGAAATAAACACAATTTTAAGAATATTTTTGCTAATACCAAAGAGATGGAGGAAATGGTTTGCTCTCTCAAAAACCTAGTGGTTTTTTATCCTAATCTTATTTATAGTTTGAATTCAGCTAAAGATGAATTGGTTAAGTTTCAGGATATGGAGGAGACTTTTTGGAAACAAAAGGCTGCTACTAAATATTTAAATGAGGGTAATAGAAACACCAAATATTTCCATGCCTTGGTTAATAAGAAGAAAAGCCTTAATTTCATTAGCAAGGTGAAAGATGATCAAGGTAATTAGATTGATGATACTCTTTTACCTGATTCAATTACTATGTATTTTTCTAACATTCCTTGTAATAATAAGGGAGTGATTCCTCTTGTTAATTCTCAAGTTATTAGTACGGTCATTACCTTTGAAGATAATTCTGCTCTTACTTTGATTTCTTCTGAGAATGAAATTTTTTCAGCAATTATGTCTATAAATTCTAATTCGACTGCTGGACCTGATGGATTTACTTCTTTATTTTTTTAAAAAATTTGGTATATTATTAAATCTGATTTTATTATAGCTGTGGTTGATTTCTTTGATGGTAATAAGATGCCTAAATTCTTTACTTGTACTGTTATTATTTTAATTCCTAAAAAGGAGAATTTAGACACTTTGGCTGATTTTAGGCCTATTACTCTTTATTTTTATTTTCAATAAGCTTACTTCAAGATTATTGCTTTGAGGTTAGGTACTATATTACCTAAAATTATTTCTCCTAATCAATCTGGTTTTGTAAAAGGGAGACTTATTTCTGATAACATTTTGCTGACCCAAGAGTTGGTTCAATATTTGGATGTAAAAACTAGAGGTAATTTGCTTTTTAAACTAGACATTTCTAAAGCCTTTGATAACTTGTCCTGGGAGTTTTTATAATATATTCTTTCTTTATTTGGTTTTTCTTATTCTTTTGTTGGAATTATTAAGAATTCGATTGAAAATGTTTGGTTTTCAATCTTATTCAATGGAGATTCCAATGATTTTTTTCATTCTTCTCATGGTGTTAGGCAAGGTGATCCTTTGTCACCTTTTCTTTTTATAATTGCTATGGAATATTTCTTTAGATGTTTAAATGTTCTTTTTGAATGTTATCCCAGTATGTATTTTAGAACTAAGGGTGGTTTACCCATTTCACATCTTTGTTTTGCAGATGATTTTATTATTTTTGCTAATGCTAGCTTTAATCATGTTAAGAAAATCAAGGATCTTCTTGGTTTAATTTATTTTGAGAGTGGTCTCCAGTTTAATGCTAATAATTGTTCTTTTTATACTTCTAAATGTATTTCTATATCTAATATTAACAAAATTGGTGCTTATACTAACTTCTTGGATTGCCTTTAAAACATTTGGGTTCTCCTATTTTCAAAGGTCGTAAGAAATCTGACTTGTTTAATGAGATTCTTAAAAAGATAGCAAGCTATATTTCTTGTTGGGAATTTAATTTTATTTCTTATGGTGGTAGGCTTACAATTATTAAGATTACTTTAAATTCTATGGCTTTTCACTTATTTCAAGTTATTAAACCTAATGTTGCTACAATTCTTAGATTGGAACGGATTCTCAATAAGTTTTTTTGGGGTTCTCGATCCAATTCTCATAGAATTCATTGGTCTTCTTGGCATAAGCTGTGTGGTTCATTGAATGAGGGAGGGTTAGGCTATAAGACTATTTCTAACTCTATCACAGCTTCTTCTTTTAGGATGTGGTGGAACGTTAGAAAGAATAAAATTTTGTGGGCTAAATTTATGTCGTTCAAATATTGCAAAGGTAAGCATCCTTTATGTTGTTTTTTATAAACTTGGTGATTTTGCTATTTGGAAAAGAATGTGTGCTATTAGGCATATTGTGGAACCTCTCATTATTTGGGGTTTAAACTCTGGTAATTCTTTTTTTTTTGGCAAGATAGATGGCTTAATAATGATTCTATTGATGTTCTTTTTTCCACTTCTTCTTTTTCTTCTATCAAAGTTAAGAACTTTGTTAATAACAATAATTGGGATATGGATGTTATTATGGAACTGGTGACTGCTGAAATTGGTAATAAAATTAAGGAGGTGTGTTGTTTTGCTTGTATTGAGGATCATATTATGTTCAAGCTTTCCTATAATGGCTCTTTTATCTTTAAAATTGTTTGGCATTACATTAGAGAGATAAAGGATGTGACAATTATTTTTGATAGAATTTGGAGTAAAAATATTCCAACTTCTTATTCTATTCTGGTTTAGAGAATTTATAGTAAGTACATTTTTATGGATTTTGTTTTGATGAAAAAAGTGTTTTATTTACCTTTTAAATGTTTGTATTATTCTCATATTGAAAGTATTGATCATATTTTTATTAATGGTGCTATTGCTGCTAAAATTTGGCGTTGGTATGATGAGTTTTTTAATACCTATTTTTTTGGATCATCTCTCATTTAATCATTTTCTTACAGCTTTATTTCATAATACTACTAGAGGTCACATTAAAGTTGTTATGGTTGTGTTCTCATTTGGTTTATCTGGAAGAAACGTTCCTATGAACCATAAGAGAATTATTGCTAGAGCCAAAGATAAAATTATTAATCTCTTTAATGCTGATCTTTTCAAGATTGGTTAGTTTTGTGGCTGTAAGGCTATGGCTAAGAAGCTTTGTTCTAAGATCTTTGACAATGAGACTATTAATTATCTTAAATTTGTCTATTGGAGAAAGCTGAGGGATTGTTTTATTAAAATTAATATTGATGGTTTAGTGGCAAAATGGTAAGTGTGGTTGTGGTGGTATTTTGAGAGACAAGGAAGGTAATTTGCTTATTTGTTTTTCTTGCCTGCTTTCTTTTTGTTCTACCCTGTATGCTGAATTAAAGGTTCTCAATCATGCTTTAAAAATTGCCTTATCTAGGGGTTTTTTAAGGCTTTGGATTGAAGTAGATGCTTTATTAGTTATTCATTTTCTTAGTTGTCCTAAATTTGGTAATGCAGATATTTTTTATTTTCTTAGGGATATTAAAAGTATGCTTTCTCAAGTTGATTATTCTATTTCTCATATTTAAAGAGAAGGTAATGCTTGTGCTGATTTTTTGGCATGGATGGGAGCTGATTTGATTTCTTTAACTTATTTTTAAAATTCTAATATTCTTTTTTCACTAATGGTTTTATTAGATTAGATAAATCTAGTTTACCTTATTTGAGAAAATAATTATTCTTTTGAGAGGTAATTTGATTTGGATTCCTTTTAGTGCTTAGTTCCGTTGTTACTTGTTGGTGTTGGGTTTTTTTTTTTTTTTTTTGTAGGCTTGGGCTTGTTTTCTGGGTTATTTTGGTTGTGTGTGGTGGTATGCTAGGCAGGCTGTGGTGGTTTAGGGGGTTTTGGTGGTTGTCTGTGATGGCTGGGCTGTGGGGTTTTCTGGGTTGTTTGGGCTTGGTGGCTGTTTGGTGTGTTGGGTGGTCTGAGGTAGTTTGGGGGTCTGTGGGTTTTATGTTGTAGGGTTGCTGGTGGGGGTTTTGTTGTTGTGGTTCTTGTGGCACTAGGACTATTGGTATTGGAGGGAATCTTTTTTAAAGTATGCTCTTGTTTTTATTGTTTTCAATTCTATTGGAAGTTGCTTATTTTGTTTCTTTGAAGTTGGTTTTTGCAGGTTATATTTTTTTATGTAGGTTTACTGCTTTGTTGTTTGGATGAAGGATGCTTTGGATTGATCAATGATTGGTTGGTTGATTTTAGCTTGTGCTGAGTTGTATTTCTTTTTATTATTATTGGATAGGGCCTCATTGCTCATTAGGTTTATTTTTGTTTTATATTGTATCTCTTTTTTAGCATTTAGTGAGAGATTGATCCCGTTTAAGGACTTTTGTAACATTATTTTCATATTAATGCATAAGCCCCTATAGTCAGTTTGAATAAAAAAATCAAGAAATACAAACAATGGAAAACATAAATACATTTATATTTATTTAATATCTATAAGTGATAAAATCCCAAAATGATATATGTACAATAGCTATAATATATAATAAACAAGCCCATTATTATGAATAATATATCATAACTATAAAAAAGAAAGAAAAAACTAACAGATGTAGAAAGAAACTCCATCCTTTAGCTCGGAGCAACCTTAATTTATCTACATAATCCTTACCCTTCCCTGAAAAACTTATAAAAATCACATAATTAGCACATAGCTCAGCAAGCAATCAATATATGTACAACTAAAGTTAATGGATTGAATATAAGAAATAAACATATATTTTTAGGAACATATAGTAATGAACTATCTTAGAATATTATATTAGTCATATATTCATCATATATAACATGTTTATATCAGTACCCTTCCAATCTATCTACATATTAATCATATGATGCAATCTATCTTGTCATAAGTTAATCAATCATCATATATTATATCTCATGTGTAATCAATCTTATCCATTTTTCAGGCTTATCAACTATCAATCGTATCTTTGCCTCTATCTAACATCTATCATATCTATCGTTAATGTATCTATCATATTATATATATAATTATGTATGCTATCATGTATGCATTGTGTTGAATTCAACAAAGTAAGACATTCAAATTTTATGTGATATTTTCAACATCTTTAACTACAACTATCTACTAGTTGTTCATCAGTCTTTAATTTAACCCCAATTATGAACTAATTTGTATTAGTCTTTAACTTAATCCCAACTATCTGCCAATTGATCATTATTCATTATCATGCCATCATCATTCATAAACATTAAATCAGTTCATAGGTAACTTTTCATAAATCATTAAGAGCCATCACACTCTACCCTTCAATGCAATTCAATAAATCAATTATAATTTACAACAAGGATTATACAACAAATCTTTTATTTTAAGGAAAATTCATTGATCTACCCTCCTATATAGGGTATTATATTTTAAGATCCAGCCCGTATCAGTTATAGTGTTCATAACTAGCCTTCCTTCCTTACATGCAAATGCATCATGTATTAGACTTATCATTTTTTTTCTATGCAATTCAACATTCAACTTTATGTATAAAATATAATGATCTATAAAATGGAAGAAAATCTACATGCTAATTAATAGCATCATAAAATCATAACTATCAATTTAACAAGTAAATTTTCCATATAAACCATTCAAAATAATAATATATATCATATACCAAAAGTTAAACGATAAAAATGTATTAAAATAGAAGATATCACATTTTTATTACTTCGAGGAGGGAGAAATATACCAAACTCCAAATCATAGAAAATAAGAGTATAGTATAGGTCACTGATAACAATCATAATAACTTTCATAATATAATCAATAGATGGAAAAGCCCTGGAGAGCTTTCTCTCTCTTCCATTTATTAGTTTGTGAGGATCATTAGACCTCTTAGAACTATCCTAAGGCTAACCAAGAGGGTGGGTGGGGGGGGGGGGGGGGGGGGGGGGGGGGGGGGGAATGTTAATTTTAAAATTTAAACTTATTAGATAATTTGAAAACCTTTTGATAAAATTCAAAATCACTGATCCTAAAATATGCATATGTTTTTTTTAATGAAACAAGTATCACAAGATTTTTCAACCAGATAAATTTAAGATATAAAAAATAAAATTGTAAGGAAAATAAAAAAAATAAAGGAAGAACATTGGATTTTATAGTGGTTTGGTCAAACTTGACCTACATCCACTTCCTGGAGACTCTTATCTAGGTATTGTACTATAACCATAGTGACTCTCCTTTAGCCCCCATAATAAGGTGGAGAAGCCTTTACAAACTCTCTTCCACCAACCCGATGCGGGAGAGTACCGATGACTTTAACACTCTCCTAGTGATGATAACATACCATCACGTCCTTTTTCACCCTACTGGTGAAGGAAGAACATCGTCATCCTTTTTCACCCTCCTGGTGAAGGCAGAGTATTATCATCCTTTTTCACCCTCCTGGTGAAGGAAGAGTACCATCATCTTTTTCACCCTCTTGGTGAAGGCAGAGTACATCATCCTTTTTCACCCTCCTAGTAAAAATAGAGTACCATCATCCTTTTTCTCCCTCCTGCTGAAGGCAGATAACCTTGACACAATATTTTTAATCTTCTTTCTAAAGCCTCTAAAGGAGATGGGTAGAAACTTAAAGAAGAAATAAAGATCTTCACTTTAGGAAAGTTTGTGAATCCCTCACTTGATCTCTCACACTTCACTCTCATAATCTCTGCCAAATACTCACACTCAATCGACACTCTCAAAAGAAATTCATAGCAAAGGTTCCTAAGTTAGTTTCTAGAACTTTTTATAAAAAAAATCATCCAAAATTAAACTATCATTCGATCTACTGTATGATCGTAGATGATACAGTATGAATAATATAAAAAATTAAGGCTTTATTTGGTATAAACTGGGAAAAACATAGTTTCATATATTGTATTTCATCTTTATGATCTGATATTGTACTGTACAAACTATTAAAAAATGAACAAGTTTGTCTGGTACGATCTGGTATGAATGAAATTTTATACACTGTTAGTTGTCTATAATACCTAACATCATACTATACGAACTGCTCAAAAATGAACAAGTTCAACTTGTACGATCCAATATGAATGGAATTTTGTACTCTATCAGTTGTCTATACGACATGGCATGATACTATACAAAATGTTCAAAAATGAACAAGATCATTTTTGTACGATCTGGTACGAATGGAATTTAGTACTTTGTCTCCATTCTCCTCCTTTTTAGCCTTTCCTAGCAAGGAAATAAAATGTGGAAGGGAGGATTTTATGTTAAGTTATATTTTGATCTATATATATTTATAACTAAGTTTAGTGTCCAACACTGTGGTGCCTAAGCCGCAGTACATTTGTGTTGTATAATAATCACATAGTTATAGTAGAACAAAACCTTTGGTGCCATAGTGGTGTTTCCAGGTGTTGTAGTTCTCTCAATGCCACTACACTCATAATTACAACATCTTAATACCTAGTGGTGCATGTAAAATTTTTATATTTTGAAAATAAATATCATTTTATAAAATTCTGGCTTATTACACTAACTCTTAGAAGATCCTTAGGAAAACAAGACTTATCTCGTCAAAATTAGGTTGACAGTACTTGATCCTTGAAGTCTTTCAGAATGTACATAATTTGTAACTCACTTAGTTTTATAGACTACTTTAGTATTCTTCTAAAATGATTGGGCTTGGTGAACCCAACTTTTAATGGGTACTCTATAAAAACTTTGATTGAATGGGCCTAAAAGTATGTCTAATTTGTTTAGCAGAGATCACTAGAGTCCATGCAAGCTTCTTTATGGCTTGATATCTTTCTTATGCACCTCTTATAAAGTGTGCTTACATAATAAATCGGCCATTATTTATTCTCTTCTGCCTGCATGTGCATTGAACTTATTGCATCCTTTCACAATCGTAAGTATTGCAAGTCCTCACTCAATCTATGACTTTAAAGTAGAGGCTGTAAGGAAAGAAGATGCTTAAATTGTTGAAAGGCAACCTTGCATGCATTCTTCGTCCGAAACAAACTTCTTAACATTTTTTGGTACTTTGAAGAATAGAGAGCACTACTCACCAAGCCTAAAGATTAAGTTATTTAACCTAGTAATTAGCCTAATTATTTGTTGCACTTTCTTAATTGTCCTCTATGATGACATCTCCAAGATTACTTTCACCTTTTCAGGATTGACCTTAATCCTCTTTCTTTTAAGGTGAGGAGAAAGACAATTTTTTTTTTTTTGAATCTATACCAAAAGTATACTTGTGTGGATTGAGGTGCATGTCTCCTGTGTTGCTCAGGTGACTTTCTCTTCACTAAAAAATCATCTGCATTCACTTCAATACTTCTCTTTTTGGTTCTTAAAGGCTCAATCACTTATCCTTTGGTTGGTTTCCCATACATGTATCAGCCCAAAGACATTATCTGATAACACTATTATCCTTCTTCGGTAATAAAGAGGCCTTATTAAAGTCTTTAAAATACATATTTATTTGATGATCTCCATAGAAGGCATACAAGAAGCTCATCATCAAATAGCCTACTATCGTTTTGATTATTAAGCCTATCTTAGAAGTTGGTAGCTATCTTTTTGGGCATGTTGATTTAGAAAATTTGTGAAATTGATGCACTTTCTCCACTTATAAGTCACTAACAGGTTATTGCTACTACTATTAGCTTATGCAAATGCAGAGCTTCATTCTTTAGCTTACACATACACACTATTTAGTTCTCTATGAAGGTTTAATTTATCTATGGGATGATTCCTTTTTAATGTAAGTGCATGTATTTTGTTAAGTAATATACTGAGGAGAAGAGTGATGATCCCAAAGGGAAAACACTAGAAATATCCTAGGTTCACTTTAGTATAGCTTATTGAACTACTAAATTTATCTAGTTTAATGATTTAAAATGGTGGTGCAGATTAAGATAAAAATATTTAAATACAAATGTAAATTCATTAATTTTAAAGTTTTGAACCTATGATAAATTTAAAAATACATGGTTACTTTAGAGAGGTTTTGTTCCTATTTTTGCTCTAAATCAGAGAATAAGTACTCCTTGTCTCTATTGAGCTCATTAGAGTATTAGCTAGGATCCCTCCTAACTATAGTTATTTTATCCCATTAAGACCTCATAATCCTAACAAATATATGTCTATGCTATGGACAAATTATGCTTTCAAATATATAATTATTCTTTTATTCCTCCATCAAAGTTCTAGATCACACTAGTATTTTAATTTATGTTCAAACTATACAAAACCCAATTGAGGCACAAGAAAATTAAAAATAATATAGATACTTTAAAGATGAAACCTATTTTAAGCAATTCATTCTTTTCAAATAATCATATAAATAGTAAATATTTAATATACATGAAGACGTTGTTACTCATAACAAACATTTTATTTCACTGAACAAATAATAAGTTAAAATTTGAAAATACAAGATAAATAATGTAGAACAAGGTTTAGAAATGATCTAGAATTAAGATTACAATTCCTTTGCACTTCCTCACTCTGATTCATACTAGTACAACACTCCAAATACAAGTACACAAGCTACTCTCTCTCAAGATAGCCCACACACTAATAAGCACTCACACAAAATAACTCCATAATGTTCAAACCCTTTACAAGAAGTCTAAGGATAATATTTACATATTTTCTAAATAACTAAACTAATACAGTGACACTTTCTTGGTGGCACTGCGACACTGTAAAACTTGCACATCAATTCACAATTTATCTCTTTGGCTCAACAGTTCAACTGAGTCCCACCACAATGTTGGTGTTGCAAATATGTTTTCATAGATTAGAATTTTAATGATAGCAAATATTCATGATTTTCTACGACTACCTTGCCTACTAACTTTTCAGGTCCACAAGATCGAGTGCAACTCAAGCCAGCTCAAGATTGGGAAGATTAAGTTTGAGTCAATTTATATTTTTTCCCTTTCTTGAGTCTATTGTAAACAATGTGGTTCCTGATGCTAAGTAACCTTGCACACACACACACACCTTGGGAGAATTTATGACTGTTTCCTAGAGTTTAATGTTTTTGGTAACAACATCCGAAATGATATTTATATCATCCTGGATGATCGATTTGTCATTAAGCACATCATCCTGAACGATTTTGTATCGGTCAGGACAATAGGCTCAAATCAGAAAGAATCAGCCGCCATATCTTTTTAGGTATTACTTATTTTTGAACATCGTCCCGGGCATCGGCCTGGCCAATCCAGCACAATTTTTTTTAAATTAATTTGGTATTTAAAGAAAGAAATTAAGATTTGATTACATGATCACATCAACCTGGACGATCGTAGGATCGGCAGGGACGATCCTCTGGATGATTGGATATCGAACAGCTCTTATTCAGGGTGATGTTCAAGATGATATTCCATAATTTGTACTAATCGACCAACATGATATATTATTGTTCTGGACGATATGAACAAATTTCTTTTGATCATCCCAAATCATTCTGGCTGATTGGGCTTAATTTATATTGATCGGCCAGGACGATAAAGTTGGCAAGTTGTAATTAATGAGCTCATTTTGAGCTCTTCTATTTAAGTTTTGACAAGGCACTTAGTAAGTGTCTTTCGCAGCCATTGTAGCTTCATTCTTTTGGATGGAATTTGAAGAGAGAGCTTGAAAAGGAGAGAGGAAAGGGTGGAGTTTGAGAGAGGGAGAAGATCTTTGGATGGGGTTTCAAGGGAGTGTGGAGGGGGATTCCACACTGTTGCTCTGGCAAGCTTAAACCTTAGTACCATCGGATTAAAGGCTTATCTTGAGGGAAGTTCTGGAAGAAGAAGATCTCTTTGGTGTCGAAGGATCCAGCTACTCCACCGAACCGGGGAAGATGGAAGTGATTTTGTAAGGGCATCTCTGCCTAGCTGTGGGGGCTAAAGGAGAGACATTGAGTTTAGTACAATACTTGGAGGTTGCCTCTGAGAAGTGAACGTAGGTCAAGGTTTGACCGAACCACTATAAATCTGGTGTGTTCTTTCCTTTATTATTTCCGCATTTAATTTTTATACTTTGATATCTGTGATGAACCTTAGTTTGTGTTTTGATTGTTGAAAGATTTTTTTAAAAATATCAATTCACCCCTTTTGGTTAGCCTTGGGACTAGTTCATAAGGGACTAATATCTCTAACAATCTTTCAAGTGGTATTAAAGCGGGATTCATAAAAACAAGTTTGAAAGCTTTTTGAATTTCGATCCATGGCTAATTTTTGTAATTGTAATATTATAGCTAGAAGGTTATTCAATCACCAGACAACCTTTATTTTAAAATATTACTTTTAATTTTTAGAAAATTTACATGTCTACTTTCTTGCAGTCTATTAATTTTTGAATGTGACAAATGATTTTAACTGGTTATTCTATACCGTCACATACTTTAGATTGAATTAAAACTGATGTTCCTTTTAATCAATGGCGCAGAGAAGAACAAATCAATGCTTAATTGAATGCTAAATCATTAAACTATTTATTTTATGCTTTAAATTCTGAAGACTTTATGCTTGTTTCCATGTGCACTACTGGTAAGGAAATTTGAGATAAATTATACACTACATACGAAGGCACTAGTGAAATCAAGCAATCTAGATTTAATATTTTAATGCATGATTTTGAACTATTTTGCATGAAACCTTATGAGATGATCTTAGACATGTATACTAGATTTATTCAAATTATGATATCATTGCATGCCTTAGGTAAAGAATTTTCAAAGTTTGAAAAAGTTAATAAAATTCTACGTTGTCTACTTGATAAGTTTGATGCTAAAGTTGTTGATATTTATGAATCAAAAAATTTGAATGAATATTCTATTGATAATATGATTGACTCACTCATTGCCTACAAGCAAAGTTTGGGTCAAAGATTTTACATGCAGGAGAGATGATAGTGTTAAACACTGAAAACATGGAGAAAAGTGGCTTAGTTGGTGACGAAAGCAATGACATGTCAAGCAAGTTAAAAAGCTCACCAAAGCATAAGCATCAACAAAAGTGGAATAAAGGTAAAAATGGTAAGAATGTTAAGATTTTTTCTAACGTTATTTTCTTTGGATGTAAGAAGCCTAGACATATGAAAAATCAGTGCCTTAATTTGAGAACTCTTCCTACAAAAGAAAAGAGTAAAGCTAAGAAAATTATAAAATGGCAAATAATGAAAAACAAAAATCTCGTAGGCAGATCTAGCTTCTGAACCATCACACCATGAGCAAAATAATGTGTAAACCATTATTCGTGTGCTTTATTTTTTTTATTTTTGTGTATTTTTTGTATTTTTTTATTTATTCTTTTTCATTCTTTTTTCTGACTTTTCTTTTCCATTGAATTTTTTTTTGTCTATACTTTTTCTTTTTATGTAGTGTTTTCTCTGATCAACACACACATCACCACCTTTAAAAAAAATAAAATAATAAAAAAATGAAAATAAAAAATCTACCTCTTATTTTTTTTAAATTCATATATAAGTTGTGGTTGACTTCTCTAAAAATAATTAAAAGAAGAAAACTTATGATTTTAAATCTCAATCTCTATTTCCTAAAAGTGGTTATTCTACTTTTGATTTAAAATCTTCATCATATTTTAAATTAGATTTTGAAACTAAACTTTTTCATCTCCCTATATTTTATCTATTACATAGGAATCTTTTGTATGTTGTTGAATCTACCTCATAATTTTCTTAATAAAATAATTTGTTGTGTCAATAGAATGGGTTTACTTTTATTTTTTAAATTTTAGAATGGTAGCATATTAAAAAAAAAGGCCAATGATGCCAAATAAAAAAAATTGGCCAAGGACGCCAAATCAAAAGATGTGCAATGATGCCAAATTAAGAATGATACACAAAGTATTTCAAAAATTAAAAGATGCACAAAGTGCTCTAAAAATTGACAAGAGGTATAAAATATGCCCACAAAGAGTATGATTACTTTTTCTGTATTACTTAAAGCTTAAGAAAACCCTTGATATTTTCGATACTTTATCTTGATTCATTAATTTTTGCATTAATATTCTATTAGATATATTTTACGAAAGAAGTTTTAAAAAATTTGTGTTTCTTTTTCTAATCTATTCCTTAATTTAGATATTAGATTAAAAAGTTTTTGAGCCTTTAAAAGAACTTGAGCTTGGATTAACAATTTCAGAATTTCTTATCTTTACTGAATTATGTGGTGTCAATCCATGCCTTACTAAATTTCTGAATAAAATACAAGGTAACTTTTTTCTTTTTTAAGACTTTTTCGTGCCCCTTCTCTTTTTGATAATGTCAAAGGAGGAGAACGTACTGTTGTATTTGTCTCTTTTTTTACAAAAATTAAAAATAATAAAAAAATTTTGATTTCCCTATTTTTTAAACTTTTATTTTAATAAGGCGGAGATTAGGAGAAAATCTTTTCATTTTTGTAAAATCAACCAATAATGTTTGCCATCATCAAAAAGGGGGAGATTATTGCGGATCTGTTTTCATGGATTAGAATTTTTATGATAACAAACATTCATAATTTTTTACGATTGCCTTGCGTACTAACTTTTCAAGTTCACAAGATCAAGTGCAATTCAAGCCAGCTCAAGATTGGGTAGATTATGTTTGAGTCAGTTTGTATGGTTTCCCTATCTTGAGTCTATTGTAAATAATGTTATTCTTGATGCTAAGTAACCTTGCACACACACACCTTAGGAGAATTTCTGATTATTTTTTAGAGTTTATTATTTATGGTAACAACATCCAGAATGATATTTATATCAGCCTAGACAATCGGTTTGTCATTAAGCACATTATCCTGGATGATTTTGTATCAGCTAGGATGATAGACTGAAATCAGAAAGAATCAGCTATCAGAACTATTTTGGTATTACTTATTTTTGGACATCATTCTGGGTATTGTCCCGGCATCAGCTTGGCTGATATAGTATAATTTTTTCTAAATTAATCTGGTATTTAAGGAAAGTAATTAAGATTTGATTACATGATCACATCATCCTTGGCGAATGCAGGATCAGCCGGGATGATCCTCTGGACGATTGGACATCGAACAGCTCTTATTCAAGGAGATGTTCAGGACGATATTCCATGATTTGTACTGATCGACCAGGATAATATATTATCATCTTGGATGATATGAACAAATTTCTTCTGATCATCCCAAATCATCCTGGCTGATTGGGCTTAATTTACATTGATCGGCCAGGATGATATAGATATCAGCCTAGATGATAAAGTCAGCAAGTTGCAATTAATAAGCTCATTTTGATCTCTTTTATTTAAGTTTTAACAAGGCACTTAGTAAATGACTTTGGCAGCTATTGTAGCTTCGTTCTTTTGAAGGAAACTTGAAGAGATAGCTTGAAAGGGGGAGAGGAAAGGGTGGAGTTTAAGAGAGGGAGAAGATCCTTGCAGGGGGTTTCAAGGGAGTGTGGAGGGGGATTCCACATGGTTGCTCCGGCGAGCTTGCTCCTTAGTACCATCGGATTCAAGGCTTATCTTGAGGGAAGTTCTGGGAAGAAGAAGATCTCTTTTGTGTCAAAGGACCCTACTACTTCGCCTTACCAGGGAAGGTGGAAGTGATTTTGTAAGGGCTTCTCCGCCTAGTTGTGGGGGCTAAAAGAGAGACACTGAGTTTAGTGCAATACTTGGAGGGTGCATCCGAGGAGTGGACATAGGTTAAGGTTTGACCGAACCACTATAAATCCGGTGTGTTCTTTCCTTTATTATTTCCGTATTTAATTTCCGCACTTTGATTTCTGTGGTGAATCTTGGTTTATTTTTTGATTGCTTAAAGATTTTGTTTAAAATACTAATTCACCCCTTTTGGTTAGCCTTGGGACTAGTTTATAAGGGTCTAACATCCCTAAAAAACTTTCAGTTGGGCTATCTATCACTTTAGCACTTCGGTGCTAAGCTCTCTAGCCAAATTTTTATGAGTTCTCCAATGCGTGGTTGATGGTGTGGCTCTGTAACATTAAAATGAGCTTTGACACTATAATGATATCTATGGTACTATGGCACTTCTTCAATTTTCATGATTTTTTTGTTGTTTTCTTTCATAAAACACAAATTAAAAGAAAAAATATCTTGATATGTGAATTTGGGATTAATGTTTTTTTATTTTGTTAATCCAAACTTTAAGTTATTAGTTGTCTTTAACAAATTAATATTACATTGGAATAAAAATTTATCTTTAGCATTAAATATATTTTTTTGAAAGACACAAAATTAATAATCTAAGTATTTATATAATGCATAAGTTAGAATATTTTTCAATATAATAATTTATAACATTTTGATACTTCCTTTTGAATTAATATTCATTTTAAACTATACTTCTATGGTTGAATAACTTTGAATATATTGCTTAAGTTTATTGAAAATTTTGGAATTAATGAAATTAATTTTTAGCTAATCTTTAAATCTATCTATAAGCTTTTTTTAAAGTATTATTATTTCAATAATTATTTTAAAAGAATTAGGTAATGCTAAACATTGTAGGTATAAATTTTTAATATTCAGGTTTTTAGCAATTTTAATTTATCTTTCTCTTAGAAGATGGAGTTTATTTATTTATTCAATTTTATTTTGTAGACTAAAAAAATGTAACATGAGTGGAAAAGGAGTGTGTGATGCACATGAGTGTGTGAATTATAGATGAATTAATTTAATGTGTCATACTTTAAAACTTTGGGGGAGAGAGTTATTAGGCATAGGTTACGAAATGCTTCTCAAAATCAGTTTAGATTCATGCCGCATAGGTCTACTATGGAAGGTATATATTTATTTAGAGGTTTGATGGAGAAATAACTATATAATGAGGAGGATATATATATATATATATATATATATATATATATATATATATATATATATATATATATATATATTTATTGATTTGGAGAAAGCTTATGATAAAGTTCAAAGAGAAATGCTATGTAGAGTTTAAGAAAGGAAAGGGGTTAATAATGCTTATACTCAAGTAATTAAGGATATCTACGTAGGAGTTTTTACTTGTGTTCAAACACAAGGTGGTTGGACTAAGTAATTTCCTATTTTAGTTGGATTACATCAAGAATCAGCATTAAGCCCCTATCTTTTACTTTAGTCATGGATGTTCTTACTAGACATTTGCAAGAGGATGTGCCTTGGTGTATGATTCTTGTTGATGACATTTATTTTATTAATAAGACTTGAGAGGGAGTTAAACATAAACTTGAATTATGGAGTTCAATCTTAGAGTCTAAAGGTTTTTGCTTGAGTAGATTTAAAAATGAATACGTGTAGTGTACCTTTAGTAGTAATAGATCTAGTGGGGGATTGCGACCTTGGGAGATTAAGTCATTAATAAGATTACACATTTAGATATCTTTGGTATATTATTCAGAGTGACGGTTAAGTAGAAGGGATACTATTAGTAGAATTCAAGTTTGATGGTTGAAGTGGAGTACTGCATCGTGGCTATTGTGGGTGGTTAAACTTACAATTCTTTATGGCGTAGAATGTTGGCCATTAAAATAGAAGCATATAATTAAGTTAATTATTTTTTAGATGATGATGCTCTGGAGGATGAGTGGCTTTAATCCTCAAGACAAAATGTGAAATGAGCATATACGTGAAAAGGTTGGAGTAGCTCTAGTGGCCGAAAAGATTAGAGGGAGTCTCCAAATATGGTTTGGTCACATAAAACATCGACCTGCTAATGATCCGGTAGGAGGGTAGATGTTTTAGATTTAACCTATGTTAAGATAGGTAGAGGTTGACCTATAAAGACTTAGTTAAAAAATAAAAAAAAAATTATTATTTTTAAATGATAATTTGACTCTTAAGAGTTTGCAATGGAGAAAAAGGATTAATGTAGAAAACACTAGGTACTGGGATAAAGGCTTGATGATGTTGTTGTTAAATTCAATATTCTTGTATAAGTAGTAAGTGCTTAAGTGACTTTTAGGAATTTAATTTATCTAGAATTAATAATTTTAAATGAAAATATTAGTTATTATTTATAATTATTTTATTAGGGATATTTTCTAAGCTATATACCATTAAATACTTAAGGATCTTATATCTTATTCATTAATACTTAAAGTAGAAGATTTGGTTAATATTTATAGGAGTGAAAGGATCGTGTACAAAAATTCACTCATTTTAGGGATCCTTTGCATTAGTGAAGAATCACTAGATGATAATGGCATTAGTTGGGTAGCGTTGGATGACAAAGAAATCCTAATTATGCTCAATAATTTGACAATGGAAAATCCCTCTAAGTTTTTCAAATCCTCATTCCAGAATGATTGGCTTCCTACTAAATTATTATACCACTTTTTAGTGGTGGTACTAACAAAATTACGGGCATCATATAAGGTGAGTCAGCCCTTTTCCTACTAATTTAGAGTTTTGGGGTCATTTCTAACAAGAGGAAGCTAAAAGGGATACTAAGAAACAAATGTGCTAAAGCTCTAAAACTCAAAGGGAATGGGAATTTAAGTAAAAATTTAAATTCAACCTCTATCCCAATTTATAAACTAGCCAACACTGCAGCGCTATCTTAGGTAGCACTATGGCACTAAGTCAAGCTAGTAAACATGGGTAATAACACTGTAGTACTAAGGATAAGTAGTGTTGTAGAACTCCCTATGGGAATCATGATCCCTTTCTTTTCAACTACGAGAGTTTCATGGTGCTCAAAATGTGGCAGTGTTGTAGTGCTTGAAGTGACTGCCGCCATAGTGTTTCATCTACCTATTAATGATTTGATGAAGTGCAATAGTGTTACATAGGTGACTCTATAGTGCTTAGTCTGGTAATGACTGGAGAGCTCAATACTGCAGTGCTGCATGGATTTCACTATGGTGCTTTATAGGGAAATTTAGCGCTATGACACTAGATTCCTCCAACATTGTGACATAATTGACTAAATTTAATTTTTTGATAATTTATGGCACTGCAGCTCTTCAAAAGGTAGTGTTGTAGTGCTGGGCTAAATTTTTTAAATGATAGTCCTATACATAAATTTAGATTACAACATAAATAAATATAACTAAACTCACATCTAAACATAGAATTTTCTACTCTCAACAAAGACAACAATCATATAACTTCTAGCAACACAGAGTTGAACAATTGGGTTTCCTCCCAAATAGCGTTAAATTTATAGTCTTCTTCCAGACTATACTAGAATCCTGTTCAAGATCAGCCAGCTCTATAGAGATTTTATGGTGATTAAAATCTCATCCTAGAAAGGGTTTTAATCTCTAACCACTGAATTTAAAAGTGGGTAGTTTTAGGCACTCTAATATCAAAAGCTCCATAAGGATACACTTTTACTATAGTGAATGGTCCTGACAATCAAGAATTTAATTTTCTTGGAAATAATTTCAATATTTATTTATATAAAAGAATATTTTATCCAATTCAAATTCCTTCCTAATGAGCTAACAATCACACCACTTCTTAATTTACTCATTTTACAGGTTTACATTCTCATAATACTCATATCTAAACTCTTGTAACTTATTCAAGTGTAATAATCTTTTCTCGTTAGCATCCTTAGGATTGCAATTAAACTTTTTCATTATCCAAAATACTTTACACTCTAATTTTAATGGTAAATGATAAGCCTTTTGAAAGATTAATCTACATAGAGATATTTCAATAGGTGTCTTAAATACAATTATGTAAGTCTAAAGTGCATCATCTAATTTTAAAGCCCAATCTTTTCTAGTGGGACTCTTAATTTTTTTTTTTCTAAGATTCTTCGCCATATTACTTATTTTAGCCTGACCACTTATTTGGAGAAGATCATGAGTTGCAACACTATATTTAATATTATATTTTAAAATCAATGCCTCCACTTTCTTATTATAAAAAATACTTCCCTAATTACTAATAATAATTCTAGGTACTTTAAATCTTGAAAAAATATTTTTCCTTAGAAATTTAATAACCACTTGAGCATCTAGTTTTAGGGGTTACTACTCCTTCAATCCACTTGGGGACATGTCAACTTCTGTCAAAATATTGTTTTCCATAAGATTACATAAAAGATCACATACAATTTTGTTGCCAAACATAAGATATATCCACTTCTAACATAATGTTAAGATGTATTTCATTTGTTCAAGTTATGTTACGTATCCTCCAACAATGATTATATCTTTTTACATATTCATTTGGATCCTTAAATAATGTAAGCTAATAAAATCCAGATTGAACAACCTTAAAAGTAGTTCTAAATCTTCCAAAATGCCCTCCATACTAAAAGTCATGGCATTTCCAAATGATTGGTTTAATCTCTTTTTTAGGGACACATCACCTAATGATTTGGTCTTTATACTTCTTAAATAAAAATGACTCATTCAAAAAATTGAACTTAACATCAAGTAGAAATTTACGTCTTTATTAGAAGTCATGTTAGTGGGAAGAACACTAATAATGTATTTTATAATGTCATCATACCATATGAATGCAAAGCAAAAATAAATACTCGTTGATTTTACACGCGTTATGTATAGGTTCTTCCAGCTATAACCTAGATAAATAACCAGCCACCTAGTTCTCACTTCAAATCCTATCAATGATTTCTATATCAATTTTAAAAGTTTGTGAGGGGGTGTTAAACCCTAAAGAACTAGCCCGAGGCTAACTAAGAGGGGGGGGGGGGGGGTGAATTGATAGTTTTAAAAAATCTTTGAATAAAAAGAAAAACTTTTTAATCTTCTTAAATATTTGAAAACAAAATAATAACACTTAATGCAAAAGAAAAATAATTTTCTCAATATTAATACAATCAGATATTTCAATCACAAAACAAATCACAGAAAAGTATAAAAATAAAATACAGTGCAAGTAATAAGAAAGGACACACCGAATTTTATAGTGGTTTGGTCAAATTTGACCTACGTCCACTCCTTAGAGACTCCCTCGCCAAGTATTGCACGAAACTGATGTAACTCTCCTTTTGTGCCCACAACAAGACAAAGAAGCCTTTACAAAATCTTTCCACTAATATTGTGAGGAAGAGAACCTGGAATCCTTTTACTCCCTTCTGGAGTAGGCAGAGAACCTAGGAATATTTTTACTCCCTCCTAGAGTAGGTAGAGAACCTAAATCTAATGTTGAAGATGATGTCCCCAAACCCACCAAGGAATTAGTGGAGCAAATCGAAGAAGATGACAAACGTACACCTTCCTTGTAGCAACCTTTATGATTCCCTCACAATCTCCTCCTCACAAGGAGCACTCTCTCAAGCTCTCCTTCTTCCTTTTCTAAGCTCCCTCTTGGATTAACTCCATAGCAAAAGATTGTCTCAAAAGATAATTAGAGAGTTTAAATATAGAGCCTCCAAAAGAAGCCCTAATTTTTAATTCTTGGCAACTAATCATCCGAGATGATCAAAGGATCGTCATGTATGATTTGTACAAAATAGCCCTTTCAGCCATGATGAATGGCATTGCTCTTTACGATTAGTTCAAGATAATTAGGTTGATTGTCCTATATAATATAAATATCATCCTAGACGATTAGTATTAAAGTATTGAACTTCATCTAGTATGATGCCTGTAAGTGCCTTATCATCCCATGCACTTCTCTGTTATCCAAAATAATAAGGGTATATCATCTTGTACGATTAGTTAAAAAATTATGATATTCATTTGGTACTATAGCTAACTATCCCTTATCGTACTAAACATGTTCTTTGTCATCCAGGATGATCATCACCGATCGTCCTATATAATCATAATTATTCTTCTAATTATTTTTTACCATAATTGTTCTTCTAATTATGGAATTAATTTAGGAATGATTATTGCAAATTATCCAAGATAATCAACATCATTATGTATGATTAGTATAAAATTTGAAAATTAAAATATTTCCTAAATTATGGTTGGTGACTATTTTCATAATCTGAACTAATCATCCTGGATGATCAGGACTACCCAATATGATTAGTTTAATCACTCTTAAAAATGGGATGCCCTAATTATTATTTATGTTCTTAACTAATCATCTAGTACAATTTGAGATTGTCATGTATGATAGGTCAAAAGTAGAGAATGATCTAACTTACCAAAATTCTCCCCCTAAGTGTGAGTCTGCAAGGTTACTTAGCTTTGGGTACACTAGATACATGATGTGACTTAGGAAAGATAAGAGGAACATTGAAATTTTAGTTATAGATGGACTCGACCCTAGTCTATCGGATCTTGAGTTAATTTGCATTGCAAGTGTTCTTGTGGACCTAAAATTTTTGTGAGCATGGAAAACAAAATAGATATGCAATAATAGTTGTGGTAAAGAAAATAATGATTTTTGTTATCATAAAATCACAGTGCTTGGATTAAGATTTACAATAATTTCTCCCATTTTTATGATGGTAAATATTGTTGTTAAAAATTTCAAATCAAGTAGGGATTATATATATATATATATATATATATATATATATATATATATATATATATATATATATATATATATATATATATATATATATATATATATATATATATATATATATATATATAATTAAAGAAACAATAAAATAAAACATAAGTAAATAATAAAACATAGAAAATTCCACTAAAAATATAATTAAAATAACACACTACTTCCTCTTTTGACATCACCAAAAGGAGAAAACCAGAAAAATAAAAATAGAATAAAATATAGAAAAGAGGACCAGTACAAACTTAGAAATAATTCTATACAAAATAGTACAAAGATGAACTCTGGCTAGGTGGATGTGGTGGTGGCAGCTGCTGAAAGTAATGGTGAAGGGAGATAAAATGATTGCCAAACTAGGCCATGTCATGGTCATGCTACTGTTGTTGCTAGGTGACGTAGTTATCCAAAAAGTAACATCTGATGTATGCTACTACTCTTGTGCAACTACGTAGGAGTCAAACCTAGCCTCCCACTAGTTAAACCTCTCAACTAGCTGATCAAGCTATGACTAATGATGGATAGGAATAGGTACGGGACCTTTATCGTGCTCATTTGCTTCTCGGTAGCAAGCTTGGAGGCGAGAAGCACTTTGGATAATATGGAAGGAAGTATAAGAGTAGAAGATTGGGAACTGATCCAGTGGTTTATGAAATTAGAGTTTATACTTAGATTTTATGATAAATGCTATGATGTGTCCTAAGGCCAGATTGGGAATTCTTTTATGTTTGGGATCTTTAATGCATGTCAAATTTGAAAGATTGCAAATTAGAAGATCAGCTGCATTAAAGTCTATCTGAGCCATTATGAAATATGTAGCAAGAGATTAGACAGGAGTGATGTTGAGTCAATCACCAGCTTTAGGAATGGTAGTACTTATAAGTATATACTGGATTATAAGAGAATCTTGAAATAAAGTGCTGACATGGCCAAAATGGAAGTTACTATTTGATCCTCTAAGGGTGTTATTGACAGAAGTCTAATCAAATTTAGGATTTGTAGCTAAATAATGGATTTTTTCACCAGTAGCAGAAAGATGTAGAAAAGAATGAAGGTCCTCATAGGTGATTTCTATAGGATGCCTACTGACATATGAAGAAAGGACAGTACAATCATTGTGGATACATAAGTTTGCAAAGAACTCAAGGAGTAGTTTAGAACAACAAGGATACATAAGAGTAAGAAGGAAATTCATAGTTGTGTGAAAAAATAAGGGAAATACTTAAAAGTAAAATTCCTCCTGATTGATGATTTTGGAGGGTGTAGTTACAGCCTCCCTTATATCTTTGGTAGGCTTCTTCATCAGCTATCTCAGTAAATCTCAGATCAACTTGATGTTGAGAAGAACATCCTATAATTTGTCGTGACCTCTTGCCTCCTGCAATTATAAAGGATCATAGTTTTAGAGGAGAAGGGAGGAGCGATGGAGAATTGGAGTGAAGAGAACAAAGGATTTAGGTTGTTTACATAACATAACCACAACATCCAGGATGATAGTTTGATTGTCCAAGACGATCAGGTGAAATTAATTTTTCCAGATGATTGGTCAAATATGTTGGTCAAATCATTCAGGATGGTATGATATCATCCAGGATAATTAGACACATGTGGTCATCCCGAGGAACCATCATGTATGATTTTTGACTAAATGGATTATACATGATGAATGTGTGGATCGTCTAGGACGATCGATAATAATGGATTGTCCTAATAACATTCAAAAAGTCCAACTATTTTTTTCCATGTGAATCATCCAGGTTGAAATGAGGATCCTCTAGTATGATCACTAATAATTGACTCAATTCAACCATTTTTTCCACGTGGATCATCTAAGATGAAAAGAGAATCGTCCAGCACAATCACCAATAATTGACTCAAATCAGTCATTATCTGCATTGTGATCGGAGAGGTGTATTTTATTCATATTGTATAGGATGATGTGGATCACCATAGATGATGTGAACAAAATAAAGAAATTTCAGGATATAAAAAGTGATGATCAAAAATTTTTTAAGACATAAAAAGTACTCAAGGAACATAAAACAAACAAAAAGCAACCATAAATTAAAAACAAAAGCCTTTTTTTTAATTGAACAACTCTAGTGAATAATAAATTTCTCTTGTGAGTGGATTAAAAATCGGTAAGAGATGAATTAATAATGTTGAAATCCAGAAAGAGTAAAAAATTGATCTTGTTAACCCTAGCTCGGACTCCTTACAACTTAAAAATTTTTTTATGACAGAAATCTAATTCAAAAATAAAATCAGATAAGAAAAGTGATATGTTCAAAACTTCATTATAGAAAAATATATGATATAATAATATAGCAAACTAATTAATCAAAATCATGAGTTTCAAAAAATAAGTATTTGAATATATCAAGTGGCACATGAATTCTTCTAAGATTTAAAGGTTTAAAAGAGAATGAAGCTTATTTTTTTGGGTTTATTTTGTACCTCTTTTCCAATTATCTAGTACACTTTACACAACTTTTGATTTGTAATACATTTTGACGTCTCTTATAATTACTTGGTGGTCATTGCGTATTTTTGGACTCATTTTATGCCTCTTGTCAATTTTTGCAAGCTAGCTTCCTTCCAACACCTTTAAAGAGTCTCAGTTATGAAATTATCTTCCAGATATTAGAGAAGAAAACTCACTCTCTAATATAAGGAAGAATAAACCACAAATCATAATCATATCCATATGATAAATGTGATAACCTGATCGAGAAATCTTGAAAGTGATTTAGTGAGTTTGAGCATTATTCATATGAGATAGATTAATATAAAGTAGAAAGATCTCAATTTTAAAGTCTAACTTTTAATTTGAAATATATTTTGCTTCAAAAATAAAAATACATCACTAAAGGAGTTAGAGGAAGAGAGATAATCATCGATGTTTCTTCCCTTAACTAATTTAGGAAAGTCAATCACTACTTACAAATTTTCAAAACAAAAGTAAGGAAAAAATCTCATTTAAAAAATCAATGAAAAATAATAGAAAAATGAAGAAGAAAATAATAGAAAAATTTTGAAAAAGAAAATAATAGATTTTTTAAAAATTTTGAAGAAGAAAATAATAGAAAAATGAAAAATAAAATACATAAGTACATAAATAGAAACATACATGCAAATAAAACATAAAACAAATCAAACAACTTCCTAAGGTAATGTACTCAACTTTAGTAGTGGACAGGGCAACTAAGTTCTATTTTCTACTGGATAAGGAGACTAAGGATTGTCCTATGAATTGATAGGTTTCAAAAGTGCTTTTTGTATCAACTCGGCATCCCACAAAATTTGAATTACAATATCATATGATTTCAAAGGAGGTGTTTTGCCTAGGATACCAGATTCTTAAGTCAGGGGTTCCTAAAAGATACCAAAAAATTCTCTTAACAACAATCAAGTGGGACTCTTTTGGATCAGCTTAAAATCTAGCATAGAGACAAACACTAAATATAATATCAAGTATGCTAGCAATCAAGTAAATAAGTGATCCAATTATTACTATTTATTTCTTTTTATCAACAAATTTTCCATTTGAATTAATATCTAACTAAATAGTGGAACTCATGGAAGTGTTGATTGGCTTGGCTTTATCCATTTAATATTTCTTAATGATTCCTTAATGTATTTTGATTGATTAATAAAAGTTCCATCATCCTTCTACCTTATGTTAAATTCAAAAAAGTAAGTCCGTTCTGCCATCATACTTATTTTAAATTTTTTATTCATTATTTTTTAGAATTCATTATATAGATTTTTATCAAAAGATCCAAATAAAATAATATAAAAAAATTAAACAATCAGTAATTTATCTCCTACCTTTTTTAGAAATATGGTGGTGTTTATGCTCCCCTTAACAAAAGATCTTTCTAGTAGGAATATGCTTAACCTTTTATATCATGCCTTGGGTGCTTATTTTAGTCATACAATGCCCTTTTTAATTTAAATATATGATTAGGAAATTGAGTTTTCAAAACCTGGGAGTTATTCAACATACACATCTTCTTTTATCACTCCATTCAGAAAAGCACTCTTCATATCCATTTGATACATTTTGAATCCCTTAAAACAAGCAAAGACTAATAGTACTCTAATAGCTTCTAATCTAGTTATAGGGGTAAAAGTTTCTTCAAAATAAATCCCTTATATTAAATTGTACCCCTTAGCCACCAATATTTCCTTATTCCTCACTGCTACTTTGGAATCATTCACTTTATTTTTGAAAATCCATTTAATTCCAACCACACTCTAGTCCTTAGATCTTTTAACTAGCTTCTAAATATCATTCCTTATAAATTGATTTAGTTCTTCCTGCATGGCTAAGATCTAGAATTCATTAGATAAGGCTTACTTTAGGTTGGTGGGTTCAATCATTAAAATGAAGACTGATTGGTTTACCTTTTTTCTAAATTCATGCCTAGTTCTAACACATTCATATCGGTCCCCTAAGATTAATCCTTTAGGATGACTCAAAGAGTATCTCCATTCTCTTGGCAAAATGTTTTTAGGTTATACCCTTTCCTCCAAATTTTCAAAATCTAATCTTTGGGTGACTTCTAAAACCTCCTCTTCTTCTACCCTAGACCCTCTAGAATTATTAAATTCATCAAACACAATATGAGTGGTCTCCTTAATTATTATTCTTTTTTTATTAAAGACTTTATAGGATTTCCCAACACTTGAGTAATCTTGAAACACTCCTTCATTAGATTTTGGGTCAAATTTTCCTAGTTGAGACCTCCCATTATTCAGAATGAACATTTTACATCCAAAGTCATAGAGGTGAGAGAGGTTGGGTGTCCTACCCTTCAAAATTTCATAGGATTTCTTATTCAGTTAGGGTATAACATTCACCCTATTCAAAATATAGTAAGCTATTTCACTATTCCTATCCAAAAGTATTTTGGAATTGAGTACTCAACTAACATGGCTTTAGCAGCTTCTACCATGGTTCTATTTTTTTCTTTTAGCTACCCTATTCTATTGAGGGGTTCTAGGAGCTAAAAACTTGTGGTCTATCCCTTGCTCCTTACAGAAATATTTAAAATTTTCATTCTCAAATTCTGCACCATGGTCACTATGAATGGTTAGAATTTTACAATCGAGCTTTCTCTGAATCCACATGAAAAAAGACTTTAACTCCTCGAATGATTCACTTTTTGAGATAGGAATCTAAATCAAGTAAACATCAAATAATCATCAACAATCCTATACTTGAAGACTTTTCCACCTAAGCTTCTTGTGCTAACAGATTCAAAGAGATCCATGTGTAGGACTTCTAAGGGTTTGCTAGTGTTATTGTCTTTGATTGAGTTGAAAGAGGATTTGACTTATTTCCCTAATTGATAGGCATCCCACAGGTGGTCTTTTGAGAACTCTAATTTTGGAATTCCTCTTGCTAAGGTTTTTTAGATAATCTTTCTAAGACTTTTCATACAAGAATGATATAATCTTTTATGCCACAACTAAGATTCATCAGCAACAATTTTTAAGCAAGGAACAGTGTCATATTTAATGCAATTTAAAACAAGCATGTAGATATTATTGATCCTTTTGTGTGTGTAGTAGGTTTTGTGGTTTTAGATATGTCCTATGTTGGGTGATTAATTCAAGTTATTTATGATTTGATTTATTGAAGGTAAAAAGGGGAAATTTGATTAAGGTTTAAGTATTAGTCTTTTGAGGTTGATTTTAGTTGATTCATTTGGTTGGTCAATTTTAACATTTCAGGCAATGCTCTTTGATGTTTAAGTTGAATTAATAACTTTTAGAAGCTTTGGGGTCATCTTACCACCTAAGTTAAGGGGTCCAAAAGGTCACTTTCAGAAATCAGTTAATTTTTAGGGTCCTAGTATTTTAATTAAATAGTATACTTATAAAGAGTGAGTAGACTTTAAGTTTGTTGGATTTGTAGTTTCTTATGCAAAGTTATGAATTTTAGAATATTTGGGCCTTAGCTTCGAATAATGGTTGATGAGAGAGTTGACTTTTTAATTTAGGTTGATTTCTGACAAGTTGATATTTTTAATAAATACTATATTTTAATTAGAGCTGGATGCCTTTTATTTTACCCCATTTGGAATTTTCGTAATTAGTTATGATTTTTCAAAGTTTAGGCATTTAATGAATTATCAAAATTATCTAATTAAGGGTATATTTTAGAGATTTTGATCCAAACTAGCTCCAAACCTCTTGGAATCATCCCCAAAGGATAGGAATGACCCAAGGAAAAGTTTCCAAGTTTTTGGAGAAAGTTTGGAATTTTAAATAATTTTAAATTATTTAATTTAATTAAAAGAGTGATTTTTAATCAAAATTAAATTAAGGTTCAAATTGAAGTTCAATTAAGGGGGTTTTAATTTTCTAAGAACACGGATTAAACTCTAATGAGTTTGATATATTATTAATAATTTTCAAATCTAATTTGAATTTATTAGAATTTTATGAAATTATCGAGTCTTATTTAAAGGGTTAATTATGGTTTGTTAATTAAGTGGTTTAAAGAGTCTTAAAAACCCCTAGAAAATTCCAGGAGGTTTATGATGTCACTAAGTTTAAATGTTGTAGGTTTTATGTCAATCAAAGGTGTATCCTAGCTCTTAGAATTTTTTTACGTTCGTTAGACGGGTCCTTATTTATTATCCTTAGGGTGTCACTATGTTAAATAGGTTTAAATCAAGTATTAAAGACTAACTCTTAGGGTATGACATCTTTACAGATTCACCATAAAAATTGTTTCAATTCCCAGAAATCCTTCTCCTGAACAGAAAATCTTCAGTTGGTATGTCATCTTTACAGATTCGCCATAAAAACAGTTTCACTTTAGCATTCAACTTCAGCTTATGGATCCAAGTAATATCATCCTCTGTCAATGCTTTTTTACAGCTACTTTCCATTAATAAAGAAGATAAAGACTTACCCATCATCTGTAAATTCAGTTCCATTTGATCTTCAAGTAAGGAATCAAAAATCTGGACATCTCCAATCATCTTTACCAAATCTTCACCGAAACATTGTCTCAGTTTTGAGAAGTCCCAGTTTCCATTCTCTACGAAATAGCTTAACTTAATGTCTTCATCTTCAAAATTACCCACAAAAGTTGTCCAATTCAATAAGCTCTTATCCATAATCCAGGCGTCCTTTAAAACTTCAATATTGGCACCATTAACCACCTTCCATCTTAAAAATTTTTTAAGAACTTTCCAACCACTTACCATAATCTTCAATGAAGTAAAACCGCCTCTAGACGCCTCCCTTCTCCACCAGTTTCCACCATATTTAGCCAAAAAATTCCTGTTAAACAAAGAGTTAGGATTTTCCATAACATTCCAGGAAAATTTTGCTCTAACCGGTCCAATTCTTTCCAATGCAGAATGAACACCCCATCCACCACATTTCTTCGATCTACACAACACTTCCCAGCCCATATAATGCATGCCATGACTTCCATCCATCTTATGCCAAATAAAATCTCTACAATGTCTTTCCAACTCATATAAGATTCTTTTGGAACTAAAGAATGAGCTGTCAAGAAAATAGGGAGAGCCCGAAGAACAGATTTCACCAACACAAGTCTACCCACTAGAGAAATAAACCTATTTCCCCAAGCATTGAGCCTTTTCAAAGATTTATCCAAAAGCATTTGGAAATCAGCCTTTCTTAACCTCCTTAGAGCAATTTTAATCCCTAGATACTCCAGTTCTTCTCCCAATTTGAACCCCAAAAATTTTGAAATTTTAATCTTCCTTCTTCTTCTAACAGCCTTCCCACAAATCAAAACAAATTTTTGATGATTAATGGCCTGCCCTGTCCAATTGCAATAATCTCTTACAATGTTCCACATCTTCTTAATATTTTTGAGCTTGGCATCTGAGAACAATAACACATCATCTGCATAAAGCATATGTGTGATCTTGGGAGCCTTAGCACAAATCCTGATTCCCAAATTCGATCCATTCTCAAAGAAAGCATTAGATAGCAATTGTGAGCACATAATAAACAAGAATGGAGAGAGTGGACATCCCTGGAGAAATCCACTTTTACCTTCAATCCAATTCAAACTATTCCCATTGATCACAATTGAGTATCTAGGATCTGATACACAATCCATAACCAACCTAATAAATCTTATCGGGAATCCCAACTCCATCATCATCTTCTTCAAAGTTAACCAGCACATACTATCGTATGCTTGTTCCATGTCCAATTTCATAGCCACATACCCATTACAAGCCTTAGAAAATCTTAATTTGTTGAAGACCTCTTAAGCAAATAAAAGATGATCAGATATAAATCTCCCCTTCACAAAAGCAGCCTATTCTTCTGAAATAATCTTTGGGATCACCATTATAATTCTGTTTAAGATCACTTTAGCAGCAATTTTATAAATAGAGTTACATAAACTAATAGATCGAATCTAGAAGGAGAAAGAGGATTGGAATACTTAGGGATCAGCACCACTAAAGTATCTTTCCACTCCTTACACATCTTACCCAAAGAGAAGAACAGACTGACAGCCTTACAAATGTCCCTTCAAATAATCTCCCAATAACCTTTGAAAAAAGAATAAGTCAACCCATCACAGCCTGGAGCTTTGTTATTTTCCAACCTCATAACAGCCTCCTTAACCTCTTCCACTGAAATATCTTTCTCCAACAAAACCTTATCTTCCTCATCCAGAACAGTCCATTATTTCAGCCAATTAACCAAAATGCAGCTTCTGTTTCTCCACTTGTTTTAGAAAAACCTGAGAAAAATTTCTTCCACCTCCCTGGGATCTTCGAAAATCCTTCCAGAAGAATTCTTCACCTGATAGATCCAATTAGCATTTCTCCTTCCATTGGCAAAAGCATGAAAAAATTTTGTATTACAATCCCCTTCTTCAACCCACTTCACCTTTGCTCTTTTCTTCCACCAAGTGTTTAAGCAATTTAGATTAACATTTAACTCTTTAACTTTAGATCTCAGCAACCATAATTTCTCAGCATCCAGTTCCCCATCTCTAGCTTCATCCTCTTGAATTTGTAAAATTTAAACTTTTAATCTTTCCTTCTTAGCTGAAAATTTCTTCAGCTTTAACTTACTCCAATAGTACAAAATATTCAAAGCTCTCTTACACTTCTTGTTAAGCACCACCATATCATCTCCCACATAAAATTTTTTCCAACCTTTAGCCACAATAACAGCCGCTGTCTTGAAAGAAAGCCAAACATTTTCAAATTTGATACCACTTCTCCTTCTTGCTTCAACTACAAATAAATCCAGCACTATCAGGCAGTGGTCTGAAGCCACTCTGGCTAAATGTCTCTCCACCCTGAATTGTATCTTATTTGAAGCCAAGGAATTCAACAAACACCTATCCAACCGTTCAAGAATTCTCCCCCCACCAACTTTATTATTATACCAAGTGTATCTAGGACCAACCACTCTAACATCATGATAGTCATTATCATACATAAATTTAGACATCTCCAAGGGACCTTGAGAAAAAGCAAACTTCCTCCCTCCCTTCTTCTCTTCTTGGGATAAGATACAATTAAAATCTCCCCCTATAACAGAAAGAAGATTCCTATGCGACTGTTCCCCAATGCATTCCCATAACATTCTTCTTTTCTGAACTTCCTTGCTTCGATACACAATTGTGATCATTCAAACACCCTTATTAAAGACATTAAGATCACCAATTACACATTGATCTAATGCCTTTAAAATAGAAAAAGAGGCCACATCAATCCTCCACAGTATCATTATACCACCTGACAATCCTTGAGAAGGAAATAAAAAAATCCCAATCAGGACCCATAAGTTTCACAAATTCAGCTTTATCAAAAAAATTGATTTTAGCTTCCACCAACCCTACAAAAAAAAACCTTGTAATCTTTAATAAACTCTTTCATATAGAGAGAGGCTTCCTTCTTCTTAGCCCCTCTAAAATTCCAAAAGGCTAAAGATCCCATCAACCTTTTTTAGGAGAAGACCCCCCATCTTTCTTCCTACTACCCCCATCACCAAACCTTCCCCTTGGATTTGCCGTAATAGGCCCCAAGGATTTGATTTCTTTAGCCAACTTACTCTTAGCCATATCCCCATTAAAACAATTAATCTTCTCAACCTTACTAATTTTTTCATCACTTACAGACTTTCCCAAATCTCCTTCAGGCACCTTACCACCCTTTCCGATGTTAACAACCTCTTCACAGTTATTACCACCTCCAACATTCTTTCCACAACTTACTAATAAAGCCTCTTCTTCCACATCCTCCATTAACAAAATCTGAAACCTGTTCTCAAGTTGAAAATAGTTCAATCTATATATATATATATATATATATATATATATAGAGATCTAATGGTCACCCAAAAGGAGGATTAAAAATAATTTAAAATTTGAAAATATTTAATATATTGTGTAATTAAATAGTATTTAAATACTTAAGTAATTAAATATTTAAAAAAGAATTAAAGAAAATTGATTTTATTATCTGAAAGTAATTTTAAATAAACGTACATGATATTTTGAAAACATTTAAGGTATTATACTAAGTTTTAGGATTTAAAATAAATCAAATAAAAATTTTTAAAGTTTAATACATTAAAGAGAATTTAAAATAATTTGAAAATAATTAATATTTAAAAAAAATTAAGAAATTGAATTAAATCAAGGGTTAAAGGTCTCTAAAATTTTAAAATAATTTTAAAAAAATTTATAATAATTTAGGAAATATTTGAATTTTAATTATAAATTGGGTAGTTAGGTATTTATTTAATTAACAAAAATATTTAAAATAAATAAAATAAAATAAAACTTTTTAATTTAAAATTAAATATTCAAAGGAATAATTCTCTTATTTTAAATAAAATAAAATACTTTAATTATTATAAAAATAATTAATATTATTAAGCATTAAATTCATATTTAAAGGATTTACATAATCAAAATTCATTTAAAAAATACAAATATATCTTAAATAATTTTAAATTTTAAATTATTATATTTTAAATTAATTAATTATTTATTTGAAATATATTAATATAAATTATTTATTTTTTGTAAAATACTTAACATAATATTGTTTTAAATATTAATTAAATACTTAAAATAAGGATTTTCGTAATAATTTAAAATTTATGTTATATTTTATTATGATTTTAATTTTAAATTAAAGGAAATTAAATTCTAGAAATTTAGATATATTATATAAAATTTTTGGATTTAAAAATAATTTTTAATGATGTTTTAAAGAAATCAGATTCAAAATACAATTAAAACTAATTTAAAACTAATATTAATTAATAAAAATGGCGGAGGCCATGCGTTAGAGCAGAATTAGATCCCCAAATCGTAGGGCAATTATTGATAATGATTGTGTCGCTATGTAATCATTGGTAATGATTTCCTCGGCATTGAAATTAATGTGAATCAAAAACCACGTCGGACACAGTTGCGGTGTCGTCTGATCGCCCGCAGTTTTGGATGGGCTATCCAAATCTCACCAGGCAGCAAGCAGAATAGTGAGATGGAGATTTGCGATCAATCTGGACCATAGAATGACCAAATCATGACCATTAATCAAGATATTAACGGTCGTGATCTCACCTTAGCAAATGAAGGCATAACCTGAGCCCTAGAAATGTTTTTTGGCTCATTCTCTAGATCGGGTGCACCAAATCGAATGAAATTTGAAAAACTAGATCTACACATAAAGAGCACTCAAAGGGAACTGATTTTGAATTTTGAAATACACTGTGCGAGAAGTTAATTAGATCTAGACGTCCTAAAGTAGGGTTAGGGATTTCTCCTCAATTTGTGGATAGTTTAACCCGTTTAATGGCTCTCTGAGCTTGTTGATTGTCCACATATAAAGTTGACCCCTCGAGATCCCAATATTTGGATTGAGCATAAAATGCTTTGGAAGGTTCTTAGGCTCAGTTCTTCAAAGATCTTACAGTTGGTGAGGTCTTAACGATGGGTTTGACTTTGGGAAGGTAGAGGGGAGTTAGGAGAGCTCACACACCAAAGATCTTAGGCTAAGAAGGCTTAGGGTGAAAGTATGAGAAAAAGTCCTTTCTAAGAACCCTAAAATCCCTATTTATAGATCTAAGCTCATGATCAAGGGTTGGAATTGCTCCTAAAGTTAATTAGGAGGGAAAGGGGGTAATTTTTCCATGGTTTTGCTATAGGGATCATTAAGAATGTTTTTAATGCATTAAAAAGGGATATTTTCACCTAAATCAGCTAGGTTTGACTAATTGAGCTAGGGTTGACTAAGGTATGGGTTGACCCAGTCAACATGGTCAACTAGACCCAAGCAGGTGAGGGGTTAAGCCAAAGAAAGGTTGGAATGGGTTAGAACTTGAATTGGTCTCATTTAGGTTAATTGGGTCAACCAAGTTGACCCAGGGTATGGGTTTAAACTCAACAAATTTGGTCTGACCCACAGAAACCGAGGGAGGTGGTGGTTTGAGCCAAAAAAGCTTTAGGATTTCATTTAAAATAAAAATAGGGTCATTTGGGTTAATTAGATTAACCTAGGTTGACCTAGGGCCTGGGTCTGGGCTCAGCAGACTAGGCTTGACCCACTGAAGTCAATGGAATAGCTCTTAGGGCCTAGCTTGGTCAATTTGACCAAGTCAACCCCCTTAACTAAGGGTTTGATGAAAAATAAGGTCAACAAGAGTCACTTTGGCTTAGTGCAATACCTAGAGAATGAGCTTCCAGGGAGTGGACGTAGATCTAATTTGGACCAAACCACTATAAATTTTGTGCTCTTTTGTTTACTTTACTTTTCAGTATTTTTATTTTTCTGCTTTCAAAATTTTGTGGTTGAAATATTTATTTTAATAATCAGTTTACTATACAACTACATATTTTTGGATCATTCTTTAAACTTTCTAAAAATGGTTTTTGAAAATTCAAGAATATTTTAAAATTATCAATTCACCCCCCTCTTGGTTAGCCTTGGGACTATTCAATAAGGTCTAATAACCTACTCGAACTTTCAAACTTTATACAGTACTATTTTGTTGGTTCAAATTCAACTTATCTCTTAGGATACAAGCCTTAAAAGTTATTTCAAAATACTCATTACTGCCAACTCTCTATTTTCGACTCTCCCAATTGACTCTTATAACCATATGCATCTAGGATTAAAGTTTCCATCTATATGCCACATGTGTATTTTCCCATAAGCATATAAGCATTTTCCTAAGTGCCACATGCTTGCCCCATTTAAGCAACTCCCATGCACCCCCATCATGTGCCTTGAACTTCCTTTGCACATCCCCTGCAACAATTCCACACTCAAGTTTAGCACCTCTATTGTGCATCTACTTATACACATATATGTACCATTGTGTCATCTTTGGGTTGCCAGCATATATACATGTTGAAACCCACACAACCTTTTGTCACCCACTTAACTTGTTGACCTTGTTAACACATTAGCTAGCCTTGTAACTCATCAATGTGTTTCCTCCTTATAATCCCATCCTTTATCCTATCGACACTTGTCTAACTTGCTAGCCTACCAACCAAAAATTTATTTCATTTAATAATGACATCTTTCAAACTGCTAGCACCTACCAACTCATTACTAACCACATGACTAGTTTGCTAGTTCATCCAACACATTGGTTTTGCCTATATGGTTAAATGATGCTGCAATATTTATCACACTCCTCAATGGGTGAATGGTGAAATACTCCCATATTGACCTTTTTGAGATATTCCACGTTATTTGCATTCATTAACTCTAGATGTCATCATTTCTCTTATGACATCATAAAATATGCACCATAGGTCTTAGAGTTTTAGCCAGCCATTAAATATTTATCTTAATATTTTCCTTTTTTATGAACCGTGAAAGGAGATATGACAAATTTAACAAGTTAATTTAATATTTTGGGTGCTTTATAGTAAACTTATCAATCTCATTCTCCTAATAAAATATATGTGCAACCTTTTTAGGTGCAACAAAAAAGGATGTCACCTTTAGAACTCTTTTAAATCCTTAGCTTTTAAAATACTATTTTAATTTCAATCCTTAGTGATATAATACATCATGTGGATGAACGTAACCAAGCTAAATTCTTAATCATAAGAGCTAAAACCAAAACCCATGCAAGCAAGAGATAAAAAAAAGCCTAATTATTGAAGCCTAATAAAGATCCAAAATCTTTGATCATTTTAAATATAATTTATAATTTATTCATTATTTGAAATTTGTATGGAAGCCATGATAAAGTATTAAATATAAGTGGTTTGAACTTTTTCTCATTAATGATAGCCTACCACTTTTTAGCTCACTTTCTTCCCTCCAAATGTGGTTACCTAAGAGTCTTGTAATGCATATAAATAAGGGCTAAAATCTTTGTAATTTTTATTTATGAATGAAATATTTTGGAGGAGAAGAGCCCTTTATTTACTTGGTGCTCAAGGGTTTCAAATAGTTTGCTGATCTTTGGTAAGTTAGGTGATTATCATAATATTTTTTTTTAAGTTACTTATTACCTCAGTTAAAAGCCTACTCCAAACTCTTTCCCATTTCACAATTTTTTTCTAAAATCAATAGTCCAACTATAGAAATCTTAAACCATTATAAATACTTCCACATAGCTCTCACCCTATGTAGGGAACAGTTTGAACTAGTTTTATTTATCTTTGAACTAGTTTTATTCACTACACTTTGACATCCTCTTAAAGTACATCAAACTTTATCATAAATTTTAGATCATAAGTTCACATTTTATTTTATAGAAATGACGTCAGTCCACCCTCATATGAAGGATATTATATTTTAAGAGCCAACTCAAATTAATTATATTGTTAAAAGCTATCGTTTCTATGCAATGTAAGTCAATATCATGTATGAAATGCACTAATTGAGGAAATGCATGAAAACTAAACACTATTTATTTAATTAAAAAAAATCATAACTATTGATTCACTCATTAAAATTCAATAAAATTATAGCCAAAATACTCATAAAACTCATATATATCATATATAAAAAAGTTTACACAATGAAATTACGGTAAATTAGGAGAAAAATATATTTTTATTGAATTAGATAATATTAAATTTATCAAACTCAAAATTATTGAAAACTAAAGTCTAGCAAACAAAAGTGCTCCAAACCTCTGTCCCTCTCCTCCCTCTCTCCTCTCTTCTCCCCTCTTCTTCCCTCTTCTTACCTTCCTTCACAAGAAAATGAAATAAGGGGGAAGGGTGGCTCAATGGAGAAGAAACTATATATATAATTATTCTGGATTGCCTAGCACTAAAGTGCTCTAATCCAGTGCTGAAGCGCTACATGTTTATTCTAGAGTTATTATAGATTATAGTGCCTCAGCACTGTCGTGTCGAATTCCTCCATCATAGCGTTGCATTCTCCCAAGAGTCGTTGTACTATACAATGCTGTAATTATACACTTGAGAAATTTCATATTTGTTAAATTTTCATTTTTAAATTATTTTTAAATTTTTAGGTGCACTCGTTGACTGTCGACCACCACCACCCGCAGACACCACCACAGTTGCCACCAACTGTAGTCACCACCATATTCATTTCATCCAACCAAAAGGCTCCAAATTTCATAAACTCCCCTTTTATTTAAATATTTTGACATCTTCCTTTTTTTTTTTTTTTGAAGGAAATACATAGAGCAATTTATTAATAGAGCAACTAATTACAACCAAATTCCTCCTTTAACAAAGATAAAAAGGAAGGAGGAATCTTATTACAACTAACATCATCCCAAAAAAAAATCTTAAAAAAAAAACTAAGCTATTACAATTCCTATTTGAAAAAATAAAAAAAGCACTTGATTGAAGTCCTTTAGAAAATTCAAATCCTTCATATTTATAATTTTCTCCTTTAAAACTTCCTTATTCCATAAATTTTGGAAAATTTTGATAATATTGTAGTTATCACCTCCTATAATGAATCCTTTAGCATCAAACATCTAATCTTGAATAAAATTCGTCAAAGAAAGGATTACTAGTAGCTCAACTTGCAACAATCCCAATGAAGGCAGCTCACTCCAAAAGCACATATAAACCTGCCTTTACAATCTCTAAAAAAACCACCAATACATGCTTTGTTATTACTTAACAATGAAGCATCCACATTAACCTTGATCCATCCAGGAGGTGGAGGATGCCAAAAGTGTTGAGATAGCTTACAAAGCTGATTAGCATCCCAGTTCTTCCAAAAAGGATTTGAATGAAAAGAAGAAACCACATGGCTGAAGGATTTTACAACAATATATGCAGAACTCTCCTCTGAACTTCCAAGAACAATCTTATGTCTTCTATTCCAACAAAAGAAGACCACTGAGCAATACAAATTACCATAGAAAGGATTAGAATTTGCATAATGTTGTAGGAAATGATTACAATCTTCAAGAGAAGTAAGTGCACGAATAGCAAATCCCCACCTAGCAAGAAAATTAAACATTTTATAAGGCTTACAACATTTAACTGCAATATGCTCAAAGGTCTTCCATCACTCCACATCTTCTTGGGTAAACATTATATTCAGCTAATCTCCTGTATTGAAGGAAATAATTTGAAGGGATTGCATTCATCTTTATATGTCACCAAAACAAGTCAATACGAGGCCTTAATTTCAACTTCTTCATCCATCTCTAATCTTTATGTCCAATGTTATCTTCATACAATTTTTCAACTGCTATCACAGAGATTGATTTACACAAACATTTAACAAGCAGCTCCAACTGATCTTTAGCCACGTCTAAATGAATAAGAATAACAAGAATAGTCTCCACCAGCTACTGGCAAAAAACTTCCTTCAACTTACTAACATCCCAATTTCTGTTAGTAATAAATATTAAAAGATATTTCATTTCTTGAGTTTCATTTGTTACAAAAGTAGGCCATCTCTCTAAAATTTTGTCGAAAATCCATGTATCTTTAAAAGTATTTATTTCAGCACCATTAAATACATTCCATCTCACAATTGGATGAGATACATAGCTCCATTCAAAATAATTTTCCATGCAGCCAAAAAATGACTTTTACGTTCAACATTCCACACATCATACCCATATTTAGACACCAGTGTTTTGTTGAGAAGAGAATTAGGATTTGAAATGAAGTTACAAGAAAATTTGGCCCTCAAAAGACCTACGTTTTCCACAATCGATTGCACACCCCAACCACCATTTTTCTTAGGCTTACACAAAACATCCCAAGCAATATAATGAAGGTCATACCTACCATCATTCTTAGGCCATTAAAAACTTTTAGACATCTTATCATTTTCATTCAGAACCCCCAAAGGAACTAATGAATGAGTTGTTAAAAAAAATTGATAGTGAAAGAAATAAAAAATTAAGAAGAAGTAACTTCCCAGGAAGAGAAATAAATTTTTTTCCCCAAATGTTCAAACTATTAGCAGCTTCCACTAACAAATTTTGAAAATCTAAAAACTCAAGTCTTCATAACACAATTTTAACTCCCAAGTAATCCATTTCATTTACTACGCACCTTGAAACCCATCACCTTTGAAAGAGATCACACTTTCCTCTTTCTAACCGATTTCCCAAAGAGAATAGAAGATTTCAACAAATTGATTTTTTGTCCAATCCATCTACAATAATCAGTAAGAATGCCCCTCACTTTCTTCATGCTCTAATGATTGGCTTTAGAAAAGACAACTATATGATCTACATACAATAAATGAGAAATCTTTGGAGCATTCGGAGTCACCTTAATACCAACAATTCTCCCTCTTTAAACAAATGCTTCAGTTAACAATTGGGAGTTTAAGATAAAAAGATAAGGGGAAAGAGGACACCCTTACCTAAATCCACTTTTTTCCTCTATCCATTCAGAATTAATTCCATTAATCATGATAGAGAACTTAGGATTCACCACACATTCCATTATAAGATTTGAGAACTTCCTTGAAAAGCCAAAACAATCAAGAACTTGATTAAGAGTAGACCACCCCATGCTATTATACGCTTGCTCCATATCAATCTTAATTGCCAACAATCCCTTTTTAGATTTAGAATGTCTAAATTTATTAAATAACTCTTGAGCAAGTAATATTTGATCAGACAAATACCGACCTTTCACAAATGGATATTGAACTTTAGAAATAATTTTACGGAACAAGTAACTCATCCTATTTAATAACATTCTTGCCACATTCTTATAAATAGATTTGCACAAGCTTATAAGATGATAATTAGCAGGTGTCAAAGGATTTTTCATCTTCGGAATCAACACCACATTAGTCTCCTTCCACTCTTGACACATAATACCATAGTTTAAAAATGAGAAAATAGCCGCCCACACATCATCTTTAATAACAGACTAATAAGATTTCATAAAAAATAAGTTATTCCATCATTACCTAGTGATTTATTAGGCTGATTAATGATAATCTCTAGTTCATCCCTTGAGAATTCCTTTTCAAACTTCATTTTATCACCTTCATCGATTCTCATCAAATGAGACGGCCAACCTCTCAAAAGCATTTACATTCCCTCTACTTGTTTTTAAAAAAATCTAAGAAGATTTATTCCTTACTACCTTTGTCTTTAATCAACAAACTGTTAGTATCCTTTACTTGATAGATCCAATTTCCATTTCTTCTAGCTGTTGCATAAGTTTGAAAAAATTTTGAATTCGAGACACCATCCTCAATCCATTACACGTTTTCTCTTTGCTTCCACCAGGTACTAATCCGAGCAAGTGTTGAATTGAGTTCATTAACCTTGTATTTCAACAAAAATAAACTTTGGTCCAAAAGTCCTCCTACGTTATCCTCTTCCTCTTGTAATTCCATAATTTCTTTTTTGAGAATTTCCTTCAAATCACATAAATTCTTAAGTTTAGCTTTACTCCAAAAGAATAAAGCCTTAAGAGATCTATTAAATGTTTTGTTCAGAATATCTGTAGCATTTCAATGTAACAAGGTCCTCCAAGAGTGGAAAACGACTAAATAAGAAGCTAGATATGATGTCCATGCATCTTCAAACATCATTATTTTCCTCCTTTGAATTCCAGTAGAAAGAATTTTAAGCAAAATAGGGCAATGATCCGAAGCCACTCTAGCCAAATGTCGCACAACCAACAACTTCAAATTATTTACTACCATAGAATTAAGGATACATTGATCCAATCTTTCTAAAATTCTATCCCCTCCACACTTATTGTTACACCAAGTATATTTTGTACCAACAAATTCTACCTCATGAAAATCAAAATTTCTCATAAAAGAGTATATATCTTGAGGCCCTTGAGAAAAAGCAAACTTCTTACCTCCTCTCTTATCGTCTTTAGATAGGATGCAATTAAAGTCACCTCCAATCACAGTCGGAATTTTCCTATCCGAGATTGACTCCAAGATGCTCCACAAGCATCTTCTCTTATAACATTTCGTACTCCCATAAACTGTGGTTGTCAACCATACAACCTTTTTGGCAATACTAAGTTCACCCACAACTACTAAAGAAGATCCTTCAATAACTAAAAATGAAGCAACATCCGATCTCCAAAAAATCATAATACCACCAGATAACCCCTCTATAGGAAAAATGAAGAAGTCCCACTTCTCTCTAATAAATCTTTTGAATTCCCAACCATCTATCGAAGAATTTTTTGTTTCAATAAGGCCAACAAAAAGATAATCATAATCTTTCACAATCTCCTTCAAGCAATGGGAGGCTTCACTTTTCCTAGCCCCCCTAAAATTCCAAAAAAATAATGGAAGTCATTTAAGAATGAAAGTGGGATTAGTCATACTAACCTTCTTCTTCACTAAATTACTTTTTCTACTTTGAGACAGCAAACCAACATTACCCAGTGATCTAAGCACTTTGGGTCATTTAAACTTAGTCACATTAAAATTAACCTCCTCCACCGTATTCGGTGAATCCACATGTTCTTCCCCATCTTCAACCAATTCCCCATCTTCTTTGTCAATTAAATTACAGTCCGAAAGATCCATCTTATTCTTAATATTTTCATCATCATTCTCTTTATCTAACAGTTTAAACATATTAACATCTATAAGAATTGTTAGATTCACATTAAAGGAATCCATACCTGCAACATCTTTAGAAATATCCAGATTCTTCACCAACTAATCTTAAGACTTCTGAATGACCGGATCAACATGTTCCAAATCATTACCAACAACATCAAATATTTGTTATTCACTTATTTGTTCTTTCTCATTGATTACCGGTAAGACATCAGAATTTTCCATAATGCTATTTCTCATCTCCAACACATTTCCACTCAAATCTCTTTGCTAAACTTTATTGACATACCTCAGAGCAGGTCTTTTCTGATTACCTCTGAAATTTGATGAAAATTTACTCCTTTTAAAGTTAACATGTATACAAGGACCATAAACAGATCACTTATTCTCTTCCATGGGAACATAGTTTTCAACTTCAATATCTACAGAATTTGCATTTACCATGCATTCATTAGAAGCAGAATTCTTCTCCAAAATACATTCATTGATCGTATTACCAATTTTTCTAAACTTAAAACAAAATGTTGAAATTTTTTCATACTCTAGTTTTTGAAAAAATTGACCTACACTTCCTTCCACCCAAACACCAAAGGGGAGCTTCTTATCAATTGCAAGACGAACACAAACCCTTGCATATTCTCATCTTCCCCATTGGAACATATTTCCATCTATCAGCAGCGGAGTTCCTACAATAGAAGTGATCCTTGCTACATTAACTTCATCTAGCAATGAAGAGGGAAATACGACATTCTTACCCATATCGGAGAAGTCAGACCCTTTATAGAAGTCATTAAAAACTCTGAAGTCCACTTATATATGCCCACTATATGTCCGCTCACAAACCATGGACCACCTGATAATACATTCTCCATTGCCTTGACAAAACAAAAAATGAACATAAGACCCAGCCTAACCCCAGAATTGTTAGGTGGAACTTACCAAACTGCATCCATTGCCTTCGTAATTTTTCAGCAATGACATGAACTGGAATATTCTTTCCAAATATCTTCACTACCACAGAAAACTTTAATCTTTCAGAATTGGCTTCCACGCTAGGTTCATGCAGTTTAATAGTTGCACCATCCTCTATTAAAATTGAATCAATTTTATTGAAATTGACTTTAATGTTTGGATGTCTCCAAGGACTACCAGGAGCCTCTATACCAACTTTATCTTGCAAGGACGGTTTTCCTTCAGTAACATTTACTTGAGCATTTCCACAAGCACCTAACAGTTCATCCGCAACATTCACATCATGAGAGATTTCTTTACCACTCACAATACCAACTGTTTACAAACAGGTTCATATCTACCGATGATGAAGCTTCAAAGTCATTATTTCTACTCATCAAAGAGATACTACCAATAGAAAGGGGAGTTTTAAAATTTAATCCATCAACAACTTGTTTACCTTTACCATTAACAAGAGAATTAATCTTCGCACCAGCCAAATCAAGTTCTTTAATCACCAACGATCCATATTTGACACTCTTCTTATGAACAGATTGCAAATCTACTACATTCGAATCCAATACATTCAGATCAAGAGGATTCCGGCAACGATAGTGGCAAGGGAAAATTAAAAAAAAGGGTGATTCTCTCTCAAAAAAACGGAAGCTTCTCTCTCTACAACTGATTCCTGTTCAGCCAAAACCTATTTTATTTGGTCCATATGTTGACATCCTTATTGACATTTTATTTGGGATAATTTTATCATTATTTTCTTAAATAATTTTTTTAATATAAAAATTTTTAATTCAAAATTTTTTTATACTAAGCTTTAGTCACAGCGAGCAAATGCATCCAACCGGTTTAAAGCTTCGCCAATCGATCTCACCGCCTTCAATCCGTCCGCCCCAGCCACTAAAAATTGCAATCTAATATCGCTTCTATCGTCCCTCCCTTCCCTTCCAAATCATCATGGAGTCGGCGGCGCTGATGTGGTCAGTTGCGGCGGTCACGGCTGCCGTTTTCTTCTGGTTCGTTTGCATCATGGGCTCCGCCGAGGTCAAAGGAAAGCGCGCCGTTGATCTAAAGATGGGATCGATCACGAGAGACAAAGTACAAGACAAGTACAAGCAGTATTGGTCTTTCTTCCGGCTACCAATTGAAACCCTAAACTCATCGGAAAACGTCCCAGCCTTTGTCGACACGTTCTACAATCTCGTCACCGATATCTACGAGTGGGGCTGGGGCCAGTCCTTCCACTTCTCCCCTTCTCTCCCCGGCCGATCCCACCGCGACGCCACCCGCATCCACGAAGAACGCGTGGTTGATCTCATCAAGGCCCGACCCGGAAACCGGATCCTCGACGTTGGGTGTGGCGTAGGCGGCCCGATGCGAGCCATCGCGGCTCGATCGGGCTCTGATGTCGTCGGGATCACCATCAATGAATACCAGGTCGGTCGTGCCCGAGCGCATAATCGTAAGGCTGGGCTCGATGGGGCATGCGAGGTAGTTTGCGGGAATTTCTTGCAGATGCCCTTCGGCGATTCGGCTTTCGATGGCGCGTATTCGATCGAGGCAACATGCCACGCGCCGCGGCTTGAGGATGTGTATGCGGAAATCTACCGTGTTTTGAAGCCTGGAGCTATGTATGTTTCTTACGAATGGGTTACAACCGGGCTTTACAGGGCTGGCGATCCGGAGCACGTTGAAGCGATCCATGGAATCGAGAGAGGAGACGCTCTTCCGGGGTTAAGATCGCAGGATCAGATTGCAGAGGTGGCTAGGAGGGTAGGGTTTGAGGTGATTGAAGAGCGAGATCTCGCGCTGCCACCAGCGGGGCCATGGTGGAACCGGCTCAAGATGGGGAGACTTGCTTATTGGAGGAATCATATTCTGGTTTCGATTTTAACGATTCTACGGATCGCGCCAAAGGGCGTGGTCGAGATTCACGAGATGCTGTACGAGACGGCGAGGCACCTTACTCGCGGAGGTGAGATGGGAATCTTCACTCCTATGCATATGATCCTTTGCCGGAAACCTATTGACGGGGATGACAATTGACAAATCTTCATCTTGATTGCTGGTTCTAAGATAGAGTTTAAGTTTCAGCCTTTCTATCCAGTTCCTGTTTTGATTGATTGCTACCTCGTTTCTGCTGTTCTGTTTAATTCGAATGAGAATAGAAGGAGATGGATTTTTTTCTATTCTCCCTTCTTTTCTCGGCCGCTTTGATAAAAGTTTTAGGGTTTTGATCGGGAAACAGATCGTAAATGGTGATAGGATTTTAAAGTTTATGCGGTTTTTATGTACCTTTCATGTTTAGTTTTGTTTGATTTCTATTTTAATTTATTTCCAGTTCGTTACTTCAGGTTTTTTTTTTTTTCTCGGGTAAATTGTAAGTTTTATTTTAAGTAGATTAAAGGAGATATTATATTGTGACATGGTCAGAGGTCAATTCGGTGCGATTCAATCGGGAATCGGGACACACGTCGCACGGAATAATTTTTGAATTAAAAGAACGTGAAAGGTTTTTCTTCCTTTTCACTTTTTTTTTGCTTTCTTTAAAAGAAATTTTTTCGAGATCATCAGCAAGAATGATATTAATTTAGACTAACCTAAGATTGACGCCTGAAATTTCACTCAGGTTTGGCTCTCAGTGCCCTAGCCGCCTCCTCCCGCCCCTCCCTTCAGCTGAGCTTCTCTATCTTCTTCCCTCCTCCGGCCTTTGCCGGAGGTACTCTCTTCCTCCCTCTCCATGGATGCTATTCTGGATTCGTCTGTTTTCTCTCCTCTTGGGTCGCCTTCCAATGGTAAGGATGGAACACGAGCGAGGGATTGGAGCAAAGTTTTCACTCCTGTCAACCCCTCCCCAAAATCCCTTAATCATTCGCATCATCCTTTGGAACCTGAAATTATTCCTTTTTCTGGGGAGAAACTAGCTAGTGGTGGTGATGATTGGAAGCTTTGTCTGGTTGGATACTCCATCGGGAGGAGACCTTTTTACGAAGCATTTCTCGGAGCTATCAATAAAACCTGGGCCTTGAAAGGATCGGTGCAACTTCTATCCTTAAGTGACGGTTTCTTCTTGTTCCGATTTTCATGCACGGAGGACTTCGACATGGTATGGTCGAAGGGAGTCTGGTTTATATTGGGAAAACCTTTTGTTTTTCAGAAGTGGCATCCGAAGTTTAAACCCAAGCGTGAAGATTTCAAGTCTGTACCCATTTGGGTGAAGATTCATGACCTTCCCCTTGCATGCTGGAATTATGAGGGAATCTCCCGGATTGCTAGCAAAATCGGGATTCCTATTGCTGCCGACAACTTGACGGAGCAAAAGACGCGTTTGACGTTTGCGCGGATTTGCATTCTGGTAGATAACTCTGCTACCTACCCGGAAGAGATATTGGTATCGCTGGATGGTGATGTGGTAAGCCTCAAAGTCCAATACGAGTGGCGTCCGTTCCCATGCGACCACTGTAAGTCTCTGATGCACCTTTCTTCTTCATGTCCGTCTAAACCTTCTCTGCCTGCTAATGAGTGCGATTCTGAGAAGGGTGATCGTCCGAACCGTGGACGCAGTTTTAGTAGGAACCCTCAAAACAGGGCTTCCTCTCGTCCTCAGTTTTTCTCTAGACAGGCTGGTGAAAACAAGTTGGTTCCTGTTCAATTGGAAAATAATCATGAACCTACAGCTAAGTCTCAGATCATTCCTTCCTCTGTGATAGGACAACCCCTTGTTTATCAACCCCATTCCCCACCTCCTCAAATTGCTCCTTCTTTAAATGTCCCTGTTGAGGATACTCTTAAAGTTTTTTCTGAGAAAGAGTTGGATATCCCAAATCTCAATTCCCCAAACGAAGCTGCTTCATCATCTTCCACTTTTCATAAAACTCTATCTACTTCTGTTGGGAAGGATTATACCTCCCCGAATAAGTTTGACATTTTGAACAATGAGATTGATGTCAGTAAAGAGTCTAATGAAACCGCTGATCAAATGACTGGAATTATGTCTTTAGATGAAGGAGAAGTGCAGGATAAAAATAAGAAATTTGTTGATAAAAGAAAAACGCAACAATCATCTGTTGCTTCCAAGAAGGCTGCTAAAGGGAAGCAGAACAAGAAATCTCAACCTCAACGAAGTTCTTAATGTCTTTTCCTCCTTTTGCGGTTTGGAATATAAGGGGGTTCAATCGTCCAGAGAAAGTTTTATATTGTAAACGGCTTATTGAGTCTTTTAAATTAGAGATGTTTTGTATTTTAGAGAACCGTATCCACGCTCAAGTTTTGTGTGATCCGTTCTTTGAGTCCACCCATTCTCTTTTTGGGAATGAAGCTAGTTGTCACAATTTTGCTCTCTCTTCTTCTGGTAGAATCTGGATCAAATGGAATGTTTCGAAGTTGAACTTCATTCCCTCCAAAATCACCTCGCAGCTCATTTCTGGCATTGTCTGGGTTGCTAATCATCCCCTCTTTCAGCTTTCTATTATATATGCTTCTAACAATTCCACTGATCATAAGGAGCTTTGGGGAGACCTTGATCTTCTCAGGCCCGTGTCTTCTATGCCTTGGGTGGTAGTTGGAGACTTTAACTGTTGTAGGTACGCCTCTGATAAGCTGGGGGGTACTCCACTTCACCAATCTGCGTTAAGTGACTTTAATTCTATGATTTTTCAAAATGGGCTTCTGGATCTCCACTCGGTTGGGTGCAAATATTCTTGGTTCAATCAACGGTTGGATAACCCTATTCACATCAAATTGGATCGTGCTCTTGTGAATGAGGCTTGGATGGATGCGTTTAGTGACTCTTTTTGCTCCTTTCAAAGTCCTTCTTGCTCGGATCATAGCCCTGCTATTCTGCATCCTGGTAATTTTGTTAAGGTCAATCACAGATTTTTATTCAAGAATTTTTGGACAAAATTCGATAATTTTTGGTGTCTTCTTTTAGACGCTTTCACCTTACCTAACTGTGGAAATCCTATCTCTGATTTTTGTAACTCTTTAAGGAGCTTAAAATCTAGCATCAAAAAAGAAGTGTGGGCTTCCTCTTTTTGTATTAATAGGCATTTGGACAGTTTGCATGAAAAACAAAAGAATTTGTTGGATAGACTACAGATTGACCCCAACAATTCCGATCTGGCACGTTTATATAAAGCTTGTAATGCTGATTTAGCCAACTTCTCTAATATGCAAACTTCCTGGATTAATCAAAGGGCAAAAGTTAATTGGCTTAAATTTGGTGAAGATGATTTCAAATTCCTCTACTCTAGAATCCGGAGTAGGAAAGGGAGCAGAAATTCGATTGTTAATCTATTGTCTTGCTCCTCTTCTTTATCCAGGGAAGAGGTGATTGCTTCTATTTTACAATTTTATCAAGAGCTGTATAATCCTGCTCTCCCCCCCAATTCAAATATGGGGGCTTTTCCGGTTGGGATGGTGTTACCTGATTGTTATATAAATTCTCTTGTCTCTCATGCGTTGGAAGATGATATCAAAGCTGTTGTTTTTATGGGGGCTTCCAACTCAGCTCCTGGGCCTGATGGATACAATTTTCACTTTTATAAATTTTGCTGGCATATCATTGGGTCGTATGTTTGTAGAGTGGTTAATTCCTTCTTTCAAAAGAGTTACATGCCTTATGGGGTTAAAGCTACTGCTCTAGCTGTGATCCCCAAACACAAAAATGCTGCTTCTTGGTCTGATTACAGACCAATATCCCTATGTAATGTTCTGTATAAAATCATTGCAAAAGTGATAGCTCTTAGGCTTAAACCGATCATGAATCATATTGTCAAGCAAAATCAAGCGGGTTTTGTCAAAGATAGGATCTCCACCGATAATATTCTTCTTGCTAGTGATATTTTACATTGGGCGGGGAAAAGAGGAGGGAATAAAACTTTTTGTGCTAAATTAGACATTAGGAAAGCTTTTGACTCTGTCTCTCGTGAGTTCTTGCTTGCAAGGCTTTCCCAAAAAGGCTTTCCCAGGCAGTTTGTGAGTTGGATCAAGGCTTGCATATCTGATGTAAATTTCTCTGTGGTTATCAATGGTGCATTGGAAGGTTTCTTCCCTTCTTCAGCCGGTTTAAGACAAGGATGCCCCTTAAGTCCCTACCTCTTTTGCATTGTTATGGATGCTCTTTCGAATCTATTAGAAGCCAGAAATTTCAAAGGTATATCTTTTGGGAACTTCTCTCTTACTCATTTGCTTTATGCTGACGATGTTCTTATTTTTGGAGAGACTACTCTTGAAAATTGTCGCAATTTGGTGTCTATCTTAAATGATTTTGCTAATGCTACGGGGCTTCATATCAACCATGATAAATGTGCCATAATGTTTCCCAAACACCAAAGCAATCAATTGGAGATCTGTCAAGCTCTTTCCATTCATAATATTGTTTCCAAAATTACTTATTTGGGGATCCCTTTATCTTATTACAAGCTCAAAATTGAAGATTATATGCCTCTGATGGATAGTCTATGTAAAAAACTTAATGGTTGGAAGGCAAACCTGTTGTCTTTTGCGGGTAGATTGCAATACCTGAAGTTTACTATCCAAAACACTATTGCGTATTAGATTCGTGGGGCTATTTTGCCAAAGGCTGTTCACAAGTTGTATAAAAAAACCAGTTCTAGGTTTTTATTTTTTGGGGATATCAACAACACTAGAAAGCTGCATATGATCGCATGGGACAAATTTTGCTTGCCTAAGTGTAATGGGGGCTTGGGCTTACCTTCTATCTCTGCACTTCAATTTGCCTTTAATTGCTCAGTGATTATCAGAATTTACAATCACCCGTCCCCTTTTGCGGACTGGATTTTTAAGAAATATGCTTCCCCTTGGAAGCCCCCTGCTGCATCTGTGTCAAAATTCTGGAAAGAAATTTGCACCACTGCCCAGAAGGCCAAAGCTTGTTTTAGCTTTAATATTACCCATAATTCCCCTATTTCTTTGCTTTGGGATCACTGGTACAAAAATGGGACGATTAAAGATTACATTGGGGATGTTTTAGCCGATCACTTGCCTGACTTCATGTTGAAAGATCTTATGGTTGATAATGGCTGGAGGCTGCCAAAGTGTTTTCCCCATAAGCTGCGGGAGGTTTTTGATAGTATTTCCGATATTGGCCCTGTTGGAAACTGCCTTCTTTGGAAAAACAGTAACTCTTACAAGCTTAAATTTTATTTATCTGAGTTCTACCAGCATATGTCTGGATGTAATTGGCATAAAATGGTGTGGCATAAAAGGCACTCTATTAAACACTCAGTTTTCACTTGGCTGACTTTAATGGGCGGTCTTAAAACGGCTGATGCGCTTCAAATGAGGAACATCCCTGTTCCTAAGACCTGCAGTTTATGCAACGCCCAGGATGAAACTGTTGCTCATTTATATTTTGAATGTTGCTACTCTTTTAACATTTTATGTGCTCTTATTCCTCGTATGCATAGATTCCTCCTAAGGCCCAACATTCTACAAGTTTTCGAATGGCTGACTGTTGCTTTTAAAGACACTCCTGCTCTTCTCAATTTCTATCTTCTGATATGTGGATGTGTGATTTACTCCATTTGGAAGGAGAGGAATAGTAGGCATTTTGGGAATTCGATTATGTCCCATACTTCTTTATTATTATCTATCAAAAGAATCATATTTGAGAAAGTTATGAGATGGGGGAATTCCATGGAGCTGCTGGATCGTTTATAAGGAATTTTGGTGCCTGGGAAGATTGTTTCTCTGCCTTCTTGGCTGAAGTTCTCTACTGCTGCCTTCGTCCCTTCGTGCATTATATATCTGCAGCTTGCCTAGGCTGGACAATGATGAAGCTCCCTCTGCAGTTCCCTTGGACGATCTTCGGGCAACCAGGGATGTGGCTTTTATTTCGTTGTGTTTGGTTTTATTATCTGAGTCCAGCTTTCTTGGCATGGGAGCAAGTTATGTTATGGTTGGTTAATTGGGTTGATCCACTAATGTTAGTGTTTTTCTGTTGGGCTGTTCTTTTTACTGTTTTTTCTTCTTTTTGAAGCTTCATTGAAAGCTTGAGCCGTTTTTTGTAGGCCATTTTTGATGTAACTCTCTTGTTCAATTTTTGATGAGCTTAATATACGGGCAAAGCCCAAATTTTCCCAAAAAAAAAAAAAATTCATCATAATGAATATAATATATAAATAATCAATTAAAATCTATATTATTATAAGTCCTAAAATAGATTTAAGAGACGTGAAGGTCACTACAAACTAAAATTGTTATTTTTTTATTTTATCTTTTTACATTTCTACATTTTCAAATTAAATTATTTATGCACATTTATATATATTTTAATTTTTTTATAAATGTGTCACTTCCCTCAAAGAATTAAAGTTGATTCCGCCCTATTTATTTTTTATTAAATTTTGGCATACTTATGTTTAGATTTTGTCAATATTCACGGGACTAAAAAAACTCTAAAAGAATACTTAATTGTTTAAAGTTAACAAACTAGAAAGTTTTTTTTTTCTTTTTCTTTTCCTTTCCCTCATATTATATAGTATATTTTAGAACAACATGACATTAAAGCTTTATTTAGAATGATTTTTTTTGTTTTTTAAAATAATATTTTGATATAAATTTTTTTAATTTAAAATAATAAAAAATTATCCCAAATGAAATTTAAAGTGAACCAAAGGGAGACTAATAGGCCAAGAGTTCTATAAAAAAAGTAGAGTGGATATTAAAATTTAGCCGTTTTTATGTATTCTTCTTGAATTGGATCCTCTTAAATTTTTACTTGAAGCGCACAATGTGTAATTAAGATCAATGGTCATTTGGAATTAATTATATCAAACTGTTATTACTATTTTTAAATTTAATAATTCTTTTTTTTTTTTGGGACATTTAGGCCTTTTAAGGCAAACTCACACACACCACGCATACACAAAGACTCGAACCCAAAACCTCTTAGTTGAAGCATAAGCTCTCAACCAATAGACCAAGGTGAGATCGCAACAGGGTAATGTGGGTTATTTATATGTAGCACTTTAGGGAATCGATTAATATTTTTTTTTTTTGAAAATACGATGTAAAGCGGTGTAGGTGGGAATAGGGGTGTTTGGCTTTGCAGGCTTTAAACGTTCTGTACCTTGGTGCGGGGACATGACAGGGTAACAGGTACGGCGAGCAACAATCTTTTCTTGTGATTCTGACACAGTTTTTTTTTTTTTTTTTTTTTTCACTCTTGGGGCGTTAGCCCATTCTATTTATGTAAAAAAAAATTACAAATGTGAAAAGAAAAAGTCCCAAAAAATTAATCAAGAAAAATAAATTTAAAGTTAAGGGTTGAACAAAAATAAACCACAAAAGTAGGAGGGACTAAGAGGACTCAGAATGCTCTACAAAACGAAACCACCAGCAAGCAAGAAGGGCGTCAGGTATCTTGGTTGCCGGGAAAGACCATCCAAGGAGTATCATCATATAAATGCAGCATGAAGTTTTTAAACCTTGTTTTAAGGCTAGCCAAGCACGGGCAAAGGAAACAAAGAGCATATTATTTGTGCTAAATAAAGCCATGCCAGGAAACTTTAGGAGTATCATCATATAAATGCAGCATGAAGTTTTTAAAAATAAGCTTGTATGAGTGAAGCCAGTTACAAACCAGCCTTCCTAAAAAATAGGCACATCGAAAATGGTAGAAGCTACGAGAGGTGGTAAGGCTGAGGGGAGATTCCATTATCCATTAAGAATTAATCTTTTCTCATGTAAAAGAGAAAAATTTTGACTCCTATTTTCCATAGATAAATCTGACAAAATTCCCCTTAAAGACTTTCTGTTGCACCAGGGATCCCATAACAAAGAGAAAGTAGAACTGCTCAAAACATTGAATCTTAAACCAGGTTGCATTTTTTGTAGCCATGACACATAAGAAATTCCAATAAGCGGAAGGGCGAGGAGAAGGAAATTTCCAAAAAGAGAAGTATTTAGCCCTCCACTAGTTAAATAAAATGCTATATGAATTAAAAAACCTCGAAATTAGGGAGCAACCAAATGCATAAAGGGAAGCAATAGCAGGAATCCCAAATCCACCAATTCCTTTGGCAAGCATGTGTATTTCCACGCTATCATGTGAAGTTTCCTCTTAGCAATGTCTCCAAATTAAAGGAATCTAGAGAAAATCTTGTTAATAGTTTTACAACAAGCTTTTAGGATAATCGCACCTCTAATCCAGTAGGCTAGATAATTACATATAGTGAATTTTTTATATTGAATTCTCCAAGAAAAGGAGAGGGTTTTTGCCTTCCAGCCGTCCAAAGAACAATACAGTTTTTATAATAAAGGCTGGAAATAAAAAATATGCATCTTCTTAGTCGACCAAGATATTTCATGGGATTCTGAGATGGAGAGACATTAAGAATGTTACTAATATCACGTTCCCCAGGCACATTCTTAGAGTATAGAATAGAGCTTTTCTCATAATTAACATGTAAACTCGATAATGCACTAAAATAGGATAGCAATTTTTTAAGAGCATCTGCATTTACAATGGTTGCTTTGCCAAACACAAACAGGCCATTGGCATATAATATGTGAGATATGGCTAAGTTGCTGTTAGTGAGCCCTTGAAAGGAGTTGTCAGAAGTTGCTTACTCAAATAAGGAAGAAATCCCATCCATAGCAATACTAAATAGATAATGAGACAGTGGGCATCCTTATCTAAGAACTCAAGAAGAGTTAAAAAACCTTCCAAAGAGTCATTGATACAGACAAAAAAGTAAACATTAGTAATGCGCCCTTTAATCCAAGAAATATTGGAGGGAGGAAAACCTTTGTCAAGCAGATGTTTAAGAAGAAAGCCCTTATATATAGTGTCAAAGGCTTTGTGGATATCAAATTTTGTTCAAAAGAGTTTGTTTGAGGTTTTCAAGTTGAATTCACCAATTAGCTCAGTAGATAAAATAATATTGTCAGAGATAGATCTATCTTTAATAAAACCCCATTTGAGTAGAAAGGATAATAAAGAGCATTATCTTTTTCATCCTCTTTGCCAAAATCTTAGCCACAATCTTGTAAAAAGTATTACAAAGTGAAATGGTTCTATGATAAAATATACAAGCTTCGTGCAGTTTTTTAGGAATTAAGGTGATGGCAATGGCTTTTGCTTACTTAGGCATGGAGGCAGTAGAGAAAAATAATAACACTACATCACAGAGTTGTTTCCCAATGATATTCCAAGTGGCTTTATTGAATTCAAAGGTGTAGCCGTCGGGTCCAAGAGCAGAAGCAGAGGGAGATGAAAAAATAATAGCTTTAATTTCTTCCACATAAATAGGTGCAATCAAGGCAGGGATAAGATTGTGAAGAATCTTTCCACTGTATGGAATATGGTTGCTTTCTGAAGGAGGATGGGTGCAAGAGTTAAAAAGCTTCCTGAAGTGTTGAATTGTTGCTTCACAAATATCTTGAGGATTGGTAAGAATACCATCAGAAGTAGTAATAGATTTGATTAGGTTGATGTTGTGTCTAGCAATAATTCTAGAGTAGAGAAACCTTAAATCATCCTCCTCGTAAGAGATATAATTAACATTTGCTCTCTGAGCAATCCAATTAGTCCAAGCTAAATTTTTTTCTGCAAGTTTGATATTAATGGCTTTTAAAGTAGCATTAAATTCAAAATTAGTAGGCTTTCTTTGAATTTGAGCCAAGTAATAGTTTTGAGCAATAGAGAGGTTCTCAATGTCCTATTTGAGAAGGTTGGAAGAGGCCTAAGACTTAAATTTGATACTCCTTTTAAGATCCTTGAGTTTTTGATAAAAAAAAAAAGAGTAAGTTGGGGTGCTCTGAGATCACTAGGAAAAGGAGGTGATCAAGCACTCTAAAAATTCATGAATTTTTCTTTAAAAGTTTTTATAAAGGAATTTATATTTTTGGTGGATGCCCCCATGAGACAACACAGAGATGGGTGAATGATTGAAATTTTGAGGGTCCTCAACCATGTTATAGGAATTGGGGTAAGTGTCAAGACAAGAAACATTGACGAGCACCCTATCCAATTTGATGTGAATTGGGTTATCCTTTCTTTGATTAAACTAGGTGAAATAATGCCAATAGCTCATGGGCACCAATCACTACAGGAAAATCACTCATTTTCGGTGGCTTTTTCCAGCGGAAATTGAACCTTTTCCGGTGGTTTTGTAGTTTTCCGGCGGTTGAGTTTCCGCCGGAAAAAACGGCGTAGGAAAATAAATTCCGGCAGTTTTTTCCGGCTGCAAATTATTCTGGCGGCTTGCTGGCGGTCTAAAATCGCCGGTCAAATTTTAAAAAAAAAATATAAATCCATTCCCGGCGAGCTCCCCTCCCGCGGTTACCTGCGCAGCCAGTCCCAGCGAGCTCCCGCGTAACCCGTCCAGGCGAGCTCCCGCGTAACCGGAGCCGTTCCCGCGCAACCGGAATACGCGGAGTCGTTCCCGCATCCCGGCGAGCTCCCGCTCCCGCGTCAAGGCGATGTCTTCCGTGGGTTTCGAACCGCGGTTCTCCGTGAAGATTATTAAGCAACCAACCGAAATGTCGATTATGTAAATACGTTTTTATTGTCAATATTTTTTATTTAAAGTATATTCACCCCGAAAATCAATTAATTTTTTATTTATTTTTAAAAATAAAACTAATTAATTTAAAATCAAAAATAATATTTAATATAAAATAAAAATTAACTAACTAATTAATTTTAAAATGAGAATTAATTAAATAGTTAATATAGGTTTTAATATTTTTAGTTAAATCATTTAAATAGTAAAAATTTTATTCATTTTCAATAAATTTTTAAATTCCACCGGAATAGTGATAAAGCAGCCGGAAACGCGCCGAAAAGCTGCCGGAAATGTGACCGCCAGAAAATTCCGCCAGAAATCAGTGTTTTTCTTGTAGTGAATATTGAAAATCAAATTGTTAAATTATGCAAGCTTGCTATTCGAAAGGCCACTGGCTTTCTCATGAGGCAATCTATAGCAGTTAAAGATCTCTAGAATAATCCAAGAATGTTAATATTTTTGGCCAAACCATTGAGTTGTTTTCATAGGAGTAGTCTCTCCTCAAAAGAAATGGAGGCATAAACAACTAAAACATAGCAAGTCGTGCTAGGCCCCAAAGAAAACAAACCATGAACTAGCTAGCTAGAAGTGAATAAAGGCTCAAAATTTACTATGAGGGCATTCCACTTGATCCATATTCTTCCAAGACTGGTGTAAGCAAACTTGTCATAAGAGACTTCATTATTAAAAATAGTGTGAGTGGAGGTGAACCTAGGGGTCAGCAATCGATTGAAGAGAGATTTTGACTTCTAAAATAAACATAAGATCCAACTTATGGTTATTGATAAATTTCTTGTAGCACAGGACCTTGGCCAGGCAATTAAAATTGAGAATGTTCCAAGCACCCATATGAGGAAGGGTCATTAGGATCTGGATGTGGGAGTGGTTGCCTTCTTGGCATGTTTGGCTCTTGTGTTTTTATTTCTTTGGGGCTGAGATTTCATGTGTTTAAAGCTTTGATGCTTTTTAAACAATTCTTGAGATTGATAGGTTTGGTATGGTTCTTTGAGATTTTTAATATCATTCAAAACATTTGGGTAAGATTGGTCATTAAAGGTAGTGTTTTGACATTCTTGTTGATCAGAGAGGGTAGAAAAAATATTTTTTATGAGAATGGGAGGGTTTTGGGAAGGTGAGTGGTGACAGGGGTTGTTAGATTGGGAAGGTGAGTGGTGGCGGGGGTTGGTAGATTGGGAAGGGGAACTTTGAATAGGAGGATTATGAAGTGAGGCGATATTAGAATGGAAGTCGGTTGAGTTGGGGGGAACATCATCTGAAGGGGAGTTCAGATTTAGGATGAGATTTGGGATAGAGGTTTGGCTTGAGGCTCAGGTGGAGGAGTTTGGAGGCATGGGGGGAGGGGTTGTGTTATAGCAGGGGAAGCTTGTGAGGATGGGTTAATATGAGGTTTTGGGATAGATAAACAAAGTGGCGGGGTGATGAGGACTCTCCGGCTGGCACTTCTGCCATGGGGGTGCACTGGTTGTTGGGCAGGAGGTGTGGGGTTTTTTGGGCAGTTTGTTGGGGTTGTATGATAGTGCCACAATGTGAGCAAGGAGTGGGTTTCTAGTCATAGAGAACAATTAGGGGAGTAATCTTTCCATCTAGAGAAATGTGAATTTTGTCAGGAAGAGGGGTGGAGTTGCTTACTTGAACACAAACTCTGGCAAAGGTAAGTATGGTTTTTGCCACCATTAAGGCATCAACTGCTAAAGGCACTCCAAAATAGCAAGCAATTTTGGAGATTCATTCTGAGGTCTAGCAGGAAAGGGAAAATTTTTTAATCTTGATCCAAAGTGGAATGTTTGGAAATTCTTCACGTATAGGAATGAAATCCGGCATCCATTTGTGAAGTATGAAGGGCTTACCAAAGAAGAACCATGGTCCAACTGAACATGCCATTTCATAGTCTTCAACTGCGGTAAACTTGAGGAGGAAGAAGCCATCATCTATTGTTAGTAAGGAAAGAGAGACTTTGACAGACTAGGTTGGAGAGGAGGGATTCATAAAAAGGTCTTTGGCCAATATAATAACTAACAAAGGGCCCATTCAGGAACACCGGCATCAAACTGAGCTTTTGTGAAGTAGAATGCGGTGTTAATAGTTGGGACATTAGAAAGTGAGGAGGATAACTTAGTGGACACTAGGAATTGGTTTGCTCGAAGAAGCTTCCAGTCCAAAGGAGGATGGGGGGGGGGGGTGGCGCGGGGAAGAAGTGGGGGGCGCGGGAAGAAAAAACCCTATATGCAGGAGAGGAATAGAGCTTCTTTTTCTATCACTACTACTTGGGGGATGATGAGGACATCCCCGATAGAGTCCTCCCTAAAAAGGGGGGTAGGTGGCACGGGGCGCAGGAAGGAAAAACCCTAGACGCGTGAAAGGAAAAGAGCTTTTCTTTCTATAACTACTACTATCTGTTATTAGATTGGCCTTAAACTCTTTCATCCAATCATTTAGGAGTGAAAATATTTTTAATCTTAATGTTCTAATTTCTGGATGAATAAATTCTGATTTCAATTAAAATTGGAATTTATATTTCGATTTTTTTTTAAATCAAAATTTTCCCGTGTTCGTTCTTTTTAAATAAAATATTATACCTGCTTATTATGCATATTTATGTATTTCACGTTGCTAAGTTGCCGAACTCTAATATAATTTCACAGAACTTTAGCATTAAATGGAACTTACCAAAAAATTTGGTGCATTCCATTGAATTCACCAAACTATTTAGAGTATCCAAAATTTGTCAAACATTTAGATGCATTTAATTGAATTAGCGAAATTGTTTGCTATATTTAGAATTAGTCAAATTATTTGGCACATTCAAAGAAATGTGACAAATAATTTGACTATTTTACTTATATTTAAATTTTGATAATAATCTGCTCATTCAACTAATTTTCTATTTGCTAGTGTTTGTTCTTAAAATTTCTTTTTTCTTGTCACTTAATTTTTTTTAATTTGAGGGTAGAGCCTAAAATTTAATTCTATATGAATGTAATTACATAAAGCTTTAATTAAATTACAACTAATAATTATAAACAAGAGCTGAAAGTAAAAATAGTAATATTCATTAAAATAAATAATTAAAGTAATAAATGCTAAAAAAAAGATGAAGAAAGTGACAAGAAAACCAAAATGAACTGGACTCAAAAATCAGTTATATATTGAATCAATCATCAATAAAACAAACTTGAAGACCAAAACTATCCCTTTAGTTTTCGGATAGAATCTGAGGCTATCCAAGAGGAAAATAAACTATCAAATGGCAGAGGTGATAGTTAGGTTCAACTAAAATCTTCTTGTATATTAAAGTATTAGCTATTAAACCCCTCATAATGCCCAACCATGTCAAATTGCATGGCATGCTTCTTATGCTAAATATATTTACACAAATAAACGAAAGCAAAATCTTGATATAAAGAGTATAAGGATTTTTTTAAAACAGGTTTAGCAGAACTCTTCTAAAGCACATTATCATAGGAATTAGAATTTATAGAGAGAAAAAGTATCCTTTGTCTAATTACATATGGTCAATAGTGTGGAATGTACCAATTCCCATCAACCACATAATTAGAAATAGTAGTATTGAATAAAATTAGTAGAAAGCCTAAAGTCCTTAGCATATATATATATATATATATATATATATATATATATATATATATATATATATATATATATATATATATATATATATATATATATATATATATATATATATATATATATATATATATATATATACCTTGAATCCAAGGGCCCCGAAAGAATGATAAACTGCTGTCATTATGTGTGTTAAATGAGAAGTGAGTTTTAGCTTTAAGTGCAACTTTAGTGATGTTCTTCCAATAATGAGAAGCCCAGGAAAACTAAGCTTTTGAAATAAATACATATTTGAATTTCTATAATCTCATCAATAAATAGGAGTTGCCCAAATAACTTCTAAATCAAAGAGCTATTGTAAGCAAAGGCTATGTCAAATAAGGTTGAAGTTCAAGGCCCCCAAAATGCAAAGGTTTGTATGTGTTCTTCCAAGAAACAAAGAAAATTTGTTGCCTTTTGTTTCCCCATGATAAAGAAATCTATCACTAGTATAATTTCTCCCCTGATCTAGTAAGTGGTAGTATTTTATATAGTGAATCTTAGAATTGTAACTTTCAAGCAAAAGATAATAATATAACTATCCAAGCTTCAAGAAGATTAGACACTTTGTTCAACAAGGGCTGAATGTCAAACTTGAACTCTTCTAATGGCAATAGGCATGCCCAAGTATATAAAGGATTGAGTCTCATTATTCAGATTTAAGATAACATTTAGATAATTTTGACTAGGTGTATGCTTGGAGAAAATAATTAAACTTTAATGGGTTAATTGAAAGGCTAAAACCTTCCTTAAATTTAGTCAAATTTTGATGTATTGACTATAAGTTGTAAAAAGTAGCTTTCCCGAAATACTATTAAATCATCAACATAAAGTGAGTGAGAGAGTCATTTTCCAAACTTAAGCCAACATGTTTCTATATCCTAGCATAATCAACAAATAGCTTGGATAAACCATCCATTATAATGAAAGGATAAACCATCCATTATAATTCAAAATTGATTGGAGGATAATCACCATCCTTGTCTTAACCCAGAAGAAGAGCTAAAAAATCCCTAAAGTGTGACATTGACACATAAGGATTAGTGAAAACAATTAATGCAAGATCTAATCCATTTGACGAAAGTGATAGGAAACCATTTCTGTTCAATATCCCTTAAGCTTCCTATTTCTTATGATTTGGGTTAATCTAATGTTGGAATAAGCCTATTGGACCCCTTCATGGTTTAGTCACCTTTAGTGTCTTAAGTTTATCCATGAAACCCCATGCTTCCTTTCTTTATACCAAGAGGTAAACCAAATTCAAAGATATTTTAATCTTTTAAGAATGGGTGTGAGTCCCTAAGCTTCTTATTTCCTAGGAACTTGGCTAGCTATTTTTTTATTTAAGCATGTTGGGCCCCTCCAAAGCTTAGCCACCTCTTTAGCATCTAAGGTTAGGTGTGAGACCTTGTGCTTCCTTGCTTAGAACTAGAGGTAAATTAAATTCAAAAAAAAATATCTATTAGGTGTAATTCCCCTATCGACATCCTTTAGACTTTGAGGTCAAGTGTGAGTCCCCATGCTTTCTTTCCTTAGAATTCAAAACCTAAATCTACTCTCTTTTGTGATTCCTCAAATCTGTCAATGCCAATATGTGCAGTACAACTTTATTCTACTATACATATTGTGGGTCCATTTGTTAACCTCGTTTTTATAGGAAATTACTAAACCAAATTCAAATTTAATTCAAACTCACATCAAAATTAAATACAATCCAAACCAAATCCCAAATCCCTTCCCTTGGTAGTCACCTAATAGATGTCACTTAACCCCTCCTATTATATCATTAACAATCACCTAAATTATTTCCAATGATATGATCAAATAAAGTCAACCTAATCCAAAACAAAAGCCAAAATCAAAATTTTAAATCAAAGTCAAGGCCATAGTCTCTTGTCCCATAACATGTTTTGAGTGATTTTTAAATCATCTGAAAACCAAATTAAATGACATTAGATTCATGATTTGACAATGGAGTATTGATTGACATATCCCTAGGATCAACCTCCAATTTTAGGAGTAACCCAAGCTCTCTAACCCCGAAAGCATCATTGAATTCCAAAGGCTATAAAATCTTTAAATATTTACAGCTTATACCACTAGATTTTGCATCTTATAAAATTTGACCTTGAGAGCCTCTCCAGACTCCTTAAACATGTTCATGATCATTTTTTTGACATGTGAAACCATAAATTAAACTTTTGGATAGATCTTGGTTGACCATGGGACCACTTAAACCCCAAAACCCCTAAAATCAAACCTTCTTATATGTAGCGGATCAATGGTTTATGATTTTGATGATAGCAAACATTTTTATTTCTCTACAACTGCCTTATGTACTAACGTTTCAGGTTCACACGATCAGACTGCAATTTGGAATCAGCTCAAGATTGGGTAGACTAGGTCTGAGTCAGTTTGTAATCTTTTTCCTTTCTTGAGTCTGTTGTATTTGGTGTGGGATCTGTTGATTTGTAACTTGGAAGATTTTCATGTTGTTCCCTATAAGATTTCTATTTTTGGTAATATCGATCGGGACGATATTTATATCGTCCTAGACGATATGTCCAAATTCAGAAACCCTAATTAGGGCATCCTCATTAAGGCAGCCATCATTAATGGATCGGCAGGACGATAATCTCAATTCAAAAAGAATCAACCGCCATAATCAGTTTAGGAATTCTTTGTTTTAGGAAATCGGTCAGGACGATATTATTATCGTCTAAGAAGATCTAACTTAAATATGCCTAAATTGATCTGGTATCTTTAGAAAGCATTAATGGTTGATTGATACGATCATATCATCCGGGATGATCTCCTGATCGGCCAGGACGATGTCCTGGACGATCTCCTGATCGGTCAGGATGATGTCCTGGACGATCTACATCGGACAGCTCGAATTCAAGGCGATGATCAGGACGATTGAAATCAATTTTAAACTAATCGGCCTAGACAATCATGATATCGGCCAGGACGATGTAACCAATTTTCTTCTGATTGTCCCAAGTCGTCTCGGGCTGATGAGCTGAATTTGTACTAATCAGACAGGACGATATGCCTATCGTCCTGGAGGATAATATCGGCAACTTGCATTAATGAGCTCGTTTTGAGAGATTCTATTTAAGCTATGACAAGGCACTTTGTAAGGGTCTTTGGCAGCCATTGTAGCTTCATTCTTGTGGGGGAAACTTGAAGAGAGAGCTTGAAAGGAAAAAGTGGAGTTTGAGAGGAAAAGGTGGAGTTTGAGAGGGAGAAAGAGAGGAAAAGGTGGAGTTTGAGAGGGAGAAGATCCTGTGATGGGGAGGAACTCAAGGGAGTGTCGTGTGGGATCCACACGGTTGCTCCAAAGAACTCGCACTTTAGTGCCATCGGATTCGAGGCTTATCTTGAGGGAAGTTCACCAAAGAAGAAGATCTCTTTGGTGTCAAAGGACCCAGCGACTCCGCCTCACCGAGGAAGGTGGAAGTGATTTTGTAAGGGCTTCTTTGCCTAGCAGTGGGGGCTAAAGGAGAAACACTTTTGTAGTGCAATACTTGGAGGGTGCCTCCAAGAAGTGGACGTTAGTCAAGGTTTGACCGAACCACTATAAATTCGGTGTGTTCTTTTCTTATTATTACTTCCGCATTTATTTTCTTCCGCACTTTGATTTCTGTGGTGATTTTGGTTTGAGTTTTATCTTTGGTTTTAAAGTTATCCAATTCACCTCTGTTCTTTGTTAGCCTTGGGCCAGTTCTTGATGGCTTAACATCCCTAACAAACTTTCAAGTGATTTCAGAAGCACATTCTAGTGTCATCTGAGAACTTTCAAGTGGTATCAGAGCCATTTTTAAAAAATAAGTTTTTAAAAGCTTTTGAATTTCGATCCATGGCTAATCGTAATGTTGCGGAAGGTTATTCAATCACCAGACCTCCTTTATTTGAAAATATATCATTTGATTTTTGGAAAACTCGCATGTCTATTTTCTTACAATTGATTGATTTTTGCATGTGACATATGATTTTAACTGGTTATTCATCACCGTCACGTATTGTTAATGGAGTTAAAACTAATATTCCTTTTAATCAATGGAATAGGGAAGAACAAGTAAATGCTCAATTGAATGCAAAATCTTTAAACTGCTTTTTCTGTGCTTTAAATTCTGAAGATTTTATGTTAGTATCCACGTGCACTACTGGTAAGGAAGTTTGGGATAAACTACACTCCATATATGAAGGCACTAGTGAAATCAAGCAATCCAACTTGAATTTGTTAATGCATGATTTTGAACTATTTTTCATGAAACCTTATGAGACGATCTTAGACATGTACACTAGGTTCATTCAAATTGTAACATCATTGCATGCCTTAGGAAAAGAGTTTTCAAATTTTGAAAAAGTCAATAAAATTCTTCATTGTTTACTTGAAAAATTTGATGCCAAAGTTGTTGCTATTTGTGAATCAAAAGATTTGAATGATTATTTTATTGATAATTTGATTGGCTCACTCATTGCCCACGAGCAAGGTTTGGGTACTTTTTGATGCAGGTAAAATGATTGTTCTAAAAACTGAAGATACGGAAAAAGATTGCTTAGTTGGTGACGAATGCAATGACTTGTCAAGCAAATCACAAAGCTCACCAAAGCATAAGCAAAAATGAAAAAAAGGTAAAAGTGATAAGGATGTCCATATTTCTTCTGACGTTATTTGCTTTCGATACAGGAAGCCTGGACATATGAAAAATCAATGCCCTAATTTAAGAATTCTTCCTACGAAAGAAAAGGGCAAGACGAAGCAATATTTAAACTGGGGAAATAATGAAAGGCAAAAAATCTCATGGGCAGATCTGGTCTCTGAAGCATCGGACCAGAAGAAAAATAATGATTAAAAGCCATTCGTGTTTTTTTCTTGTTTTGTGTTTTTATTTTATTTTTTTCATTTTTTTGTTTTGTTTATTCTTTGAAATTTTTGTTTTCGTGAAATTTTTTCTCTGATCAACACACACATTCACTTTTCTAAAAATGAAAAATCTACTTCTTATTTTTTCTTGAAATCTTTGGTAAGTTGCAATTGACTTCTCTAAAAGCAGTCAAAGGAAGGAAACTCATGTTTCTGACTCTCAATCTCTGTTTCCTAAAAGTGGTTATTCTACTTTTGATTTAAAATCTTTTTCATCTTTTAAATTGATTTTTGAAACAAATTTTTTTATCTCCTTATATTTTATTTATTGCATAGGAATCTTTTGCAAGTTATTGAATCTAACTCATAATTTTCTTAATCAAAAAATTCGCTTTGTCACTAAGATGGGTTTTCCTTCATTTTTAAGATTTAAGAAAGGGAGCATATTCAAAAATTGGCCAATGATGCCAAAAATAAAAGATGCGAAAAGACGTCAAATTAAAAAAATATTGAATATACAAAGTGTATCAAAAGATGCGCAGTGCGCCAACTAATTGTCAAGAGGCATAAAATGAGCCCACAAAATTTTAATGCTTACCATTCTTATATTTCTTGAAAGCATAAGAAAACCCTTGATACATTCGATACTTGACTTTAAAAATCTTGATTCTTGATTCAACAATTCGTGCATTGATCTTCTATTAGATATATTTTATGGAAGGAGTTTTTGAAAAATGATTGTTTTTTCCCTAATTTATTTTATGATTTAGATATTGAATTAAAAAGTTTTTGATCCTTTTTAAAGAACTTGAGTTTGAATTATCAAATTATGAATTTCTAACCTTTTCTGGGCTATGCGTTGTCAATCCAATTCTACTAAGTTTTTGATTAAAACCAAGAGGTAACTTTCTCATTTTAAGAATATTTATTTTTCATTAGATCAGGGAATGTTTTTATCTTTTGGTCGTTTTATTTTTTGTGCCTCCTCTCTTTTTGATAATGTCAAAGGGGGAGAACGTATTGTTAAATTTTTGTATCTTATTTTCAAAAAATTAAAAAAAACAAAAATATTTTTTATCTCCCCTATTTTTTAAAAAAAGGATTTATTCTAGTGAGGGGGAGATTAGGAGAAATTGTTTTTTTTTTTTTGAAAATTCAAAATGAATTGTTTGCCATCATAAAAAAGGTGGAGATTATTGTGGATCAATGGTTTATGATTTTGATGATATCAAACATTTTTATTTCTCTACAACTGCCTTATATACTAATGTTTCAGGTTCACACGATCGGACTGCAATTTGGAATCAGCTCAAGATTGGGTAGACTAGGTCTGAGTAAGTTTGTAATCTTTTTCCTTTCTTGAGTCTGTTGTATTTGGTGTGGGATCTGTTGATTTGTAACTTGGAAGATTTTTGTTGTTCCCTATAAGATTTCTATTTTTGGTAATATCGGCCTGGACGATATTTATATAGTCCTGGATGATATTTATATCGTCTTGGACGATATGTCCAAAATCAGAAACCCTAATTAGGGCATCCTCATTAAGGCAGCCGTCATTAACGGATTGGCCTAGACGATACCTGTATCGGCCAGGACGATAATCTCAATTCAGAAAGAATCAACCGCTAATATCAGTTTAGGAATTCTTTATTTTAGGAAATCGGCCAGGACGATATTATTATCGTCCAGGACGATCTAACTTAATTATGCCTAAATTGATCTAGTATCTTTGGAAAGCATTAATGGTTGATTGATACGATCATATCGTCCGGGACGATCTCCTGATCGGCCAAGACGATGTACTGAACGATCTACATCGGACAGCTCAAATTTAGGGCAATGATTAGGACGATTGAAATCGGTTTTAAACTAATCGGCCTGGACGATCGTGATATTGGCTAGGACGATGTAACCAATTTTCTTCTGATCATCCCAAGTCGTCCCGGGCTGATGAGCTGAATTTGTACTAATCGGCCAGGATGATATGCCTATCATCCTGGACGATAATATCAGCAACTTGCATTAATGAGCTCATTTTGAGAGCTTCTATTTAAGCTATGACAAGGCACTTTGTAAGGGTCTTTGGCAGCCATTATAGCTTCGTTCTTGTGGGGAAAACTTGAAGAGAGAGCTTGTTAAGGGAGAGAGGAAAGGGTGGAGTTTGAGAGGGAGAAGATCCTGTGAGGGGGAGGAACTCAAGGGAGTGTGGTGGGGGATCCACACGGTTGCTCCGGCAAACTCGCACCTTAGTACCATCAGATTCAAGGCTTGTCTTGAGGGAAGTTCACCAAAGAAGAAGATCTCTTTGGTGTCAAAGAACCCGGCGACTCCGCCGCACCGGGGAAGGTCGAAGTGATTTTATAAGGGCTTCTTCGCCTAGCTGTGGGAGCTAAAGGAGAGACACTTTTGTAGTGCAATACTTGGAGGGTGCCTCCAAGGAGTGGACGTAGGTCAAGGTTTGACCGAACCACTATAAATCCGGTGTGTTTTTTTCTTATTATTACTTTCGCATTTATTTTCTTCTGCACTTTGATTTCTGTGGTGATTTTGGTTTGAGTTTTATCTTTGGTTTTAAAGTTATCCAATTCACCTATGTTCTTTGTTAGCCTTGGGCCAGTTCATGAGGGATTAACATCCCTAACGAACTTTCAAGTGATTTCAGAAGCACTTTCTAGTGTCATCTGAGAACTTTCATTACATACCTCAACATGGCTCATTCAAACTAACCTTTGGAAGCTCCTCCAACATATTTCAAACATCATTTATGTATTAAAACTAAACTAAATCCTTGGTCAAGTGTGGTTGACAAAATCAACCATAGTTAACCAAATAACCCCTTAATAGTTTAAACATGCAATTCATGCAAGAAGGCCTTTTCATTGCATGGGACCAACTCAACTGAGTTCAAAATATTAATTTGAACTTGCAGGAGCTAACCTAAACCCTTGGTCAAATCTAGTTGACCAAGTCTACTTAGTTTAACCAACTGACCCTACAATTAAACCCAATCAAAACTCAATGCTCTATGTATCTCAAAAACCAATTTAAAACCTTAGGATGGTCCATTGGGACCCTAGGAACAATCCATGAGAGACCCAACTCTTAGGCCCACTTGGGTTAGCCATATGGATTGACCCAAGTTCCCAAAAGAGGTTCTTCTTGAGCCAAAACCCAATATGAACCAAATTGACCCTAACCAACACTTATATTGGATCCCTCTTGACCCCTTGTACCTACCCTAGGTGGCCTAGCCATTGGGCTTATCACACTCCAAGATCTATATTGGAAGAATTACATCAGTCTTTCATTTTAAATATTTAGCTAGAGGTTACCAATGAAAGACATAAAAAAATATAATTGCATTTTTTTTCTTGTCTAGAGCTTTATATCATAGGATATTTAACCTTTTTTTGAAAACATGTAAAATCATATAATAAGCACATAACCCAACAAGTAACTAAAATCTTACAACTTAAATCAATACAAGATTGAAGAGAATAATAGGTTATAAATCATATAACGAAATATAGGCATCAATATCTATACCATTTATCTACATAAATTTATCCTTTTATAGTTCATCATATCTCAATCCATAACATCATTCATCACCGTAGCAATAACAATCAACAATACTAATGCTAGTAACAATATTAATATCATAATCAATAATATTAAATAGTATTCATGATAGTAAATCATATTAGTGTCAGTCATAATATCAGTATAGTATTTGAAGTAGTGTCGATATCAATATTCAGATATTTAATTAGTGTATCTTAAGGGTGTCTTGTTCTTGAAATTATAACTCCCAATCAATCACACCTTATAACTCTCAATCAATATACTCCTTATAACTCACATTGAATCACATGAATCAGTCGCCCCAACTCCTTATAACTCCCGATCAATGTCCAACTCCATATGACTCTCAGTAAGTGAATCATACGGATTAGTAGGATATCATGTGGAGTTATCATATCATATATCTAGTATTATTTAATAATTCATTTAAAATGTAATAAGATTATATTAAATCATTCATAATGATCAAATTTATAACTTATCCAAATTTACACGATGAAAGCTTCTGAAATCAGTAGATAATGTATTTTTGATAAATTTAGGAGAAATAAAATTTATAGAAATCTAAATTATTGAAAATAGAAGTAAGAAATTAATCACTTATAATGAATAAAATAAAATTTATAACATGAATGACTGACAAATATGATCCAAAGGCTTTTCTCTCTCCTCTCTCTTCTTCCCCTCTTTCAATTTATCATATTATAGGGTCGTAGTGCTCACCAGATCAGCACCAAAATGCTCGACTTCAAAAATTTCATATTTTTCTAACAATTTAATTTTATATATTTGAGTTATTATAGGGCTCACTTGGGCTAGGAATTATGCTAACCAAAAGTGTCCAAAACTACCTTAGGCTAAGCCAATTTTAAACCTAGGCCATACCAAACCAAATTGACACTTACATTGGATATTTCTATGTCCTATGCACTTTCCATGGCCAGCCCAACCTCTAGGCGCATGGATTGGAAGTTGAGCTAATCCAAAGTACCTAGGAATGGCCTTCTCGAGCCATACCACCTAATTGGACTTCACCAGGCTAAATTGGCCCATGAATTGAGCTTAAGTACCTTCCAAACACCATTCCACACCACCCCCTCTCAGGAGCTGGCCAAAAAAAGTCAAACTGACCCTTAGTAGTCCCCTTCACATTAGTTAAATCATGTCTTCCCTCATCATTAGCACTACACCATCTGGCTCAAAGAAAGTTTTGTGGCTATCCCCTCCCTCTAGCAACCATCAAGGATGTCTTATTGAGTGATCCTAATCATTAAAACCCATTGAAGATGGTTGAATAAGGCACACTCCCTCAAACCCTCTCATTATCACCTCTCATTTTAAAAGTGTTCCCCAGAGCCGCACGAAGCTACACCTACCTCCCTCGGCTCTCATGTTCCCTCCTCCGGTGACTTCAAGCAAGCTCTGGTGAACTCCTTTCTTCTTGAGCTCAAAGTTCTACCTTTGTTGTTCCACCAGTCATGCTTCCTTGAGGAGAAATTTGCCTTGGAGTCATTTGAATGTGCCTAAGCTCAAACATTGGCATTTGGAGCTTTCCCTGAGGTAATGATTTAATCCTAAACTCCCTAGCTATACAATTCAGTCAAGTGTGAAACAAACCTTCAAACTAACAGATTCTAACCATTGCATTTATGGTTCACACCTATCTTATGATCTCTATAAAATTTGATGTTATTTCATTAATGGGATATCTTGGATCGTGCAGAAGAAGCCTTACGACTAAGAACGGCACGGGATGTGGAAGATATAATCAAAGCCACTGATCTTCATCAACAACTCTAAGTAAATCCTATGGACTACATTATTTCATAGCTATTAGATCTTGAATTAGATTACTACAATAAAAGATGCATTAATATCATAGCGTCAATGATTAGCTTCCCAATCATGTTGCATCGTGTATAAAGGGCAGTTGACTTTATCAATGGAATTTTAATAAATAAACAAACAAAAACTAGTGAAACTTCAAAATTTCATAATTCCTCGCACTCTTGTCCAAATAAGGTGTTTTCAGACTTATTGGAAGGTATTGAGGAGCTCTACAAAAGCCCTATGGCATCAAGTTCTATTTCCCAAAGTAATTAAACCTATTTTAGAATTACTCTTAGGGGTATTTTTCAAAATATTGCTTCAAATTGATTCCATAGAGCTTGGAACTTTGGGAGATTAATTTGGGGCATGTTATTGACATGTCCAAAATCAAACACCCCTGTTTGAATTGATTAAGTGCATCATTTGGCTAATTCACACTCATGGGTTAATAATTAACCCTTAAATTTGAACTAGCTTAACTACCTTTCCAATAGTATTTGGGCTTTGAATTTTTGTGTATTGATTATGTTTGGTCAAAGGGTTAAAAATCATCTAATTATATCTCAATCCCATGATTAGTTTGTCCTAAATAAATCCCTAAGTGCATAGATGTATTTTCCTTAGGTGATTAATTTATCAACCCTATGGAGCTCACCATGAGGCCTATTTTAGTGGGCTTGAAGTGTAGGTCATAATGGACCTATGTCTCAAATTTCATTGCAATTAGATATCATTTGGCCATCATTTAGTAATCCCAAATTCCATATGTAATTGATTTAATTTCTTAATTAATTTAAATAAAATCCTAAAAATATAAATTAAATCGCAAATCACTCATATTTAAGTGTTGAACACAAGAAAAATAAATCCCTGTCATCAACTTTCATAAATAATAGCAATTTAAAAATTAAGGAAATTAATTAATTAAAATAATTAAAAATACCAAATGGTTCCAAACAATTGAAATCACCTCAAAGAATCATTAGTGACATTTGGGAGAAATTTCAAGAGATTTGGAATTGATTTGGTACAAAAGTCAAAAAGCCTCTTCAATTAAATAATTAAATAATTCATAAAAATCACATAACTTCTAAAATTTATAATTAATTATAAAAAATTTCAAATTGAACAACTTAAAGGCATTGAACTCAAAATTGGGTCTAATATCTATAAAAAATATCAAAACTTTAATGTTCATTGAAAAGAAAAAAGTCAGTATTTGATTAAATCTAGCTCATTAAAAGACCTAAACTTAAAAATCATAATTAATTAAAAAAAAATCCAATTCACATAAGCTAAATTGCATTAGATCAGAAATAAAACCTAATATTTATAAAATATATAATACTTCTAGAATTCAAAGTAAATTAAAAAGTCAAACATATTTAAGGGTGCTAATTAAAAGTTCAACAAATTCAATTACACCTCAAAATTCAAAAAAAATTAACCAACTTATTGAACTTAAATAAAAGATTAAAATATTAATATAATTATACCAAACGGTAATTGTTAGGCAACCCAAGACCTACGAGGCTATTAAGTTAGCCCCATAAAGGGTAAAATAAATGTCACGACCCTAGAGTAAATAACCATAGTTATTATTTAACTTAAATAATTATTAATAAATTATTAATAAGTGGGAGCCTTTATACCTTACATTAGACTCCATCTGGAAAGCATTGGTGTATTGGATTTTAAGGCTTAAGAACTAAAATATCTAAATCAAACTATGGACTTTAGATAACTAATGGTTAATGAACTTTATCATTTGAATTTTTTTTTTAAATGGAAATTAAAACACTAATATTTAAACATAAACTAAACTTCCCTTAACCTACAACAAACCAAAGTAAAATATTAGAAAACCTCAAATAATATTGAGCTTATGAAACATCCAAACCACATAGCCCTGCTACACACACTATAGATGGCTTGTTATGAAAGCCAACTCTAGTTTTAAGATAGGTCATAGTTCTGTTGCAAATGCTTTTCTTTGTGATGTGGATTTCTATGCATGGTGGTTGCTATGGTTTTGATGTGATTTATAGTGTTTATGATGCAATGTTGATACTATGATGTTTATGATATGATATGTGATGAGGGCTAGATTTTCATATGTTAGAAATGATATGGGTGTTAACATATTTTCTACTGCCGGGCATACTTATGCAAGGCAATAAAATGAGGGTTGATTAAAATGTGATTAACATAATTTTATACAAATTCTTCAATTACCTAACCCCCTAAAATTAAAAGCATGGCCAAGTTGATGCATTTGCTAAAAAAAATGAGTAAGTGGTTGTTATATTTAGACTTCTTAGGTATAATTTACTATATGAATTGCTTTTGTTGGCAAACATGCATGGAGTATGGAGACATTTTAAAATTTTATATTTAATTTAATTTAAGAGTTATGAAATTCACTTAAAAGAAAGGCATTAAATATGAGGTTTGAAATCCAAAGAGGAAAGAAACATTGCTAGTAGAGAGTTCTTTCCATTTGGCTATTCAAATTTGGATAAATGAAAACTTAAAGAAAGAAGGAGAAAGGAAAGAAGACTTGATGACCAAAAGAAATGTCTTTCTTTAATATGAACTTGCATCATTTTATAGGATTAAAATTAGGGGGCGTTATGTATAGATATCTTTCTTCTCTCCTTGATAGGCACCTCTCTGACTACATGTCATGGAAGAGTACTTGTACTTTTAGGGTGCAGCTCTGTCTAGGAGATACTATGTATATCTTGTGAAAAACCTATTTTATTCCTACTTTTAAAATTCTCATGTCATTTTTGCATAAAAATTCAATAATCATGCATTGCATTAGAAACTAATAAAAACTAACTAAAGAGTTAATTGCATTGAGTATAATCCCACCATATATAAGTAAGGGGTCACTTAAAAAATTTACTAGATGCTAGCCCTAATTTCTATAAAACTTAAAAAATGATCCTTACCTATCTTTTATAAGACTGAAGTCATAATTTTAAATCATCTAGGTGGTTTAGCTGACTTTTCAATCCAGACCAATGTAAGCCTAGAATTGCATCTCATTTGTTATGTACATGTTACTATTACATAGTGCCCAACATAGATCTATATTTCAAGGCAAATTCAAAATCTTAAGTCTCAATCATAAAAAATTTAATCCCAAATTCCTAATAAAGTATCAACTTAAACTAAAATTTCTCTCATCTAAATTTTAAAGCCCAACATAAGATAGATTGAGGCATTTCTAAACTATTTCATAATCTCAAAATGTCTTTTACTTCTCATCATTTGGCCTCCAAAATAAATCCCAAATTTGATCTAATCCCACTTAAAATTTTTAAAATCTCTCCTTTCATATCACTCCTTGAAAAATTCTAATACAATTTTAACCATTATTCTAATCGAGAGTATTTGTAGAAAGCTCAACCTTCCTATGATATATTTAACCACAAAGACTTACCTTCATAGGAGATTTAAGATCCCACATAAAATAAACCCCATTTTATTTAGCTCCTAAATAAGATGGGGAAAAATTTTTTTAATAGAAAAATTATAATCGAAGACAATCATTATCATCATTTTCAAGTGGCTAATAATAAATTATATTTTTTTTCTTTGGGAAGATATATTATTTATTATCATGACTTTGATTATAAAATTAATGATAATATATCTAGATTATTATAGCTAAACATGTGATAAAATAATATTTTGACCCTTCGGGGTCATATGCAATTCCTTATGGAATTTGGCTACGAGAGTCAGGATGAAATTTATAATTTTGTAATTTAAATCCATTAGAGAATGCTATTTTAACTTATTGAGGTGATATTTCATTCATGATGTTGTGTTTTATTTTTAAATTATAAATCTAAAAGTTTATGTTTAAATTTTCTCAAAAATATAATTACTCTTGATTTGCACATTTCCCAAAAAAGAAAGTAAGAAAACAATGGCTTGCTTAGAATGTTAAATTTTTTATATGGAATAGATGGTAAGAATTAGTAAAATTGAAGGGGTGTCGAGGTATAGCAAACAAGTTTAAATCTTAGCTCTCCGTAGTTTGAACAAGAGCTTCAAAAACAGGATTGTGGTGGATATAATACTTTAGTTGCAGGTTTTTATATGAATTAGATAAAGAGAGATGAAGATTTTAAAGCTAGTGTTAGAGAGGAATAACAAGTAACTTAAAATAATTAAAAGGATAACTAACTCACAAAAAATAAGCAAAATTCTTATAGTCACCAAGTACAAAGCAAATAAAGAACAATTCTCCATTAAAAAATATTTCATTCATCAATAGAAAATTTATTGCGTATTATAATGACCTTAATTTTAACATGATTAAATACCTATTATTAAACTATAAATTATCTCTAAGAAATTTTGCATGCATGAAAATTTGGCATAGGAAGTGTTGCAATGCTATGCTTTAAAGCACTACAACACCTATTTTCTTTTCTTAAGCAGCTCAGATTTCTAATTGCAACGATGTGGCGTCGTGTTCTATAGGCCGCGGTGCTAGCAATGAAATGATATTTTTATATATATTCCATACAAATATCCTTATCTATTTCCCATTTCACACCACTCCCCAACAAAAAAAAATGATTTCTTTGGCGGGAAGGAGAAGAGGGAAGGGAGAGAGGTGAGAGAAAATTACTCTCCAGTGGTTTATATTTATTGCTCCAATTTTGAAATGTATTATAATCATGGTAGATAACCCAAATCTTATTATTTTTTTTTTCTTTCCAAAGATTTTGAGCAAAGGCATATGGAGGAAGGGGAACGCCCCCCTTTAAAATAAAAAAATTAATAATAATAATAAGGGAAATTTACATACATACCACTATATATTTAGTATTTTACATATCTAACACCTCATTTTTAAATATTACAGTTATACCATTGAAATCCCTATTTCACCTCTATTCTACCACTCCGTCTACCGCGGTTCTTCACGACGCTTGTTCGCACGGTAACGACGACGTCTTCCAGTTTTTCGTTTTTAGGGCATCATTGAGTCGGACCTCTTCACAATCCAAGGTAAAAGAATGAAAACTTTGTTCCGACTTTCTCTTCAAGCCATGGAGGTCAGCATTGAGGTCAGATCGTTTATGCAGAGAGAGTTTTGTTGAGATTTTAACTTGGATTGATTTCTTCTTACTTTGTTCCGACTTTCTGCTTACTTGAACATTGGAGATCATTTATGCGGCAAAATGTTGGATTGATTTGTTTTTCCGGTCTTGCTTCTGTGCTATGCTTGTAGAAATTTTTTTTTTTCAAGCCGACTTTCTCTTCACGGCTTTGAGGTCGGCATTGAGGCCAGATCGTTTATGCAAAGACAGTTTTGTTGAGATTTTAACTTGGATTGATTTCTGCAATTGTTGGAATGTGTTGACAGACTTTTTTTTTTTTGCAGTTATAATGAGTTCGTCAAATTCATCAGTTGTGAGAGCCAGGCGGCATCAATCCCTAGTATACTTCCATTGTCACCTCAAATGTGTTTTGTTTACCTGTCACCAAGGACCAAATAGTGGAAGACAATTTTATAGGTGTATTTATAATCAAAGTGATGATGATTGTCATTACTTTAAATGGGTTGATGAAGAGGAAGAGCCATGCTATGTCACACATTACGAATTTAATGCCTTCGACAGAAAGACTTCTAAGAAGCTTGACAGGATTTTTCTAATGATTAAAATTTTTGTTGTGATTGTTCTTATCGACATTACCATTCGACTTTATTTTGGCTAGAATTATGTTGTATTCAAGTTGAATGTATGAATGGTTTTAAAGGATGGCTAGACTCTAATAGTTCAGGCTTTGCTATGACTTAAGCTCGCCTTTTGTATTAGTATTTTGTATCTTCAAAGTTTTTTGTTGGAATGAAAAAAGTATAAGTTTTTTTATGTGTCTTCTTCTGTACTTATCGTTTTTGTTAGAATGAAAAAAGTATAGTTGTTGCTATGGCTTTGCTATAACAGGATTCTTCTGTACTTATAGTTTTTGTTGGAATGAAACTTAAACAACAACCTGTATAATCCTCATTGAGAGAATTCACTTAAACAGCAACCTGTATAATCCTCATTGAGAGAATGAAACTTAAACAGCAACCTGTATAATCCTCATTGTTGAAATGTAACAGAAAATTTTGCAGTTATTCAAAGAACCGAACTTCTTGGAACCGAATTCACTGGAACCGAACTTCCTGGAACCGAATTCACTGGAACCGAACTTCCTGGAACGAAAATTCTGGAATCGTACTTCCTGGAACGGAAATTCACTAGAACCGGGATTGATGGTTTTGCATTCGCATATAAAGAACTTATGTTATTCAGTGTAAACAAAGCTTCTATTTCATATGGTTTTGCATAAACTGGAAGCAACAGAAGTCAAGGTTTCTATTTAAGTTTTGCATAAACTGGAAGCAAAAGAAGTCAAGCTTACTGTTTAAGTTTTGCATAAACTGGAAGCAGATGGATTTGCATAAACTGGAAGCAAAGCTTCTATTTCATATTGAAAGCAAACACAAAAAAGTCTACACAGAAATTCAAAACTTCTATTTCATATTGAAAGCAAAGCTTCTATTTCATTTAGAAGATCACAAAAATCTTACTCATAACATTTGTCCCAAAAGAAGTCGAACCCCAAAAAAGTAATCCAAAATAATCCTGAACATTTACTTAAAAACCTTCAATATTCGAATACTCGTACTCATCTCCCAACTCCTCTACAGCCCTTCTACTTTGCAACTTTGGATGCTTTGGTTGTCTTACTTGTGTGATAATTGTGTCATTGTCCTCCATATTCTTTGTAATGGGTTCTTACATGTACTTCGATGATGACCCCAAATATTACACCTACTGCATTTATGTACTTTCTTGTCCTTTTCCAGAAAATTAGGCAATCTTCTTCTTTTGGGTCTTCCTCTAGGTCTTGATGTATTTGGCGCTCCAATCTCAACAGCATCGTGAATCACTTGCCATTGGTCCTTCCCAGGTAACATGCCAATTGCTCTATCGTACGCCATCATGTATCTAAATATCTTGAAATTAGTGTAGCAAGTGCGAAGTGGAAATTGAAATAATCAAATGTAAGAGTTACCGGTGCACGTAGAAGTATTCATGAATGTTGTATGCCATAGAGGATGCTCCTTCATCCCAATGAAAGCAATGGCATGAATGCAAGGAAGTCCTATTAATTTCGATACTTTGCATGTACAGCCTCTACTCTCAACGTCTACAATATGTCTTGAATGTAACGATTCAACCTCAGCTTTGAAAGTAGTAGATTGGAGAACTATTAAATGTTCTTTTCTTGTAGTAATGTCTCTTATATATTCTTCAGCATAAGGAACTATTTCACATTGCCATCTCCAACTTGTCATTTTACGTGTAGCCCTATGTTCCATGAGTTTACCATGAATCATGTCAATTGTCAACAACTGGTTTATTTCTAGCCTCCATTATCCAAACATTGAATGATTTAGCAAAGTTATTGGTATTTGTACCGTGGTATATCCCATTCATAAACAGACTTCGTGACTACTTATAAGGTAATGAGATAAGGTACGCATAGATGGTGGGGTATGATACACTTAATTCAACGAGCTTGTCATTGTACTCTATCGTTGTGTACGCATTAGATGCTCCCAAAACAATCCTTGTTGTTTATGCCCATCTTTACAATGAAATTTTTTCTTAATATTCTTCCATAAATGACGAATACAGATTCTATGCTCAGCTACAGGGTACACATCTTTAATAGCCTTGCCCAAGCCCTTCTCCATATCTGAAATGAATGCAAGAGGTTCTATATGTGTACCAATACTTTCTCCCAAGTTATGAAGGAACCAAAACCATGTATGCTTGGATTCAGTTTCAACAACAGCAAAGGCTAAAGGAAATAAAACGTTATTACCATCAAGTGAGGTTGCTGATAAAAGCATTCCTAAGTGCTTGGATTTGAGGTGGCATGCATCCAAACTGATTAGAGGCCTGCAACGATACATGAATCCATCTGTACACCTTAAAACTTACATAAAATCTCTGAAATGAATTGTCATGTTGGTCAAACATATATGTGATATGTGAACCAGGATTTCTACCAATCAATTCAACATGTAGTGAAGGCACCCATTATAATTATCATCAACATAGCCAAATATACTTTCACGAGCTTGCTCCCTAGACCTCCACAGCTTCTTGTAAGGTAATGAAAGACCATATTCTTTCTCTAAATTGCTATTGATATCTTTTGGAGCAACGTCAGGATTCCTTTTGACCATCTCTTGAATCTCTTTGGCAACCCATGCAGATGTGGCTAGTTTTTTCCCAGCACGGTTGATGCCTGGACACGTGTGAACACCATCAACTCTTCTAACTTCAAAAGTTTGAGCATCTTCAAATAGGGAAGCTCTAATTCTCCATTGGCAACTTTGATAAGAACATGTAGCAATAACATGTTTATGAACTCAGATGCCTCAACGTCAGAATTTAGATCGTTGTATTCTTTAGGTGATGTTCCATATATGTAATAATGCATATTATATGGATGTCCCTTGAGCCAAGGACATATTCGGGCAATTTCGGCTCTAACTGCAAAAATCGTGAGTTGACCTTTCTCAATTTTTACAGTCCTTTGTTTGCCACCATCGTATCTCTTTCTATGTTGGTCATTGGTTTGAACCCATATTCCTCCATACTTAAATACAACAAAAATATACTCTTTCTTCTCTCCGTATATATTATTTCCAACATTGTCACCATAAGCCTGCATTTTCAATAATAAAAACATTATTTACATTTTTTTAATGTGTTTCAAATCAATCAATTAATACTCACGAAGTAAGTCGTCTAGGAACACATCATGAATAACTACTTCGACAATGATAAAATTCTGTTACTGCAACTTTTCCTGAAGTATCATTGACAAAATACATAATAAAATTCAATGAAAAAAATAAACTTCTTTTGCTGTGAAACAAGCACAAACTATTTTAAAATGAAAAAAAAGGACGTTCTCATAATACAAACGTGCATGGCTTAATCCACTGCCAAGCTTAATAACCAGTATACACTAATCCTACGGCTAAACGAGGAACGTCAGAAGCTTAAAGAGGTAAAAAAATAGAACGCCGGAGAGAAATGTTCGCCTGGCGACAAGCTTCTTTTCGGCAAAGAATGGAGGGAAATGTGAGTAAGAAGTAGAACTTGCAGTTCGCCGGGATTGGGGAGCGTATGACGGAAAGAAGTTCGGGACAAGCCTGGCGCGAAGAGCTAATTTCGACGGGAAGTAGACGTCCTAATGTATGCGGTAGATGGCGCAGTAGACGGAGTGGTAGAATAGAGGTAAAGTAGGGATTTGAGTGGTATAAGTGTATTATTTAAAAATGAGGTGTTAGATATGTAAAATACTAAGTATATAGTGGTATGTATGTAAATTTCCCTAATAATAAACCCAAATTCTAGGTTTTATGCATTACTAGTTCAGGAACCTTGGCATTCCCGACATTTTCCATAGCGAGAAAGGGTTTCCATAGTGCGCAACAACTCGCAACTCAAAACTATTCGGCTCTTCCTCCAAGCAGACGGCGTGCCTTCTCCTCTCCTTATAATTATGCATCAGCTTGCTTGGGCGGATTAGAGCCGAGACAAAGAGTTTTTTTTTATTGATTTTATAAGTTATAACTTTCTTGTTTAGTTTCAAAGATTTTCCTACTTCAAACTTTTGTTTATATTGCTTTCATTTTGTTATAACTGTAGTGAGATCTTTGGATCTTTTTTGTTGATTTTATAACCTTCTTGTTTGGCATCTACCTCCTTCAGTTTGTTGTTTGTATTGCCTTTATTTTTTTTGTAGGTGTAGTAAGATCTTTGCATATATTTTGCTTGGTTTTTTTTATTGCTTGTTCTCTAGTAGACTTGTTCTTTTTTGAGTTGTATGAATGTGTTATCTTGTTTGATTTCTTAATAGATATCTAATTAGATTAATCATAAGGCCTCTTGGACAACGAGTTTGAACATCATGGAGAGATATTTCAAACGATCTTTAAATCTAAAAACATCAAATTATATAGATGATAATAATAATCAGGTTGAAGAGAAAAGTGAAAAATGTATTTTAGTGGATGATGATTTACCCAAAAATATGGAAGATTTGTTGAAAATCTTCCATCTGATCCAGGACTATGAATTCCTATTGCTGAATTTAATCCAAATATTTGAAATGAAGTTCGTAGAATATATTTACATTGAGGGTCATTTCAACCTCGCAGTTATGATTTTCCAAAAACTAAATTCATGATGAAAGACAGACAATTTAATCCTACTTGGTTTGACAAGTACTCTGATTGGCTAGAGTATAGCATAAGCAAAGTAAAATCATATTATCTTTATTGTTATATGTTCAAAAAACTAGATAGAGGCAACGAAGAGGAAGAAACAATTAAAAAAAATGAATTTTTGAATTTGAAAAAACAAATAAATTTGATCTTCATGTAGTAAGTCATAATAATCCACATAATAATGGTAGACGTAGTTCTGAAGAACTACTGAAACAAAGTCAACATATTGGTTTTGTGTTCCAAAAGCAATCAAATCAAGCTACATATGTATACCATATCCACTTCAATACTTATGTTGATTGCATAAGATTTCTTTTGAAGCAAGGGCTAGTGTTTTGAAGACATGACTAGTCTTCTACATACAAAAAATAAGGAAATTTTCTTAAACTGGTGTAGTTTTTGGCTGAACATAACAAAGAAATACAAGATGTGGTTCTAAAGAATGCACCTAAGAATTTAAAGTTAATTGCATATGATATTCATAAAGATATTATTAGAGCATTCGTTATTGCAATCACAAACTTTATATCTAAGGAGATTGATGATAAATTTTACTCAATTTTACTTGATGAATTGCATGACACTTCCTCTAAAGAGTAAATGGAAATTGTAGACCATTTTATTAAAAAGAAATGTGAGATAGTGGAACATTTTTTAGGTATTTTTCATGTATCAGATACAACTGCAAATAGTCTTAAAATGTTGACTGAACAACTCCTATCAACATATGGTTTGAACATTTCTAGAATACGAGGTCAAGGCTACAATGGTACTAGTAATATAAGAGAGGATTTTAATGGTCTAAAGGTTGTTTTTTTGAATGAAAATCAATCGGTACATTACATTCATTGTTTCTCACATCAGCTTCAATTAGCATTGATGACAGTTATGAAAAGTCATATTTATATTGCTTTTTTATTTACTATAATTTCGAGTGTAATAAATCTTGTTGGTGTTTCTTGTAAGCGTCGCGACCAACTCTGAGAAATATAACATGAGAATTTGTTAAATGAATTACAAAGTAGAAAATTGTTATCTCGCAAGGCTTAATTAAGAAATAACCCTTAGGCGAGTTAGTGATACGCGGTGGTATTCGCACTATGAATTAATTTTAAGGTTAATTATGATATTTTCTACAGTAATTAATGTTCTGTAAATCATTTTGGAAGATGATGTAAGCTCAAAACAAGAAGGTGAGGCGTATGCTTTATTAGAATGTTATAGATCTTTGAGTTTTCCTTTTGCCTTCATCTTATGAAAGATGTTCTTGGTATCACTAATGAACTATCTCAAGCTTTACAAAGAGGAGAACAAGATATTATAAATCATATGTCTTTTGTGTGTATATGTAAAATAAGACTACAGGATATGAGAGATAACAAGTGGACTGACTTCATCAATAATGTAACCTTATTATGTGAGCAATAGAAAATCAATATTCCACATATGGATGATAAATGGGTTGCTCGTGGTCGGCCACACCATAGAGCTCAAGATATAACAAATTTATAAAATTTTTGGGTTGAAATTTCTTACACAGTGCTTGATATGCAGCTTCAGAAGTGGAATAATAGTTTTATAGAAATAAAGACCGAGTTGCTTTTGTGCATGACATGTTTGAATCCTAATAACAGATTTTATGCATTCAACAAAGACAAGTTGATTCGAATGACACAGTTTTATCCAATTGATTTTAGCCTTCTCGATCAAGGAGTTCTTGAAAATTAATTGGATACTTATATCATGGATATGCAATCTAATGATCCACCTCATTAAAAGATATAGGAAGTCTTGTTGAAAAAACAATCCAAAGTAGGAATGATATTATATATCTTGTTATTTTTATACGACTGGAACTGACATTGGTATTACCTGCTGCTATAGCAAGCATTGAAAGAGTATTTTTCGCCATGAATATTATAAAAAAATGGCTATGAAATAGAATTATAGATCAATGGATGAATGATTTATTAATTGCTTATGGTGAAAAAGAAATTTTGGATTCTATTGATAATGAAGAAATCATTCAACTCTTTCACAATATGAAGAGTAAACGTTATAAATTATAACTGGTTTACTATCTTAAATTTAATACTATACATTTTTGGATAATTATTTATAAAAATTTTTAAAACTGCTTATGCTAGTCACAAGCCTAGATGAAAAAGGTTGAGGGAAAATTTTAATAAAATCATTTAAACCATCTCGATAAATTTTTTGGCTCAGCCATTGGTTTTGAGTTTAGGTTTTCTATCTCTCCTAAATTTGATTAAAATGCATTATTCCCTGATGTAACAAGTTCCCAATGTGTAACTTTAAATACATAATAAATATGGTTATTCTACACAATTTGGTATGATCATTTTCTACATTCACTTGGTAAAATTAAATGTATTTATTATTATTATTATTATTATTATTATATATATAGTGTTTTAGAAGAAATATATCGGGTAATTAGATTAAAATTGTTGCAATTATTCTAACTAGCCTAACCACTATATGAAAATTTGCATTTTCCTGTGGACATTGTCCACCGCAAAATGACTAAAATCCATCTGTAACTAGTATTTCGCAGATTTCAGATCAAAATTTTTTCGTTGGTAAAACACAAGTTGGAAAACAAACATATCCACCAGAAATATTTCCCACGGATATCCAATGAAAATTGCAACCAAAAAAATTAAATACAACATATATATAATATTTTAAATTTTGATCTTCTTATGGGGCTCCTGTAGTTTCTCTCTCTCTCTCTCTCTCTCTCTCTCTCATCTAAAGCTACTTGTAATTCAACTTTTAGCTTAACTTTCTTAATCCAGATGGTGTGTTATATTTTTGTTATTTCTAGCGCTCTGATCAAAATAAACCATGCTAAATTGATCAATATTAAAATAAGGAGGTTCATAAAAAATCTAATCAATTCGGTGGTTATTCGTTTCAACTACCGATTCTGTTGAAAATGGTTCTGAAAACTATATTGAACCTACTAGACAACTGATTCCTAGACCAGTTGGATTTTAAAACCCAAATGTATGTGTTTTGCTTGTTTTTTATATCATTATGCTTAGATAATAATCAAGATATACCTATCAGGCCTCATAAATTATATGGTTTGTTTTGCTAGCGAAATTATTACATACGGTCACCGGATGTCATCTAGAGGCCAATCAAGACACGCCACAATACTAATTTATTTTGTATAATTATTATGTATTGTTGTGTATCGGATGACGTGGTGCATCCTGATTGGCATCCTAACAGTTCGATGACCACACTTTATAATTTCTCGTTTTGTTGGCATGTATGGCGGCCATGGGGAGAATTATTCTTCACCATAGTTGAGTAGTAGTGTTGTAGTGCTCAAGTTGCGTTTTGTTTATTGTTGAAATTATTTTATTAAAAATGAGTACTTAGTGATGCCTTAAGCTTTGTTTAAGATAAGTTTTTCATAATTTTCGTTTAGGATGATTAGATTTAATCCAAATATCCTGAATGAATTAAACGTTTAGGGGATTACATACATAACAATTGAAATTTAATTTTTATAAAATTAATTTTCTCTTACATTTATTTTTTAAATCACCACTTAAATGTTAAAATTCATAATAATACTCAAATCCAAAGTACACTTTTATAAAATTTCCAACATTTTAATTATCACGAATGCAAATATCATGACTTGATATTTCAAAAAAAAAAAGCATGCATATCGATTTATAAATACTCAAATTTTAAATATTTTGTATAAAAATCTCCCTCTATTTGACAAGGAAAAAATCATCAAATTACCGAGATAAACTTTAGCCAAAATCATCCTATAAATTATTATTTTTAATTTAAATTTAATTGTTATTGGGCATTGACAACTGTGAAAAGAACTCAAGTTCTAAAAGGAGTCTATGATGAATTGCAATACAGAACAGATCAAAACTATATTTTCAAAATCTAATAGAAATAAAATAACAATGCACGAACGAACTTAGGGCAGTGATACCATAAAATCAAGCTAGCTCATGATTAAAATAATTGAGGCTTTGTTTGGGAAAACTTTCTTCCTGTTTTATGAAGTAATTTCTAATAAATTTTTTTTTAATTTAAAATTTTTTACTAAAAAATAACTCCATAAAACATAAGAAAAAACTATTCCGAATGAAATCTTAATACACAGTAACTCCTGATCACATAATACATGACATGTATGCTGAGAAGGCTTAGCCATATAACTTTAAAATAACTCCTAATCACATAATACATGACATGCATTTCTTCGTGACAGACCTAAAACATAATAATAAGCTCATCCATATAAAAAGAACCCAAAATTCCTTGCGCAAGGACCTAAGATATAATCTAAATAGTACAAACCTGAAAGCTTAGGACCTGAAAGCTTAGGACCTTCGGTATCTTGCAGCAAAAACTCCGAGTGCCTAATACAAAATTAATATTGAAGACTTATTTTTGACAGTTTTAAAATTTACTACATGGAACAAAATTGGTTGATGCTGCTGGAGCTCAAAATTGCAATGTCCGCCTATCTGAAATCTCCTTATCATCCTCAACCTGCCAAGTTTGCAATTAATCATAACCTAATCAATACCAACAAAAAGTGCAAGCTTTTATGGAACTTCTTGAGATTACAGAATAAAACTCATCTTATAAGGAGTAAGATTTCAAGATATTTTAAACTATGAAGAGCTGTAGGATCATTCAGATAAAACAAATACTTTTACCTCAATGAGTACTCTTCCATTTCTTTTGGATTTTGAATTAGTAATGGTTTTGTTGGCCTTTACAGAATCAGAATTAAATCCTCTTTGTTTTTTCTTTGGCTGATCTTCATGCGCATCATCTGTAAAGCAGCAAATCATAATTAATAAGATTGAGTACAATGAAAATATAATTTGTACTTTTACATGACTGGAATGTCAACCCAAGAAACAAGTAATCACTTCAGTTTTTAATTCTTGTCTCAGAAAATATAAGTTAAAGCTTGAGAACAATTCTAATTTGTGCGTAGAAAGAGGTGTCTCTTTTACCATGTTCATCATCCGCAGAGTTATCTTCCACTGCAAAACTGCCAAAATCTTCCATGTCTTCTTCCTCTTCAAGGTCTTCATAACCTTCAACATATTCTATTTCAGGCTCCTGCATGAAAGGATATGTCAATTAAAACTTAGTAAAGCATGGCTGAATAATAAAAGGGACAATGATATATGTGGTGTATTGTACTAATTTAATTCTGGTTTAGAATGAAAAACATACAGATAACTAAAATAAAATAAATTATAAATATATTTCAGTTAAAATTCATTTGTATTATGTCAGCGGCACAGTCAATTAAATATGTGCACATTAATTTTGATGTTTAAAATACATTTTTTTTTTGCACTGCTTCTGTAAAAATGGGAAAATGGAAGTTCTTTGAAAAAATCATACGTAGCATAAAACAAGAATTTGCAAATCAGGCTAACAATAAGCATGTAAGCATACTTCCTCTTCTTCTTCCGCAACAGGCTCGAGCCCTTCCATTTCAAGAACGTTGTTGTAGGCCTCAACAGGGTAATTATAAATATCACCATAAACGCCTTTTTTTAAGCGCTCCAGCAACTCTCTCTCAATACTCTGCAATAAGCTTACGATGTCAAACCGTTGGAAAAAAAAAAGTAGATAGTAAACAAGGAAACTATGCATGTGAATACGCAGAAGTTTAACAGACTAAAGTTAACCTTGTCAAGCACAGCAGCTCTTTCAGCCTTCTCCTCCCTTCTAGCTTCTCTCTTTTTCTCTTTCCGAGGTATTGTCATAATTTTCTCCCTGCAAAACAAGACAACCATTTTAAAAGAAGAAAAGATCAACTATGTATCAAAATCCTACAAAATAGACATACACAACAACAGATCTACTTCAAAACCACCCCTACTCTTTTAATTGGATTACAATTAGAAAAATTTAAGATATTAAAAATGACTACACAATGACAACATCAACATAAACATCAACAAAAGGCCTTTATACCACTAAGTCGGGTCAGTTATATGAATATTTTTTCTCCGTCATATCCTATTAGAAATCAAATTTTTATTTAAATCTAATAAAAAATATAATTTCTAATATTTTCTAACCAAGTCTTTTTAGGTCTACCTCTATCTTTCTTAAAACACGCAGGGTCTAATAATCTACTATTTTATTCAAGTCATCAAAAAGCCGTCGTTTTATATGACCAAATCATTTAAGAAGACTCTCTGTAATATTCTCTACCATTCGAGCTACACCAACTCTTTATGTATTGATCATTTGTTGAGAGATAATTTATTTATACCTTCTAATATATATATTTATATATGTATATTTGTAAAAATTACATATATATATATATATATATATATATATATATATATATATATATATATATATATATATATATTTATATATATATATTTATATGTGTGTGTGTGAGTATTTATTGCACGATCTTTTCTTTTTAATGCTCTTTTTTTAAAAAAACTAAGGGACAATATGATTTCTAATTACAAATCTCATAATATCATAAAATATCAACATTCATAATTTCATATTAATTGCTTCTTATTCTTGCATATTGTATCCTATACTAGAATTATTTATCCCATCGAGTATTTAGCTTACCAATTGTAATATGTGATATTATATGAAAGAAAAAGGAGCCCCTATGGTATCAGGCAGGTGATCAATTGTACCTTATACAAAGTATTTTTTGGGTGTATATTTTTTTAGAGTTGATAGAAAACAGATAATTAAGCTGAATATTAAAGATTTTTTAGTGGGTAAAATTTTATTTGAAGTTTTATGAGTAAATTTTTGTATTTTACATTGATGAATATTGTGTACTTTCAAATATTTAATTATGATATATAATACAATAATTAGAATACAGTATGTTTTTCTACTAACATGATCCTGATGAGCATAATTCAGAATGGATGTCAGTGAAAAATCTAACTAGATTGTCTAACTCCATTACATCTCGGGTTAACTAAAGAGGGTTAAAATGAGGTGTGCAGAAATTGGTATCAGAGTTGATCTTTAAATTGTAATTTGTAATAGAAGAATAATTGGATTTACAAAGGTAAGTACGAATGAGATTAAAATGAATATGATTTATATAGAGTTATAGGTTGATTGAAATTGGTTGTCATTCCAATAGAGTTGAATGATGATATATGTATAATATGATTTAAATTTTATATGATTACCTATATTATGATTCATAAGAAGATAAATTATTCTATGCATTCAAGAAACTAAATGGGTTGGAGAGAAGGCTAAAGAGATTGATGGTTCAGAATTTAAACTACGATATTCTACTTAGAGTCGTACTAAAAATGTTATAGATGTGATTATAGATAAGAGTTTAAAAGATAATGATGTAAAAATTAATAAAATTAGAGATAGAGTTATAACATTAAAAATATTGTTGATGCTAAGATTATTAATATTATAAGTGCTTATGATCCTCAAGTAAGTTTGGATATGGGTTCAAAATTAAAATTTTGCAATGACTTCAAATATTTAATACAAAAGATCTTGGTGGAAAAAAATTATTTGAGGGAATTTAAATGGACATGTTTGTAGAGATGTAGATGATTTTAAAAACATTCATGGTAGCTATGGGTTTGAAATGACTAATGAATGTGGTAAGACTATATTAATTTTTATTTAGCTAATGATTTTGTAATTGATAATATCTTATTTAAGAAAAAGAGATGAGCATCTCATCATGTTGACCTCATAATTCGAGGTCATTTTCACCAGAATTAACATGTAGAATTTAGATATTCGTAGCCTAGTGTAGACATCATCCTTAAGATCCCCTCAGGTTACCAAGTGACGTAAAATTGACTTGTCGTGAGCTAAATCGAATTTGAACTCACACTAGTCGAATCAAATACATAAAATTGAATTAGGCTAAATTAAAGTTTCAACTAAATTTCATTTAAACTAACATATTAATTTTATTAAAACAAACTTTCTATCTATTTTAAAATAAAAAAATATATAACATTTAAAATTTTTTGAATTAAAATTAAACTAATTTTAGTATTCTATCCTAATGAAATCAAAATTTAAATAAAAATTTTTTATTTTGGTGTGGTTAGGACAGTTTGAACCCAAACCCCACTACCGCCTACTCATTCGCAAGAACTGAAACTCTCAAGGTCTCCTCTCAATTCGCAACGCCCTCTCCCTATATTTTTGGTAAAAACCGCCCCCCTCACTCGTCGGCTCTCATGGGTGAAATCCCTTTCTCTCCCAATTCGCGAAAAGCCCCCAGGCCCCCGTCGTCGTTCACGAGCTCTAGGTCCATCCGTCTTCTGCTGTTCGAGAGCCTTGGGTCCAACCTCTCTCTTCCCTTCGCGAGCCTTAGCCGAAGACTCCAAACTTCCCTTTCTCTCGTCCGCCTCACACCAGCAGAGCAAACGTGGAGTGACTTCTTTCTCAGTGTACCTGGAATTACTTCCCTTTGTATTGCAGTAGGAGATCAGGTAATTATTAAATGGACTTATTGGATGTGGCAATCAACCACAAGAATGCATATTCTCATCCATCGTCATCAGCTTTACAGTTAAACGTTAGACTTCTTTTCAGAATTCTGCAAACAAAGGATTTTAAGAGACATTATCTTATATTTTTGAGGAACTTTCCTTTCTTGAAATACAGACCATTAAAGTTTACATATGGGTCAATGATTTGCAAAGGCTAAACTTGTAGGGAGACTAACAATAGGCTTTCTTTTTATTTTCCCACTCTTTCTTGGCAAAAGTGGCTAGCAGGTTCAAACATATCTATGTTTTATATCTAATCCGGTTTTTAGCAATGGAAAATGCTAATTAACGCCATCAATGTTAAGGATTTTGAACAGACGTTAAGTTCAGAAATCTTTTATCGGTAAAAGATTGTTTTGTCTAATTTCGAACTTTAATGTCTACGCAGATGCCTTACTTTCATGCAATAGCATTTTGTGAAATAATTTTAGTCAATACCATCCATTGCTCTTCTATTTTTCATGTATGCATATGAGTTTAACTCATCTGTTATGAAGTAATCGAATTGGCTTGATTTTATATCTAATGTTTGCATATAATTGTATTAAACATTAATACAACTTATGCTTTTTTCCTAAATAAATAATAGTAGCTATCTTTATTATTATACAAACATTTACAAAGTAAAAAATTTCGTAGCCAAATTCTACATTTTTTTATCTTAAAAAATGATGGAAAAGAAGAAAACAAATCGTATTTGAATGCAACATTATATGCATGATATTATATTCTATCAGAATTCTTCATCTTCTTTAAATGAATTTAAAAAATATATTTCAGGAAGAATCGAAGTTGAAATAATACACTGAAATCTACATAATTAAAAAATAAGATATTTTCTTCGACATCTCTTATTACTTAAAAACATCTCTTATTACTCAAAGTTACAATTACAAAATATGTATTAATCTCCTTTACAAATTTCTTAAAATGACTCAAATTATTTGGTGAAACAACACAATAAGTTTTACAGAAAACAAACTATTTTCACTTATTTGTAAAAAATTTGCTTTTCAACATATAACTATTAAATCCTAAGAAAAACTGTGGCTAATGAAGTCTAGAAAATTTTCTAATACAAAGGGCATTTTATTATAATTATATGTATGCATTGAAGTTGATTGGATCATATCATTTCTCTCTTGATATTTTTTGGATTTTCTATAGATTATTTAACAATAATTAATTATTTCTTAAAATTCTATAGATATTCTTGATATTATTTATATTCAGAAATTTTATTTTACTATATATTTAATTTGTTATTATATCATGATATTTTATTTTCTTTCTAACACATAATTTATTTATATTTTTTAATAATCCATATTTGAAAATCATTGATAATATTCATTAGTTATTTTTTTTCAGCTAATATCAAAGAATCTAATTTATTTTCATTATAAATTATTTCAGTTGGCCAAAAAATCTATCATCATTTTATGGATAAGTATACATAAATTTATTTGATTGCATGTATATTTTCTAATTAATTTTGGAGATAGAACATATTGAATTTTGCATGATATTTTTTTATATTGATATAATTAATTTAAATCTTCAACCTTATGAAATATGTGCTATTTAGAATACTAATTTTATTATTATCATTAATATAAATTACAGTTATAATTCTATTATGTTATTTTAATCACTTTCGAACACATATTATTTAGTAGGAGGATTTACATACATACTACTATATTAAATGCTATTTGCATATCTAACACTCAAAATATTAATATTACATGCCTACTACCCATAGAACAAATATGGATGTATGGAATAAAATATTAAAATTTATAGGATGGTATGAGTAGTAGAAATGAAATATAGGAGTGATATGTTTGATATTAAAGTTGTATATGGATGGTAAACATATAATATTAATATTTTGGATGTTAGATTTGTAAATAACATGAAATAAAATGGTATGTATGTAAAACCCCCTATTTATTAATAGTGAATTTTAATATTGCTTATTTGCATCAACTTTTGAATAAAGGTAAGTAATCCACACTTTTTATTAATTAATTAGTTGGAGGTTATAAAAGATTATCATTGGCAAAAAAATTTACCATTAAATATTATATAATCTTAATTATTATAATCCTTATTATGATAATCTCTTTATTTTTTTCATGTATTGTAGTTGGGATGATTGGCTCTTTAGGTTTCTTTTAATTTTTAATTGTAGTTCTTTGAGCATTAGCGAACATTTGATCTCTTTAAGAACTTGTAATTTTTTAATGAATTAACACGTAGGCCTATTGGTGAGTTTTTATAAATAAAAAATTTGATAAAAAGACGAATGCCTAAAACTAGATCAAATACATATTTCATGAGAAGAAATAAATGCTCCATGGTGTTGTTCTTAATAGTTTATTTAAATGCCTTAGTCTTAATCTTTTGACTTATTTATTTATCAAAGTATTTTTGGTGTCTAACACTATTAGTGCTGATTAGGCTTTAAATAAATTGTTAATTGTTAAAAAAATGAGATTAAAACAAGGGTTTTCATTTGCTATTTTTTGTAATTTTTTTTGTTTTAAATAATAAAAAGTTTAAATTATTATGTAAACCCATCCGCACTTAATCCCTTGCAAAAAGAAAACTTGAAATATTTTGAGTCAAGTTTTGGCAAATGTTCATAGTGGAGAAAAATGCTACAAAAAATTTTATTTAAAAAAAATCCACTTATATTTTAAGGTAAATACCGACATTCAAATTCATCATGCTTAATTCATGTTTCACATAATTATTTTGCTAATGTCTTACTGGGTCTAGAGGCACAATTATAATTTTAAAACTGAGCCAAAATGATTTATCCAAATTTTAAAAAAAGGTTATGAATAATTAAATAAATTTTTTCTTATAATTACAACTAAAAATTGTATTCGATTTATCATGAATATTTTATTTCTTGAACAGCCAATCCCTTTTGAAGGTATAGAATAACCAGCATGAATTCTGATACAAAGCAAAAAAGAAAGATTAGTTGACATCAAAGTCTTTGAATTTTTTCATGAATTTCAAAAAGATTTCAGATCCATATGCCTTCACCGAAGTTCCAAAAGCTAGCTAACAATGCTCTTAGATGCATTTCAAGAAAGTGAATAGCCTAGGATGAAATATGTAGAGCACCCCAAGCTTACAACAACAACAACAAACATTTATCCCACTAAGTGGGAACCCAAGCTTACAACTAAACCAAAGTCTAGTCATCACGGATTCAATACTGCTCAAGGCTATATTTACACCCTTGCCACCCACATTCTCCAGTCAAACTCGTATCAAAATTCCCGACTGTTCAGTAAAAAAATTAACATGCATTGGCTCAAACAGGCCAGTAGGGATATGCATGCAGGTTACACGAGATCGTCATAGCCTAGAACTGCCACTGATTGATGATGGACATCTCTGCGTTACCACTCTTCACATGCAAGAGGTTTATGTCCATCACCAAATTCTTGAATCAAATCAGATACCCAAGAGAGTGATAAAGAGATCAATTAAGTGGAGGACAAGCAAAGAGGATTGATATGTGGCTGAGACATATCTGTCAAAGCCAAGAAGAATTGGCGAGGTTGAGAATGAACCATTGATTTATTAAACTAGTAAGTAACCAACTAATGGGTTATTTCTAATCCACTAGTTTGATATGTTCATTGGTGTCTCCTCTTTAATTAACTTCCATATGACAAATCATATTGATTCATGACAAATTATGGAATGCTACAGTCTCTGCAGCTTGAAGGAAAAAAGAATTGTGCAAGTAATGTTTAGATTATCTATACTGTAGTTTTCTCAGCATTGTAACTAACTTGAGTTGGTGGCTGGAATTTACAAAGATGCAGCTTAAGTTAGTCTATCGGGTCAATAGCCCTTCATTAGCATTGGAACGATCTTAGTTGGATTGGAAGACTAAGAGTGAAAGAAACAAAAAGGAAGTGGTGTACGCCAGTTTTCCAACCAATATGAAACTTCACTGGTTCATTTTCTCTCATCTTGTGCTTGTGTTCATTGTGAGAAAATGGAAAGCGTACAATATTTTTTGCAGCGACATTACTCTAGAAGGATAAAATTCTTACATTTAGTAAATAGGTTAGAGAACAATCAAGTCAGTGACTGCTTCAGTTTATTTGTATGAAATTCTCATATTTAGTGAATAGGTTAGAGAACAATCAAGTCAGTAACTGCTTCAGTTTATTTGTAACCTGAGTTTGAGGACGAATGATCCATTTTAACATAATATAAACTCCTTATCTGATGTGGCAAATAGAAATTAGTAGAGCTTCTAACAATGTGCTATATCCCTCTTGTGAATTTAACAACTCTGTATCTCTTTTAACAGAGGAGTTAACTTCAAGTGGGAGCTGAGTACCAACCAGTGATCACGTTCACACATCTGCATCCCTTTGCACATTTTCCAGGCAGGTATCTCTTTATCCCTTAGCACATTGAGAAGGCTGCTCTGTCTCAGTTATTAACTACTTAAACAAATTTGGGATGTGATCATGCTAACAAATCAAGTAGATAAGATAGTTAATGACACCCATTTAAAGTGAGATACTTCCAAACATCAAGTGTTTTAAGAGGGCATAAGGCATAAGAAGATTTGTGGATGAACTAGTTAAAGGCAGCAGCTTAAAGTGAAATACTTCCAGCCTTCAAGTGCTTTACGAGGGCAGAAAGCATACATTGATCCTCACTTATCAAGAACAAAAATCAAAGTCAGATCATCTTTTTGGGAAAATAAAAAATCACAAGTTAAAAAGTTTGGAAAATCACTAGGCTATAAGGTTGGTTGCACTGGCAAGTTGATGCTAATGCCTGTATTTTGTGGAAGAATTCAGTTCGAAGAAATGCAATAAATTCTTTTGCATGAGAGTGTTCAGTTAATGCAATGCACACTTATGTATTGTTGGTTAGCATCACAAGTGAGGGGATATATCCCTTTCACAATGCTCCTTACTCTGAACACTGAACCCTTTTTTAACCCAGTAAAACATCAAAACTTAGCTATAGCTACCACTTTTACTTTTTCCTCCATGCTAGTAGCCCCAAGAGAATCAATCTTAAGATTAAAATATTAAATACAACTTTTATTGGGCGTTTGGTTTTCAGCATTGTCAACTAATAATTTGCAAAAGCTGTTTTATGGCCATGACTTTTATCCTGTTGTTAAAAAAAAAAAACTTAGAGCTTCCTCCATGCTAGTAGCCCCAAGAGAATCAATCTTAAGATTAAAATATTAAAGACAACTTTTATTGCGCGTTTGGTTTTCAGCATTGTCAACTAATAATTTGCAAAAGCTGTTTTATGGCCATGACTTTTATCCTGTTGTTAAAAAAAAAAACTTAGAGCAAATTATGGAAAAAGTTCTTTAGCCTTTTTCACCCAAATAGCATCACCTATTTTGCAGCATAAGATAAAAAAAATAAAAACTGGGAAGGTACATGATGAAGGGCTGATCAGAGGAAAACAAGTTTAATCTAAAGAAGGCCATTCCACATCAACAAAAGGTTTCATTACAAGATAAGGAATTAGTTAAGATAGCATTCGTTTGAGTGTGGAAAATTGCAAAGTTATATCATGCTTAGCTTATCACCAATTAATCAAGATAATTCATAATAATGAATGTAACAGCCATCATGGTAGTAAACAAGTAGGCACAGGTCTATGAGAAAAAATCTAGAAATAATTAAAAGAAAATGCAAGCTTACAAGAGAATATGCAAGGCATTCCATTTAGGAATCAAGTGTTACCTTCCTTATTCAAAAATGATAAATTGGGAATCATTCCACATGTTTCTATCACATGGTCAAAGCTGAAACCAACTACTAAATTTAGATTACTATTCGATAACAGAATTCAATAACTAGTAAAGGACAAGTTAATAATATTGGCCTTGGGGAAAAAAAACACTCCTTACAAAAAGTCAAGCAAGATGAACAAAAAATGGTGTATTTAATGTAGAAAAATAGTACCATATAAACTTTGAAATGCCCTACTTATTCACAGTTACTATCACATAATCTAGTAAAATCCATAGTCAATTCATTCCACATACAATGCACAGATAAACCAGCTCTCAAAAGTATCATGTTTCTAATATAATGGAAAAAAAAACTCATATATACTATTGCTCTGTTTATTCTTAAGAATAAATCATCAACACATTATACATTTTGCCAAAGTCAACAAGCTAATATTCAAATTATGAAAAAGGATACATCACCTTCTCTTTTTAAAAAAATAATAATAATCTAAGAAACATTCTAGAATGAGCTATTGAATTGTTATGGCTGATACAAAAGCCAAACCGAAAAGTGTGCCTTATGTAATCTAACTCTAAATAGAAAACAGCAGAGCACACAATCATACACATTAAGTTGTAAGCCCCTATAATTAGTCATATAATCATGATTCATCATTTCATTGATGCTTAAAGCAAATGCATTGGCTCTATCCCATAGATAAATTAAAAGAGTTATATGCTCGATGCTAAAAACTATAGCATTTAAGACTTCCAAAAATCTGCAGAACATTTATGTAGATAATTGCCTGCATGAAAACTAGTAAAGTTCCATAGACAGCAAACATGAAAGACATAGAATTAGAATTTATAATAAAAAAAAGTGAAGACGATCAATACCATCATGATCACGAATTGTTGCATAACGACTATTTGCAAGAGGGCATGAACTCCGATTGCAAATTCCAGTAACATTATATGGATTTCTACAGAAAACTCCAGTGGTTATCCTGCACCAAAAAACGATCATTAGCATGTATACAACAGATTTTGGAAAAGTAGGGTTATGTTACAATCATGCAAAAACAAGATTATTAGTACTTAGCCATAAAGCTGCAGTGGTGGTGTCTGATGACATCCCATATCACATCGTCGTGCTGCATCTTGAAAATGTGTTATTCCCCCGGCTATACTTTGGAATATTGAAGTCAGCAAGGCTCCTCTTTTCCTCTTAAAAGAGGGGCTATTTGGCAACAGGATTTATGATAAATCCTGCCAAAGGGGATTTGAGCGCCCTGTAAATCTCACGGCCGAATAAATCCTCCATTTCCCTTTTTCGCTGTAAATCCCGGATTTAATCAATCCTGTAGTTCGGCGGATATACGGGATTTGGCTGAAGAAGCGCGCAATGAAAATGTCACAACTTACGATCCGAGAGGAAGGGAACGAATTCGAACAGCAACTTAATTAAAATAATTTAAAATATTAATAACTAAATAATTAACAGTATAATTAGTTCGTAAATTACTTATCTAATTTAATTTAATTAAGTAGTTAGTGATACAATTAATAATTAAAAAGTAATACTATTAGCTTAATTAATATAATTTAAAATAGAAATTATTAATTTTATAATTAATAGTTTGAATAATAATTAATTAAATAATGAGTACTAGAATTTTTTAGTGATTAATGAGATAATTAATAATAATACATCTGGCAAAAATAGCTCTGCTAGGGTTTTGTATAATGCTCTGCTAGGGTTTACGCCACCCGTGGTTTTCCCTTCACCATCTTGCTTGGGAGGGCTTCTCCCTCCCATGATGGCCGCCTCTTTGCCTGATTTCCCTCCACTTCCCTCCACCTCTGTGCTTGGCCCATCTTCTGGGGGCCTTTCCTATGCGGCCAACGTTTCGGCTTCTTCTTCTAAACCGACTCCTTTCCCGGTGTCCTTCTTCTCCCCCGAACAAAAGCTATCTTTCAAAGCTGACGATCTCTCGGAAGGGAAGTCCATGTGGACTTCGGCTCTGATTGGCTATTCGTTGGGGCCTCCTCCATATTATGAGCGATTGCTCAAAGCCATGCTGAAGCTTTGGTAGTTAAAAGGTTCTATGTCGCTTCTATCTTTAGCAGATGGTTTTTTCTTGCTCAAGTTTTCTACTGATGAAGATTTGGAGATGGTCCTTTCGGGAGGACCGTGGTTTCTGCTGGGTAAACCTTTTATACTGCAGCGATGGTCACCTAAATTCAAGCCTAAGCGTGATGAGGCTGCTCCAATTCCGATTTGGATCAAAATAGTTGACTTCCCTCTGTCTCTCTGGACCCCCACTGGTATCTCCAAAATCTCGAGCTATGTTGGTATTCCGATCTCTGTTGATTCTCTCACCGCAAATCGCACTAGATTAACGTTTGCTCGGGTATATGTTCTAATCTCTAAAGACTCTGCTTTACCAGATAAAATTCTGGTTGAAATAGAAGGTGAAGATTTAGTTTTGAAAGTTTTATATGACTGGAAACTCGATAAATGCAAAGGTTGCGGGTCTTTGATTCATCCTTTTTCCCTTTGCCCCAAAAATCCGAATCTCCAGCCAGTTATCCCTCCACAACCACCAAAAAATCGAGGCCGCAACACTTCCAGGCCTCATTCCAATCAACCATATAGATCTCCATCTATTCTCCCACCACCAAAATCCACCAACGTTATCGCCAATCCAAATCCTTCCCCTTCTATGTTACCTGCAGCTTCTTCTTTGGTTCAGTCGTTGGCTAACCAGTCTATGTCTAATCGGATTCCTCAAAATCCCGTTTATGCTTTGATACAAAAAGCTCCCAACTTGGTTCAGCCTCTGGCTAACCAGTCCAACTCTTCCAAGATATATCCGGTATCTGATCCTTTACCATCTCCAGCCAAAACTTCCCTGTTACCAAATCTCAATTCCCATACCGAAGAAACCTCTTCTTCTGGTATGCCTGCTTCCCCCAGTCTAATACAACCACCCAAAATTCCTCTTTTAAACAAGTTTGCTTCCTTGCAAACTGAAGACCAAATACCTCTTGAGTCTTCAGAATCCTTCTCGGAGACTGAAAACACTTCCTCCTCTATGGCTGATGATGACCCATCTCCTAACTCTTGGATCCAGAACTTCTCTGATCAGAATTGACATAACACAAGATCCTCTGTTGACAAAGGAAAACTCCCTAACAAGTCAAAACCTCCAAAAAGCAAATCGGCCAAGAAGGCCAAAGGTCAAAATTCTTAATGTCCTTACCAAAGTTTGCTAGTTGAAATGTTAGGGGGTTTAATAGCCCTGATAAACTTAGTTTTTGCAAGTCTTTGATCAGTTCTCATGATCTCAAGATGTTATGTATTTTGGAAGCTAAAATTTTTGCTGCTTCTGTTGAAGACCCATGGTTTTTGCATTCTCATTGTATTTTTGAGAACGAAGGTAGCTGCAACAATTTTGGGGATTCTTCTTTAGGTAGTATTTGGATTAAGTGGGATGCTTCGATTTTCTCTTTTAATCTCATATCTTCCTCTTCCCAATTCATTCACGCCATCCTTTCTGTGGCATCTTTCCCTCCGATTTATCTATCAATAATTTATGCCTCCAATTCTATGGAGGAACAGAAACACCTATGGGAGCATCTTATTACTTCATCTCCTCCTTTGGACCAACCTTGGGTCATCATGGGAGACTTCAACTGTTGCAGATATGAAACTGAAAAAGCTAGCGGCTCCATCTCTTCCACTAGCAGATTGGGAGAACTCAATAGTATGATTTTTAATTGTTGGGTGCAGGACCTTTCCTCTACGAGACTCTTTTCACCTGGTTCAACCAAAGGGTGGATAACTATCCACATCAAACTGGATAGAGTTCTGGTGAATAATGTTCTATTGGATTTCTTTCCTAAAGCATATTACAGTGTGGAATCTCATCTTGGTTTGGACCATTCCCCTTTAATCTTCAAATCTTCACATGATAAGGCTTTATCTATTAGATTCATGTTTAAAAATTACTGGATTAATATGGAGGGGTATTGGGATGATGTCCTTGCTGCTTTCTCTTCTAGATCTAATAGAAGTCCCATGGCATCCTTTTATCATAGCTTACAAAGGCTTAAAAGGGTTTTTAAAAATAGGAATTGGGCTTCTTCTTCCTATCTTTCTAATGCTTTGTTAGAAATTAAAAGTAAGCAACAGCAATGTTTGGTTGAGCTTCAAACTTATCCTCTAGATTTAGAGTTAAATAAAAACCTGAAGAGTATAAATGAGGAGCTTGCTTCTTTACAAGATCAATGGACATCTTGGTTAGCTCAAAGAGCTAAAGTTTTATGGCTTACTAAAGGGGAAGATGACCTTGGCTTCCTTTTTTCCCACATTAAAAGCAGAAATAACAAGAACTGTATTAAGGAGATTACCACTTCTGAAGGCCATTTCACTAAGTTTAGTGATATTTTTACTGCTATTATTAAACACTTTGAGGGTTTGTTCAGTTCCCCTCACTCTACTCTTCAATTTCCCTTGAACATCCCTCATGGAAACTTGGTTCCATCTCAGTTTTGCAGTATGTTGGTGGCTCCTTTGACTTTGGAGGAAGTAAAACTTGCGGTTTTTGATGGAAATGAAAATACCGCCCCAGGCCCTGATGGTTTTACCTATGTTTTTTATAGGAAATCTTGGCATCTCATTGGCTTGAAAGTGTACAATGTTGTTAGCAATTTTTTCTCTTCTGGTTCACTTCAGAGAGGAGTTAAAGCAACATTTATTGCTTTAATTCCCAAATGCTCACATGCTTCAAACATTAATGACTTTAGGCCAATTTCTCTTTGTAATGTTCTTTACAAAATTGTTGCTAAAGTCATTGCCAATAGACTCAAAGTTGTTCTTCCTTTCATCATTCATGAAAGTCAATCAGGTTTTATTGCTAATAGATTCTCTACTGATAACATTATTCTTGCTGCTGAGTTACTTAGAGATTTCAAAGACTCTAATAAAAAGTTTTGTGCTAAGCTGGACGTCAAAAAGGCTTTTGACACTGTCTCTAGGGAATTTATTATTGCTAGACTTTTGCAGAAGGGATTCCCTGAGACATTTGTTACTTGGATAAAAGGGTGCATAAGTGATGTTTATTTCTCCATTTGTTTAAATGGATGCCTTGAAAGATTTTTTAAATCTAGTTCGGGACTTAGGCAAGGATGCCCCTTATCTCCTCTCCTTTTCTATATTGCTATGGATGGATTATCTAATATCCTCAATGACTCTTCTGAACCTCATAATTTCAAAGGTATTAGCTGTAAAGATTTATATATCAGTCATTTGATGTATGCTGATGATCTTCTGGTGATGGGTGAAACTACTAAAGGAAATGCCATTCAACTGAATAGATGTTTTCAACTTTTTGCCTCTTTATTTGGTCTTTATATCAACACCAACAAAATTGCTATCATCTTTTCAAACAATGACCCGGACAATCAATGGATCTGTGAGGAACTTGGCATCCATAAAGTCAATCTTCACCTAACCTATTTGGGTATCCCCATATCTCCTAAAAGACTTAAAGCCACTCACTTCCAACCTCTCATGAGCAGAATTTCTGCTCTACTTGCAGGTTGGAAAAACAAGTTTCTTTCTTTTACAGGTAGGCTACAATTTCTCAAATTCACAATCACTAACTCCATTGCTTATTAGATTAGGGGATATATCATTCCTAAGGGCTGTTGTGCTACTATCAATAAACTTTGCTCTAAGTTTTTATTCACAACAATATAGTGGAGAGAAAATTGCTTCTCATTTCATGGTCCAAAGTCACTCTTCCTAAATCTGCGAGGGGGACTTGGTATTTCCTCGTTTGAAGCTCTTTATTTTGGTGCTTTTTGCTCTTTAATTAGTAGATTCTAAAATAACCAAAATCTTCTTAGTTATTGGTATCGAGCTAAGTATATTACACCTTGGAAGCATCCTCCTCCAGCTGCCTCTAAATTCTGGCATAAAATTTCTGATACAGTTTTGAAAATTAAAGAGGCGTTATGTTTTTCTGTGTCTATGCACAGTAATTTCTCTTTTTTGTGGGATCCGTGGCTTAAAGGGCACTTTATCTGTGATACATTTCATTTACCAATTTTTAAAGCTTCTCAGGTGAAAGATTTTATTTTGAATGATAGTTGGCAGTTGCCAAATTCTATTTCTATGAGTATTTATGAGAGCATTGTGACTGTGGCAATTCAAGAAAAAAATGAGGTGTTATGGGATGGATCTCCTAAATGGGTTTTTAAAAAATTCATTGAGTTTTTTTACTCTGCTATTCCTAAGGTGGATTGGTATAGCTCTATTTGGCACAAAAATCATGCCCTTAAGTATGCTTGTTTTACATGGATGGCAAGGATTGGCAAACTTAAAACTGCGGATAACCTGCAGCTTAGAGGAATCCAGGTGCCTCTTAACTGCTCACACTGCTCGGGACATCCTGAAAATCACTCCCATTTATTTTTTGACTGTGATTTCTCCTTTTATATTCTCAAGAAAATTTTGCCAGATTTTAACTACTTAGGCCAACTCTGCCTCAGACTTTGGATTTTATTTAAAATTCTATGTTTTTTAATAGAACTGAAAAAGAGTTTTGTTATTTAGCCATCAGCTGTATTATTTTTCATATTTGGAAAGAACAAAATAACCGTCGTTTCTCAAATCTTAGAAATAATGTGGTTAAAATTATCTGCAATATATCATCGGCTGTTAGATTAAAAACTACAAAATGGAAAGACAAATCAACTTTAATTCAGAGATTTTTGGGCATCTAGTTTTCTGCTATGTTTTCTGGTTTTGCTGGAGGTTGCTGGTTAGCCTCCAGGCTGTTGATGCCTGTTACTGTGTGTATGCCGGGACTTCTTTTTTCTCTCAAGCTGCTTGGTTTGGCCCAGTTTTGTTCTACTGCTTTTTTTAGACCTAGGAAGCATATTTTTGGGAATGTGGGGGTTTTGTGTTCATGCCTCATTCTAGCTTGCTTGTGGATTCTTCACTCAAATTACTTGGGTATACTACAAAGACTGTACCTGGCACTAGTGGTGGACGTTAGGCATGCAGATGATGATGAGCAAGGCCAGTCTCTCCGAGCTATGGAGGGCTTGCGTGGAAACCTGGCTTGTTTTTGTGGGCATTTTCTTATAGGTTGGAGGTACTGTGATGGCCAGTTTTGCTGGGAATTATTATCTCGCTTCATTCGATTTTTTGAGCAACCGGTGCCATCGCCTGGATTATTCAAATTTCAACCAGAAATATCATGATGAATGAGGCTGTGCCTTTATTCTGAGTCTTTAGATTGTCTTTTGTCCAAATTTTGGTCTTTTGTTATAGTCTTTGTGTATTTTTTGGTTAGTTTTTGCTGTTTGCTTTTTCTTTCTCCCCACAGGTTACTTGTAATTTGTTTTTCCAGTTCTTAATATATGGGCTTTAAGCCCTAGGTTTACCCAAAAAAAGAGATAATTAATAATATAATTTAAAATTAAAACTAACTAAATAATACTTAAATAATGATATTATGAATATATATATATAATATTTAAAACATGTTATATTTTATACAAAAAACTCCTAAGTCCATTAGCCTGTGGCCTCGCTCACTCACGCATCCTTTCTTGTTCTTCTTCTTCGCCTCCTCACGCCCTTGTCGCGTCGTGATCGTGCCCTCCCTCTTGCCTGCTTCTTCGATCAATTTCTACGCCTTCTCTGGGGTGAAAACTTGGATTTGTTCGCACTTCGCATACCTAACTCACCTCTCTGTTCGCATTTGGCACTTTGCATAGCCCATCCGAGCGTATAGAGCTGTTCATTTCTCTCTCACATGACTGCTTCCGACTCTAGGTAATTTCATTTTCCTCTTTCCCCTTCTTCTCTTCCCTCTTCCTCCTCTTTCTTTTTTAGTTCTTCTCCTTCATTATATGTACTTTCTTCAATTTTTATCTTCATTGTCACATTTTATTTACATAGAATGATATGTAAAAGAATTAAATGAGAGGTCCAGTCTTCGCATAGTCCATTAAATTTCAATTTACTTTTAGTTTGTTGGTTCCATTAACATCTTGAGCATCTCTGCTACCTTTTGAAGTCTGGTTTGTTAATTTGTATTTTCCTAATTTCCATTTATTCTTCTATTAATATTTTATTTAGTTTTAATAGCTATATTTTAAATTTATCTTCATTGTCCCATTTTAATTAGCTTTGTCAATCTGTTAAATTTATCTTCATTGTCCCATTTTAATTAGAATGTAATTTTTTTGGTTTTATTCAACCTTAGGTTTCCTCCTCTTCCTTGATGTGTATTGACATAATCTACATCAAGATATCCTAGCACAATGTTTTGTTCCTTCTTCACTACCTTTAGTGAAAGGTTTTCAAATCTAATTGAAAACAAATTTAGCTTTAAAAAATGTGTTTGTTGAAAATATTGATGTTACAACAATTATTGTTTGGAAAATAAAACTGATATAGTGTTATTAATAAAAAAAAAATCATTATTTCGTTAGGGCATTGTACTTATACTATATGTAATATAAAGATCATAAATGCCCTTATTCTTTTTAATGATCAAGTTCATAAAATAACTTCAAGTAAAGCTATAAGCAACGAGATGATCAATGAAATATTTTATTGAATGATTCAAAGTTAACATTAATTTTACTTTTCCTTCTTTTATCAATAATGGCAGAGAAGGATAATACAATAACTGTATAACTTTCAACAAAATTTTCGACCATTTTATTCGACCCCTATTGCATGCACTGTTTGGTAGCAGGATTTGAGCAAGATTTATGCAAAGACTAAACTTAAATCTTTCCAGAAGATTATAACTACAAACTTCAATCCTACGGAATTCCAATTATGTTTATCCCTTGGTTTACCTTTAAATTCTCAGATTTAGGGCTTAAATCCCGGATTTACTAAATCCCTTGGTTCAGTGGATTTAACGGGATTTAGCCGAAGAAGCACGCGAAAGGGATAAAGTTACCTTCACAGCAAGCGAGCTCCCATTCTTGCTTCCGATCAAAATGTCGCAACTTCCGATTCAACAGCAAGGGAAAGTTGTCGAAGGTGCGAAGTCGAATAGCCACGAATGAGCCGAAGAAGTGAGGCGTGCAATCTTTACACCTTGCAAAGCAATGAAGCCAAATAGTAATGAAAAAGTGAAGATGAATCGCAAAACCCTTGACGCTTCTTATTAAAATTGATATAGGCCAAACAAATATAAAAAGATCTTGTAATAAAAATTTTTCTAAATCTTAAAATTAGTTATTTGAATTTAACTAGTTTTTTTTTTCAAAAAAAATCTCATGAAAGTTATTATATCAATATTTGCATGATTTATTAAGGGGTTGTTTGGTTTGAAGTAAAATAAGTGTAAAGTATTCCAAGTACAAGGTTTTTAAAAATATTAGTCTTGGGTTTGTAGTAAAAGAAATGCAAAGGAAAATTTTAAAGTATTTGAAATTCATCATCTAATTCAATGGTGAGTTTAGAAATCGTTAGGTGGAGTAAAAGAAATGCAAAGCTATTAAATTGAGCAAGAAAGAACTAGAGAATGTGACTAGGAGTAAGGATAAATCTAAGCTATTGTAGAAAAATTAATAAAGGTACCCAGACCTAAGGAACCATCCCAACAAGTAAAAGAAGTAGAAAAGCCTATTAGAGAGGTAGTGTAGATGCCGCCACCACCACTTCTCTAAGGATTATTATAATAGAATTTGGATAGCCAATTCTCAATATTTTTAAAATTTTTTAACAATTTGTCTATTAATATTCCATTTATAGAAACCTTAAAACAAATGCCCACCTATGCTAAGTTCATAAAAGATATCCTTCATAATAAAAGAAGATTAGGATATTTTAAAAATGTAGCTTTAAATGAAGAGTGTAGCACAATTCCACAAAAGAAACATCCATTAAAGCCTAAGGACCCTTGTAGTTTTGCTGTTTGTTTAGCTATAGGGGATAAATTCTATGATAGAGTACTATGTGATTTAGGAGATAGCATCAATTTATTATCCTTGTCCATTTTTAAAAGATTGGATCTTGGAGAAGTCTAATCGACCACTATTACCCTTCAGTTAGTCAACTATTCATTTACCTATCTTAAGGGGGTAATAGAGGACGTGCTAGTTAAGATAGATAAGTTTATCTTCCATGTGAATTTCATTGTCTTAGATATTAAAGAAGATAGGGAGATAATTATTATCTTGGGTGGACCATTCCTAGCTATCACTATGGTCATGATAGATGTGCAAAAGGGTAAATTAATAATGAGTGTGCAAGATTAGAAAGTAGCCTTCAATATCTCAAGTCAATTAAATTTCCTAGTGACCAAAATGAGGATGGTCATAAGTAGACATAGCGGATGATTGTGTGCAAGATCATATGGAGGATTTATTATTGGATAGTATTTAGAGATTCACTTGTATGAGGATGGCATTAAAGTGCGAGAAAGTGATTCTTTCCAAATGATTTGTGAAAACCTTAGAATTTTAGGGATAGGTTTGAAGAGCTTGATAAATCATCCCTAAGTAGATCTTTGAAATCTTCAGTTGTAGAGGCACCCATGTTAGATTCAAAAGCCTTGCCTTGCTATTTGATGTATGTCTTCTTAGGAGAAGAGTCAACCTTACTTGTTATCATATCTAATGAATTAGGAGAAAACCAAGAGGGTTAGTTGATTAGGCTTCTTAGTAAGTATAAGAGAACTTTCGATTGGAGCATAGCAAACAAAGAAGGAATTAGTCCATCCTTATGCAATCACAAAATTTTGATGGAGAAAATTTTCTTTTCAAAAGTTAATCCCCAAACGAGACTGAACCTTGTTATGAATGAAGTAGTGAAGAAGGAGATACTTAAGTGGTTTGATGTAGGAATCGTTTAACCTATTTCATATAGTGCATAGGTTATTCCTTTACATTATATTTCTAAGAAAGAGGCTTAAATGTAGTATCAATGAAAAAAAATGAATTGATCCCTACTAGGATGGTTACCAGATGGAGGATTTGTATAAACTATAGGAAGCTAAAAAAAGCAACAAGGAATGACCATTTTCCCCTAACTTTCATTGTCCTGATATTTTATATGTTAGCATGACATATTTTTTATTGCTTCTTAGATGGTTATTCAAGATACCACCAAATTCCTATATAGCAAAAATACCGGGATAATATGACATTTACCAGTCCTTATGGGGTTTTTGCCTTTAGTAGGATGCTTTTTGGCTTATGTACTGTTCATACTACTTTTATAGGTGTATTATGTCATTTCTTTATTTAACTGAGTAGGGAATTGATGTTTTCAAAGATAATTTATTTGTATTTAGTACACTTCTAATTCTTACACTACAGGAAAATCGTCCATTATCAATGATGATTTTTGGCGATTAACCTCAATTTTTAGTGGTTTTGAACTTTACCGATGATTTAAAAACCTCCAGAATAAATCACAAAGGAAATGGAAAGCAGATGTAATATTTTCCAGTGATTTTTTGGTGGCAAAGATAGTAAAAAATTATTGGACCCAAAATTGTAGGTAAACCGCCAAAAGATTCTGGTGCAAATATCGCCAATAAACCTCCGGTCATTACCGACAGTCGTACCCATGTAGCTGACACTTAGCCAATATTGACATCTCATCAAACCCAACATATATATAATATTTTAAATTTTGATCTTTTTATGGGGCTCCTGTAGTTTTTTTCTTTCTCTCTCTCTCTCTTTCTTATCTTAAGCTGTTTGATCTTGTAATTCAACTTTTAGCTTTACTTTCTTAATCCACATGATGTATTATGATTTTGTTATTTCTAGCTCTCTGATCAAAATAAGCATTGCTATATTGATCAAATTAAAATCTGGAGGTTCATAAAAATTCTAATCAATTAGTTTGTTATTCGTTTTTACTATCGATTCTGTTGAAAATGGTTTTAAAACTGGATTGAACCTACTAGACGACTGATTCCAGTCCAGTTGGATTTAAAAACCCAAATGAATGTGTTTTGCTCATTTTTTATATCATTATGCTTAGATAATGATCAAGATATACCTATCGGACCTCATAAATTATATGGTGTATTTAGCCGGCGAAGTTATTACATGCGGTCACCGGATGTTATATAGAGGCCAATCAGGACACTACACATCACTAATTTATTGTGTATAATTACTATGTATTATTATGTATCGAATGACATGGCACATCTTGATTGACCTCCTAATGGTCTGATGACCACACTTAATAATTTCTCATTTTGCTGGCATGTGTGATGACCATGGGGATAATTATTCTTCTCTATAGTTTTTTTTTGTTTCTGCACTTCAGCTCACTATAGTTGAGTAGTAGTGTGGTAGTGTTCAGGTTGTGTTTTGTTTATTGTTGGAATTATTTTATTAAAAATGAGTACTTAGTGATGCCCTAAGCTTTGTTTAGGATAATTTTTTCATTATTTTCATTAACGATGATTCGAATTAACCGAAATATCCTAAATGAATTAAACGTTTAGGGCAATTACATACATAACAATTGAAATTTAATTTTTATAAAATTAATTTTCTATTACATTTATTTTTTGAATCGCCACTTAAAATTCATAACAAAACTCCAAATTCACTTTTATAATTTTTCGAATGTTTTAATTATCATGAATGCAAATATCATGATTTGATATTAAAAAAAACATGCATATTGATCTATAAATACTCAAATTTTAAATATTTTTGTATAATTCCCCTCTATTTTCAGATTGCAACAGATAAGGAAAAATTATCAAAAATACCCAAATATAAACTTTGGCCAAAATCATTCTAAAAATTATTATTATTTTTACTTTAATAATAATTATTGCGGGCTGAAATATACGCGGCGGTAGAGTTTGTAAATTTGCGACTAAGCGTTGTACGAATATTCAGCACACAAACAGAAAAGAAAATGAACACCAGAATTTTTACGTGGAAAACCAGGAAGAGGGAAAAAATCACGGGGCCACGCCCAGTTGAAGTAATTCCACTAGTGTTTGTTTGAACTACAAAGATTGATCCGTCTTACAAGTCAAGATGATCAGTTTACAATCAACTTCTAATAAAATTATAAAGTTCTGCAAAATCCCGGCATTTCCCGAAAATCAGGTATAGTTTCGGCGTATTCAGGCGGCGGGAGGAGCTCCGGCGGTGGTTGAGGAGGAGATGATTCTCCCTTTCCCCTTTCTCTTCTTCTTCTTTTCTCTCTTCACTTGAGTCCTCTTTGGGAAGAATGAGGGCTCTATTTATAGTTTTTTTGGAGTGGCATAGCTCGTAAATAGTCGTGAGATCAGGGGCGAATAGAGAGTGGCCGAATGGACGACCGATATTGAATCCTACGATCATACACCGTTCGTTGGACATTTGAAGGCCTTACTGATGTCGAAATTTGGTGATCTTAGGATCGTTGGATTTGCCTCGTTGAGCCGTTTGATTCGAGTATAATCTCGTTAAAATCGAAGACCGCTTGGTAACTCAAATTATGATTTGAACCTTTTAACAGCGCTTCAGGTCCTTGATTCAGACCTATTTAGGCTCGGATTGGGTTGAATTTGGTGTCATTGGGTTTGTGTTTCCGTGACGCCCAGTTTGTCTATAAGCTCGCTGAAATCAGAGTTCAGATGCTCCTGAATTTAATCTTTGAAGTTTCCAACTAGCTTTTTGCCTCGAGTTTTGTGCCCGATCAAGATAAATTTGTGATGACGTATTAGTTGCCCCCAATTTTTGGACGTCGAAACTCCTGGAGTCCAAAAATATGTGTCACAAATTTTGGAGAATTTTTTCGAGTGAAGCCAGAATCGACCTTGCGTGTAGGATCTTTGAATGGCTCTGAAAGTGCAAAAATTGAGTCAAAAACGTTGAAAAATATACCCGGGGACCCCAAAAATGTCCGATTTGGCCTTTTCGGGGTGGAAAACGGACCGGGCAACTGAACCAGCCGGACCGGCCGGTCGGCCTCCGCCTCCACCGCCGGCGGCTCAAAACCGCGGCCGCGCCCGTGCGCTTTGGCTTTATTCCTCTAGCATGGTGGCACAACGCCACGAACTGATTTATGGCAAACTTAAATTAATTAAACTTTCAAAATCAATAATCAACCATTTTTTTAATTTAAATTCATTAACTCTTAAGCATTAATCAACCTAAAAAAAGATAAAAAACTTAAAAAATCATTAAAAATTCTAAATATTATAATAAAATTTATTAAAAATCAAACTAAATTTTAATTCATCTAAACTAAATTAATTTGATAATTTGATTGATTAAAATTTATTTTAATCAATCAGATTTGATTATTAATTTAGATTAAATGAATTAAGGCCTTTATGCCTAAAGCCCGATTCCTTTTGGAGAGCTTTAGGCATTTTTGATTTAAAGGGCTTTAAATATACATAAATAACAAAGAGATCTCCTATGTGTTATGCATGACTCCTTTTCGGAAGGCACTAATACATTTGTATTTGGAGATCTTTAAACAAATATAATAATATACCGACCTTATACGATGTGCGAGATTCCTTTGGGAGGGCACGTAGAATTGCATTCATAAGGTCCCTTTTCTCTCTCTGATAAAATTTTGGGGATTCTCAAATGAACACTTTTCTTCTTTATAAGATGAGTGTGCATTTTGAAAGTCCTAGGACTTATAAATTGATAACTTCCTGTACTTAGGGAGTTATAAATCGATAAGTTCTTTAAAACTAAATCAAATAACTCTAACTTCTAAATTTGGAATAATTCAAAATTCAAATACACTCTACTCAAACTTTAATTTAAATTACTATTTGACCTTTAATAAATAAACTTTAATAATACATGCAATTCAAATAATAATTCCCATAGGACCTATCCAAGCCACACGACCTTTTTCACACACTTAGATGCTTGTTAGGACTACCAACTTTAGCCTAGGCTAGGCCGGTGGTTTGTTGTGGTTTATTTGCGGGGTCATGCCTAGAGGGCACCTATGTGTGTTTGCTTACTTTTCTGTACTGCATAGCATACATGTTTATTTTCCTGTATGTATACTAGAGAGCGGAGTGAATAAAGTGAGTGTCGTATACTTTACTTTTTTGTCTTTACTTTCCTGTATTTATAATTGTTCACAACGCACTCATAACATGCATAATTACATAACTGCTTTACTTTCTTGCTTTTACTTACCTGCAAAGTAGAATGTTCTTAGGATCTGATGTACTTGTAAAGAAAAATGTAAAGCTTTATTTTCTTAGAATTGTTGTATATAGATTAAGTCTATAAAGCGTCTTGAGTCTGTAAAAGAATTAAAAACAACTACTTATATATATAAAAATGGGGCTCCAAAAAGTAATATCCTCCCCCAGGAGGATGTTCCTTTTTGGAATTCCATAGAAGACATGGAGTCTGAAAGCCATAAGCAGTTGTTTTTAATTCTATTTTCTCATAGGCTTAGAACCCAGGTTTGTTGTCAGTGGGGCCTGGCCACCTTTACTTTCTTGTAGACCCTGGGATGTACTATGTAAATTTTATATTAATAAAATCAGCTCTCTTTTATATATACAATTGTTTCATATATCATTCGCATACGAGTAGATTTTCAGTTTTTATAAGCATATTTTATTGCATTCGATTTAGATTCTTTAATAATTCCTTGATTCCTAGGATAGAGCCATCTTAACTCTTGCATTCATCGGCGAATTATTGTGATTAGGATTGTTACCTGGCAACCCACTCTAGACAGGTGGTAAGTCCAGATCGTATACACTTTTTTCTGCACATTCCTCCTCTAATCAACTCTAATTCTTCTAAATCAAGTGTTAAGGTTTATAATCTAAAGCCTGATCGTGAAAATTTAAATTAACCCAAATATTTAGTTGAATTTACATATAATTTTAGAATTAATTAGTCTTCATTTAAATTGAGAGTATTCTCTTAGGAGATGTAATTAACTATAGGGGCTTGGCCCTATAAGGAGTCCAGATCCCAGAATAATCTAAACCCAATCTTATTTTCCTTTCTGAGGCAGGGGAAAAATCTATGGACGTAGATCATTGCTTTATCTATATTTTTAAAATTTATTTCCACAATCAAAGGATAGATAGATAATTGATCTGCTCTTACAGGCAGGTCGAATATCTTTTATATCTGATTTTTGAAATAAATCCATAATTCATTAGTCTAATTGAGTCGATAGGATAATATGCGAATTATTCTTCGAGATGATTTGTATATTCCCTATGCTGCACCTAATTAGAAGAATGAATTATAGTTTTCTTTCTCTAAAATCAATAGAAGGACATTAATCTGCTCCTTAGAACGGTATAATGTTCGACTATGTAGATTTAGCTGAAAGAAAACATTACAATACAAATAAAGCGAATCGTGTGAGAATTTATTTATTTAAAATAATTAAATACCAAAAGATTTTTTAAAAAAAAATTAAAAAAGAAATATTTTCTCACAGATTTTTCTGGCGACTCCGCTGGGGATAGACTTCTCTCTCCATTTCAAATGAAGACTAAATTCTTTCTAAAATTATATATAACTTTAATTAAATATTTGGGCTATTAAATTTTCATATAAATTTCGATTTGTCTAGTCTTCCACTGTCTGTCTGTATGATTTGTATAGTCCTGTGATTTGGGTTCTCGCGATTGATTTATAGTCGATTTTGCTGTTTCGATTTGGTTTTCTGCCTCCAGTTTTTTATTTGTATAATTTTATTTTCTTTTTAGTCTACTTAGTCGAGCCTTATTAGGCATTTGTTTGTTTAGTATAGAATTCATGTCAATATTTATTTGTAATCGTAGTTTTCTTAGCTTTTCCTAAAAGCTAAACAGATGGGCCAACTGTCAGCATCGGCGCAGGTCCTAGGTCCTGCCGGAGTGCTGTCCGTTTTTCATCTGACTTTTTGAGTATAATTAGTATCTATAGTTTCTTTTAGATTTCTTTAGAGATTTTAAATTTCTTGTATACAATTTTGTTTCTCCGATTCTTATTTATAGACTTAATTATTTCAATAAATCTTCTTTGATTTGTCTTGATTTTATTGTATTGATTCTATGATTTGATATTGATTTTGATTGTCTCTTATTTAAATTATATAATTGTAGAATCCCTTAAGTTGAGTCAGCCCAGCCTGTATGTCATTTGTATGACATTTGCATGTTTATTTTGAGTCCACCGTTTGCATGTTTATGCCCACGCGAGTGGGCATCACCCATGGTTACTTGGCTTCGTCCTAAAAGCCTGGCGGACGTCCACCTAGAAATGGAGGTTTGGTCTTAGGTCTGGTAGGGGTTATGCCGCCCGTTTGTCGTCTCACATTTGTATGTCATTTGTGTGATTAGTCACTTAGATTTCTTTTTTTTAATTTCATTCAAAGTCATTCTTGATTTCTTTATATTCATTATATTCGATTCTTTTTCTATGTTCATTTCAGAGTTTTGATATTCTTTCTTTGATTTGTGATTTTATATTAAATTGATTGTTTTATATTTAAATTATATAATTGTAAAATCCCTTAAGTTGAGTCAGCCCAGCCTATATGTCATTTGAATGACATTTGCATGTTTACTTTAAATCCACCATTTGCATGTTTATGCCCACGCGAGTGGGCATCACCCATGGTTACCTGGCTTCGTCATAAAAGCCTGGCGGACGTCCACCCGGAAACGGAGGTTTGGTCCTAGGTCTTGTAGAGGTTTTGCCGCCCGTTTGTCGTCACATATTTGTATATCATTTGTGTGATTAGTCACTTAGATTTCTTTTTTTTTTTAATTCCATTCAAAGTCGTTCTTTATTTCTTTATATTCATTATATTCAATTCTTTTTCTATGTTCATTTCGGAGTTTTGATATTCTTTCTTTGATTTGTGATTTGATATTGAATTGATTGTTTTCTATTTAAATTATATAATTGTAGAATCCCTTAAGTTGAGTCAGCCCAGCCTGTATGTCATTTGTATGACATTTGCATATTTACTTTAAATCGAACGTTTGCATGTTTATGCCCACGCGAGTGGGCATCACCCATGATTATCTGGCTTCGTCCTAAAAGCCTGGCGGACGTCCACCCGAAAATGGAGGTTTGGTCCTAGGTCTAGTAGGGGTTATGCCGCCCGTTTGTCGTCTAACATTTGTATGTCATGTGTGTGATTAGTCGCTTAGAATTATTTTTCAAATTTCATACAAAGTCATTCTTGATTTCTTTATATTCATTATATTCGATTCCTTTTTCTATGTTTATTTTGGAATTTTGATATTCTTTCTTTGATTTATGAATTGTATTGATTTGAATCATTTGTCTTTTATTTAAATTGTATAATTATAGAATCCCTTAAATCGAGTCAACCAAGCCTGTTTATCATTTGAATGACATTTGCATGTTTACTTTGAGTCCATTGTTTGCATGTTTATGCCCGCGCTAGTGGGCATCACCCATAGTTACCTGGCTTCGTCCTAAAAGCCTGACGGACGTCCACCCAGAAACGGAGGTTTGGTCCTAGGTCTGGTAGGGGTTATGCCACCCGTTTGTTGTCTCACATTTTCGTGTCATTTGTTTGTCATTTGCATGCCTTAGAGTATTCTCTTTTTTTTATTCGTATCTATTTTTTGATTCAATGCGTTGAGAACAGGCTTTAGATTATAAATTTCTACTCTTTTCCCCCTTTCTAATCTTATCTACTCATGTTTGCTTATATTTATACTTCAAAGTTCTTAAGGACAAGGGTCCTTACTTAATGTCTTCTTAGTCTAATGCTCATCTTCCTTTCAAATCATCAATCAAATTTTCATTCCAAATCTTCACCGTGTGATTGTATCCCTCTGGTGTGGGTCCTTAATTGGACCATTTCCTCTCAAATCTTCGATCTATTCAATCCTTAGCATAAACTCCAACTACATTCAAGTCAGTGCAACCAGCAGCAGTCAGGTTCTTTGCATAGACTCAGAAGAATCAGTTCCTTATATGGATCACCTTTGAATTGCAAAAAATGTCTGAAAAATTAATTTTCAACTTCAACATCACTGCTGTCCAATCTGCTGAGGGCAATGAGATTAAGTTTGGATCTGGATTTGACAACTTGCAAGTTACTTTTTGAGCACCACACACTGAGACGATGACTCCCGTAGTCGAATTAGTTTAATCAATTCCCGTTCAGAACAATGTTGAGGGTAGGTCTGTAGCTGCTACTGCAGCTACCAAACCCTCAGTTTTCACCCGCCTGATTTATCCTCAGCTAGCTGCCATGGCTAAAGGAAAGTCTCCTGTTATGGCTGACTCCCCAATCTTTGGGAATTTTAAAGTGGGAAGTCTCAATGCCGCAACATGATTCGTCGTATGAGGCGAAGAGTTAAAAGAGCTGAAGCATCGAAGAATAATCCTGTTGTTGTTGCCACAGCTAAGGCATCCAAGAATATAACTCCTGAAATCCCTGAGGCGTATGTTAATTCCCCTCAATTAGCTGGTAGCAGATTCCATCCTTTGTTTGCTGCGATCGGGGAAGAGAGCATAGTGCGTATAGCACATTCTCCTCCTACTCCATTTCGGAATGATCCAATCGTCCATTCTCTCTATGAAAATAAGATAAAATTTAAGACTTTGTTGAACGGACTGATCCAGGATTGTGATGTTGACTATGGCCAGTCGAGAACATAGTTTTTGAAAAGTGTCAAGGATGTTATTTACACTGAAGAACATCCTCAATCAAGAGGAGGGAGAGGAGAGTCTCCTCCTACTAAGAGGAGAGTGCAATTTCAGGGAGCGGGTCCAAGTCAACCAGCGACTGTATCGAACCGTCATAGAGAACTAAAGAACTTCCCTTCTCTTCATCAATATCAAAACTCTGGCTATCAAGATAGTCAGCAGACTCCCATCAAATCTTTGGGGTATGGAGCATTAGCTCGACGAGGGTACAATCCCATATCTCCTCCTTCATCACATCATTCTGGAAATCGTCTTCTTAGGATTTATGATAATCCTTCTACTCGACATCCATCAAGGAATGACCGACATCATTCTAAGGGTAGAAAATCATCTTCTGGCTTCGATAAGAGGAGATTGAAATTCCCAAATCAGTCATCCTCATTATCTAACCGGGAGAGGGTTTGGCAGCCCAAAGTGACTCCAACTCCAATTCCATTAGTGAGGTTGAAGAAAGATATGGCAGAAGAGAGATCGAGGAATGGGAAGTTCATCCCAGAACCATCCCCTATTAGAGAATATACTCCAGTCAACCCACACGAGGTGGGAGACAAATCAATTGAAGAAATGGTGAATCATCTGAAAGAAAGTATTCGCCAAATTGACGAGGAAGAAACGGGAAAAAGATGAAAACATGGATCAGGAAATGTCTGGAAGTGTCAATATGGTGGACACTCGTTCTTCTTTGTAAGAAGAGAAGGAGAAGTGTAAAGGTGAAGCAGGACCAGTTGAGGCTGAGGATGATGAAGATGATACTGCAGATTCTACTCATCGTCTTTTGGAACAATTGAGTTAAAAGGATGAACAAATACATATAATAGAGAAGAAATTGGAGGAGATGATGTTTATGATCTCTATGATGCAAGGTAACAATCCTCCTGTCCTAGAGGCTCAAGTTAGATCTTCTCCTGATGAATCAGTGCAGTTGAATCCAAAAGAATAAGGCAGTCAGAATAGAAGGATTTGATAAGCCGGTAAAGCAACCAGTTAAAGTAGAACCACCATCAGTACAGTCAATCGATATCAAGCAGATGGTTGAACAACAAGTCAAGGATGCTTTTGCTAAGGCTCAAAGTACCTCATCTGTTCTAAAGGGTAGGTCATATCCGGAAGAATATGATTTGGTCCCTTATCTGAAAGGATTCATACCTCCTTCCTTCAAAAACTTTGATGGTACGGGTAATATTAAGCAACATTTGGCTCACTTTAGAGCTAGTTGTTGTAATGCTAGTGGTACTGATGCACAGTTATTCAGACAGTTCGTAAGCAGTCTATCGGGTATCGCATTTGATTGGTATGCAGAACTACCTAATGGGTCAGTCCATTCCTTCAATGAATTGGAACAAATGTTCGTTAAAAGATTTGCGGGTGCCAAACATCACATCACCGTTGGCGATCTAGTTGTGGAAAGCCAGAAGCTAGAAGAAAGCTTGGTGGATTACATTTTGAGATGGAGAAATCTTAGCATGAGATGTGAGCCTCAGCTGCAAGAACAACATGCTATAGAAATTCTCCTGAAGAATATTCATTGCCCAATTGCATTCTTACTCAAAGGTTTTACCATTAAAACCTTTGAGAAGTTGTTAAATAAAGCATCTAATCTCCAAGAAGAAGCTTCCCAACTTCCTTTCTCAAAAGATCCGGCTTCTTTAGAAATGAAGAAATTGAAACCGCAGAAGGTGTTAGAAAAGAGATCAGGGACAGTGTCTGCAGTGGACAAAGGAAAGTAGCCGATGTAGATTCAGACAGAGAATCCTAATCGACCCCTCAATATCAGCAGTACAATAGAGCTCAGGGTGAACAGCAGACTAGACCCCGATCTTATCTAACTCAAGAACAAAATAAAGAAAAGTTTGACTTCTTTATCAATAAGGTCTATCCTTTTAAGTGAGAAGCAATCAAGAAAATTTTCAAGAGCTTAGTCAAGAAGCAAGGATTCAAACTACCTTAGCCTAGGAGACCGGAAGAAGCTGCTAAAACAGGGCAACCAAACTTCTATCCTTATCATCGGATATCAGGGCATGAGATAGAGGATAGCATAACTTTCAAAGAATGGTTGGATAGAAGTCATAAGGATGGTACAGTTGTGATACCCAAAGAATACTTAGTAGATCCGAGTCAGGGATCTGCTAAGTGTATATTTGGTGAGCCTTCTACGCCTCCTTCTACTTTAAAATATGATAACGAGTGGGATATAGCTTTATCTCATTCTTCCAAAAAGACTCTTAATAAACTATATCGTTCTTCTTTCCAGGAATCTCTGAGAGACCAAAATCCCATCAAGGTTGATTCAGTAGCTCGTGAACAACAGAAGAATAAGTCTCCAATCATAGAGCCTAAAGAAGTGAAAGTTGATCAAAATCTTCCAGTCCCGAAGGAGCAGAAGAATGAGACAGAGTTAAGTTCTGATAAGTTAGTTATTTCTGCAAATGGCGAGCATATATCGCTCAAACCGTTAACTCTGTATGACTTTTATTTTGTCCCTCCTGGGACTAAAAAAGCAATGAAAATGGATTCTGCGTATATCATGTTTATTTATGCTAATGAATATCCTGATCAAAACCCAAATAACAATGAAAACGATTCTCAAATAGTAAATGCAAATGAAGTAAATGAATAATTTCAATACTATTACGATAGTGACTCCCCTATTCTCGATGTCGAGGGTGGTCCTATTAATATAGAATTGGAACTATCTTATTCAGATACACCACCAAAAAATACCCAGATAGTAATTGACGATCAATAGATAGAGGCCCTTGAGAATGCTCTATCTCAAGAAGTAGTGCAAGTTAATCTTCGTAGCGGTAAAGTCTTACCCCCACGAATTGCATCTACTGAAATGGAGAAGCAAGGTATGGATAATCCAGAACTTCTAATCAACCACAATAAGATCAAGAGCCAGAATCAGGAAATACTGAGATTCCAAGAGTCGACTATAACATATTAGCACATCTTAGGAAACTGCCAGCGAAATTGAGCATATATGAAACTCTAGTTCTTTCTAAAGAAATGAGGGAAGCTTTAGTTAAAGCTTTACTCGACCCAGATATTTGTATGGCTCAGTTAGCTTCAACACAGTCTGATGAGGAAGCGTTATATTTCAAAGAAGTTCCTGGTGTTACATTTTCATATGAAGATTTGTTACTAGGAACAGCGGATCACAATCGTCCACTATACATCTCCGTCAAAATTGATAGTTTCAAAGTATCTCGTATGCTCGTCGATCCGGGTGCATCGATCAACATCATGGTACATAAAACTCTCGCATACCTAAAGGTTGATACTCGTAAACTCAGTTCTGACAAAATGATGTTGCGAGGATTCAATGAAAAAGGTGAGAGAGCTTTAGGCTCAGTAACCTTGCTTTTAGATATAGAAACCTACAAAACCGAAGTCAAATTCCATATAATAGATTCCAAAACTTCTTTTAACGCTCTTTTAGGTAGACCCTGGCTTCATGAACATAGAATGGTACCTTCTGTTGAAACTCGTTCAATATGAATTAGGTTGTTAAACCTAAGTTAATGTCCCATGGCTAACCAAGAGAGGGGTGAATTGGTAATTAAAAAATTTTTATAACTCTTTTAAAAATTAAGGAAACTAAAATTTATATTAGTAAGTTTTTCTAGAAAACGCTTTTCATCCATAATATTTAAAAAGAAAATATTAAAAATAAAAATGCAGCGAAAAATAAAGACACCAAATTTATAGTGGTTCGGTCAAAACCAGACCTACATCCACTCCCCGGAGGCACCCTCCAAGTATTGGACTAATACCACTAGTGACTATCCTTTTGCACCCTCAGCAAGGCGGAGAAGCCTTTACAAACTCTTTTCACCACTACCCGGTGCGGCAGAGAACCCTCATCCTTTCACACTCCCCCGATGTCGACAGAGAACCGTCGTCCTTTCAAACTATCCCCAGTGTTGGCAGAGAACCATCATCCTTTCACACTATCCCCAGTGTTGGCAGAGAAGTGTCGATCCTTTCACACTCTCCCGGTGTAGGTTCTCCCTTTCACACTCTCCTAGTGTGGGCAGAGAACCCTTAGTCCTTTCACACTCTCCTAGTGTGGGTAGAGAACCCACGGCTGTTCACACTTTCTAAGTGTCGATAGAGAACCGGATCTCCTTGAAGATCTTCTTCACAAGAAATGTAAAAAGAAAAGAGAAAAGAGTGAAGTAATCACAAGTCAATAGTAGAGACTTTTACTTTTGAGTACCAAGTGAAACCTTCACGCTACAATGGAAAGAAATCTCCTTCAAATGCTCTCTCACACTCTCTCCTTGACTCTCTGCTCAATAGGCACAAAGATCAGTAAGTAAAAAGATTAAGTAATAGTTTAGAATGGCCTATTTATAGAAGAGACAAGAAAAACATTCCAAAAATAGCAAAATTCAAGTTATCTTGCACAGGATCATCCCGTACGATTGTAGATTGTCCCGGACAATTTTACTTAAAAGCCTTGGAAACGATCCCCATGTATATGTGTACGAAATGACTTCATACATACCGATCATCCAGTACAAACAAGGTTCATCCGGTACGAACAGTTATTTCATAGGTCGGTTCCCAAAAATTATAGAACGTCGCCAGAAATTGGCATAGTCGGTTCCCTTCGTCCTAGGACGAATTCGGTTCGTCTGGACGAAATTTGTCCAGAGTGAAACTCATCCTTGAACGAGATTTCTCCCGAGAGCAATTCGTCCTGGGACGAATCAACTTTTTCCTGGATGATCAGGACTTAGAAAAAATTTTCTTCAGTTCCTGTTTGTTCCATTGCTCTTAAGAGGAGATAACTGACCTGATCGTCCCGTACGAACTAGACTCGTCCCGTACGATCAGTATAAATTTGTATGTGTGTGTGTGTTTTTTTATTCACTCAATTATAATCACTCCCTCTCAATTCAAAGAATAATTAAGACTTCAACTATACAAAGAATTTTCATGCTAAATTTGATTTGAAGTCTTTGTAGTTGGGATTTTGATTTTTTTGAAATGTAAAATATGCAATTAGCAACTCTTTTAACACCTTCCTCCTTACATCAGTGTATCAAATTCTCTAGAGATGGAGTAGAATACAGTATTAAGGGCGATTTATAACCATTTTTTATTCACGAAGTCGACATATACGAAGACGCTTCATATTATCTGCCTAAAAAGCAAACAGTCTTCTCTAAAAATCTCAAATTGGCTGAAGTAGAAATAAAAGAAGTGAAAGAAAGAAAGGAGAAAGAAAAAGAATAACATCCCGATCTCAAACACGATGTTCACTGGTCACCTGCTCCTCCCTCACAAAGAGGTGGTAGAATGGCACAATGGTCTAGAGGGAGAGGTCGAGGATGGCAAAATATAGAAACCCATGAAAATATAACTCAAGGCATACAAATAACGGAACCTGCAATGCATATTGATTTGGAATCCAGTTCGGAAGATGAATCACATATGCTCGAGAAAGACCCACAGGTTGTAAAATATAGAAAATTTCTAAATCAGCCTAAATTTGAGATTTCTATAAAAACTGATAGTGATGAGGACAGGGTCCAAGTCACTAGGGAAGATAATTCGGATTTATCTACCATGGAGAGGTTAAAAAGGTATGTGGAAAATATTACTTTGACCCGTTTATCCTAGAATGATGTAAAGAAGTTGGAAGTGAAAGCTTCTCTTCTTCTAAACCCTGAAACCAAAGCCAATAACTTCATACCTTCTACTAGTAAACCCCCAGAGACCGATGTAACCCTCACTGATCCTTTTATGGATGAGATAATAGAACTGCCTTTTGATTGGTACTCGAACGCTGCAAATAGATTTGTTAAACAAGGTTTGACGCCATTGAAGTGGACTAGAGGCGAAGCACAGCAATTCGAACACCTATGGAATAGAAAATACCATAGACAATTTTCAAGGCGAGGTGTTGGCTTTGCTACTCTATATTTGTTTGATGACGACGAATATTGTTTAGTAATTTCTAACAATTTTGAATATGATAGTCTCTTTTCGACGAACGTTAAATCTTTTAACGAACTCTATCTAGAAACTTTAGATGATCTCGACGATTTTCAAATTCGAGACGTACCTCTAGAACTTGAGGAAGAAATCAGATCTACGGTCGATGATCTTAAAGAAATAAATCTGGGCACTGAAGAAGACCCTCGTCCGACTTTCATCAGTTCTCTGTTGAATGAGGATAAGGCGAACGACATGATTCAACTTCTATTTGAAATTAAAGATTATTTTGCTTGGAGCTACAAAGAAATGCTCGGATTATCCCAAGATGTAGCGGTTCATAAATTAACAATTCAACAAGAAATAATTCCAATAAAACAAGCACCCTGACGAATGCAACTCGACATTGAGTATCAGGTCATCATCTAAGTTAAGAAATTAATTGATGCGGGCTTTATTAGGGAGGAGAAATATCTGACCTGGTTAGCTAGCATCGTTCCAGTTAAAAAGAATAATGGTCAGATACGTGTTTGTATTGATTTCAGAGATCTAAATAAAGCATGTCCTAAAGATGAGTTCCCGCTTCCTATACCGGAACTCATGGTAGATGTTGCTTCTTCTCATGCGATATTCTCTTTTATGGACGGCTCATCCGGATACAACTAAATCAAAATGGACCCCGAAGATGAGAAGTATACCGCATTCAGGACACCGATAGGAGTTTACTGTTACAAAGTTATGCCTTTTGGTTTAAAGAATAGGGGAGCGACTTATCAAAGGGCAATGACAAGGATTTTTTACGAACTCATCCATAATCAAGTGGAATGTTATGTTGATGATCTAGTCGTTAAGAGTGTTGAAAGAAATGATCACTTATATGATTTGAGAATTGTATTTCAAAGAATACGAATGTATGATCTGAAAATGAATCCTTTAAAGTGAGCTTTCGGGGTCACTTCAGGAAAATTCTTAAGTTTCGTGGTTTGGCATCGTGGAATCGAAATCGATCCGACTAAGATCAAAGCGATACTGGAAATGTCACCTCCTAAAACACTCACTCAATTTAGATCCTTTTAAGGTAGATTTGCATACCTTAGGAGGTTTATATCGAACCTTTCGGGTAGATGCCAATCATTTGCAGCATTATGCAAGAAAGATTCTTCATTCAAATGGGATCAAAACTGCTAGAAAACATTTGACAACATCAAACAGTACTTCACAAATCCTCCGGTGCTTGAAGCTCCTATACTGGGGAAACCACATATTTTATATACAATAGCTTTAAGTGAATCTCTTGGTGCCTTATTAGCCCAATCTAATGAGGAAGGAAAAGAGAATGCACAATACTATCTGAGTAGACGTTTACTTCCCACTGATGTAAATTATCCTCCGATCGAGAAACATTGTTTGGCTTTAATCTTCACAGCTCAGAAGTTAAGGCATTATATACTTTCTCACAAAGTAAATCTCATATCCAGAATAAATCCCTTGCAGTATCTGATGACTCGAACAACATTATCAGGGAGATTAGCCCGCTGGTCAATGATATTATCACAATTCGACATCACGTTTACCCCTTTACGAGCAGTCAAAGGACAAGCAGTAGCAGATTTCTTAGCAGCTCATTTTTGTTGACCTCATTTTTGTATGAGGTCTCTAATAGGATCCTAAAATCAATTCAAATTCAAATCAATTCAAACTCAAAAGCCAATTCAAATCCAGAAATTCAGATTCAAACCCAAGTTTAAAGGTCTAATTCCTGAAAGCTTTTTCTAGTGAATTTTCAAATACTTCAAAACCCAGCTAAATAACCTCTGATTCAGATTATATCACTTGCACTATGATAAGACATGTCTTTAGAGGAAACCCTCCAAATTTGAGCCCTTTCTGAGGTCTCTAATCCCATAAACTCAATCAAATTCTAAATGCTGTAAAATCTTCAAATATTTACAATCTATGCCACTGGACCTATCACCTAAAAGATCTTAACCTTAGAGCTTTCACCAAAGCATCTAATCATTTCAAGACCATTAACCCTGACATATTGATTAATAAACTTTTTTTTTTAATTCATTTCAGCCCTCAGTGGATCTGAGGTCAAAATGACTAAAATGCCCCTAAGGGGTGTAAATAGTCACTTTGAACCAAATGACCTCCCAATTGAATCCAACCACCTCTAGTAGGTTTCAAACATCAAACCAAACCTGTTGGACCCATTCCCAGACTCTGGGTCAACTTGGTTGACCAAGTCAACCTAGTTGACTTAAGAAGCCCTTTAAGGATCCAAACATATGATTTGACTGAAATGACCCATCTAAGCCATGGAACCACTTTTATTGGCCTTCAAATGTAATTTCAAATTTGTCCAGCCTAATCCCAGACCCTTGGTCAACTTGATTGACCCAGTCAACCTAGGTTGACCCACCTCCATTAAGGTTCTTAATGTGTCATTTTCACCCATTTAGCTTATCTAACCCATATCAAGGCCTTGAATGCTTTCTAATCCATGGTGTTAATGTGCCTTAAACCATCATCAATCAAATTTAAATCAAGTTGACCAAGTCAACTTAACAAATTGGGTCAAATCCACTCTAAATTTCCATACCAAACTCAAGTCCCAATCCCTTCACTTAGTCTTTGTTCTAAATCAATCTAATTAGCTCTTGAGGCCATTTGGCTGCCACCTCAGCAGTCAACATGGTCGGTTGACTAGTCAACACTTGGTCAACAAACCTTTAAAAGGCCAAACCTATGAGCTTGAATTAATCCACTCTATCTTAATCTCCTCCAAACCCTTCAAACAACTCACTAGACCCCTTCACTGCCACCTAACCAGTCAACAAGTCAAGTTGACTGGTCAAACAGTCAACTAGAGCCCAATTGAGCTCTAGTGGTCAACCCAACCAAACTCAACTCCCTAGACTAAATCAGGACCATCCAGCCAATAGACCCGACTCCAAAAGCTCCCCTCAAGCTATTCTAAACTCCTCCAAGCCTTGGTATGCTCTACAGCCCGTCCAAGAGCTCAAGTGAGCTCGTTTGGTCAACCCGACCAAATTATATTACCCATTCCATCCCAGGCCTGACCAGCCCCTAGACTCGACTCCAGAAGCTTCTTAAAGCTAAAAAAAATCTCCCCCAGCTGCTGGCGTGGCTCTAGACCCGAGCTACCAACCTAGTGGTCCCCCCTACTTGAGAACGACCCCAGGTCGCTCTCACCTGAACCAGCCATTCCCTCTGCTCCCTAATGGCCTGGGACACTTGTCTAACATCCCAGCACTCCCCCTGATCAATCATGACCGTCTCTTTTGGCTCCAAACCTGTGAATAGGGAAAAAAGGATGGGATACACTCTTACCAAGCCATCTTGCATTCAAGAGAATCCCCAGAGCATTTGAGATTTCATTTTGCTTCCCTGAGCTCCCAGCAACTGTCCCGAGCTTTTTCCTGACTTTTGGTGGCTATCGGAGGCGAGATCAAGCTTGAACCAAGAGAGCATTCATCTAAGCTCCCCTAACTCTGTTTCCAGTGATCTTCCGAGCTCGAAGACTGAAGGAGATCAACACGTGGACAGTCTATAAGTTCAACCGTGTTTAAAACAACCAAATCCATCAATCCTAGCTCGGTATATCCTAAACCCTAGGCGTTTATATAGTTCTTAAATAACTCTCTAAACATTGCATCAAATGGATTAAAAATAACTCCCCACTCTTCCTTACGTCTTGTATCATCTCTGTTTCAAATTTTAAAACATTTGGTTGAGCATTTCATGAAAACGAGATCAAAAAATTATTTCTAGGGTTTTTGGATGGCTGGGGCTTGAAGACAAACACGTGGCCATCCAATCTCGTCTATTTTGATTGAATGACCACGATCTAGCCGAATTTTAGTATGGTTCAGTCATGTAATTCCTCGATTTCGTTAGATCCCCGTCTAACTAGATCTCAGCCCTCCGTCTAAACCGCGGCAATCATCATGGCCGTTCGATCCTTCGTGATAGAGATCAAACTCACGGTCTTGATCCTGACCGTTAGATCGCCACCGTGCTGGATCGGACGGTCCAGAAGCCTGCCGCGCTGGATTAGTGGCGGGTCCCTCTTGACCACCACAGCCTGCGTGGACATGCCTGCGCGCGCCGCGTGTCCCAGGTCAGCGCCACCATTTGACCCAGCTTATTAAGCTGTATTTTAATTCAGAAAAATGCGAGAACTTCAAAAATTTATCAGAATTTCATTTCTGATCCAATTTTGGAGTTCTTGGGCTTATTTTATTTTGTATTTTTAAGTACTATATTTTAAAAATAAGTAAAAATTATTTTGACCAATATTTTATTAGTAATTTCAATAATATAGAAAACCTTATTTTATTTTTAAATAAAAATATATAAATCACATTTGGCTGAAACTTGGTAGAGAGGTCATAGTATCTAAGGTTGAAGTTCTATAATTTTCCTGAGCCCATTTGATGCAATGTCATATGGTTTATAAGTTTATAAAAATCTAAGTTGAAATTTGACTTAGATCATTGCAAATTCATAAATCATTCAATCTAAATCCATCTCAAGCATGTTAGGATTCTATGGAATCAGTGTAAATTCTTCATTTCACTGAGAATAGGTTTTAGATATTAATCATGTATAATTTAGTTAAAATTCACTCCCAACATCATGTCAATCTAGCTTAAATAATTAGTAAACTATACATTATCACATTATGAAATTGGATGGGCTTTGATTAGGGTATATTTATATATATTCCTAAATAACCTTAGTCTAATTTCATATATCTATTACTTTACAATTAATTGTTTAAACTCATAGATTATCATATAACCTATGATTAAAATAATTCATTGTAAAATCATTCCATAGAATATTAGGGTCACTTCTTTTTCTTTGTTTATGATTGCTTTGGTATGTTTATAATTAGTGTCCAAGGGTTAGAAGAACATTGATTTGGTAGCCTATAATTTAGTGACATTAAGGACAATAATTAAGGTTGAGTCTTAGTCAACTTAGCCAAATCTAGGGAGAACTACACATATCCCTTTTGGGTTGAAACTCAAACATAAAAAACTAGTGTCACAACCCCTTGATTTAATACATCTCATTTGAACATTAATCAATCTTATAACAACTAGTAGATTTAGGAGATCCTTCATTAAGGATCTTTTTCTTTTATTTTGATGAACTCCAAATAAATCAAATAAAATTACTAAAAATCTAAATCAATCTCAATAAACTTTAATCAACTATAAAATAAAATCACCATCATTCAAAAATCAAAACAAAGGCTCAAATGTCATTAAACCGAAACTTAACCCTTAATTAACCCACAAAATTTCTAAAAACTGTAATAAATCAAATTTAAAACCAAAAAATATAAATAATACCTCTAACTGACCAGAATTGAATCCTTAATCAGTGAAAAATAAGACCAAGTTGATTTGATAGAAATAAGGAAAATTCAATATTTAATTGATTTAAATAATTAATAATAGTTAAAAATTCCAATAAATTTCCAAACACTTGGGAATCTCTCCTTAGATCATTCCTGACCTTTGGAGCTGATTTCAAGGGATTGGGAACTCATTTGAAGCAAAACCATAAATAACCTCTTAATTAAACAATTTCAAAAATTCATTAAATACCTCAAACTTTGAAAATCCATAACTAATTCAAGAAAAATCCAAATCAATCAAACTCAATTGAATTCAACTCATAATAATGTCTAATATTTATTAAAAATGTGAAAGTTCCAGAAAATCAATAAATTCAAAAAGTCAACAGACCGATCAACCTTAAGTCAAAAATTAGTTCAAAACTTCAAACCTTCATAATAAAATGTTTAAAAATCCAATTTCAACATACTTATTGTCTAACTGATCGTATTAAGGTCTAGTATTTTAATAAAATATTAACTTTCTAGAAAATACTCATAATTTAAAAGTTAATTTTCAACCCCTTAATTAAATGATTAAGATAATCCAAAAATTCATAAAACTCAAAATCACACTAAAATTTAAAGAAATATTAAGTTAATGTTTAAAATACTCAACAAACTTCTTACAACATAATAAACATCCTAAAGATGAAGTTTATTGGCTAGACTACTCCGGGCTGTGGGGCTACGTGTCTTAAGGAGGCTTGTTCCTCGAGCCTGGTGGCACAACGCCACGAATGGATTCTAAGGGATGTTAAATCTTAAAATAGATTAATCACTAATTACTTAATCTTTTAAAATTTCTAATTCAACCACATTGATCTGGTTTATCGGTTGGACTACTCCGGGCTGTGGGGCCTACGTGTCCTAAGGAGGCTTTGTTCCTCTAGCCTGGTGGCACAACGCCACGAACACATTTATGGAAAACTTAAATTAATTAAACTTTAAAAATCAATAATAAACCTTTTTTTTAATTAAAATTTATTAACTCTTAAGCATTAATCAACCTAAAAAAAAGATAAAAAACTCAATAAATCATTAAAATTTTTAAATATTATAATAAAATTCATTAAAAATCAAACTAAATTTTAATTCATCTAAACTAAATTAATTTGATAATTTGATTGATTAAAATTTATTTTAATCAATCAGATTTGTTTATTAATTTAGATTAAATGAATTAAGGCCTTTATGCCTAAAGTCCGATTCCTTTTGGAGAGCTTTAGGCATTTTTGATTTAAAGGGCTTTCAATATACATAAATAACAAATAGATCTCCTATGTGTTGTGCATGACTCCTTTTAGGAAGGCACTAATACATTTAGATTTGGAGATCTTTAAACAAATATAATAATATACCGACCTTATACGACGTGCTAGATTCCTTTGGGAGGGCATGTGGTATTGCATTCATAAGGTCCCTTTCTCTCTCTAATAAAATTATGGGGATTCTCAAATGAACACTTATCTTCTTTATAAGAAGAGTGTGCATTTTGAAAGTCCTAGGATTTATAAATTGATAACTTCCTGCACTTAGGGAGTTATCAATCTATAAGTTCTTTAAAACTAAATCAAATAACTCTAACTTCTAAAATTGGAATAATTCAAAATTAAAATACACTCTACTCAAATTTCAATTAAATTCCCGTTTGAACTTTAATAAATAAACTTTAATAATACATTCAATTCAAACAATAATTCCCATAGGACCTATCCAAGCCACACGACCTTTTCACATACTTAGATGCTTGCTAGGACTACCAACTTTAGCCTAGGCTAGGCCGGTGGTTTGTTGTAGTTTGTTCGCGGGTGTCTTGCCTACAGGTCACCTATGTGTGTTTGCTTGCTTTTCTGTACTACATAGCATGCATGTTTATTTTCCTATCTGTACACTGGAGAGCGGAGTGAATAAAGTAAGGGTCATGTACTTTACTTTTCTGTCTTTACTTTCCTGCATTTATAACTGTTCACAATGCACTCATAACATGCATAATTACATAACTGCTTTACTTTCTTGCTTTTACTTACCTGCAAAGTAGAATGTTCTTAGGATCTGATGTACTTGTAAAGAAAAACGTAAAGCTTTATTTTCTTAGAGTTGTTGTATATAGATTGAGTCTGTAAAGCGTCTTGAGTCTATAAAAGAATTAAAAACAACTGCTTATATATATACAAATGGGGCTCCAAAAAGTAATATCCTCCCCCAGGAGGACGTTCCTTTTTGGAATTCCATAGAAGACTTGGAGCCTGAAGACCATAAGCAATTGTATTTAATTCTATTTTCTCGTAGGCTTAAAACCCAGGTTTGTTGTCGGAGGGGCCTGACCACCTTTTCTTTCCTGCAGACCCTAGGATGTACTCTGTAAATTTTATATTAATAAAATCAGCTCTCTTTTATATATATAATTGTTTCATACATCATTCGCATACGACTAGATTTTCAATTTTTGTAAGCATATTTTATTGCATTTGATTTAGATTCTTTAATAATTCCTTAATTCCTAGGATAGAGCCATCTTAACTCTTGCATTCATCAGCGAATTGTGTGATTAGGATTATTAGCTGGCAGCCCACTCTAGGCAGGTGGTAAGTTTAGATCGTATACACTTCTTTCTGCACATTCCTCCTTCTAATCAACTCTAATTCTTCTAAATCAAGTGTTATGGTTTATAATCTAAAGCCTGATCATGAAAATTTAAATTAACCCAAATATTTAGTTGAATTTAGATATAATTTTGGAATTAATTAGTCTTCATTTAAATCGAGAGTATTCTCTTAGGAGATGTAATTAGCTATAGGGGCTTGCCCCTATAGGGAGTCCAGATCTCAGAATAATTTAAACCCCAACTTAGTTTCCTTTCTGAGATGGGGGAAAGATCTGTGGACGTAGATCATTGTTTTATCTATATTTTTAAAATTTATTTCCACAATCAAACAATAGATAGATAATTGATCTGCTCTTACATGCAGGTCGAATAGATTCTATATCTGATTATTGAAATAAATTCATAATTCATTAGTCTAATTGGGTCGATAGGATAATATGCGAATCGTTTTTTTGGTATGATTTGCATATTCCCTATGCTGCACCTGATTAGAAGAATGAATTATAGTTTTCTTTCTCTAAAATCAATAGAAGGACATTAGTCTGCTCCTCGGGGCGGTATAATGTCCGACTATGTAGATTTAGCTGAAAGAAAACATTAAAATACAAATAAAGCGAATCGCGTGAGAATTTATTTATTTAAAATAAATAAATAGCAAAAGCTTTTTTAAAAAAAAATACAAAAGAAATATTTTCTCACAACGAGGCCTCATGACCTTCACTACAGCTCTAATCTTTGATTTGAGCCCCTTCAGGAAGTTCCCCTCCAATGTCGTCTCTAAAAAATGCTCCACCTAACTGATCAGATGCTCAAACCTCTCACGGTAGTCTGCTACTGATCTGTCCTGCACCACTGTAAAGAATTGCTCATAGAAGTCTCCTCCCTATTGTTTAGGAAACGTTCTAATAAACAATCTTTGAACTCTCTCTAGCTCTGTAGGGATCTCCTCTAGTCACTCCACTGGTAAAATAACAACATCTTCCCATCCAAATATAGGTCGTCTGCTGCCAATTTCTCCTCCTCCGTCAACCTATTGATGGCAAAGTACCTTTCCATCTTATAGATTTACCCATGTGCATCATCCCCCTCGAAAATATGCATCTTCAATTTTCTCACCTTCTAGTCTCCCCTGTTTCTCCTTATTCATCCATAGTTTCCCTTTTCCCAAGTGTTTGTCCCTCCCCAAGTCTCCCGATCTTCCCTTCCCCTTTCATACCCATAACCTCCTTCGAATTCCCCTCTCCTTCCTTTAAAAGCAGCAACTCGACGACCATAATTTCCTTCCCTCCATTCCCAATCAACACCCCTTTGCTCCTACCCTCCATACCCATATGCCTTTCCCCAAACCTACCTCCTCTATCATCCCTCTTGAAAGGCTTCGGATAGGATCTTCTCCTTTCTCCCTCTACTATCTCCACCTTGCATTTGTCTTTACGAATTTCAAAATTTGTATGCTTTCCTTCTGGCCCTTTCACCCATGAGACCGCTATTTGGTTGTGAATTTTCAACATCTTCTTCACCATAACCTGTAAATTAGCTACTTGCATGGAGAAAATTTTGTCCTCCACCATTATCTTTATTTGATTCATTTCCCCTTCCGAGTGTTCCTCTAACGCGTCTACTTTCTTGGCCACCATAAAACAAAATTTCTGAATATTGCTCCCCAAAATAAGCAAAAATTCCTTCTTTCGGATAAAATTTCACCGCTAAAAAAAAAGAAAAAAAAAAGCCCACAACAGTCCCAAGACTTCTCTAATGCTAATTTGATAGGGAATACTTATAAATCACAAGTATTCCTATCACACCAAAAAAATAGTTTTATAGAAGAAATCAATGGAACAAAAAGCAACAAGTTACAATTGATCCTCTATTTGAGAGGAGGATAATTTTCTCTCAATCCTTAGACAAACTAAGGCCCAAGACACCAAGAAGAAAACACCCACAAGAGCACAATAACAAAAACATAACCCTAACCCTAATTCCCTCATCCTACTTAAAACTACTTAAGGCATACAATTAATTAATCAAGCCAAAATTACTACAGAGCCCTTGCCGCCCCCTCCTTTCCCTCCAAGGAGTTTGAATTTTAATTCTTAGTGGGCCCCACTCCTCTCTCTCTCTCTCTCTCTCTCTCTCTCTCTCTCTCTCTCTCTCTCTCTCTCTCTCTCTCTCTCTCTCTCTCTCTCTCTTTTGTCGCCCCCTCTTGGAATAAACAAAAACTGGTCCACTAGGGACCGGTTGTAGTTGGACCAGTCCACTAGGGACAAGTCTAACACAACCCATCTTTGGCAGCTAAAACCGCTACCAACATTGAGTCTAGACATCTCCTGCAAGTCCCAGTCATCGTACAACTCCAGTTCAGCAGCCAGTTTCCTTTTCCCCTTGCTTCCACTAGCTAGCAGCAACTGCAAGGAGTTTTCCAGAGTCCTGCTACACCTCACAAACAAGCCTCCAACCCTCATAATAGCAAAATTCAGTTGTTGGAATTGCTGATTCTAGCAATCCAAAAACAAAAAAGCAAGGAAACTTGTTGTCACCCACTAGAAACAAAATTTTGTTGGCTGTATTGGGCATTTCAATTGCAGAAAAAGTAAAGCTGCAGCTTTTTAGTGTGAGATAAGTCAGAGAAAACTGAGCGGGCTTGCTATCCATAACACAGAAGAGTCATAATCAAAGACAAAAACTCATCTATAATGTGACACTTGAGGTATATTTATTGATTACCATAAAAATTCTTAAAATCTTTCTAATTCAGTTCTAATTTTTCATTGTGGACTTGAATAAAAATATTAAGAGGGCGGCCACAGATCACCAAGTATAACAAAAATTGAAAATTGAAAAATAAAATAGAAAAAATTATACTTCTATTATAAAAACTGCTAGAATTTTCTTTCACATCAAATCTTGGACATCCATTTTAATTCTTCTAAAACTATCTTGCCCCTTCATTGTATTATAAATAATTAATAAATCTATACTACTATTATAAAAGCCGCTTGAATTTCCTTCCACATCAAATCATGACCATCCATTTTATTTCTTCTAAAATTATCTTGTCCCTTCATTGTATTATAAATTATTAATAAAATAAAAAATTTATAATAATTATGTAAATTAATGTAACATCAACTAATATTAATAATCAATAAATTTAAACGAATTGATAAAAATAAACGTACAAAAATATTAATCTATCTATAACTATTAAATTTAAACTAATTAACAAAAGTAATTGTATCATATTAAGCAGCTATTAACTTTATTCGCAGCATTAAATACTATTAATTCATAAATTTAAAGTAATTAATAAATATATATTATATCTATACTACTATTAAAAAAACTGCTTAAATTTCCTTCTACATTAAATCATGATCATCCATTTTATTTCTTCTAAAATTATCTTGTCCCTTCATTGTATTATAAAATTAATGTAACATTAACTAATATTAATAATCAATAAATTTAAACGAATTGATAAAAATAAACGTACAAAAATATTAATCTATTAATAACTATTAAATTTAAACTAATTAATAAAAGTAATTATATCATATTAAACGGCTATTAACTTTATTCACAACATTAAATACTATTAAATTCAAAGTAATTAATTAATATATACTACATAATATAATAATTATGCAAATTAATATCTGTTATCGCAAATTAATGCTGCTTAAATTTCTTTTTGATTGATTTGCACTTTAAACATCCGCAAATTAATTTGTTTTAGCATGTAATAAATTTACACTTTTAATCTACAAATGCTAATTAATTTGTACTTTTGATCATGACTATTGAAAAAATATTCACTCTCATCTCGAAGGCTAAAATTGCAGTTTTCTAAGAGTCGAAATGCCAAAGTTTAAAAATATTAATAGTTATGAGGAGTTTAGAGAGATTGTAATCGCTTCTTTAATTATAACAGATATTATAGTAATTTAGTGAGATTGCAACCGCTTCTTTGGCAATTATGACAGTTAAAAGGCCAAAGGTCAAAAATATGATTAGGTATGAGGACTTTAGTGAGATTGTAACCGCTTATTTGATAATTATAATGGTTATTGCAGTGGCAGGTGGAGGATGCAACAAAAGCTCAACAGGTTTTTAAATGTTTTAACCTTTCAGGTTTTTAATTTATAAGAGCTTATATTAATTAGTGCTAACTGGTAGTGATCTGATGATGAAGTACTTCAGATTTGGAAGTGCAATCATGTTTGAATAAGTTACATATGTTCAGTTGGGTACTGCTGATCATGGAGTTCTTTTTTCTTTTTTTTTTTTTACACTTGTTCTAATGGTTAACCAGTATTTTTTTTCATTCCTTTTCCTTCACCTCTGAAATTTTGATATAATTTTAAATGTAAAAAGATTCTTGTAGAAAGCTTGTTTGACAAAATACCTTATTAAATCAAAGCCCCTATGTCAGTTCTTTTCTTACTTTTTTTTATTAGTAAATCATATTTTTTACTAATGAAATTATAACTATAAACTTAATATTTTTTTCTTTTCAAAATGATAATATAATTAAAATATTTCTAATATGATTTTTTATTCATGTGCATTTAATGCACCTATAATAAAACTAAGGAAATTGTTGCGGGTTAGAAAATACGCGGCGATAGAGATTTAATTTTATGTCTTAGTGTTGCACGTATAACTAACACCCACAGAAAACAAAAGATTTTTTACGTGGAAAACCCTGTAAAGGGAAAAACCACGAGGCCTAGCCCAGTTGAAAATGATTCCACTAGACTTTGTGTTGGTTACAAAGAGCTGAATCACCTCCAAGGGTGATTCGATTACAATCAAGTATTTAAATGAGATGTCAGAACTGAATGTCAGGCCTTGACCGAAACGTCGGGTCTTCGGCAGAACGCAGGGACCAAGTGTCAGGCCTTGAACGGAACGTCAGGTCCTCGGCAGAATGTAGGGACCGAGTGTCAGGCCCTGACCGGAACGTCGAGTCTTCGGCAGGACGTCGGGTCTTAAGCAGGACGTCGGGTCTGAAAGTCGGGCCTTAAGGTGGTGGTCCGGCGAGGTTCTGCGGTGGTCCGGCGGTGGTCCGGCGAGGTTCCTGCGGTGGTCCGGCGGTGGTCCGGCGAGGTGTTGGCGGTGGTCCGGCGGCTGTCGAGGAGGAGCTCCTTCCTTCTCTTTTCCATTCTCTTCTCTTCTCTCTTGCTTGGATCCTTTCTTGTGAAGAATGAGGGCTCTATTTATAGATTTTCTGGAGTGGCATGGCCCGTAAATAGGCGTGAGATCAGGGGCGAATAGGGAGTGGTCAAATGGACGGCCGATATTGAATCCTACGATCGTGCACCGTTCGTTGGCCCTTTGGAGGCCTTAATGATGTTGGAATTTAATGATCTTGGGCTCGTTGGATTCGTCTCGTCGATCCGTTCGATTCAAGTATAAGCTCGTCAAAATCGAAGCCCGTTTGGTAACTCAAACTGCGGTTTAAACTTTCCAACAGCGCTTTGAACCCTTGATTCGGACTCATTTGGGCTCAGATTGGGTTGATCTTGGTGTCGTTGGGTTCGTATTTCCGAGACGCTCAGTTTGACTGTAAGCTCGCTGAAATCGGAGTTCATATGCTCCCGAAATTAATTTTTGAAGTTTCCAACTTGCTTTTTGCCTTGAGATTCGTGCTCGATCAAGATAATTTTTTGCGTGACGTATCAGTTGCCCCCCTATTTTCGGACGTTAAAGCTCCAGGAGTCCGAAAATATTTTTTCCGAAATTGTATATTGGTCGAAACATAGAATTTTGCATTCCAAAAATTAACAATTTGCTCGAACTTGATCATAGAGGCCCCGTTGAGTTCCGAAAGTATCAAAATTGAGTCCGGAACGTCGAAAAACGTGTCCGGGGACCCCAAAAACATCGAAATCGGAGTTTTCGGGACGAAAATCGGGCCCAAAATGGGCTAGGCGGCCGGACCGGCCGAACCAGCCGGCCGGCCGCCGCTGCCGCCGGCAGCACTGCCGGCGCGCGCTGGGTCACGCGCGGCGGCCCGCCCGACCCGCCTGGGCCCGCGCTCGCGGGCCCGCGCTCCAGCCCGCCTGGGCCGCGCCAGCGGCCCGCGTGGCGGCCTGCCTGGGCCGCGCCAGCGGCCCGCGCTGCAGCCCGCGCGGCGGCCCGCCTGGGCCGCCTGGGCCGCACCTACGGCCCGCGCTCCAGCCCGCGCGGTGGGCTGCTGGGCCAGCTCCTGGCCCGCGTGACAGCTCGTCTGGGCCGCCTAGGCCCGCCTGGGCCCGCGCGGCAGCCCGCTGGCTGCTCCTCCACCGCCTCATTTGAACGAACGGGCGGGTCGGTTCAGCCCACCGACCTAGTGGGGCCCACCTGCGCAGAAAAATGAATTTTTTGGTCTTTTTTGGCCGAAAAAATTCATAAAAAATCCCAAAAAAATCCGAAAAAATTCAGAAAAATTTAGAAAAATTGGGAAAATTAAAAATTTTAGAAACTTCCTTTTTTTTCTCCCAAAAAACTATAAATAGCCCCTTCAAGCCCTTAGAAAATCACTCCACTCTTCTTCTCCTCCTCTTTTCTCATCTCCCTCTGTCCTTTCTATTGAGGCCTTCCCTCAGTTTTCTGAGGCCCCTCTCTTGGCAAGGAAGTCCGGAGATTCTCTTCTTTCCCCTTCTCCCTCTGTCCTTTCTATTGAGGCCTTCCCTCAGTTTTCTGAGGCCCCTCTCTTGGCAAGGAAGTCCGGAGATTCTTTTCTTCCCCCCTACACCCTTTTAGAGAAATGTCAGGAGATCGCCCCCCACCGAGAGATCCTGCGATCCGGAGAGACCCCATCGCACCGCATGATGGCGAGCGGAGGCCAAATAGGGAGGTGGATGAGACAATGTCGACTGTTACAAATGACTTCCTATTCCTTTTTCGCAAGAATTATTACTTCCCGAATGATGTGAAGACGATGGTCCCTAGGATGTCTGATCGGGCGAATCTTCCTCCTCCTGGGTACGTGACCGTTTCCGAGGCCCTCTTGCAGGCTGGTTTACGCTTTCCGCCTCCTGCTGAGCTGATCGAAGTCTTACAAAGGTGCGGTGTGAACCTATTCCAGCTTTCATTTAGAGCGATGTCAGTGGCTATGGGATTGATTGCTCTCTTTCGGGATCGGGGAGCTACTATGACCCCGGAGCATCTTTCACGGATGGGTAAGCTCACCAGCGATACGTCTGGGCATGTGACTTTTAGATCCAAATGGTTGGATGTGCGTACCCGCGATCCTTCAAAGAACTGGGTCAATGCTTTCTTTTTTGTGAAAAATGACTGGGGCTTGATGGAGAAGTGGGGGAAGATGAGGGATCTGCCATCCCCTCTACATGTCAGCGAGGAAGACATAATGAGAATCTTGAAGGTTTCCGATCTTGAACATCTTCTATTTGAGGTTCGTCATATGAGCAAATACACTGAAGAAGAGTTCTTATTCAAGGTTGGGATTTCATTTCATACTGGGAGGTCCGATGCAAGGAAGTTGAAGCCGACATCCAAGATTCCTGAGCCTCCTGCCCCTGCTTCAAAAGCGGCTCCCAAACGACCGGCAAGAGGCGACGACCCCCAGGTTTCGAAGAAGAAGAGATTGGAAGAGACAAACACTGACAATACCCTACCTGACTCTTCCCCAGCCAAGCTGCATATCCCTGAGGATGTCATGAATCATCAATGCCTCGGACATAACAAGACCAGTAATTTGGTGAGTAACATCTCCCAATATTTTTTATTTCATTTGCTTCTGAGGTGACCTCTAATGAACTTTTCTTTTTATTTTAGCTGTCACGTCTTGGGATTGAAATTAATGATTGGAACAGTGAGTTTGTTAAAATTAAGTATCTTCAGGGGGAGTTCAAGCGGAAGTATGAGCAGAAGGTTAAGGAGGTGAAGGTGCTTGAAGATGAGTTAAGTGATTGCAGGACTGAGCTAGCCAACACAATGCGCTCTGTATCTCTCCAGAATCGGCAGGCAGATCGGCATCAGATAGATCTTGAGGAGGCTCATGCGACGATCACCAGGCTTTTGAAGGAGCAGAAAGTTTCTGAAGAGAAGATAGTGTCGCTTGAGGCGAAGGATAAGAAGTCTCAGGTTCTTATTGCTGAAAAGGAGGCCGCTTTGTCTAGCCTAGAACCTTCAAGAGTTATTGAAGATTTCAAGAAGTCCATAGCATTCAAAACTATCGTCCAGGATCACATTGAGGAGGCCCGAGATCACATCTATGACATAGAGGTGAAGGGTTTGGAGCAGCAGTGTACTGAGGATGGATTTATTAGAGGCTTCTTTAAGGGGGTTCGCCTGATGCAGCGAAAGACCGGAGTTTCAGCCGAAGAGGTGACCCCTAGCCAGGCTTCAGAAGACTTTCCTTCAGATCCTGATGGCGACGAGGTAGAGAGTGATCTGCGAAAGGTCCTCGATCTTGATGTAGATGATGAGATTATAGATATTGAGTAGGTTTTTTGTAGTTCCCGCTGTTTGTATTGGTTTGTCCTTTTTAGTGATTGTGATGTATCTGATATTTGTACTGTTGTGTGATGTCTACTTTGACTTAGTAGTGGATTGTTGATCCATTTTTATATGATTTAAATATTCCAGTGTATTTATTCTTTCCGAGTAAATTTTATTCATGTTAGCTTAAGGTATTTGCCTTCCAACTTGTGCTTAAAAGTTTAGAAGAATCCTCTAAGGATGTGTAGTCTATTCAAAGTTGATGACGCCCACCTGTATGAAAGAGGTTAAAAGAATCTATAAGAGATGTAAGACCTATCCGAGGTGGTGTGTCAGAGCCCTGCTCGATGACGTTAACCTGTGTGAAAGAGGTCGGGAGAATCCATCAAGGACGTAAGACCTATCTGAGGTTGTGTGTCAGAGCCCTGCTCGATGACGTTAACCTGTGTGGAAGAGGTCGGGAGAATCCATCAAGGACGTAAGACCTATCCGAGGTTGTGTGTCAGAGCCCTGCTCGATGACGTTAACCTGTGTGGAAGAGGTCAGGAGAATCCACCAAGGATGTAAGACCTATCCGAGGTTGTGTGTCAGAGCCCTGCTCGATGACGTTAACCCGTGTGGAAGAGGTCGGGAGAATCCACCAAGGATGTAAGACCTATCCGAGGTTGTGTGTCAGAGCCTTGCTCGATGACGTTAACCTGTGTGGAAGAGGTCGGGAGAATCCACCAAGGATGTAAGACCTATCCGAGGTTGTGTGTCAGAGCCCTGCTCGATGACGTTAACCCGTGTGGAAGAGGTCGGGAGAATCCACCAAGGATGTAAGACCTATCCGAGGTTGTGTGTCAGAGCCTTGCTCGATGACGTTAACCTGTGTGGAAGAGGTCGGACCGAATCCCCCTGGGATTGATCAACTAACGATTGAACAATAATCATCTACTGCTCGAATCAAATATATTAAAGTTAACAACTCAACAAAGTCTTTACTGCCATTAAACGAAGAACATAACTCCCAAAGATAGTTTAAGGGAGAAGAAAACTAGAAATATCATAAACAACGTTCGAAGTTAAAGACACATATAACAAGCACATAATACCAAAGACATACAACATTCTAAAACGACACGATCACGCTCTACTGATAGTATTTGCGGAGGTTCTCGATATTCCAAGTTCGGGGAAGCATCTTCCCTTCAACATCCTTTAATTTGAAAGTCCCTGGTTTCACCATAGCTGCTACTAAATACAGACCTTCCCAGAGGGGGGAGAGTTTATTTCGTTGAGGGCCTTTGCCTGCCGCCTCGATGCTGCATAGGACCAAATCTCCTACTGATATATGTCGCGGCTTCATTTTTCTGTTATAGTTACGGGCAACTCTCTGGTGGTAGGCAGCAACCTTAAGTATTGTCCCATCTCTTACTTCTGGAAGGAGGTCTAGGTTGTGCCGGAGTTTTTCGTCGTTGGCATTGGAGTCAAAAGTTTGTACTCTATGACTGGGGACTCCGATGTCGACCGGAATAACAGCCTCTGTGCCAAAGCAGAGGTTATACGGCGTCTCTCCTGTTGGAGTTCTTGCTGTCGTACGAAAGGCCCAAAGGACGTTTGGGAGCTCGTCAGCCCACTGTCCCCCAGCCTTCTCCAGCCGTGTCTTTAATCCTTTTAGAATGGTCCGATTAGTGACCTCTGTCTATCCGTTAGTTTGAGGATGAGCCACAGCCGTGTGTACTAGATGGATGTGGAGATCTTTACAAAATGTGGTAAAGACCCTTCCGGTGAACTACGTTCCGTTATCAGTAATAACTTTTGCTGGAATGCCAAAGCGGCATATTATGCTCTTCCACAGGAACTGTTTGGCATTTGCTTCAGTGATCTTTGCTAGTGGTTCTGCTTCAACCCACTTCGTGAAATAATCGACAGCCAATATGATGAACTTCCGCTGTCCCGTGGCTATAGGAAATGGTCCCATTATGTCAATCCCCCATTGGGAAAACGGCCAGGGACTCTGTAATGTCGATATCTCTATGGCGGGTAGATGAGTGAGGTTGGCGTGTAACTGACAGCTGTTACACTTCCGTACGAGTTCTAATGCGTCCTGTTTGATCGTCGGCCAGTAGAACCCTTGTCTCAGGACCTTTTTGGCTAGCGCCCTTCCGCCCAAATGTTCCCCACAGATGCCCGAGTGTACTTCACGAAGTGCATAGTTCGCCTCCGAAGGAGGAAGACATTTGAGGTATGGCCCTGTGAAAGATCGCTTGTATAATTCTCCATTAATAACGGTGAAGTTTGCTGCCTGCCTCCGAAGTCGTACTATCACCGTTGGGTCTTCAGGAAGAATGCCCTCTTGTAGAAAAGTGAGGATGGGATCTATCCAGGAAGCTTCTTTTAGTTCGTCTATTGATTGAATTATCCATGGACCTTGAATGCTCGGAAAGTGAATCTCTTCAATATATTTTCTTGCGAAAATATCTCCTGTCGTAGAAGTGGCTAGCTTGGAGAGAGAGTCTGCCCTCGCGTTCCGCTCTCGAAGGATGTGGACAACTTGATGCTTTGTTATTTTGGCCAACAAGGTTTTAACTACCTGACAATACTGGGCTAACGATGGATGGTGGGCATCGAACTCCCCTTCTACCTGAGAAGCGACTAGTTGGGAATCTGTGTGGATCACCAAGTCCTGTACCTCGCAATCTATCGCCAACCTTAATCCGGCGATTAAAGCTTCGTATTCAGCCGTGTTGTTTGTTGCCGGGAATTTCAATCTAGGCCGTATTCGAGTGTAACTTTCTGCGGAGAGATTAATAGGATTCCAGCGCCAGCACCAGAACTCCCAGAAGCTCCGTCGACATATAATGTCCAGCAGGAGGAGGAAGGGGACACGTCAAGTGATTTACTGGAGGTGTGACCAGTGCATTCGACCACAAAATCCGCAAGCACTTGTGATTTGATGTCAGGCCTGGGTAGGAACTGTATATCGAACTCCCCGAGCTCTACTGACCATTTGACCAATCTTCCAGATGCCTCGGGTTTTTGGAGAATACTTTTCAACGGTAGGTTTGTGTAAACCCTGATTGCATGTGCTTGGAAATAAGGTCGTAACTTTCTTGCTGAGAAGACTAATGCTAAGGCCGTTTTGTCTGCCAATGGGTAGCATGTCTCGGTTTCTGAAAGTACCTTACTAATGTAATAGACGGGGCGCTGAATCATATCCTCTACCCGAACCAAGACCGAACTTATGGCTTGGGAGGAGACGGCCATATACAAATATATAATTTCCCCTGGAATTGGCTTCGAGAGTAACGGCGGTGAGGACAGATAAGTTCGGAGTTGCTCGAAAGCCTCTTGGCATTTATCGGTCCACTGAAATCCAGAACTATGAGCACCTCTGAGGACCTTGAAGAAGGCAAATACTTGTCTCCAGATCGAGCCAGGAATCGAGAGAGTGCTGCAATCCTTCCGTTTAATCTCTGAACTTCTTTGATATTTCTTGGGGGTAGCTTGTCCCTTAGGGCCTTGATCTTTTCCGGGTTGGCCTCAATCCCTCGATGGGTAACCATGAATCCCAAAAATTTTCCTGAGGCAACTCCAAATGCGCACTTGGAGGGGTTGAGGCGCATGTTATAAGATCGAAGGAGGCAGAAACATTCTTCCAAGTCTGATATATGTTGGGATTTCTCAAGGCTCTTTACTAGCATGTCATCCACATAGACTTCCATGGTACGCCCAATAAGGTTCTTAAAAACCTTATTCATTAGCCGTTGGTATGTTGCCCCCGCATTTTTGAGTCCAAACGGCATTACTAGGTAGCAGTATAATCCCTTATTCGTTTGGAAGGATGTTGCCTCCTCATCGGCAGGGTCCATCTGTATTTGATTGTATCCGGAATATGCATCCATAAAGCTTAACATCTGATGTCCGGCTGTGGCGTCAACTAATTGATCAATTCGAGGGAGCGGGAAACTGTCCTTGAGGCAAGCTTTGTTGAGATCAGTATAGTTCACACACATTCTCCAATCTCCACTTGCCTTTCGAACCATCACGACGTTGGCTAACCAAGTGGGATGGTGTACTTCCCTTATGAATCTTGCGTTTAAAAGCTTATCAACCTCTTGATCAATTGCCCGTTGACGATCAGGCGCAAAATTTCTTTTCTTTTGGATCACTGGCTTAAGTGCTGGATTGATCTTGAGGGAGTGCTTAATTACTTCAGGGTTGATTCCTGGCATATCCGCTGGGCTCCACGCAAACAAATCTTGGTTTGTACGTAGGAAGTCCACATACTCCTTCTTCTCTTCATCCGAGAGGAGTGATCCGATCTGTACCGTTCGTGAAGGGTGCTCTTCCGACAGAGAGATACAAGTAAGATCTTCTACAGGGGAGGCCCTTTGAGTGGTATCTTCATTCCGAAGATCAAAGTCTTCGATGCTCAAAGTGACTGATGAGCGTGGTTGGGCCTGCCTAAGATAGCATGATTGTGCTACTTGTTGATCACCACATATGGTCCCGATCCCCGATGGGGTAGGAAACTTGAGCTTTAAGTGGGGAATTGAAGCAACAGCCCCGAAGATTGTTTGGAGTGGCCTTCCAAAGATCGCATTGTAGGCTGATTCAGACTTTACTACAATAAACAGAATGGGGTGTTCAACTTGACGGGGGAATTCTCCAAGCACAACCGGGAGAGTAATGGTTCCTTCAACTCTTACAGGCCGGTTGTCAAATCCGTACAGTGGACCGGCGGCAGGCTGGAGTTTCTCCCTAGATAGGCCCATGCTAAGAAAAGTGGAGTAGAATAAAACATCTACTGAGCTTCCATTGTCTACTAAGATCCTTTTAACATTGTAGCATGGGTCGCCGATTCCTGCGCTAATCACCAGTGGATCTTGATGAGGAGTCTTTACACCTTCTAGATCAGACTCCTTAAAGGTGATGGAGTGATCGACATTAAGCTTTTTTGTTGGTGGCTCCTTGTTCTCTGCGATTAGAATTTGACAAGGCGTTGAAGGGCCTCCAGCAATAGTTTCAATTTCGCCGACCATCTGGCGATTGTTCGTTGACTGTTTTTGTTGATCTTGCCCCCCAGTTGGAACAGCTTCTTCTCGAACTGTTGAATTCTTGACGAACTGTCGGAGATATCCTTGTCAGATCAGTCTCTCAATTTCCTCCTTGAGCTGCCTGCATGCTTCAGTGGTATGTCCACGACTGCGGTGGAAATGACAATACTGTTCTTGGTTTCCGGTATTAGACTTTAAAGGGTACGGCCACTTTACACTCTCTTGGTCTCGGATGGCCATTAATATATTTGCTCGGGATGTATTAAGTGGCGTGTACTCTTTCTCTTGTCGGGGCTCTCGTCGTGGCAGTGAGGGTCGAGGAGGAAGATTGTAGTTTCCTTGCTTCTTCCTTTGTGATGGGGGATTCTTCGTCCCTGGGGGATTTTTTCGCTTCCCAGTAGCTTGCTCGAATTGCTTCCTATGAGCATTGATGGCTTCGTCGGCAGTAATTTGGGCCTTTACTCGATGGATTAAATCCGCATAAGAATGGACCGTTTCTCGCATAAGTGCCGAGTAGAAAGGGCCTGGGCGAAGCCCTCCAAGAAATACACCTCGTAGCAATTCGGGATCTACCCCTGGAATTTGTCGGGCTTCTGTAGAAAACCTTTGAAAATACTCTTTGAGAGATTCACCCTCGTTCTGTCGTATCCCCGAAAGGTGGGAGGAGTCTTTAATCATCCTTCGGTTGGCGACAAATTGTTCGACAAATAATTTGGCCAATTTTACGAATAGGGGAATGGACCGAGGGGGTAGGGAGTAGAACCATGTCCGGGCCTGCCCTTTAAGGGTGGCAGGAAAAACTTGACAGAGCAGAGCGTCTGGGGCCTGCTGGATATGCATAATAGTGCGGTAGTGATCGATATGCTCGTAGGGGTCCGAAGTCCCATCATAAGAATCAATATTTGGGAGTTTGAATCTTGTCGGAACGGGATATCGGAGGACAGCTTCGGTAAAAGGTGATGACTCCTGAATGTCCCGTTGGTGAGGGGACTGCCTGATACCCCCTGTGGGGAATTCTTCTCGGACTAGTCTCCGTAACTCATGCCGTAGAGTATTACGGGGGAGTTCAGTGACGTGCTGTTCGTCCAAGTCCTCGGGGACGTCCAGAGGCATATGCTGCCGGTGGCTCGGGCGTGAAGGATGGGTAGAGCTCGCTGTATCAGCAAGCTCATTCTCTGGGAGGATTGGAGGGCGCACTCTAGGCGGAGGAAGGGGGACCTCAACATGAAGAACGTCTTCGAAGCCTGGCTGGTCTCGAGAGAAGAGAATATCTTCTTGAGGTACTAGTGCTGGTCTTCGAGTCTCCCTTAAGAGTTGAAGGATCTCATTCTGAGATTCCTCCATCTTCCTGATACGCTCTTCTAGGGATGGCCCTGAAGTTCCTTCACCTGCAGGGTGTCGACCTCCAGGGTGAAAGGAGGCAGATGCCCGTCGTCCCTGATTCAGGGACTGGTTTCCTGATTGATGTGAATTGGAGCGAGAGGCTCCCATGATGCGATGGCTACGCCTGTTGGCCATTGAAGAAGTACTTAGTGTAGTGGGATTGATCTTTCCCACAGACGGCGCCAATCTGTTGCGGGTTAGAAAATACGCGGCGATAGAGATTTAATTTTACGCCTTAGCGTTGCACGTATAACTAACACCCACAGAGAACAAAAGATTTTTTACGTGGAAAACCCTGTAAAGGGAAAAACCACGAGGCCTAGCCCAGTTGAAAATGATTCCACTAGACTTTGTGTTGGTTACAAAGAGCTGAATCACCTCCAAGGGTGATTCAATTACAATCAAGTATTTAAATGAGATGTCAGAACTGAATGTCAGGCCTTGACCGGAACGTCGGGTCTTCGGCAGAACGCAGGGACCAAGTGTCAGGCCTTGAACGAAACGTCAGGTCCTCGGCAGAACGTAGGGACCGAGTGTCAGGCCCTGACCGGAACGTCGAGTCTTCGGCAGGACGTCGGGTCTTAAGCAGGACGTCGGGTCTGAAAGTTGGGCCTTAAGGTGGTGGTCCGGCGAGGTTCTGCGGTGGTCCGGCGGTGGTCCGGCGAGGTTCCTGCGGTGGTCCGGCGAGGTGTTGACGGTGGTCCGGCGGCTGTCGAGGAGGAGCTCCTTCCTTCTCTTTTCCCTTCTCTTCTCTTCTCTCTTGCTTGGATCCTTTCTTGTGAAGAATGAGAGCTCTATTTATAGATTTTCTGGAGTGGCATGGCCCGTAAATAGGCGTGAGATCAGGGGCGAATAGGGAGTGGTCAAATGGACGGCCGATATTGAATCCTACGATCGTGCACCGTTCGTTGGCCCTTTGGAGGCCTTAATGATGTCGGAATTTAATGATCTTGGGCTCGTTGGATTCGTCTCGTCGAGCTGTTCGATTCAAGTATAAGCTCGTCAAAATTGAAGCCCGTTTGGTAACTCAAACTGCGGTTTGAACTTTCCAACAGCGCTTTGAACCCTTGATTCGGACTCATTTGGGCTCAGATTGGGTTGATCTTGGTGTCGTTGGGTTCGTATTTCCGAGGCGCTCAGTTTGACTGTAAGCTCGCTGAAATCGGAGTTCATATGCTCCCGAAATTAATTTTTGAAGTTTCCAACTGGCTTTTTGCCTTGAGATTCGTGCCCGATCAAGATAATTTTTTGCGTGACGTATCAGAAATAATCATATTAAATTTCCTACATACAAATTGTATTAATTCTTAAACATTAATTAACTTTATGGTATAATTATTTATATTCATTTTATTTTTTAATATCTGATCTTTCTATTTATTTGAATCTTCTTGATGATTTTTATAATCATTTGTAATTATAAGTTTTTAAATTGATCTCATTTTAAAAAATAATAATTTGGTAGAATTTATTAATATTCTATGAAACATATTCTCATATCCTTACATTTTATTCACATTTACTTGTTCACTTGCAATCAAAATTATTTATATTTATTTTTTTTTCAACAAATAATTATAATTTCAATGCACATATTTTATTCTAACGAATTTTTTCTTTGAAATTTTATTGATAAATATTTACATGCCATGCAACAATAAATGAATTATTTTCTACAAACCTCTAAGTGTTATTGTATATATTTTTATTCTTCATACTTTAAAATTTGAATTTATTATATTATTAATCCTTGTTCTAAAATCATCGAATATAGTTTTAATAAGTCTTACTTGATAAATCTATATCATTAGTTGGATTTATAAATTTAAAAATTAAAATTTTTAATATTTTTTGTCACTATCAATTAGGCCAGCACAAATTTTACTATTTTTTTTCATATTACAATATAATCTTTTTTTTTACTTTTAGCACGTTCAATAAAACTAGTTTGTATAAGAGTGGCTTAAGATTCTTCCCAAATATAATCCTGGCCATACCTTGCTAATCTTCTCAAACCAAATCTAACCATCCATCTGGTGCTATTATAATTATGAATGTTTTGTATTCCGTTTCAAAGGCAAAAATTTTCAGTAACCCTTTGTATTCCCAATTATTATTATACATGAAATTGAGAAACTCCTCACATTAACGATCTGAAATAAATTGTTATTCTTCTCATATCAAATCCGGCGGCCATCCATCTCACATTATTATATGAATGCTTTGTATTCCATTTTAGAAATTAAAATACTGAGGCAACCCTTTGTATTCTCAATTGTTAATATACATTAAATTGTGAAACTCCTCACATTAAATATCTGAAATACGTTGCGGAACTCCTTGGTAAAGCCAAAACCGGAGAAGTGATCGCTGGAACTTGTCTGTAGTAGTGGAGGAAGAAAATGCTTCCCTAGCGTGGTGATCAGAGTTTATCTTTGGCATTATAGATGATTTAAGTATTCAACACCTTCCATTGCTCTTCTGTTTTTCATGTATGCATATGAGTTTAATTCATTTGTTATGAAGTAATCGGATTGGCCTGATTTTATATCTAATGTTTGCATATAGATGTATTAAACATTAATACAACTTATGTTTTTTTCTAAACAAATAATAGTAGCTATCTTTATTATTATACAAACATTTACAATAGAAAAAATTTCGTAATCAAATTCTGCATTTTTTCATCTTAAAAAAAAGAAGGAAAAGAAGAAAATAAATCATATTTGAATGCAACATTATATGCATGATATTATATTATGTCAGAATTCTTCTTCTTTAAATGAATTTTTTTAAAAATATTTCAAGAAGAATCAAAATTAAAATAATACACTGAAATCTATATATAATTAAAAAATAAGATATTTTCATCGACATCTCTTATTACTTAAAAACATCTCTTATTACTCAAAGTTACAATTACAAAAAATGTATTCATCTTCTTTAAAAAATTTTTAAAATGACTCAAATTATTTGGTGAAACAACACAATAAGTTTTATAGAAAACAAACTATTTTCATTTATTTGTCAAAATTTTGCTTTTCAACATATAACTATTAAATTCTAAGAAAAATTGTGGCTAATAAAGTGTAGAAAATTTTCTAATACAAAAAGCATTTTATTATAACTAGTTTTATTGCACGAGCATTAAATACACGTAAATAAAATTTTAATAATAAAAAATTATATTAATTATATTATTATTGTGAAAAAAATATTTAAATTCATTAGTATAAATAATTATAGCTATTAATTTCATTAATAAAAAAATAGATATTTAAGTTAAAATCATAGTGGAGAAATATATTAATATATTTTTTAAAATTCAATACTAAATCAATTATCAAAGGCTTACATATAAGAAAAAAATGCATACAAACAATGAAAGTAAATTACAATAAGTTAAAATCATCAGAAAGAGAACTACTAACTCAATTGATATAACCTTAGATATGATCATTCTATTGTAAGAAAGTAAATTACAATAAGTTAAAGAATTCCATAATTCCTTACAAACTAACTTTAACAAAATTAAGAAAAATGAGAAAAAAAATTAAATAAACTATGGCCCCATAAAACAGATGCATTTCTCACTTTCACAAAGCGGAGGAAACAATCACTCATTCCAAAGCAGAAAGCTCAATTTCATTGTGCTGCATATACCTTTAAATAAGAAAACAATCAAATTAAATAAAATATAAAGCAATTGTAGAATCACAATTAATAAAAATAAATATAATTTAAAGAGGCATGTGTTGCAACCCTAACGGTTGCTAAAACATATAGATTTAACACAAATTATCTACCCAATACTCTCTTTCGCCAAAATACTTAAAAAATAGGATGCCAAAGAATACAATAACAACTCCGCACTCTCAATAGATATGATGAGCTGACTTCAAAAAAACAAGGAATTAAAAACAAAAGAAAACCTATCGAACTATACGTAATTCTATAATAATGGCGAGATCGAAGAAAGTTCTAGGCGATGCTATACCTTAGTGAGATTGATGTAGAAGAAAAGAGGGTTCTTAGGGTTAAAGACCTGGAACAGATTCTTCTTGTGTGAATTGCTGATGTTCATGTTGTTGATGTAGAAGAAATATAATAAAACAACCATTACATTACAATCTCTATTACATATATATCTATGTCTATATTATCTATACTATTTATACTACTATTATAAAAGTGGCTTGGGATTCCACTCATAGCAAATCCTAGCCTTCAATTTTAATTAATTTTAATTATTCAAATTTAATTCTAACCTTCCATGTCAATTTTTATAATTATTTTATTAATTTCAAATATACTCTATTAAAACTTCATGCTCTCGCCGTTTTATTGGGTAGGTTCCTCTTGAACTTCTACTAAAATGGTTCGTCTTCCCTGCATCTATTTATTTATAGAATTCTATAACAACCTTTCGTATTCCAGTTCCTCATCCTTCGTCTACTCACAGTAAGAGCAATAGGTGGAAGGCGAAATGGCAAACTCGCCCAAATCATAATGGCCATTTATTTCAATTCTGACATTCCCATCAGTTTTAATTATGAATCCCACTTTCTTGATCCTTTGTATACATAACATTCACAATAAATGCCGGGAAGACGAATCAAGACTATGATTTGCGAGAAGATTAATCAAGACCGTGACATAAATCCCACATTCTTCACGCATTCCTCTCGCGGCGGCAGGGCAGTTCTGTCGATTCCAATTCTCGAATGAAGAATGAATGTGATTGCTACTTATTTGCTTGCTGTTCTTGGTGGAAACCCCAATCCATCTGCCAATGATCTGAAGCATATTCTTGGATCAGTTGGAGCTGAAGCAGATGATGAAAGGATTTGAATTCTTTTTGCTCAGGTTAAAGGCAAGGACATAACTGAGCTCATTGCGTCTAGAAGGGAGAAATTTGCCTTTGTACCTTCTGGTGGTGCAATTTCAGTGGCCCAATCCCAATGATTTATGCAAAAGATTATAGGTTTGTTAAACTGATAATATAGTTGGACGGTAGAAACTTATGTGTTATTTTATCTTGAGATACTATGCCGTTATTTTTTGTAGGAGATATGCTATATTTTCACACCCTTATTTCTTTTTATTTGATAACTTGAGATTATCATACTTCAGTGTTGCAGGAAACTATTTTCTATGCAATTCATCTGCAACACGTGGATGGGCAAATGGCTCTGTAGTAGTCAATGGTATGTTGCTATTAGTTGATCCTTATGCATGAACTCATTTTTCCTGCTTAACTATATCTACTCCATTTGTAGTACCCATCACTTCAGGAAAATCCATCAACCATCATTTAGCTTTAGCAGTCTCTTTGAGTGTCAATTGTTGTTTGATACTTTTTGTACTCATATTTTTTTGCTGGCTACATCGATGCCGATGGCATTTCCTTTTGCTTCTGCTGGTATGTTTCTCTAACGGTATGTTATGCTTAACAAATAAAGTTTTTTTCCTAAGTTAAGTGTGAGGATGATAACTAAATTCACAGTTGTGTTTTGAAGAGGTTCTCATTTCGGAAGCTGCAGGTTGCTACTGATAATTTTAGTTCCAAGAACATTCTTGGCCAAGGCAGATTTGGGGTGGTTTATAAAGGAGTTCTCATAAATGGAAAACTTGTTGCAGTAAAAAGGTTGAAAGTTCCCAACTTTAACGGGGAAGTACAGTTCCAAACAGAAGTTGAGATGATTGGATTAGCATTGCATATGAATGTCTTATGCTTGTATGGTTTCTATATGACATCAAATGATAGGCTACTTATTTATCCATACATGCCAAATGGGAGTGTTGCTGATCGGTTAAGAGGTTTGCTTCTTTGACAATTTTCAACTTTTCTTCTGCAAATTGGACTTAACTTAAGACTTTGAATGATCGCTTTCAAATCTATGCAAATTAATTGTTTGATTAAAATGTTATGTTATGTATGTCAAAACTGCCAAGTTGAAACTATTTCATATTTGCTTCTCATTTTGATGCTGGATTATTTAGGATTTAGATGTCATAATGCAGATTCTAGAAGATGATTTTAAGGTTGCTGTCGGAATAAGGTAAATAATTAATAAAGAACTGAATCTTACATCTTCTATAAATAAAATTTTGCAATCTCTACGGGATAATTTTTTGCTTGATTTGTTTTGGGCCAATACTTTCTCACAACTTTTTAGAACGATATATATTGAAAATTTATTTTTCATAACAAATTCAAAAAAATTTACTTTCTCCACAACGAATTTACAGACACCTTTACAAAAAATTACAACAATCCTAAATATGCCCTTATTCTTTGTATGGGGTAGCTAGAGGGTCTCTCTCTTGGATCGCTTTTTCATTTCTTTATTTTTCATATAGTGAAAGGGTCTTCTTGCTTCTTAATGTTCATTGTAAGTTCTAATAGAATAAACATTTTTATTTTACACTTCTACTTATAAAATGTCCTGGCTTCATATTATTTATTCCACATAGTTGGATGATATATAATGTTGTGGATATCAATAATGCCACTTATTGTAAGAAAAAATAAAAGCATATATTTTTTAAAGAAAATATTTAATCAAATGAAATATTTAATTTCATTAACGGTTTTTTTTTTGTAGATCATATTAGTAATTGAGACAAAGTTACAAGCCACCATATCAAGGATGACCATCAAAATCTAAGAAAGGCATGCAGTATTTCCTTTAGTGCAAGAAAACAATTATCATTTTTTGTTTGGTTGGCCTCATTTCATTCTACTTCTCATTTACCTTTTTTCAGGTAGCTTTTTACTTAATCTTTTACTAAGTGAATGCACAAATGATATTTTCAAGTTTTGGCTTATAAGTAATCTTATGCTTTGTTTGGTATAGTTATCAAAGTGTTATGTATTTTATGATCATATTTATCATGCTAATGAATGTATAGAAAATGCCCATGTGTAAAGTTGTACTTTTTCATGCATGTTTATCTTATTTGCATTTTTTAAAAGGGTATTTATATGCAATCTCTTAAATATATTACATGTTTATATTTAACACTTAAAATTTATTATTTACTAAAGCATAACACACTTTTAATGGAAGTTAACAGACTTAATTAAATCCTCAAAGATGGAAAGAACTTGTGACTTGGATCTCATCAAATGACAAGACATGGAAGCCACAACAAAATCTTGGTGGTAAGGGCACTGATAGGACTAATAACCGATGAAAGAAAAAGAAGGGGAATGTGAAAGGGATGGGGAATCCATCGTTCTCTCATATTCCCCACTATGGAAAGAAAAATGATTGGATTCTATTTTCTGATGAGCAACTGGACCTATGATGACCAACATTGTGCAAATTTTTCCCCATCTCAGTTCCTCACAACTTTATGGGTGGAAGGCGATAGTGCTCCATTATGTACTTTTGTATACTTAAATAAGATAAAGCTATAAGATGAGTTAAAAAATTTTATTTGTTGTATGTTATATCATTATATACAAATGCATTGTATTATTATATATTCCACTAAATGCTTCATTATGTACTAATCTCATAATTTGAAAATTTTATGAGATTAGTGTATCCATCATATCATTGTACTATTTACATTCATTTCTAGCAACGTGCACTTTGGAAAGGGCACGTGTATTTATACTAGTCTACACTACTATATAAAAGTGGCTTGGGACATCACCCATAGCAAATCTTGACCTTTTATTTCTAAAATTTAAATTAATCTACAGCGTTCATTTATAACTCTTCAAATTCTTTTATTTTTCACTTCCTCCAAAACATTTATCCACTCATTTATTTATTCACTGTGCTGCTTTTAAAGCCAGTTCACATCACCTCAAAAACAAATATCAAGTAAGTTCAAAATGTCACTGCCAATTCGTATAAAATATTAATTTGCACGCAGTTCAAAAACAAAGCATTAAAAGTTGCTCAGGCCTAAAAATTAAAGCCAAATCAAATATCAAGTAAATTCAAAACGTCACTGCCAATTAGTATATAATATTTATTCTAACATTTACTAAATTACCACAGCCATGCGTTTCACATTACCGCAGTTTCGCACAGACACAAAAACCCTTGCATTCTTTGGCCGATCGAATTCATCCCCTCGAAAGCTACCGAAGCCATGCGTTTCGCTTCCGATGACTGCACCAGGGCGTTTCACTTTCGACATAATCACCAACGCACAGTCAGGCATTTCACTCCCAATTGCTGCACCATGTCGTTCTCTAAATCGCATACGCATTCAAAACTGGATGGTTACTTCTCCAACTGGCCGTTCAGTGGCTAGCATCCCCGAGCGTTTCAGTTCCTCTAGACGCACGAAGGTACCTTGACGAATGGATCACCATTTAAATCCGTAAGCATACATTCTTCTAATCTCTTTCGCTTTCTGCCTCATTAACTCATTCGTTTTTTTACATCCTTCTTCGTAGCTGGTTGCAAAATTGATATTGAAAGAGTCGCTGCTTCTTCACTTTCGTTAGTCCTATCGGAGTCGCTGCTTCTTCGGCTTCGTCGCTCATAAGTGTTGTTGGGAGTTCGCTGCGAAGCTAACGATCCCTCTTTGCTCTTGTTTCTATTTGCTCGGAACCTGTTATTTGGAATTTATTTCTTCGCCTTCGTTACTCGGAAGTGTCGTTGGGAGTTCGCTGCGAAGGTGAGGATCCTTCTTTGTTCTTCTTTCTATTGCTCCGAACCTATTATTCGGAACCTGTTATGCTCTAAAGTAGCTTCTGTAGTGATTTATTTTATATTTAATTTATATTCCATTAGTATCCATTAGTAAAGTCAAGATTTGATCATACATTTTATTCAATTAATTTTTAAATGAATCGGTTGTATTCAGATCATCCTTTGCAGGTTTGGGTAGTTCAATCAGCGTAGACAAATCCTTAAGTGAAAAATATAATAGATTTTAGGTTTCTTCTTATATGTTAGTATTAGCATGCATAAATCAAATTGAAACCCTCTTTCTTTGTGTTGTTTCAGTTGATTGTACTTGCCCATTCAATTTCACCTTCCACACTTGAGAAGCCATGTCTTTATTGTGTTAGTTCATTTTCTTGATTTTGAAGTTCAATGTGAGCTACGGGAAATTTCTGAAAGAATTAATTTAATGTACTTATATCATGAATGTAGGTGATAAATACATACATATGAAACATCACAATCCTATTCATTTTATAGTTAGGAGGAGAAGTTTGGGGTGGTGTTTCACATTCATTAATCTCTTTATTATTCACTTGCATACATATAGTCATCTCATATGCTCGCTATCAGCATACATGCATGCGTCCTCATAGTAACACTCTCACAGAAGATTTATTCTAAGTAGTGCCACATATGTTGCATACTACCCACCTAATATAATTCCTTAATTGAGTAATGTGATAACAACTGAGTAATGGGTCTTGAATACAACAGTTATATTCTTTTATAATTAAAAATTTATTTATTTCAAACGCTTGGATATATAGAAGGGTAAATTTTTGTTTATTTTGTATGTTTTTTAGTTGATTTATGACCCTAATCATAAATTTTCTTCCTTCTATTATTGGATTTGAATTTATCTTTTTGACATCTGACCCTACTAATGAATAATTAGATTATAACAGAAGATAACATGCTATCACCAACGATCAAGGCAGTCAATTAACTATCATCGACAACTAAGGCATAGTTGAAAGTTAATGCTAAGAACCATGGCATAAGTGTCGTTGGGAGTTCACTGCGAAGCTAACGATTCCTCTTTTCTCTTGTTTCTGTTTACTAGGAACCTGTTATTTGGACTTTGTTTCTTCATCTCCGTTGCTCGGAAATGTCGTTTTGGATGATTTTGGGACAAAAAAATTAATTCTTATACATATTTATGGACCAAAAAACATGAACAAAGAAAATCAAATGCATGTTGAATTTAATTCTTTCTTCATCTAGATGGGAAGTCCAAAATTAATCAAACCAAAGCTTTCTAGATATATGAAATTTATGTTGAAGTTAGCATACGTTTATTATAATTTTATCTTTAAGAATAATCAGGAAACAAAACAGTATCTAAGCCTAACACGCTTGAAATATTGTAGACAGAAAAATATAGATCAATTCAAGCATTCCTAGAATTTTACATCCTAGAAATAAACTGAATGTTAATGAGACCCCGCAAACGATTTATGAAGGCGATGAAAAGGAAACAGATAATGCACACAAAACCCTTTTTATGTTTTATTCACGAGTAAAAATCTATAGCATACCACAACGAAAACGTTTGTTTAAGATGTAGACATGAGCATTATACTTTAACATATAGGTTTATTTAAGATGGACATATTGCTTTCAAAAATCACATAAGAAAACCTTTAAGAAAAAATATTTTGGAAAAGCAAAAGGTACTATCAAGTACTACAAAATTTGATTTCATGTGCTTTTAGGTAGAAATCCGTTTAATAAATATATGTTCACATTATCAAAAATATGTTTGAAAAATTGTTAGTTAACATTAGATAGAGATGTGGAATGACCATAGAGTTTTAAATTACTCCATGTGTATGCCAAAGATTATCATTAAGTTTATATCTTTTTTCATTGGTTGAGAAAACACTTGGAAAGAATATTAAAAAAAACACGCATTATTGTTTGCTTTTTACACATGATATAATTACAATTTATAATTAGTAATGCATTCATTGAAATAGGTGCATAGTTAGAATATTTGAGAAAATATTAGAAGATAGAAGCCCTAGACTTAGAGAACAAATAATTAATATATGATGTATAATTTTGTGGTATGCATTTTTTATTGTTGTGGTATGCATTTTTTGTTGTTATGGTATGATGTTAATGATCAATGTTGTTACTAAAAAAATTGTTGATTGTGTGATCCATTTGTGAATTGTTAATGATTATTTCTGAAGAGAATACTATAGACTTATTTGAATACATTGTATTGGATGAGTGTATTGGGATTATAAATAAGGGATACTTGAAAAACATGGATAGAGTGAAAAGTGTTATATTATAAGTAGTGGAAGTGAAAAAAAGAAATAAAAGAGAAGAAAAACGTAGGAATACCAAGATAGGACTCATTTTTGGATTATCTTTTTAATAGTAAAGCAAGATACAATTGGTCTCCTATTGAAGGGGAAGATTAGCTCTCCCACAATCCTAGACGTCGCTAGGATCTCACAACAACACTAGGAAAATAAAAATAAAAAATAGCCTAAACTAAACCCTAGACAACTCACACTTAAATAGCCCTTGGACATAATAACATAAATAGAACCTTTATAATAAGAACAAACATAATTTATGAAACTTTTCTAAATAATTAAGCACTTCCTAATTAGCCTAAACATAATTCACAAAACTTTCCAAATAAATTAGAAGAATAAAAACCTTCATTATGATTTCCCTTTTTATGTGAATATTAACTTTCATGGGCCCCACAAGGGGTGTCAAAATCCCATCCCTATTTTAATATGGTATGAAGCAGCGACTCCAACAGGACTAACGAAAGTGAAGAAGCAACGACTCTTTCAGTATCAATTTTGCAACCAGCTACGAAGAAGGATGTAAAAAAACGAATGAGTTAAAGAGGAAGAAAGCGAAAGAGATTAGAAGAATGTATGCTTACGGATTTAAATGGTGATCCATTCGTCAAGGTACCTTTGTGCGTCTAGAGGAACTGAAACGCTCGGGGATGTTAGCCACTGAACGGCCAGTTGGAGAAGTAACCGTCCAGTTTTGAATGCGTATGCGATTTAGAGAACGGCATGGTGCAGCAATTGGGAGTGAAATGCCAGGCTGTGCGTTGTTGATTATGTCGAAAGTGAAACGCCCTGGTGCAGTCGTCGGAAGTGAAATGCATGGCTGCGGTAGCTTTCAAGGGGATGAATTCGATCGGCCGAAGAATGCAAGGGTTTATGTGTCTGTGCGAAACTGCGGTAATGTGAAACGCATGGCTGTGGTAATTTAGTAAATGTTAGAATAAATATTATATACTAATTGGCAGTGACGTTTTGAATTTACTTGTATTTGATTTGGCTTTAATTTTTAGGCCTGAGCAACTTTTAATGCTTTGTTTTTGAACTGCGTGCAAATTAATATTTTATACGAATTGGCAGTGACGTTTTGAACTTACTTGATATTTGTTTTTGAAGTGATGTGAACTGGCTTTAAAAGCAGCACAGTGAATAAATAAATGAGTGGATAAATGTTTTGGAGGAAGTGAAAAATAAAAGAATTTGAAGTGTTATAAATGAACGCTGTAGATTAATTTAAATTTTAGAAATAAAAGGTCAAGATTTGTTATGGGTGAAGTCCCAAGCCACTTTTATATAGTAGTAGTAGTATATATATATATATATATATATATATATATATATATATATATATATATATATATATATATATATATATATATATATATATATATATATATATATTACTTGTGATGTAGCTCAACTCTCATGATGTTTGTTTTCACAAACTTGATTCTTGTTATATTGATAGGCATTAGGATCCACCCAATAAGAAGAAGACAAAATAAAATTTCAATCAAGACATAGAAACAAATCTACAAAATTTTGACAATTTATACAAACATGCTATATAAATTTTCTGGCTTTACTATACTATTAGGGAATCCTCTGAAACATCCCCCATGCTAATGCTACAAGATGTATAACATGAAGGGAAAAAAAAACTTAATCAATAAACTTGAACCTTATAGAACATGAGGATCAAGAAGCTTATCAAGCTATGATACGTTTTCACATTTAGAGTTAGCATTTTCCTATGCCACCTTCCTCTCAATTGCATGATGTTAGCATCTACTCTTGCTGAGAACCCAATCTTTGTTCTCTACTTTGCCTTAGATTTATCCCTCCTCCACATCCGTTGGTCTTCAACATCCTTCTTTAGTCCTTCATCTCCTGAATCACATGGTGATACATTGGATGAAAAGTTCGCTGGTACAAGATGTGTGCGAGATAGGGTAAGTTGTACACGGTCATGATGAAAAGAGTGTAAAGCCAGTAGATGGTCGTCGGCGCGAGGGCCTCCACGTTTGGCACCCGCTGTCGGAGAATAACGAATATGAGAAGCCATAGCCAAGCAGGAATTTTTATCAGGTTGCGATGCTTCCCCACACGAAAATATGTTGAATCCATGTAAAATGTCTCATTTTCATTGCAATCTGCACATTAATAGTCCAGATGACTGTAGTGAACATGATTGTTCCAACCAAATTCATGTCGGTTGTTTGACCCCCGGCTCTGAAAGGTTGAACGTTCACTATGTTTTTTAACTATAATTTGTGCTCAAAATGATTAATATTAGGATGTTAGGAGTCTCCCGTAGATGCCATGTATTAAACATTGGGAGAGGAGACAACATTGCTGTTGAGGGTCAGACATCGATGTTATGCAGTAAGTATAGGGCGTCAATGTCAAGAGGGCGTTTGTCGTCGATGTTGAGAGGGCGTTGGTAGTCATTGTGAAAAATAAGTTAGACAAGGATGAGCTGTCAAGTTGTGGGTGTAGAATTTGCTAGCGTAGAGCACCAATGTCAGACTTAGAAGTGGAGATGGTTTTGAAATGTCGAAGTTGGAAACACGTAAAATGTTAATGTTGATATGACATCGGACATTGTTATGAAACCAAATTCGCAATCAGTCAAAGAGAAATGAAAATGAGAATATTCGATGAATGGGTTTTTGAGTGTGGGCAATTGATTTAGTGTTGCGGATAGAAAATAAAGTTGGTTAGTCGTCTAGATATATTTTTATAGTTCACATAAATTAGATTAGAAAATATTATTCTTTTACTATTACATAATTTTGTAATTTTATACACTAATTTTTAATGTATCCATTTCCCTTCAATATTGATAATTTATATTCATTTTATTTATAATTTTTAATTATTTTAAATCTATATTTGTTTTTTTTTTCAATCGTTGATATTTATTGATATTGTTGCCAATTTTTATAGATAAATTTTCTATGAAAGGCCAAAGAAAAAAAGAATATGACAGCCAACGATATGCTAAAATGTCTACAGAAGAAAAACGAAAAAGAAATCAAGTTAGCAATATTGCTAAAAAAAGAAGAAAGCTATTATCTAATTTAGAAATTGCTTGTTTGCCATTATCGTCAAATTCTACAGGTTCATTTTTTTCGAACATTATTAAATAACTTATATCTGTTTCATAATACTAAATATTTAATATATTTTATCTTTGCACAAGCAGATATAGAAGTATAAACTGAGAATGATGTTATTATAGATTATGAATCAAGTATTTCAGAATTACATTTTCTCAAACAACCACGTTCATGTTGTTACTATAATGCAAAGATATTTCAATTCGAGCCCCCAACCTTTTGTTGATACAATGGAGAAGTCGTACTTGCTCCGACAAATGTTCATGAACAACTTTATGAATTATTTACATCTTCTTCATCTTATTCAAGGAAATTTAGAAGTAAGATCAGAGCGTATAACAGTATATTTGCATTCACATCTTTCGGAGCTCATATAGATAAGAATTTAGCGAATGCAAGACATGGGATTTATACATTTAGAGCTCAAGGACAAATTTACCATAGTTTGCCTCCGATTGCAAAATCTTCAAATGGTCCATGCTACTTCCAGTTATATATTTATGATACAAATGCTGAAACAAATAATCGATTGAATGTTATTGAAGATTTAAATCTTTCAGAGGAATTAGTAAAAAAATTAATGGATATACTTTCTGGAAACCCGTACGCTCAGTTTTTCAGATCTTTAAGTAATAGAGGTATATTAGAAAACCTTCAAATACACATTAGATCTGATGTCAGATTAGATCAAAGAGTTTATAATGCTCCTACTATGTCACAAGTAGCAGCAATATGGATTGAAGGCAACAGTACAGATTTCATTGAACGGGACATCATATTAACTTCACATTCAGGGACATACCGAAAGATCAAGCATTACTTTGGATGTTATGACCCTTTACAATATCCTATTCTATTCCCAAATGGAGAAGTTGGATGACATCAAAATATAGATCGATCTTCCAATTTTGAAAGAAGAAACGAGCAAACACCGGTTCAAATTATAAGGCCATCCTTGATAGAGGAAGAGCTATTTAACCAAGAAGAAAATGGTATGTTATTAAGTGTACTATTTCAATTTATAATTTTTAAAATTATTTAATTAATAATTAATACATTTCAATTTTAAATACTGCAGGCATTAAGAAGTCATCAAAAAAAAGAGTTTCATGCAGGGAATATTATAGTTATAAGCTCCAAATTCGAGAAAATGATAAATCAGTTATTCTATATGCTAGTCGATTACTACATCAATATGTTGTTGATATGTACGTGAAGATTGAAACAAGTCGATTAGATTTTTTCAGACAAAATCAACATGCAATACGATCTGATTTGTATAAAGGGATTATTGATAGTGTAGCAGCTGGGGAAACACTAAGTAATAATACTGGTCAAAAAGTTATTCTTCCACCATCATTCATTGGCGGACCTCGTGATATGAGGCGAAGGTATTTAGATGCAATGGCTCTATGTCAGCGCTTTGGAAAACCAAACTTATTTATTACAATGACATGCAATCTAGATTGGAAAGAAATTCAGAATGAGTTAAAGCCAGGCCAAATGGCACAAGATAGACCCGACCTAACAACACATATATTTAGGTCTAAATTACAAGATTTAAAAGATCAATTATTCAAGAAATCTATTTTTGGAGGTGTAGCTGCTCATGTATATGTTGTAGAATTTCAAAAAAGAGGGCTTCCACATGCTCATTTTTTTATTATCTTGAATACTGCGTTTAAAATAACAGTTTCATTTCAGTTTGATAGAATTGTTTCTGCAGAATTACCAGATCCTTCAAAACATAAGAGGCTACATGAATTGGTTGTAAGACACATGATGCATGGTCCATGTGGAAACTTAAATAAGAATAATGCTTGCATGAAAAAATGATTATATAAGAATAAATATCCTAGATCTTTCTCAACCCAAGCTGTAATTGGAGATGACTCATATCCAGTTTATCGGAGAAGAAACGATGGCCAACAAGTAAAAGTCAGAAACAATTTTTTAGATAATCGTTGGGTTATTCCTTATAATCCATATTTATTATCTAGATATAATTGCCATATAAATGTTGAGATATGTTCCGGTATTAAAGCAGTGAAATATATTTATAAATATATTTATAAGGGACATGATAAGATTTCAGTGTCATTTTCAGAAAAAAATGGAAAACAACCTTTTGATGAGATTCAACAATATCAAGATGGTAGATGGGTATCAGCACCAGAAGCACTTTGGAGAATATTTGAATTTGACTTAAATGAGATGTATCCATCAGTGTGTAATTTACAACTACATTTAGAAGATCAGCAATCAGTTTATTATAAAGACAATCAAAATCTATTTGATATCTTAAAAAGCAATGCTGGAAAAAAACTATGTTGACCGAGTTCTTTCATCTTAATAAAATTGATTCAGAGGCAAATAAATACCTTTATAGAGAAATTCCTGAGAAATATGTGTGGGAAAAAAGCAAGAAAATATGGAAGCGAAGACAAAGATATGAACAAATAGGTCGTATAAACACAACAAATCCATCAGACGGTGAAAGATATTATCTCAGAATATTGTTAAATCATGTGTATGGACCAACATCATTTTCTGATTTATTACAAGTTCATGGAATTCATTGCTCTACTTTTAAAGAAGCTGCAGAGAAGCATGGTCTTCTAGAAACAGATCATTATATATCAGATTGTTTGAATGATGCAACAATTTATCAAATGCCAAATGCACTGCAACAATTATTTTCTATTCTTCTTATTTACTGCGAGCCAACTAACGTTCTTCAATTATGGAATGATTACTATATGGATTTATCTCACGACTATCAAATCGATAAGGAGATTTCTTCTAACGAGTGTATTTCAAAAACATTATTAGATATAAATATATTTCTCGAGAGAATGGGAAAGTCTATTGATGATTTCGACTTGCCAAAATTGCCACCTGTGGAAGAGGAGTTTATTGATTATAATGATGAACTTCATAATAGAGAAATATGTGAAGAGCGAAATGTTATCACTCCGATTGAAGATATAGATATGGTACACACTCTTAATATAGATCAGAAGAACGCATACCAAGAAATTATAAATCATGTAAATAAGAAACAGAATGGCATGTTTTTCATAGATGGTCCTGGAGGGATAGGTAAAACATATTTGTATCATGCACTTCTTGCAACTCTAAGAAATAATGGTCACATAGCAATTGCAACAACTACATCAGGAGTGGCTGCATCAATATTACCTGGAGGTCGAACAGCGCATTCAAGATTCAAGATACCTATAAATTCAACAGAGACAAGTTTGTGTGCAATTAAAAAACAAAGTGCACTTGCTCAGCTACTTAGAAAATCAAGTATTCTGCTTTGGGATGAAGCTCCTATGGTGAAACGAACAGCTATTGAGTCTTTAGACAGAACTTTGAAAGATATTATGAATAATTCTATTTATTTTGGTGGCAAAGTGATTGTATTTGGAGGCGACTTTCGTCAAGTATTGCCAGTCGTAAGACGTGCATCAAGATTAGAGACTATTAACTATAGCATGGTTAAGTCATACTTATGGTCAGATATGGAAGTTTTCAGTTTAAAAGAGAATATGCGAACAAGGACAGATCGATTGTTTTGTGACTTCATTCTTAGAATTGGAAATGGAGATGAGGAGGAAACTAAAGATGGTTTGGTTCATATTCCAGATGAGGTGATAATAGAATATTCAAATGATCAGACTTCAGAAGATTTATTAATAAATGCTATATTTCCCTCTCTACATGAAAAATCTATATCTTCATAATACATTATGGAAAGATCTATTCTAGCTACAAAAAATGAATATGTTGACAAGCTTAATCATAAGCTTATTAAAATGTTTCCAAGGGATGAGGTAACTTACTTCAGTTTTGACAATGTTATTGATGATAGTAGTAATCTTTATCAAGTTGAATTTCTTAATTCATTGACACCTAATGGACTTCCTCCACATCGTCTTACTCTGAAGAAAAATTGCCCAATAATGCTTTTAAGAAATTTGGACCCTTCAAATGGTTTGTGTAATGGAACTCGGATGATATGTAAATCATTTAAAAATAATATTCTTATTGCAAAAATTTCAATGGGGCAATTCTCAGGCAAAACTGTTATGATACCACGGATTCCGTTATGTGCAAGTGATGATGAATCTTTGCCATTAAAATTTCAGAGGAAACAGTTCCCAATACGTTTGTGTTTTGCAATGAAAATCAACAAATCCCAAGGCCAAACAATTCCTAATGTTGGGATTTATCTTCCTCATAATGTTTTCTCACATGGCCAATTATATGTAGCATTATCAAGAGGTAAATCAATGAGTCAAACAAAATTTCTTATTATACCAGATAAATATGCTGCAACTCAAGGTTCTTATACAAAAAACATTGTATATAAAGAGATTTTCAATACTTTCAAGCAATCAGCAGGTATGAACATATATTTAAATAAGTGAAATTAGTTTATTATTAACATGTTTTTTTTTACTAACAAAGTTCATATTTTTGTTAATATCAGATAAAAATTAATGGAGGCTTCAAGTTTTATCAGAAATTTATCTCTTCACCAACGTTATTGGCGTATTATTGCTGTTATAGCTCAAATTGACATTGTTCGAACATTCAAATCTGGGCAAGGAAGGATCCAGAAATTTACTTTAATGGATAAGGAGGTAAATAATTTTTTTAATAATTTTTTTAGTTTTTATTAAAAATACTTATATAAAATTGAACACAAATTAATTTTTTTTATTTGAATGACTAATATGACATATTATATTTCTTCTTATCTTATTTTTTCAGGGTTCAAAAATATATGCGATCATGTTCAATGAAATAATCGATAGATTTCATGATATTTTACATACTCGAAAAACTTATGTTTTCTCAAATGGACAAATAAAAGAAATTAATAAAGATTTTTACAATGTCAATGACAAATTTGAGATTATTTTAAACAACACATCAGACATACAACTATTTGTAACTGATAATATAGATTCATCAAAAATCAACTTATCAGTGATTGAAGATATCAAGGGAAATCCAAATTTGCCATCAGGTTAGTTGTTTGATTTTTTATTACTAACCTTTTTCAAATTGGTACCTGCCTCCTTATTGCAAAATTGTTTTGTTTGTTTCTTTTTTTTTTCGGAGAGGGCTATGATGAGTTATATGGCCCTAGGGGTTCGCCTCTCTGCTGTTATGTTATTTTTTTTTTAAAACATGTACCTTATCAAGCATTTCTTGAGAGCATGGATTATCTGCGTTCTTACCTTCTTAGTCTTTCTTTTTTCTACAAATGTTGGATCAAATAAGCTAGGGCCTTTGGGAAAGAATGAAAGGCTATTTTTATTTTTTTTATGGAAGTAACGGAATTGCAGGTCACATTTCTTCTACTTCGTCCAGAGCATGAGTTTCTTATTCCTCTTTACAATGCTGGCAACACAACTTATATTTTTCCTAATAATCGGTACGACGTTCATCTCCAATGTGCTCTTTTTCAGATCTGTGTTGTCTCCTTGTTGAGAAATTTGTTTTGTTTGTTGTTTGTTTGTTTGTTTTTTTAGAGAGGGCTATGATGAGTCATATGCCCCTAGGGGTTCTCCTGGATGGCATCTCTTCTGTTGTGTTTTTTTACATGCATGAATTAGGCCTTAATGGGCTATTTTGCAACAAGCAGGATTTAATTACGGCTTCGGTTGGGGTGGCTTTCTTAATGTTTTCTAAAGAAGTTTAGGGTTTAGGAATCTTGGTGTGTATTGTATCTACAACTTCCTGAGAACCTGGATTGCATGCCTTCTTGCCTTCCTAGCCTCGCTTCTCTCCAAAAACTTTACATTTATAGGTTTTCTCAGCTTTATTTCCAATGCTCTTCTCAAAGATTTGAGACAACTGAATTTATTACTGGCCTTTCCACCATGCATTACTTTATAGTTACTGAATTCTGCCAAGTCATTTGAATTTTAGTTGAAGTTAGCATGATTGCCATATCTCTCTCTCTCTCTCTCTCTCCACAGTTTTATTTGCCCTGTTTCTTTGTGATTCATCAGGTAAATTTTTTTTTTATTGCAGATAGAATTATTTGATATTCTCCCTCACCTATATGAGTTCTATGTTGTTCAAATTAGTTTTTAGTCGAAGTTAACCAATATATTGCAAACTATCAGTCTTCAATTCCTTGGCTTTGAAAAATTCTTTTCTCCATCCACTAATAAATTTTCTCGATCATAGTAGAATTGCAATAAATTTTTACTAATGATATTTTCTGATAAATATTTGGATAAATATTTGTTAAATTAAATTAAACATAGATCAATTGTTTGATTAGTTTTTTCAGAATTTAAAGATTCATATAATTGTGAATGTGGATCTAACGTGAGTCCAAAAAATGATATTTTCTTTTGTTGTGTATACCAAAACGACCCGCTTGAATGAATTTCAGAGATATGCAACCAAATATATGACTAGCAACCAAGTTAATAATTGTAGTTTAAGGAATTTTAAATAAACAACTACAATTGAAGTTAGAAAAACTGTATCTTATTTTAGATATTTTGTTATCTCATTTAAACATGTTATTGTATATTTAAGTTTGCATTACATTTTTTATTAGTTTTTAATTCCATCTTTCATCAACCAAATATTGATTTGTATTATTTCTTGAACTTTTTCTTGGTTCTAAATCTGAGATGGTTCAAAATTAAGGCGTATCTTGCAAAAATAATAATATGTCATGGTTCATATAATTTTTCTTCTGTCAGCCAGGTGACAGAATTGTTGCAAATCTTTATAAGTGTTCAAATCTATATGGATCTGAGAGTTCTTGTGAGCTTCAATTTGGGAGTTGCTGCCTTTGGTCGAAGGAGCATAAAGAGGCAATGAAAGATGCTACAGGAAATAAGTTCCTGTTGCTAGAGCTTATTATCCAAAGATTGCTAAACTTCAGGGACAAGAGAATTTATCACGTGAAATGAATCAGAACATTCAAGAATAGAAACACATCCTTAGTGAAGTCATTTCAGATGCAGATCTCCCATCATTGTAAGTTGATAGTATGATCTATTATAGAATTTGATTTTCATCGAATTGGTATATTTTTAATTACATCTCAACAATCTTTGTTTTAAGTTTTGTTTTTAAAATATATTTTTTAGATATTTAGTTATCTCATTTAAGCGTGTTATTTTATGTTTTATTTTGCATTTCATTTTTTTATTATTTTTTAATTCCATCTTTCATCTATATTCATATTTTGTGGGATGTTTAAGTTGTATTTACTTGGTAATCAAAGTTTTTTATAAATATTGGAATATATTTTTCACTTTTGCATGCTGGCAGTTTGGCATTTCTCAATCAAATGAAATATGCATCTTATTTATAACTGATACTATAAATGTCTAACAATAGTCAGAAATTTTATAAATGAAACTTCTCCATGTGTACATCTACTTTAAATTAATTGACTATAACTTCAACCAATTGACATATCTTAAATATATTCTGTTTTTTGCAGTATCAATTTTTATACCGAGACTCACACTGCATATCCAGCATATTATTTAGAGGTAATATTATATCAAAATTTTTTAAAACCGCCGATGCCGGTCCCAAGCCCGGATGAAAAAGGTTGAGGGTTTGTTTTTAATCTGGTGATAATTTCTTTCCAAATTAAGATGGTGGTCCCATGCCTTGAGATGTGTATAAATTAACCATATAAATAAGTGATATAACCGACTATCCTTTTTTTTTCTCCAACTCCATTACTCTCTACATCATTCTCTACTCTCTTCTCATGGGAAGATCACTTTATTGTGATGATAATGACCTTAAGAATGGCCCTTGGACACTTGAAGAAGATCATAAGTTGGTTCATTACATCCAGAAGCATGGCCATTGCAGTTGGAGAGCTCTTTTTAAGCATGTTGGTATTGTATTCTTCCTCATTTTCTCTTTATAGTATCAATCATTTTGTATGAATATGAGCATTTATCAAGAAAGTTTGTTATTGCTCACTTGTAGGATTTAATAGATGTGGGAATAGCTGTAGTTTGAGATGGACCAACTACTTGATGTCAGATATTAAGAGGGCCAAGTTTTCACCTGAAGATGCACAAACCATCCTCAACTTCCACTTTATTCTTGCCAACAAATAACTAATCTTTTCCACACATAGGCTTTATTTTATTATTTGTAGATATATAGCAAACACAATTAGAACACGATGATTTTTTTTTAATTCATTTTCTATGTAAAATTAAAACGAATACATGTTAGGGATTTCGAATGTGTTTGAGTGGTTTAAAATCAATAATGATTTCTAGCTGCATCATCTAAATTGCATAACCTATAAAATTTTAAGTTTGTTTTTTTTTAAATTACCTTTTAAGTGAAAGGAATTTGTGATAAGTTCAAGTTTTTTAGAACTATTATATGGAAGAATGAAAAAAAAGTTGATATAAAAAGTTACATGTAATTTTTATAAATACTTGAGTATTAATCATATAGCATATCATAAATTAATTTTAAATTATATTTATATCTTTTTATTTTTTAAAATTTTATTAACGTGCACCATGTGCACGGGCATTTAACTAGTCTATATAAGTGTGGCTTGGGAATTCACCCATGAAAAATCTTGATCATTCATCTATAAGCAAAAAATTAAATCTGCACCATTCATATATGCCTCTTCATATTCTTTATTTTTAGGTTTCTCCAAAATATCTCTTGAATCATTAATAGCTTTAATTTCAAATCCAAGCGTTTCAGTTACTTCATCTGAGCTTTCCCCAACAGTTTTTCTCTCATGCCAAACGTTTCATTGTTCTGTACTGCCGCACGGATCTGTATTCAAGAAAAAAACTGGCAGACTTCAATATGATTTACAACCAAACGTTTTAGCAGCCATCACACCCGCATGTTTCACTTCCCAATTGACTTTTCGTTTCCTCGCAATTTCCAATTTCCCTGAGCGTTTTTGAACGGTTATTTGATCACAAAAATAAAAACGTCCTAAACGCCGTATTCACGCTTTCGCTATTCTACCTATCGCGTGCTATTTTTTCCGTTAATCTCCCTCTCTTCCTCCCGCTCGCATGAAAATCCACCTGCGCGTGAGACCGTTGCTGCCCATATTTACTGTAAAAAGGTTTGAGAATGAACCCATTTGTATTCCTTTTCCTTTTTATGTTTGGGGATAAATCTACCCTTGTCTTATTCTCTACTTTCTTAAGCTCTTCATATAAAAATGTTTGAGCTCTGTAGTTCACGATAAATGCTGCATGGTCATATTAGTTCCTCCAATTTTCTCACTAGCGTGAAAACCCACCTTCGCGTGAGGCCGCCGGTGCCCATAGCTGTCGAATAAAGGTTTAAGAATCAACCTATTTGTCTTCCTTTTCCTGTTTATGTTTGGAGATTTTCTGTTTGCTATTGCCAAGATTTTCATGCCCTGATATTCGGCCTACTCATCGCTTACACCAAACTCAAAAACAATATCTGAACAGTGCTCATCCATGAAAACTTCACATGAGTTCATTAAGTTCAAGATATTCTCATCACTAGGTTCGTCAGAATTATTATCACAATAAAATCTAAAACAAATAAGCAAGAAAGTTACATAAGCAATGGGAAGTCCTCACATAATTTGCTAGCAAATTTCAAAAAGCTGTAAAAACAGAAACATAAAATTTTTTTCACGTCTAATTCATCATCATCATTAGGTTTTATCATAATTACTTATTAATTGTCCGATGTACAAATTCTCCTCCATTTATCTCTATTGAGTGATGTATTTAGTTTTATTTAAAATGAATCTACAACGTTCATTTTTGGATGTTTCATATTCATTCATTTTGCGTTCCAATAGCTGAATAACAAACGTTTAGCCAGCAGCATTCCGTTCTCACTGTCGGTGTTAAAAAAAACAAAAAGTTATTTAAACTCTTTTCCCTTTCTACCTCACTGATGAGCAGTTTCTCTGAGCATTTCCTTTTGAACTCATATTCAAACAATTCCTTTTATCGAATTTTATGTTAGATTATTATTTTATCAGTACATCTTTAATTCAACTTATATCATATTATTTTGTATATTATTTCTTATTATTTAATTTATTTTCATATTTATATTATTTATAATACATGTCAATTTCGTTACTTTTTTATCTTTTTTTTTAAAAGTACTACTTTACTCTTCTAATGGATATTATATTGGTATCAAATTATAAGCACTTATTGCATGCTTCTGTGGCTAAATAGTCTTTTTTAAGTCACGGATGTGGAATTTTATTTTATTAATCTTTTCATTGGCATGTTTGATATTTAGTTATTGACAATTTATATTCTTTTAGCTTTTTTTCAATTAAGCATTAACCCAGTTCCATCTAATCCAATCCAATTTTATCAACATGCTTAGTTTGTTTTTCATTGCAAACTTCAAGCCACTGAAATCGATGCCTCAAGTGGCACTACTGTAATGTTACAGTCGACATCACTATTTGGCACATCAAACATTCTTGATGTAAGCATGTTTTTTATGGAGAATAGATTAAGATACATGTACAATGCATGCATGGTTAATAGCCCAATACTATAATTGATAATGTTCAAGGTTTTATTTTGTGTCATTTGAAATTGATTTATGATTATTGATAATTTTCTTCCCTCTACGGTTTAAATTGGCTTTGGAATTCCATGATTATTCTCCCACTTTCTTTTGGCATGTGATAAGCTTCTTTATCTGGCTAGATTATTTTACCATTTGCAGATTTTTTATTCCACAGTCAATTTGACATAATTTTCATTAGGAAATCTCTTGTATCATTAGGCTGTTGAGGATTACAATTTTTCAAAGATTGCAGCTTTACCTGTAAGCTGTTTATTTATCTTCTAAAAGCGAGAAAGATTAAGGTAGGATGTCTTGGTCAATAGTAAGTTGATCCAGCAACATAAAGAAATTAATCTCCAATTTGAAGGATGCCTTGATGGTTAGTCTTATTAAGTAAACTGGAAAGAGTGAAATATTTTTGGTCTAGTCCTTAAGTTTAGGTAAGTCATGAGGTGTTGAAATTGTTCTTTTTGTATGGAATGGGGGATCAAACATTCTTCCTAGAAGTATTCCTCTCTTACACTAAATTTCTCTTACAGGATCTGGGTACAATTTCATCATACCTGATGCTTCAGATGCAAAATCTCATCATTTAACAAAAGCTTTGGTAGAAAAAGTCTTGAAACTTGTACATAAATATCTAGATGCCATGGAAATTTTTTTTATTAATTTTTAATACTTATCATATTATGATGAAATTATAAAATCTTAAGGATGTGTACTTAATAAAATTAATCAGACTTTGGCCTACCATGTGCATCATGTGCATGTGTATTTTACTAGAAATATAGTTTTTGTAGTTATCCTCTTGCATCACTTTAATGATATTATTTTCCTTAAGATCCACATATATCCTTCCATTCAACTTCTTAAATGTTTGAAGTTTTTTTTTTTATCATATAATTCTTTCTCCAACTAAATGGCATCCAAAGGTTCGGCTCGCCAAACCATTATGAATTTTTGAAAATGCAACCTCTTACATAGTTGAATATTGATTTGTTTGTGGTCAAAGATCATTGAGTTATATTATTGTTTGTTCTTTTTGGTGAAATTTGTGTTTGTTTATATGGTGTGGAGAGGAGGGCATGCCTTTAGGATTATTGAATAAGGATTAGTGTTCCTTCAACAATTTTTTGAAAAAAATATGCTCTTGTAGCTTATCTTGATGTGGCTTTTAACTGTAAGTTGAAATGCTATACTTTATTTGCTTCAATGTATCATGGATTTTTCTTCATTTGTGTTGAAATAGAATTAGTAGTGTTTTGTTATAGACGTAAAAAATGGCATATGTAAAGCTGCTTGCTAATTAAGAATGTACCTAAAATTATAATTCATATAATCTATTGCATTACTTTGAGTATTACATATTACTTTTCAACGATTTTATGCTTCTCTTATTGTATTTTCTTTTATTCTAAGAAAGAGTTTCATTTAATAGGTATAACTCATTCATCTATGTTTCAATTGTCATTAAATGTGTAAGAATTTAAGTGATTGAAGAAGTTGCATTATTCCTCAATGATTGAGTAAGTTTTGAAGTAATTTTGATGTTTATTTTTCGTGTTTTTTTTTCAAATGTGTCACATTTTCAAGGATTATTTTTTACTCCATAGGCTGCTTCTTTGATGCATCACAATTTTTGCATATATCATATCAGTACTCCTTGACATGAGCTCAATCATTTCGTTTTACCTCTTGCATTAAGTTTACATTCTAATGTTGTAACTGTTTGTTTTGCTATTGATGATGCAAAAATGTGACTTATTAATGAAACAAGTATTTAGTTTAGTTGAATAGATTAAAGTAACTTATTTATTCATTTACATTGTGTCTCAATAGTTGAATAATGAAACCAAGGATGGAAATGTACTAGAGAAGGTTGATCATATTGCCAATAAATTAGATAAGTGTTGATTCTTGCACAATGCAATAGTTTGATTATGACATTGATTAACAATGTTTATATATCTTTAATTTTTGTTTCTATCTTTTATTTATAGGTTGCAATCATATGTAATCATCAACGAACCTTTTGAAAGTCTCATAAATCCCAAGTTACTTGATTAGAAGAAAAGATAAATGAGTTGAAGGTTTTCCTTATTTGCATGTCTCTGCATTGATTTTTCTCTTTCCATCTTTATTAGCTAATTTTCCTTTTGCTTCATGTAGGCCCAAAGGAAGGAGCTTGAGGTTGATTGCAAAGCAAAAAGGGGGAAGCCTTTGGTGAATGCTACATATTGAAAATTAAAGAAAAATGTGGTTAGGGCTGCAAACGAACCGAGCCGAGCCGAGTATGTGAGTGTTCATATTTGTGTTCATTTAATATCAGCTTGTTCAAGTTTGGTTCATGTTTGTTCGAGCTTTATTGTTTGTGTTCATGTTTGGTTCATTTAAATTAATGAGTGTTCATGTTCGGTTCATGTTCAGTTCATGTTCGTTCGTTTAGTGCTTATCGAGCTTGTTCGCGAACATATTTAACGAATTTTTTTAACTATCAAACAAATACGTTCATGAACATATCTATGAACAAACACATTTATAATAAAAACAATTGTCTATGTAACAAAGGCAATGATTTTTTTATATTTATTAATTTTACAGTCAAATATTAATTATTTTTATCTAGCTTATTCACGAGTTCAAAATCGAACACGAATCAAGCTTTTATCAAGCTTCTTATCGAGCTTGTTCACGAACTTCAAATGATGTTGTTCGCGAATATAAATGAGCCGAACGCATTAGTGTTCAAGTTTGTTTATTTAAGAATCGAGTATTTAAAATATTGTTCAAGTTTGTTTGTTTAGCTAATTAAACGATCACAAACGAGCTTTAATCGAACCGTACAACGAGTAGCTCGTCGAACGTTTGGTTCGCTTGCAGCCCTAAATGTGGTCCCTTAGTTGTATGGAATTAAATCAATACACCATGCCTTAGATTTGTAAATTTGTCCCTCATGCCACTTAATAGTGTCGACTTGCAGGTTGGAGAAGAGGATTATTAAGGTTGACGATAAAATAGAAAATGGAATTGAGTAAAAATATGACATAGGATTTGAAGACCGTTGCTATAAGCACTTCTATTATCAATTACCTTCATCCTAGCATATTTTTTGCATGGTGTAACCGTAATGAAGATCCCATTGAAAAGGTACATCACTTCAATCTCGACTATCCCAAATTACATCTAATGTTTTGATTCTAGATCAACTAACGTTTTGTAGATTAGTGCTTGGTGATTTGTTTTGCCGAAGATGAATCTAACATTCACAAGCTAAACTTATAGGCTTTTACGGATTCTTACATCTGCAACTGTTTGGATTTAATTTTATGATTTCTCATTCTTAAGTTATATTTTTCTTCATCTCTTATTCATGTTATCTTTTCCAACTTTTGTATCTTTTTTATTATTTTATTTAAAATTTTATATATTTGGGTGTACTTTTTTTATTTTCATTATATATGCCCAAGCTATTTAAGTTTATTATTCACCATTATATTTTTAATACATTTTAAGATTCATCGTCTTTCTCATATAGTTATTTCTTAATCTATTCTTTCTAATTGTGACTAATCTATTTCAGGATTCTCATTTCTGTCAACTTCAATGTGACTACCATGAGTTGCCATAATATAGCATTTATTCATCTCCCACTTAAAAAAATGGGAATATTTTTTTATTTTGGCTGACGGACTCTTATTTTCCTTGCCTCATTTATTCTACAAGTTGCTTCTTGCAAAATTTACTTGGGCAATGGATGTCAATCCAGAGACTCCAAACTATAACTCGTTCTCGCTTTACTCCCATGAGCGCAGAATATCTGGGATTTTAGCATTACTATGATTTCCATTGTATAATTCTTCTGGTCGTAAGTCTGCTAGGAAAAAGAGCAAATTATTCAAGGTGTGATCGTATTGAAGAGTAGATGTTCATGGTGGTGGTGGTTTTTTTTTTAATTTAATCAAAGTATATTTGTATTATTTGAATATAAGGCATGGTTAGCACTCCCTTGATGCATATTAAGATTCCTTTTGTTTAAATGAATTGCTTTAAATTTTGTAAGGTCATTTCCAACTAAAATTCTCACTGTAAGGCAGAAGCTAAGGCAAAGAAGATAGCTGAGCAACTTAACAGCACTAAAATATATATCTGGTATTAATTCATCATTATTGTTGTAAATGGAGTACAATTTTAGATATTATTGTAGAACTCTACATACATTGTACACCACAATATAAAAACTATTATGACCTCAATTGGTTTTTATTTCATATTTTTAACATTTAACAAATCATACAAATATATGTTAAATCCTATTATATATTCTTTGTAATTTAAAATGCATTCTTTATATAGTCTGATTTTTATATTCTTTCTATTAATGCATTACATTCATCAATTCTTTCCGAAGCAGAATAGTAGGCCCAGTTCACTTACCTCAATTCATCCTTAAAGAGTTTATTCAAGTAATACATTTTTGCTTTTTTACTTTCTTTTATCATTCCAAGAATTTTACACAATGTAATTTTAAAGTTTAAAATATTCCAAGAATATAAAATTTGTTTTTATATCTTATCAGGGGCTGTCCTTACAAGAGTCATACAATGCATATTTATAGGCATTTACACTAATTTTGCGTATATGCGGATCAAACTATCCTAAAATCAGACCAATACATAACAATCACCTTTCTCATATAGTTATTTCTTAATCTATTCTTTCTAACTGTGCCTAATCTATTTCAAAATTCTCATTTCTGTCAACTTCAATTTGACTACCATGATTTGCCATAATATATCATTTATTCATCTTCCACTTAAAAAAATGGGAATATTTTTTTATTTTGGCTGACCAACTCTTATTTTCCTTGCCTCAGATATTCAACAAGTTTCTTCGTGTAAAATTTACTTGCCTACCCGCGCTCACTCACTTCGCTAGCCGAAGCCTTGGGCAATGGATGTCAATCCAGAGACCACAAACTGTAACTGGTTCTCGCTTTACTCCCATGAGCATAGAATATATGGGATTATAGTATTGCTATGATTTCCATTGTATAATTAATCTGGTCGAAATTTGCTAGGAAAAAGAGCAAATTATTCAATGTGTGATCATATTAAAGAGTAGATGTTCATGGAGGTGGGTTTTTTTTCTTTAAAGTTAATGTGGGAATGGACTCTAATTTTAACTGACACGGTAGTTGGGAAAAATATTTATTAAATAATTTGTGTTATTTTCTTTTATTTCAAGGAAATGAGTATCTAATTAACTTTCTATTTAATATTTTGTCACCTTTGTTGTTGGTTTATCCTGAACTTCAAATGTACAGGAACTCCAGTAATTTTATCAGCAGCATTGTTTGATTTATAAATTGACCATGTGGTAATGTACCATGCAAGTGGCTTATTTTCCAAAAAAATATGAATCAACGTACAATCATAATAAATTAGTTTGGTCTTCAAAAACGGTTGGACATCTGAAATGAAATTGATTAAGGAACATTAATTTGAGACATTTATTTATTTATTTATGAATTTGTCATTCTTTGGAGACGTTTCTAAAAATTTCTTTGCTATGTATGGTGTGCAAGGAAGTCAAGATCAAATCACTCCTTGGATGATAAGAACCAAAGCCTGCAAGCGAAGAATGACAAGAATGGACCAAAGAGCAGTCATGAATATATTGCTCTTAGACTATTAATTGTTGTGAATTAGCTGCAGCAGCACAAAATTTTATAGCCCATTATCTCCTCGGAGAGGGTGGCTTTGGTCGAGTATATAAATAAAGCTTAGAAAGTATTAACCATTTATTTTTCTTCTTTTGGATCTTGATGGTTTAGTCTCTTAATTATAATGATGTTTAGTAACTTATTAGGTCAATTAAATCTAAGCATCAATATATCAACATGACATCAAATAGTTAGGGCAAAGTTAATAATTGCGAAGACGATCAAATAAAAATGCTACTGTTTAAATTTTTATTCACGTGCACATGGTGTACGTGCATTTATACTAGTAAAAACAAATACCAATAGGAGGAAACGTTATAAGAAAATTTTTCTACATATCTAATACCATAAATATATAAAGTGCAAATCAAGTTAGCTTTATATGTGCATCGACATATTGGCGAGAATAACAATTAATATTTAATTTTATTAATATAACTCAATCAAGTTAGCTTTATATGTGTATCGTCATATCAGCGAGAATAACAATTAATATTTAATTTTATTAATATAACTATTATATAGATATTGATGTCTATTGCTTCATGGAAGATAAAAAGTGGGAGAGCTCACAAAAACTACATCTATGAGAAAATTTGATGGGTAGAAGAAAAATGTGCGAGGAAGAAAGTTTATGAGTTTTCAATTATAGGGGAGCACATCATCAGAAATTGTTTGACTTTGGCTTGACTTCAACTTCATTAATATTTCAAAGATAGATAGCATCTTGTTCATGACTACATCTTAAAAATAGAGCAGTGTTAAACATCATGGTGCCAATTATGAGAAGTTAAATTAGAAATTATAAGCATTATTTTTTAGCTTAGGATATATCTCCCTCTTAAAAAGTGTAACTGGAAGCAATGGCTAACAAGCTATCATCTTTGGTAAAGGATAATTCTGTTATGCTACTTGGTTAAAGAAAGACGTAAGAACAATGGGTTAGTAACTTAGCATAAATGCACATACACTAAGTGAGCACGAATAAATATAAAAAAAAATATTATAAATTAATCATATTTACAAAAAACTTTATCATTAAGATTATGCATAAGAATTAAAAAATTCATATATATAGATGTCCAAAAACAATATTATCAGCATATATAAAAAATCATAAAACATATAAAAGGAATTAATTTTATCCTATTGATGCAAATATAAAACATTGCAGACTCAGTTTACAAATAACAATACATATAAGTTATTGAAGACTTATAAAATCTTTGATTGTAAATCCATATTTGCTTTTGATCTAAATTAAAAATAAAGTAAATCAACATGTCATAAATATGCAAGAATAATGATAGCAGCATTCACTTGCCTCAAGTGCAAAATCTGATACATCTAATGACAATAACTTGGACTCAAAAGTGGTGAACTAAAACTTTGAGAAGCATATGTTGATAAAGTTCTACAAAAAAGAGTTTCTCAAAAATTAGTGTCAAGTATTAAAAAAATAACCAAAAATTCAGTTTTAAAATTTATTACATGGAACTAAATTGGTTGATGCTGCTTGAGCTCAAAATTGCAATTTCCGCATATCTGAAATCTCCTTATCATCCTCAACCTGTCAAGTTTGTAATTAATCATAACCTAATAAATACCAACAAAAGGTGAAGGCTTTTATGAAACTTCTGTATATACATAATAAAATTCATCTTATAAAGAGTAAGATTTCAAGAGATTTTAAACTATGAAGGGCTGTAGGATCAGTCAGATAAAACAAATACTTTTACCTCAATGAGTACTCTTCCATTTCTTTTGAATTTTGAATTAGTAATTGTTTTCTCGGCCTTTATAGAATCAAAACTAAATCCTCTTTGTTTTTTCTTTGGCTGATCTTCATGCGCATCATCTGTATATCAGCAAATCATAATTAATAAAATTGAGTACAATGAAAATATAATTTATAGTTTTACATGACTAGAATGTCAACCCAATAAACAAGTAATCACTTCAGTTTTCAATTCCTGTCTCAGAAAATATAAGTTAAAGCTTGAGAAGAATTTTAATTTGTGCGTAGAAAGAGGTCTCTTTTACCATGTTCATCATCCGCAGAGTTATCTTCCTCTGCAAAACTGCCAAAATCTTCCATGTCTTCTTCCTCTTCAAGATCTTCATAACCTTCAACATATTCCATTTCAAGCTCCTGCATTAAAGGATATGTCAATTAAAACTTAATAAAACATGACTGAATAATTAAAGGGACAATGATATATGTGGTGTATTGTACTAATTTAATTTTGGTTTTAGAATGAAAAAAATACAAATAACTAAGATAAAATAAAATTATAAACATATTTCAATTAAAATTCATTTGTATTATGTCAAGCATAATCAATTAAATATGTGCACGTTAATTTTGATGTTTAAAATACATATATTTTATTTTGTCACAACTTTTGTAAAAAATGGGAAAATGGAAGTTTTTGAAAAATTCATTCGTAGCATAAAATGTGAATTTGCTAATCAAGCTAACAATAAGCATGTAAACATACTTCCTCATCTTCTTCCGCAGCAGGCTCGAGCCCTTCCATTTCAAGAACGTTGTTGTAGGCCTCAACAGGGTAATTATAAATATCACCATAAACGCCTTTTTTTAAGCGCTCCAGCAACTCTCTCTCAATACTCTGCAATAAGCTTACGATGTCAAACCATTGGGAAAAAAAAGTAGATAGTAAACAAGACAACTATGCATGTGAATGCGCAGAAGTTTAACAAACTAAAGTTAACCTTGTCAAGCACAGCAGCTCTTTCAGCCTTTTCCTCTCTTCTAGCTTCTCTCTTTTTCTCTTTCCGAGGTACTGTCATAATTTTCTCCCTGCAACACAAGACTAACTATTTTAAGAGAAGAAAAGATCAACTGAAAAGAATACTCCTCAAGAATTAAGCAAGATCCAAGAAAAGAATACTCCTTAACCCCCTAGAAAGACAATCAAATCTTATATGGCAATAAATAGAAAGCTGAAAGTTCTAAATGAAATTCACCTCCATTAATATAAGTGGATGACTGTGTGTCAATATTAAATTTCATAAATATTTCATACCATAATTAACATATTGAAATAGCTAAGATAATGGATACAATGTTATACCTCACTTTTAACTGAAGCTTTCTCATGCGTATCCGATATTGTGTCATTTTAGTGAGACGTTGCTTTAATTTGTGTACGAGTAATTTAGGCCAGTATTGCTATTAAAACAAAAAAAAATGGAATATATCAAAAATTCAGACCAAACCAAACATGTTATCATGAACAGATTTTAGTGATCTACCAGATGCTTGTCAATAGTCTCCAAAGCCTTTTCATAATTTCTGTGTAGCTTAACTCTTTCCCATAATTTGTTTGGCATATGAGCCCTTTCAATAGTTTTCATGTACAAGTAAAACACCCCTGCAAAAATAATAGAAATGAATTATCAGAAACAATAAATTCTTGCAGAAAATTGACATTGAATACAAGACAAATACAAACAGTGAAAATGTTTTCTTAAATGCCACCCCTACTCTTAAGCCCCACAACAGTGACACATGCAAATCTTCCTTCCTGCTATATTTCATTTAACCTCAGCTGCTCCACATAACACTTTAAGAGAGAACTAAACATCTAACCCACAACATCATCAGACCCATTATCATGTCTCTTGAAACTCAAAATGTTCGAAAAATCTATGCCAAATTTGTAAATTCTCCATTCAACAGTTTTTCAGCAAACTTCTAGGAAACTTCTTTTAAACTAATGACATTCTAATTTCCAGACAGCAAACAAACCCTTCTCAATGCTGCATTTGTTTAAGCATCGTATTCAAAGAATATGTTAAAGTTATCCCTTACTGGCCCTGTCACAGTATTACAAAATGAATGTGTAAGAAATCTAGCTAAATATAATATTCCATTGATAATTCCATAAGAAAATAAAAATTATTGAAAGTGGCAGGATATTGTTGGAAGGAAACGACCCTAACTTAATAAAAAAATCACTACAAGATAATATTGGTAGAACAGATATATCCAAACTAATGGTTCGTAGAAAAATTTACAACATGCTAAGAAGAAAAGGAAAAACAACAAAAATTCATAAAAATATCAGATCAAAGCCCAAAAAGAAAATTTACAAAAAACTTAGAGCAAATTATGGAAAAAAGTTCTTTAGCCTTTTTCACCCAAATAACATCACCTATTTTGTGGCAACTTATGCAAGATTTTTAAAAAAAAAACTAGGAAGGTACATGATGAAGGGCTGATCAGAGGAAAACAAGTTTAATTTAAAGGAGGCCATTACACATCAACAAAAGGTTTCATTACAAGATAAAGAATTAGCTAAGATAGCATTCGTTTGAATGTGGAAAATTGCAAAGTAGTATCATGCTCAGCTTATCACCAATGAATCAAGATCATTCATAACAATGAATGTAATAGCCATCATGGTAGTAAACAAGTAGGCACAGGTATATGGTGTATTTAATGTAGAAAAAATCAGTACCATATCAACTATCACATAATCTAGTAAAATCCATAGTCAATTCATTCCACATACAATGCACTCATAAACCAACTCTCAAAAGTATCATGTTTCTAATATAATGGAAAAAAAACCATATATACTCTTGCTCTGTTTATTCTTAAGAATAAATCATCAACAAATTATATACATCACCTTCTCTTTAAAAAAAATAGTAATAATCTAGGAAAAATGCTAGAATGAGCTATTGAATTGTTATGGCTGATACAAAAGCCAAACCGAAAAGTGTGCCTGAAACCAACTACTAAATTTAGAATACTATTCGATAACATAATTCAATAACTAGTAAAGGACAAGTTAATACTATTGGCCTTTGGGGAAAAAAACTCCTTACAAAAAGTCAAGCAAGATGAACAAAAAATGGTGTATTTAATGTAGAAAAAATCAGCACCATATCAACTATCACATAATCTAGTAAAATCCACAGTCAATTCATTCCACATACAATGCACTGATAAACCAACTCTCAAAAGTATCATGTTTCTAATATAATGGAAAAAAAAACCCATATATACTCTTGCTCTGTTTTTTCTTAAGAATAAATCATCAACAAATTATACATTTTGCCAAAGTCAACAAGCTAATATTCACATTATGAAAAAAGATACATCACCTTCTCTTTTAAAAAAAATAGTAATAATCTAGGAAAAATGCTAGAATGAGCTATTGAATTGTTATGGCTGATACCAAAGCCAAACCGAAAAGTGTGCCTTATGTAATCTAACTCTAAATAGAAAACAGCAGAGCACACAATCATACACATTAAGTTGTAAGCCCCTATAATTAGTCATATAATCATGATTCATCATTTCATTGATGCTTAAAGCAAATGCATTGGCTCTATCCCATAGATAAATTAAAAGAGTTATATGCTCGATGCTAAAAACTATAGCATTTAAGACTTCCAAAAATCTGCAGAACATTTATGTAGATAATTGCTTGCATGAAAACTAGTAAAGTTCCATAGACAGCAAACATGAAAGACATAGAATTAGAATTTATAATAAAAAAAAGTGAAGACGATCAATACCATCATGATCACGAATTGTTGCATAACGACTATTTGCAAGAGGGCATGAACTCCGATTGCAAATTCCAGTAACATTATATGGATTTCTACAGAAAACTCCAGTGGTTATCCTGTACCAAAAAACGATCATTAGCATGATATACAACAGATTTTAGGAAAGTAGGGTTATGTTACAATCATGCAAAAACAAGATTATTAGTACTTAGCCATAAAGCTGCAGTGGTGGTGTCTGATGACATCCCATATCACATCGTCGTGCTGCATCTTGAAAATGTGTTATTCCCCCGGCTATACTTTGGAATATTGAAGTCAGCAAGGCTCCTCTTTTCTTCTTAAAGAGGGGCTGTTTGGCAACAGGATTTATGATAAATCCTGCCAAAGGGGATTTGAGCGCCCCGTAAATCTCACGGCCGAATAAATCCTCCGTTTCCCTCTTTTTGCTGTAAATGCCGGATTTAATCAATCCTGTAGTTCGGCGGATATACGGGATTTGGCTGAAGAAGCGCGCAAAATGGGAAAGTTATCTTCACAGCGAGCGAGCTCCCGTCGTTGCTTCCGATGAAAATGTCACAACTTGCGATCCGAGAGGAAGGGAACGTGGTCGAAGGAGCGAATTCGAACAGCAACAAGGGAGCCGAAGAAGCTCCTCGTGCTTCGGCTCCTCGTGCAATCTCTACACACCTCAAAGAAGCCAAACAGGAACGACCAAAAAGCAAACCCTAGACGCCTCTAAGTTATTATTGATTAACTTAATTAATATAATTTAAAATATTAATCATTAAAATAATTAATTAATTAATTGTGTAATTAGTTCAGAAATTAATTATCTAAATTAATTTAATTAAGAAGTTAGTGATACAATTAATAATTAAAAATTAATGCAACTAGCTTAATTATTATAATTTAAAATAGAAATTATTAAATTTATAATTAATAGTTTGAATAATTAATTAATTAATTAATACTAGAATTCTTCAATGATTAACGAGATAATTAAAAATATAATTTATAATTAAAACTAACTAAATAATACTTAAATAATTAGTTCTATTATTAGTAGGATTCTTAATTAAATAATTATTTATTTCAAAATAATTAGTAGAATAAAATATAATTTCAAATAATTACTATATAATATTATAAAATGATAATTAAATTATTAATTAATATTAAAATATTTAAATGATTAATGAGATATAACAATATAATAATAATTATTAACTAATTAAATAATATTTTAAAATTAATTAAATCATTAGTAGGAGTATTAGTTAAAAATAACTAATTGATTAGATAATTACTAATATCATTAGATATCAAACACCTATTAAATTAACATGCATAAATAAATAATTTAATACATAATACTATAATTAGTAATTAAATTATTTAATAATTAAAGTGATTTCTAATTAAATTATTTTTCATCATAATTTGTTAACTATAATTAAAATTAATAAGTAACTTGTACTTAACATGTAATTAAATTCATAACATATTAAATTTATTTTTTAAATGAACATACCACCTTAAATCCTAAATAACTTTTTCAAACAGTTTCATAGGATTTAACAAGATATAATAACTATTTTACCAAAAAGTTTTCAGTATTTAACATACCCAATATTTATTAAATCCTGGATTTACAGAATTTATTAAATCATACTTTTGCCACAGAGCTCCTTAGTAAATTTGGGTATTGGATAGATTTAACTTAAATATGCAAGGTTTCTTCCCCTAGCGAGCTAACGTCCTAAGCTCCTCCTCTCCTAGCCTTCATACGCCGCTGACCCCACACACAATGAGCTCCCATCACGAACTCCTCTTCACCTTCACAAGCCACCCATTCCATCGTTGCCTACACCCAACGAGCACACGTCATGAACTCCTTTTCTCCTTCACACGCCACCGATCCTGACAATGCCTTCCATAGCAAGCTTCGTTGCAACTCCCTCCAGTCGAGGAGGATTTACATATTAGGTTAAACGTCAGTTTAAAAATATATTAAAATTAACTTTTATTTAAGTTGATTACAACATTTATGGTTTAAATATGGGAGTATTAATAATTAAAATTTAATTAATTAAATTAATATTATTTGTAACTTAAGTTGGCCGAATAAATTTGATAATATTTAATTCTCATAATAAATTATTAATTAACAATATAGCAGTATGTTTTTTAATGATAGTTATGATATGATTAATTTAATAATAGTTGATAACAAAATTATTAGTTAAATTATTAATATTCAATGAAATGATTAGATTTAGATATATTTTATAAGTTAATTGATATTATTTATTAATATTTAATTTGAGATTAATTGAGATGCTATTTTATATTAGTTATGATTTAATTGGTCTAATTAAAATTGATATAGGCCAAAAAATATAAAAAGATCTTGTAATAAAAAAATTTCTAAATCTGAAAATTAGTTATTTGAATTTAACTAGTTTTTTTTCAAAATTTTCTCATCAACGTTATTAAATCAAGATTTGCATGATTTATTAAGGGGTTTTTTTGTTTGAAGTAGAATAAGTGTAAAGTATTCCAAGTACAAGGTTTTTAAAAATATTAGTGTTGGGTTTGTAGTAAAAGAAATGCAAAGGAAAATTTTAAAGTATTTGAAATTCATCATCTAATTCAATGGTGCATTTAGAAATCATTAGGTGGAGTAAAAGAAATGCAAAGCTATTCAATTAAGCAAGGAAGAACTAGAGAATGTGACTTGGAGTAAGGATAAATCTAAGGAAGAGGCTATTGTAGAAAAATTAGTAGAGATACCCAAACCTAAGGAACCACCCCAACATGTAAAAGAAGTAGAAAAGCCTGTTAGAGAGGTAGATGAGATGCTGCCACCACCACTTTTCTAAGGATTATTATAATAGAATTTGGATAACCAATTCTCAAGATTTTTAAAAAATTTTAAAAATTTGACTATTAATATTCCATTTATAGCAACCTTAGAACAAATGCCCACCTATACTAAGTTCATGAAAGATATCCTTCAAAAGAAAAGAAGATTAGGATATTTATAAAATGTAGCTTTAAATGAAAAGTGTAGCACAATTCTACAAAAGAAACTTCCTTAAAAGCATAAGGACCCTTGTAGTTTTACTATTCATTTAGCTATAGGGGATAAATTCTATGATAGAGCACTATGTGATTTAGGAGATAGCATCAATTTATTATCCTTGTCCATTTTTAAAAGATTGGATCTAAGAGAAGTCTAATCGACCACTATTACCCTTCAGTTAGTCAACCGTTCATTTACCTATCTTAAGGGGGTAATAGAGGATGTGCTAGTTAAGGTAGATAAGTTTTTCTTCCCTGTGAATTTCATTGTCTTAGATATTAAAGAAGATAGGGAGATAATTATTATCTTTGGAGGACCTTTCCTAGCTATCACTACGACCATGATAGATGTGCAAAAGGGTAAACTAATAATGAGTGTACAAGATCAGAAAGTAGCCTTCAATATCTCAAAGTCAATTAAATTTCCTAGTGACCAAAAAGAGGATGGTCATAAGTAAACATAGCGGATGATTATGTGCAAGATTGTATGGAGAATTTATTATTGGATAGTATTTAGAGATTCACTTGTATAAAGATGTCATTAGAGTGTGAGATAAAGATTCTATCCAAATGATTTGTGAAGCCCTTAGAATTTTAGGGGTAGGTTTGAAGAGCTTGATAAATCATCCCTAGGTAGATCTTTGAAATCTTCAGTTGTAGAGGCACCCATGCTAGATTCAAAAGCCTTGCCTTGCTATTTGAAGTATGCCTTCTTAGGAGAAGAATCAACTTTACTTGTTATCATATCTATTGAATTAGAAGAAAACAAAAAGGGTGAGTTGATTAGGGTTCTTAGTAAGTATAAGAGAGCTTTCGATTAGAGCATAATAAACAATGAAGGAATTAGTCCATCCTTATGCATTCACAAAATTTTGATGGAGAAAATTTTCTTTCCAAAAGTTAATTTCCAAACGAGACTGAACCTTGTTATGAATGAAGTAGTGAAGAAGGATATACTTAAAAGGTTTGATGTAGGAATCGTTTAACCTATTTCATATAGTGCATAGGTTATTCCTTTACATTACATTTCTAAGAAAAAGGCTTAACTGTAGTAGCAATGAAAAAAAAATGAATTGATCCCCACTGGGATACTTACCAGACAGAGGATTTGTATAAACTATAGGAAGTTGAAAAAAGCAACTAGGATGGACCATTTCCCCTAACTTTCATTGACCTGATATTTTATATGATATCATGACATCTTTTTTATTGCTTCCTAGATGGTTATTCAAGATACCACCAAATTCCTATATAACCAAAATACCAGGATAATACCACATTTACCTTGTTATGAATGAAGTAGTGAAGAAGGAGATACTTAAGAGGTTTGATATAGGAATTGTTTAACCTATTTCATATAGTGCATAGGTTATTCCTTTACACTACATTTCTAAGAAAGAGGCTTAACTATAGTAGCAATGAAAAAAAATGAATTGATCCGACCTAGGATAGTTACCAGATGAAGGATTTGTATAAACTATAGGAAGTTGAAAAAAGGAACTAGGAAGGACCATTCCCCCTAACTTTCATTGACCTGATATTTTATATGTTAGCATGACATCTTTTTTATTGCTTCCTAGATGGTTATTTAAGATACCACCAAATTCCTATATAACCAAAATACCAGGATAATACCACATTTACCAGTCCTTATGGGGTCTTTGCTTTTAGTAAGATGCTTTTTGGTTTATGTACTGTCCATACTACTTTTTATAGGGGTATTACGTCATTTTTTTATTTAACTAAGTAGGGTATTGATGTTTTCATAGCTAATTTATTTGTATTTAGTATCACTTTTGATTCTTACACTACATGAAAAATGTCCATTGTCAGCGGTGATTTTCGACGATTAACCTCAATTTTCTAGTGGTTTTGAACTTTACCAATGATTTAGAAACCTCAGAAATAAATCGCATAAGAAATGGAAATGAGCTGTAATATTTTCCAATAATTTTTTTGTGGCTAAGACAGCTAAAAATTATTGGACCCAAAATTGTAGGTAACCCGCAAAAAGATTCCAGTGCAAATACCGTCAATAAACCTTCAGTCATTACCAACAATCTTATCCTCGTAGCTGACACTTAGCCAATATTGACATCTCATTAATTTTAACATACCTGCAATCAGACATCTCATACTCTCTATGTGTAGTAGCTACAACGTATTGTTGGTCAATGATCCCCCGTGCTTTGATTTTTATGTAAGCTAACCAATCTTGCTTATCTCTATAACCACTAGGATATTTGTGAAATAAACTTGAATAGCTTAACTTGCTAGCACAAATGGATCAAACTTTTCGTATTTTCTACCCTGTTTTACTTGTAATAAATCATATGCGGGATGAACCCTTATGTCTCTATTCAGTACTGGATCATATCATTGATAGTTAAATAAATATATCAAATTCTCATCTTCTCCTGGGTACTATAACTCCAGAACCCCATCCAGAATATCATAATAATCACACTCATTTTCTTCATGAGTGTTTCGTCTAACACAAACTCTATAATTTTCAATTTTTACTTATTCACCCCACAACTTGGAATGAAATCTGAACCCATTAACTATATATATTGATCAGGCGTTTGCTTTTTACATTAGGCCCCATGCTAGTGCTTGCACCCTTTTATCAAAAATCTTGATACAGGAGTTATATACCTAGAAATATTTTAAAATTTTAGGGCTTCTAGTATTCAATAAGATGTAAATTAATGAAATAATATAGATTTTACTCATGTGAGATCTAAACCAAGCTGAAAATTCATTTGCAAGAAGTTGCTCAGCAGCTATAGTATTTTTTAGAGGCAAACTGCTTACAAAATACCTGGTGACAAATCATTCAAGTAACATTGGAGTACTAAAAATTAACATGATTCCTTTAACACATTATGAAAAAACTTACTCTAAGATTGTACTACAAGAAAAAATGTCATTATCAACCATCAAAATTGACCGCTAAAAATAACAATTTGGCCGCTAAAACAAATAGCGACAAAAATTATTTAGGTCGTTAGTTTGTCACAGTAGCCTCGTCGCTGAGGCTTTTATCGACAATTTTTTTTTGTTGCTAAATTAGTGACCAGTAATTACTTTTGGTCGCTAAAATTATACAAATTAGCGACCATTTTTTTTGACACTAATGCAAATTTGTTTGGATGCTATTTATGATTTTAATTATTTATTTTGTTTATAACATTTTTCTTATAGCATCAAAGATAAAAATGGGTCGCAAAATGATCAATCATATAAATCACATGCCCCTTTAATTTCATGAAGTGTTTATATATTATATATGGATATCCATTTTGGAGATATTTAAGCTTCATTTGGGATATATATTATACAGGCTTTCTTACTGCTTTTTAAAGCAGCTTTCTAGTACAAAATTTAACTAGAAAGTTGCTTTAAGAAGCAATAAGAAAATCATCTCAAATAAAGCCTTAATAAAAATTCATTGCTTATCCAATTATTATGTCATATCTTCAACATTTAAGATTAATCAATCGCTACTTGATATTATAGAATTTAATTATTTCTCATTAATCAGATAGATAAATTTAATAATAAAGAAATAACACTAATTTTATTACCTTGAGATAACAAAAATAAAAAGTATTGAATAAGAAAAATCTTTCATCTATATAATTAATAAGGATCTGCTAAAAGAAACTGAAAAATTGTATTCATCCATATACTTTTAAAAATACATCTATTAATTAAAATACAAAATATGATCCCAAAAATCCTCAATTACAACATCTTTGAAAACTTTGTTCATCCTTTTGATCACCTCATTGATGTAATTCTCCCTGTTGACAGCATCTCCACCATCCACATAATGAATCCTTTATTTTTAAGGCCTCCAAGTGGTGCTTTCAGCTTGAACGACCGCAAGAAGTTGTTAGCCCTTTTTAAGTAGGGACCCACAGTGAAAATTTCATGGATGAGGTCATATGTCATTCCATTGTCTGAATGCTGAGCATTAGGATGTCTGGAAGAGTGCTTCTACAAAGCAGCAACCAGTTCATTAAAATAAAATGTTGGGTCAAAGTCACTGCATGTACCTCCAACGAGGATCTAAAGACAGAACCACCAAACTCAGCACAAACACCAATACCATAAACTACAACTATTAGCAAAACTTCTTTCAAGCAGAAAACTAACATGTACAAAAATATCAGCAGTGAAGACATGCTAACATAAGCATAAGAAAAAAGAGCAGTTCATAAAAAATATAATGCCAAAAAAATAAATTTTATGATAGAATTACAAATATAAATAAAATAATATACAAATATAAATTTAGAGAATATAAACAACATATTAATTGACAATTAATCAGGGCCGAATCTAGAACTAACAAACAAATCAAGAGCCTTATAAACTATTAGCTTGAGAAAACACAATCAAATTGAGGCACAAAAAACACATAATACAGACTCTATGATGCAACGAGTTTCCTTTGTTACAATAATATAAAAGCAATATTGGCTAAATCCTTCTTTTGACAAAATGAATTTTAGTAGTGTTGAAATAAAACAAATCCAAATCAAAATCTCAATATTTTCTTCTGCAACTTTTCCTTAAAACCTAACACCAACATTTCATTGGCAGAAGAATCTCTTCCATTTCTTTCGCAGAAGATATCCTATAGTTTGTGATACCTTACATATTTTATCTCTTCCATTTATTTTGTCCTCAACGCCTGGTGACATCAACTGAATAGCATGCCTGAATAAGCAATGTATGATAATTAGCTTAATTATAAGAAAAGGAGATGCAGGAGATATATAGTTGTCTCAGGCTATTCTAGATTTTGAGATTTTCAATGAAGATCTAGAATGCGATGTAGATTTAGATGTAACAAATGAAATAAAAATAAACTTTGACAATAAACAAACTATTAATCATAGGTCCTTGGATATGTTGACATTGCCTCGAACCAGTAAGAAAAAAAAAGAAAGAGAAATAGGAGGTGTTTATTTGGCAGGAATTAATAATGAGCTCAACAAATTTATACAACTTAATCCAAAATTTCTAAATAGTAAAAATATTTTATCTTCTTTCTTTCTATTTTTCAACAACCAAAACAAAAGACGATGAGGACATAAAATCCGGATAGGGAAAGGGGATTAGGGTAATATACTAATACCTAGACTTTGAACTATTCCACATAGGGCGTAATCGCATTTGAGGAGAAGATTTACAATCCACGAACTAATCACAGTTGCCTTGGTCCTTGATGCCACCGATGACGGCTTTCACCCTGCTCAAAGTGAATGAATGGAAGAATACATGTTGCTTTTGTGGGCCTTGGAGGCCAACTCGGGATCAAGTCAAATAGGAGCTAGGGCACAATGGTAGCGGTTTGCAAACCGCTTCTATAAACCACTATAAAAATTTGAAATTTTTATAATTTTTTAAGCACCACTGCCTATATCAATCTATAGCAATGGTTTAAAAACTAGCACTAATAATTGCTGCAAAAATCTCATATTTTGATAGTGGGGTTCTAATCCCTATGGAAGTGAAATTTCTAAAGACAAATGAGCCCCACAAAGCATACCAAATCAGGGATCCAGTTTAGTTTTCCAACCAATCCAATAAATGTAACGATAACAAGTACAACAAATGGATGCCTAATTTCAACTCAAAGAAAATTCTGCTACATTTTATTATTTATGCACACATTAAAAATACTCTTGAAGCTCAATTTGCTAATGCCGATGATAAATGCTCACAAAGTAGTGTCTTTGAACTTATTCCAATTAATTAAGAAACTAAAATTAATCATGTAGTGTCTTTGCACTTTCCAATAAATTAAGAAGCTAAAATTAATAAGGTAAAAACCTGCAAATAAAAAGTAAATAACACTCAAAACCTAACTACGAGCATTGAATTGCTAGCTACTCTCTTAGCATTCCTTAAGGAGTAATCCATTTATATGAAATAACCTAATATGGAAAAATAGAGCGTCTGCTTGCTAAATGCATTGTTGGCATCAACCAAGACTAAATGAATGCAAACACAAATGAACCATCCCCACAATTGTTAAGAAGAGCTATAGCTAACAATGTATCTCCCTCAAAGCAGAAAAAGCTTGATGAAATCAGAGGGAATTGAGGAAAATGCTTGCCACCCTAGTGGAGGACAAAAGTTACCTAAAATGTGTAGATACAAATGAAGCAAATATAACTGAAAAATGTGAAAACCTTTGATCAGTTGCAACAATAATGGCTAAAATAAATAAAGGTGGCATCAAAACCTAATGAAATACCATAGATGCAGGAGTAGCAATTATAAGTAACTATAAAAAAATAAATCAACAGAGATGCAAATTATGTCTAACTCAAAAATAGAATTAATAAATTTTATAAGCTACGAAACGATCTCTCATCAAATAGGAGTAAGGAGAGGACCAACACATATTAATTACAAAAAATCCATATAAATTTCAGTTCCCAAATGCAATTTAACGCAAGAGTAGATGGGCGAGAATAGATAGATCATAGAAATTATTCAATTGCTAAAGCATAAATACCCGTTGCTTCTATTAAGCAGATTCTTTGGGATTATCATCTGCTGAAGATTGACATGAAAATTGTTAAGAGAAGAAAAATTTTGAGTATCTAACCTCTTCCAAACCTACTATGTGAAGGAACCCTTGAGAGCCATTTGACTCATAGCGCAGGGAAGCCTCGTCAACAATAGTGGTCCTCTAAATTTTCTCTCCATAAAGCGAGAAAGGGAAGAAATTTTGAAATCAATTGTAAACGCTAATCAGGTAGTTGAAGATTCAATGAGCACGTGGAAGGAGATTTAATCACAAAAACAAAACTTGGACGCGTGGTAGGGGATGTTGTCGCTAAAAGAAGTGCGAAAGCAAAATAAGGCAGGCCGGGTAAGGGAGTGAACCGGGAAAGGTAGAGAAGTACAAATGCTAGGGTTTATTAATTTTATCAATGTAACTTAGAGGCCATCTTTATTTTTTTCACTAAAATGTATTTTTAGCATCCAATTTTTTTGTCTCTAATTTTTGGATGCTAATAATCCATTTCTTGTAGTGTTGATTGGACTTCCTGATAGTTCAGTAACATATATAAAGTCGCTGCTTTGATTTCTAAACTATTGAAGAATCTTTCAACACATTTGTTACTAGACTTTTAATGACTTTTAAAGACTGATAATATAGATTGAAGTCCATGTTACGACCAATCTTTATTCTTGTACTCCTTATATGGGGCTTAAAGTAATAGGAGAAGAAGTGGGTGGTTTCTTGAGTCAAATATGCTTTACATATTAATCCTTGTGATTGTGCTTTATTCTTAACATATTTTTTAACTTGCTCAAATATCTGCTAGATGATTAGAATTATTAATTATAATTATAAATATTTAAAAGAGCATATTAAATACACATTTTGCCTCTCAAAAGGTTACATCCAATGATATTACATAGGTCTTCCGACTTGAGCATCATAAGGTAAATCTACTAGAAGATGTTCCATAGAATCAAAGAATCCCAAGAGAAAACATTTTTCTAACTTGCATAGAATGATTGGCATGTTCTCCTCATTGCTCCATAAAGTACCTTCGCTTAGTTTGGATGAATATATGTCTTTGAATAAAAGGCAAAGCTCAGTGAATGAATTTGATATGTAGTATGATAATGGACATACTATAATTGGAAGGAGCACCTCTAAAATTATATGATAATCATGACTTTTTCGTCCAAATAATCTAGCAGATTTAAGGTCTACATGTTGACTTATATTTGATCCATAACTATCAAGAATTTTTAAAACTTGAAACCACTAACATATTGATTTTTATTGTAACGTGAAAGAGTAAGGTGATTTGGTCTTCATTATTTTTCCCTTATTGGTTATTACTAACTTTAGATATTTTCATCGGTAGTACTCTTTAATATCCATTCCAACTTTCACATTATCCTTTCTCTTGTCTTTAACATCAATGATTAAATTAAAAAAGATGTCGATAATGTTCTTCTCAATGTGCATACATCCAGATTATGTCTTATCAAATTTATACTCCAATATAGTAATGTCCATAAAACCTTTTTTAATCCAATTATGTTGAACATCATATCCCATAAATTTATACTCTAATAATGTTGGGAAATCAATAATTTGATGAAATGCCAAAAAGTCTCTATAGAATATCATACCCACTTAATCTAGGTGAAGGAGATGACCTCTCAACTCTGTTTTTAACGAATGCATCTTTATATCTTCTAAATGCATAATTAAAAGGTAGGAACACATGGTGACAATCAAATCAAGTATTTTTTCCTTCATATTTTAGTGTGAAAGATTTAGTATTCTCCACACACTTGCTATGCTCCAACCAGATAATATACCATAAGCTAAAAAATTTCCAATGGCCCAAAGTAATGCAACTCTGAGGAGAAGTTTTTTTTGGTTGAGATGTTATATGTGTGGACAATTTCTTCCCATAAGAACTTGAGATCATCAATTAATGGTTATAAAAAAATATCAATTTTTGCTTTTAGATTATATAATCTAGATATTATAAGTGTTAAGAACATGTACGTGATAGTCATACACATCTCTGATTGAAGATTGTATGGTGTTAGTATAACTAGCCAACAATAATAAGGTGAAGCTTCCTAACCGTATGGAGTAAAATCATCAGCACATAATCCAAATCTTATATTATGTGGCTCATCAACAAATAAAGCATGCATTCAATCAAAATGTTTCTATGCTTCAGCATCTGATGGATAAGAAAGAACACCATTGTATACTAATTTCCCATTATGCCATTTCATATGATCTATTGAACTCATTGATGCATAGATCTGCTAAAGTATTTGAATAATCATTAAATAAAATAATCAAGAATATGAAACATCTTTCTTTAGATGATGTTATTTTCTCGAGTTGGGTTTGAATCGAGGTGCATTGCAGGTGCGACATTAAACTTCTATCACATCATCGTTGTAGTATAACATACAATAATTTATACAAAAATCAATTTTTGTAGTAGTGAGACCCAACTTGGATACTAATTTATTTATTCGATACAAATCTATAAGGGGATTAAATTATTTGCTGAATTTGTTTCCTTAAGAAGGTTAATGAAGTCATTAAATCAATCATAAGGAATGTTATATTCAGCTTTGATACTTAGCATCCTAACAACAACTGAAAATTTTTAATGAGTTACACAATCATCCCAAATTTATTTTTTAGGAGCATATACTAATTCAAATAATTTTTTGGTTTCTAAGTTTAGTGGCTCTTCCATGCTAGCCCTTAAATTAGAACATGCTGCATCAAAAATAAATTCTTCATACATCCAACTCATTTAATCTTCAACGACTATTTCAAAAGCCTTAGATGGACTGGCATGAGTATTTCTATATGGCTTGTACTCATTATGTGAGATTCAAATCTAGTATCATGGAATAAATCCCCTATGATATAAATCAACTTTTACATCATCGGGCTTAAGGAATGCTTGATTTTTGTGCTTCGAGCATGGACTTCTAAACATTCCATCAAACATAAATAAAGGTAGTTAACATGCGACTTGAATAAAAGTCTCAATTCCTTCCATAAATTCATCTGTCAATCCTTTTCAACCAAGTAAAAATCTATTATACAACCAATATCTCTCTTCTTAGATAGTCATTTGGGTGTTAAAGTAAACGATCCCTACATAATTGTGAAATGAATTATTAAAAAATGTGCAGCCTCAAGGGTGTGATAAATACATCAAGGTAGGAAATATATGAATCTTTTTTCTACATTATGTCCTATTAAAAGTCAAATTCTCATTTAAATCTAATTAAAAAAGATTATTTTTAATATTTTCTAACCAAATCTTTTTAGGTATACTTCTATCTTTCTTAACATAGGTCAAATTTAATACTACTAATTTCATAACTGGATCATCGGAAGGACATCATTTTAAGTGACCAAACAATCTAAGGAAACTTTCTCTAATCTTATCTTCTACTGGCGCTACTCTAACCTTTTTACATATATGCTTATTTCATATCTTATCTATATAGGTAAAGACACTCATCCATTTAAGCATCCTCTTCTCTGCAACACTTAACTTAGTATTATGCTTCTTTTTTAACTGCCAACATTCAACACCATAAAGCATTGTAGTTCTCACCATCATCTTATAGAATTTTTCGTTAAGTTTGAGGGGGACTTTTTTTCACACAACAAGCCTGAAGCATTCCTCCACCTCAACCATCCAACTTGAATTATGTTGATAATATCCCATCTATTTCACCATCACTCTGAATAATAGATCCTGGATATCAAAAATGTGTACTCTTTTTAATGACTTGATCTCCCAAAGTCAAAATCCCCTCACTAGGTTTATTACCACTAAAATTACACTCCATATTTTCAATTTTAGATCTACTCAAGCAAAAACCTTTAGACTCTAAGGTTGACCTCCATAATTCAAGTTTACCTTCAACTCCCTCTCTAGTCTTATCAATAAGAAGAATATCATAAGCAAAAATCATACACCAAGGTACATCATATTGTAAATTTCTAGTGAAAACATCCATGACTAAAGAAAAAATATATGGGCTTAAGCCTTCCCTAAATCAACACTAAAGGCATCCATGGAGATTAATAGGTATGCATAGTTTGAGAATGGAAATTAAAAGAAACTAAGGAGATGCATGGAGATCACCTTTGAATAAGACTTGCGGGCGAAAATCAACTATGTCAAGGTTAGTCATTGAGGCTAGGGTGGAATTCGGCGAGGGTAGAAGGTTGCATCTTCTCTGGACAGATTGAATAAGCAGGCAACCGAGGCCAAATTTTGGCAAGCACGGGCATTCTCTTGATAAACTAGACTGGCCAGGCAAAGAAATGAGGAAGGAGGGGGCTTCAATTTTAGGGCATTTTTTGGTAACATTTCCTACGGTTTAAACTGCAATAAATTTTTCACTTAAAAAATGGCAGCAAAATCACCATTAAATACTAACATGAAAATATAATACCGAAAAAAAATTTGGTAATCATTTGACCGCCAGAATTTCTAGCGATATACTCTTTATTACCGTGACCACCAATTAATAACAACTGTCAAACTACTGGTTTAACTGTCGGTATTTCCATCTGGTATTCAATGAATTTCCTATACTGTTATTTAGAACATTTAGCTCTAGTTTTAAAAAGATGTGTTAAACTAAATTTGGTACTAAATTGGGAGAAATATCTATTTATGGTAATCTAAGGCATAGTCTTAGGCCATAACATTTTTTTTGAAATATTTAAAATTGGATAAGGCTAAAGTTCAAGTAATTGATAACCTTTCACCACCCACTTCTGTTATAAGAATAAGAAGTTTTTAGGACATTCTAATTTTTAAACAAGATTCATAAGGGATTTTTCTAAATTTCAAAACATTTATTTTAATTGAAAAGATATCCCTTTTAACTTTGATGTTGAATGCCTAAATGCTTTTAATATTTTAAAATAACACTTAATCATTATACATAATAGGTTACACTTGATTGGACACTACATTTTGAAATCATATGTGCTGTTAGTGACTTTTCTATTAGTGTTGTGTTAGGGTTAGGAAAAGATAGAAAATGTCATGTTAGATACTATGCTAGTAGAATATTGAACTCATCTCAATTTAATTATATAATCACTAAGAAAAAACTATTAGACATTATCTTTACCCTTGAAAAGTTTAGATCATATTTGATTGGCACCCTTGTTCTAGTTTACATTAATCATTTCACTATTAAATTTATATGACAAAGAAAAATGTCAAACTTAGATTAGTGCTATGGATTATTTTGTTGCAAGAATTAGATGTAGAAATTCTTGATAGAAAGGATTCAAGGAACTAGGTGGCTGATTATTTATCTAGAATAGAGCTTTAAGAACTTGTATGTTATTAGTGTGAAATTAATGAGACTTTTCCTGATGAGAATTTGCTAGTTGTGCATTCATATGGTATGATAATATTTTGAACTTCATTCTTAGTGGTGATATTCCCATTAAAATGTCTTATACCCAAATGTGTAAATTTTGTATGATGCTAAATTCCAGGGATGGGCCCCTCTTATTTAAGAGATGTAAAAACCAAATCATTTGGTGATGTATTCTAGAAAATGTAATGGAATCTATCATTAGGCTTTATCATGACTCCAAATATGAAGGTCATTTTAGGGGTTTTAGAATTGCTTATAAGATCTTATAGTATGAACTTTATTGGCCTTAACTATTTAAGGATGTAAAGAAATTTGCTAAGAAATGTGATCAGTGTCAAAGGGTAGGTAATATTACTAGAATAAATGAAATGTCTCTTAGCTTTATGCTAAAAGTTAAGATTTTATGTTTACTGAATAGCTTTTATGGGATCTTTTGAACAATCTTTTAGAAATCAATATATTTTGGCAAATATTTTATATCTCCAAGTGGATTGAAAGAATAGAACCCCCTAAATGAATGTTCAGGTACTTATTAAATTTCTTAAGAAATTTACTTTTTCTATATTTGGAGTACCTAAAATAATTATTAGTGATGGGGCAAGTCATTTTTGTAACAAGAGTGTGGAAACATTTATTTTGAAATATGGCATTAAATATAGAGTTATATCTACTTATCATCCCCAAACTAGTGATAAGGCTAAAATAAGTATTAGGAAAATTAAAAGAATTTTAGATAAAATTTTGAGTCCTAATAGAAAGGAGTGGGTTTTAAAGTTAGATGATGCACTTTAGGCTTATAGGACTACATTTAAGATACATATTAAAATGTCACCCTATAGAATGATCTTTGGAAAAGTCCTCCATTTACCTTTGGGATTAGAGCATAAAACATTCTGGGCTATGAAAGAATTGAATTATAATTTGAAAGATACTATGGAGAAAAGATTAATACAACTAAATAAGTTGGATGAATTTAGACTTGAGGATTATGAGAATACAAAGATATATAAAATTAGTAAGTGGTATGATCATAAGCTTCTTAGGAAGGAATTTAAGCCTGGATGGGAAATTTTATAATAGAGTTCAAGATTGAAATTATTTCAAAGAAATTTGAGATTTAGATGGTCAGTACCATTCACTATAGTCAAAATGTATCTTTATGGAGTTGTTGATATTCGCAACCATAAAACTAACCTGATTTTCAAAGTTAATGGTCAAAGGTTAAAACCCTATCTGGGAGTAGATGTTGATCACTTTAGAAGCTTCATAGACTTTGTTTTTTCATTGGTTTAAAAAAAAATTAGAATCTTCATAGAGCTATCTCATATTGAGCAAGATTCTAGCATAGTTTGGATGAAGACTATAAACTTAGTGTTGTTTGGGAGGCAACCCAATTGATCTTATTATTTAATATTAAGGAGTTTTGTGAGTACTATGTTTATAAAAAATATTATGGTTTGATAAGTTCTTAAGTGTATCTTATATGTGTGTGTGTATGTTGAGTATATAATGAGCATGAAAAATGAATTTAAAATTCAGTGCATCACCTCAATGCTACTACCTTAAGTGCTGCATTGTTATGTCAATTATTAAAATATTTAATTTAATCAATCACACCATAGCACTTGAAAAATCTAGTACCACCCCTTTAGAACCACAACATTGAGCTCTCCAGTCATTCTATCAAACTAAGTGCCATAAAGCCTCCCATATAGCATCGTAGTGCTTGGTTAAATATTAAATAGGGTAAATTAAGCATGTTAAAAATAATTGCATGGAGCACTACAACATTGCCACGTGTTGAGCATTGTGATGGTATCATAAAAAGCCTACAATTCCAATTCCCATGGGTAGCACCACAATGCTACCTGTCTCTAATAGCATAATGCTTATACCTGACAGATTTGATTGAGCATCATAGTACTACTCGAGAAAATATTGTTTAGCACTATCTAAATTACAAATAATAAAGAGGCTAAATTTTATTTTCATATGCATTCATGTTCCTTTGAGTTTTAGAGCTTTAGAGATGTATGTCTTAATTTTCCATGTTTAGATTTTGATAACCTTGGGGGGATTATCCAAGGTTAAATTATAGATCATAGTTAGGACTTTGCCTTGCCAATGTTGTTATTATTAGGGATTCTTCTCCAATATGAAGGAGCCCCAAAATGAGTACATTTTCTTCTAGGGTAAGTGGGTTCCTTTCACTCCTATTGTTATTAATCAAATCTTCTAAACCACTAATTTCCAATTTAATAGGAATGAGTATTTAAATTTATATATCACTTCCATAAACTACAAGGAGATTATCAGGTTCCTTATATAGTGGGATTGAATTCCCAGTGAAAGAACAAAGAGAATAAAATAATTAATTTTCCTACTTTCACCCTCACCCAAAAATCTAAGGCTTGGAATTACTTCATATCTATGAATTTAATGCAAATAAAATTATTAGAAAGGTAACCAAATAATGGGCTATTTTTAACTATTGTATTCAAAAGGATATGACTATGGATTTTGGTAAAAGTATTTTTCAGTCTATCCAATAGAAGTTTAGTTTAACTTCTATGGGCTTGGGGCATCCCACAGATTTGTCAATTTTGTGAGTCAGCTAAGGTAGTAGGAAACCCATGGGAGGAGTAGGTAATTCCTGCCTATGCTCTAATTAGATCTAAGATCATGCACTTCAAAATCATTATGACATAGCATGGTGAGGGATCCATTTGAACAAATACAATAAGGGGGTAAAGGTCCTATAATGCTAGGAGATTAGGTGGAAAACTTGTGAGATAGAGTTGATTAGATTAAAATTCTTGTAATCACCTCAAGCGATAGATAAGTGGGCAGAACATGGGATATATAGCCACTACATCCACATGATGCTTCAGCACCAACAACATTATTTGTATTAGGTTGACTATAATGTAGCCCTGATAGCATGTTTAAGAGCTATGAGATGGACTCCCACTATCAAAAAACTTTTTCCCTAGCCTACATCCACCCCCCCCCCCCCCCCCCCTCCGAAGAAGAAGAAGAAGAAGAAGAAGATGATGATGATGAAGACGACAAATAGGGAGAGCCCTACTATTGGCCTGGTAACAATTTACTTTTATTTTTAATTTTTATTGTTATTGATAGTTTTATTTTATTTTGTTAGTGCTTTTATTTTTAGTTTTTTTTTTACTTATTTTGTATTATCCCTTTATTATCAGCTTTTGTAGTTTCTTATTTTATTACTTTTGTAATTTTTTTTAATTTCTTGAATTATTTATTTCTTTTTGAAAAAAAAAATAATGAAATTAAATTTCTCCTAATTTGGATTTATTACGTATCTTATTATTGCACTTTTTGTTTGAGTTATAACTTTTGGAAAATTCAAATATACAATCTTTAAGTATTTAATAGTACACAACTTGCAAAATATCTCTAATAAATTAATTAAAAAATAACAACTAATCTTTTCATTTAAAAAATTACAATTTTGGATAAGTAAATTTCTAAAACTCACTTAAGCATTTGATTAATTATGATGGAATACTAACTTTTTGTATTAATGCAAGTTAAATCATTATATTAATCCTAAATCATGTAAAGGCAAGTAATTAGGGAATTATGAAACCTTTACCAAATTTTAGAGTTGTATATTGTATGGATGCAAGAGATATGTTCAACATCAAATAAGGTATTTTAGCAAATACAGAAGTATAAAAATAAAAAAATATTGAAAAAGGTTGAAGTATTGAATATCAAAAATTGGTGTTGCAATGTTTAGTCTTGCTTAAAAATAATAAGTGGAGGCAATAAATAGGCATTCAAAATCATTATTAGGTACTTTGCCAAATAAATAAAAGAAGAGAAATTAAAATCACAAAATACCTTAATATCAAAAATTTGTACCTATAATTCCAAGCCCAACCTCTAAAATTATAAAATTAATTATTGGAATCCTAATACTTAAACAAAGCTAATAGGATGATTTGAGGATAAACTGAATGAATAATTTCATTAAATCCTACAAATTCAATAAACCTAAGTAAGCTAGTCAAAATTATTCACCCACAAGAGTTTATGCTAGAAAGAATAGTAATATAAAATGAGGGATTAAGATGTTATATTTTATTGGAATATCCTCCAACTTATGTATCATATAAATACTTAGATTAATTTTTTTTTAAGTTAGACTCAATGCAAAAAATAAAATTTTTATCCCAGTACAATTTAAATAACTTGAGGAAAAGTAATAACTTAAAGTATGGAAGAATTCAATAAGGGAAAAATTGGTCACTCAAAAATACCTTTATTATGTTATTTTTGCTTTTAATCCTTATGTTTTGTGTAGAAAAATGCTAAAAAATCTTGAAAATTGAACTAGCGCCATAAATGTAATTCTAGAATTCATTTTAGTGCTACAGCGCAACACCTTAAGGGCCACAACTGAGAGCTTACAAAAATTCTACTGGAGATATTAGCGCCAAAGCACTATCAATTCAGCACTTCAATGCCAGATCAAAGCATCATAGTGCCAAATTGCTAAGTGCCACAACAAGAGTCAGTTGGACTAGTGAATCAAAGTGATTATTGGTGATTGATGTGTCAATTTAGCAGTGTCGTAATGCTACCAAGCTAGCATCATAACTCTCTTGTTAATTTATAAAATTATAACTAGTAACCTTAGACTTCTTGTTTAGAGGTTGGCACATTATAGAAACATTTTAGGGAGAATGTAGCTTGTGTTCTACTATATGGAGTCCTATATTGGAGTGGAGCAAAGTGGAGAAGTACTAAGGGATTGTAATTCAAATTTTGGATCATTTCTATACTTGGTTTTACTTTTTTATCTTGTTATTTTATGTTTATTAGTCTATAACTTATTTAACATTTGGTGAAATAAATGTATGCTTTATTTGTTATGTGTAATAATGCCTCTATGTGAAGCTAAACAAATTGAAAGGCATGTATTGATTAGAGCATGCTTTATTTTTAATGTATCCATTTTGTTTTTAACTTCTTCGTGCTTCAATTGATGTAAGCATTGGATCTTAAATAAATTAAAAACATAGTGTGATCTAGAGCCTCCATGAAGGAATAAAAGAGAAACTAGGGAACTTAGAACAAAGTTCAAACATGCATAGACATTAATGGTTAGGGTTATGTGGTCTTAAGGAGGTAGAAGAGCTGTAGTTTGGTAGGATCCTAGTTAAGACTCCAACGAGCTCGATAGAGATGAGGAGAACTATTGCCATGATCCATAGCAATACTAGGTAGTAAAGCTCTCTAAAGTAATCATGTTCTTTTAAAAAATCATAGGTTCAAATTTTCTATACTTAGTAATTTTTCTTCCTACAATTTGAAACTCTCATCTTTTAATTTGCATGCCTATATTAAATCATTCAGCTAGATGAATTTAGTAGTTCAGTAGCAGTAGTAAAGTGAACATAGGATATTTCTAGTTCCTTGAATCTACACTTTTTTGCATCATTATGTTTCTTGAGACAACATGTGAATTTACATTAAAATAGGAATTACACCATAAAAAATTAAACTTCCATTAGAAATTGAGTAGTGTGTATAAGCATAAAGCAGCAGCTGAAAATAGTCATATGTGAATAGTCTGTGTGTTGTCAAGTTTTAACCACATAACAAAGGATAAACTATCATACTCATGAGTTGCCTCTAGGTGAGAGAACCTTAACGAGTTTTATATTCTGACCTATTATAATTCTTGAAATATAAATCCATTCACTTTCAACATTAAAATGATGATATGTGATGTGCAGATACTTATAAATAGGACACCAAACTTGAATACATCAACCAACAATTATATTAACTAAAAATATAAAGACTAATTGGGTTAAAAAGAAAATTTAAAATATATGATGAAAGTATCATTTTGCACTTTCATGTTTCGAGGTTCCATAAAAGAGATGAAATGTTTCTTTCACATAAGTCATCTATGGACCTCCGAAAGGACACCGCTACGGCTGTAGGATTGTAGAGGGGTATACGACCGCACCTACCCCGAGGGATAGAGATGATTGTAGGCCTTCGAGCTCCTCGCAAACAGGCCGGTGGAAGGGCAGATTAGACCCTGCATACGATTAACCATGGAGGATAGCGGCACTCGCCTACACACCCCGATGGGTAATAATATGTATAGTGTGATCACAATCACGGGTTCCCCCACCCTATACATCAGCTTGAGTAGGGTTTAGTAGATGTAGAATTCAGTTTCCCAAAGGCGTAAGCCCCCGTAGTTAATTACATCTCAGGCCGGAGCTCAAGAAGACTCTCGATTAAGGATAATACATTATTCTTTCTAAAATGGGATTGGCACATAGGGCTAAGACCAGAAAGTCCTATTCAAATGGAAAGAAAGGGCTCAAATGACTCAACCAGCATGAGTGGTTCACACCAGCATTCGGAGGGACTAAGGTAGTGAGAAAAAATTAGAGAAAAGAAGATCAAGAATCCAATACATACGTGAGAGAAAGATGGAGGTGGCGTCATCCATGTGACGCAAATAAGTAAGATTTATAGTCCCTAAAGAGAAGGGACTTACCCACTATTTAGGCATACTACGAGACTGAATGTAGTAGCATTGAATCCTAAATCTTAATTGGGTATAGTGTTCTACACACAGCACTAAAACCCATGTCCTAACTAATGCAGTGCAAAACCTTGACTTATCCAACCATGGATTGGGGAGCCAACTAACCACCTAATCAATTCAAAACTATGCGGTCCGATCATATATGAAAGATGGGTGGGTGGCTTAGTTTTTGGAAGTTAAGGCCGACATCTAGAGAGTTTCCTAATTGGCCTTGTACTTATGTTGGGTAAATGCTCCTAGAGCTAATGCAATTAAGTTTTAATTTAATTGATTTCTAATACAATGCATGCTAGTTGAAGGCTCCAAATTATGTATGAATAAGACTTTAAAAATAAGCTTATAAAAAATAAATTTTAAGAAAAGATCGAGCCTCCACAGGTCTGGTACTTCATCCTCATAAGCCATATTATTCGGACTCAACCTGTAGGCGGGGATGTGTCTTATAACAAGAAGAGAAGGATGCTATATTATGCATGCGACCCCGAATAATTCTGGCTATTTCCTAGGTTGTTAAGTTTTTAAATTATTTAAACCTTAGATATTAAATTTTATTATGAGTATAAGAGATTTTTAATCCTTAAAGAGCCTAACAAAATCCAGGCTAAAATAAAATCGGCATGTAGATCACTAATAAACTAATAAAAACATACAACCATAGAGGCACAGAATCATAAATAAAATACATCAAAATAAACAAACTAATTAATAAATATCCATAGGCCATCTGCCATTAATTACAACCTAGGATCTGCAAAAAAGTAAAGTGACCAGACCACTGCCAACAACATGAATTTCTAAGCCTATGAATAACATAAATGACTTTGAGTGGGATATTGGGTCTTTAGGTCTTCAACCTCCTTAGACTTCTTCTCCTTGGACTCCTTGGATCTCTCCTCCTTGGACTCCTTGGATCTCTCCTCTTTGGACTCCTTGGATTAGTCATGGCTTGGATATTGAGACGAAGAGACAATCCCCCCTTAGGGGGTATTGCCTTTTCTCTTTGGATATCTAAAAGCCATCCAAACCCAATCTTCCAAATGGAAGAAGACTCTCTCCTTTAAGGAAGCCTTATTCTTTTGGAATTTGAGTTCGATAAGAATATCCCAACTCAAAGAAACTTTCATAACTCTCACCAATATTACAAATATTTTACATTAATGAAAAGCAGTAAAAATCTAGACTCTCCTGTAAGGTTATCCTAGTAAAAATTCCAAGCAGTTAATATGTTATCTCAAGCAATTTATATAAAGAAGAAAGGTACTCATTATAGCCACACACTTGGCCATGCTCTTAGTTATTTATGAGGGCTAAGCAGTTAACCTATATAGCAGTTATAATTATTATTTTATTTAGCCCTCATTTATTTAGGGGGGCTGAGGAATTCTGAACCGTCTGCACAAAATATCATTAGTATTTTTAAATCATAATAGTTGCCCTCCTTTTATTTAGCACTGCATGAGTATGACCACCTACAATAAAAATAATATATCATCCCTAACATAGAGGTAGATCTAACACACAATCACATTAATTCTTAGAGTGCAGTAAAAGTAAGCAAACACAACAATTTTAATTTTCACAACATGTAGTAAAACCTTGGAAAACCCGGCACATAGCAGAAAAGTAAACACTGGCCTAGCCTAAGTCTAGAAGTGGTGCCCTAGCAAGAAATTCTATGTGTGTGTAAGGTTTGTGTGATTTTGGAGAGGTCCTATATAGGATGATTTGTTCACATTGCCTAAGGTTAAAATTTATTGAAGGTCAGAAAAAAAATTTAATTAAAGTTTAAATATTAGTGAATTAAGATCCATTTTAATTAATTTAGTTTGTTGATCCCTTTTTAATGCTTAGGATAGTGATAATTAAAGTTAAAATTGCTTTATCCAATTTTGGAAAATCTCAGGTCCTCCTCGGTGCTAAATTGAGGGGGTCTAAAAGGTCACTATGGGAAATAGGCTAGGTTCGGGGTTCCTAATATTTTAAGTAAATACTAGACCCTAAGTTGAGTAGTTAATTTTTGAGTTTGCTGGATTTAGAGTTTCCTATGCAAATATATAAATTTTTAAAGATTTGGGCATTTAAGGGAATTATTAAAATTGCCTGATTAGGGGTGATTTTATGATTTTACTTCAAATCAGCTCCAAACTGATTGGAATCACCCCAAAAGGTCAGAAATGACCTAAGAATGTGTTCCCAAGTGTTTGGGAAAATTTTGGAAATTCTAATAATTGTTAATTATCCAAAAAGAGCAAAATGGTAATTTTTAATTAAGGTTGAATTAAGGGACAAATTGAGGTCAAACTAAGGGACCCTAACTATTTAAAGTTAAGCACTAGATTTTAAACAATTCAAGCTATTATGGGTAAATTTCTGAGTTGAAATGGATTTATTAGAATTTTTAGAAGGTATCAGGTCCTATTTATTGGGTAAATTAAGGTTGGTTAATTAAGGGGTCTAAAAAGCCCTAAAAATTTCTAGGAAATTTTGGGATGTTTAATATGTCACTAAGTTTAAATGTTAAAGTTTTCATGTTAATCAATGATCAATCCTAGCTCATAGATTTTTTCTAAGTTTGCTAGACGGGTCCTTAATTATTGTCCTTAGGGTGTCATTACATTATATGGGTTTAAAATGAGGTTTTGGACTAACCCTTGAGGTAACAATGCAGGAAATACATTAAAAAATAGTAAATACGTCATGTCCTTAGATCTAGGAGAGCCTAAGCTGGGTGCTCGTGCATCTTATACATGCAAGAGACGATAAAATAAAGAGTAAAGCATGCTTATTGAAGCGATTAGTGAATGATTGGGACTCAATCATTCACTAATCTACTTCCCAATAATTTCTCTTCACATGTAGAATATATGCTTAAAATTTTATTATAGTGAATCTCCCAAAATTTGGGATTTAATTATAGGTAGTTTAAAAATAATTTAAAATACCTGTAAATATATAAATTTTGAAAAATAAGATAATTAAAAATAGATCAATTCATAATAGATACATAAGTATAAGAGAGATCCACTGGCCACCCTAATAAGAATTCAAAAGGTTTGAACATAATTTTTTGTTTTAAAATATTTATTATAATAATAATTTAAATAATACTTAAAAGATCAATAAATCAAATAATACAGAAATACAACAAAAGGCTAGGCACTGATATTTTAAAATATTTTTAAATAAAACATATCTTTCTAAAAAGAATAAGGTATTGCACGCCAAAATTTAATTTAAAATGAAAAAAATATGGATTTTTAAAATTTAAAGGTAATAAAAGGGTTTCAATAATAATTTAAAATAATTAATATTTGAAATAATTATTAAAATAAAATAAAATAAAATTATAAAGTTTTTGAAATTTAATATTTATTTAATAAAATAATAATAATAATGATAGTTTTAAAATAATAATAATAATAATAATAAAACTAGTTTTAAAATAAGACTAATAATAATAATAATAATAATAAAGATGATAAAAAAATAAAAAAAAATAATGATAGTAATAATAATAATAAGCAAATCATCTTCGAAATAATAATAATAATAATTATTATTATAATAACAATAACAATAATTAAAATAATAGAAATGATTTTTTAAATTAATAAATTAAAGAAAATAATAATAGTAATAATAATAATAATAAGGAATAAACTAATTTAAAATAATAATTATTATAAGTAATCATAATTAAAATAATGATAATATTAAGTAAAATAAGATAATAATAATATTAGAATAATAACTTTTACTATTTTAAAATAATTTAAAATATAATAATTATTTTTAATAAAATAATTTAAAATATAATAATTATTTTTAAATGAAATTAATTTTAAATTAAAGAGAATTAAATTTTGAATGATTTGATATATTATACCTTGTTTTTGGATTAAAAATGAATTTTTAATGAATTATTAATGAAAATAGGGTTTAAAATAAAATTAAAACTAATTTTAATTAATTAAAAGGCAGCGGTGGTGGTGGCGGGCCACGTGGCATGATCCAGTTGGCTGTCCAAAACTGCAAAGGCGATTTCTAATCATCGACAATGATTGCGCCGCCATGTAATCATTACTACATAATTATGGCATGATTGCCCGCGACGCGGTTCGCTTTACCACATAAGCGAGTTATGACAATTGTCTGATCGTCCGCTATTTAGATCGGACGATTCTGATCAAGCCGGATGATCATACTCAGCATAACAGCGGATCACGGGACTGAGCCCATGGGTGATACGACAAGATCTGAGCCATTAATCTCAGATTTAACGGTTCAGGATCCATCCCATACATGCAGAAATCCGAACTGAAACCCTAATTCGATTTTCATCTCATTCTCATAATCCAATGAACCAAATAACATAAAATTTAAAACATAGGTTTCACAAACGAAGAGCATTCATGGGGAATTAATATCGTGGTCTAAAATGCGCTTAACTAAACGTTATTTAACCATAAGTGTTTTGTAATCTAGGGTCTGTGATTTCACCTTGGTTAATGGACGGTTTAACCCATTTAATGGCTTGTTGCACTTGTAGACTATCCACGCTCCTATTTATAGAAGAAATCATGTTCTGAAAAGCTCTAGATCGCCGAGAAATCGCCTTGGATGCTCTTTAGCCTCGGTTCGCCGGAGATCATGCCACCGATGAGGGTTTAGCGGCGAGTTTGAGTTGGGAATATTGCAACTCGAGCTTATGAGTTTATGTTTTTGATGATAACAAATATTATGGCTCACTTTCTGTTGTGTACTTTTATTTGCAATATATGTTTGTTTGTGCTTACACTAACATTTCAGGAATACCATGCAACATCAAACAAAGAATCAGAGCTCAAGATTGAGATGAATAATGTTATGTTGTAAAAGGGTCTGTAATATTCATTAATGTAATTTTGATTTCTTGAGTCAAGTCTTATAAGGGTGTATGCTTGCTTGGTGACCATGCACACACACACTCAAGGGAGTGAGATCTAGTCAAATTTAGAAGATCAAGTTTTGAACAAATCGTACTGGATGAGTTTGGATCATCCAGGATGATCCTTTATAATCTTGAAAAATAGACGCCAATGCTAATTTAGGCAAGATTTTAAGATTTAATTTTTGTTCTAATCATCCTGGACGATCTTGATCATCCTGGACGATCTTGATCGTCCAAGACGATCAATACAAATCATGCCTAAATTGATCCTATGATTAGGGGATTAATTATAGTTAAATTTTTTAATTCGATCCTCCTGGATGATCTGCATATCATACAGGATGATGTTTGCCGACATACTTAATTTCCCTAAATCATCCAAGCCAAAATACCATAATTTTTCTTCTAATCATCATGGATGATCCACAATATCATCCTGGCAGATCTGTACTTTTTTGTACTAATCATCCTGTACTATCCAAATGTCATCCAGGACTATCAAGTCAAATTCTACACATCATACTAGACGATCCTGAGATCGTCCAGGATGATTCTAGGTGCTGAAATTGAGTTTTTAGGGTTTTCTGAAGCCCTCTTTTTAAGCGCATCGTACGGGATAATCCTGTGATCATCCTAGATGATATTTGGCGCAAGAATTAAGTTTTTAGGGTTTTCTGAAGCCCTCTTTTAATCATATCGTACGGGACGATCCGACGATTGTCTTGGATGATACTGTCAGTTTGGTGCATTTAAGAGCCTTTTTGTAGCTCTCCTATTTAAGCTTTGTCATGGCACTTGATATGTGTCTTTGGCAGCCATTGAAGCTTTGTTCTTCTGGAGAAAACTTGAAGAGAGAGCTTGAAAGCGAGAGAGAAAAGGGTGGAGTTTGAGAGAAAGAGAAGATCCTTGGAGGGGGTTTCAAGGGAGTGTGGAGGGGCTTCCATAGTTTCTCCAGTAAGCTTGTACCTTAATACCATTGGATTCAAGGCTCATCTTAAGCAAAGTTTTGGGAAAAAGAAGATCTCTTTGGTGTTAAAGGGCCTGGCTAGTCCGCCACATTGGGGAAGGTGAAAGTGATTTTGTAAGGGCTTCTCTGCCTAGCTGTGGGGGCTAAATGAGAGACACTAAGTTTTGTGCAATACTCGGAGGGTGCCTCCGAGGAGTGGACGTAGGTCAAGGTTAGACCGAACCACTATAAATCTGAAGTGTTCTTTCCTTTATTATTTTCGCATTTAATTTCCGCACTTTGATTTTCTTTGTGTTGAATTCTGGTTTGGTTTAAGTTTGTATTTTGATCGCACTATAGGAAAACAACTTATTTCCGGTAGAATTTTCGATGAAAGTAAATTTGTCATATATTCCGACGAATTTTTTGGCGAATTTCTGACAAAATTTTTTTTACGAATTTCCGACCTAATTTTTGATTAGTTTTCCGATGGATTTTTTTAGAAGGAATTTCTGGCGAATTTGCAACATAAATTAAAAAAATTAAGTTATAATTTAATAACTTATTGTCAAATTAAATTATTTAAATTAAATATTTTTTATTTTAAAATATAACTTAAATTATTGAATTTACTAACTTAAATTATTGAATTTAATAACTTAAATTATAATAAAATAAAATATAATTTAATTAGTTAATAAAAAAATGAAATAATTTAAATTTAAACTTAAATTATAATAAAATTTTAAAATTATTTATCTTTACAAAAAAATTACTTTTAAAATAATTATTACTTTTAGTATGAATAAGTAATAGGTTAAATAGAAAAAAAGTATCGATTTTAACATGTTTTGGTTTAATGGCAAGATGGTAGTTGGCTCATAAGCGTGGAGAGGGGGGCAGGGTAGGTGGGGTTCGAACCCCGCTGAAGGCCATTCCATGCTAGCTGGCTGGGGTAGGGCTGAGTGGCTAGGCTGCGGACACAGGTAGGGCTGGGGCGGCTGGGTTGTGTCCACGCGGGCGGACGCGAGTAGGGCTCGGGCGGCTGGGCAAAAGTGAGTAGCAGGCCGGTCAGGTGCAATTAATTTTTTTTATTATTATATTTTAATTTTTCTTGACATTCTGGTGCATAAAATATCCATCGAAAATATTTTTCCAGCAGACAATTCGTCGAAAAAATGCCGAAAATGTTTCCGACAAATTATTTTACATTGAAAGGCCTTTTTCGATGAGTGTGGAACCCGTGAAAATATTTTCGCTGGAAATACAATTTTCTGACAGATTTTTGCCATTTTCTAACAAAAATGGCCGCCAAAAAATGATGTTTTTCCTGTAGTGTCGTGAAAGATTTTTTTAACACACCCATTCACCCTCGTCTTGGTTAGCCTTGGGATAGTTTATAAGGGCTTAACTTCTCTAACAAACTTTTAAGTGGTATTAGAGTGGGATTCATAAAAATGAGTTTTTCAAAACTTTTGAATTTAGATCCATGGCTAATTTTTGTAATCATAATATTGCAGAAGGTTATTCAATCACCAGACCACCTTTATTTGAAAATATTACTTTTGATTTTTGAAAAATTTACATGTCTACTTTCTTGCAATCTATTAATTTTCGAATGTGGCAAATGATTTTAACTGGTTATTCTATACTGTCATGTATTATAGATAGAATTAAAACTAATATTCTTTTTAATTAATGGAGTAGAGAAGAACAAATCAATGCTCAATTGAATGCTAAATTAATAAACTATTTTTTCTATGCTTTAAATTTTAAAGAATGTATGTTTATTTCCACGTGCACTACTGGCAAAAAAAATTTGAGATAAATTACACACTATATACGAAGGCACTAGTGAAATCAAGCAATCCAGATTAAATAATTTAATGCATGATTATAAACTTTTTTAGATGAAACCTTATGAGATGATCTTAGACATGTATACAAGATTTATTCAAATTGTGACATCATTACATGCTTTAGGTAAGTAATTTTCAAACTTTAAAAGAGTCAATAAAATTCTACGTTATTTACTTAACAAATTTGATGCCAAAGTTGTTACTATTGATGAATAAAAAATTTTGAATGAATATTCTATTGATAATTTGATTGGCTCACTCAATACCTACGAGCAAAGTTTGGGTCAAAAACTTTTGGATGCAGGTGAAACGATAGTACTAAATGATGAAGACCCGAAGAAAAGTGGCTTAGTTGATGACAAAAGCGATGACTTATCAAGCAAATTAGAAAGCTCGCTAAAACATAAGCATCAACAAAAGTGGAATAAAGGTAAAAATTATAAGAATGTTAAGATTACTTCTGACGTTATTTGCCTTGGATGTAGGAAACCTGGACATATGAAAAATTAGTGCCCTAATTTGAGAACTCTTCTAGCAAAAAAAAAAGGTAAAGCTAAGCAAATTGTAAAAATGACAAATAATGAAAAGCAAAAATTTTCTTGAGTAGACCTAGCTTCTAAATCATCAGACCAGGACCAAGATGATGTTTAAACCATTATTTGTGTGTTTATTTTTCTGTGTATGCATGTTTTGTCCATTTTTGTATATTTTCTGTGTTTTTTTTATTTATTCTTTATAATTTTTTTTTCTTTCTTCTCTTTTTTGTTAATTTTTTTATTTTGTCTTTACTTTTTCTTTTTCTGTGGAGTTTTCTCTGATCAACACACACATATCACATTTTTTTTTGTTTTCTATACACTTTAGAAAATTAATTTTTTTTAAAGATCATTTTTTCTAAAAAATAAAAATTTTACCTCTTGTTTTACATGAACACTTATGTAAGTTGTGGTTTACTTCTCTAAAAATAGTCAAAGGAAGGAAACTCGTGATTTTATCTCTCTATCTCTTTTCTTAAAAAGATTATTTTACTTTTGATTCAAAATCTTCATCATATTATAAATTGGATTTTGAAAATGAACTTTTTATTCTCTCCACATTTTGTCTATCGCATAGGAATCTTTTACAAGTTGTTGAATCTATCTCATAATTTTCTTAATCAAGTAGTTTATTTTTTATCAATAGAATGGGTTTGCTTTAGTTTTTAAAATATTTTAGAAAGGTAGCATATTTGATTGAAAAAAAAGCTAATGACGCCAAATCAAAAAAGTGGCCAATGACGTCAAATCAGAAGATGCATAATGATGCTAACTTGAGAAAGATACAAAAATGTATAAAAAAGTAAAAGATGCACAAAATGCGCCAAAAAACTGACAAGATGCTTATAATGAGCTTCAAAAAGTAGTGCTTACCTTTCTTATACTTCTTAAAACTTAAAAAAATCATTGATATTTTTTATACTTGAGCTTGAAAATCATTATTCCTGATTCATCAATTTTTGCATTAATCTTCTATTAGATATATTTTATGAAATGAGTTTTGAAAAATTAGTGTTTCTTTTTCTAATTTGTTCATTGATTTAAATATTGGATTAAAAAGTTTTTGAGCTTTTAAAAGAACTTGAGCTTGGATTAACAATTTCTGAATTTTTAACCTTTCTAGGTTATGTGTTGTGAATACATTTCATACTAAGTTTTTGAATAAAATCAAGAGATAAATTTCCCATTTTAAAAATATTTATTTTTTTTCTTTTCACTAGATCAGGGATCATTTTATTTTTGATTTGTTTGTTTGTGCCCATCCTCTTTTTGATATTGTCAAAGGGGGAGAACGTATTGTTGTATTTGTATCTATTTTCTATTAAAAGAATAAAAATAACAAAAATTTTGTCTTCCCCTATTTTTAAATTTTTATTCTAGTGAGGGGGAGATTAGGAAAAAATATTTTTAATTTTGCAAATTCAAACAGTAATATTTACCATCATAAAATAGGGGGAGATTATTGCAACTCGAGCTTATGAGTTTATGTTTTTGATGATAACAAATATTATGGCTCATTTTTTGTTGTCTGCTTGTATTTGCAATATATATTTGTTTGTGTGTATACTAACATTTCAAGAATACCATACAACATCGAATAAATAATCAGAGCTCAAGATTGGGTTGAATAATATTATGTTGTAAAAGGGTCTGTAATATTCATTAATGTAATTTTGATTTCTTGAGTCAAGTCTTGTAAGGGTGTATGCTTACTTGGTGAGCATGCACACACATATCCAAGAGAGTGAGATCTAGTCAAATCCAAAAGATTAAGTTTTGAATTAATCATACTAGACAATTTTGGATCGTCTAGAATGATCCTTTATGATCTTGGAAATAGCTGCCAAAGCTAATTTAGATAAGATTTTAAGATTTAATTTTTGTTCTAATCGTCTTGGAAGATCTTGATCATCCAGGATGATCAATACAAATCATGCCTAAATTGATTTTTTGATTAGGGGATTAATTATGGTTAATTATTTAATCCGATTGTCCTGGATGATCTATATATCATACAAGATGATGTTTGCCAACATACTTGAAATTCCTAAATCATCCAAGCTGAAATACCATACTTTTTCTTCTAATCATCCTAGATGATCCATAATATCATCCTAGGTGATATGTACTTTTTTATACTAATCATCCTGGACTATCTAAATATCGTCTAGGACTATCAGGTCAAATTCTGCACATCGTACTGGACGATCCTATGATCGTCCAGGATGATTCTTAGCGCAGAAATTGAGTTTTTAGGGTTTTTAAGCCCTCTTTTTAAGCGCATCGTACGGAACGATCCTGTGATCATCCTGGAAGATATTTGGTGCCGGAATTGAGTTTTTAGGGTTTTTAAAGCCCTTTTTTTAAGTATATCATATGGGACAATTTGGCGATCGTCCTGAATGATAATGTCAGTTTGGTGCATTTAAGAGCCTTTCGGAGCTCTTTTATTTAAGCATTATTAAGGCACTTAATATTTGTCTTTGGCAGCCATTGAAGTTTCATTCTTTTGGAGAAAACTTGAAGAGAGAGCTTGAAAGGGAGAGAGGAAAGGGTGGAGTTTGAGAGAGAGAGAAGATCCTTGGAGGGGGTTTCAAGGTAGTGTGGAGGGAGTTTCACACGGTTGCTTCAGCAAGCTTACATCTTAGTACCATCAGATTCAAGGCTCATCTTGAGAGAAGTTTTGGGAAGAAGAATATCTCTTTGGTGTCAAAGGGCCCAGCTACTCTGTTGCGGATCAATGATTTATGATTTTGATGATAGCAAACATTTTTATTTCTCTACGACTGCCTTATGTACTGACATTTCAGGTTCACACGATCGGACTGTAATTTGGAATCAGCTCAAGATTGGGTAGAATAGGTCTGAGTCAGTTTGTACACTTTTTCCTTTCTTGAGTCTATTGTATTTGTTGTGGCTCCTGATGCTTTGTAACGTATAAGAGTTTCTGACTGTTCCCTAGAGTTTACTATTTTTGGTAACATCGTCCTGGATGATATTTATATCGATCGGGAAGATCTGTTCAAAAGTAGAAACCATAATTAGAGCATCCTCATTAAAGCAGCCATCATTATGCAAAACACATCGTCCTGGATGATTTTATATCGATCAGGATGATAGGCTCAATTCAGAAAGAATCTGCCGCCAGATCTACTTAGGAAATTCTTATTTTTGGATATCAGCCTGGTGGATCAGCCTGGACTATAAAATATAAGCCAGGACAATCCAGAGCAATTTTTTCTAAATAAATCTGGCAATTAAGGAAAGCAATTAATGGTGATTTAGTCCAGGCCGATCGCAAGATCGTCCGGGCTGATTAGACATCGGCCAACTTCATTTCAGGGCGATATTCAGGACGATTTTCGTCATATTTGAACTAATCGGCCAGGATGATTTGTATATCATCCTGGACGATAAAGTCAGCAACTTGCATTAATGAGCTCATTATTAGCTCTTATATTTAAGCTATGACAAGGCACTTTATAAGTATCTTTGGCAGCCAGTGTAGCTTCGTTCTTGTGGGGGGAACTTGAAGAGAAAGCTTGAAAGGGAGTGAGGAACAGGTGAAGTCTGAGAGAGAGAGAAGATCCTGTGAGGGGGGACTCAAGGGAGTGTGGAGGGGGATTCCACACGGTTGCTCCGGCAGGCTTACATCTTAATACCGTCAAATTCAAGGCTTGTCTTGAGGGAAGTTCACCAAAGAAGAAGTTATTTTTGGTGTCAAAGGACCCGGCGACTCCGCCGTACTGGGGAAGGTGGAAGTGATTTTGTAAGGGCTTCTCCGCCTAGCTGTGGGGGCTAAAGGAGAGACACTTGTTTTAGTGCAATACTTGGAGGGTGCCTTCAAGGAGTGGACGTAGGTCAATGTTCGACCGAACCACTATAAATCTGGTGTGTTCTTTCTTATTATTGCTTCCGCATTATTTTCTTCCGCACGTTATTTCTCTGTGGTGATTTTGGTTTGAGTTTTATCTTTGATTTTAAAGTTATCCAATCCACCTCTCTCTTTGTTAGCCTTGGGCCAGTTCTATAGGGCTTAACATCCCTAACAAACTTTCAAGTGGTATTAGAGCCGTATTCATAAAATAAGTTTTTAAAAGCTTTTGAATTTTTTTGATCCATGGCTAATCGTAATGTTGCGGAAGGTTATTTAATCACCAGACCTCCTTTATTTGAAAATATTATATTTGATTTTTGAAAAATTCACATGTCTATTTTTTTGTAATTAATTAATTTTCGCATGTGGCATATGATTTTAACTGGTTATTCATCACCGTCACGTATTATTAATGGAGTTAAAACTGATATTCTTTTTAATCAATGGAATAGGGAAGAACAAGTAAATGCTCAATTGAATGCAAAATCTTTAAACTGCTTTTTCTGTGCTTTAAATTTTGAAGATTTTATGTTAGCATCCACGTGCACTACTGGTAAGGAAGTTTGGGATAAACTATACACCATATATGAAGGCACTAGTGAAATCAAGCAATCTAAGTTGAATATGTTAATGCATGATTTTGAATTGTTTTCCATGAAATCCTATGAGACAATCTTAGAGATGTATACTAGGTTTATTCAAATTGTAACATCATTATATACTTTAGGAAAGGAGTTTTCAAATTTTGAAAAAGTCAATAAAATTCTTCATTGTTTACTTGAAAAATTTGATGCCAAAGTTGTTGCTATTTGTGAATCAAAAGATTTGAATGATTATTCTATTGATAATTTGATTGGCTCACTCATTGCCTACGAGCAAAGTTTGGGTCAAAGACTTTTGGATGCATGTGAAATGATTGTTCTAAAAGCTGAAGATACGAAAAAAGATTGCTTAGTTGGTGACGAATGCAATGACTTTTCAAGCAAATCACAAAGCTCACCAAAGCATAAGCAAAAATGAAAAAAAGGTAAAAGTGGTAAGGATGTCCATATTTCTTCTGTTGTTATTTGCTTTCGATGCAGGAAGCCTGGACATATGAAAAATTAGTGCCCTAATTTAAAAATTCTTCCTACGAAAGAAAAGGGAAAGGCGAAGCAAAATTTAAACTGGGAAAATAATGAAAGGCAAAAATTCTCATGGGCAGATCTGGTTTTTGGAGCATCGGACCAGTAGAGAGATATTGGTTAAAAGCCTTTCGTGTTTTTGTGTTGTGTTTTTGTTTTTATATTTTTCATTTTTATTTTGTATTTTTATTTTATTTATTCTTTGAAATTTTTATTTTCGTAAAAGTTTTTCTCTGATCAACACACACATTCACTTTTTTAAAAATGAAATATCTACTTCCTATTTTTTCTTGAAATCTTTGGTAAGTTGTGTTTGACTTCTCTAAAACAGTCAGAGGAAGGGAACTCATGATTTTGTTTCTCTTTCTCTCTTCTTAAAGAGGTTATTTAACTTTTGATTCAAAATCTTCATTATATTTTAAATTGGATTTTGAAACTGATTTTTTTTCTCCCTACATTTTTTCTATCGCATAGGAATCTTTTGCAAGATTGTTGAATCCACCATAAAATTTTCTTAATCAAGTTGTTCGTGTTGTCAATAATTTGGGTTTACTTTAGTTTTAAAAATATAAGAAAGAAAGCATATTTTTTTAAAATAATTAAAAAAAAAGTGGCCAATGATGCCAAACCAAAAGAGGCGCAATGATGCCAAATTAAAAAAAAATACACAAAGTGTATTAAAATCAAAAGATGCTCAAAGATCCATTCAAGTGATAAAGGGCATAAAATGAGCCCACAAAAAAAAAATACTTATTTTTTCTTATACTACTAAAAACTTAAGAAAATCCTTGATATGTTCAAAACTTGTGCTTGAAAATCTTGGTTCCTTATTCAGCAATTCGTGCATTGATCTTCTATTAGATATGTTTTATGAAAGGAGTTTTAAAAAATTAATATTTATTTTTTCCGTTTATTCCTTGATTTGGATATTGAATTAAAAAGTTTTTTTAGCCTTTAAAAGAACTTGGCTTGGATTAACAATTTATGAATTTCTTACTTTTTCTGGATTTTGCGTTGTCAATCCAATTCTACTAAGTTTTTGATTAAAACCAAGAGGTAACTTTCTCATTTTAAGAATATTTGTTTTTCACTAGATCAGGGAACATTTTTTTTTCTTTTGTTCATTTTTTTTTGTGCCTCCTCTCTTTTTGATAATGTCAAAGGAGGAGAACATATTATTAAATTTATATGTTTTTTGTATCCTTTTTCTTTTTCAAAGAAATTAAAAAAAATTATCTCACCTATTTTTAAAGTATTATTCTAGTGAGGGGGAGATTAGGAGAAAATGTTTCCTATTTGCAAATTTAAATCATAATGTTTGCCATCATTAAAAAGGGGGAGATTGTTGCGGATCAATGATTTATGATTTTGATGATAGCAAACATTTTTATTTATCTACGACTACCTTATGTACTAACATTTCAGGTTCACATGATCGGACTGCAATTTGGAATCAGCTCAAGATTGAGTAGACTAGATCTGAGTTAGTTTGTACACTTTTTCCTTTCTTGAGTCAATTGTATTTATTGTGGCTCCTGATGCTTTGTAACGTATAAGAGTTTCTGACTATTCCCTAGAGTTTATTGTTTTTGGTAACATCATCCTGGACGATATTTATATCAGCCGGGACGATCTGTTCAAAAGCAGAAACCATAATTAGTGCATCCTCATTAAACCAGCCGTCATTATGCAAAACACATCGTCCTGGACGATTTTATATTGGCCAGGATGATAGGCTCAATTTAGAAAGAATCTGCTGCCAGATCTACTTATGAAATTCTTATTTTTGGTTATCGGCCTGGTGGATCGGCTTGGACTATAAAATATCATCCAGGACGATCTAGAGCAATTTTTCCTAAATAAATCTGGCAATTAAGGGAACAATTAATGGTGATTTCGTCCGGGCCGATCGCAAGATCATCTGGGCCGATTAGACATCGGCCAGCTTCATTTCAGGGCGATATTCATGACGATTTTTCTCATATTTGAACTAATCGGCCAGGACGATAAAGTCGGCAACTTGCATTAATGAGCTCATTTTTAGCTCTTCTATTTAAGCTATGACAAACTTTGTAAGTGTCTTTGACAGCCAGTGTAGCTTCGTTCTTGTGGGGAAAACTTGAAAAGAAAGCTTGAAAGGGAGTGAGAAATGGGTGAAGTCTGAGAGAGAGAGAAGATCCTGTAAGGGGGGACTCAAGGGAGTGTGGAGGGGGATTCCACATGGTTGCTCCGGCAGGCTTGCATCTTAATACCGTCAAATTCAGGGCTTGTCTTAAGGGAAGTTCACCAAAGAAGAAGTTCTCTTTGGTGTCAAAGGACCCAGCGACTCCGCCGCACTGGGGAAAGTGGAATTAGGGCTTCTCCGCCTAGCTGTGGGTGCTAAAGGAGAGACACTTATTTTAGTGCAATACTTGGAGGGTGCCTCCAAGGAGTGGACGTAGGTCAAGGTTTGACCGAACCACTATAAATCTGGTGTGTTCTTTCTTATTATTGCTTCCGCATTATTTTCTTCCGCACGTTATTTCTCTGTGGTGATTTTGGTTTGAGTTTTATCTTTGATTTTAAAGTTATCCAATTCACCTCTCTCTTTGTTAGCCTTGGGTCAGTTCTATAAGGCTTAACATCCCTAATAAACTTTCATACTCTGCCACACCGGGGAAGGTGGAAGTGATTTTGTAAGGGCTTCTCTACTTATTTGTGGGGGCTAAAGGAGAGACACTGAGTTTTGTGCAATACTTGGAGGGTGCCTCCGAGGAGTGGACGTAGGTCAAAGTTTGATCGAACAACTATAAATCTGGTGTGTTCTTTCCTTTATTATTTTTGCATTTAATTTTCGTACTTTGATTTTCTTTGTGGCGAATTCTCGTTTTGTTTGAGTTTATGTTTTGATCGTGAAAGATTTTTTTAACATACCCATTTATCTCTATCTTGGTTAACCTTGGGGTAGTTCATAAGGGCTTAACATCCCTAACGAACTTTCAGGAAAATATCGTGGGAGGCTGTGGGAGCTCTCTCACCAAGTCTCAGGAGCTGAGGATGCTTGGGGAGAGAGAGATTTCTAAAAGATCTTTCAATAGACCTAATTTTTGCTATTTAAACCCCTAACCCTATGATTAATGGCTTGGATTGAAACTTCAATGAATTTGGAGGGAAATTAGGGAGATTGACCATGGTTTGAATGAATCATCCATTAATAGGGCTTTAAATGCCTTAATAAGGTTTTAAATTGACCTAAATAGGTCAATTTGACCCGTTATAAGCTAAGATTGATCAAGTCAATGCTTGACTTGGTCAAACCAGTCAACTAGACCCATGAAATGGAGGGTTGGGTTGAATTGGATTTGATTTAGGTTTCTAATGGGTCTAAGTGGGTCAAATTGACCCATGTAGGACTTGGGTTGACCAAGTCCATATTTGACTTTGTCAAACCAGTCAACAAGACCCAAAGGAGGTGAGAGATTGAGCCAAGAAGGTTCAAATTGGATTTAAAATTAATAAAAAGAAGTTTTGGTCAATTTGGGTCAACCCTGGTTGACCTGGTCAACCAGGTTTACCCAGAACTTGGGTCTGGGCTCAACAGACTTAGATTGACCTATAAAATCCAATGGAGGGGGTATAGGAGACTGGCTTGGTCAATTTGACCAAGTCAACTCTTTTGACCATGGCTCTAAGGGAAAATAATGTCAACAAATTGACCTCCAACAGGGGCGGTGAACAAACTAATGAACCACACGTGTTGGCATTGACCGAATGTGATAAATAAAGTAGAGTAAGGAGCACAAGTAAGGTAGCGCTAAAAAGGTGGAGAAAAGTAGAGAGCTCTTCTCCTGGCTTTACCCTAAAGCAAGGGCAGAGCCTATAAGAGAGTGAAGAGCACTAGTACATAAGTAAGGTGTCACCAAACGGTGAACAAGTAGCGGGATCTTCTCCTGATCTTACCCTACAATAAGAGAAGAGCCAAGGAAAGAACCTAAGTAAAGGTAGTAGAGAATCATCAAAAGGTGAAAAAGTAGGGAGGGTTTCTCTCCTTGTCTTACCCTGTATTGAGGGCAGAGCTGAAGAGAGAGCCAAGAGTAAAGTAATAAAAGTCTATCTGCCTGGCCATATCAAAATAACATGATAGAAGGTGAAGGGGTCCCGTCTCTTCCTGATCCTTTTAGAACAGTATATTAGGGTGACTCGGTATTTGTCTGACCAGTCTGACCATATCAGGACAGTGGGATAGAGGGTTAAAGGATCCCATCTCCTCCTGATCCTTTCAAAACAGTGGATTGAGGTGACCCAATATTTCTGCCTAACCTCAGAAAAAAGTGAATAAGCCACAAAAGTGGAAGCCTGCCTAATCTTTAATAGGACATCCGGAGTAAAAGGGTGGTGAGGAACACCTCCCAGTGACTCTATTGAGCTCTCTCAACCAGGTAACTAAAATCGACTGCCAGTCTGACTATATCAGCACAGCGGGGTAGAAGGTAAAAAGGATCCCATCTCCTCCTGATCCTTTCAAAATAGTGGATTGGGATGACCTAACACTTCTGCCTGACCTCAGCAAAAAGTGAATAAGTCACAAAATTAGAGGCCTACCTAGTCTTTAATAGGACATCCAGGGTAAAAAAGTGGTGGTGAAGAATTCCTTCCACGTGCTTTGTTAGGCTCTCTCAAATTGGTAAGCTTTAACATCTGCTCAACCAGATTAGCCTTGCAAATGAGGAAGGGCTCAATACTCACTTTCTCCTATCGGGAGTAGTGGATAAAGAGTCAAGATATGGTGCCTGCTTGATCACAATAGGACACTCAGAAAGAAAAAGAGTGGCGAGGAATGCCTTCTAGGGGCTCTATTAGACTCTCTCAACCAAATAAGTAAAACTAACTACCTATATGTTAGTATCGAAATAGCAGGGTAGAAGGTGAAAGTCATCTCATTATCAACCTGACACAGATCCATATAGGGATGTGAGGGAAAAAGGAAAGGTAAATGGAAGAATTCTAAGGGTAGAGTTATCTAAGGAATCCCAAACTAGCATTTTGGTAACCACAAGGTAGAGGATAAATCGTCATGACCATGAGTATCCAAATGCCTTCGGGATCTCTTAGAGAACCCTAACCCTACACAAAAGGGGAGGAAGATATCAGAATGATGTCTCCCGAGAAAGCTGGAAGATATACACCCTCAGTAGAGTGTGCAAAGGGGCAGTCTCATTCCAAGGAAGTAAAAAAAAACTGAAGTAGCGAGGGGGCACCTCTGCTATAGATAATAGGACTAAGCCTAGTAGAAATAATCATCAAGGGAGCTATAATGGTAAACACATACTAATTGATGGGGACCCTGTAGGAAGTAGAATTAAAATCAACGCATCCAAAGGCCCTCTCTAGTTGCTAGAGTCGGGTCGCAATGGAAAAATAAGTGGTAGAAGAAACTGAAGAGCTGACTTTCTGCTAGAAAAATAAAGCTCAAGAAGAGGTGACAACAACACCTAGGGTATGATGCTCCATATCACTGACTAGGAAAGAGAGGACTGGAGTAGCGAGGATACACACTCGCCACTAAAGAAAATAACTCTGAATAGAACAAATAATCATCTGAAGCTCACAATGGTAACATCTGAGATAAGATGTACTACATCACAACTAAGAAAATAACTCTAGGTAGTAAGGGGACACACTCACTATTGAGGATAGTAATCATGAGTGAGATCAATGATCATCAAAAGGTCACAATGGTAACACCTACCCTAACTAGGTAGGAACCTGTGAGGAGTAAAAGCGACACTACCACATTCATATAACTACTCTGGTAGCTCAGAGCAATGTATGAATGGGAGAGTGGGTTGCCAAAAGAGGGTAAAAGGGGATTGATCTTTCCTTAAAAAAATCCAAACCCATAAGACAGTGATGTCGACACCCAGGACGTACATGATGTACCATATCACTGACAAAGATAATTAAAACTATGAAAGCTCATACCTAGATAGATATGCATTCATCCTTGAGGCTAACACCAAGGTGACTCAAAGAAGAGGAAAGAAGAAGAACTTTGAGGAACTTGTGCTCTTAGAGAGTATTACTGGGTTCCTCTTATGATAAGGGCAACCAGTTTTTCTCTACTAAGAGTTTCCCTCTTTTTTATCATATGTATTTTTTTTCTATTTTATGTGTTCACAATCATAGATTTAGATTATCCCATACTATCGAAGGTAATATATAGTAGAGGGAATGTTTACAATATCCATGAGTTACTCTTAGTATGAGAATATCCTCTAATGATTGGAATACAAAGAGAGGGAATTATGATTGGTTTTGATATCCCAGACCATGTTTGTCACATGAATAAAACTAGGGAAAGAAATTATACAGGATCTTGTAAGGAAGTGAGCTATTGGTTTTGATAACCCAGACCACATTCAACTCATGTGAATGAATTGAGGAGCACAATCTTAGCAAAACTAATGTAGAAATAAAATCCAAATTGGGATAGAGGATCAATATTACCACTCCTGGCTAACATAGGATGGTATGGACCCAGTATCTCATCTCCAAAGGATCTAAACTAATGACTTTGACATCTCTGATCACATTCAACTCATATGAATGGACTGGGGGCTACAACTATCAGAGGAGGACTGATAGGAAGAAGAAATTCATATAGGAATAGTGGATCACTATTACCACACCTTACTAACATAGAAGGGTGTAAACCTAGTATCACATCTCAAAAATCGACTTGAATAATTAGTTTTGATATCCCAAACCACACTTGGGGTGATAAGTGAAATTGGGGAGCTAAGCCCTATAAATGGGAGAACAAACTAACATTCTATGCACCAGCACCAATATGATTGGTGTGCATAGACAGAAGTACAAACATCCCTATGACATATTAATGTATCACCTTTAAGGATAACCTTATACTCTTCATAATGAACATCGTATGGTAGAGGATAAATCATTATGGCTACACAGACTGTCAAAAATTAAAAAGGATCCTTTCAGGGGGTACATATACAGAGGAATATCTACAGGCAGTAGGGAGGCTCCCCTGTGATGTATTAGACTCAGGCATAGTACTTTTTTAAGTACTGCCCGTTGAAGACAGGCATAGTGTGAATGCTATTTGCATCAGCAAGTAGGTAGACACTACCTTCATAAACTTGCTCTACAGCGAAGGGGCCTTCCCAAATAGGCTCAAACTTACCACTTTTATGCCGACGCAAAATGATAGGCCTACACAAAATAAGAACTAGACTGCCTACCCATAAAGTACGGGGTCTAACAAGGCAATCATGTGACCGAGCCATTCGAGCTTGGTATAGCTTAAGGTTTTGATAAGCTTGTAAATGAAGCTCCTCTAAATCATCAAGCTCTTCCAACCTTATTCGGACATTATCTTTATCAGATATATTATAACTAATTACTACAAAAAGTTAGGGGAGGACTACTTCAACTCCAAAAGCTAAAGTATATGGGGTGAACTGAGTAGAAGTATGGTAGGTAGTCCTATAGGCCCATAATGCTTTAGGTAACTTTTCATGTCATTCTCTTTTATTTACAAAAAGGATTTTCCTTATAATTTGTACAAGAGTTTTTTTAAATATCTCTGCCAAACCATTGGCTTTGGGGAAGTAGATCAAAGAGTATCTTCAATTGATGTTATGACGGCGGGCAAATCTGACAATTTTGGTGCTTCTAAAAGACGGGCCGTTATCAGAGATTATACGAAGCAAAATTCCAAAGCGATAAATAATGTTATCGCAAAAGAACCATATCACATTTTCTAATTTAATCTCTTTTAGTGGGACATCTTCTGCCAATTTAGAAAAGTAATCAATGGAGATTAAAATAAATCTATGATCCTTAGAAGAAGGAGAGTCTATAGGACCCACTACATCCGTGCCCTAGCCCTCAAATGGCCAAGATGATACAATTTGGTGCAACAGATTAGGGGGTTAGTGAATAACCATGCTATAAATCTGGCACTGGTGGTACCTTCTAGCATGCTTCATACAATCACGGATCATGATTGGTAGGGCTGCAAACGAACCGAGCCAAGCCGAGTATGTGAGTGTTCATGTTTGTGTTTGTTTAACATTAGCTTGTTCATGTTTGGTTCATGTTTGATTCGAGATTTATTATTTGTGTTCATGTTTGGTTCGTTTAATTTAAGGGTGTTCATGTTTGGTTCATGTTTGGTTCATGTTCGTTTGTTTAGTGCTTATCGAGCTTTAAACAAGCTATGTTCGTGAACATATTTTGCAAACAATTTATTAAACATGCAAACCTTAAATTTGTTCATGAACATCCTAAACAAACAACCTAACAAACATGGACAAATATGAAATGTTTCTTGTTCATGAAAGTTTTTATATTATGTATATTTATCAATTTTATAATAACATATTATTTAAGTTTTTATCGAACCCTAATCGAGCTTTTTATCGAGCTTGTTCATGAACATCAACTGATCTTGTTCGCGAACATAAACGAGCTGAACGCATTAGTGTTCAAGCTTGTTTATTTAAGAATCGAGTATTTAAAATATTGTTCAAGTTTGTTTGTTAGTTAATTAAACGATCACGAACGAGCTTTAATCGAACCGAACAACGAGTAGTTCGTCGAACGTTTGGTTCGCTTGCAGCCCTAATGATTGGCCAGTAGTAGCCAAGGTGTTTAATTATGCCTTTCATTTTAGGTTCGGACTGATGGCCACCACAAAGCCCTTCATGTATCTCTCCCATGACTTTATGAGCCTTTTCTTTATTAAGGCAACGCAACCACATTTGGTCAAGAGAGTGTCGATATAAGGTATCATTTATATAGGTGAATGATAGAGTTCTCTTTCTAATTTGAGCGACAAAAAATCTATCTTCCGAAATCCTACCATGCTTCAAGTATTCTATGAAGGGCACTCTTCAATATGACTCATCAATAACAAACACTATGAGGGTCTGATCAGAAGAAGACAAATTTATAGGGCGCAGAGCTTGACGATACTGGACAACAATAGATACGAGGTTTCTAGTAAGGACAGCTAACTCTTTTTCTATCTTGGCCAAGGAGTCTGCTTTTCTATTTTTAGACCTAGGGTTCTTGACCAAAGTTAGTTCTTTTATTAAGCACAAGAGCTCTATTATTTTATTATGATAGGAGAAGAGCTCAGGCTTAATTACTTTGTAGACTCAAGCTACTTGATTTATTATTAGTTGGGAGTCTCCAAATATTTTCATATGCGTAATATTTATCTGAATGGCCAACTCAAGCCCAAAAATCAGAGCTTCATACTCAACCTCATTATTAGTATGAGGTTCTGATAAACTATATGAGTACCGTAGAGTATAACCTTCAGGGGATACAAAAATCAGGCATAAATATACCCTAACTATAGGAGTTTTGTATAGATTTAAGGCTTTAACGGATGATGCACCATCAAAGTAAAAACTCCCATGTAGGGGACTCCTATTCTTTTACGCTCATGAGTAGTTCATCAGGTAGATCATCATTGAGTGGGGAATCATCAGCGATTAGGTGATCGACTAGAAAGTCAGCTAGAGCCTGTCCTTTGACGGCCCGCTAAGAGATAAAAGTAATATCAAATTGCAGTAGGATCATAGACCATCATGCTAGACGACTTGAAAGGGTTGAATGGGTCATCAAGTACTATAAGGGGTTGACTCAAGAGATCAGATTGATCTTATATGATAACATATAATGCCTAAGCTTTTGTACTACTAAGATTAAGGCTAAATATTATTTTTCCATCGCTGGGTACTTAAGCTCTGCAGGTATTAGTCATCTCCTAAGGTAATACAAGGCATTCTCCTTGCCTTCCTCTTCTCTTGAGCCAATAATGCACCTAGCGACTCATCCGGGGCCGTAGTGTAACGAATCAACGGCCTACCTGGGAACAGTGCAGCTAAAATAGGGGTTTCATCAGGTAGCACTTTACACTCATCCTAGTGGAATCAGACATCCTTCTTCACCAGGCTAGCGAAGGGATGAAACCTACCAGAAAGGTTGGAGATAAATCTCAATAAGAAAGTAAGTTTACCCTAAAAGGATCTCAACTGGGTAAGACTATTAGGGGGTTTTAAATCCACTATAGGTCTGATCATAAAAGGATCTATCTCAATGCCATGATAGCGGACAATAAATCCTAAGAATTTTTTTGCACTGACTCCAAATGTGTATTTTAAAGGATTCATTTTCAAATCAAACTTGCGTAGGCGTTAAAAAATGATTCATAGATCTCAAAGGTGATCTCCACGGACATTGCTTTTGACCACCAAATCATACACATAGCTCATGTATCATCTCATCGAAGATAACAGTGATAGCACGTTGATAGGTGGTCCTAACATTCTTGAGACTGAAGGGCATCACCTTATAACAAAATACACCTATAAGTGTTCGAAATGCAGTGAAATTCTCATCCTCGGGGTCCATCTTTATCTGATTGTAATCAGATGAACCATTCATGAATGATAAAATGCTATGGGATGATGCAATATCCATCATAAGCTCGGGATATAAAAATAAAAATCATTCTTAGGACAAGCCTTATTCAAATCACGAAAGTCAATATAGACACGTATCTATCCATTCTTCTTCTGGATTGGAATAATATTAGCAAGCCAAGTAAAGTACTTCTCTTCCCTAATGAACCCAGCTTCTATAAGTTTCTTAGTCTCAGCGATTACCTGCTGTTCAATCTATAATCTCATCCTACAAGGTGCTTGTTTAGCAAGGATAGCATCAGGCTTAATGGTCAATTTATGGACTGCTACCTCTGGGTTTAGACCAGGCATCTCAATGTAATTCCAGGAAAAATAATCTCTAAATTCTGACAACAACTTGATGTATTCTTGAGCCTTTGAATCAGACAGTATGGCACTATGAATGATAGGCCTAGGATCTGACTCATTGCCTAAGTTAACCTCATATAGTTCATCCATAGCAGAAGTGACGCCATCTTCAAACTCTTATGGAGCATCAAGGACTCTATCCTCGCCACTATTCAGGTCTTCTTCACTGGCAAGAGAAATAACTAGATAATAATAGGAGACAGCATGAATGTTGGTATTATTAGATTAATTCAATTTGATATAAAATGCACCTTCTAGGCCTCAAGGGAAGTCAATTTGTCAATCACGGGCTTGATGTAGAGCTTATTTATCAAGCCAAGTGGAATGAATGAGACCCCATTCTATAAAAATCTCTATAACAAGGGAAAAGTAATGATGGGCACTCTTAACTTCTATACCCATAGTGGTCTCCTCCAGATCCTGGCTCACAGGACCTAGTGGGGCACCTATACTTCGGGGTGAAGAGGCACACTCCTTGGATCGTGTTGGCCCAAATGTTTCTTACATATGAGGTATTGAGCGTTTACTAGTCCATAGTGAACTATCATCACTATTGGAGGGAGTGTCAGAAGGACTTTGACAGGAATCCTTAACTCCTATCTCATTTATTTGTTGGGGAGAGGGCTGTCAACTAGTAGTCTGACATCGAAAGTCCTCTTCTTCATTTGAATTAAGGTCAATAACCGATTCACCCTTGGGTATCAGGTGACTATGAAAGGAAGGACGTGAATCATAACCATCGGAACCTAGAGGTGATGAAGGAATTGAATGATGAAGGACATTGATCATTTCATCATCTGAAGAGTCAGACTTGACAGTCAAAGAAGAATTGTAAAGGTGAGGGGAAGGAGGAGTCCAAGTGTCGTAGTTTCGTGGCTCGCAGGTTAAACCTCGACCTCTACCTCATCCACCCCTACCTCTACTAGGGGGAACATCGTGCCTCACTGCAAACTAAAAAGGATCTCTATCATAATGTGCAGTAGAAACACCTACATCAATACTAACTTGTGATGAACGTTGTATTGGCAATTATATAGGAGCCTGTGTAGGTGGCTGCATAGGACCTTGTACAATACTAGCGGGTATCACTGGTGACTAAGCAAGTGGAGGTATACGAGTCTTCTAAGATACATAATACTCGACATCATCATAAATAGAGACCTCATGCACAAAAAAGGGTTGTGTATCTTTAGGAATGGTATACTCGATATCATTCCTCATAAACTTCATATATCAGTGCAAGGTGGAGGGCACCATTCCATACTCATGAATCCAAGGCCTTCCTAAGAGAGTCCTGTATGAAGTGTCAGCCTCAAGTACATGAAATTTTGCCTCAGTCAGAAAATCTCCAAACTTCAAATGTAGGGTAATGGACCCTAGAGCGCACTGGCCTTGGTCATTGAAGCCTTTCAATATAATCTTATATGAAGTGAGCTTCAAATAGCCTAAGGAGAGGCCCTTTAAAGTTTCATGAGTAAGAATATTTACTGAAGCCCCTGGGTTGATGAGGACCCTGTTCAACTCATAACTATTTAACTTCAGTAGTAACATGTAAGGGATGATTGTGCTCAGTTGTCCCTAAGAGTAGATCACGATTCGAAAATGTAATGCATGGCTTTTGTTTAAAATGGCATGCATCCCCTACAGATTCAGAAAAAAAAAGGCTTGATAGGACTCTGGTTCGAGTAGTGCTTTTACCAATCTCTCTCTCAAGTTAGGGGACATCATCAGAGCATCGTAGATACTAAGAAGGGAAGAAATTTTTCTTAAGTGAGCCAACACATTATAATCAACATCTGATTGAGGGCCTTTCCTTTTCTCCTTAGACTACTCTTGGGAGGAAAAGATGGGAACGTCCTGCTGAGTGACTATATTTTTATCTTTTTCTTTTACATTTTTAGCCAACCATGGTGGCCTGTGTTAGCTCTAAGGAAAGTGCATGGAGTGGGGTCTCGGATTCATCACTCAAATTCATGTAATAACCACCCTCTAGAATTACAAAGACTAGTTCATCTTCATACTCAGATTCATAATTACACACAGAATTATTTTCATCACAAGAGATATATAAGACATGAGAAGAATGAGTACTAGAAGAAATTAAAGTAAAATTAAAAGGTACAGAAGACTAAAAGAAGCTAAAATCATCTTCTTCTATTATTACATCATCAATAGAAGGGAGAATAAAGTCGTTCAGCGTAAGTGTTAGAAGGGGGTCTGTCTTCCCTTCTGAGGTTACAACAATCTTTTTTCTTTCATACATTTTTCTAGTATAAGTAAAAATAGAAAAAAGAAATGTGCTCATCTGGCACTACAACAGAAGAAGAAGAAGAGAAAAGTGCTGGCGTAGTAACTGGAGCGGCAACTATCGACTTGGCCTGGGGAGGCCTCCTCTCAACTGCCTCTAAACTCTATACAGCTTTTTTGATCATCTGTTTGGTCTTCCTGGAGAGTGTTAACTGCCACTCTCCCTTAGAACTACGGGTTGACCTACTATTACTGCCCTGACTGTAGCTCTGACTGTCACTGTGGCTAGAACTGCGGCTGGGATTGGAGATCATCTGAATTGTTTGAGTAGCTTTGCCTAAAGGCTGTACTAAATCACTATCCTGTAGATGTATCTTCCCACTGGCCATGAGCCTCTCTATCTTATCCTTGAAGATAAAGCAATCCACCAAAATATGCCCGATTTATTTGCAATAGGGACAATAGAGTGGGTGATCTGTCTATCCCTCCTCCTCCACTCTATTGTTATTTAGGAATGTTAGGATATTCTTCTTAGTAAGAAATTTAAAGATCTTCTTCACACTTTCCCTTTTGAAAGGGTATTCCTTACTAAGCTTCTCTGGTAGGTACTGCTGACTCTCTGGAGTCCTACGGAAGGGTGCTGTAGACTAACTCGATGTATAAGACTCCTGCGATGGTGTTGAATTGCCTAAGGACATCTTGCCCTTATCTTGTGGTCCATAGGTATTCTGTACCTCCCCTTTCCTAGGTGGAGGTGCCCCTAAAGACTCCTGATGCTGAGGTCTACGCTGAGGTTAACTCTTAACCTTAGAAGAAACTGCATCGGGTATGCTATCCTGCAAGCTGACTAACTTTGTGAATAACTTCTGGAAGGTTCGTATACTGAATCCCTTAAGGTATGGTACTATCAGACCATCTATATTCTTCAGCAAAATCTCTGCTGCATGCTGCTCCTACAACTGGGGCTCATACTATAGGCTGAGATTTCTTCATCTAACTATGTAATCCTATAGTGGCTCATAAGGATGCTGTCTAGTAACCACTAACTCTCCTACTGTGACCCAGTGCTCTGCACCGATAAACCTTTATATAAACAGATGCTCCAACTCTACAAAGGTCCAGAATGAGTTGTTGGGGAGGACGGTGTACCAAACAAACATCACTCCAACCAAACTACTAACAAACATCCTCAACATCAAAGCATTGTTCCCACCTATGTTGCAACATATAGCCCAGTACTGAGCCACATGCTCTCTCGGGTTCCCAAGCCTATCGAATACCCTAAATCTAGGGGAAACAAAACCAGGAGGTAGGGATCCTACACATACTCAACAGGGTAAGGATGCCCTCTACTAACAACCTCTCTAGTCTTCTTGGAGAAAATTGCCTACTCTACCTTATGAGCTATCAAATCCTAAATCTAACCTGCTGATAATTGTGTTGGCTAACTCTGGACTACTGTAAATGCTGTAGGAATTACCCTCTAGACCTTATTCAGTCTCACAGAGTCTAATACTATTAGTTGTACTACTGGCTCATCTTTAGAAGTGATAGGGGTACCTGTACCCATCATCTGGGGTGTAGCCCCCAAGAAGTCAATTGGGAAGTCATCACTGCCATGGCCTTGGCCATCTCGGCCATCTGAGCCTGTAAGTGTAAGACTGTGTCATTTGTAGTTACTGATCTCGAAGATCCTCCTGCCTTGGGGTCTCCTTACTCATTCTGGTCCTTGGGCTTGTTCTACTTGTCTAAGTGACCTCGATGTGTAATCACACAGACCCAATGTATTGGTACATCTTCATCTGACTCATCTCCTAGCATGTCATCCTCAGAGAAGGCCTGTCAGAGTATCTCTATATAGGGACTCATAGGAGAAGTAATCTTATGAGGGTTGGGAACTAAATCTATCTTAACTCAGTCTGATGACCCATCAAGAGAATCTACTATATCCACATCACAAACCATCGGGATTGCCTCGGACCAAGAAGGAACTACTACAACCATCTGATCTACTATACACTCTGGCTGAACTACCTCTGCCAATGGTACTGCCTCAACTAGTCATACTATCTCCACTTATTATATTGGCTTGATAGGGTGTCTGTCTGTTAGCATCTCCAAACCCACCTACTACAGCGGGGCTCCATATGGGTAATTAGCTACTGAGGGGCTACCACAACTAAATTGATCTGGGGCTGAGCAGGTTCTCGCTGCTGTCTCTGTCCATGACGACGTGGGCGTCATCCAACAGTAGGGGTAACTGCCGGCGGTTTAACAACTGGAGCTGTATTAACTGACTGTTGAGGTGGCTGTCCTCTCTACCACTTATACCTATGTCTTGTAGTCTATCTCTGTAACTGAAGAGTAACATGAGAAATCTGCTAGATTAACTTCTCTCGACTAACAGGCCCTCTACCACGTTCTAGGCAGACGATGCTCCGAATCCTTTAAGAGATGGCTCAAACACCAGCATCCCTGGGGACCCTAGCTCGGGGTAGAGTAGTGGTGATAGGAGGGGCCTCCGTAATGTTGGAAACATCCTCCTCATCCCCATTGTGTGTCAATAGAGAGAAGAATCCTTCTTGGATCGCCTCTATCTCAGGAGCAACTACTACATTTGGGGTGGGTGCAATTGAAACTGTTCATGGTCTCCAGTGTATGGGAGCCACTCTTCCATCTGCTGCCTATCTTCCTCAGATGCAGCCAAATAAAGTCTCCTATTTCTATTCCTTCTGGCCCTTCTTCCAAGGCCAGAGGTAGAGGAGGAAGGAACATCTGAACCCACTGCCTTGGCGGTAGGGGGAATAGGAACAACAAAAAGAGTTGGGGACTGCTTGGCGGTCTCAGGGTGAGAGAGCTGAGAAAAAAATAGAAACTTAATGAGAAGAAGGCGAAGGATCCTCGATCTAGGCAACCCTCTTCTTAGTGGAAGTGGGAGGGGGAACCCGAACTTGAGGAACCTTTATTAGAATAATGGGGGTAACAATAGTAGGCTTCTAGCGCTGAGGGGCCAGAGCAACCTATGCAATAGGTGTAGTAGTCACTAGCCACCTAACCGTTGGACAAACTGGGGAAACAGGGAGTGGCCTAAGAACTTGTCGCCTAATTATAGGGTGCACTGGCTGCGCAGGAACGTGAATGGGATGAGCAGGTGCTTGGGTTGTCTGCCAAGTAATTGGATGACCAAAGGGATGCATGGTTGCACGTCCTCTCCTCTGGAGAGGAGAGAATGCAGCATCCTCAACAGGGGTGGGTCTGTCAAGGGCGATGAATGCCGAGTCAGCGAAGGAACCAAAAGTGTTTCCTCCAACTAGGGGACTAATAAGCAGAGACTCAAGAAGAGTCACCTGTATGTCTGAGCTGAAGCTAAAAGTCATAGAAGGTGCAAAAAAAGACATGGCACTACTACCAAGAAAAGAAAATTTGAAAAGTTAGTTAGAATTGAAATCATGAAAGAAGGAATGAATAAGAATGGATAAGGGACAGAATAGCCTACTAGGCTGGAAAGAAGTAGAGTAGGGAGAGACCCCAGCTAAGAGGAAGAAATCCTAACTAAGGAAAGACCCTAACTAAGAGTGGGATGGACTTAATCTAAGGAGTACCAATCGTGAAGTACACATAAGAAAAGATAATATATGATCTAAATATGGAGAGAGAAATTGGTCCCATTGTGTTCGCCAAAAACCTGTAGACCTCTAAAAGGACACCGCTATGGCTGCAAGATTATAGACGGGAATACGATCACACCTACCTTGAGGGAGACGATCACAGGCCTTCATACTCCTCGTAAATGGGCCGATGGAAGGGCAGATTAAACCATACATATGATTAACCATGGAGGATAGTGGCTCTCGCCTACGCATCCCGATGCATAATAATATGCATAACCTGATCACAATCACGGGTTTCCCCCACCTGATACATCAGCTCGAGTGGGATTTAGTAGTTGTGGAATTTAGTTTTCCATGGGCACAAGCCCCCGTGGTTAATTACATCTCAGGCCGGAGCCTAAAAAGACTCTCGATTAAGGATCATATATTATCCTTTCCAAAATGGGATTGGCATATAGGGCTAAGATTAGGAAGTGTGATTCAAATGGAAAGAAATGGATCAAATGGCTCAGTCAGCATGCATGGTTTACACCAGTATTCAGAGGGACTAAGGCAGTGAGAAGAAATTGGAGAAAAGAAGATCAAGCATCCAACACATATATGAGAGAAAGAGGGAGGTGGCATCATCCATGTGATGCATATAAGTAAAATTTATAATCCCTAAAGAGAAAGGATATACCTACTATTTAGGCATACTATGAGACCGAATATAGTAGCCTTGAATCTTAAATCTAAATTGGGTTTAGTGTTCTACACACAACACTAAAACCCGTGTCCTAACTAATGTAGTGCAAAACCTGGACTTATCACAGCCTGGATTGGGGAGCCAGCTAATCACCTAATCGATTCAAAACTATGCAGTCCGATCATTTATGAAAGATGGGTGGTGGCTTAGTTTTCGAAAGTTAAGGCTGACATCTAGAGAGTTTCCTAATTGGCCTTGTACTTATGTTGGGTAAATGCTCCTAGAGCTAATGCAATTAAAATTTTAATTTAATTGATTTCTAATATAATGCTTGCTAGCTGAAGGCTTAAAATCATATATGCATAAGACTCTAAAAATAGGCTTATAGAAAATAAATTTTTAGAAAAGACTATGAAAGTTCATTAGGGATGTTAAGCCCTATAGAACTGGCCCAAGCTAACCAAGAGAGGGGGGGGGGGGGGGTGAATTGGTATTTTAAAAATTTCTTTTCTCAAAAAATGAAAATTGCATAAACCAAAATCACACCACAAACACAAATGCGGAATTTAAAAGTGCGGAAGCAAGAAAATAAGAACACAGAAATTTATAGTGGTTCGGTCGACTCGACCTATGTCCACTCCTTGGAGGCACCCTCCAAGTATTGAACTACAAAACATGACTCTCCTTTAGCCCCCACAGCTAGACGAAGAAGCCCTCACAAGAACCTCCTTTTTGCCACCCCGACAAGGCAGAGAACCTACCTCCTTTTGCTTCCTCTTGAAGCTGGCAGAGAACCACAACCAAAAGCTAACTCCTTACCTCTACCGACCCTTCCATGGATGAGAAACTCCAGACGAAGAACAAGCAGAGCGATCCTTGAAGCAACCCTTGTGAATTCCCTCACAAGCTCCCCCTCACAAGATCCTCTCTCTCTCCCTCTCTCTTTTTCTCTCCTCAAGGTCTTCTCAAGTCAAGGCAGCAGCCAAAGGTCTTAAAAATGTTGAACAAGAGCTCTTAAATAGAAGAGCTTCAAAGGAGCTCATTAATTGCAAGTAGCCGACTTTATCGTCCAGGCCGATATGGACATCGGTCTGGCCTATCAGTATAAATCCCACCAGATCGGCCAGAGCATTGCCCTGGATGGACTCCTGGATGATTAAAATTTGGCTTGATCATCCCGGGCGATCGTACGATCGTCCTGGCCGATCAGTTTAAATCAGAGGCAAATCATCCTGAGCATCACCCTGTTTTTGAGCTGGCCGATATTTATCGTCCTGAAGTAACTTAAGGTTTTTGACTAGATCGTCCTGGCCAATCCTGATATCGTCCAGGACAATATGATCGTATCTATAATCCTTAATTACTCCCTTGATTTCCTGATCAATTAAGACATAATTTGGTAATTTTGTCTAGGCCGATCCGTTGATCGTCCTGGCCGATAATTTAAAAATACAGTATACCTTAATTGTCTATGGTGGCTACTTCTTTCTGTTTTGAGCTTATCGTCTTGGTCGATACACGTATTGTCCAGGTCGATATGTTAATGACGGCTGCCTTAATTAAGAATCCATATTTAGACTTTCTATTTTAAGCCTGATCGTCTAGGCCGATATAAATATCGTCCTGGCCGATATGAGCAAAAATAGAAATTCTTAGTCTCTCAAGTGTGTGTGTGTAGGATTACTTAGCATTAGTCTCTTTGACCATTATAAGTAGACTCAAAAGAGAAAAACAAAAGTACAGACTGACTCAACCCTAATCCTACGCAATCTTGAACTGGCTTCTTCTTGATCGTCCGATCTTCGATTCTTGAAAAGTTAGAAGCAACAAGTAGTCCAAGAGAAATAGTGTTTGTCAATCATCAAAACATAAGCCATGAAAAATTGATTTACAACAATCTCCTCTTTTTTGATGATGGCAAACACAAGTAGGAAAAATTTAAAAAAAATTTCATTAGAATTTCAAAGTTACAAACTCCAAACCCAACAGCTTTTTCCTACCACACCCTACTCCCCCTTTTGTCATCACAAAAAGAGGGTCCAGATACAAAAGAAAAACACCACAACAAACAAAGACTAATAAAGCAAACTGCTACAAAAAACAGGAAACAAACAACAAAAAGCGCAGACTAAAAAAATGAGAGATCCTGATCATCTGATGGAGGTGGTGGAGGTGGATGCTGAAAATAGCTGGCAAGTGTGGTGAACTGAGCATTAAACCAGGCGATGTCCTGGTCATGCTGCTACTGCTGGTGAGTAAGGAAACTGTCAAAACGGGCTAAATCCTCAGTGCAGTGCTGCTCGTAGCGGGCAATGTCCTCAGAGTGTTGCTGCTCCTATGCAGCAACGTAGGCGTCAAAACGAGTCTCGCATCGATCAAACCTCTTAATCAACTGATCAACCGGAGAGTTCTAGTTGAGAGGAACAGGGTCAGGAAAGGGAGCGGGAGCGGGAGCCTCCTCCTCTCTAGCCCCCCGAGGTTCCTCAAGGTGGAGACGAGTACTGTGAAGGGTACTGAAGGAACTGTTTGAGTAGAAGAGGATTGGGAGGTCGGGAGGTGTAGGATATTGGAGTTGATATTTGGTTTCAAGGACATACGCTATGATGTGTCCTAAGGCTAGATTGGGTTTCCTCTTATGACCTGGATCGTGAATTGTGGTTAAATTATCAATGTACTGAAAGAGCAAGTCGGCAGTATTAAATTCTCTATGAGCCATGATGTAGAAAGTAGTCAGGAAAAGTAAATGGGTGATGTGGATTCCATCACCGGCTTTTGGAATTATGGAGGTGCAAAGGACATGTTGGATTGTCCTAGCATCTTTGACTAAAGAGCTAGTCTCTCCAACATGAAAAGGTGCATTGGTCTGGCGAAGGAAGTGATTTATCGTTGACCAGTCAAAGTCAGGATCTGAAGCAATTAAGTGCAGCTTATCCCCGGTGGTGGATAGATGTAAAAGATCAACACAATCCTGATATGTGATTTCGACAGGGTGTCTATTCACATGGGAGGTCAGGGCTGTGAAAGTAGGGTTGATGCAAAGATTTGCAAAAAATTCAAAAAGAACCTCAGTATGAAAAGGAAAGGCGAGAGAAAGAATGAAGCAAAATGAAGTGTGAGAAAAGAGATCCATTATCGGATATGAAATGTGGGCAGGATTGATGATTCTAGAGACAGTTATCCCACACTCTTTGTAGCGACGGTAGGCAGCCTGATCCTCTGCCTCCCTGAATCGAGGGTCTAGAGTGGCCCTCGAGGAACTCCCAGAAGCTTGTCGAACACGTTTCACACCAGCCATAGAAAAGAGATTAGTAAGAAAACACAAGAGGAGAAAGGGTGAAAAGTGAAAAACCATGGTTGGAACGGCCATAATTTAAAGAAATGGCCATATCGTCCTGGCCGATCGCAGAAACGTCTAGGCTGATATGGCACAATAATTGCGTACAGGCCGATTGGTCAAAAAGACGGTCCAATCGTCCGGGCCAATAAGATATCGGCCAGGCCGATTAGACACAGGTGATCGACCTGAGGAGTCAATCCGGATGACCGTTAAAAAAGCATATCGTCCGGGCCGATTAGGTGTATCATCCAGGACGATGCACAATAATTGATCGTACCGGCCGAAGTTAAAATGTTTTAAATTCTTGCCACGTGTATCGGCCAGGCCGAACAGTGGATTGGCCAGGACAATTGTCCAATAATGGATCATCCGGGGCCGAATTTAAAGATCAAAACGTGCTGACACGTGGATCGTCTAGGACGATCCAGTGTATCGGCCAGGAGGATGCACATAAATTGCATCGGCCAGACGAAATATTCTATCGGCCAGGACTATCATCATGATTGCAACAGAGTTCGATCATATCATCCAGGATGATATAGGATCATCCAGGACGATGAGTTACAGCAAGCACAGAAAAAGGTCAGCATATGGATTTTGAAGATGTTTTGTCCTATCGTCCAGAATGATAAAAATATCGGCCAGGACGATATGACTAGAAATTGAAATCAAAGAAAAGACGGTGATGATCAAGGCCCTCAAAAATAAAAGAAAAGAAAAATAGTCAAAACACAGTAAAAGAAAAACAAAAACACAAGGAAAAATAAAAAAACGAATATTTTTGGATTTTAACTTTTCTTATTTCTTTTTTTTTTGTTTTATGGAGGCATCATATGAGAATTTTTCAAAAAGTTAAACTTTTAAAGTTTCAAGAGATTAAGGTGTTTAATAAATCCCAATCAGAAGAAGGTAGAACATCTGATTCTGTTAACTCTAGATCGGACATCCTTCAGGGTACAAAATTCTTTTGGAAAATAAAAATCTAACTCAGAATAACTAAATAAAATAATAAGATCCATTCAAGACTTGTTTACAAAGAAAATATCTCATAATTAATAAACCAAAGTAATTTTTCTCAATCATGGAAATTGAAATCAAGTCTTTGAAAGCATCACATAATCAATGAGTTCTCTAAGTTTTAAGAGTTTTAGCAAAGAGAGGATAGCTTGTATTTAGTGGGCTCATTTTATGCCTCTTGTCACTTCGATTGGCTCTTTTGAGCATCTTTTGATTGTTTGATACACTTTTGTGTATATAGCTTTCTTTTCAATTTGGCTTCATTGGCCTCTTTCCTTTTTAACTCTTGCAAGCTAGAAACTCTTTAATATACCCCTAAAAAAAACTTAGTTGTGAGTATATCCTCCAAATATTAGAGAATATGAGCTCTCTCTAATATAGGGAAGAACAATTCACAACACAAAATCAAAATCATGTGATAAATGCAATGGCAAGATTTCAAAAGCTTGAAAGATATCCAAGAACTTTAACTATTATGCATAAGATAAATTAATGTAGCAAGATAAGAAAATGATCTTAAATAAAAAGCCATTGGTTAAACTGAGTTTAGACTTTTGTTTAGAGAAGAAAATCATACCACTAAACAAAGTCAAAAGGAGGGAAAACATCAACAGTATTTCTCCCTTTAACCAATTTAGAAAAGCTAAACACTATCTCCAGAACTCCAAAATCTAAAAGCTTGAAAAGATTCATCATATGGAAGGCCAAATAAATAAAAAAATGAAAACAAAGCAAATTAGAACAACAAAAAGCAAGCACAAAAATTAGTACAAAAATAAAATAAAATAAAATAAATATCACAAAAACTAAAAATTTTAAGCAAGTGATAAGGCAGCGAGTTTAAGCAATTTTGAGCTACTAGTCTCCTTATGTCCAGTTATCTTATGCTCCCACGAGGTCTTTGGTGAGAGCACTCCTGCAAAACTCAACAACAGTCAGATTTAGGAACCAAAACAGGTTTGGGATCCTTCTTAGGAAAAGTAGAATGCAATGCAGATATGGTATGCTGTGAATCATGCATCTTAGGTCTCCACACCCAATGTGTACTACGGTGAATGGTGCAAGTGTGTGAGATGTGTCCTAGCATGCCACATGAGAAACATCTAACTCCATGAAATGGGTTTCTTATATAATTTGAGTTATAATGCCTCTTTCTAGGTTCTGGCTTAGGATCAAAAGTGGAAGTCATTCGATTTTTCTTACATGTATCAAAATCATTTTGAATTCTCAAATTTGTTCTTTTTAATGTATCATTCTCAATCCTCAAATTTTTCTCAATCTCTTTAGATTTCTTAAGATCAAAATTAAGTGAGGTGTGTGAAACTTTTAATACATTATGTTCATTAATTAATTCCAAATGCTTTTTGTTTAAGTCATCAAATTCATCAAGAAGAGCCATGTGATTTGAATCAATCGTTGCATGATCCTTGAGAAAAACTTCATGCACTTTTTGTAGATTCGAATGTTCTAATTTTAGGCTAGCATGAGTTTTCTTGAGTTTTTTGTACGATGCATATATTTTCTCACAAATCTCAAACAATTCATCATAGGTTGGTTTACATACCTCTTCCTCATCACTTTGATCTTCTCCCATGAAACACAAGTTTGTAGTTTCTTCCTCTGGTTCAGTCTCAGAGGAGTCAGTACCAGATTCTGCCCAAAAACCCCTTTGAATTTTCTTCTTGTCCTTATTAAACTTAGATTTCTCCTCAATCTTTTCCTTGCTTGTGTCGGGCAATCGGCTCTCACATGTCCAGGTTTCCTGCATTCAAAACAAACAACATCAGAAGATCCTTTAACATGTTTGTGATCCTTACCTTTTATCCAACTTTGATGATGCTTTTGTTTCTTCCTTAGAAAGCTTTTGAATTGCCTTGTGATGAAGGCAACTTCATCGCTTTTAGACCCGAAAGATTCAGAATCTGATTTGTGCGCCTTCAGTGCAATTGTTTTCTCCTTTTTCTTCTCACCTGCATCAAGATTTCTTTGATTCACCCCTTGCTCGTAAGCAATGAGTGGGCCAAGTAAGTTATCAATAGATTAGGTATTCAAATCCTTAGACTCAGTGATTGCAGTGATTTTTGCATCATAAGACGAAGGCAAGCATCTCAAAATCTTGTTAACTTTTTCATAGTTTGAAAATTCTTTTCCTAGTGCATGCAATGAAGTAACTATCTGAGTAAACCTAGTGTACATGTCAGAAATCGATTCATGAGGTTTCATACGAAAAAGTTCGTAGTCATGCAAGAGAATGTTTAAACGGGATTGTTTAACTTTATTAGTACCTTCATAGGTGATGCACAATTTATCCCAAATCTCTTTACCAATTTTGCAAGTTGAGACACGCATGTAATCCTCAGATTTTAAAGCACAGAAAAAGCAGTTTAAATATTTCGCATTTAATTGAGCTAAATCTCGTTCATCAAAAGTCCATTCAGTAAAAGCAACTTCAGTTTTAACATCATTAATTTCATGAGAAGGTGGAGAATAACCTTCTTGAATAAGCATCCACATGCGATAATCAGTAGATTGTAAAAATGTTAACATGCGAGTTTTCCAAAAATCAAAAGGCAGGTTATCGAACAGGGGAGGTCGGGTAATAGAATACCCTTCCGTAGTGTTGCGATTCTCAAGGTTAGCTATGGATCAAATTCAAAAAGTTTTCAAACTTAAATTTTCAAATCCCGCTCTGATACCACTTGAAAGTTCGTTAGGGATGTTAAGCCCTATAGAACTGGCCCAAGCTAACCAATAGGGGGGGTGAATTGGTATTTTAAAAATTCTTTTTCTCAAAGAATAAAAATTGCATAAACTAAAATCACACCACAAACATAAATGCGGAATTTAAAAGTGCGGAAGTAAGAAAATAAGAACACAGAAATTTATAGTGGTTCGGTCGACTCGACCTACGTCCACTCCTTGGAGGCACCCTCCAAGTATTGCACTATAAAACGTGACTCTCCTTTAGCCCCCACAGCTAGGCAGAGAAGCCCTCATAAGAACCTCCTTTTTGCCACCCCGGCAAGGCAGAGAACCTACCTCCTTTTGCTTCCTCCTAAAGCTGGCAGAGAACCAAAACCAAAAGCTAACTCCTTACCTCTACCAACCCTTCCACGGATGAGAAACTCCAGACGAAGAACAAGCAGAGCGATCCTTGAAGCAACCCTTGTGAATCCCCTCATAAGCTCCCCCTCACAAGATCCTCTCTCTCTCCCTCTCTCTCTTTCTCTCCTCAAGGCCTTCTCAGGTCAAGGCAGCAGCCAAAGGTCTTAAAAATGTTGAACAAGAGCTCTTAAATAGAAGAGCTTCAAAGGAGCTCATTAATTGTAAGTAGCCGACTTTATCGTCTAGGCTAATATGGACATCGGCCTGGCCGATCAGTACAAATCCCATCAGATCGGCCAGAGCATTGCCCTGGATGGACTCCTTGATGATTGAAATTTGGCTTGATCGTCCCGGTCGATCGTACGATCGTCCTGGCCGATCAGTTCAAATCAGAGGCAAATCATCCTGAGCATCGCCCTGTTTTTGAGCTGGCCGATATTTATCATCCAGAAGTAACTTAAGGTTTTTGACTAGATCATCCTGGCCGATCCTAATATCGTCCAGGATGATATGATCATATCAATCATCCTTAATTACTCCCTTGATTTTTTGATCAATTAAGGCATAATTTGGTAATTTCGTCCAGGCCGATCCATTGATCGTCCTGGCCGATAATTTAAAAATACAGTATACCTTAATTGTCTATGGCGGCTACTTCTTTCTATTTTGAGCTTATCGTCCTGGCCGATACACGTATCATCCAGGCCGATATGTTAATGATGGTTGCCTTAATTAAGAATCCATATTTTGACTTTCTGTTTTAAGCTTGATCATCCAGGCTGATATAAATATCGTCCTGGCCGATATGAGCAAAAATAGAAATTCTAAGTCTCTCAAGTGTGTGTGTGTGTGTAGGATTACTTAGCATCAGTCTCTTTGACCATTATAAGTAGACTCAAAAAAGAAAAACAAAAGTACAGACTGACTCAACCCTAAACCTACGCAATCTTGAATTGGCTTCTTCTTGATCATCCGATCTTCGATTCCTGAAAGTTAGAAGCAACAAGTAGTCCAAGAGAAATAGTGTTTGTCAATCATCAAAACATAAGCCATGAAAAATTGATTTACAACAGACTAGGCCTCCCCAGGTCCGGCACTTCATCCTCATAGGCCAAAATATTTGGACTCTACCTACAAGCGGGGAGGTGTCTTATAACAAAAAGAGAAGGATGCAACATTATGCATGTGACCCCAAACAATTTCAACTATTTCATAGGTCGTTAAGTTTATAAATTATTTAAACCTTAGATATTAAATTTTGTTATGAGTAGAAAAGATTTTTAATCCTAAAAGAGCCTAACGAAATCCAAGCTAAAAAGAAATTGGCATGCAGATCGCCAATAAACTAATAAAAATATGCAAACCTAGAGACACACAATCATAAATAAAGCACATCAAAATAAAAAAAAACTAATTAAAAAATATCTATAGGCCAACTATCAAGGGTATAACCCAGGGTCTACCGAAAAGTAAAGTAGTCAGGCACCACTACCAACAACATGAATTTCTAAGCCTATGAATGACGCAAATGACTTTGAGTTGGATATTGGGTCTTTAGGTCTTCAGCCTCCTTGGACTCCTTGGATCTCTCCTCTTTGGACTCCTTGGATTCATCGTGGCTTGGATTTTTAAATGAAGAGACAATCCCCCCTTAGGGTGGTATTACCTTTTCTCTTCGGATATCAAAAAGCCATCCAAATCCAATCTTCTAAATGGAAAAAGACTCTCCCCTTTGAGGATGCATAATTCTTTTGGAATTCGAGTTGGATAAGAATATTCCAACTCAAAGACACTTTCACAACTCTCACCAATATTACAAATTTTTTTACATTAATGAAAGCGATAAAAATCTAGACTCTACTGTAAGATTTTCCTAGTAAAAATCACAAGCAGTTAATATGTTATCTCAAGCAATTTATTTGAGGAAGAAAGGTACTCATTATAGCCACACACTTGGCCATACTCTTAATTATTTATGAGGGCTAAGCAATTCACCTGTAGAAATTATAATTATGATTTTATTTAGCCCTCCTTTATTTAGGGGGACTGAGCAATTCTGAAGCACTTGCATAATACATTATTAGTATTTTTAAATCATAATAGTTGCCCCCCTTTTATTTAGCGCTGTATGAGCATGGCCACCTGCAATAAAAATAATACATCATCCCTAATCTAGAGGTAGATCTAATACACAATCACATCAATTCTTAGAGTGCAATAAAAGTAAGCAAACACAATAATTTCAACTTTCACAACATGTAGTAAAACCTCAAAAAACCTAACACACAGCAGAAAAAGTAAACACCGGTCTAGTCTAAGTCTAGAAGTGGTGCCCTAACTAGCAATTTTATGTCTGTGTAAGATTTGTGTGGTTTTGTAGAGGTCCTATATAGGATGATTAGTTCACATTGCCTAAGATTAGAATTTATTAAAGGTCAGAAAAGGAAATTTTAATTAAAGTCTAAATATTAGTGAATTGGGGTCCATTTTAATTAATTTAGTTTGTTGATCCCTTTTTAACGCTTAGGGTAGTGGTAATTAAAGTTTAAATTGCTTTAGCCAATTTTGGAAAATCTTGGGTCCTCCAGGTGCTAGGTTGAGGGGGTCCAAAAGATCACGATAGGAAATAGGATAGATTTGGGGTTCTTAATATTTTAGGTAAATACTAGACCCTAAGGTGTGTAGTTAGGCTTTGCGTTTGTTGGATTTGGAGTTTCCTATGTAAAATATGAATTTTCAATGATTTGGGCATTTAAGGGAATTATTAAAACTGCCTAATTAGGGGTGATTTTATGATTTTACTCTAAATTAGCTCCAAACTGATTGGAATCACCCCAAAGGTCAGAAATGCCCTAAGAAGGTATTCCCAAGTGTTTGGGGAAAATTTTGGAACTTTTAATTATCTAAAAAGATCAAAAAGGTAATTTTTAATTAAGGTTAAATAAATTGAGGTCAAACTAAGGGACCCTAATTATTTAAGGTTAAGCACTAGATTCTAAACAATTCAAGCTATTATGGGTAATTTTTTGAGTTTAAATGAATTTTTTAAAATTTTTATAAGGTATCAGGACCTATTTAATGAGTAAATTAAGGTTGGTGAATTAAGGGGTCTAAAAAGCTCTAAAAATTCCTAAAAAAATTCTAGGATGTTTAAGATGTCTCTAAGTTTAAATGTTGATATTTTTATGTCAATCAGTGATCTATCCTCGCTCCTAAAGTTTTTCTAAATTCACTAGACGGATCGTTAATTATTGTCCTTAGGATGTCGCTACGTTATATGGGTTTAAAATGAGGTTTTGGACTAACCCTTGAGGTCATAATGCAAGGAGTACATAAGAAAAACAGTAAACATGCCATGTCCTTAGATCTAGGAGAGCCTAAACTAAGTGCTCGTGCAACCTACACATCCAAGAGACGATAAAAGAAAGGTAAAGCACACTTATTGAAGCGATTAGTGAATGATTGGAACTCAATCATTCACTAATCTACTCCACCGTGATTGCTTTTCACATGTAGAATATATGCTTAAAATTTCATTATAGTGAATCTCCCAAAATTAGGGATTTAATTATAGGTAGTTTAAAAATAATTTAAAATACCCGTAAATATATAAATTTTGGAAAATAAGATAAATAAAAATAGATCAATTTATAATAGATACATAAGTATAAGATAGATCCACTAGCCACCCTAAGGAGGATTCAAAAAGGTTTGAAAATAATTTTTAGTTTTAAAATATTTTTTAATAATAATAATTTAAATAATACCTAAATGATCAATAAATCAAATAATATAGAAATACAACAAAAGGATAGGCACTAATATTTTAAAATATTTTAAAATAAAATATATATATTTTTTGAAAAGAATGAGATATTGCACGTTCAAATCCGATTTAAAATAGAAAAGTTATGGAATTTTAAAGTTTAATGGTAATAAAAGGGTTTCAAAAATAAATTAAAATAATTAATATTTGAAAATAATTATTAAAATAAAATAAAAGTTTAAAGTTTCTAAAATTTAATATTTATTTAATAAAATAATAATAATAATGATAGTTTCATACTAATAATAATAATAATAATAATAATAATAATAATAATAATAATAATAATAATAAAATAATGATAGTAATAATAATAATAAACAAATAATCTTTGAAATAATAATAATAATAATAATAATAATAACACTAATTAAAATAATAGAAATGATTTTTTAAAATAATAATTTAAAGAAAATAATAATAATAATAATAATAATAATAATAATAAGCAATAAACTAGTTTAAAGTATTATTTATTATAAGTAATAATAATTAAAATAATGATAATAATAGTAATTAAAATAAGATAATAATAATATTAAAACAATGAATTAACGATTCAGGATCCGTCCCATACACGTAGAAGCCTGAACCAAAACCCAAATTCAATTTTTGTCTCGTTCACGTGATCTAGTGAACCAAATGACTTGAAATTTAAAATATAGGTTTCACAAACAAAGAGCATTCATGGGGAATTAATATCGTGGTCTAAAATGTGCTTAACTAAATGTTATTTAACCCTATGTGTTCTAATCTAGGGTTTGAGATTTCAACTTGGTTAATGGATAGTTTAACCCGTTTAATGGCTTGTTGCACTTGTAGACTGTCCACACTCCTATTTGTAGAAGAAATTGCATTCTGCAAAGCTCGAGATCACCAGGAAATTACCTTGGATGCTCTTTGGCCTCGGTTCTCCAGAGATCACGCCGCTGGCGAGGGTTTAATGGCGAGTTTGAGTTGAGAAATATCGTGGGAGGCTGTGGGAGCTCTCTCACCAAGTCTCAGGAGCTGAGGATGCTTGGGGAGAGAGAGATTGCAAAAGGATCTTCCAAAAGACCTAATTTTTTCTATTTAAAGCCCCTAACCCTACGATTAACGGCTTGGATTAAAACTTCAGTGAATTTGGAGGGATATTAGGGAGATTGGCCGTGGTTTGAATGAATCATCCATTAATAGAGCTTTTAATGACTTAATTAGGTTTTAAATTGACCTAAGTAGATCAATTTGACCTATTAAGAGCTATGGTTAACCAAGTCAATGCTTGACTTGGTCAAACCAATCAAGTAGACCTAAGAAATGGAGGGTTTGGGTCTAGGGAAGGATTGGGTTGAATTGGATTTGATTTAGGGTTCTAATGGGTCTAAGTGGGTCAAATATTTAGGACTTGGGTTGACCAAGTCCATATTTGGCTTTTACTTCAACTCATAAAATTCCATCAAATTAGTTTTACTTCAATAATGTTAAATTTGAAACATACGAATTTAGCAATGTAAGGCTTTATCCCACAATACATGTCTACCTATAAGATGCATGTAATGTCGTATGGGTTAGAATAGGAAAAGGATAGCAAAATTTTGATTTGGAGAAAGTTTTATTTAGGAGACTAACAGTTTGATTATTTGAGAATTTCAAAACCATACTTAACAAAGTTAGAATTGATAAGGGGTTCAAAGTTCTTAGCTTGGGGAAAATTATAAATGATATTCTCTAATGGTTTCAAAATTAAAATAAAATTATGAAAACTTATCTAATTTCCCAAAGATTTTTCCTATATAATTATAAAAGAGCAATAGTCTTTTCTTATTTTCATCAATAATATTGGCCTTTTTTTGGGAGAGGTAGCTTCCATTTTTTTTAAATTTAGAATATTTTTTAGGTAAATTCCCTTCAAAAGAAATAAACTTACTATTTTATTTATGGCAGAGCCTTCTTTATGGGCTTGACTTATATTTCAACTCTTAAAATTCCATCAAATTTGTTTTGCTTCAATAACTTTAAAATTTAAGCATATGAATATTTCAAAATAAGGCCTTATCTCACATACACATCCAATTATAAAAAAATAAGTAACATGGTATGGATTAGAACAGGAAAAGGATAACAAATTTTGATTTTGGGGAAGTTTTATTTTCAAGATTTAAAGTTTAATCATTTAAAATTTTCAGAATCATACAAAACAAATTTAGGCTTGATATGAGGTTTAAAGTTGACAACTTGGGGAAAATTATAAATGATATTCTATAATGGATTCAAAAAATTAAAATAAAATTAAGAAAAAAATTATCTAATTTCCCAAAGATGTTGCCTACCTAATATGGGTAAGATATGATTTATTTTATTATGATGTGCAAGTTCTCCATAAAGAAAAACCTTTATGATTAATTGTATTCCATGAAAAGTAATATCTTAAGAGAACTCTCGATTAAATTAGTGTAAATATTTCTATAATTTCAAATTTTTATAAGATTTTACTTATAAAATTTTAAAAGCGAATGGTTCAATTTAGAACAGTTGTTTCCAAGAAGTCATAAAAAGAAGAGTAGAGAACACTAAATTCTAATGAGGTTAGAAGCACTCCAACCAATCCTAAATTGGGCTTTAGGATTTTGAAGTTTGAATTTACTATTTAAATTATTTTTTATTTGAATTTAAGAGTTATGTCATATCAACACAAAAATTATAAAAGACCCAGATTGTGAGGACTTTATAATGTAGCAAATAAGAAACGATCATCCTTAAATCCTATAATTAAGGTAAAAAACACTATAAAGTAGTAACTTGAACCTAAGTCTAATGAAATGTAAGGAACTTAACAATTTTTCACCCCATCAAGAGTATAAGGTTGCCTATCTCTTCAAGCTTATAATATTGATAAGAAAGGACTATTAGCTCAATCCATCTAATCACTTTAAAATTATGATGTCAAAGTTTAAGTGTAATCCAGGTAGACTAGGGTGTTTTTTATTTGAGAACTAGAACTTACAACTTAGTAACTAAAGCTTAGTAGCTCAAACATGAAAGATATGTGAATACTTCATGCAAATACAAAGTTTTATGCTTTTCACATAATGGTCTCTTTTTGGCTTTGGATTCCAATATTTATTTCTAGTTGGTTTTTTATTTTATTATTATTATTATTATTATTATTATTATTATTATTATTATTATTATTATTATTGTGTTGTTGTTGTTGTTGTTGTTGTTGTTGTTGTTGTTATTATTGTTGTTGTTATATTTCAAAGTTTAATTAACACTTATTCAAATTTGCTTTGTTGATTCCAGTATGCCTCCATCGAGGTCATAAATCATACTTGATTTTAAAAAGTGAGTGTCTAACTACACTGTTAAATTAAAGATAGGAAAATATGAAAGGTAATATAGCTTCTCGTCATAGGTAATTTATTCTTTGAACATTCATAAAAGTCAATGAGCTATTAGTTTAGAAAAATATATTTTCATTATTAACCATGATAAAAGTTACAAACTTTTTAAGACATAAGAGCAAAAGTTAGAGGGATAAAACTAGTATCGTCCAGGGGAGGCTACTAAAAATTGAATAAGATTATATCTGGCCCCTCTATCATCACACTCAATCTTACCCTTCTCTCTCACACACCTCAGCACATAATAAAATAAGAAACAAAACACAGTCTCACTATCCACACTCTCCCATAATAACCCTCTTTTGTGACACCCCAGAATATAATTTAGAAGAATTATTATTTTTATCACTTTTAATAGCAACACTAAAGATGTATCTTTTCTTTTATCAATATAAACACTAATGAAAATAAAACTATCAATCAATATAATATATATATATATAATATATATAAATTAATATATATATATAAATATATATATATATATATATATATATATATATATATATATATATATATATATATATACATTTGCTAAAAAATCATGTACACCACTGAGGATCTATACAATTATATCTCAACTATACTATCTTAAGTATAAAAATAGCTAAAATAACAAAAAATACAAACTTGAAGGATCATGGTAATCTCAAACTCTTGCTCTCTTGCATTTACCTAAAATTATTTAACCATATATAATGAGCTAAAGAGCCCAACAGGTCAACTAATCTTATAACCGAATTCAAAGTATAATAAAGAAGCAATATGCATATTAACAGTCAAATTATCACAATAGGATTCATATGATCTTAAATCAATATAGAAATAGAAAAACTCACATGCAATAATAGTATGGCATCAGTAGAGTTCGTATGCTGTAAAAACTATGGTAGAGAAACTAATAAAATAATCTAGTAGAATAATACAATAAAGAAACAATAAAATTTGAAGCTCAATAACTCACTAAATTGGTAAACAATATTAGTAACAATATTAGAAGAATAGTATTTGTATCAATTTAACTAGTATAATACTAGAGCAGTACAGTAATAATTATAGTAATAGTAGATCTGTCACTCTTTGACCGTCAGTATAGTAATTATCTTCTTATAACTCTCAATGAATGAATCACATGAATTAGTAGAGAATAACATCAAACCATAATACTTTAAAAAAATCCCATCAGCCCACCATCATGTACATTTCAATCAGTCTCCAGCCAACGTAGTTAATAGCTAATATTTACTTATTTTTCTCTCGCACACACATTATTATTATAATATTACAACAGTAATAGTGACTAGCTATTACACAACTACATACTCACATTTATTTTCAATGTATTATAATAATTAAAATATAATTGGACTCAATTTAAAAAGTGTCAAAATATCCTAACAGTAGGCAACAAAAAAACCTACTAAGCAAAAATTCATATTTTTCATAAATTAACTAAATTTTTTTAGATTAAGTATAATAATATTTTAAAGCTTTAATTGAACAATAACATTATTTTTATATGTCAAAATATATTTTTGAATTAAAAAAAATGTTTATATTTATAAAATCATCTAGCAAAAAAATCTCAAATAAATATTTAAAATACTCATAATCTCATTCTCTATAACGTATAAAAAGTCATGTAATGAAATTTTCACCAATACAAAATTATCCTTACTTTTTTATAACAGGAATACAAATTTAATAAAAAAAATCTCAAAAACTAAATTATTAAAATTAAAAATAGGATAATGGTTCTTTATAATGAGACGATCAAATTTTCCAACAAGATCGACTAACAAAAATTGTTCTACAACCTCTAAATCCTAGGTTTCCTTTTCTCTCTCCTCATTTTCCTCTCTAATTTCCCATAAGTGCTCTCTATTAAAATGCATGGGAATGAAAATTGAATAGGAAAATGGTTTTTGATAACATCACCTAGTGGATTTAGATATTATAATAAAATAATCTAAGGGTAATTTAGTAATTATTACATTTATTTAGCTTTTAGTGAAAAATCCTTCTAAAGCCTTTTATACATTCGAATTTAGAGCTTCAAAAATTATTTAAAAATATCTATAAATATCCTAGAATGTTTAGAAAACTAGTAAAATTGGTTTACAAAATGGACATCTAACAGTCTTACAAATCACACTTATACGATAGGTATAAACTTCTTAAGGATTTGCACCAATGCTAAAAATTATGAAAATATCTGTGTAATTAAATCACTATAATATCTATATTATCACGAGGATGATTTTTATTTTGGACTAATAATAACTCCTAAGAAGATTTATTTGACTAGGTTAAAATATGAGTTATTACAATCTATCCATCTTAAAAAAATATCATCCCTGACATTTTCTTTAAGGTTTTGATCATAAAATTGATATGTTATGTCGTGTAATCATTTAAAATAAACTTCTAACCAGCAAAACTATCAGGTTATTGTTGGTTTTCCAGATACTATAAGTTGTACACGCATGACATCACTAGAGTAGGTGTAGTCGATACCATTGGTGCACCAAGACCACTATGTCTACCACTAATTAAGCTTTTATATGCCATGTTGGTTGATCTTGCACTATATGCTCTTGACCCTATAGTCCTTTAACTTTTAGTCTTTCTGGACTGTCTGCACCAAAATTAATCCTTTCTCCAAATCCTCTCTAAGGGCAATCTACTATCTTGTGTCCTTGCAATCCATAGAAAAAATATCATCTTGTTAACAAGTAGCACTGACCTAAATGCCGCCTTTTATAATTGAATGCACTTGTCGTACCTACCGGTAGATGCTACCAATCCAAATCCCATCGAATAATTATACATGCTCTTCTTATCACTGTCTTTTTCCCTTCTTGGTTCATCTCTGCTCCTCCTCCTCCTACTAATATTATTCTTAGGGCTCACATCATATTATGATGACGATATAGCCAAATTAATCTCTATTAATCTAACCCACTCCACTAACTCCAAAAACTCCTTAATTTATAGAGGTACAAATGGATGTCTAGGCTACCTGTTCAACCCTTACAGAAACTTGAATCACTTTTTTTTCATGAGTAGGGATCAAGTGAGGAGAAAACCTAGCTAGTGCATTAAACTCATCCTTGTACTACATCACTATCTTGCATCCTTAATCCAACTTAATAAATGTTTCCTGCATTTGTCTTCATGCTGAAGGAGGTACAAACCACATCTTAAATACTATAGTGAACTCAACCAAATTGATCTCAGTATTTATCTTCCCTTGAAATTTCTCTGCTGATGTCCAACATAGCATATCTCTGCCTCTCCTTCAAAGAGGTACACAACCTTTCTATTCTTCATAAATTACATGCTATCAAAGATGTCAGTAGAACGAGTAGAGATGAAATAAGTAGGGATACAGATAGTGATAATGCTAGTGAAAATAAAAGTAGACATATTGATTCAAGGGGATATAAATAGGTAGCATATGTTGGTAGCTACAGTGCATGTATTTATTATGGAAGGAGGCATACAGGTTAGTGCTACCTTTTGACAGGGAGATGTTTTTTTGTGCGAATAGTAGAGATATAAGATAATAGATATCCTCAGAGGAGATTTACAGGAAGGACTAATTTTGGTGAAGAAAGGTCTTGATAGACTAAAGGATAGAGGGTTTCAAGATCAAGAGCTTATAGTGAAAGATCTATAAAAAGGGCTGATGATAGAGCATACATCGGTAGTCATAGTTAGATTATTGTACCATGATTGACTGCGCCTACTCCAATTATGCCACATGTGTGCAACTTACATACATAAAAAGATCTATAATAACCTGAGAGTTCTACTAGTAAGAAGTTTATTTTAAATTATTGCATGACATAAAATATCATACATAATTGAATACATGTGATTTTATATTAAAAATTGATTAAATTATATAATTATTATTATTTTATTATTTTATTATAAAATCTATGTTCATTCATAAATCCATTAAAGCTTTGTTTTCTCCCCCTTCATTCAATTAATGGAGAAGGAAAATAAAAAATTTAGAGAGAAATGTGAGGAGAGAGAAATATAAAGCTAGGATTTGAAGGCCGTAGGGCGATTTTCATCAGTCAACCCTGTTGGAAGATTTGCTCGTCTCATTATAAGGAACCATTATCCTATTTTTTGTATTTTAATAATATGATATTTGTGATATTTTTTCCGATCAAATTTGGCCTTATATGAGAAATGAGCCTCATATTTATAATTTTTTGAGAATAATTGAACTTGTGTTACGACACTGAAAAAGGTATCTTTGTGGTGCTATTGAATTGACGTTTCAGTTCATCAATCATTACATTAGTTCACTGGTTGAACTATTATTACCTGTCACCCACTGTGGTGTTGCAATAGTGATCTAGAGTTATAACAACAATTTGGTGCTATGGTGCTCCTTTCATAGTGCCTCAACACCTTGCTCTCTATCTTGCATCTCACTCTTAACCATTGTGGCACTGCTTATAGCACTTTGTGCTTAATGATGTAGTGCTGTGTCACTCTACTTTATGACACCGTGGCGCTATTTTAACTATGAGATATTTTACTTTTCTTGAACATATATTAAACTTTAGATAATATTTTTATAAGCATAAGTTGTAGTTTGGATTATGCATTTTTTTATCATCAAATTCCCCAAACTTTAAAACATTACTTATCCTAAAGTAATTCACATTACACTTGAATTAAAACTAATTTTTTCTTTTGCTGAAATAAAATCTTTAAAATTTATCAAATAAAAAGTATTTATATAGTGTTTATTATTTTATTTTTAATTAATATTCCCTCTAAATCAAATTCCTAACAGTTTAGGTAAAAATTTGATTAACTTAGGGTTATTAAATTTTGGGTATTAATGAAAATTCACATTTCATTAATTCATTAATTACAATATAATTTTTATTTAAGTATTATGATTCCAATAATTCTTCTTAAAATTTTATAAGTGAGGCTAGACATTGTAGGTACCATTTTTTAATAGTCAAATATTTAGCTTTTTCACTTTAACTTTTCTTTTTCTAACTTTCTTTTAAATTGGCTAAGTACTTTATAAATATTTTGATTGCCTATCTATTTCTTCCACTTTTTTTTTAAGCTGGGTTAGGCATTGTACGTACAAATTTTTAATAGTTTAGTACTAAATTTTTTATTTATTTACTTTAACTTTGACTTTTTTAATTACTAAATACTGTATAATGATTTCAAATACATATCTTTTGCCTCCACTTTTTATTCTATCTAAGCATCATTAAATGTTTTATAATCCCGCAATTACTCACTTAGTATATGACTTAGAATTAATCTAAATAATTTATTTACATTAATCCATAAATCAACTAATCCACTATAAATAATCACGTGCTTAAGTGATTTTAAGAGTTCTATTTATTAGGAAATAGTAATTTAAATGAAAATTTTAATTTATTTCAATTGCTTTATTTGATAAATTTTCCAAATTATGTCCTATTAATTACTTAATTATCTTTATTTTTTACTTTATAAATTTAATATTTCAAGCAATAATAATAATATGTATATAATTGAAAAAGTGAAATAGAAATAATTAAAGACAAATAATAAAATTTGCTTAGCATGAAATTTGGAGTTTTCTATTTTCATTAATTTCATCCAAACTATAGGAAATAAAACTAAAAAAATAGAAACTAAAAACAATATTAAAAATTTAAAAAATGTATACCAATTAGGGTTTCTCCCTAATCTTCATCCTCATCTTCTACTTCCTCTTCCTCTTCCTATATTTCCTCTGCTACTACAATCGAAGTTGCACCATGGTAAAAATCAAAAGGTGGGGGACTAGGGAACACATTTGTTTGACTGTGGGAGTCTATTTCCCAACTCCTAGATATACCAACCATGACAACTTTTTAATTATCCTAGAAATGATATTGTCTAAAGTGTTAGAGCATCATGTGATCGTATCACTAGTATATCCCCTATTCTAATAATAAAATCTATTGTATGAACCCATCCACAAAAACTTGGATCCTATTCATTTTATCCTTGAGATTCGCCACCTGATCTCATAAATTACTAGGATCTCTAACCCAAGGATGGCTAGGTTGGGTAGGTTGATTGGATCCCTCTTCGTACTATAAGAAGGAGATTTTAAAGGATTGGACTTTTGCCTAATAAGGGCAGAAGCAAGAAAACTCTAGTCCTCCCTTGGGTTTCCTATGACTCTAGCAGCTACACATAATTCATAAATTAAATAAGGATGACCTAACCCAATACTTGTAGAACCCTAACCATGTACTAAATAGGTTGAAACATAACCTTCCCAATGTTAATAGTAATCTCCTTTCAAATGCAATAATTTAAATAGTCCTATCATTGGTGACCTCATTAATATTTCTAATAGGCATAAGATTAACAAAAATAAAATAGTGTTAGGCTTTGGATTCTTAGTTTAAGACTAAAGCCAAAAATTTTACTATCATATCATCTTTTCTCCTTCCATCGAGCATTTGAATTCCTATCGGAAAGAAACCTAAGGCTTTTATCAAAATCAATGGGAAATATACAAAAGTTTATATATTCATCCCCATCAAACTAATAAATTAGGGTGTGGGAGACTTAATTTAACACTATTGGAATGAAAGGTACCTATATATATTAAAATTACACTCTATATATTCAATTTTAGATATACTCAAGCGAAAACCTTTAGACTCTAAGGTTGACCTCCATAATTCAAGTTTACCTTCAACTCCCTCTCTAGTCTTATTAATAAGAAGAATATCATCAACAAAAAGCATACACCAAGGTAGATCCTCTTGCAAATGTCTAGTGAGATTACTAAAGCAAAAAAATATATGGGCTTAAAGATGATCCTTGATGTAATCCAACCAAAATAGGAAATTACTTGGTCAAACCACCTTGTGCTTGAAAACAAGTTATTGCACCTAAATACCTATCTTTAATTATTTGAATATAAGCATTATTAACCCATTTCTTTTCAAGAACTATCCATAGTAGTTCTCTTGGAACTTTATCATATGCTTTCTCTAAATCAATAAATATCACATATAGATCCTCCTTATTTTCTCTATATTTCTCCATTAAACATCTCAATAAATGTATGGCTTCCATAGTAGACCTATCTGGTAGGAATCCAAATTGATTTTGAGAAACATTAGTATCCCGCCGCAACCTATACTCCATAACTCACTCCCATAGTTTTAAAGTATGACATGTTAACTTAATTCCTCTCTAATTTGCACAATCTTGTGTATCACCTTTATTCTTAAAAATAGGAATTGACACACTAATTCTCCACTCATCTAGCATCTTTTTAGTCTTCAAAATAATATTAAAAAGTTTAGTAAACAAAGAAATTCCTTCATCTCCTAAGCATTTCCACACCTCTATTGAAATTTCATCATGTCCAATAGCTTTTCCACACTTCATTTTCTTTAAAGCCTCTCTAAATTCAGTTTTACTAATACGCCTGTAAAAATATAAATCTTTATTTTCATATAGGGTGCTCATGTCACTAAAGTCAATTTTATTTTCACATTCTTCATTAAAAAATTTATCAAAATATCTCATCCACCTTCGTTGAATATCATCTTCTAAGAAAAGTACTTTTTGATATTCATCAATAATACACTCACTTGAACTAAATATTTAATACTCGTATCTTTTTTTTTGGCTAACTTATACATTCATCTTTTTCCCTTCTTAGTATCTAAGATATTATATAAATCATTAAAAGCTTTTATCTTTGCATCGCATATTGCTTTATTAGATTCCTTATGTGCCTCTTTATATATTTCCCAATTATTAGAATTTTTACATCTAAATCAATTTTTAACAATTTTTTTTATTTTTTCTTGCACATTTGGATTCCACTACCAACTATTTTTTTAATCAGGATCTTTTTTACTTGATACTTGAGCACATCTTTTATAATATTCTTAATATCACTGGCTACTTTTTTCCAAATAACATTAGCATACTCATATACATATAAAATCTTAATCTCAAAAATACTTTTATTAATATTCTTTAAATGCCCTCATCTAATCCTAGAATATCTTTTCACTTTATTTTTTTATTTTCAGCCCATTTATCTTAATATCCAAAATTAATAATTGATGTTGAATATATACATTTTAACTCGGAATAATTTTACAATCTTTTCAATCTAAATAATCTAATTTTCTTATAAGAAAATAATCATTTTGAGTTTTATTATATCTATTTTTATAAGTGATGAGATGCTCATATCTTTTCTTTAATAAGGTATTAACAATTAAAAATTTATAAGCTAAAGAAAAATCTAATATAGCCTTACCACCTTCATTTGTCATTCCAAATCCATGGCCACTATGAATGCATTTAAAATCATCAACCTCTCTACCAACATGTCCATTTAAATCTCCTATAATAAAAACTCTTTCTTCAAGAGGTATCTTTTATTTTAATTTTTCTAAGTCTTTCTAAAATTTTAATTTTGAACCCATATTCAAACCAACTTAAGGAGCATAAGCACTTATAATATTAACAATTTTAGCATTAATAATAATCTTTAAAGTTATAATTATATATTTAATTCAATTAATTTTTATAATATTATCCTTAAAACTCTTATCTATAATCATACCTACACCATTTCTAGTTTGACTCCTACTCAAATACCATAGTTTAAATCCTAAACTATCAATCTCCTTAGTCTTCTCTCCAATCCATTTAGTTTCTTGAATGCACAGAATATTTATCTTTCTATGAATCATAATATCTTCTAAAGCATCCTCCACACTATTAACTACCACATCAACTCTATAATAAAGGACCTTTTTCTATCATCATTTTGAAATTTCATTGACTTCAAAACATTTAAAGTGACTTCTTCATCCTAAACTCTTATGATCAATTCCCCTTTTTAGACCTCAATCATAACTATCCTTATAACTAGAAATGGTTTACCTAAAATAATAGGTATTTCCTTATCTTTCTTCTTATCCAACCTAATAAAATCTATTGGGTAGATAAACTTGTCTACCTTAACTAAGAGATCCTCTATCACCCCTTTCGGGTAAGTGACTAATCTATCAACTAATTATAGGGTGAGAAACATGGGTTATACTTCACCAAATTCTAGTCTCTTGGAGATAGATAAAGGCATGAGATTAATGCTCACTCCTAAATCATACAGTGCCTTTCCATAAAACGTCTTCCCTATAACATAAGAAATGGTAAAGCTACCAGGGTCCTCTAGATTTTTAGTGAGTTTACTTCATAAGATTGCACTACATTCTTAGTAAGAGTAATAGTCTCATAATCACATAACTTCTACTTCTTTCTCAATATGTCCGTCATAAACTTAAAATAACTAGGCATCTACTCAAGGGCTTCAACAAAAGGAAATTTGATGGCCAACTTCTTAAATACTCATAAAGAATTACATATCCAGATTTTATTTTTTAGTCTCTATGGGAATGCTCTCTACAACTTTTATTATAGGTTTATCTAGTGCATAATCGAGTTTAGGTTGTTCTAGAGATATGTTGGGATATACTGGTGTTTCCTTGGTATGTTCATCTACTGGTACTTCCTTATTATGTTCAACTTTCTCACCACTTCCTCTAATTCTTTTCCACTTCAAAACTTAATGGTTTTGCAATGATCATTCCCCTTCTCTTTAAGATTGATTTTTGTGTTGTTAGGCAAGGTTCTAGGCTCTATTTTTTGGGGAATTAGTTAACTACCTTAACCGATTTTCTAATTTCCTTATGGTAGCACTTTGAATTTTGAGTTGGGTTCCCATCTACCACACTAACTATTCTAAGGAAGGTTTATTATCCTTATATTTTTTATTTAAGTTAAAATTTGAAGGATAACTAGGTCTAAGGTTGGCATAATTATGTTATAGAGGCGAATTTTAAGTGCTACAGGATTGGGTTGTTGATTATTCTAACTAAAATTTTGAAGGTTCTTCCAACTTGGGTTATAGATATCAGAATATGAGTTATTCTACATATTAATCAAATTTAGAGATTTTATATCTGATGAGTTATGATCATTAGGAATTCCATATGTAGGTTCTAGAGGCATATGTGCTCCTGAGGTTACACTGACGCCTAAGTTATCTAGTTTTCTAAAAATAATAGCAATCAGTGAACTCAAAATGAACAATACATTTGATTCATGCATACTAGAAACCTTCTTAAGGTTCATTCTATTGGAAGGCCATTATAAATTATTAGTGACAATTTCCTCAATTAAAGTATATGCATCAACGAACGACTTGGACATCAAAGAACCTACAAGTGTGACATATATAATAGCTCTAAGGGAACTTACCAAACCATTGTAAAATGTTTGAATAATCAACTAATCAGGTAAAGCATGTTTGGGTACTTCCTAAGAAGTTCCTTAAACCTCTCATGAGCCTCATAAATTGACACCCTATCTAATTTGCTAAATTATGTAATGTCATCTCTAAACTTGGCAGTTTTTTAGGGTAGAATATACTTGGCTAAAAACTATTGGGGAACTCATTTCAAGTTGATATAGAGCCTAGATGTAAAACATTTAACCATAATTTTACATTATCTGTCAAGGAAAATGAAAATAATTAAAGCCTAATGACATCATCTAAGACTCCATAATACTTAAATATTCTAGCTATTTCTAAAAAGCTAGAAAAATATAGGTTAGGATTCTCAATAGGAGATCCCCTAAATGAAGTATTTTGAGCTATTTGAATGGTTATAGGTTTAAGTTTGTAATTATTTGTCTAAATGTTTGGTCTATTAATTCTTTGATGAATACCGTCTATTAAAGGATTAGTTTATTCTCTTAATGGTACAGGCTAAGCATTATCATTAATAGGGATTTCCATAATTTATTCTTATTTATTTTTCTTAAATTTTATAATTTTTCTATTCGTTTTTTTTAATTTCTTGGTCAAATTGAGATAGTATTGCTTGAACTCTACTACACATGCAACAAGTATTAACAATCGGGAAAAAAATATTCTACTTCTTTAAGTAGTACTAAACAAGTTTATGTAATTTAATAACAAAATCAAATACAATAAGCAAATTTTGCTTATAAAAATACTTATAGTTACACTAATAATCAATCAAGATAATTATATAGAACTAAACAGAGTTAAGCATATATAATAGTATAATAAACAAATATGAAAATAGCAAGATTAACAAGTAAATTTGAAAACTAATATCAACTTTCTTAATATTGACTTAAAATAAAAGGATCCTGGTAACGACACCAAAAATATTTTTTTAATTATGAACAAGTTTACAAAATGATACACAAATTGTGGCTATATACATGTGTACGTGTCACAACAAAATAATAAAATGATTAGTAGAGTATTATTCCCATGAGGATCAACTTAAGTCTAGTTTGAAAAATTGATAACTAATTTTTCCAAACACTACATGTTATCTTGCCAACTTAAAGTGAATTAGCAAACTATCCTACACTTTGTTTTTGAAATTTCTTACTTTTATAGGTTATATATAAATTAAAAACTATTATAGTTCTTAATTTTATATAAATCAAAGTCACATATTACAAGTTAATCCAAGATTAGAGTAATAGTAACCCTTCGCCTCTATTGAGTTCATCCAGATTCTTACTACAGTTGCATTTTAAAATATCTCCTTAAAAGCCCAAATATTAAATTAGCCCATATATAGGTCTAATTAACACTTGTTTAAATTTCTTTTGTGAATTCATTATGCCTTTGTCAAGATTGTAGATCACACTAGATTATAACAAGTGAGTTGTCAACTACACAATTAAATTAAGCATATGGAAATGAAACATAACATAGCTCCTTTACACAGGTAATTTATTCTTTGAAGATGCATAAAAGTCAATTCACTATTAGTTTATAAAAATACAACCCCATTCATGAACATGATAAAAATTATATTTTGTTTGCTACACGGGAATATAAGAAATAAGACTAGAGAACCAGTAAAATCGATGAGAGGCTATTAGAAATCTCATATGATCATATATGATCCCTCTATTAACACTCTCAATATTACCCCTCTCTCTCACACACTTCAACACAAGAAAATGAGAAATAAAATGCTCACACAATCTACACTCTCCCATAACATGTACATGAAAAATAAGCGAATTAGCACTACTGTTTTGACTGTTGAGTCTAGTAATTAGGTTGTTAAGCCTAAGTGAATGTCCCAAGGCTACCAAGAGGGGGGTGAATTGGTAGTTTAAAAATTTAAGTCCCCTTTTGAAAATTATTGAACCGAAATAAAAATTTCTTTTAAATTTTGTAGAAAAATATTTTTCAACCACGGAGTTTTTAAAACTAAAATTTAAAGTGCGGAAACATAAAAACAGTAAAGTAAATGACACTAGATTTATAGTGGTTCGGTCTAAAACCAGACCTACATCCACTCCCCAGAGGCACCCTCTGAGTATTGCACTAATACCAATAGTGACTCTCCTTTTGCACCCACAGCAAGGCGGAGAAGCCTTTACAACACACTCTTTTCACCACTCCCCGGTGCGGCAAAGAACCGTCCCGATGTTGTTGAACTTCACTTGAGAGCCTTCAAAAGAGATGGGAAGAAACAAAGAGATCTTCTTCTTCAAGTAACCTTGTGAATCCCTCACAAACCCCTCACTTGATCTCTCACTCTTCACTCTTACAATCTCTCTCAAACTCTCACTCTCAATGATCCCTCTCAAGAGAAAACAACTCCAAAGGTACTTGTAATAGTTTCTAGAACTCTTTATATAGAAAGGACATGAAAAACCGCCCAAAAAATTGCTAAAAATATATTTTTCTGCGCACTGGATCGTCCCGTACGAAATTGAGTTAGTACGAACGAACTGTGTAAAAAACTATCCCGTACGAACCATTTGTGCATCTGTACGAAACAATTTCGTCCTGGACGAAATAGGTTCGTCCCGTACGAAAACATTTCGTCCGGTACGAACAGTTATATCAAAAGTTGGTTCCAAAAACTGCAAAACTTTGCCAGAAACTTCCATAGTCGGTTCCCATCGTCCTGGACGATCATGACTTCGTCTGGACAAAATTTTTACAGAGAGAAACTCGTCCTGGGACGAAAATGATTTCGTCTGGACGATCATGACTTAGAAAAAAATTTTCAGTTCAGTTCTTGTCTATTCCATTGCTCTTACAAGGAGATAATTGATCTGATTGTCCCGTACGAACAATGTTCGTCCCGTACGATCAGTACAAAATTTTTTTCAAGATCTCCTTTAGTGTGTGTGTTTTAATTCACTCAATTTACAATCACTCCCTTTTAAATTTAATTCAAATAAAAAGTACAAGCTTCAAATTCACAAAATATCTCATACTGAATTTGATTTGAAGTCGTCGTAGTCCGGAGTTCGATTTTCCTGAAATATTAGTACACAGAAGAGCAAAAACAAATCTTCCAAAAATTGTTAGGAGATAATAACACATAAAACAATAATATTTGAAATCATCAAAACTATACAAGTTGCAAGAATGTAAAACATGCAAATAGCAACTTTCCTAACAATCTCCCCCTTTTTTATGATGGCAAAATAATTATTGTTTGTATAATTTCAAATTCTAAGAATCTCCTAAACTCCCCCTGAATTAATGAACATATGAAAATTAGGAGGCATTAAAATTATTTTTGTTTTCAAAATTTTTAGAACTACAAAACAAAACAAAACAAAACAAACACACATACACTAAACTAAACAAACACACAACGATACGAATACACAAGACACAACAAACAATTTCTCCCTCTTTTTGACAACATCAAAAAGTGAAGAAGAAAAAGACTAGAAATGTAAGTAGACATATGAAAATCATTTAAAAATTTAACCTTTAAAGTGATTGACATAAGGTATGCAAATAAAATTAAAACATTAGCTAAATCATAAAATTCATAGAATTTAAGAAGAGATATAACATAGAAACTAAAAAGAATTTATCAAAACATGAGTATATTTAGACATTTAAGATAGAGAAAATCATTGTAAAAATGATGATATAAAAATTTCATATTTCATATTTCAATATGTAATATAAATGTACATAAGATAAATTTGAATTAAGAGATTAAAAAATTAAGGAAAGAAATAACTACCACATGTGGCGCTTTGCGCATCTTTTTCAATTTTGTGGCACATTTTTGTGCATCTTTTTACATTGTTGGGCTTATTTTGTGCCTCTTTTTCACATTGCGAATCATTGCGCATTTCTTTTGATTTTTGTACATTTGTACAATTTTCAAGAGTAATTGTATTCTTTCCAAAATTAATAATCTAAAATTTCAAATCTTTCTAAGTGCATAAATATTAATTGACAAGTGAAATACAAAATAAGAAAACATCACAATTGCAATAATAATATTAAAATTAATGTAGTCTAAATAAGAGACATGAAATTGACAATCTTACTAATATCAAGTTATAAACACAACTTAAATTTAGAAAAATTAGATTTTCTAATGAATTCAATTTTATGTTGCAGTTCAAAGTATAACACTTGTAAGATCAAAAATTTTAGGGATTTTCATATAGGCTAACAAACATTTCAAACACAGAACAAAAACACTTAAACAAAAAAAATCTAAAGCAATAAAAGAATAGAAAAACACTAAACAAAATACAAGTACACAAACTATAAAAATCTTCATATCACATTCCAAATATCTCACAACAAGAAACATGAAATCCGATATGAAAATATCTCAAAATCATACAAAACACATAAAAATTAAAAATAGAAAAACACATAAAACAAACAAAAATAAAAACACAACTAATAAAAAATATGCACATAAAAACACATAAACAAAGGGTTTAAACATCATTTTGCTCCTGGTCTGATGATTCAGAAGCTAGATCTGCCCAGGAGATTTTTTGTTTTTCATTATTTTCTCATTTTATAATTTGCTTAGCTTTGCCCTTTTCTTTAGCAGGAAGAGTTCTCAAATTAGGGCACTGACTTTTCAGATGTCCAGATTTTCTACATCCAAAGCAAATAATATTTGAAGAAATCTGAACATTCTTACCATTTTTACCTTTATTCCACTTTTGTTGATGCTTATGCTTGTGCTTTAGTGGACTTTTCAATTTGCTTGTTAACTCATCGCTTTCCTCACCAACTAAGCAACTTTTCTCCATGTCTTCCGCTTTTAGCATTATTGTTTCACCTGCATCCAAAAGTCTTTGACCCAAATATTGCTCATAGGCAATGAGTGAGCCAATCAAATTATCAATAGAATATTCATTCAAATTTTTGGATTCGCAAATAGCAACAACTTTGGCATCAAACTTGTCAAGTAAACAACGTAGAATTTTATTGACTATTTCAAAGTTTGAAAATTATTTACCTAAAGCATGCAATGATGTTACAATTTGAATAAACCAAGTATACATGTCTAAGATCGTCTCATAAGGTTTCATGCTAAAGAGTTCATAGTCATGCATCAAAAAATTCAACTTAGATTGCTTGACTTCACTAGTACCTTCATATGTAATGCATAAACTGTCCCAAATTTCTTTGCCAGTAGTACATGTAGAGATTCTCATATAATCTTCCAAATTTAAAGCACAGAACAAACAATTCATACATTTAGCATTTAATTCAGCATAAATTTGTTCTACTCTACTCCATTCAAAAAAAGGGGTATCAGTTTTGATTCCATCTATAATACGTGATGGTACAGAGTAACCATTTTGAATCATATGCCACATTCGATAATCTAATGATTGCAAGAAAGTAGACATTCGAATTTTTCAAAAATTAAAAGAAATATTTTCAAATAAAGGTGGTCTAGCAATCGAATATCCTTCTAACGTTTTACGGTTTCTAAAATTAGTCATACTCGTTTTTCAAAAAGTAGTCAAAACTTATGATTTTGAAACAAAGCTCTGATACCACTTGTTGGAACTCGTTCAATATGAATTAGAATGTTAAGCCTAAGTGAATGTCCCAAGGCTACCAAGAGGGGGGGTGAATTGGTAGTTTAAAATTTTAAGTCCCCTTTTGAAAATTATTGAACCGAAATAAAAATTTCTTTTAAATTTTGTAGAAAAATATTTTTTAACCACAGAATTTTTAAAACTAAAATTTAAAGTGCGGAAACGTAAAAACAGTAAAGTAAATGACACCAGATTTATAGTGGTTCGGTCTAAAAGCAGACCTACATCCACTCCCCAGAGGCACCCTCTGAGTATTGCACTAATACCAATAGTGACTCTCCTTTTGCACCCACAGCAAGGCGGAGAAGCCTTTACAACACACTCTTTTCACCACTCCCCGGTGCGGCAGAGAACCGTCCCGATGTTGTTGAACTTCAATTGAGAGCCTTCAAAGGAGATGGGAAGAAACAAAGAGATCTTCTTCTTCAAGTAACCTTGTGAATCCCTCACAAACCCCTCACTTGATCTCTCACTTTTCACTCTTACAATCTCTCTCAAACTCTCACTCTCAATGATCCCTCTCAAGAGAAAACAACTCCAAAGGCACTTGTAATAGTTTCTAGGACTCCTTATATAGAAAGGACATGAAAAACTGCCCAAAAAACTGCTAAAAATATGTTTTTCTGCGCACTGGATCGTCCCGTACGAAATTGAGTTAGTACGGACGAACTGTGTAAAAAATTGTCCCGTACGAACCATTTGTGCATCCGTACGAACCAATTTCGTCCTAGACGAAATAGGTTCGTCCCGTACGAAAAAATTTCGTCCGGTACGAACAGTTATATCAAAAGTTGGTTCCAAAAACTACAAAACTTTGCCAGAAACTTCCATAGTCGGTTCCCATCGTCCTGGACGATCATGACTTCGTCTGGACAAAATTTTTACAGAGAGAAACTCGTCCTGGGACGAAAATGATTTCGTCTGGACGATCATGACTTAGAAAAAAATTTTCAGTTCAGTTCCTGTCTGTTCCATTGCTCTTACAAGGAGATAATTGATCTGATTGTCCCGTACGAACAATGTTCGTCCCGTACGATCAGTACAAAAACTTTTTCAAGATCTCCTTTAGTGTTTGTGTTTTAATTCACTCAATTTACAATCACTCCCTTTCAAATTTAATTCAAATAAAAAGTACAAGCTTCAAATTCACAAAGTATCTCATACTGAATTTGATTTGAAGTCGTCGTAGTCTGGAGTTCGATTTTCCTGAAATATTAGTACACAGAAGAGCAAAAACAAATCTTCCAAAAATTGTTAGGAGATAATAACACATAAAACAATAATATTTGAAATCATCAAAACTATACAAGTTGCAAGAATATAAAACATGCAAATATCAACTTTCCTAACATTGACATGGGTTGCATTACAGTGCTAATGAATCGACATATTACTTCATCAACGATCACATTATTCATACTTAAATTTTGAAGTAAAATTAATAGATTTTCAATTATCAACCCCCTAATATCCAAATTAAGCAATAATTATTTGGTAACCACATTAAAAGATATATATTTTCTTACCATATTAAGTAAAAACCTCATCCTTTTCATAGTCATTACCTAAAGAGAGACTCATCTGTAAAGGAGTAAGATAATTCACTAGGCATCATCAAAATCATCCTCCAATTCCTCACTTTTCAATACAAATTATTGATTATTATGAAAACTAAGAGAAGTATTCAAATTATAATTATCAACAAGCTTGAAACATCTTCCACTCTGCTATCATTATGCATTTTATGAGCAACCATATCTTTATTACCCCTATGATCCACAATCGGATTAACCTTCATCGATTTAGGAAGATCCATGTTTAAATAGGGATGTAAACTGAACCATTCACATTTAATACCACTATAAATTTTACAATAGCTCCATCCACTTGGTTATACATATATTTGCCCAACTTTGTAAGCTTAAATTATGGATAAACACACCTATGTATAACGCTATTCTTCATAGTTCTTTCATTTTTTCAGTTATAAAATAAGATTTTATTTGAGATGATTTTCTTACTATTTCTTAAAGCAACTTTCTAGTTCAAAAATTTTAATTTGTTTACTATAAAACTGCTTTAAAAAACAAATGAAACCTAAATTTATTGATTGTACACAGTTGTTTTAGTGCATATTTATTTTTTTTTTTTTGGTGTATTGTATAAAGCTCTTTTAATAAGGTTTGAGAACCTCTAATGAACTAATTATGGATAAACCAAAGGCCCCATAGGAGCAGCACATCAACTGAGAGAACAATCAATTTTTCAGTTTCAGCAGATAATATATATAGACGGAGACCATTAGATCAGTTTAATTATTTACAAAAGGAAATATTTAAAGTTTACCACAGAATGAAGGCGAAAACCAATTCTGACAATTCAGGTTCTAAAGGTAAAGTTCTACCATATGAATTCATCCTTCAGCACATGCTCCCATTCAGAAGAGGGGCTTCCTCCGCTGCCACTGGAAAACAACCATTTTCCATGGCTTTTAGGGTTATAAGATTGGATTATAGATCCCTCTGAAGAAGAAAGATGTGATTCTTGAACTCCTCCTGCAGACTTTGTATTATTCAGGAAGTGGAGCCCACTTCCCATCCTACTATGATCTAAAGCAGGAAGCTTCTCACCCATCAAGTTCTTCTTTGGACTCGCAACGGTAAATTTACTCGCATAATGTGATTTCAGGACTCCCTTCTCAATGGTATCCACATCAGCCATGTTGGGTGACAGTTCTTTCGTCTCCCCAACTTTCTCAATGGTATCCACATGAGATTTAAGTGCATTTTGTTCCTGGGTTTCATCAGGACCAGACAAAACAACTTCATCACGGCCCTTGAGAATTCTGAATCTCGCAGAAACTGAAGTATCAATCTCATCTTCCTTTGATGTACTCTGCTTATGATTTGTTTCCTTTTTTGCAACGTGTGTGTTGTTGCTTTGACTAGGATTCTCCACAGATACGGAAGTAGCACAGTTTAAGTCTTCAAGAATGGGTTCTGCCAATCCATCTGATAAGACTTGAGATTTGGCTGCAAATGAACAATGTTTTAGATGTATAGAAAGATGGATGGAAAGTATAATTAATTCTGAGAACATAAACCTTTCAAATGATGCTTGAAGCTTTCCAGCTCAAGCTTCATGAGAGCAACATCATACTTCAACGAACAAAGTGTCGCCTCAGTTTGAACCCACAGATTTTTATATAGAAGAATCTTAGAATCCTCTTCCTGTTCGATGAAACCACTTTTCATAAACTTTGCAGAGGCCGGTGAGAGGAAAGAGCACCCCAAAGAATTAGGAGTAATGAAAGAAGCTTTCATGAAATTGTTATCAAAACTCTTAAGCCTTACCTGGGCCATTCCATCAGATACTTTCAAATGAGTACTGAAAGATTCCATTACGTTATCATGATTGTCATTGTTTAATCCTGAGCTCGTAGCATTCTTGTTTTCCTTACCATCCTTCGAGTCTTCATGGCTGCTCATTTCACCATTTGTTTCTTTAAACTCAGGCTGAGTCTTCTCCACTATAGGAACACGAGAAGAAGAGCTCCCTGTGATACCCTGGAGACGAAAACAAAATTCAAATGACGGTTAACAACTTGATTCAACAAGTCCATCTGATAATATAGCATAAAAGAAAATAAAAAGACAGAATATAAGAACATCAAGATAGCCCATAGTCTCCAAGATAAAGAGAAGCCCATCTATAAGAAGAGAAACCAATAAGAACATGGAAACAGAGCATGACAAAATGCTATAGAGATCACATTCATCAGAATATCTATGAGAACTACTGCAGCAGCTGCAGCTGGCGTGGTTACACAAAAGAAAATACTAGAAATATAATAAAAATGGTTCATGCCAGAGCCCTCAAAATCATGTATATCCTCCTTGAGAAAAGAAATTTTTCGTGCATGAAAAAATATGCACATAAGAACCAAATAAACTGACAGAAAACAGGTCGTCATGCTATAGACGCCAAGTTTTATTAAGTTATTATCAACCGCATCAATCCCTTCTAAATTTAAGAGACATCAACCAGGAAAAAGTGTGATAAAAGAAAAATAATGCGAATTCCACCAGAAACGAACAATGTCAATAGAATGCTAAACGAAGGACTCAGCAGTAATTGATCCACATTTAGATTCACAGAAATAATTTCCGTGCAGACAAAAAACACAAGTATCAAAAAAAGGCTGAACTTTTTTTTTTGGTTACTTCTTTAAATAGAAATCTTATCCTAGACATTTTATTAATTATAAATTGACCGCAAGGCAAGTTACAAATATTTTGAGCAAAAGGGTCCGATAAAAATTTACACCTACGCCATGAAAACAAGGTAATACACTTGCTAAGGCAAGGCTCTTACTTTTCATATAATAAATCACGACAAAGGCATAATTTTCTTTTCCAATATTCAGAAACAACATATTTATAGCAATATAAAGCCAATCACATAGAAGAGGCTAGACTGTTAGATAATCTAACAATATAAGCTTCATCATTTATGTATTAAAATATAATTTTTATAAATTAAACTAAATATGAATGCATTTTCTTTGAATTGGTTTTAAAAGCTACGCCTTATTTGCATGACGTTATTAGCTCAGAACTTTCTACCAAGACTTCTATTGACTGTTCAAAAATTATCTGCATAAATCCACAAAATAGAATTGCTTTCTGATTGGATTGAATTCCAAAAGCTACAAAAATTCTTGTCAGTTTCCACTAGAAGTCAGTGAAACTTGCTCAATGAACCATTAAACCTGCAAAACCATGATAAACTCATTCTCAACCACATTACCCTTTTTTCATGCACCCATTAAACGTAGGAAAACAAGAGGCAGAAAAAAGAACAGATGGTTAGTTCTATAGTCTGTTAGCAAGTAACATTCAACATAATGAGGTTTTCAAAATACACGCGATTAGAGCATATAAATTAATTCTAATCCATGTGAAACCCTAATAGGGGAGAAGCTAAGTTGAGGTTTGCTTTCATCGAGCCAAAGGCAAGAGTTAGCAAAGGCATGCACGCATTAAATTTTTGAGTTTCATTATAAGTTGTGCTGAAATCTGAAAGCCCAACCTAGTATTTTAATGATTATAAACATTAATGGTGTGATAATTTACTAGTTACTGCTTTATATATATATATATATATATATATATATATATATATATATATTGTATGTTTATTTTGTGTGCTACTAATCATTTCAGGTACAACATACACCGAATTGAATTAAAAAGTAGACTCAAAATAGTGCAGTGTTATGGTCTACTCAATTTGTAATAAAAGAGTTTGTACTTTTTCTTAAGACATTTATGTAATTAGGTGTATGTTGACAAGACAACCAAGCACACACGTACAAGGAGGGATGAAAATTGAATACTTGAATTTTCTATTTCGTACCATAGGATCTCAATTGTACTGTACAATCTATTAATCCAGAAATTAATTTAAGTATTTAATTAAATTAATTTGAATTATAACTAATCGTATTATACAACCATTAATCCTACAACATGATCAGCAATTTGATAAGCCTGACCATCGAACCTATGTTACAAAAATCAGTTAAATTTGAAATTTGAACTAATCGTATTGTATGAAAAAATTTGTATTGTACAATTATTAATAAATATTGCATAATTTTGCTTCGCAGATTAATGAATTGAATCAAGATCAAATCCTAACCAATTATTGTATTGTACAGTCAAAAAAGTATAATTTGATTTACCCGAGAGATCATTGGTCAGAATTTGGTTCTTCATGGTGGATCCTTGATTCGTTATAACTGACCATACAATGCGATTAAATATCGTACAAGAATCTATGACAGGAATTGAACTAATCGGGAAATACGGTACTAATATCGTATTGTACTATCGTTCGTACGATCCTAGTATCATATTTTATGATCCTGGTATCATAATGTACAATCATAAGCATTAAATAAAAAATTAGGATTTTATTTAAATAGCCCACTTTGATTATTTCACATAAAACTTGAGGGGTTGTATTGAGTAGTCAAAGACATTTTTTCCTAGGTGAGAGCTTTATAGAGGGAGAAGTATCTCCTTGCTTCTAAGAAAGTCCAAACCACTTGAGAGAGAAAGGAGGTGAGATTGGGGGAGAGTTTCTTTAAGGGAGTCAAGGGGTGTGAGGGAGTCACACGGTTGACCATGTCGGCTTGCATCTTGGGTCCTCCATATTGTGGGTGTGGAGCACTTGGAGAAGAGCTCTAGAAAAAAGTCATTGGACAAAAGACTTCACTAGCCGAGGAGGCTAAGGGATCGGCATCTCCGCCATTGCAATTAGAAGAAGGGAACGACATCTCTATCGTGCGAGCAGAAAGAGCAATTAACATCTCCGCCGTGTGAGGAATAGATGGGAGTGACATCTTCGTCATGCCGCGAGGTCGAAGGAGGGAGACTTTTTTGGAATAAAAAAGTCCATAAAGTTTATTCACCACCTGATAAGGGAGAATGACATTTCCGCCTAGCTGAGTGCTAAATGAGTGCATTATAGTGAAATACCCAAAGAGGATCTTTGGGGAGTAGACGTAGGTCGATTTCTATCAAACCACTACAAAAATCCGGTTTGAGTTTATTTTCTTTCCTGTTTTATTTTCCTGCATTTTTATTTAAATTGCACATCTTTGTGATTTTGTGGTTGTTGAATCTTTAATTAAACTCTTCACGTAAAGTTTCAAAAAATTTTAAAATATATATCTAAAGTTAAAAAAAAATTAATTTTGTTTATCCATTGAATATTTTATTTTCTTAAGCTTCCCCACAATATTCTAATTTTTAAGAAATTCTTTTTAGAATACTAACTAACACCCCTATTGATGTGTGTCATAGCACTTTCAAATGATATCAAAGAATATTTCTCACTTTTGTTGGTCTAAACACCCGAGTAGATTCATATGACACATTTTGGCAATAGAAACACTTCGGAAGGGTATTCTATTACCTAGCCGCCTTTATTTGATAATATTCTATTTGATTTTTGGAAGATTTAAATGTTCACTCTTTCTACAATCTATTAATTTTCATATGTGGCATATGATTCAATCTAATTGCTCTCTGCCTTATAACAATATTAATGGCACTAAATTAGAAATCTCATTTGTTGAATTAAGTTTTGAAGATCGTAATTTTGGTCAACTGCATGCAAAATGTAATAATTGTTCTTTTAAATTTAAAATTTGAAGATTATATGCGGATTCTACTTGTACTAGTGGTAAATAAATTTGGATAAGTTATGCATAACATATGAAGTAACTAGTGAAGTCAAGCAATCCTGTATGAATTTACTTTTATATGAATATGAATTATTTTGCATGCAACCTAGTGAATCTATCATTGATATGTACACTATATTTATCCAAATTATTACACCCCGACATGCATTAGATAGAGACATTTCAAATACAAAAAGAGTTAAAATATTGTGTTGTTTACCTGAATCTTGCAATACCAAGGTTATTGTAATTTTTTAATTTAAAGATCGTAATTCTACTCTATTAGCAACTTCCTTAGATCTTTAATAGCAAATGAGTAAAAAGTCGGTCAAAGAAATATAAATAAAGAAAAAGGAAGGAAAAAACAATCACACTAAAAGCTGATGACACAAAAATCAATGATTCTGATACTAATGGAAATGAAGATATCGTTTTGATGATCAAACAATTCAAGAGATTTCTGAAGAACATGCGAAAGCACCAAAATGATAAACATTGTGATAAAAGTACAAAATTGAATAAATTTTCTACTGATGAGGTTTGTTATGAATGTAAAAAATAAGACATCTTTGATCTGATTGGCCGAACTTAAAGAGTCATCTAACAAAAGAAAAGGGTGACAATAAAAGAATTATGGAAAAGGGCAAACAAAGAACTCATAAGGCTTTTCAGAGAAATTCAGATTCAGATTTGTCGGAGATAGAAGCTGAAGAGAAAATAACAAACATATGTCTAACGTCAAAAAATAACACTGGTGATTCCGACAGAAAAATTAGGTGCACTCTCACAAGAGATCTAGTGAGAGCATATGATACTTAGACAATGGATATTCACGACATATGATTGGATAAATGAAGAAATTCATCTCGTTAAAAGCCAGGAGTGAAGGAAAGATAACGCTTGGAGACAACACTACCAAAAAGGTAGTGGGAGCAGATACAATAAGTAAAACTGATGGTTTATTGATTGAAAATATTTTGTTTGAAGAAGGATTAAAACATAAACTATCATGCATGTAAGTCAGCTGTGTGATAAATGTTTTGGCATAAAATTTATTTCTACAAAATGCATATTAATACTAGAGGGTAAAATTGTGTTAAAAGGTTTAAGAATTAATAATGTGCACATGATTGATTTGAATTACATTGATAAGTTTAATGATGTTTGTTCTATGAAGTTCATTATTGATGAATCATGATTATGACATAGGAGACTACATCATACAAGCATGAAAACTCTTAGAAAAATTATCCAATTAGAATTGGTTAATGACATTCATAAACTAGATTTTTCAAAAGAACATCTTTGTGATGCGTGCCATCTAGAGAAGCAAACCAAGTCTTCACTTCAGTCCATTAAGGATGTCACACTAGGCTATTATAAGTATTCCATATGAATTTGTTTGAACCTATTAGTACATTGAGTTTAGAAGGAAATCTTTTGAATTTATAATTATTGATTATATTAGAGGTTCGCTTGATTTAAGTTCCTTACAAATAATAGTGATTCATTTGAAAAATTTGAAACATTTTTAGTTTAGATTCACCGAAAAAAGGTCGTGTAATTTCCACAATCCATAGCGATTACAGAGGAGTGAGAATGAGAGGTTTGAATTATTTTGTCAAGAATCTGGGATGGAACATAATTTTTTAGCCCCTAGAACCCACAACAAAATGTTATAACCGAAAAAATAGGACACTGGTAAATGCTACTACGATGATACTTACTGAGTATAGTCTACCCAAGTACTTCTAGACAGAGGCAACAAATACTTCTTGCAATGTTTTGAAAAATGTAATTATAAGATCTAAGTTGAATAAGACATCATATGAGTTACTCAAGGGTAGAACATCTATTTGCCTCATCTGCATGTGTTTGGGTGTAAGTGCTTTGTATTAAATAATGAAAAATCACATCCAAAAAAATTAGATGTCAATGCACATGAAACGGTGTTTCTAGGATATTCGTCAGTAGGCAAGACATATAGGATATTTAATAAGAGAACCTTAGTTATTGAGTTCACCAATGTTATATATGATGAATTTGATATGGGTTCTAAAACTAGAAGAGTTGATAATGGAGAAGATATTATCCGCAGAATTGATGATATTTGATTAGAAGAGAAATAAGAAGCTCGGGATCTGTAGCCTAATAGTAGAGATATACATCTAATCATCCTAAATAATTTATCATAGGAGACCCATACACAAGATTTAGGATTGGGCATGGACTTGGAAGGAAATTATCCACACAACCTTATCTCTATAGTAGAACCCACTAGTATTGATCATGCATTAGAAGATGAATCTTGGATTATCCTAGTGCAAGAAGAATTAATTAATTTGTTTGCAATGATGTGTGATAATTAGTAACTAGACCCACTGATCAAAGTGTTGTTAGAATGAAATGGATATTTAAAAATAAATTAAATGACTTTGGATTAGTCGTTAGGAATAAGGTTAGGTTGATAGTAAAGTATTACAATCAAATTGAAGGAATCTTTGTTCCAATAGCTAGATTAGAATTCATCAAGGAACTATTAGCATGTGCATGCTTCAAAGATTTAAATTGTATCAAAATGGATGTGAAGAATGTTTTTAAATGGGTTAATAAAGAAAAATGTCATGTAGAACTCCCTGATTTGAGAACTCAGACTTTCCAGATTATATTTATAAACTCAAGAAAGCACTATATGAGCTTAAGCAATACTGAGGCGTGGTATGATATTCTCAACAATTTTTTCTTAGAGAAATCTTTTGTTAAGAGCATCTAAATACCATCCTATTTATTAAAAAAATGGAGATTATATACTCATTGTGCATATATATATATATATGTAGATGATATTTTTTTTGGATCCACCGATGATGATCTATACAAAGAGTTTTCTTCTAGTATGAATATGATGGAGTGCATTAACCTACTTTTTGGAATTTAATGTAAAGCAAAGAGCAAATGGAACCTTCTTGAGTCATACTAAAAATATAAAAGAGATGTTATAGAAATTTGATATGAAAGGTTGCAAGAGCATGAACACACCCATGACTCTGCCACCAAATTACATAAGGATCAGGATGTTAAATCAATTAATCAAAAGAAGTTTAAAGGGATTATAGATTTATTACTTGAATGTCAATAGGCCTGACATTATATTTAGTGCTTGCCTATATGCTCTAAGTTTCAATTTAGTGCTTGCATGAACACACCCATGACTCTGCCACCAAATTAGATAAGGATCAGGATGTTAAATCAATTAATCAGAAGAAGTTTAAAGGGATTATAGGTTTATTACTTGAATGTCAATAGGCCTGGCATTATATTTAGTGCTTGCCTATATGCTAAGTTTCAAGCTAACCCTAAGGAAACTCATATGACTGTAGTAAAAAAAAAATTAAGATAACTCATAAGCACTCAGAACTTAGATATCACATATCCTAGAAATAATATAACCTTTAAATTAGTTGGATACTAAGATTCAAATTTTTTTGGATGTAAGGTAGACAGAAAGAGCTTCTCCGGAACTTGTCAATTCATAAGACAATCTCTAGTTTCCTGGTCTAATAGAAAGCAAAATTTCGTAGCTGTTTCCACTAAAGAAGCTGAGTATATAATAGCAGGAAACAGTGTTGCCCAAGTCCTTTGACTGAAGCAACTTCTTCATTTTGGATTGCAGTTAATACAAGTGTGATTTGCATCACTAAAAATCCTATTCAACAATCTCACACGAAACACAATGGTGTGAGACAACACTTCATTAGGCATCATGTGGCCAAGGGAGATGTTGACATACCATTTGTAGACACAAAAAATCAATTGATCGATATTTTCACTAAACCTCTAAATTAAGAAAGGTTCAACGCACTTAGAACTATATTATGAGTCATTGATTTAAGTTCTTAGAAAATTAGGGTCGGTTATGTTTGTTGTTATGTCTTTATGTTAGTACTAATTTATGTTGTTTTATTTTCTTAAACTTCAGCACAATACTTTGATTTTAAGAAAAAAAAATTAAAATATCAATTCACCTACCCTCTTAATGTGCCAAAGTACTTTCAAGCTAGAATCCCTAAGTTCAGTGAGTTGACTTGATTTTAGGTAAAAAAAATTTAGATCAAACCGTATAATATTACATGGCACAAAAAACCCTAGATATTGATCCCTTTCCCAACTGCTCTTCCTATGGACTTGAAAGAGCAATTTGAGCCAGGAAATTTGTTTTCTCATGCAACTCATCTCCCTCCTCTCATCACAAGTTAAAAGTTACTCTTAGCCACTAAATAACCTTGCAAATAACAATCATCAACAACTATCCATCACTTGAAGATTTAATCGCTTTTGTCTTCTTCATACCTGTTAACGGCGAATGGCGCACCATGGCGCAAAGGTCCATTTGGAGCCATGGCGCATAGCGCACGGCGCGGCGCGCGCTATTTTGAACATGGCGCAAGCTATATAAAAATTATAAAATAATAAGCATGAATATAAAATATTATTAAAAATGAAAGTCATAATAATAAAAGACAATCATAACATATATAAGTTCAACTAAGTAACATCCAAATATCTCATAATTAAAATATTACAATCTTTTTTTAAAAGATCAAACAAGAATTTAATCTACTCTTCTTGTGAATCATCATCATCATCAGCAAATGTTAAAAAAGCTTCATTATCTTCTTCAACATTGTCTCCTACTTCATAATCCTCTTCATCACCCTCCTCATCATCATTCTCAATAGCAACATCATGCCTAATTGAAGATTCTTTCTCTTTCCCTTTAGATCTTTCTCGAATATTATAGCTTTTATCATAAACACCAGTAGCTTTAGCAACACTTGTCCAAGTTAAATCTTCCTCTCCAACAATAAAGTCATTTTCTTCATCAGACTCATCATCTAATTTTCCTGTTAGCTATTCATTTGCATCATCTATCTCTGTCAAAGAAATAGGATCAATGACATCACGATGATTGAATCTCCGAATCAGTGCTCTATTATATTTCACATAAACTAAATCCTTTAAGCGACCATGATCCAATTTGCTTCTTCGTTTGCTATGAAGCTGCAATTAAAATATTATTACATTACTATATTATGAACATATATAAAAAATCAACACATACATTATAAAATACTTACATGTTCAAAAATACTCCAATTGCGTTCGCATCCAGATGAACTACATGTTAAACTTAGGACTTTGATAGCGAAGCTTTGTAAATTGGGAGCTCCTTGTCCATATGCCAACCACCAATCAGCTAGAAGAAATAAATTTTTTTTTCAATATTATATAACAAATCAGTCTTAATTTTTTGTAAATAATGATACCTGGAGATCGGGTAGTTCTTTGTCTTACAGCTGGAGGAATACCAAAAAGTCCTTCACCCCTTATGTATAAACTTAATTCATTACTGATTTTATCTTCTTCAGCTACATCCATGGTTTAAAATTGCGCAATTAGAGGCGCGCCTCAAGGCGCGCCTTTGCGCAATTTCACCCAAAAACGCCTCGAGGCTTACGCAATTCTGTTCCTGGATGAGGCGTACGCCTCACCTGGACTGAGGCGCGCCTCAGAGGCGCAATTGCGCAATTCTGGGTGAGGCGTACGCAATTCAGAACCGGCCCCACCCACTTAAAATGTTGGCTTTTCTCCCCTTGAACCCGCACGGCATTCCTCCTCTCCGAAAAAATTTTCCTCCCAGCTCTCTGTACGCGAACTGGACGCGTCCCGCACGGTCGGCCGAAGCTTCCCGCCGCTCCTCCCGCCGGCGCCGCCCCTCTCCGGCGAAATTAGGGTTTTTTTTTTTTGATTTTTTTGGAATGTATTTGTTTTTTTTTTAGGAGACATGGTTAGAGGTAAAGAAAAGACGAATACGTCATTGCGGAGGGACCCTTCTTGGAAGTATAGTGTACAAGTTGACATTGGCGGCGGCGAGAAGAGCTATGTATATTTAAAGTGCAACTTTTGTGAGAAAGTTGTGAAGGGTGGAGTAACCCGCATGAAGGAGCACTTATCATGCTCTCACAAGAACGTAGCACCTTGTGCAAAAGTGCCGGACAATGTGAAGGAAGAAATAAGTGCTTACATGAAGAAAACTACCACTGTCAAACACTTACAACAGCAACAATTTGATGAAAGGGTCGACCAAGGTGCCTATTTTGGGAGCGAGAGTGGAAAGGGCTCCTCCTCCACTATACATAATAGAGGTGCACGGGGTCCTATGGATCAGTACATGACTACTGAAGGAGCAGATAGAGGAGAAGCAGATATAATCCCTGCAGGTGGTACTAGAGAGGGTCGGCGACAGGTTTGCATGGACATTGGGAGGTTTTTTTTTGAAAATGCAATACCTTTTAATGTTGCTACATCGCCTGCCTACTTCAGTATGATGCGGTCTGTAGGATTGTATGGAAGAGGGTTGAAAGCACCTTCTATGTATGAGTTGCGCACTTGGATTTTAAAGGAGGAGTTGCAGAACACCGAGCGAACCATTGGTGAGATTAAAAGGACATGGATTGAGACAGGTGTGACTATAATGTCAGATGGATGGTCAGACATGAAGAGTAGGAGTTTGATAAACATCCTTGTCAACAATCCCTATGGTACAGTGTTCTTAAGATCTGTTGAAGCTTCTGATGAGGTGAAGAATGCTACATTTATTTTTAATTTACTTGATGGAGTTATTGAGGAGATTGGAGAGCAGTTGGTTGTCCAGGTAGTGACTGATAATGCCAGTGCATACAAAGCAGCTGGTTTGATGTTGATGGAGAAGAGGACACACCTCTATTGGACACCTTGTGCAGCACATTGTATTGATCTCATATTGGAGGATCTTGGTGACTTACCTCAGCACAAGAGTGCTCTTGTTAGGGCGAAGAAGATTACAAAATTCATCTACAATCACTCTTGGGTATTAAGCTTAATGAGAAAATTTTCAAAGAAAGAAATCATTCGACCTGCAACCACTAGGTATGTTCATATTTTTTACATTGTAAATCATTCCAACTGTATGTTCATAGTTTTAACATTTGGGCATTGTAGGTTTGCCACCTCCTATTTGACACTTCAGAGCTTGATGGAGGTGAGGCAACCTTTGGAAGCCATGTTTACATCAACTGAATGGCTAAACTCTGCTTGGGGGAAGAAGAGTGAGGGAAAGGAGATAAGAAAGATAATTCTGAATGATAAATTTTGGGCTACTGTGACCTATGCCATTTTGAGCACGAGACCCTTAGTGCAAGTTCTACGCTTAGTGGATGCAGAGAAGAAACCAGCTATGGATTTTATTTATAATGCTATGGATGAGGCCAAGGAGTTGATTGCACATAACTTGGGAGGAGAGGAGGCAAGTTATAGGGAGATCTGGGATATCATTGATGCTCGGTGGGAGGTGCAGTTACATCGACATCTACATGCAGCTGCATATTATCTTAACCCTCAATTTCAATATTCAGAGAAAAAATCTTCAAATCCGGAAGTTAAGCTTGGTTTATATCACTGTATGGAAAGATTAATACCGGAGCAGGCAGATAGGGAGCTTGCAGATTTACAGCTTGTTCTGTTCCGGAATAAAGAGGGTTTTTTTGGTTTGAATGCAGCAAAAACTACCATTTCTAAACGGTCTCCAGGTATAATTAATTTGGTAAATGCAATACACTTTATTCAATATTCTGAATTTTGATTATATTTTCTTCTTGAAAACAGTTGAATGGTGGATCCAATTTGGTGATTCCACCCCTGAGCTACAGAGTTTTGCTGTGAGAGTGTTGGGCCTCACTTGTTCTTCTTCTGGGTGTGAGCGAAATTGGAGTACATATAGTCAGGTGCAAACAAAGAGAAGAAATCGACTATCTACACTCAGAATGAACTCCCTCGTATACATAATGCACAACAAAAGGTTAAGAGATAGGAGGTTGAGGAATAAGGGGTTGAAAGATGATGAGGACCCGTTGGTGTGTGATGATCTGTCGTCTGATAATGAGTGGTTCATAGATGATGAGGCAGATTTATCATTATCAGATTTACAGGTAGAAGATCTAAATGTGGATGTATTGAGGGGCGAAGCAGATCAAACGGGTACATCCACTAGTACCACACCACACACATCTTCTAGCTCTGCAAGCAAAGGTATATGTTCTCTGCCAGTCTGCTTGATAATGAGTGGTTCATCCAATTAATATGCTAATAATCTTTTCTTTTAATGAACAGGGAAGAGAAAAGTGAGCCATGTTGAAGATGAAGATGACATGGCATTCATAGATACAATTGGAGAAGAAGATTCACTTGAAGACTGATATTTTGTGATGGGATATGATCATATGACTTCATTTTATATGTTTTTTGTATTTTGGGAGTTTTGATAAACTGATATTTTATGTTTTTGTACTTTGGGACATAATTTTATTGCATCTACTTTCTTATTTTCCATTATTGCTATTATTTTCCTGCTAAAATCCTTAATTTTTCATTTACGCAATTCTGTGTTCGTGAGGCTTACGCCTCAGACCGCCTCGAGGCTTACGCCTCGCCTCACGGACGAAAACCGCCTCGAGGCGCAGTTACGCAATTTTAAACCTTGACTACATCTTGAGATAATCTTCCAATACATTGGTAAAGACCATCAGCTATTTCCTTATCCTTGGCAATATCAGGGTTATTGAAGAAATATTCAGGATTTAAAAAATGTCCCGCTGCATGTAGAGGCCGATGTAATTGCACTTCCCATCTCCTATCAATCATTTTAAAAATTTGATCATACTTATCACTGTTATTGAAGCTTGCAGCAATTGCCTCTTTTGCTCTATCAATTGCTTCATATATGTAAGCCATTGAGGGCTTCTTCTCTCCATCAACCAATCTAAGAACCTTTAATAAAGGACCAGCTATTTTTAAGGCATACACTATAGTGTTCCAAAATGATTGTTGTAAGATTGTATGTTGAGATTGTTTTGCTTTAGCCTCTTTCACATAAGGACCTAAGATAAATTCCTCACAAGTAAACATTTTCTTCAAGTTTAGTTGTTGTTGATGAAAACGTTGTAAAGTTAAGAAAGCTGTTGCAAAGCGAGTCTTTGCGGATTTAACAAGTGCTCTTTGATTTGTGCACATTCTCATTAACTCAAGTAAGCGAGGCCTAGAATATATAAAACTGTGTACTGCCACTGCTTTCTCAAAGCGTCGTCTTAGCTTTTGAATTTTGAAAATATCCTCCATTAATAAATCCAAACAGTGAGCAGCACAAGGAGTCCAATAAATGTGAGGATATTTGTCCATCAATAATTTTCCTGTTATGTCATTATAATTTAAGTTAAGATATATACAAATTCTTTATGAAATAACATAACTTTAGAATAAAAAATGTGACAAACCTGCAAGAACATTTTCGGATGCATTATCAGTGACTACTTGGATCACATTATGTGGTCCAATAACCTCGATATACTTGCAAAAAAGTTCAAACATTTTCACAGCATTCTTGGAGAAAGAACTAGCATCAATTGATTCTATGAATGCACTACCTCTTGGACAATTAACAAGAAAATTGATTAAGCTTTTCCCATTCCTCGACGTCCATCCATCTGCCATTAAAGAACAACCATATCGTACACAATTTTCTTGATGGCGTCGCAATAGGTCATGTGTATGTCCAACCTCTTTCTTCAAACAAGTAACTCGTACCTCATGATAACTAGGAGGTTTCATTCCAGGTCCAAACTGCCCAAGTGCCTCCACCATAGCAGGGAAACTATCATAGTTCACAGCATTAAATGGAATCCCAGCATCGTACATCCATCTACTGAACACTTGAACAGCCCTTCCTCTCATTTCTTTTTTAGCTGCATCCATTTCTTTATTAAACTGACCTTTTCTATGCTTTACTACATCTTCAGGATTTGGTGTAAGGAAAGTATCTAATGAACCTTTAGGTCGTAATGTTTTGAAGATAGATGTAGATGTCGATCCTTGACTAGATGTGTTAGATTTATTTGTCCGCAACATTTTGGATGGTTTAGCAACTAAAATATCATCTGTCATTACATCAAAGTCTTCTCCTTCTTCTTCAGCAAGGTTGACATTTGATATGTCATTAAACTGTTCCTTTAAATCTTTTTTTTTCAACATGGATGCCTTAATTTCAGACTTCACGTGCTCGGGACAGTTAGAGCAAGGCCTTGCATTCCTAAAACCCCCAACGAGGTGTTGTTTGTGGCGTGTAATTCCTCCTTTTGTTATTTTACCACAAAAAATGCATGTCACACTGTTGTTGTCGGATTCATTTGTTAGTATAGCATATTTCCATGCTGGATCTTTTTTTAAAGATTGAACTGAATCTGACATTTTATGATCACCTAAAAGCAAACAAATTTAGATAAAAGAAACATAATATTGTCCAAGAAACATAATATGGGGACTGCCGGGGGTCCAAGGGGGCGCTGCCCCCTGGCGGGGTTCGACCTGAAGAAAATTTATTTGTTAGAGGAATTTTGAAGTTCGTTTGTATGGAAATTAGGGAGCGGTACCAAGCGTGTACCTAGTTGTACCGAGCGGTACAGAGCATGTAACTAGCGGTACCGAGCATGTACTGAGTGGTACCGAGCATTTACATAGCAGTACCGAGCGGTATCATGCATGTACTTAGCAACACCGAGCGTGTACCTAGTTGTACCGAGCTGTACCGAGCTGGTACCGAGCTGTACCGAGCTGATACCGAGCTGTACCGAGCTGTACCGAGCTGGTACCTATCTGTACCGAGCTGTACCGAGTTGGTACCTAGTTGTACCGAGCTGTACCGAGTTGGTACCTAGTTGTACCGAGCTGTACCGAGCGGTATCCAGCATATACATAGCGGTACCGAGCATTTACTTAGCGGTATCGAGCATGTACCTAACGGTACCGAGCATACCTGTTAAGTTGTAAATTCTTGTAAGAAATAGCCGTGCAAAACAACAGAGCTGTGCGGAACAGACGGAGGTTGCAAATCAGAGTCAGCTGGTAAGATTTTTTATTGGAACTGACGAAGGAGGGGGCGGATTTGGCAGAAGCACTGCTCTGTGGGACGATTCGGCGGAAACAACGACTTCAACTTCGGGACAGATTCGGCTGGATTCGGCGGAAGCAGCGAATGTAGCAAACAGAAAGCAGAAAACCTTCGACTTCGGGATAGATTCAACGACCTCGACTTAGGGACTGCGGGATGTGTTCGGCGGATGAAGCAAAAAGAAAATCTTTCGTGAAATTAGGGCAATGAATAGTCATTTATCTTAAAATATAGATATATTTTTAAATATAAAAAATATTCATAAGTATACCGAAATTTAAAAATAATTTGGCGCGCTATTTTGCGCCGTGCGCAATGCGCCATGGCTCACATGTGGCGCAAATAGCGCGCGCTATTTTAAACACATGCGCCAAATCACACTATGTAATTATCATTCCTTTTTTATAAAAAGAATCATCAATCTTACGCATGATTCCTTACAGATTCAAGTTGAAAATCATAACATATAGATGACGATGTTAATCAGTTGGAATCTTACGTAACAACAACAACAACATCAAGCCTTTATCCCACTACGTGGGGTCGGCTAAATGAATCCTTTTTCTCCATTGTATCCTATTAAAGGTCAAATTCTCGTTTAAATCTAATAAAGAAAGGTCATTCCTAATATTTTCTAACCAGATCTTTTTAGGTCTGCATCTACCTTTCTTAACATAAGTCAAATATAAAACCTCTACTCTCGTAACCGGGTCATTGGAAGGCTGCCATTTTATGTGACCAAATCATCTAAGGTGACTCTCTCTAATCTTCTCTACTTGAGCTACTCCAACCTTTTCACGTATATGCTCATTTCGTATCCTATCTCTAAGGGTAAAGCCACTCATCCACCTGAGCATCCTCATCTCTGCCACACTTAACTTAATATTATGCTTCTCTTTTAATGGCCAACATTCAACACTATAAAGCATTGCAGGCCTCACTACCATCTTATAGAATTTTCCCTTAAGTTTGAGGGATACTTTTCTATCACACAACAAGCCCGATGCATTCCTCCACTTCAACCATCCAACTTGAATTCTGCTGATAATATCCCCATCTATTTCACCATCACTCTGAACAATAGATCCAAGATATCTAAAACATGTACTCTTATTAATGACTTGATCGCCCAAAGTCACAATCCCCTCACTAGGTCTATTACTACTAAAATTACACTCCATATGTTCCATTTTAGATCTACTCAAGCGAAAATCTCTAGTCTCTAATGTTGACCTCCATAATTCAAGTTTACTTTCAACTCCCTCTCTAGTCTTATCAACAAAAAAAATATCATCCGCAAAAAGCATACACCAAGGTACATCCTATTGCAAATGTCCAGTTGGAATCTTACGTTAAGGAACCTAAAAAAATATTGTAGTTCAAGTATTAAATGTTCATGACATGGTGCTTTCAGATGATGATCTTCTTCTTTCTTTTCTTTTTTTTCTTGTTTTTTTTTTCTTGCCAACAATCATATGCATCTGATCATTCTTTTTGCCCGTTACCCATACGTTTTTGTTTGATCATTAATTTTCTAATATAGATTCCATTGAAGAAGAAAAGTGCAAGGGAAAATGAATTCATCAATAAATAATTGAGATCTGAAGGAATGGAATTGAAATTAGTGATTCTCTGTGTATGCATGATGAAAAATAAAAAATCTTGCTCAAAAAAGATAATCATTGAAAACTCTCTTGCTTCCTTTTACAACTAGTCAATCCAGAAATTAAATACCAAATTCAAAAAAGGGAAAAAATGAGTGACATCTCGCAAGAAGTTTTGGTCTCACCTCATGCAAAGAAAGCTACTTGGGAAGCTGTGCCAATGATCAGTAACGGATATTTTCTAAAATCAAACAATTATATTTTTAAACACTTTAGAAACCAAATTTTAGAACATTTTGTGAATAATTGTTCTACTCAAAATAGCATAAATTTGAATCCATAACAGGCTAATGTAACTTTTCTAAAAAATCAAAATCTCTCCTCTCTAAACTCTTCAAAACAATTTTTTTTTTCTTGAGTAATTTTAAGAGTTGTTCAAACATCTCCAAGCATGAGAAAGTCATTGCCAAGTTATCTCCTCTCCATGAAAAAACTTAGATTGCAGTAGTAACCAGATAGTGGTGGAAGTCATAGATAAATTGAGCATGGATATAAGTCAAGTGGGTGCCCAAGCCACAAAAATATTTTGATGTCCCAAATTCTCTATAGCCTAGATTTTATTTCTTGCAGTTTAATTAATTATTTATTTATTTATAAATTGCTTGGAATCCAAATTATTGCAGTTAAATATTTTGTACTATATATCGTTGAGTTTCTTGCTGTGCGTAAATAGCAAATACTGCTATTTTACCACCAATTCATTTCTAGATTAGCATGTATCTTTGAGGTAACATTGATTAGTAACTTTGTTGTTTATAAAGTATATTGACATGTTGTTGATATAGTACTTCATAAGTAATTGCACATGCAAGTTCTATACTCACAAATTAAGTTTTATCATAAATCCATTCAACAAAATTCATGCTGGTGTGGTGTTGCCTTTGGCTTAGATTACTTGATTTGCTATTTAGGTTTTAAATGCTACTTGTTACATCTTTAGTTTCCATTAGCACATTTACTTGTGACGAATTAGAATTGTTAGAATTTTATGAATTCTAAGTGCAAAAAGTAGTAACACAGCAAATTCACCACCACTCCCAGAGAAGGATTTCTAAAGGAGATCCCTATAATAACGTATTATCATCATTCACTCATAGGTAAATTACATCATACTTTTGCACTTATATTACATTAGTTTACACTCATCCTATATTAGTTTGCAATTCACTTGCAACACAAAACATCAAATCCACCTCCTAAACCATAATCACAATAACCAAACGTCAAGCATAACAATTTTTTTATCGCCTAAACTATCTCTGTTCAAAAACAATACTAAAACTACCACTTCCTCAAAATTATAAATCAATCATGCGAAATCCTCTGATAATTAACCAGAGAATTGATTGGCAGGACTTAATAATTCTAATAAATCAACCAGAGATAGTTCATGATCTTCAAAGAGAATTGATTGGCAGGACTAACCTTTTTGTTTTGCCGAACAGCTTCAAGGTTGTCAATAATTTGCTGCACAGGCTTAAGATCACATTCCTCCAACACCTTGTCATCATTGCAATAATGGCACAATAGAACTTCTGATAAACTAAGCATTGCTTTAACAAGAACTCCGGCATCTTGCCCTTGAGATAAACATTTAGTAGGGGCGTCTAATGAAACTGGCCTTTCAGCAGAAAAACTAGCATTAAGTGAAGACAAATTCGTTTCATTATTACTAGCATTCGTGCTTGAACTAGAGGAGCAATTTGGAGAAGTAGATATGTGATTAGCAGTAAAATCAGTTTTTTGGACTGCTGGTATGGTCTCAATAGCATTTGTGCTGGCTTTACAAATAATATTTTCTTTTTGACATATTTGTCTCACATGATCGCCAATACCTCGTGGAATGCTTACCTGCTCATTTAACACACCAATACGTTCTGCATGGATATCAAGCTGTTCAATTTCCTTTGTATTCTCTACTTTGGCAGTATTTGATTCTCTTTCAGAACAATCTTGAAACTTTAGATCTAAACCAGACAAGTCAGTAACTGGGGACATATCTATATCCTTCCCATTCTCATTGCAAGCAAAAGTACCATCTTGTTCTATATCAGACTGAAACCTTAAAGACCCCTGATCTAGAACCAAATCATTACTACCAGTGGCTACACTAATGACAAGAGGATGTAAGACTTCATCGGAACTAAAAGGATACCGACGAGACACAGAAGCACCTTTCCAGCATGGAGAATCCACAGCAACATTTAGATGATCAGGCATTTCTTGAGAAGCTTGCATGGAACCATCAGGTATAAAAGCACCTCTTTCAGAGTTAGAAGCATTGCAGCAGCTCAATTTAGCAACTTTGAATCCAAATTTTACATCCTTTGAACAATCAATGGACTGTCCTAGAGCTGAGATATTCCCTGATGGAAAACCTTTTATTAGTAATGAAGTTTCTGGAGTTCTACGGTTTCTCTGCATTGCATCGCCAGAAATGCCCGTCTTTCCAAGACCCTCATTAACTTCAGCGTTTTCATAGGTGTTAGCCTCACTCTGCATACCGATTACATAATCTGAATGATCATCATTCTTTCTGTGCAGGTTTGCATGCTTAATTGTAGAGTTTCCATTTTCTAAAATATAACTTGACACAGATTCATCCCTCTCATTTAATGGAGCATATCCTTGCCCTAAAGATGTTTGAGCTGGATAATGCACTACAGGATCTCTTGAACAGGAGTCAAGTTCTGAAATATATCTATCATAGGAGCTCGGAATGAAAGTATCACATTCCTTTACTACCGAAGTGGTTTCTGGAGAGTAGAAATAAGATGATCCTTCATTGGGCCACACATTAGCGTCTAAATTTGCAGCAAAAGAGCCACCATTAGGCACCCTGCTCTTATCCACATATATTTGTTGATGACTTTCATCTAGCCATTCTGATCCAACATGACCTAGATTTGATGAGGACTCATTATGAGCTCCATGCCAAGAACCAAAAGAATCTTCATAGGCACTGAGGCTATCAACAATACCTCCTGCAAGATAACAAAAGCAGCAAAAAGATGTACTTTCAGATTACACTGACGCCTGTTGTTGAATGAAAGAGAAATTCAATGCTCAAACTGCTATATCAGAAGAGCAACACACACAGGCATTCCTCACAGACTGCATAACAAATTTGGCTTAAAGGCAAACAAATTTGATAGAAACGTAATGGGAAAAAAGAGCTGAATGTATCAATGGTCTAGGATTTGAGCTGCAGATGCAATGAAAAATATAACAAATTATAATTAAAATGTGATGTATTTTGAAATGTATTTATATTTTCTTTAAGAATAATCGTATGATCCATCCAACTGAAATTAGAGAACATCTGATACTCTCTTAGACGCCACAAACAGGCAAATCTTAAGTTCAGAATATATAAAAGACCTGGAGAAAAAAAATCCCTATAACATTTCCACTCTCCAACATAAGCTGGGGATCCAACACAACAAATTTACTTTCCCAACGGCTATAAACTTGATTTCCATGAATAGGAAGAATTCAATTGCCATGAATAAAACGTCCAAATTTTCCAGATATAATCGCCATAGCTTATCCAAAGGGACCCAAGAATCATCAACCAAAGGCACGTCTTTTCACTAAACAACGTTATATTTGACATCCTCCAACAATGATGACCACAAACAAATCATCCAAAAATTTCTAGGTTTAAATATTGAGTTGTTTTCAAAACTTCTTCTCTAAATGAAGAGGTGCTGATGAAACCTAGTTGATAATTTTATTATACTGTTCAAGATTTGGGTTACAAATAGAAGTACTTCGTATTAAACATGCAAGATTTTGATGTTACAAATGGATTGCTCCTAAATTATACCATCTTGAAAAAATGTATCAACCACAAAATCAATCCTTTTATTGCATTTGGTAGGCCAGGTAGGGCATGGAAAAAATTGATGTTAATATTTTTAACACTACAAGTGATAGAAGGCAAAGGAGTGTAAGTTAAGAAACAACTCATTCAACTAGATACACAAACAGTATAAGAACAAGGCATCAATTGGGTCAAAGATCGGGAAGAATAAGCAAAAGACAGCACAGTACAATGAAAGTAAATCAGCGAAGAGGCAAAAAGAACAAGGAAATATGTATAAACAGCAATCTTACATCTACCACAACAGGTGCAACCGAAAATATAATCACAACCGGTCCAAATGACTCAAACACAAGCAGCCGGTCCACATAGCTGCCACTGGTTCAGCTATATTTATTAAACAAATATGTATACTTATTGTTTTAGTGTTAGACCAACCGGTCCATGCAAATGTAAGGATTGGGTTGGGTCTTTAGGCTTCTAAAAGTCTATATATACCATGTATCATGTTGTATTAAGTTTCATGCAATAAAAACTTTGTTTTCTCCTCATCTCTTCGCTCGTGGAGTTTGCACCTACTCAAAAGGTGTTTTCCTTTCTTGATCCCTCAAGAAGTGTATCAGTGTACAACCTATATTGTGTTGTTTAACTAACAAGTACGAAACACAGTTATTACACATGCAGATCTTGTTTAAGATTAGGCCAAATATAACTATCCTCTACCAGAACAACAATCTTACCTCTATCAAAATGAATTGCAATAACCTCTGCATGCAACTACGTAAAAAGGAAATTTTGCAAAGAAAAAATCAAGAATACATAAATGAGTTCTTTACAAAAACAATCATCCAAAAAGAAATGTCTTCCAAGTGGGTTGATTACAAACAAAAATAAAATAGATGTCACAATATGCCGGATAAGATAATCATCTGAAACCCAATGACAAAACCAACCACCCTAATACCCATAATATTTCCAATGTGTCTAGTTTCGAATTAAGTGCATAAGTAGGCTCATGATCAACACCCCACGTTGTGTTTAACGAAAAAAATATATATATATATACTCCTAAAAGAATTGTATCCACTTAGAAGGTTAAAGGCCAAATTTCCTCAAAAAATTTAGGTGTTGTCTGACTAGGTGGTCATAAACATAACAAACGTCCTGGATAAATAATACTAATAATATCAAATTATTTGCCCAATATAATAGAACTTGCAATTATAATTTGACTATTATTTAGCCTGACTCAATTCCTCAGTAATGAAAATTACTATATAACCATCCAAACTCAACACTTCTATGCCAATAGCGGTTGCATTACAAGCCACCTCTATGACTTTACAAAAGATAAATTTAGATATATGAGCATGGGTTAGTAACTATCCCATATCTTGAGAAGTTTGAGGTGGCAGTTAAAACTGTTGGAACTCGTATTTATTAAGTAAATTGCAAATGAGTGATAAAGTGATATGAAAAATCCTAATGAATCTCCGACACAAAGTAGCTAAATTACCCCAAAAAAAACTCCTAATGATATGAATATTGACTTGATTTCCAACATATGCTTCAAATGCAAGACCAGTCCTTCCAAATAGGCTTGGTCGGTTCATTTCACGTGCAACATGTGATCATATTATATTCAAATCTCACTTCAGTAACCTTTAGTCAGCCACTCCAAAGAAGTCCATGAAGATTGCAATTGATGAATAACTCCCCTCCCTTTTCTAATTTCCTTGTAGCCAAACACCCCAAGGATTATTGATGTATTTTATTTCTTATTCCTCTACATAATTCTATATAAGAACATTTTTAAGAATTAATGAATAAAATATTGAATTGATTTTGCTTGTGAGAAAACCCTTGAGAAGCTTGGTGGTCAATTCAACTTTGAGACTTTGTTGAGTTTCAACTTATCCACTTTGGTACTTATTCCTCTTTTTCCTTTTACCTCCAAGTTTCAATTATATACCTAACCCGAACCACTATTTATAATTCCTCCACAATCCTCAAAGTAACCCCACATCCCTGTAGCTATCGATCAAAGCCTTTCATACTAAAACCCTACAAGTTCCCTCTCGGGTTTGGCTCCCTTCCCTGAAGCCTAAGCTATCTCAACTCTTCCATAAAACTCTACATGCCTCCCTCCTAACTTGACTAAAGCACACCACCTAAACCCGTCAGCCAACCTCAGAAAAGACTATAGCCAAGTTGTTCACCCTCCACAACCCCACAAAATTTATTTCCTTCCATCATCACCTCCCAGCCTCCTCCATAACCCCACAAGATCTAATCCAAATCATAGACACACTAACCAAAAATCATTCCATATCACCATACTCCGCCACAAGCAAAAGTAATACCTTTTACCATCAAGAACCTTTAACCACCATCCATTATATCGAGCTAAGGCTACAATGATGTGCTTGACCAAGACATTCAATAAGTTCAAAAGGCATAATAAAGAGAGAAACAACTTTAGCAATCAAGGCATCTAGAAGTAGTCTAACCTCCACTTGTCGGTAAAATCCGCATTCCTCTCCGCTTTCAAATTCCTTTGTAATAGTAGATTATCCTTGCATAGAAATCTAATATTTTGACTAGTCATTTGGCAATTCTATGAACTATTTGCATGACCTCCAAAAATTTTAAGCGCCACATAAAGCCAACAAATATAAAGCAACCCCACAAACTAATATTAAGAGTCCCATATTTATGAGGATATGATACACTTCTAAATTATCATTTTCAACTGTTGATTGTGTTTTAAAACATTAAATTTTATATTTCTTGTTGTATGGTTTTGATTTACTAGTATATAGATGCACATCAATGTTTATGGAAGTTAACTGTCTACTAAATACTTAACAGCAATTTTTTTCATGCTTTCTGCATAAGCATATCTTAAAAGAAAAAGCATTGCAATGTATTTTGTTTTTGAAATCATTGCCGAAAGTCAATTTCATTAGATTAATTTCAGGATTTATATATAACTGTAAAAAATTTCCAAAGTCTACTTGGAAATTTAAGAACAAGAACAGAAGAGAAATATAAACATTTTCAATACATGTTGGAAGCTATTATGATCCAATTGCAACTCTTGACTGTCAGGAATCAAGCAAAACTTGCTGAAAACAATCAACCTGATTGCAATGCTCATCATAGGGACGAAAACTTTAATAAAATACTGTAAAGACACTAACTTATAAATGAACTTAAGGCTTTAGATGAACCCAATAGTAAAATAAATCCTTATTTTGATAGATTAATGATCCAAACATATCTTCAGATTCACTGGCTCAAATGGATAATTTTTTAGCTGGTATAATATAAAAGAATATCAACGAATTCATTTTGCTAAAATGAAATTAAGATGATATATTAAAATATATTAGAATAACTTGCTTGTCAAAGAGCAAAGAAAAAGGAGAAATGGACAAACCTAAATAGAAATAAAAGAAATGTTAAGATATGAGTAATGCCTTAAAATAATAATAATAATAAGATATAAGTAATGCCTTAGGCATCATTATAGAAAACTGTAGAGTCAATTGTTAACTCTAAGATAAGAAACAATTCATGTAATTGAATACTAAAACATATTTGAAGATTTGTTGGATAGGACAGACTACATTAATTACGATTAACAAGTAGCTAACAACTTTGTGATTCACCTTATAAAGAAAATAAGGAATGAGCTGGTGCATTTAGATCCATAAATTTTTGAGACATTTTTCACCATGAACTTTTAAGTGAAAATAGAACTAATTCCCAATTCCAAATACAAGGATCCTGCCATTTCTAAGCTTCTGTTAGGCCAATCAATGGACCCTCCTCCGTATGTCTACATCTGCCGAACATACCAACTTCTCCTAGGAACACGAAGGACATTACATTTTCAAATGCCATAAGATAGTCCACATGTAAAACCAATGTAAGTCATAAATTCTATTCTTGGAACAGTTTGAACCTAGTTAATCTCATGACTCAGGGAAGATAGGATGATACACTATTTTTTAATGAATGGTCACAATCACATTTCGATGTCATGAGATGTCTTTGTTCCCCCATCCATTTTCAAAGACTAGAGATATATCAGTATTTTTCATAGGTATACCACCTGTAATAAGATAAGATGTTATATAAATTATTGAAGGTGGCAGTTTAATGAATGGCATATCCACCATGCACTAACAAGAACAAAATAAAACCTAAGCACCATCCAAGGCCATTCCATGTTAGATGGATTAATAACACGCATTTGTCTATGACAACAATATAGGTGGCCCCTATTAGATATAAGAATCATATCTGGTGTGATATTTTCCTCATAGATAAAGCATGAATTCTTCAAGGCAGACCGTTCCATTATAACATGAATATTATCTACTAAGGTCATGGAAATACTTATGTCTTTAAATAAAGCAAGAAAAAATGACTAAAATAATCCCTCAACTCTTTGTGAGGGACCAAAATGGTCCTCAACTCTTTGAGAAACCAATTTGGTCCCCAAACTCCTTTGATCTTTTTGGTCCTAACATAAAATTTTGGGGTTAATGGTATTAAATAAAGATATATTTTAATCATTTTAATTAAATTATTTATTAAATATAATTTTCAACTGATAGTAATTTAAAATATATATATATATAATATTTCTTTAAAAAATATTAATAATTCTAATTTTAATTTCAAAATTTATTAATAATTCTAATTTTAATTTAGGATCATTATAGACTAAAATTATTAATAATTTTTTTAATTAAAAAAATGTTTAAGAATTTTAAAAATAATAATATTACTTAAAAATTATATTTAATAAATAATTTAATTAAAAAATAACCAAAATGCCCCTTTATTTAACACCATTAATACCAAAATTTGATGTTACGACCAAAAGACCCTTTTTAAGAAATTGAGGGACCAAATTGGTCCCTCAAAAAAATTGGGGACTATTTTGGTCATTTTCTAAATAAAGAAAATAACATCAAATTATTTCCCATCAAGCCAACAAGTCTAAACTATTTCCAATCCTAATGAAAATGAAAACACCAATTCATTGTGTTGACTCCCCTGTTAATCCCTCTTCGTCCCCATCTATTTTAGACACCAAGTTTGTGACCCTTCTCTACATCTAGTTTTGATCATAGGGATTCCACTAAAAACATTAAACTAAAATAATTTAAAAAAAGAATTTTTTATGAATCTTCCTTTCCTAAGGAAGATGTTCCACTTTCTAAGATTGATATACTTATTGTGGTCTTAGATCTTCAAATTGAGTTTATTGATGCATCCCCTAATGAGCTTACTAATAAATTACCCTCTCTAAGTGATATACGGCCTAACATTAATCTGATACTAGGTCTGCATTGCTATATTTGATAAACTCCACAGTATGCACCCTAAACAAAGAAGTTGATGGTTTGCTTTGTATTCCTCTTAATCCAGTTAATATATTTCACATCATTCATGATACTGCATTTTCATTAGCACTTGATTTCCACATTCTTTATTCACTTGTGCCACTAATGGTTGAAATAAGCATTGGTTAATATGCTAAAGCTGTTGTTCGAAATATTTATTATATGAATACATTGAAAGTTAATATGCTTTGTTGATTGATTGTGGGACCGACAAGTCATCCGATTTTGGTAAGAATCCTTAAGCATACGGATAAAAAGTTCTAACCATTTGGTTGATCCCTTTATCTCTCTTAGATTGTAATACGTGCGCCTTCTCTCCCTCTTTGCAAGTCCCACTTGAGGGTTTTATTTTTTTATAAATAGCTTTAATTTATTTTCATTATAAAACTTTTGAAAAAGTTAATATATACTTCCAAACTTTATATAGAATTAAAAAAAATTAAAAATACTTTTTTCCTATTTTTCTAGTTTTTCACATCGAATTAGAGCAAGGTTAAGATTTCCTTCTTTCAATATTTGCTCTCTTTACTTGTTGTCGGGATTCTTTATTCTCTTCATTATGTTAGATATCTCTGGCTTCTCTTCTAAGTAGTTAAACATCATGAATGGTGAAAGTCAAACTAAGGGAGAACTCTAAGGACTATAAGCCTCATATCACTTGAATAAGAAAAACTATCTAAAATAGTACCAATTTATGCAAACCCTTCTGAAAAAAAATGGATACTAGGTCCTCCTCCAAAATTGAAGAACCCAAAGTTTGTAATTTAAGATGAAGTAGATTCCATGATCACAATGTAGTTGTGAAATACCATGATGCCTACAATTAGTGGATCATTTGTCCTGCTTTACTGCGAAAGACACTTGGGATGCCATCAAGAAAATATACTAAGTGAAAAATGCTATCCTCATCTACAAGATGACAATAACCAACCAATGTCATATTATTAAGTACTTTAATGCAATAAAAGTTTAATAGCTTAAATTGGATTATTATCAATATTCTAAGATGACATCTACAATAACGCAATAATTCTTGAGCAATTTGTAGAATAAAAAAGAGTGTTTGAGCTTCCTGTAAAATTTAATAATGAAATCAACCAAATATGTATCCAAATCTTAAGCAAAGATAGTCTACCATCACTAAATGAGATTTTTTTCTCTCATACGAGGCATAAAAGGAAGAAGGATGGTGATGCTCAACACTCCAACCTCAAAAAAATTTATCATGACAAGCACCGAATCTCATTGAAAGGGACTAATTGTTATATATTCTTTTCCAGGTTAACTATTGCAAAAAAGAAATGACATAAAAATGCTAAAAACTTCAAAAAAAAAGTCCCAAGATGGTAAAAATAATGGTTGTCAGAAACGGTAGGCCTATCTTGTGAAATAAGACGAGCTCAATCCATAAGAAATTACAAAGTTAGCAACAGTCCTAGGAAAAATCATTTAGATCATACTCTCTAAGCTCAAAATAGTATAACTTCTAACTCTTTATTTTTAATGGATTAAATAATTTCCCTCACACTTGGATCCAAATTTAAAAGCCACAAAACTAATATTGTCAACCTTTTCAAACACAAAAATTTTTCCCTAGTAATAGAAAAAATAAAAATGGTCAATGGTTATCTAACAACTGCTAAAGGTCAAGAGAATGTTTCAATTTCCTCCATATTTACCCTCTTTAAAGTACTACATATACCTCATCTTACAGTAAATCTTCCGTCAATCCATAAAATTACTAAAGACCATAATTGCAAGGCAATATTTTTTACTTATCACTATGCATTTCAGAGCCTCGTTATAGGGAAAACTAAGCTAGAGAAAAGAATAAGCTATATCCTCTAGAACATAGAAATTACTTATCATATTTCTTCATTTCTACCCTCGATACAAAAACTATTTTGAAATATCCTTAGAGGCTAGGCCATCTCTCTTTTAAAACCCCAAAATGTATGTTGTATTACCATTTCTTGAATGCAAATATTGAATTTTTTGTAGTGAGATTTATAAAATTATCAAACATCATCATATTGTTTTTCCTAAAAGTGATTTTAAATATTCTACTCCTTATATAATTATTCGCTGTAAATTTTGAGGATCTTCTAAAATCCCCTATATTCTAGAGCAATAAGATTTATCACTTTAATTAAAGATAGCACCAGGATAAATAAGTATATCATATAAGATAAAAACTTGTCGTCAACATTATTCTCATCATTTTTATTGTGAAAATACAACAATAATTCTCTGTTAACATTAGAGAATTTTAGACTGATAATCTTAGTGACTATTTTCATCACAAATTACCAAATTTTTACAAGAAAGTATCGTCCATTAATCCTCCTATCATTACACTCCCCAACAAAATACTAAAAAAATCACCATCTTTTGGAAGTCACTAAGGCTCTTCACTTTTAGAATCAAATGCTAAAAAAATATTGGGGAGAGAAAATCTCACTATGAAAAACCTAATCAATAAGATACCCTCAAGATTGGTTGGATTCAAAAGTTCCACACACTATCTAATTCTTCCCCATTAAAAACTATATCTCAAAAATTCCTCCAAAAAACATATAGGTAAACTTGGTTCTAGGGTATTCCTAGTCAAAAACGGTGTAAGTGTCATCATCTTACCACTAAAAATTTCTTTACTTTAAAATTTCACTTTTAATGAGAGAGAATTTTGTCAATCAAACTCATCTTTAGGAGAACTTTGAATTAGAAGATAAGTTTGATGAATCATCTTGACATTTATAACATTCAATTTGAGGGGGGTGTAAAATAATAGTGGGACCCCTAAGTCAAACAATCTTGGTAGAGATTCTTGAGCACACGAATTAAGAGTTCTAATATTTGAATTGATCCACTTATGACACTTAAATTGCAAATCATGTCTCATTTTCCTCGTCTAATCATCAATCCCTCTCAAGAACTTTTTTCTTCTTTTAAAAATCATTTGATTAATTTTTATGGCAAGTCTTTTGGAGAAATCTATATATACTTTCACACTTTGTATAGAATCAAACAATAAAATTAAAAATACTTTTTTTCTACTATAAACATTCCACATGTTCTAATTTGCATTCATCATGAACATTTTCTTATCATAAAATGTAAACAGCCACATAAGAAACTTAATTTGACTGCTGCTTTTCTAGATTTATCTCTTGATATCTTTTCATTATTCATGATATTTTGGCATGTCAAAGAATTATAAAGACTCAAGACTTACAGATTACTCTAATTGCCTGCCATAGATATTCACTTTCTAGGTGTCTTTACATGCAAATCTCTCAAATAAAGTTCCTATAACCAAAAGACACTATAGCTCTTGAAGAAATGAGGATAACAAAGACAAACAGCATATTTCATCTAACCTTTAGGATGACATGTCACTTTAACTATGCGGAGAAGTATTCTTTGTGTATGGATTCAATGCAACACCAACACATGGTCAGATCATAGGCTATAGTACTGCATCAAGATTGAAATTTGTCATCATCATCAAAGCATACATGATTATCAAAGCAAAGAGCTTGAACATCAAGGATGGCCGTCCATGGCTTGGTTTCCAACATATCCTTTAAATAAAAAAGCACTCTCCTTTCAAACTAGCTTAGTTGGTAGGTCACTCCAAAGGTCATAAGAATTATAATCACTGAAGACCACTCCCTTTCCTAATTTTCTTTTAATGAAAACTCCCAAAAGATTATTCATGTATTTATATTTTATTTTATCTACATAAGACCATCATGTACACTATTATGAACTAATAAATGAAATATTGAATCACTTTTTGGTTTGTGAGCAACCTAGAGAAGCTTGGAGACCAATCCAACAATAGAACTTTGGTGAGCTTCAAGTTATCTAATAGGAAACTGTTGAAGTTTTGAAGTAATTCCTATCAATTTCGGAAAAACAGTGAGAAAAACTCTTCCGAACTTAACGAAAACAAAAAAAAAACAGTAGTTTTTATTGCACTAATCAAAGATACGGACGGAAAATACCAAGATACAATTGATCCTCTATTCGAGAGGAGTATATTTCTCTCCCAAATCTCTAGATGCTGGTAGAGCCCAAAGAAACTAAGAGATCTCAAATTTCAACCAAATTCAAGATGCCCTAACCCTAGGAAAACAAATTATTTAATGCATACAATCCAAAAGGAAATCTCTAAATAGTCCCTACATTCAAATTTCCCTCCTAACTCCCTCAAAAATCTTTCCAAAACAATGCAGTTTGGCCTGGGGGTGCGATTGGTGCATATAGGAGGCGGACATTCTCCGCCTATTTCCAGTAAGCTAGTCCCGTATGGACCGGCTAGACTGGTCTAGTGGACCGGCCTAACAATACTCCCCTCCCAAAGATCCACCTTGTCCGCAAAGTGGAAAGACAACACCTTCCTCCATTCCCTCGTCATCACAAACGATAAGAACTTGAAGAGTTCAGTCATTACACATGTGCCCCGGAGTATACTTCTCATCACATTTGAAACAGAGCTCCTTCGCCCTCTTCTCTTGTATTCCATTTCTGTGAGCTTCTTGATGTTGTCCCCAGGTTTTCCTCTTGCGGTCCTTTCCTTTAAAGTTTCCCGAACAATATATGGTGTTGGCACCTTTGATGCCAATAAGGTGGCGGTCATGCTGTAAGAGCCTCCTGAGCTGCAGCCTCCCGAGCTGCAGCCTCCCGCCCCTCTCTCCAGCTGTCTTTGATCCTCCACCAACTGAGTTAGCTCCACGGCTTCTCCCAAGTCACAAGGCCTCATCACTCAAACTGCTGCCCGAATCTTTGATGTCAGTCCCTTCATGAAATTTTCCTCTAGTATTGTCTTATGAAGGCAATCCAATCGGCTAGCAAGGTACTCGAATCTTTCTCGGTATTCCATCACTGAAACATCCAGTGTCAAGGAGAAGAACTGCTCATAGAAGTATCCTCCCCTGCCAGTTCGGAAATGTTCTGCCAAACAATCCTTGAACTCCCTCCAACTCCGTATGGGTCATCGCATTTTCCTCCACTAGTACCAAACCAAAGCCTTCCCTTCCAAACATAGGTCAGCTGTCATTAGTCTCTTCTCCTCAGTCAATCTGTTGACAGAAAAGTTCCTTTCCACCCTGTAGATCCATCCGTGTGCATCCTCTCCCTCAAAAATAGGCATCTTCAGTTTTCTCACTCTCAGATCTCCTATGTCAACTCTGTTTCATCAAAAGCTTCCCATTCCCAAAGGCAGTGGTTATCCCCAATTGTGCCAACCATCTCTCATCCACTTGCACCAAACCTTTCACCACAAGCCCACCTTCTCCCTTCAAATTCAGCCCCCCTTCGATCATACTCAACCCCTCTCCTTTCAAATTCGACACCTCTTTGATCATAATCAAGTCCTCGCCTTTCAAATTCAGCCCCTCTTCTTTCAAATTCAGCATCCCTCCACTCATGCCCAACCCCCTCAAGCATCTCCACATACCCTTTACCCAACTCCTCCCTAGGAAGCCTTAGGGAGGTTTTTTTTTTGTTCCCTCCAAAATCTCCACCTCTTGATCTTCCCTTTGTCTGATCGGCTTAGGGTTTTCACCACTTTCTTGGCTGTCAACGCCTTCCCTCACCTCCAACGGCAATATTTTGGTTTGACCCTCAAGCACTTTCTTCAACATCTCCTCGAGGATGGAAATTTTTGAATTGAACTTATCATGGAAGGCAAAAATATCCTTTTTATATCTAAAACTTGAGTTTGGAGAACTGAAACTTCATATTGTATTTGTCTGATCTCCCCTTCTAATATTTCCACCTTTCTTCGAGCCATGGGAACCTGAATTTAGGCTTCAATAGCAAAGATCAACAAGCTTGATGTGAATCTGGCCTCCCAAACAACATAAACAGCAAGATCGGAGAGGAAAACGCAGCGGAAATCAGCAAGGAAAACTTCTATTTCAGCACAGGAAATTGCTCTGATACTGATTTTATAGGAAACACTTGAAGTTTTAAAGTAATTCCTATCAATTTCGGAAAAACAACGAGAAAAACTCTTCCGAACTCGAGGAAAATCAGAAAAACTGTAGTTTTTATTGCAATAATCAAATAAACGGACGGAAAATACCAAGATACAATTGATCCTCTATTTGAGAGGATGATCTCTCTCTCCCAAATCTCTAGATGTCGCTTGAGCCCAAAGAAACTAAGAGATCTCAAATTTCAGCCAAATTCAAAATGCCCTAATCTTAGGAAAATAAACTATTTAATGCATACAATCCAAAAAGAAACCTCTAAACAATCCCTACATTCAAAATTCCCTCATAACTCCCTCAAAAATCCTTCTAAAATAGTGCGGTTTGGCCTGCGCTTGCGATCGGTACATACAGGAGGCGAACATTCTCCGCCTATTTCCAGTAAGCCGGTCCCGTATGGACTGGCTGGACCGGTCTAACATTATCTTCTTTTGTGTTTATTCATCTTCCTCCCTTTACCTCTCAATTACTATACATAACCTAGCCACCATCTAAAACTCCACTACCATAACCTACAACTCCTCAACAACCATAAAATCAAGCCCACAACCCCTCATAGCCATCAACCACCATCTGTTATACTAAAACCTTAAGTCACCCTTGTTTGGTTCCCTTCCGTAAACCCTAAACAATCCCAACTCTTCAACATGCCTCCCTCCTAACTCAAAACCCTAACACAGAACATCCACCCTCATCCAACCTCTCAAAGACCGATACCAAAGCCCTTCACCATCCAAAACATATCAACTCTCAGCCTGCTCCATAATACCATAAGATATAATCCTAATCACCATCACACTAGCCCAAAAGTCCTTTCATACCACCATACTTCATCGTAAGCAATAGTAGTACCTTCTACAGACAAAATTCTCCTACCACCATCTATCAATACCCTTATAAGAACCAATTAGCTCTTTCCCTTTTTTAAGGGCTACCCACACTTTTGTCAAAATAGGTAGTGACACTTCGCAATGTTGATTCTTGTTCACATTCATTGGAACATCAAACTTTCATAAAGGATAACATAAAGGAGGGTACCTCATGTCTCCTTTTGGACTTATCTTTGCCTCTATGGCATTAATTAGTGGTTGGTACTGCTGACAAGTTACTTTAATGCATCCTTGCCTTGTATTTTCTAATGTTCCAAAATGCCTTAGTTTTGGTGCTTCAAGTTTGCATGATGATATCACATATACAAAAGAAACACAGATGCTTTCTCCAATTCCAATTTTCCATTATTGACTTTTGGATGTGAACGTGAGAAAGATTTAACTCTTCATAAGCCCATCCAAAATTCACACAACAATCATCATTCAACAATGTAAAATAACCTTTAAGAATAGAGTTGAGCCAGCCAAAAAAAAAAAATAGAAAAAGAAAAGAACTTTCAAATTACAGGGCCATAAAATCATTTTTCTGGCATCTAAGAGCTAGACAAAACATATGCTCTAGGTAACATATCTTACGTTCCAAAAAACAAGAAAGCAGATTGAAATGCAATATATAATTTTTTTTATCATATTTTATGTTGAACTCATCATAAGTTAATGTTGTAAAGAGCATACCCTCTATTAAGCAAGAATACAAGAATACCATATAAGAATTTCTGTCATATGACATAATAAGAGGAAAGCATGTTCTTGTGGAATCATATGATCCACCATATATGTCAATGGTACATAATAGCAAGCGCCAATGCACATAGCATGGTGAAGAGCACCCCAGGTTATTTGCACAACAAGATACAATTTATCAAGATATTACGCACTATCTTGATTTCTTTGATTTATTATTTAAAATTAATATTAACTAATTTCTTCTTTAGTACTTTTAATTCATTTTTATTAGCTGCGAGGGCTTTGAGCTGGACACAAGGCATGCATATGGCTTCAATTTTGATGATGCCAGATGAATGCAAAAGCAACGGCAAAGATGAAGTCTTGATAGGCACTTGTGCCTTTTCACTACCAGGTTTCTATTTTGTATTTATCATTACACATGTAAAAGAAAAAATAATCTTTAAATTTTATCTTCATGATTTTAATTATAATGAGCATTTTTTCTCACCATCCAATGCCTACCTTCTAGTTTTTTTTTTTTTTTTTTCTTTTGTTTTTTCATATTTTGCATAAAAATGCACTTGAATTTTAGGTTTTGTTTAAAACCAACGTATTAAATGGTTTTAATAATTTCCTTGATCTCACGATGCAAAAGAGATGAAATGTTGCAATATTATTCATGTGGTATACGTTTAAAACTAAAGGTAAACGGCTGAAATGTTATTCATGAATGATTAAGCACTTAAGCCTAAGAATCAATGTTTAACATTATAAGAGTGATATTTTTATTTGTTAATTTAGTTGTTTTCATTGCCGCCACAATTTATGTTTTAATCTAATTGTCATTTATAGATGTTCATGCATATATAGTTGTATTTTATTAATTATTTTTTAATGTTTGTCTCTATAATTAAACAAGTGTGTGCTACACCATATGCTTTGTTATGGCTCCACGTGACCTTTGTGATGTAATGCGCTATTTTTCATTATATGGTACTCTCCTAGGTGCGAGAAAATTCAACAAATCGAGTTTTAAAAATAGATTTAACTCAAAACAAAAACCTGATAAGTGAGTGTGTTACTACTACAAAAACACTAAAAACATAAAATAGGGGATGTCATGCAACTAATCTACTTTACTAATGACTTTGATCTATACATACAAATCGAAAAAAATTCAACTGCCACGAAAGACATTGCTAATAGTCCTTTAGCATGTCTTCATATAATTAATACTGCCAATAAGCTACCCTAATCCCTCTTTGACTTTGAATATGATATGCTCAAATATATATATATATATGCTCAAAAGTTCCGAAATGGCTTAAATTTGTTGCTTCAAGTTTTGTTTGATGTTTGATCATATGCACCAAAGGAACATAAATGCATTCTACAAATTTAGATTCCCCCCCCCCCACGCATTGGTTAGAAAGAGTCCTGATATGGTTCTACATGCTATGATGTGAAGCAGGTCATAGAAGACCAAGTTGTTTATATAACTTAGCAGTCAAAACCTAATCATGCATAATTTCTCAGGATTAAATATGGAGTTTTTTGTATGACTTCTCTGATTGTAGAGGCACTGATGAAGCTAAGATGTTAAGCAACTAGTATAAGAAAAAGAAGAAAATTTTACAACATTGGTTGATAATACGTATAGCCATACAATTTCATCAAACAAAATTCACACTCTGTTTCTTATGGCAAGAAATAAATTTATCTTCTTCAAAAAATTTACCGACCACAAAAAGAGAGAAGCAGGTCCGCTGCATATGGCAGGCCAAGGAAAAAAAAAAATCTAAGATAATATTTTTGCAACTACATGAGATATAGGTGAAGACATATATATCCCATGTGTTGTTCAAGTAACTAAAAATTAAAACACTCATCCATTATTCATGCAGATCTTGTTTAAGAATAGGGCAGAGATAACTATCAAGCAACAATCTTATCTCTACCAAAATGAATTACAACACCCCACGTGTAACTCTTTAAAAGTGAAAATTTGCAAAGAAGACCTCCATTATAGAGATATCATTATTTGTGAAATATGCATTCTTAGTGGGCTGATCATTCATCAGAGAAGAATAAATTACAAAAAAATCACAAGTAGGATAATCATAAATTACTCTCTCAGGACTAAGCACTCTAATACCCAAAATATTTGTGATCTGGCTACTTCCCACTAAGGGTATCAGAAGGATTATGCTCAAAGTCCACCTAGAGTTCAAGAAATAAATATGTTCTATTTACAGCACTCTATCCAGATAACAGATCAAGGGACTAATTTCTTCTAAGAATTTAGGTAATGCAGCTCTTGGTGGTAAGAAACATAATAAACGACCTAGATAATGCTACATATATGAAACAGTTTGCACAATAGCATAGAATTTTTTATTATAGCTTGACTATTTTTGCTGTCATACAACCTCAAAATAAAATAAATAAACCAGTAACCATGCTGTCTCAACATTACTCCCATGAACTCTAATATTTCAAAAAAGAATAAATAGTATAGAAGCATGAGTCAATCACTACAACATAACTTGAATAAGCTCAGCATAGTAGCTTTAAACTATTAGAGCTCTTATTTGTTAAGATTTGTAAAGAATGGAATGAAAACTCCTAATTAATCTCCTATAAAAGTTAGCTAAACTACAAAAATTACCAGTGATGAACATTAGTTGATTATCGTAATTCATTCATTGCTTTAAATTCTTTTGGGAAAGAAGAAATACACTCTCGATAAATAATTAGCTCAAACTCCTTCAACTCATACCAGCATCTTAATCAAATTGGGAAGTTAGGTAGTGACACCTCATTATCTTCATTCTTATCAACATTTGTCAAAACATTTAACTTACTAAAAAACATGATGAGGGAAGATATTTTCTCCTCTTTGGTCCCATATCAACATTAAGACCAACAAGCTCCCTTATTCAACTTTAATTTGTTATGCTCAATGGCAAGTCTTAAATTGGTTGGTTCAAGTTTTTCATGTTTGATTATTTGATCCAACGGATCATAAGGTTGGTAAGGGTGAAGGCTTATTGAAAAGTCAGAACTGTCTTCCCTTCAAATTCAACAAGAAATTCCCCAAATATTCATAAAAAATTCACTCATAAATCAATAAAAAAACCCTTAGCAATAGAGCTTTGCTAGCATAAGACTAGCAAACATAAACACAAGCCTAATGGATTACAAAATTATTTTTCGGACAGCTGGGAAGAAAAATTATGATGTGGGTAATATACCTAACCAGACAAAGATTGACATCTTGTTATGCAATATGCAATAGTTTTTAACATCTTAAATTGACCTCATCAAAAGTTAATGTTACAACGAAGATGCCTATATTTAACGCCAACACCATACAAGATATTTCTCTGAAATGGCAATAATAATATGTAAGCATTTCCGGGTAGAGTTGCATCATATATCCAGCTCAAATAAGGGAACATATGATAACCTCCTAGATGCCACAAAACAAACTCTGAAAGTTTTGAATATAGAACTGACTTAGAAAACAAATTTCTTAATACAATTACACACAGCATAAAATGGGAAACAACTATGAACTTCAATTAATAAATTGTTAGGCCGGCCCAAGAGGGGCCAGCTGTTCCCATTGAACCGGTCCCTAGTGGACCGGTTTTCTACTACAGCCGTCGCCCCAGGGAAGGGAGAGAGAAGGGGCCGAATGTTCCTATGGGCCCACACCTTGATTAAAAATTGCTTTGGAGGGAAATATTTGAATTTGGGGCTGTTTAGGGATTTTGTATTTCTCGTTTGACTTTAATTAGTTGCTAATGCTAGAATTAGGGTTTCATCTTGAATTTGAATCTGAAATTTGAGATCTTCCTAGTGCTTGGGCTCTAGTCGCTTGGCTAAGGATTTGGAGAGTCGTTTCTTCCTCTCGAATTGAAGAAACTTGTATCGTTTGCTGTTTTTCTTCGTTTACTAGTAGAATCCATCATTTTTATCTCAGATTTCTACAGTTTTTCTCAAGTTGCTGCTGTCCTATTGCTGTTTTCCCTTTGGAAAACAGCAGATTTTCTATTGGAGGTGACTATTTCCAATCATAAATCAATTCTCTATGAAAGGAAGAATTTATCTGTCATTAATGGCATTGCTAATATTCCTCCAACATAACTAGAACAAAGGCATGCTTTCCACTATTTGCCTCTTAAACTCAGTGCCAACATAGTGTATAAGAAAAAATATACATACTATTACAATAACTGCATCCACTAAACAGGACGAGGACCTAATTTCTTCTAAGACTTTAGGTGTTAAAAGTATTGGTAGCAAGAAAGAAAACATAGTACCTACTTAAGCAATGAAAAACATCAAAGAACTTTAAAATAGAGTTAATCTTAATGTCCTTCGTTTAGTTCCTCACTAAAGCAGCTAATTGACTAATCATCCTACCTCAATACCACTCCCAAGACAAAAAATTTGCATTATAAGCTCCCTCTAAGAATTTGAAAAGAGTAAATTTAAGTACATAAGCCTAGGTTTAATCTTGATTTCAGATCATAAAAATCTCAAGGCAGTAGTTTTACACCATTAGAACACTTCTTAAAATATATAAGGGGTGATAAAGTGGTATGAAAACAACTACTCTCCTACAAAAGGCACCTAACTACAAAAACTCCTAGAGATGAACATTAGTCGACCATTCTATCCTTGATTTAATCTTCTAAGGATAAGAAGAAATACCTTCACAAAAGACAATAAATACTAATTAGATTATTACAGAAGTCATTAATGCTCTTACTTCAAATAAAGAGTAAAACATTAAGAACCTTCCTAAGATGAATAAAATTGTACACTATAAGCCTATTGTAACAACAACATCAACATCAAGCCTTTATCCCACTACGTGGGGTCGGCTACATGAATCTTTTTTCTCCATTGTGTCCTATTAAAAGTCAAATTCTCATTTAAATCTAATAAAGAAAGGTCATTCCTAATATTTTCTAACCAAGTCTGGTCTACCCCTACCTTTCTTAATATAAGTCAAATCTAATACCTCTACTCTCCTAACTGGGTCATCGGAAGGCCGCCGTTTTATGTGACCAAACCATCTAAGGCGACTCTCTCTAATCTTATCTTCTACTGGAGCTACTCCAACCTTTTCACGTATATGCTCATTTCGTATCCTATCTCTAAGGGTAAAGCCACTCATCCACCTGAGCATCCTCATCTCTGCCACACTTAACTTAGTACTATGCTTCTCTTTTAATGGCCAACATTCGGCACCATAAAGCATTGCAGGCCTCACTACCATCTTATAGAATTTTCCCTTAAGTTTGACGGGTGCATTTCTATCACATAACAAGCCCGATGCATTCCTCCACTTCAACCATCCTATAAGCCTATTGTAGAATGTCATAAAAAAAGACAAGAAATCTAATAACAAAAGGTCTGAATACATGAGTCATAATTTTTAGGAAAATAACATGCGCATTTGTTAGCTCAAATGGCAGAACCAAACACACATATAAACAATCCATTATATTATAAAAGTTTGCCCTCCATCCCATTCATGCGTGTGAACCTAAAGATAACATTTCAAAAATCAATCTTCGAAAAGACCAATGTGCATGTATAACAAGTTATAAAGCCAACAAATAGGAAACATCTATTTTATAGTTAATAATTTTATTAATAATGTGACTGTCCAACAATATGCATCAATCAATCCTACATAGTAGTAATAAAGGATTATAACTAAGCAAAGGATTAAAGATGATCAAGAAACAACATCAATATTGTGTTGCATGCTACTAGCTAGGTAAATCATTAGGACCTAGATCTTCAAAATAAAAAACTTAGCTAAAATCCTAACATAGGACCACTAAAACAACCAACCACATAGAACTAAAACTTTATAGTCAATGGTTCAATTGCCCCACATCAATAATTGAGCTACAATGTTCATGACTTAGTCATCCACCATAGTTGAATGCAAGTCCATAAACTTAATCATCCATCATGGACTTGCAGGAGACAACAGTTGCTATCTTATCCTCATGACAATCCTTTCTCATTATGTCCCTCGGATGCCCAATTGTGCCCAGGGGATTCAAACTTGCGACCCATGCTCTAATTCTAAATTGACATAGGACCACTTAGCATAACCAACTAGTCTAAAAGCTCAAACATATAGAAGTGATATAACTAAAGCATTATAGCCAATGGTATAGTCACCCTAGATCAATAGATGTGAAACACCTATAACTCATTCATCAACAATAATTGAATACAGATCCATAACTCAATCATCCATCGTGAACTTGTAGAAGATATAACAACTATTATCCTATGCTTTTGATAACCATGTGTCAAATCCTCTACAACAACCTAAGGATAAATAAACCCTTCAAGCCTCTCAAGATCAAATTCCTATTACCTCAATATATTACACAGCTTTCTATACAATATAAGTGAACTAAACCGCTTAATTGAGCTAACAAGAATATTGTTAGGTTAGAAAGGATTCAAAGCCATCTTTTTACTTTTTTATTTGAAGTCATGTACTAAACTTACCAAGTCACATAAAGATAAAATCACTAAGATCATCAAATAAAGCATGTGCAAAATCTAAAGGCAAAAATAAAGATACAAGCATAGTTGAATGCAAATCCAAATAAAGATATTGTTCTTTGTTAAAGCACATTCAACAAGCCAAAATAGCTAGACAAAGTGAAAGAATAAAACAAGAATGAGATCAAAAACCCAAAAGGAAAACTAGAAGTCATAACTGAAAGGTGGCATCAGAATTATTATTATACTTGCAAGCATGTCATAAAAAACTTAACTAGACCAGCATCAATGACGGCTATTAAGGACATAGAGTTAACAAGCCTGGAAGAATATTAAAGTTAATTCATCGCAAAATATGCAGCAAACCCTTGACATTGCAAATAACTGTGACAAATTTGTCAAAAGATAAAAAATACACTCAACAACATTATTTTCTTTAGGTTAATAAGAAGAAAGTAGACCAAGTATGCACATTTAAAAAGAAAGTTTGAAGTTGAGCAAATGATCCGAGCCTTGGAACACATTAGCCTTTGTGAATTTATTCTCAGTTTAGATCTATCAAAACCAATCGTGGGATCATAAGTCATGGCTAAGTTAGCAAAAGCATTGTGGAATCCCATTTATGCATCAGGTTTTTGACCAAAGTCAAACATCCTAGCAGACTTAAAGAAGAAAGCCACCAAACCTATCATATAACCAGGAGAAAGGCTGCTTTTCCCAAATGGTCTAACCAAAAGAATCAGAAAGGTTGGGTAAAGTTTTTCTAAGACAGGCCGTTCCAAAATTCAATCCAACATAAAATAGAAGTATAAATATTAAAGCTCACAATTCACACCCAGTGTTGGACATATTTTTCCATTTCACACTTCTCAACTCACATAAAGGCTCATTGAGACATCCACTCATCTAACATTTGGTTGTCAATTTCCAGCAGACAGAAAGGTATCACCTTCCCATTCTTAAGACACTCCCTCCATCCTGGCACTACATGTTTTCTTCAACGGTTCCAAGCCTAGAATTCTATCCATCCAATTCATTTCCGAGCATGTTGAAACTTAAAAGTTCTCTTAGCTCGATTGACGAAAGATAAACTTCATAAATTACTAAAAAAAAATTAACCTAATAGCAAAAAAAATGAACTATCAAAAAATAATATTTTCTTATTCAGTAAGCAAGCACCCCATACTTTTCATTAACGCTGACGACATTTGACAACTTGCCAATGAATCCATCCAAGAAGAATTCACCACAGATCCTCTCGCTGGCCTCCCTTCCTCCAAATCAAAAGTTCCACTCCATCCTCCAACATAGCCCTTATAACTCGACAAATTCTCCAAAGTACCGTCCACAGAATCACGTGCTGGTGTATAATAAGGATAATACCGAGTTGCTTCCCCCGCGCCTAATCCAGAATTGAGATTGGTCAATCTCGATGCTCCCGAAGAAGAGGAGGACCAAACCGAGTCTCCCGTGGGAACGATGTAGGGCGATTTAGCAACTGTGGGTGGAGGTGGAGGGAGAGAATTAGGGATTGCGGCGGCGGAAACCCATCGATCGACGGTGAAAGGAGGAGCTAACGGAGAAAGGGTAGAGGATGACGAAGAAGGGGGCGGGGGCGGAGGTGGATGGTGGCAGCGGTCACCGGATCTTCCGATTCCGGTGAGGTGAATCATGGTCGTTTTCGAGCGATGATCAATGGTAAAAAGTTAGACAAAAAGGAAGAAGAGCGCTCGGCGGTGCGTCTCCGTGGGGAGACCTGCAGACTACTACTTTTACGCTCTTTGGGGGAAAATTATTAGGTCCGGACGGGGGTGCAATAGAGTCAAAAGCCTGTTCGTGGGCTGATACGGGCTCGACTCTTTAATGAGCTCCTGAGTCGAGTTTATTGGGTATTGAGCTTGAGTTTGAGCAAAATTTTGAGATTGGGCTATTATTGAGCTCGAGTTCAATACATACCTTGTCCTGGCTCGAGTGCTCGTCGAGCCGGACTAATTAGAAGGCGGAATCACGGTCCCGCGGACGGATTTGTGAAGTTTGAGTTTCGATGCAGAGTGAAGCGGCGGGAGTGCGGAACTGCAGGAATTCTAGATCGGGCAAATGATGAACCAGGACCGACAACAAATAAACAACATATTCTAAATTTCAGTAGAGTGAAGAGCCTGTCTATTTGTGAGGAGCTGTGGTCCATGGAGTGCGGCGTTCATTCGAGCTAGGGCATGTCTTCTTCGTCTGTCATTCTTGCAGTGCTCAAAGAAGAGGCGTGAGTCGGTTGGTAGAAAGAAAGTTCTAAGATCTTATTAGGAGTTCTATTCTTCATTTTTTTATGTTTCATTTTTAGTTTTCTTTTTTTTTTTTTTGGCTGAAGTTCTTCCGGTGTTGCAGCAGGAAAGGCTTGACGAGTTGGTGTTTAGAGATGTCTGAAGTTCTTCCGGTGCTGAACCTTTTTTTATCGTGTTTCTGTATCTATATAATTCAAGGAAGAGTTATAAACCATTCCAAAAGAATTTCTTCCCAATTTCCCTGCTACCAGCAACCGCTAGCTTTCTTTTCTTTGTTGGAATTCTTGGGATGGCATTGAATACATGGGATTGTGTAGTTATTTTTCATTTTCTATGCATCTTTCTCTATTGGAATGTGTTGAGAGAGTTGTTACTTAGCTTTGCATGTTTTACACTCTTGCAACTTGTATGTTTTTTATGATTCCAAATATTGTTGTTTTGATTATTATTTTCTCCTAACACATTTTGGAATATTTGTTTTTGCTCTTGTGTGTACTAACATTTCAGAGAAATCATACTCCAAATTATTGAAAACTTCAAATCAAAATCTGTTTAGAATGTTTTGTAACATTGGAGTCTGTATTTTTTTTATTTTATTTGAGTCTGAGAGAGTGTAATTGTAATTGAGTAACTTAGCACACACACACTGGGGTAGAGCTTTAAAATTCACAATTTTTAAAACTGATTGTACAGTACGAATCATGTTCGTACGGGACAATCTGGTCAGTTATACTCCCAAACGAGCAATTGAACGAACATAGATGACAAAAATTTTATAAGTATAGATCGTCCAGACGATTTTACCCATTTGTCCCAAGACGATGTCATCTAGATTTGTCATTTGAACTATTCATCCAGACGATTTTACCCATCATCCCAGGACGATGTCCTCTAGATTTGTCATTTACACTATTCGTCCATACGATTTTACCCATTCGTCCCAGGACAATGTCCTTTGTTCTGTAAACTTATAGTCCGTCCTGCATTTTCGTACCAACGAACCTTGGGAATAACTATTCGTATTGGACGAACCCAGCTCGTATGGGACGATGCTCGGGTACGAAGGCATTTCGTACTGATTCATTTTGAGATCGTACGTAACAGTTTTTATACTGTTTGCACGTACGAATTATGATCGTACGGGACGATCGTGAACGTACAATTTTAAATAATTGCAGTTCTTGGACGGTTTTTCACGTCTTTTCTATAAAAGGTCCACTTAAAATTGTCTTGCAATTTTTTTGTCATTTGGTCTTCGTGCATACTTAAGGGGATTTGAAGGAGAGAGTGAGAGAGAGAGAGAGAGAGAGTTTGAAAGAGATTTCTTACTACCGGAGCGTGAAGGGTTCACTTGGTTACTAAAAGGTAAGGATCTTTGTGTGTAATTTGTGAGTACTTCACTCTTTTCTCTTGTCCTTCTAGATTTCTAGTGAGAAGATCTTTCAAGAATATCCGGTTCTCTGCCGACACTCGAGGAGTGTGAACAGCGGAAGGTTCTATGCCTACACTTGGAGAGTGTGAACAGCGGAAAGTTCTCTACCTATACTTGGAGAGTGTGAACAGCAGAAGGTACTCTGCCTACACTTGGAGAGTGTGAACAGTGAAAGGTACTCTGCCTACACTTTGAGGGTGTAAAAGGATGAAGGTTCTCTGCCTACACTTGGAGAGTGTGAACAGCGGAAGGTTCTCTGCCTACACTTGGAGAGTGTGAACAGCGGAAGGTTCTCTGCCTACACATGGAGAGTGTAAATAGCGGAAGGTACTCTGCCTACACTTGGAGGGTATAAAAGGATGATGGTTCTCTGCTGCACCGGGTAGTGGTGGAAGAGAGTTTTTGTGAAGGCTTATCCGCCTTGCTGTGAGGGCAAAAGGAGAGACACTAGTGGTAATAGTGCAATAGTTGAAGTGGGAAACTTCAGAGAGTGGATGTAGGTCGTGTTTGACCGAACCACTATAAATCTTGTGTCTTTTATTTTCCGCTGCTTTTTATTTTTCTGTCTTGCTATTATCTGTGATTGAAAAATAATTTTTAAAATTACTAAAAAAAATCATTGGTTTTTTACTTTCAAATTTAAATTAAGAGAAGAATTTTTAAAATTACCAATTCAACCCCCTCTTTGTTAGCCGTTAGGATAAAAAGCTTAGGTATAATAGCCTAACTCATATTTAACAAGTTTCAACAGAATGCATATGTATTATTATGCTCAGGAGGAGTGAGGACGGAGGTCGACTACGCTGTTCAGGACAGTAGAGGTTGTGACTATTATCGTCGATGATGGTGCTAAGGAGGGTGACGATGGTACTCAAGACATGGAGGAGGACGACGCTGCTCGAGATGATGAAGGTCGTGACTGTTAGCCTTCTCGGGACTGAGTTCGATGAGTTGCTCGACGTGAAATAAGTCGAGCTCGAGCTTGGTATTTGGCAGTTGAGCTCGACTCGAATACCCCCTGGCTTGAGCTTGACTCGACTCATTTGCACCCCTAGGTTCGGACACGGTACCTATCTCTGCGTTCGTACGCCAATAAAAAGTGGACACGTTGATGTATATATGTGGAATTTTTTTTAATATAATCTTTTAATTTAATATATATCAGCCCAACCCTACCCGACATGGCCCACTATTTTCTCATTTTAAACGTAGGGTTGGCTCTATTTTAGAAACATATGGAAGATCTAAATATTTATTAATTTTGAAGAAAAAAATGAGCTAGAAAATTGCAGAAAAGATATGAAATGCTCTCGGAAGAGAGTGGGGGAAGGGGTGCATGAATCAGAAGGGATACATGAATCAGAAGTTAACTTAGATGGAACTTTTTCAGGTTTCAACATATCAGTAAGTTTCAATCTCATCGCAAGTTGTATTAAGAAAAAATGAGCTAGAAAGTTGTAAACAAAGCTGTGTAGAAAAAGGGCATAGGTTTCCGCACATTAGAGGCTCATTCTTAGAAGTGCGTTTAGGGTTTAAGTGAAAAGGTAAATAAGCTCTTAGATGTTATTGTTTAGCTTTCATTAGTGTTTTTAGGAAGAAGAACATCATTATTTTTAGGTTTGGTAAATATAAAGATAATGCGCATTTGTTGTGCTTTAGGTGCACTTTAGGTGCGTTTTATGTGTAGTTTTAGGTGCGCTTTTGTTGTGCTTTAGGTGTGCTTTATGTGCGATTTAGGTGTACTTTAGGTGTGTTTTTGTTGCGCTTTAGTTGCGCTTTAATTGTAAGAATAATTATTGAATATTTATTATAATAAGTATTGAATTTTATTTAAGAATTTTTATTATAATAATTATTTATTGGGACTTATAACTATTTATTGTAACAATATTTTGATGACTACTTATAATTTCAACTGCACTTGAGTTGCGTTTTGGTTGTACTTTGTTTGCGCTTTGATTGCACTTTGGCTGCACTTTTGTTGTGCTTTTATTGCAGTTTAGGTGCGCTTTTGTTGTGCTTTGGGTGCGCTCATGTTACGCTTTGGTTGTGCTTTATTTGCTATTCATAAATTAAAATTTATAAATGTTCAAATGTACAAAAAATACAAAACAAACAAAAATTATATATTAACATTTAAAAACCAAAATGTTCAGATTTACAACTCATGTACAAAATTTACAATTTTTTTACAATAATTTTACTTTTTTGTACTAAGAAAAAGAAAATATCATAGCTCTGTCCTAAATTTTGGCATATAGTTTTGCCAATCTTTATAAGAAGTTCAGTCCACTTTCCTTTGTAGAATGACTTTTTCCATGTATTTACAGATGAACATTCCGCAGTCAACATCGTTTGATTGAGTTGGAATTTTATGAATAGTTTGTAAATTCTATTTTGTTATATAGCTTGTAAAGGAACCTTTAGTGTCTTCATGCAAGACATTTATCTGAATAAATAAAACTATTATTTTATTTTTTATTCATATTGAGAAAAAAAATAAGATGCTTAAAATATGGCTTTAACTTACAACTTTATAATATATATCCTTGTATTCTCGATTTGGTAAGGAATCATTTAATTTCTATACTTTCTCTTTCAACTTGCCTATAAAAAGTATCTAATATTTATTGAAAATTATGGGTTAAACAATAAGATTATTTTCTTTAACAGAATCTGGATTAATGTGTTGGATGAATATTTTGAAATCTTGATTGTAATCCCTGTATACCTGCAAAAAGTTAGCAATATAAGAAAATTAATGTGATAAATAGACTATAAATAATAATTATACTTATCATGTATAATGGAGAAATGTATAAGTAGTGTTTAAATTTCTCAATTATTAGCGTACTCTTATCTAATAACAAACAAGCAAAAGCTTCTACATGGTTGTCGCCAAACCATTGATTTGTGAGCAGATCGTCAATATATAAATATGTTACCAGAAGCAAATATTATGTCATCCCTACAAAAAAGAAAAAAATTAAAGCGCAACAAAAGCATAACTAATGCGCACACATAGCGCAATGAAAGTGCATCCAAAGCGCACATATAACACAATAAAAGCACATCCAAAATACAACTCAAGTGCAGCTAAAACACATCCAAAGTGTAATATAAGCGCACATATAGAGCACACATAGAGCGCATAAAGAGCACAATAAAGCACAAATGATTGAATTTATCAAATTTTCTGAAACATTCATTCATAAAACTTTGATGCTTAGTAGTTAGGAAACCCATCAATGGATATTCCATTAAATGTTGTGCAGGTCGAGGTTCAATTTTTATGTTATCAACAAAAATAACCTCTTTGGTCTTCATTAGTATCTTCGATTTTTTAGTTTTTTATTATCATCTCTTTTTCTTTTTTTGATTTTTGTGATTATTATTGGATGATCTGCTTGGAACTACTCTATAATGACTGAACTTTTGATGTGCTCAGTGGTTGAATAATATTTGTATTAGCTGCTGGTGGTGGAGGAACATCTGTTGTGGGTGGTGGTGGAGGAAAATCTTTATTGGGTGATTGTGGAGTAAAATCTTTAGTGGGTGATTGTGGAGGAAGATTTTTACTGGGTGATGGTGGAGGAAAAGCTATAGTTCTAATTTTTTTACTTATTGGATACTTGAGGAAGATGTAGATATAGAATGTCTATCAGGATTATATTCACATTTGGTTAGATGGTCAATGATTTTGTATTGCAGAGATTCTACATTTGTTTCAAGTTTTTTCAAATTGTCTTCAAATCGATCCACTCTTCTACCCAAATTATGTTCAATTCTATTATAAGTTTTTTGTAATGCTTACAGTAGTTTATTCTGAATAGTATACCAATCATCAGCTTTTACAAGAGGATGAGTAGCAGGTTAAGTAGAAGGTTGAGTAGGTGGCTGAAGAGAATATTGAGGTGGTTCTTGATGAGGAGAATGGGGAGAGGGAGGTGGGGTGTGAATTTTTTTTATTATGGTGAATGAATCTTATGGGGATATTGATGAGACTGGATTTCCAGGTATTGAATAACATTTAAGTTAACCCCAAATTTTTTTGCTTCTTCGTTAGTAACATTTTATTGAACAAGATAAATATGAAAAAATTTAAAAAAATATATTATCAAATATCTAGTTGCGCTTTATGTGCACTTTAAGTGCGCTTCAGCAATGCTTTAAGTGCGCTTTAGTTGCACTTTATTGTGCTTTTGTTGCGTCTTAGGTGTACTTTAGGTGTGTTTCAAATAAAAAATTAAAAAATTTAAATTTAGACTTAAGATATACCTCATTTTTCTTCAAAAATTTAAATAAGGGGGTAGTACTATCTTGGGTATAGAATATTTCAGTATTCTCCTCCCATTTCAAAAAATGTGGTCTTAATTCTAGATTAGATGGTTTATTCAATGAAAAGTATTCCAAAAATCAAATATGTGTAATACCACACATAAAACATTATAAATTAACATTAAAAACCTTTATGATAGGAAATAAAAGTAGTAGAGGCAAAAAATTATTGATGTAACCCAAGAAATTTTCCATTGCGACCTTGTAAACAATTTTATCGAATTCATCAACCATGAAATTCCTTAAACATGAAGCCCAATTGATATAAAAAAATTCATTTACATTATTTGCTATATATATGAGCCTTTTAGAGGTTTTATGATTATTTAGTGGAAAAAAAGATTAGATATAAAATATTATAAAGGTCTTTAACTTAGTAGCATTATCAGTTAATTTATCTAATTTTATCATTTCAGTTGATAGAGATCCAGTGAAGGGATCAATCTTCCATTTGATATCATCACCTCTGTTAGGCAAACATGTGAGAAAATTTTTATTTAATTGGCCAAATATAATACATTTAAAGTAAAAAAATATATCCATAATTCTTTTTTCAAAATATGATATGTTAAGAAAGCAACCTCATCATAAGTGAATTTAAGTAAATGTCCATTCACAATGAAGTCTTCATAGATAGAATTCCAAAATTTTAGAATCTCATATAAAAGTAATATATACTACTGGAATGCTAGAAACTTCAAAAAATTAATAAATGTTCAAATTCCTCAAATATGCTCAATTTCTTCATGAATTATCTCGATAAAAGCATCGCAAATTTTTCTGAAAATTATAACATAACATCGAGAAGTAACTGGCCTTTGATGAGACATCTGAAAAAAAAAAAGAATTATAAAAAAGAATTACAAAGAGCATAACTAAAGCGCAACAAAATCACAACTAAAGTGCACCTAAAGCACATTTATAGTATAACTAAAGTGCACTTAAAGCGCAACTAAAATGCACTTAAAGCGCACTTAAAGCGCACCTAAAGTGCAACTAAAGCTCAACTAAAGCGCACCTAAAGCTTACCTAAAGCCTTAGCATCATAAGGCTTATTTCATTGATGAAGAAGATTGAAATACAAAACATAAATATTTTAAAATCACATTGAACAAACTAGTATATATGAAATTAACACTAAACCTTAAAAATTAAAATCTCACATAAAGAGCAGCAAATGCGCAATATAGGCGCAATAAAGGCTCAACATTACCTTTTTCTTAAATGCAGAAGTACTCCAAAATACTTTAAGGTTATTTGATTGTAGTATAAAATAAATACTTTATGGTTATTTGATTGTCTATGAAGTGAATGCAAGAGAACTATTTTTTTGTTTGATTGGTGTATGCAAAGTAAAGTAACATCAGTATAATCTGAATATTTAGAAGTTATTGATTTGGTGTTTGTATAGTAAAGTGAAAATATTCTAATTTTATCAAATAGTTTGATTCCATATTAATAATGATAATTTTATGAGATTTTTAAAAAAAATGTGTGCATTAATAAAAAGATTATTAGAACAGCTATATCGACAATGCATTTAAAAAGTGTACAAGCATATAAAAGCAAAAAAAAAAAAACATTTCTTTTGTGAATTTACAAAACCACATCTACAAAAAAGTAACATAAAATGATATGTGTCTTCAATGTGTTTAAAATCCAACATTCTCGATGCGACTCCACATAGCATAAGTAATTTGATCTCTACTTCTCTCCCACTATTCTCAATAATCATCTAGCATAGCTTCATATTTTTCCCTGACACCGCTTCATAATCTCCGATCATCTTATGGCAAAGTTAAGTTATTACCACCCTATGTTATTATCCAGTTATTCAAAATACAACGGACAAGTTCAATTTCAACTTGAGTCTTCACTGGAAAGTATGGGTCACATTTTAAAATTGCAAATTAGTTCTTTAATGACCCAAATGCACGCTCCACAGTTATGCGAAGTGATGAATTTCAAAGATTAAATAGCTCTTTATAATTTCTAGGTTGAACACCACTGAATACAATTAGAAATTTGAGTTATTTTAATGGTAGCACTAAATACAATTAGAAATGCCTTTGCTGGATATATTTCGACATATCGATAAGTGAGTCAATAAAGAGAGTAAATTGGACTTGTGATATTATGATGATTCCACTTAGGTAAAATTGTTGGATAACAATGAATCATGTGAAAAGCATAACATATTTATTTTTTTAAAAAATAAAATATATAAAATTCTACAATATATAGAGACCTGTAGCTAAGGAGAGTTGTAGACACTATAGGAAAAACAGTCAATACCGGCGGCTTGACCGGCAGTTATATGGCCGCCGGGACTACCAGCGGTTTGCCCGTCGGTCTCGCCACCGGTTAATACCGGCGGCTCACAAGGTGGTTTTTTAGATTTAGACCGTCGGTAATAGCGGCGGTCGTTTAACCGCCGGATAAACCGCCGGACATTAAAAATACCAACGGCGTTCCGGCGGCATAAACCGTCGCTGTTAAGTAAACTCAATACCGGCGGCGCGGACCGCCGGAAAGCCGCCAGTACAAGTCCTAAAAATTACCAGGCCCGAGCTTCCCCTGTCATTTCTAATTTCTCTCTTGCTTCGGACGTCCTCTGTGCGCGTCGCCTCCGCCCGCTCTTCGCTCGAGCTGGACGATTTCTCTCCGGCCGTCGAAGCTAGCCGCCGTCGAAGCTAGCCGCCGTCGAAGCTTGCCGCCGTCGATCTTAGACCAGCTGCCCTAGGGTTCGTGGGAGTTGAAGAAAATTCGGGATTTGAAGGTAAACTTGAAATTTTTCCTGTGATTTTTTGTTCTCACTACACATTTGCAAGAGTTTATTATATAGTGTATGATTTAGGTTGTAATCTAGACATTTGCAATAGGTAATTTTGTAATCGATTGAATTTTTTAAGTGTAATTTTAATAATAATAGATCTAATGGGTTGATTGTGACTTTGAGTGAGAGCAAGATAGCAAGAGAGAGATTGAGAGAGAGAGAGAGAGAGAGAGAAGAGAGGGAGAGGTAGAGAAAAGACAATGAGAGAGGGAGATAGAGAGCAAAAGAGATAGAGAGAGAGAGCTATAAAGAGGGATATATATATAGAGCTATAAAGAGGGAGAGAGATATAGAGAGAGAAAGAGAGCAAGCAAGTGTAAGAGAGAGCAAGAGAGAGGGAGAGTGAGAGAGAGAGAGAGAGAAAAGAAAGAGAGGGAAAAGAGAGAGAGTGAGAGAGAAAGAGAGAGAGGGGGAGAGAGAGAGAGAGAGAGCAAGAGAGATAGATAGAGAGAGAGAGCTATAAAGAGGGATAGAGATATAGAGAGATAAAGAAAGTAAGCAAGTGTAAAAGAGAGCAAGAGAGAGGGAGAGTGAGAGAGAGAGAGAGATAAAAATTAACATCTTTGAAGAAAGTAACCAATAACTATTAATAACGATTCTTTGGTTAGGTTACATTGACTATTTACTCTAATTTGGTTGGATTACATCAAGGATTAGCCTTAAGTCCATATATTTTTTTCTTTAGTCATGAATGTTCTCGCTAGACATTTGCAAGAGGATGTACGAAGTACTTTAATTAGACTTGAATTATGAAGGTTAACTTTAGAGTCAAAAGGTTTTCATTTGAGTAGATCTAAAACTGTATATATGGAGTGTAATTTTAGTGGAAATAGACATAGTGAGGGGATTGTGACTTTGGGGTGATTAATTGTTTCTTTTAATGCAGATGGCTTCAGGCGATGAACCTCCAAGGAAATCATTTGCCTCAAAGTTCCGTCGGAAGAAGTTTACTGTTACTCCTAGCAGAGCCACACAACCTGATGAAGGTGAGGGACCTTCAGTTCCACCTCCTGTTGTACCTACACCACCACCAAGGGGCCAGCAGCAGTCCCCGAGTCAGCAGGGTCAGGGACCTTCAGATCCACCTGCAGTTGTACCTCCATACTTCCCTCCTTCCTCGACGAGTCCTCACTACCCCTCTCCAGATCAGACACATACCTCTCTATTCTATCCATATTACCCTCCACCATCATCACAAGCAGCAGGTCCATCCACTGGTCCTCCCCCTCCTTACCCCTACCCATATTACTACCCCTATCCGGTGCAGCATGAATAGAGTGGACCATCTAGACCACCAGAGGTTGGTGCTAGCGATCATGCAGCTGCAATAGATAAGCGTCAATACATTGAGCCTGAGGGCGATAAGTAAGTTCAGTTTATGTTATTAAGTTGTTTGTATTTTAATATATTACATGTTATTGACAAAAAAAGTAACCTACAGCTTCAATCCTTCAAGGCCACCTATACATATGATCCGGGATATTATAAAGAATAAATATGATGCTCATTACTTATCCTGGAAAAAGATCCCAAAACAGGTTAGAGATATGTGGTTTGGAGAATTTCAGGTATACTTATTTGGTATGATTTCAAATATGTGATTTAATTTGTACTAATCTTTTTGGTATTATCTAAATCTTTACAAAAAGAATTTAGGTGGTTACCTGAGGATAGCACGAGGATCAGAACAAATTTTAAGAGGAGAGGAGCGACCCGTCTCAGGGACATGTTCACGGACATTAGAAAGTTCGGGCAGCATCCTAATTGGATTGGAGAGGGCGTTTGGGCTGATTTGAGTAGTTCTTGGGCGACCCCTGAGTTTGTAAAAATGAGAGAACAGAATAAACAGAACCGAGCCTCTGACTATGGTGGTTTAGGTAGCTCTCTTCATACTGGTGGATCTGTACCTCACACGAAACATAGACGGCGATTGGTAAGAGATTTCAATTAGTTCATTAAATATATTTATGTTATTATAACTATATCTTAAATTTTTAGAAAGAGTACCTTGGTCGGGAACCAACACCACTGGAGTTGCATAAAAGAACTCATCAACATCAAGCTGATCATCAGTGGGTTGATGAAAAGGCTAAGAAGGCTCATGTGAGTAATTTTTTTTTGGAAATTTGGAATAAAAATTTATTTAGGGTCAAACTAATTGTAATATCAATTTACAATTTATTTTATGGCTTTATTCTCGCAGGATGATTTTGTACGAGCTCGAGAAAGCCGCCAGTCCCCTAGCGAGGGATCATCTTTAGGATCAGCCCACACTTTTGAGTATCATACTTGGTCAGATGTTGTTGGTGGAAGACAGAGGGAGAGAATATATGGCTTGGGTTCGCATGGCTATGCTTATGAGGGCAGTTCATCCACCTCAACATTTTATGATCCAAGTGGAGCTGAAGAAACTGTGAGTCAGAGGGTTGCAGCATTAACTAGAGGGATTGAAGAAATGAGAAGGGTTCAAAATGAAATGCAAGCTGAGCTGCAATCCTATAGAACTAAAAATCAGAGGAAGCAAGAGGAAGAGCCGCGATGAATATCTCGAGACAACGAGGATACAACTGAGGATTAGAACTATTTTATGTTTATTGTGAACTTGTTAATTTGTGAATTTCTGAACTTGTGAACTTGTGACCCGAACATATTAACTTTGTTTACATTTAATGTTTTGTTTGGTTGTGCTTGTGTTTATATTTGTGATAGTTGATTGAATATAGCGACGTGTTGCCCAAAACTTGTTGTTATATATTGCTTTATGTGCAGGTTTAGAATCTAGGGTGACCTCCCTCAAATAGAGGGGATGCTCACAATTTTTTTTTGCAGGTGCTACAGGTTTTTGGCGGCTAACCGGCGGTTTAGCCACCGGAAATGACGATACCGGACGGTTTTAATGACTGCCAGTATTTTTGTCAAACCGCCGGTATGTCACCGGCGGTGAACCGACGCGTGCCGGCGGTTTATCTGAGGCTCGCTGGCCGCCGTAACCGCCGGCAAGCCGGCAAGCCGTCGGTGAACGCACCGCCGATGAGCTGTCAGTACAATGACCGGCGGTGTAAGCGCCGTCAAACTGGCGGTACAAAGAGGGCTATTAACCGGCGGTCTACGCCGCTGGAAACTTGCCAGAAACTTAGGCCGCCAGTAAAAACCACTGGTGAATTTTTTCCTATGCCAATTTTTCCGTCGGTTTATGAACCGTCGACAAGCCGCCGGTATAACTGAAAACCGCCGGTGTAACCTTCTAAACCGCCAGAAAAAACCGCCTGTATTGGCTATTTTTCCTATAGTGAGAGTTATTGTATGTTGATATTGGACTTTAAATTGGAAGACATATTTACCAAGCCCTTAAATTATGATGCATTTAGCAAATTTTGGATAACATTAGGTGTTATTGGCATCTATTCTTAGAGAAATTGGGTATATATATATATATATCTGTGTGTGTGTGTGTGTTTAAGTGTGCTTATTTGCTTGCTTGTTTTGTTTTTGTTATATGTTTATGTTAGTGTCCTTCATGGTTGTTTATTGTGATACTTATTTTGTCGTGTTTGTTGTGATCATTGTAGTTTGTTTGCCTTTTATGCATTGTGCTTTATAGCATGTTCTTTGTTATATACTTGTTTTTTCTTATTTTCTATGTTATTATGTATTAGTTAAGTTGTAGATCTCCTTTTTGGTGATGTCGAAAGGGGGAGTAGGATGTTGTTGGTTTAGGATATTATTCATTTTACTCATTATTTTTATTAGTGTAATTTGCATTATTTTGTTTTAATTGATTATTCTGATTATATTGATTATTATTATGTCATGCATTTATTAAAAAATAAATAAATGGATACAAAAATTATATATCTTCCTACTTTTTAAAAGAGATCACTTAAGAAGAGGAGAATTTAGGAGGAAAATACAATTAACTTGTAATTCAACCAACACTATTTACCATCATAAAAAAAAGGAGAGATTGTTGCAATCTGAGAGCCCGAGTTTGTGTTTCGATGATAACAAATATTATTGGATTGTATTTAATTTCTTTTATATTTTATTATTGCCTTTTTTTATGTGTACTAATATTTCAGGTTTGACATACACCAAGTATCGTTAGAGAACATGTCTCAAGACTGTGTAGTATATGCTTAATTTATGCAAGAGTATGTATTTTTTATTATTTTTTTGAATGAGTCAATTTAAAAAGGTGTATATTAGCTTAGCAATCATACACACATATATGAGGGCAATTTGCAACTCCCCGCCAAAGTACAACATCAATCATGAAGTTCTACAAATATGAAGGACAATAATCACTAATTACTTTTCAAGTCTAAATAAAATTCATGTTCCTATTTTGTTCTATGCACATTATTGATGCATAAATGTACTCAATTGGAAAATAAGTGATGCCCTAACAAAATCTCTATGCTACGGAGCAATCAAATTTAGGTGCATATATGTAATAAAAATTCAAAATAATTTCAATATACATATAAGTTATGAATAATTTAACACAAGTTAATTTCTTATTAATTCTTTTTTTTTTTTTGGGAAAAATTGGGGCCTAAGCCCATTTCATTCCAAACAGAATAAATACAAAAATAAAATTAACTACTACCACAACCTACCAGCAGTAGTTAACAAAACTATCAGCAAGAAATGCTGCAGAAGCAAAACAAAACCTATAGCAGATATCAGCGTTAGCTGCTGAAGAACAAACAGAATTAAAAAGAAAAGACCTTGAACTCATAATAAGGCCACACAGCAGACCAAAAGCAACAAAGTAAAACGATCTGAATAAGCTGCTGAGTCAAAAATGCCAGAAGATATCATAGGTAATCCACAGGAAATGCTCACAGCCTAAGAAGATCCTGGACTCAGATATAAGATAGAAAGAAGAAGAAACGCTCGTTCCCTGGTTGCCACCGTGGCCCTCCAAGGGAATACCATAATCGGGAGTGTCATCATCGTCCAGGTAGGCTCACCATATAAACATAATCCATTGCAAAGTCTTGGAAATAGGTAGAAAAGCCTTCCAGGTTTAATAAAGATAACCTGGCAAATTACAGAAGTTCCACAAGCTCCCAAGAGTTTTCCCATTTTAAAGCTTTCTCACATATGTTCCTCTTGATGTTATAGAGCAGAGAAGTATAACAATTGACAGTGTTACCAAACCTCCCCCATTTTTTTCTTTCCAGATATGATATATTGCACAACATATTATCACAAAATAAAAATTTTTTTCCTTCCCATTCCCATGATAATGCACTTTAACCCAATCAAGAACCTGCAAGATGGAGGGCCTGAGAAGAAAGCTATTCATTCCTGGAATTAAAGCGGTGAGAATATTGAAAGTGTAAGAGCACTCAAAGAACAAATGTGATACTGATTCATTATGAGAGTGACACAAACTGCAAGTACCAGGCACCATAATATTTCTTACAAGAAGAGCATTAGCAATTTTTAAGCCCCCAACAATAGCCAATCATACAAATACAGAATGCTTCAGAATATGCCTTTTTGCCCATACCATTTTATACCTAGAGCAGGAATCAGTGTTCGAATAGAATTCATCAAGGAATTTTTTATATTTGTAAATGCTCTGATTTTTCCATAGAAGGCAAGGACCCGAAGCCTCAATTTTTATGTTTTCAGCTATCATGTTTCTCAGATTCAAAAGAATAGAGTTGGGCAAAGCCCAATTAAAACAGGAAATAACATCCTTTAAACGTAGTTCATGACAATGGTCAATCACATTTTCTCCAAGAAACTCAGAAATAGTAAGATTTTGATACCAATGATCCCAATTAAAGGATATAGGAGAATTCTGGGTCACTTTGAAATTAAAACAATGTTTCACATCTACAACAGTTTTGCAGATAGATCTCCAAATTTTGGAAGCCAAATTCGGTGTGGGTCTCCAAGGGGATTTGTATTGATAAAGAAGCCATTTAGAAAGAGGCGATACACAATTATACATCCTGAAAATAACAGAGCAATTATACGCAAATTGCATAGCAAAAATAGATGGAATACCAAGTCCTCCCTTGCTTTTGGGTTTACATATTTTATCCCACGATACCATATGGAGCTTTTTTGCAGTCATGGAATCACCAAAGAACAAAAACCTAGAGTTGGTTTTTTTGATGAATTTATAAACAGATTTGGGTAAAATGGAACCCCTAATCCAATAAGCTATAGTGTTTTGAATGGTAAATTTAATGTATTGCAATCTGCCAGCAAAAGATAGAAGGTTGGCCTTCCAACCATTCATTTTCTTGTTGACATTGTCCATTAAAGGCAAAAAATCAGTTATTTTCAGCCTATAGAAAGATAAAGGGATGCCAAGATATGTTAATTTACTGACTATGTTATGAATGCCAAGAGTATGACATATATCTTGAACATTATCTTGGTTTCTAGGAAACATAATAGCACTTTTATCATAATTGACATGTAACCCCGTAGTATCAGCAAAATCCCTAAGAATGTTGGCCAAAATAGTGCAATTCTGAACAGTTGCTTCCCCAAAGATTAACACATCGTCTGCATATAGCATATGAGTAAGATTGTATTGATCAAATGCTATGCCAGTAAAGCCGCTCGATTCCAAAAGATTGGAAAATGCATCCATCACTAAGCAAAATAAGTAGGGACTTAAAGGACATCCCTGACGAAGTCCAACAGAAGAGGAGAAATAACCCTCTAGAGCCCCATTAAGCACTATAGAGTAATTGACATCAGTAATACATGCTTTTATCCAGTTAATAAAGACATTAGGAAAACCTTTTTGTGCTAGACGAGCAAGCAAAAAGTCATGGCTAACACAGTCAAAAGCCTTTTTAATATCTAATTTAGCACAGAAAGTCTTTGCACCCCTTCTCTTCCCAGCAAAATAAAGAATGTCATTAGCCAACAGAATATTATCCGTAGATACTCTAGATTTAACGAAACCAGCTTGGTTGTCCATAACTATCAAATTCATCACAGATTTTAAACACTCTGCTAACACCTTTGCAATAATTTTGTAAATGACATTACACAAAGCAATAGGTCTGTAGTCCGTGATGGCTGTGGCATTTTTATGCTTGGGAATAATAGCCAAAGCAGTAGCTTTAATCCCCCTTAGGCATATAGCATTTTTGGAAAAAAGACTTAATAGCTTTACAAATAGAAGGTCCTATGATATGCCATGCAGATTTGTAAAAAAGGAAGTTAAAACCATCTGGGCCTAGAGAAGCATTAGAGGAACCCGAGAAAACAGCCATTTTAACTTCCTCATCCAGCACAGTTGATGAGATAGAATTAGCATAATATTCAGGGAGAGGAACCTCAACTGGAAAACAGTCCAGAGTCAAATTAGGAGGAGGGAGAGGGTTGTACAGACCTTGAAAATATTGAATGAGGGAGTTAACAACATCAGATCTAGAGATGGAAGGATTGTTTGCTAGAAGATTAGCAACAGAATTTGAAGAGCCTTTCCTGGATCTAATTTTTGCGTATAAGAATTTTAAATCCTCCTCCCCATTCCTAATCCAGTTAACCTTAGCACGCTGAATAATCCAAGAAGCATGCATAGAGTTGAATTTAGCAATTTCCACATTAATCTCCCTGTAATCCTGATTGATATTTGCATTATTCGGATCCTCCTACAATTTTCCCAACAACACAGCTTGTTCCTTGAGCAATGCCTCAATATGTCTAGTAATAACAGTAGAAGAATGCCAAACCTTCTTTTTAATCTCCCCTTTAATAGACTTCATATTTTTACAAAAATGAGAGAGTGGATTCCCAGTACAAGGTGAAGAAAAAACATCCAACAGAATAGACCAGTATTTGTCTATATTAATCCAGTAATTTTTGAAAATAAAACGATGATTGACATGAACAGTCATACCAGGATGCAAAATAATGGGACAATGATCCGATCCAGCTGGACTTTGAATAGAGCAATACGAGTCAGTAAACATGTTTAACCAGCCCTCATTGACAAGAACACGGTCAAGTTTAATGTGAATATGGTTCACAGTACGTTGATTATACCAAGTGTACTTAAAACCAACAGAATGCAAATCCATAAGGCAATTACTAAAAATCATATTGTTAAAATCTAACAATGAAGATTGAGTAATTGCAGTACCTCCAGATTTCTCATTGGCATACCTACAGCAATTGAAGTCACCCATAAGGGCCCAGGGAAAATCAGCCGCTGGGGCCAAATGTGCAATTTCCTTCCACAGCTCTTTGCGTTCTAAAGCACTGTTAGAAGCATGAATAGCAGACAATTGAAACAGAGCTTGGTTAGCAACCCAAATAATCCCCGAGATTACCTGAGACGATATGTAGGAAGGCTTAAAGTTGAGTTTAGAGGCGTTCCACTTGATCCATATCCGAACCGAAGTATTTAAGTCGAAATTGTTGCAGCTAGCTTCATTCACATAAAGAGAGTGAGAAGCCTCAAAAAAAGGATCAAGAAGAGATATCGAATTGATCCTATTCTCCAAAATACAGACCAAGTCTAGCTTGTGAGATTGAATAAGACGTTTTAAACATAACACTTTATCAGAGTGATTAAAACCCCTGATATTCCACGCAGCCATAGGTGGAAACAACATTAAGAATTCGAAAGAGGAGGGAGTTTCTTGTTCGGCTTCCCCCTAGCCGGTTTTTTTGATACCACAGTTGCTTGAGGCTGCTTAGCCTTCTCCACCAATTTTGTTTTACCTCCAACAGAGTAGCTCTGTTTTCCGTCCATTTCTCCTACATCTTCAATATGCTGATTGTTGTCTTCCTCAAGAGCAAGGGCATCGAATCTATTAGGTGAAGTTATATCTTTTGACTGCGAAGCGGATTTTAAAGATTGAGTGGTGGAGGAAGTAGATATGGCCTCATTTAGAGAATTCAAATTTGGGATTCCCGGTACCATGACATCTTCCCTAATTAGCTTATCGCTAGAAGGAAAGTCCCCTGAAACAGTGTCTATGTTGGAAGGCAATTTTTGTGAGGTTGGAGAATGTGGCTGATAATGCAAAGGTTGTCCTATAGCATTGGTAATTGGGAGATTTTTGGGATTAGAGGTTTGAGTAATGTTGTTATGAGGAGGATGATTCACAGTAGAAGATGTAGGAGGCCTGGATATGTTCGTACTTCTAGAATTGTTTCTATTGCGAGCATTCCTACTATAACTCCTGCCACGAGTTACAGTAGTTTGCTTATTTGAGACATCCTCCTTGGAATGTATCTTTTTCGGACATGAAACAGAGAAGTGCATAAGAGACATACAATGTTCGCATGGATATGGACGCCATTCATATTGAACATGCAAACTAACCACATCTCCATCTAAAGAAACTTGTATCTCTTCCGGATAGGTGGCTTTATTGTTGACTAGAACACATATACGAGCATAAGTAAGCCTGCTTTTTTCTTCCGTGAGCTTGTTTGCAGCCACTGGAACACCAATCTTGCTGGCTATGCGGGAGATACCCTCCGAATTCCAGCATGCAAGGGGTAAGTCGTGAATCTTCACTAATATCGGAACGGACGAAAAGTCTTCCTTCTTAGGTGTGAATTTGGGATGCCATTTTTGAAGAACAAAAGGCTTCCCTAACAGAAACCAAACTCCCCTCGACCAAACCATGTCAAAATCCTCTTGACATGTGAATCTGAGCAGGAAAAACCCATCGTTAAGTGAAAGCAACTTCAGCGAACCTTTTAAGCTCCAAGTCTTGTTTATGGCCCCTAACAAAGCTTCATAATACGGTCTGCGCCCGATCGAGTAACCTACCAGGCAAAGAGTCCAATCTTCCCCTCCCTTGCTCAACTTATCTCCAGAGAAGGGGATGATATCTGGTTCTGATGGATGATGAGTAAAGTGGAAAGCTTTAGGAGCACTATCCTCTGGAGCAAAAACCTTACTCCAGTTTCTCTGAATCATGGGAGGAGGACCACCAGACGACTGACCCAGAGGGGGAAAGTCCGTCACACTTAAAGCGGCCTCCATACAAGGAAGAGAAAAAGAAAAATAAAGCAAGCCCGCCGGCCTAGCCGGAGGAGGAAGAAGGCGAAGGGTTCAGCAGAAGGGGGAGGCGGCGCAGAGGAAAAAACCCTAGCGCATCTCTGATTTCGATTGTTTCTTATTAATTCTTTAGTCATAGGTATGTATAACATTAGTTTATTATTAAATATTTAAAGTTCAAATATTGGAAATTTTTATGAATAATTATAAAAAAAAATAACTTTTAACCTGCAACCTTCATAATATTCTTTGGATTACTAAATGTGTATATGGCAAGTAATCTATTCATAAATTAATGTTTTTATGGTTATTCAATATCGAAATTACAAATATTTTATTAATTGAGATGCAATTTTATTTATCAAATATCACATTTTATTCAACATTACTATATTTAAATACCAATTAAATGAATATTTCAAAATAAAAATAAAAAATTATAACCAAGCAACTAATTTGACTAATATCTAATGTCAATGAAAAAACCCTATAATTATAATCTCTAAAATATGTGGTCATGCTTGTACATGACTATAAAATGGGGCTAATTAATTAAAGTAAAAAACTAATCAGATTTTATGCAGGTGCTTATGCTACTCAGCCCCCTAAACAATAAAAGCATGGCCAAGGATTACATATTAATTGCTCTTAAATTGACTAAGTTCTTTTACTCTATGTGATATGCTAGAATTTAAATGCTTAAATATAAATTACTTTGCTAACCTGCAGGGAGTATAAAATCATTTTATTTTTCTTAATTTAATTAAATATAAATAAAAACATGAAAAGACAAAATGGGATTTTTCGTCTTTAAAAAAAAAAGATCAAAAGAATGAGTCTTTTAAAGACTAAGCCTTTTGGAAACCTTCTAAAGAGGTGCACTACTGAAGAATTTCAAAAATTACATTTTAAATGACTTGCATCATTTTAGGAATAGAATTCAAGATGTATTTAAAGGCATTACTCGGTTGCCTATATTCTTTCTGCAAATTTGGTTTACTTAAGTGGCATTTCCTACATTCTACCTTTGGACACTTTTACTTTACTACTTTTTTTGCATGTTGGGTGAATATTATGTTTATATTGATTGTGCTTTAGAAAGTGTATGCTTTATTGCTAAACTAAACTTTTAGGAAATTAAAAAATATATATTAATGACCAATAAAAATTTAAGACTATATAACATAGAAATATAATCGATTTAGAATGTAAAGTAGTGTTCATCTAGTATTCATTGCATATTGTATTTATATTCCTTGCTTAGGCAACTCTCTGCCTATGGGTTTAGATAAGCTACCATATTAGGGTGTAAGGTCTACTCTTTTCCATAAAAAATATTTTCTAAGCATTTTTTAAATTTTAAATAATTATGATTTTGTAAAAGTTAAATAGTATGCATTTAAAATTTAATTGTATTTAGACTTAAGTGCATAACCACAATTCATAAGTATAGGACCATTTAGGATCTCTAGATGTCAATCCTAAATTCCTAATTAAAATAACAATCTATCTTATCTTATATTTTATTAGACTAGATAACATGATTTTAAAATCAATTAGGTGAGTTTAGCTAGCATTCCACTTAGGTGAGATGTAAGTGCTCAGTAGAGTTAAGCATTATTGCACTCCGTTAGAGTAGGTTTGGGCTACTACCTTATAGTGCCTACCTTAGTTCTATGTTCTGAGGTTGATTGCACATCATAAGCCCTCACCCTCTGAGCATTTCTTTAATCTTTATGATTAAGAATATAAGTCCCATATTTTTAATAAAATATTAACTTAAACACTTAAACTTTAATCTCAAAATTATAAAGCTAAACAATTTGATAATTTGAGATGCTTCTGAGCTTCTCAAAATCATGTATCTCTTACCTCTCCTCCTTTGAATCCTTAATAAATTGTTCCAAGTTTGAACCAATCCCTTTTGAATTTCTAAAACTTACCAATCTTATATCCTAAACTTTTAAAATCATAAATCTAATTATCTTATCCTTAATCAAAAGATTTTTAGGGGACTTCTATATTATAAGATGTAATTAATTATAAGGGCATGTCTTTATAAGAAATAAGTAACCTAACTTAAAATAAACCCTATTTTATTTACCTTATAAATAAAGTAGGGGAATAATCTTTTGGAGAACCATAAATCATAATTTAAACATTGAGCATATCATTATTCTCGTATTTGAAACCATAACAAAGTGATATCTCCATCCTCCAAGATGGTATGCCATTTTCTAACATGATTTTATTACAAGAATAATTAAAATATCTTGGTTATTCTGATTGAATATATAATTGAATGACATTTAAATCTCTCAGGATTGTAAGTTACTCTTTATGATAATTTAGTTGCAATAATGAGGAAATTTGCATTTTTTTGTATTTGAATTCATTGAGGAATAATATTTTTATCTTTTGAGATAATGTATTATACACAAGACAAGCCACCTCTTTATGTACGTAGTAGCCTTACCAGACCTCCTGTCAAAAACCACCACATTTGTCTCTTTTTTGCCTTGATTTTGTTGGCCCCTAGCAAGTCCGCCTTGCCCACATCTCAATCTATTGTTGGCTCCAAACCACACCATCCATTTGGCAGAATTGTGATCGTGAGGGTGAAGGGTGTTATCATTTTATGTTATTTTCAAATAGGATTGATATTTGACTTTTTATGCTAGTAAAAATAGTACCCATTTGGATGATTTTTTTTTTCAAAGTCTTACTTTATGTAAGATGGTTTTAACCAAGCATAATTGAAATAGTGGTGGAAAATATGTCTTTTAAATAAGAAAATAAAAAAGAACATGCCGCTCCAAATGAAATTTTACTCCAAAAGAGATAATATATAGTGCTATGAAATGAATGTGATGTTTGTTGTACCTTGGTGTATGCTTACAACAATGTTTGAGTGGTCAGTGTATGTGCTTATAATGATGTACCTATGATAATTAATGAGTTATTACAAACACTTCTCACACCCTTAAGCATGATGATGAAACATGCCAAGCTAAATTAATAAGAGTAGACATCATACACATATAGTGAGGTTGATGTGTATTCCGATGAATCTAAATTTGTTTTTGGGTAATACCTGAATCTTACTTACAATATTTTACAAGATTGATAAAGTAGGAGATTAGAAGAAAATTTAGTGAGTTTGTTAAATTATCAAGAGATGAATGATTTGATGATCCAAGCCACCTCTCTGACAAACTATTATATATGCTCAAGCCCAATATTTGGTTTTTTAGATAATATATGATAAACCTCAATGATTTTTTTTTCATTTAATTATAAGGGCCCATATCCAATGTTGCAAGTAAATACACTTTTGTATTATAAAACTACTTTAAAAAGAAGTAAGAAAGCCATGTTAAGCGAAGCTTTAATTAACTACATCATTAGATTCTAAATGATCCACCTTTGTAGATGGTGCAATATTACATGAGTATGAATATAACCTAGTGCTTGTTGCAAATTAGGAATCAACATTGAGATTATGATTTTTGATGATAAGAAAATAAAATTGTTATGATCTTATTATTTCTTATAGCATATATTGAATTTTTTTGTTAGTTTTTGTGTGTACTAACATTTCAGGAAAATCATATACTACTCCAGATTGATGAAGACTTTAAGACAAGGTAGAATAGGATTTCATGTAATAGACTATGTATATCTCTATTTTTATTTCTTGAGTCTTAGCAATTATGATTGTAATTGGGTAATCGTGAACACACACAGGGGGAGAGTGATATTTTTTTAAAATTGTTTGTATTGTATGATATCTAATCGTACTGTACAATTTGATATATTTTTTTCTCCAGAATACAGTTAATCAAATCACGGCTTGAATTTTTAAACTGTTCGTACTGTATGATGTGAATTCATACGTATGACTGACATAGTACAAAATTATATTTGTACCAATTTATATCAAATGAACACATTGATTTTTGAGCTATTCGTACATTACGATGTGAACTTGTATAAACGACTAACAACATACAAAATTACATTCGTATCATATCATACCGAAGGAACAAAATCATTTTTGAACTATTTGTACTGTACAATATGAATTCTTACAAACAACTGACAGAGTATGAAATAATGTTTGTACCATATCGTACCAAATGAACACATTTATTTTTAACTATTTTTACAGTATGATATGACTTCTTGTAGATGATTTTAAAGTGTATGAAATAAGGTTTGTATCAGATCATATCGAACAAAGCCCTAATTTTTTGAACTATTCGTACCGGATGATTCACGATCGTACAGTACGAACATATAACGATTCTCTTAGATATTTTAGTTTTGGATGGTTTTTTACAAGATTTCTATATAAAGAGCCCTAAAAACTATCTCATACATCCTTTGCTTTGAAATTCTCTTGAGAGTGATATTTTGAGAGAGTGTTTAGGAGAGATTTTGTAAGTAAAGAGTGAGAGATCTAGTGAAGGGGAGTTGTGAAGGACTCACAAGGTTCCCCAAAGTGAGGATCTCTTTGTCTTCTTCAAATTTCTACACAACTTCTTTGGAGGTTATTGAGAGAAGATCTTCAAGATTATATCAAGGTTATTTGCCTTCATAAGTCGATAAAAAAAAGATGTGAATGTACGCTGTCATCACTTGGAGAGTGTAAAAGGCGACGGTTCTATGCCTTCACTGGGAGGGTGAAAAGGGAGTGAAGGTACGCTGTCATCACTTAGAGAGTACCTTTAATTTTTCCCGTATTTTTATTTTACTGCGTTTATGATTTTGTGGTTAAAAAATCATCTGTGGTAATCATTTATATAAACAACTGCATGTTTTAGGATTAGTGATTTAACTTTCAAAAAAGATCTTAAAAAAGGTTTTTAAATATCCAAGAAAATTTTTTAATAACCAATTCACCCCCCCCCCCCCCCCCCCCCCCTCCTCGGTTAGCTTGGGACAGTTATATAATATCTAACAACCTGCATAAACTTTTAAGTGACATCAGAGCAAATTTCAAAAATTATGATTTATATTACTTTTTGAAAAATGATCATGGCTAATTTTGGAAACCATAATACTGCTAAAGGTTATTTGATTACTAAACCACCTTTATTCAATAATAATCCTTTTGATTTTTGAAAAACTCACATGTCTACTTTTATACAATCACTTAACTATCACATGTGGATATTAGTACATGATGATTATACTAGATCTATTAGAATTGTTGATGACATTAGAACTGAAACATCATTTATTGAATGGACTTTAGAAGAAAGAGAATTAGCACACTTAAATACAAAATATTTAAACAGTTTTTTTTATGCTTTGAAATCTGAGGATTATATGTGTATTTCTACTTGCAAAACTAGAAAGGAAATTTAGGATAGACTTTATATAAATTATGAAGGAACAATGAGGTAAAACAATCGAGATTGAATATTTTATTACATGACTATGAACTATTTTGCATGAAACCAAATGAGTCAATTTTATATATGTATATAAGATTTACTCAAATTTTTACATCATTGCATGCTTTAGGTAAATAACTTACAAATCCTGAAAAAGTAAATAAAATTTTGCATTGTTTGCATACTATTTATGATGCAAAGATACCTTCTATAACTGAGTCTAAAGATCTGAATGTATATTCTATTGACAATTTGCTTGGATCACTTATTGCTTACGAGTAAGGAGTGAATCAAAGATAGATCGATGCATGTGATAAAAGAAAAGAGTGAAATATAGCTTTGAAAGTTGATGATTCTGAGATTGATCAATCAATACTGGAGGATGAAGAAGATATTACACTTATGACAAAGCAATTCAAAATTTTTCTTAAGAGAAAGCAACAACGACATCAGCATTAGAACAAAGGTAAATTCAATAAGAATCCAAAATTTACTATTGAAGTCATTTGTTATGAATGTAGAAAGTTTGTACATATAAAAAGTGATTGCCCAAATCTAAAACTAATCCTAATAAGGAGAAAGTTGAAGAGAAAATAAATGTTAGAAAGGGTAAGAAAAGAATGTAAAGAGCTTTCTAGGCTAACTCAGCTTTAGACTCTTTAGAAATAGAAGCAAAAGAGGAGGATACAAATTTGTGCTTAATGATAAATAAACTTGATGATTTAGATCAAGATGAGGTATGTGACATATCCTATGATGAATTATTTAAAGTTTCTATAAAAATTCGTAATGCAAATAGAAAAATTAAAAAATTACATGCTAACCTTTGTATCGAGTATTTGAATTTACAAAAAGAGCATGAAAAGTTTAGAAATGATCCTGTAGACATAGATATAAATCGTAAACTTTGTTATATGAATTTGATGATTTGAATAAGAAGCATGAACTATTGAGAACATCTTATGTTGAGCTTGAAAATGATTTTAAAAAATTTATGGATGAATATAATCACATGGAACATGATTTGAAGATTAAAAATTCAATTTCAAAAACTGTAAACTCATATCTTCAAATAAAATTGAATGCTTTAAAAAAAAATAAGTAAGCTCCCACACTTAAATAATTTTACAATCATGACCAAAAGCGTATAATTTCAAAACCTAGGAAAAGATATTATAACTCATATAGATCAGTAAATCATTTTTTTGGTGTTAAATATTTTTCATGTGGCATATTAGGGCATATTTCTCATACTTGCACTATTCATAGTAAGACACATTTAGTGTGGAGACCTAAGATGCATCAATTATAGCTTAACAAATATATATATTTGGATTATCATTGTCAAGAGGTGAACCCAATTTTATTTGGGTTCCTAAGTCAAATGTTTGTTAATTTTGTAAAAATGCTCTTATACAAGCCATCGTAGGAGTATTTAGTACATGGACAATGAATGTTCAAAATATATGACTGGAGATACAAATTAATTTTATCGTTGGAGGCCATGATTGGAGACAAAGTGATACTTGGAGATAACACCACTAGGAGAGTGGTAGGTTTAGGTATGATTGGTAACACAAAAAAAATTTTTGATTGAAACTATTTTATTGGCTGATTGCTTAAAATATAATTTGCTATGTATTAGTCAGTTTTGTGATAAGGGTTATAACATAAAATTTTTGCCTACAAGCTACATTGTAAGGTAAAATGGAGTTGATGTGTTGCTTGGAGATATGGTAAATAATATTTACATGCTTGATTTAAATTATATTAAATCTTTTAATATTTTTTGTCTAAAAATACTTTGCTGATGAATCTTGGCTATGACATAAAAGACTTTGTCATACAAGCATAAAAAATCTTAAGAAGATTATCCAAAATGAATTAGTTAGAGACATACCTAAATTAGACTTTACTAAGGATCACCTGTGTGATGCGTATTAATTAGGAAAATATGTCAAGTCCTCCTTTCATTCAATTAAAGATGTTCAAACTAGCAAATCCTTAAAAGTCCTTCACATGGATCTTTTTGGACTTGTAAGCATTGTAAGTTTTGGAGGTAAAGCTTTTGAGTATGTAATTATTGATAATTATTCTAGGTTTACTTGGATTAAACTCTTATCACATAAGAGTGAATCATTTGATGAGTTTAAAAATTTTTTTACTTGAATTCAGAGGAAGCTAGGTTGTAAAATTCTTACAATTCATAGTGACGATAGTGGAAGATTTGAAAATAAAAAATTTCAAGTTTTTAATAAAGAGCAAGGGATAGATCATAACTTTTTAGCTCCTAGAATCCTTCAACATAATAGGTTGTTGAAAGAAAGAAAAGAACTTTGATAGAAGCCACTACATCTATATTGGCTGAATATTTACTTCCAAAATATTTTTGGGCTGAAGTGGTTAATACAACAAGTTACATTCTGAATAGGGTGAACATTAGATCTAAGTTAAATAAGACACCCTATAAACTTCTTAAGGGTAGGACTTCCACCTCTCACATCTACATGTTTTTGGATATAAAGTGTTCATTCATAATAATGGAAAGACTCTTTTAGGAAAATTTGATCCAAAATCTGATGAGAAATTTTTTTTAGGATATTTTAGCATTGAAAAATCATATAGAGTTTTTAATAAAATGACTTTGATAGTATAGGAGACCACTCATGTAATTTTTTATGAATCTGATATTTCTGGAGGGTCTAGGTTGGAAGAAGAAGATATTGAAATAAATATCCAAGGAATTGAAAATATAAATTTTAAAGAAAGGGTTGGAAAAAAATAATTTACCTAGAAAATGGAAATATCCTAAAATTCATCCTAAAAAATTAATTTTAAGAGACCCGAGTGTAAGTGTTAAGACTAGGCATGGATTTAGCAAAGAAGTGAACTACTCAACATTTATTTCAATGATTGGACCCACTAATTTAAACCAAACATTTTTTGATAAATTTTGGATTTTAGCTATGCAAGAAGAGTTGAATCAATTTATTAGAAAAGATGTTTGAAAATTAATAGAAAGACCTAAAAAATAAAGTTTTGTTGGAACTAAGTGGGTTTTCAAAAATAATATAAATGATTCAAGTGTAGTGGTTAGAAATAAGGCAAGATTGGTGGCCAAGGGGTATATATAAATAGAAAGAATTGATTTTAATTAGACTTTTTCCTCTGTAGCCAAACATGAAGCAATAACGGTGCTTCTAATATTTGCCTATTTTAAAGGATTTAAATTATTTTAAATGGATGCTAAAACTGTCTTTCTTAATAGGCTGATCAAAGAGGATGTTTATGTTGAACAACCTCCAGGTTATAAAAACTCACAATTCTCTAATCATTGTTGACCTCGATTTTGCCCAAATATGGGCATGGAGAACTGAGTTGACCAAGTCAATCTTTGACTTGGTCAACCCAAGGCTTATTGGGTAAATTTTGACCCATTAAGGTCATTTTGAGCCCAAATCAAATCCAATTCAAATCCAAATCAAATCGAACCCATGCATGACCTAATTCGTTCTTTTCTTTGACTTATTCGACTAGGGGTGACCAAGTCAATCTTTGACTTGGTCAACCCAAGTCTTAATGGGTCATTCATGACCTATTAAGATCCTAATTAATAGGATTTAAGGCCCTAATTGATTTCAAACGTTTTGGAATTAAAAATCCCGCCTAAATCACTCCTCATTGCTCTGAATTTGACCCTTGATCTCATCTCCACCGTCCAAGAGAGAGAGAGGAGTTTAAATAGCAAAATTTAGGTCGTTTTTAGGACTTTTTGCTCTTGCTTTCTTGAGAGACTTCCCCAGCCTCTGAGACTTGGCATGAGAACTCCCATAGCCCTTCCCTACCTTTTCCAATCCAAAGCCGACCACCTCGAGTCGTCGCCGGCGAGAAGTCCGGTGAACCCGACCGTGAAACCCTTCCAATGCTAATCCTGCTCGATTAAAGGAGAGTTGGAGCTTGGCATCAACTAGAGATTTGTTCCTGCGGATTCCACGAGTCCAACGAGCCCAAGATCTCCCGAATCCAACGTGTGGATTGAGGTATATCTAAAACCCTAGTTAGAACACTTAAAGTTAATTAGCGTCGTCATTAGTGAATATTAATTCAAATAAAACATGCCCCATTGATTCTCGTCATGTATGTTAGCTGTGTTTAAAATTTTGTGAGGTTTCGTCGAGCGGTTTGAGAGATCTAAGCGATAATAGGTTAGAGCTCTCGGTCCGGTCGGCTCCCAGGCGTGTGCACTCTGGACCGTTGATCTCGCCGATCAACGGCTCAGATCGCGTGGATCTAGGCACTCGTTCGACCGGAGGTTAGATCCTGCCATGTATTTCCTCGTTCAACGCGATCAGGAACCTCCGTTTGAAACCACGCGGATCGGACGGCTCGGAGCCGTTGCCCACATGGATGAGTGGGAGGCGGCTTGATTGCCGCATGATTGCGGCAATCATTGAGCCGCCGCCAATGATTGGCCGCAACCGCGGACCCAATCGTGCTCCGCCACGTGTCCCGCGGGTCCCGCCGTCATTAGTGTAAATTAAAATTTTATTTTTAATATATTTTTAAATCAGAAAACTTAAAAAATTCATAGAAAATTCGTTTTTCGTCCGATTTTTGCATACAATACCTCGTTTTGATCGTATTTTCATTCTCTACACTATGAAAATTTTTTTTATAAAAATGATGTATGTATTTTTAATTATTAATAAAAAAAGTAAATATATATATATATATATAAATATTATTTTAAATATATTATTTTAATTATTTTGTTATCATTATATTATAATACTATAATTTTAATTATAATATTTATAAATACATATTATTTTAACTTGTCTATGTTGTTTATTATTATATTATTATACTTATTTAGATATGAAAATTGTATTTTTAATGATTAAATATTATTTTAATTATTCTAATTAGTTAGAATTACTTAAAATACTATCAATAATTAAAAAATTACTATTATTATTCATTGTCAAATTACCTTAAGTTTCAGAAGTATTAAAGTATTATTTTATACTATTATTTTAATAATTATTTTTAAATATTACTTATTTTAAATTATTCTTAACCTATTTATTATAAGTAATCTTCCAAAAATCATATCTTTGTCGTCTTGAATCCGCTGTCGATGCACAGCACCTTGATTTGAACGTATTTGAATTCTGTACACTTTAAAGTTGGTTTGACTCAAATATTTTTGATCTTTCTGTGTTTATTTTACAAACAGCCAATAGCACTATTTTAAAACTATTTAATTATTGTCTTTCAACTTTGAAATTGCGTAACTTTCTGGTTTTAAATCGGTTGTCGATGCACAGCATCTTGTTTTGGGTGTATTTTGAATTCTGCATATTTTAAGACTATTTTTAGATAAAAATTATATTTACATTTTCTGTTATTCTAAAAAATAGTAAAACAGCATTAGTTTAAAATATTCTTTTATGATATTTAAACTTGTAAATTGCATATCTTTTTCGTTTTAAATCGGATTTTTGCGTACAACCCCTCGATCTTTCAGAAAAATGTGTATTTTATTTTGAAACTGTTTCCAGTCAATGATTTTGGCTGTTTTGGCAGATCACTGTTTGAGTTTGATTATTTGAGTATTTTTTGATATTAAATATTGATTATAACAATTATTTTTAGGATACAAACTATTTTCAAATCATTTTGAAACCTCGATTGGGTGGTCAGTGGGTCTCCCCTATATTTATGTAAATATGAATAGACCTATTTTTAAATTAAATTATTTTTCAAAGATTATATATATTTATAATTATTTTGAGTATTTGCGAAATTACTTATGTTATTAAATTCCTAATTTCGGGAGATCCGCTATTTAATGAAATTTCAGGCATGGATTCTAAATGTGAAGAGCAATCATGGGGTGGGGGGGGGGAGGGGGGGGGGGTGGATTAGTGGATGGTTGAGTCCCAACCATTCGCTAATCCCTTCATTAGGTGTTTTCATTTTCTTGTTGTTCGTAGCTTGCATGTGTAGGTTGCACCACGAGCACTTAGTTTAGGCTCTCCTAGATCTAAGGACATGGCGTGTTTACTGCTTTTATATGTTTCCCATGCATTATTACCCTGAGGGTTAGATAAAACATCACTTTAAACCCATATAACGTAGTGACACCTTAAGGACAAAAATTAAGGACCTGTCTAGCGAACTTAGAAATTTTCTAGGGGCTAGGATAGACCCCGGATTGACATGAAAATTTCAACACTTAAACTTAGTGACATCTGAAACATTCCAAAATTTTCTAGGAATTTTTAGGAGTCTTTAGACTTCTTAATTAACCAACCCTAATTTAATATTAAAGTTTTAAATAACATAGAAATCTAACGAACCTAGGGAATTGCCAGAACCGTCCGGGGTCGCATGCATATTACTGCATTCTTCTTTCCTTGCTATAAGACATCTCCCTGTCTGCGGGTAGAGTCTGGATAATCTGGCCTATGAGGATGAAGTGCCGGACCTAGGGAGACTTAGTCTTTTAAAAAATTATTTTTTATATGCATGTTTTTAAAATTCTATTGCATTTATGAGCTGACATTTCAACTAGCATGCATTGCATTAGAAACCAATTTAATTAAAATTTAATTGCATTAGTTAGGAGCATCTGACCCACATAAGTCTAGGATCACTTAGGAAATCCTCTAGATGTCGGTCCTATTTCCAAAGAACTGTACCACCCACCCATCTACCATAAATGACTTGATATCATGGTTTTAATGCGATTAGGTAGTTAGCTGGCTCCCCAATCCAGGCTGGGTAAGTCCAGGTTTTGCACTGCATTAGCTAGGACATAGGTCTTAGTATTTTGTAGAGCACTAAGCCCAATCTAGATTTAGGATTCGAGGCTACCACATTCGGTCTCGTAGTATGCCTTAAATAGTAGGTAGGTCCCTTCTTTTCAAGGACCCTAAATCCTACTTATCTGCGTCACAGGATGACGCCACCTCCATCCTTCTCTCTCGCATGTGATTGATTGCCTGATTTTTATTTCTCTAGTTTCTCTTTAGTACCCTAGAGCCTACGAATGCTGGTATGAGCCACGCATGTTGATTCAGCCCTTCGGACCTTTCTTCCCTTTGAGTAGAACTTCTTAGTCTATACCCTTTGTGCCAATCCCACTTTTGGAAAGGATAATGTATGATCCTTAATCGAGAGTTTTCTCAGGCTTCGGCCTGGGATGTAATTAACCACGGCGGCTTGCACCCGTGGGAAACTCGGTCCCACGTCTACTAAACCCCATTCGAGCTCTTGCATTGGATGGGGGAAACCCGTGACTAGGTCGTGTATATTACTAACCATCGAGGTGTGTTGGTGAAAGCCTCTATCCTCAATGGTTAGTCGTATGTACGATCCAATCTGTCCCTTCCAATTGACCCGTTCGCGCGGTGTTCTTTCGGAGGTCCACAATCATGTGTTTAAATTTAAAAAGGAATTGTATGAAGTAAAACAGGCACCCAGGGCATGGTATAAAAGACTAAGCATTTTCTTGCTAGAAAGATCTTTTATTAAAGGGAGTGTGGACACCACTCACTTCATAAAAAGATTAGGAGATGACATTCTCATTATTCAAACTTATGTTGATGATATTTTATTTGGATCCACTAATAAAATTTTTGTGATGACTTTTTAAATACAACGAGTAAAGTATTTGAAACCAGTTTGATGTGAGACTTGAGTTGCTTTCTTAGTTTTAGCATAAAGTATAAAGATGATGACACCTTTCTTAGTCAATTAAAATATATTAAGAACATCCTTAACAAGTATAAAGTGGACAAAACTAAACCAATAAGTACTCCCATGAGTTCTCTAGGTCAGTTAGATAAGGACTCTAAAGGAAAATCTATTGATCAAAAGAAATTTAGAGTGATGATTGGATCATTACATTATTTTAAGTGCTAGCATACTTGATATCATATTTAGTGTTTATCTTTGTATTAGATTTTAAGCTGATCCAAAAGAATCCCATCTAACTATTATTAAAAGAATTTTTAGATATCTTTTAGGAACTCAAAACTTAGGAATTTGATATCTTAGGCATAACACTTCTTTTAAAATTATTAGATATTTTGGTTCAGATTTTACAGGATGTAGGGTTGATAGAAAAAGTATTTCTAGAACTTGTCAATTCATTATGAACTCTTTAGTTTTCTAGTCTAGCAAAAAATAGAACTCTGTAGCCATTTTTACTGTTGAAGCATAATATATAGCCTTAGAAAGTTGTGTGGCACATGTTCTTTGGTTAAAATAATAACTTAAGAATTTAGGTTTTTCAATTGGTACTATTCTAAGTTTCTGTGATAATACAAATGTTATTTGCATTTTAAAGAATTCAATCCAACACTCGATGACCAAGTATATAGACATAAGGAATCACTTCATTAGGGACCATGTCACTAAAGAAGAAATAGAACAACATAATATAGTTACTGAAAACCAACTTACATATATTTTAATAAAACCATTAGTTTTTGAAACTTTCAGTACCTTAAGAACCAGACTTGGTGTTATTGATATTCATGCTTTTAATTGTAAGTTTGCATATTATGATTTTGTTCTTTTTGTTGTTGTTTAAAATTTTATTTTGGTTTTTGCTTTTTAATTAGTCTTGTTTGGTACTTCTTTATTTTGTCTTTAATTTATCCATTTATTGATTTTATTTTGTATTAAATGTGTCTTGTTTCTTTTATTTTAGAAAAGTGTCTTGATCATCATGGGCAAATTCAAAATTTGATTTCCATTTGAACTGTACAAACTCCTTTCTTACTGTACAAATTCTTAAGATATTTCATGATTTTTTTCTTAAATTGGGTAGAGGAATTTTTAATCTTTTCATGATAATTGTATTGTACGAACACATCAATGGCTATGTGAATCATAATCATTCGTCTGTATGAACATGTGTCAAAATGATTCAGAACGACTTTATTATGATTTAGGGTGGTATAATTCAAAAATCTTCCTGGACAAACACATGTTCATTTGTACGATCATGTTGCCAGTTTGTATGTGGATGAATTTAATCGGTATGTACGATCATTATTGATAATCGTCCCGTACGAACACGTTTTCATTTGTACGATCATGTTTGGTCAAAAGTCGTACGAAATGACTCATTGAAAATGCAACTTTACGATCATTGCAATAACTGTTCTTGACCATTTTCATTCGTACGTGTTGACCTCATTTTTGTATGAGGTCACTTTTTAACTCCTTCTCGAGCTTTAGACCTTAGGTTTCTTTGGAATTTAGATACTAGGATCTTCCTATTTCCTAGACCTCAGGCCCAATCCATATCTTAACTCAATTCAAACCCAGAACCCAGGGTTAAAGGCTCAGGTCTTGAACCCTTTCTAGATGATTTTTCCATCACCTTGAAACCCAGTCAATTGGTATCTAATTCAGGGTCTGTCAATTCCATATTGATGTGGCATGTCTCTAGTGCCAACTCTCTAAATTTAAACTCATTTGAAGGACTCTAACACTATAAACTTAATCTAGTTTCAAAGGTAGCAAAACCTTCAAATATTTATAATCAATTCCACTGGGTGTTCACCCAGTGGAATTTGGCCTTGGAGTCCCCTCCAAACCCTTTGACCACTCCCAATACCTTGATATTGACTTGTTAAGCAATAGTTTGCATCTTGCTAGATTCAATTTGATCTAGAACTGACTCAAGGCCAAAATGACCAAAATGCCCTTAAAGGGAATTTTTGGACTTTTGGCCTAAACTCAACTTGATTTACCCATCAATCTTTGACTTCTTCTTCAAATATTTTCAAATAATTTGTTGAGACCTCTTGAACTCAATTTCACCTTGGGTCAACTTGGTTGACCAACTCAACCCATTTTAAACCCAATTGCCACTTACATTGGGTGGACCAGACCCAAACCCATCTCCCACATCAAGCCCAGGGTCTGGCCTAACCTGGGTTGAGCCCAATTTGACCCAAACTGAGCAGATTTGGATCAACCCGAGCCATCTTTGAACTCAAGTCAAATTGAACCCAATTGCCACTTGCATTGGGTGGACCAAACCAGACCCATCTCCCACATCAAGCCTAGGGTCTGGCCAAACCTAGGTTGAGCCCAATTCAACCCAAATTGAGAAGGTTTGGGTCAAACCAGGTCACCCGATTGAAATGGACCTCCCTAGGCGCAATTGAGCTCGCCCTTGAGTCCAGCATGTCCCTCTCATTCTTTCTAGGTCAACCCTACCCAGACCCCGGCTGGCGGGGGCCGGAACCAATGGAGAATAAGCTCCGGTGGTCCCCCCCCCATTTGATCCTGACCCAAAGCCTTCCAAAGGATGGGGCTCACCGGATTCAAGCTCACGAGCCCTCTGGAAGGATGTCTCCCTCTACCTGGCGCTCATCCAAGGCTCCTCCCAATCAATCCCTGTTGTCCAAGCTTGTGGGAGGTGGCTGAATAGGACAACTCATCCTAACAGCTTCCATTCGATCTCAGGCTTTCAAAATCACTCCCCAGATCTCCCCCCTTCCTTCTGCTTCATTTCCTAGCTTCCAAGACCATTCTGTCGATCTGTTTGAGAAAACTCTGACGAAAGCTTTCAGCACCGTGCTTGAAGTTGTACCTCCGGCCATCCTCCGGTCCCGGTGTCTGAAGAAGATCTACTCGCCTTCATCCCCTGAAGCTTCCTGATAGAGAAGCTCATTTGTTGAGGCCTTCTCTATGGTAATCTTTCAATCCTGAGCTCCCTAGATATGTAGTCCGGTCAAGTGTGAAGGAAACCTTCACCCCAACGGATCTCTATCATTGGATTGAAGGTTTCTCTCCCCTGATCCTCCCTATAAAATTTCGTCAAAGTTCACTGACGGGATCGCTCAAATCATGCCGGAAAAGCCCTACGGCTACGGGTTCACGCGTCATTGATTAATCCTAGCCGTTGATTTTAATCAATGACGCGGATTAGATCCCGCAGTTTTGGAGATCGTTTGATCGTGGCCGTCCGATTGCCCATCCGATGGCTACGGTTAATTCAACAGTTATCTAGTTAGCCGCTAATGATTGCTCCGCTAATCGTGATGCACCGCGTGTATAGTGCCGACTGACTCGGTAATTAACAGATTTAATTTTACAGAAAATCAAGCGAAACTTCAAAAGTTGATACCTCCCTACACACATGGCCAAATTAGGTGTTCTTAGGCTCATTGGAAAGATCTCAGGGAGATCTAAAATTGTTTTACAATTCCAGGCTCTAATTGCATCTGTATTATGTTCAATTTTAGTTATAGTGTTTTCTTAATTATTGCATTTATTGCTTAAAATGAATTCACCAGGGCCTGGAATTTTGAGAGAATGAATTTGGGCATGTCCTTGATATGTCAAAATTTTTCCTCCCCTGTTTGAAGTGTTCAAGGGCATTATTATGCCAATTTTAGTTTAAGGGTCATGGGTTTACCCTTAAATCTAGATTGGAATCATGATCTATCCAATGAGGTTTAGGATGTGAATGTAAATGTGGTAATGATGTGTAGTATAGGGAGTTGAGGGCCAGTGATTTTGCCCTAATCCAACCCTAGGATAGCTCCCTTGGATTTTTCTAAGGTGACTTAGGGATCACCCTAGGTGGCTTGGTTAGCCACCTTAGAGAATTCCATTTAATCTCAAGTTTGGTGTGTTTAGGCTCTGAGGTCAGGTGATCTCATGGCCCAAATCTTATCAAGTTTGGTACCCATTTGGTCCACTAATTAGGAGCCAAAAAAATTTCCTCTTTAGAATTGGCATAAAGCCTAATTAATTTACCAAAATTTTTATTAATCCCTAAAAATTGCCTAAAACACCTCTAAATGACCCTGATTAATTCCTTAATCTATAGAAATTAAAACCACTTTAATTTAATATTAAAATTCCACTTAATTTAATTTTAATCAAAAATATTATTTAATCAATTTTAATTAATTAAAAATTATTAAAAATCCCAAAAAAATATTTAAACACTTGCTCATCTCTCCTTAGATCATTTTTTATCTTTGGAGTTGATTTCATGAAGTTTAGGACTCATTTGGGTCCAAATCACTAAAAAGGTTTCCTAATTAAGGTAATTAGAAAATTCCAATAAATACCGAAAATTCCAAAATTCACAAATAATTCTAGAAAATTCCAAATTAATCAAACTTAGTGGCTAATGAATCTAATTAAAATATTGTATTTTCTAAAAATGTCAAACCCCCAAAATCTGGTCAAAGTCAAAAGTCAACATTTTGGTCAACTCTAGGTCAAAATCGGGTCAAAACTTCTAAAAATCATAACTTTTCATAGGAAACTTCAAATTGAGTGTGCCACTAGTCTGACAACTCATAATAAGGCTTAATATTTATTAAAAATCTGAAACATTAAGATTCCCTCTAATTTTAAAAATTAACTTTTGACCCCTTAGTTAACACACTTAGATAATTTTTCCTAAAATTCATTAATTCTTCTAAGTTACAGAATTTTTAAACTTGGTTAATAAAATTATCAACAAATCATTTAAAATTATTAATTAATTCTTTTTAATATTAATCCACTCCTTTAATTTTAACCAATTTAAATTAAATTAATCAACCCCGATTACTACTAGGTAACCCAGACCTACGAGGTTATTAGCTTAGCCCCAAGAAAGGTGAAATAAATTTCGCGGCCTCAGTGTGAAACAAATTTAGTAATTATTTAACCCTTAAAATATATTTAAATAAAATTCTTAATATATTAATATTTAAACTCTAACTTAAATCTCCCTTTAAGCCTTAACATATTCAAAATTTTAGATAACTTTAATTAACTACTCAGCTTAGGATCTATCCCAGCCACACAACCTTTTACACACACTTTAGATGATTTGCTAGGACAACCAACTCTAGATCTAGGTTAGGCCGGTATTTACTTTTCCGCTGTGTGCCGAATGTTTTGTGATTTTAATGTATGTTGTTGATGAAATTGCCTTGTTGTGTCTGCTTACTTTTTACTGCACTCTGTGGATGATTTATGTGTTTGGCGACTAGATTACTCTTAGGATAGGAACAATCTGAATGTTCACATAGTTTTTTGCAGGTGGCCAAGCTCATGCATAGGATCTATCCCAGCCACAACCTTTTACACACACTTTATATGGTTTGCTAGGAAAACCAACTCTAGATCTAAGTTAGGCCGGTATTTACTTTTCGCTGTGTGCCGAATGTTTTGTGATTTTATTGTATGTTGTGGATGAAATTGCCTTGTTGTGTCTGCTTACTTTTTACTGCACTCTGTGGATGATTGATGTGTTTGGCGACTAGATTACCCTTAGGATATGAACGATCTGGATGTTCACATAGTTTTTTGCAGGTGGCCACGCTCATGCAGGGCGATAAAAAAGGGGGGCTAAATCAATAAAACCAATTATAAAAATGCTAGCACAGGTGCTTCAGCTACTAATCCCCAAGTAATAAAAAAGCGTAGTAGTATGTTTTTTACTTTTTTGCACATTTATATATAATTATTTGGGAATATATTTTTGATTTATCAACTGCTTAGGATAACCCTGCAGGAGAGTCTAGATTTCTTTATTTCATATTAAATATAATTGTGCAAATGTAAAGTGTTGTGAAAGTTGAGTTTTGAATTGGGATACATAGGTCCAAAGCTTATAATCTAAAGAAAAAATGACACCCCTTAGGGGAGTAGCCCTCTTCTATTTGGAGTTTCAAATTTGGATCACTTCTTCTCTACCCAAAGAGGAAAGAGTGGCCTTCCCCTCAGAGGAAGCACCCTATTATCTATTTGGGTAGTCCTACAAAGAATTCAAGGAGCCTGAAGGAAAGGAACTCGGAGGAGAACAAGATTGAAGATTTAAAGACAGAAAGTATCCCATTCAAAACCACTTGTGTCTCTAATAGGTTTAGAATCCGGGTTATTGTTAGTGGTGCCCAGCCACTTTACTTTCTATAAGACCCTGGTTTGTAATAAGCAAAGTAACTTTGCCTATGAACATTTATTAATTAATTCATTTATATTTGATGTGATGAAATGATTGCGTATAGAACTACCTGTTTTTTTTTAGATTTTTGGCATTTGTGTGCCAATTTTGTTTTCGCCTGGATACGTGAGACTTGTGATGGTGTAAAAGTTTTATACTCATAATTAAATAGTTTAAAATTTAGTGAGTCTAAATAACATAGAAAGATAACAAATCTAAGAAATTAGCTTGGGATCGACCCCGAGGTCGCATGCATATTTCATCACTTTCTCTTTCCTTGCTTTAGACCATTCCCCGCCTGCGGGTAGAGTACGGATAGTCTGACCTATGAGGATGAGGTGCCGGACTTGGGGAAGTCCAGTCTTCTAAAAAAAATTTTTCTAAGTCTATTTTTAACTTTTAAGCATTTATGATTTGAAGTTGTTAACTAGCATGCATTGTATTAGAAATAAATTAAAGGTGTCAAAATTTTATTTGTCCTTAACATTTTGCACCCAGCATAAGTAAAAGGGGTCAATTAGAAAAATCTCTAGATGTCAGCCCCAGCTCTCCAAAACCTTGAATAAAATATTTTTACCACTCTTTCATAAACGACCGGACTCATGTATTTTAAATTGATTAAGTGGTTAGCTGGCTCCCCAATACAGGACGGTGTAAGTCCAGATATTGCACTGCATTAGTTAGGTTCAGACAACTGTGGTATAGTGTCCAAATTTAGATCTAAGATCTGGGGCAGATCTTTGATTATAAGATCCCAAACTTTGAGAATATAATACCAAATTTCTAATAAAATAATTAACTCAAATTAAATCTTCTTTCAAACTAAAATGTAAATCCCAACACTTAAATTAAGTTGGGACACTTCCGGATGGTTTCAGAATCTCAAGGTGTCCCCTACTCTTCTTCCTTGATTCTGTTAATAACTGCTCAATTTTGATCCATTCCCTTTTGAGTTTCTAAAATTCACCTCTTTTTAATATCACTCATAGAAAATCTAATGAAATTTTGTCACTATTTTAATCGAGAGTTTTCGTAGGGGACTTTGTCTCCCTACGATGTAATTAACTATGAGGGCTTGCACTCATATGAGATTTAGAACCACACATTCACCTGATTTTAAAAAATTGATTTTCCAAAATTTTTATTGGACTCCTTTGGGAAAGATCAAAAGATGATCGTTATTATCACATTCAAAGAATTATCATTGAATGATATTTTTTTCCTTTTGGGGAGATACATCTTTCTTTGATAAGGCTTTGGATGTGAACTTATCGATCACACTTCTTAACTATTATAGCTGGATAATCAGTTGAACCTCATTTTAACCCTTCGGGGCCATATGAAGCTTTCTTAGAATTCGGTCATAATACTCAAGATGGAATTTATAATTATAAATTTGAATAACATTATGAAATTTTATTTTCACCTTTCGAGGTGATATCCTTTTTCTAATGAGACAATTTGATTTTAGAATTCAATTTTAAATTCTCAAAGAAAACTAATATTTTCAAAACCTGTTTTCAAAATTCCACCAACAGTACGTACGACCTCAAGTTCGCCTCAACCCTTCTCTATATGATCGATCCAAATAATATATATCATATAGTATGATTAGTTCAAGTCTACGATCGAGATTATTGAATCATCTCTATCCAATTCTGAATCATTTGAACAATTTCTCTACTTGTTCAACTTATACAATATAGATCACATTATACAAAATATGTTCCAATTCAGCTCCTTGATTTTAGGTCCTAAAATAACAAATATTTACCAAATAATTAAAACATCTTTTAGCATAAATTAGGTTTGTACAGTGCAAATTATTCAAATTTTAAATTTAACTATTTTTTGAAATGCAAAAAAAAAACAACTGTTTAAACTTCAAAGAACAGATCATATAGGGTGATATAAATAACGCAATATGACTTATTATTTAAATTTTAAATTTAATTTTATGTTAATTAATATCATTTAGTTATATAATTTTAAAAAATTATCATAGTAGCATTATACAATACAATAAAAATCATACAGTACAATTTGATTAGAAACCCAATGCTTTAATTAACTTTCAAATTATCTATCCTTAAGATTTTTACACTCTAGTGTATGTGTGCGCGCTTGGTTGGTTAGCCCAATTTAATCCTCTACAAAAAGAAATACTAAAAAACAGTTATAGATTGATGAATTTGCTTTCTTTGACTTCTTTTTATCCTTGAGGGCCTTATATTTGCAAGTTCTTAAGCTTAACCAACTTCTCTTCCTAAACTCATCTATGGTGCAGTACATATCCATTTACTTGAAATATTAGTTAAAAGCAAAAGGTCTGCACATATAACTATAATTTGCATTTACTTAACCAACATTATTTATGATCATCAAAACCCTATTGTGTGCACCAACTAATGGGGTTCAACAATGCACAATTCTCCCTTCACAAGTTCTGGTGAAATACTACTTGGATGGGTGATGCACACCCCTTATAAGCTCCAAATTATTTTCCATTAGGAGTACTAAATCACTAAACAAGTAGAGTTATGAGTAATCCTTAGGATTTTTATCTTAATGATGAAGCTCCGATCTTCAGCTTGGAAGAGAGTTTACAAACTCCATTTTGAGGGATTTTTCATCACATTTTGAATTTTAATCTTCTCTCAATAGTGAGATAATCATTATACAACTTGTTGCAATGCTGAATATAAATATAATGTTGATGAAAGTACTTCAATTCATGGAGTTTGATCTTTAACTTCTTGCATCAAAATGTTAGTGGAAAAGTCTACATATTGACAACGAGTGTGGCAATTTTAAAATTTACTTTACTTTGACATAATGTAATAGCTTTGCATGTGGCCTTGAAATGTATACTTTTTCATGTCTAATCTTGATTTATAATCATATTCAATTTGTTTGAAATAATGAAATCTTCATCATTGCACAAGAGATTTATGAACTTGCCTCCTAAAGGAAACTAAGTAAATTTTTATATCTTCATGATATAGTTAGAATGTAGCCCAATTTAATCATCTACAAAAAAAAAAATACTAAAAAAATAGTTATAGATTGATGGATTTGCTTTCTTTGACTTCTTTTTATCCTTGAGGGCCTTATATTTGCAAGTTCTTAAGCTTAACCAACTTCTCTTCCTAAACTCATCTATGGTGCAGTAGATATCCATTTACTTGAAATATCAGTTAAAAGCAAAAGGTCTGCACATATAACTATAATTTGCATTTACTTAACCAACATTATTTATGATCATCAAAACCCTATTGTGTGCACCAGGCTAATGGGGTTCAATAATGCACAATTCTCCCTTCACAAGTTCTGGTGAAATACTATCTTGGATGGGTGATGCATACCCCTTATAAGCTCCAAATTATTTTCCATTAGGAGTACTGAATCACTAAACAAGTAGAGTTATGAGTAATTCTTAGGATTTTTTTCTTAATGATGAAGCTTTGATCTTCAACTTGAAAGAGAGTTTACAAACTCCATTTTGAGGGATTTTTCATCACAATTTGAATTTTAATCTTCTCTCAATAGTGAGATAATCAGTATACAACTTGTTGACAATGCTGAATATAAATATAATGTTGATGAAAGTACTTCAATTCATGGAGTTTGATCTTTAACTTCTTGCATCAAATTTTTAGTGGAAAAGTCTACATATTGACAGCCAGTTTGGCAATTTTAAAATTTACTTTACTTTGACTTAATGTAATAGCTTTGCATGTGGCCTTGGAATGTATACTTTTTCATGAGTAATCTTGATTTATAATCATATTCAATTTGTTAGAAATAATGAATTCTTCATCATTGTACAAGAGATTTATGAACTTACCTCCTAAAGGAAACTAAATCATTTATATATCTTTATGATATAGTTAAAACTTCATTGATAATCCAAAAAAACCTTACTTGAAAGATATATTTATCTTCAATAGAAAATATAATCTCTGTTTAGAAATTTTGAGGAGTTCAACCACTTTGAGTTGTTTTGAGTGTGATCGGAGGTCTTGTTTAACAATTTCAAAATTTTCATTTCATGATTCTTTTGATCTTTATTTTGAGGCTTGCAATTGCTCTTATAAATAATGACCTATATGTGCTTGACAAATCAAATATTCAATCTCACCCTTCAATTGAAAATCATATAGAAAAAATGAAATTATGTCAACATATCAAAGAGCTTCACGAAAATATCCAAGAAGAAGATGAAACATTCAAATTAATATACATAATTCATAATATACAATATTTAAGCCATTTAGCTTTATTTTTTACAAGAAGGTTGACCATCAATATAATAAACCTGTCATCTTTATGTCATGTGTCTATTATTACTATTTGAAAATTTTATAAATTTAAAATTATTTTCTTCTCTACTTCTAAGAATTAATGTAAACATTAGTATTTAGTAGTGCAAACATGTAAATATTTAACATTTTCATTATTTATATCATATTTTATTGCATCTTTCATCAGATATCTTTTGATTAATGTTTAATAATGACCATTCTAATTCTAATTCTAATTAAATTGTTAGCTTCATATGTATAAAATTCAAATTAGGTTAAAAGTCAATAATTCATTATATTCTAAAAGAATTTCTATAGAATCCTTGAGAAATTAACTATTAGATATTGATATAATATTAAATCATATAATATATTATTATTAGGATGAATACTTATAAGTTCAAATTTTCAAAATTTTGTATGGTACTCAAATATTTAATTCATCTTATTTAATTTTATATCTTGAAACATCAACCAGTGACTTTAATTTTTGTTTTTTTCTGACTTTTAATTATAAGTACTGAAAAAATACCTTTCATTAATTTTTATCTTTTATTCCTCATGTATTTAGTTAGGGATCCTTGTCTCTTAGATTTTTCTCGTCTTTTTATTATAGCTCTCCGATCATTTGCGAGTTATTGATCACTTTAAAGACTTGTAATTAATTTTTAAGAATTAACATGTAAGCCTGTCAAGGTTTGTGGCTGATTTCCGTTCCTTTGTTTAGATATTTCTCTAGTGACAGATATGCAGGACCAAGTTCTGACTAAAAATTAGTGAGAAAACTAACTCAAATGTTTTCATTGCAAATATTAAGAAAATAATGGTGTTTCTATAGTCTTCCAAAAAATTTATCACAAGAACTTTTATGTGCAAGTATTTTTTTCATGTAAAAAAAAAAAAAAGATATTTTCTTCTTTGGCTTCGTTTGATTCGATTTATGCTTACATAAAAAGGAGTTGTAGAAAAGGAGGTTGAGAAAAAGCAGTTTAATAAAATGGAGTTTCAATAATGAGATATGTTTGACTAATTTTTTTAAAAGTGCTTATTAATACTTGAAAGTAATTTTAAAATGTTTGTTTAGAAGTTCTGCTTTTGAGATTTTATTATAAAAGACATATATAATTCGCTTCCGAAACTCCGTTTTGTGACTGAAGAAGCAGATACGAAAAGAATTTTGTAACCGCCGAAAAACGATGTTTATTAAAAAGGAATTATTGTTAAGCTTTGATTCCAAACAGTAAATACTGATTGATTTCGGCGTATTCAAATGGAAACGGAGAAAAAAAGCCTAATCAAACGAGGCCTTAGTCAGAATTCACTCCAAGCTTCATGAGATAGGTTTCTGCAAGTGCAGTGTGCAATGCAGCTCCAATGGGAAGAACATCCTCATCAACAAAGAAATATGGAGAGTGAGGGGGGTCGACTCTTTCAGATTTCTCGTTTCTTATTCCAATAGAAAACATGATACCTGGAATCAACTGCTGGTAAAATGCAAAATCCTCACCTGCCATGATCTTCTTCCCCATTTTTACCTTATCAGAGCCAAGCAAATAACCACCAACCATCTTTACGTGCTGATGCAACTTCATATCATTTACAGTACCAGGGTACACTGGGTATTCATCCTCTTTCATATTTACAAATGAATTGCATCTGTGTACAGATGCTTGATCTTTTATTACCTGGACCACCATGAGTATTCCATGCATGTATCAGCAATAATCATCTATCAAGTCTAAGGCTACGTTTGGGACGGCTTTCTTTCTGCTTCCTAAAAGAGCTTTTCAGTACAAAAATTTTAATTTTTATACTAAAAAAAAAGCCATCCCAACCAAAGCATAAAGAAGAAGAAATTGCTATAAGATTTTGTTGGCCATACTTTACAATGTTTGGAAAAACAACTGAGAAAAAATTTCAATTATATAAGAACTAAAAAAAAAAACTTTCAAGGAAAGATAATTTAGGTAGCTTACTATTATATTTCTATCTAACAAAGTGACTAATAATTTGTAATGAATTCTAAGACTGTAAACATTATGATCTTATTCTATAATTTTATATGAAATTCATTATGATATCTATTTTGGTAATTCGATGAACGCATAACAATGCAACAATAATCTTTTACCAAAAAGTTGAAATTCTTACAACACAGACATGAGACGTGCAACATAAAAATCAGGACTGGAGAATATGGCCGTGAGTTTTTGAAGATTACTTTATCTTCGAAAGGATAGATAAAAAAATTATACTAAATGATAATGGGAATAACATCTATCAAATATAAAAGAAATGAAAATAAACTTTAGTGATTTGGATATATTGATCAAAGTACATAAATACATATATAGACCGGGTTAAAATGTTAATGTTAAAGCATTACAAAGAAAAATAGAAATGCAAAAGGTAACATGAATAAAAGTTGAATTAAAAGAATAATGCAAAATAAATTTAATGCCACATGCGACATTCAGCAGGATCGAATGGAGAATAATGACTCATAATGCTACTTGAAAATTTTGATGTCTAGTGAGAATGATTAAGATTTTGTTTGGGACTGCTTCCTTACTGTTTTCTAAAACAGTTTGTTAGTACAAATAATTTTTGAAACAGAAATTTTTTACTAGAATGTTATTTTAAAAAACAGTAAAAAATTTATCCCAAACGAAGCCTAAGGCATTATTTTGTAAAAATAAACAATGCCTTATACATGCTTTGCTTGCTAATTTTATTACTCATGAATCTCCTTGTAAAAAAACAAGAAAAATCTAACCTCTTCCACTCGCTTTTGGAGTCTGTATAGACCTTCTGTAGTAATACTTCTCAAAGTTCCTCCAAATTCGACAAAAGATGGCGTTTTATCATAAGCTGCACCACCTTTCGTAAAAGTAACAGAAAGTACCTGCCACAAAAACAACTCAAGTATCAAAGAAAAAAAAAAAAAAAAAACTAATACATTTATGTATTATTTCCAAAAATTTTGAAGAAAATAAAAAGATCATGTAAGGCTTCACAAAAAATTTCAAGATTCTTTTTCAACGTTTGATGAACTATGTGCATGAAGGCAAACAAAACTAGAACAGTCAAACCAACATTATAAACAATAACAAATCTAACTATATTGTACCAAAAAACATAATATTTAAATCTGTGTTGTGCTGCTACAACATAGGTTGTGACGAGCTTCAATTGTTTGTTAGATGATTACTATAAATTCCAAGTGCCGCTTGCAAAACATAGTGAAATTATTTAACCAAAAAAAAAGCATACGGTAATTTGGATGTTAGTTTTATAATTCAACATTACTATATTTAAATACCAATAAAATGAATATTTCAAAATAAAAATAAAAAAATTATAACCAAGCAACTAATTTGACTAATATTAATGTCAATGAAAAAACCCATAATTATATAGATTCTAAAAATATGTGGTCATGGCTTGTACATGACTATAAAATGGGGCTAATTAATTAAAGTAAAAACTAATCAGATTTTATGCAGTAGGCTTATGCTACTCAGCCCCCTAAAAAACAATAAAAGGCTAGCCAAGGATTACATATTAATTGCTCTAAATTGAATAAGTTCTTTTACTCTATGTGATATGCTAGAATTTAATGCTTAAATATAAATTACTTTGCTAACCTGCAGGGAGTTTATAAAATCATTTATTTGTTCTTATATTTATTAAATATATAATACAAAACATGAAAAGACGAAAATGGATTTTTCGCCTTTAAAAAAAGATCAAAAGAATGGGTCTTTTAAAGACTAAGCCTTTTGGAAACTTCTAATAGAGGGGTGCAACCAACTGAAGAATTTCAAAAATTACATTGTAAATGAACTTCATCATGTTTAGGAATAGAATCAATGATGTATTTAAAGGCATTACTCGGTTGCCCTAGATTCTTTCTGCAAATTGGTTTACTTAAGGTGGTCTTCCCTACATTCTACTTTGACACTTATATTACTACTTTTTTGCATGTGGGTGGATATTATGTCTTATATTGATGTGCTATAGAAAGTAGTATGCTTATTGCTAAACTAAACTTTTAGGAAATCTAAAAATATATATTAATGACAATAGAAATTTAAGGACTATATTAACATAGAAATATAATCGAATTTAGAATGTAAAGTAGTGTTCATCTAATATTATTGCATATTGTTATTTATATTTCCTTGCTTAGGCAACTCTTGCCTATGCGTTTAGATAAAGCAACCATATTAGGGTGTTTGAAGGTCTACTCTTTTCCATAAAAAAAATTTTTCTAACATTTTTTAATTTTAAAAAATAATTGATGATTTGTAAAAGTAAATAGTATGCATTTAAAATTTGAATTGTATTTGACTAACGTGCCTAACCAACAATTCAAGTATAGGGACCAGATTAGGATCCTAGATGTCATCCTAAATTCCTAAATTCAAATAACAACTATCTTATCTTATATTTTTATTAGACTAGATAACATGATTTTAAAATCAATTAGGTGATTAAGCTAGTCCATTCCACTTAGGTGAGATGTAATTGCTCAGTAGAGTTTAGAGCATAGCTGCACTCCGTAGAGTAGGTTTGGCTACTCCTATAGTGCCTACCTAGTTTCTATGTTCTGGGTTGATGTCATCATCATAAGCCCTCACCTCTGAGCATTCTTTAATCTTTATGATTAAGAATATAAGTCCATATTTTTAATAAAAATATTAACCTAACACTTAAACTATTAATCTCAAAATTATAATAGCTAATACAATTGATACTTTCGAAGTGCTTCTGATCTTCTCAAATCTGTATCTCTTACCTCTCCCCTTTGAATCTTAATAAATTGTTCCAAGTTTGAACAATCCTTTATGAATTTCTAAAACTTACCAATCTGTATATCAAAACTTTTAAAATCATAAAATCTCAATTATCTTATCCTTAATCAAAAGATTTTTAGGGACTTCTTATTATAGATGTAATTAATTATAAAGGGCATGTCCTTTTAAAAGAAATAAGTAACCTAACTATAAAATAAAACCCAATTTATTTACTTATAAATAAGTAGGGAATAATCTTTTGGAGAACCATAAATCTATATTAAACATGAGCAATCATATATTCCCTTCGTATTTGAACTCCAACAAAAACAAAGTGTAATCTCCATCTCCAATATGGTATGGCCATTTTCTAACACTGATTTTTATTACAAGAATAATTAAAATATCCTTGGTTCTTCTGATTGAATTTCTATATTGAACTTAACATTTTAAATCTCTCAGGATTGTAAGTTACTCTTTATGATAATATAGTTGCAATAATGAGAAATTTGCATTTTTTTGTATTTGAATTCATTGAGGATAATATTTTATCTTTTGAGATCGTATTTACACAAGACAAGCCACTCCTTTCTGTACGGTAGTGCCTACCAGACCTCCTGTCAACAACCACACATTTGTCTCTTTTTTGCCTTGATTTTGTTGGCCCCTACATGTCCCGCCTTGCCCACATCTCACTCTATTGTTCGTCCAAACCACACCAATCCATTTGGCAGAATTGTGATCTGAGGGTGGAAGGTGTTTATCCTTTTAATGTTATTTCAAATAGGATTGAATTTGATTTATTTGCTAGTAACATAGTACCCTCTTTGATGATTTCTTTTTTTCAAAGTCTTACTTTTATGTAAGCATGGTTTTAACCAAGCATAATTGAAATATGTGGAAAATTAATGCTCTTTAAATAAGAAATAAAAAAAGAACAATGCAGCTCAAAGAAATTTTACCCAAAGAGATAATATATAGTGCTAGAAATGAATGTTGATGTTTGTTGTACCTAGGTGTATGCTTACAACATGTTTGAGTGAGGTCAGCTGTATGTGCTTAAAATGATGTACTTATGATGAATTAATGATTTATTACAAACACTTCCACACCTTAAGTCATGATGATGAAACTGCCAAGGCTAAATTAATAAGAGTAGACATCATACAATATAGTGATGTGCTTGATGTGTATTCCGATGAATGTAACATTTGTTTTTGGTAATAACGAATCTTACTTGCAATATTATTACAAGATTGATAAAGTGGAGATTAGAGAAAATTTAGTTTTTTTTTGTGATTTGTAAATTACACAGAGATGAAATGTTTTGATGCATCAAGCCACCACTCTGACAAACTATTCTATATGTCTCAAGCCCAATATTTGGTTTTTTTAGATAATAATGATAAAGAAAACCTCAATGATTTTTTTGTTCATTTAATTATAAGGGCCCATATCCACTGTTGCACAGTAAATACACTTTTGTATTATAAAACTACTTTAAACAAGAGAGTAAGAAAGCCTGTTAGCGAAGCTTTAATTACACTACATCATTAGATTACTAATGATCCACCTTTGTAGATGGTGCAAATATTACATGATGTATGAATATAAACCAAGTGCTTGTTGCAAATTAGAATCAACATTGAGATTATGATTTGATGATAAGAAAATAAAATTGTTTATGATCTTATTATTTCTTATAGCATAGTGATTGGAATTTTTTTGTTAGTTTTTGTGTGTACTAACATTTCAGGAAAATCGTATACTACTCCAGATTGTGATGAAGACTTTAAGGACAAGGTAAGAATAGGCATTCATGTAAATAGTACCTATGTCATATCTCTATTTTTATTTCTTGAAGTCTTAGCAATATATGTTTGTAAATGGGTAATCGTGAACCACACAGGGGGAGTGGAGATGATAATTTTTTAAAATTGTTTTGTATTGTATGAATCAAGATCGTACTGTACAATTAGATATATTTTTGTTCCTCCAGAATACAGATAATCAAACACGGCGAATTTTTAAAACTGTTCGTAGCTGTATGATGTGAAATTCATTACGTTATGAACTGACATAGTACAAAAATTATATTTGTACAATTTATATCAAATGAACACATTGATTTTTGAGCTTTCGTACTTACGATGTGAACTTGTATAAACGATAACACTCAAAAAATTTACATCGTATCCATATCCAATACCGAAGGAACAAAATCATTTTTGAACTATATTTACGTATCAAACTGAATCTCTTACAAACAACTGACTAGTATGAATAATGTTTCTGTAAGCCATATCTACCAAATGAACACATTTGTTTTAACTATTTTTACAGTATGATAATGACTTCTTGTAAGATGATTTAAAGGTATGAAATTAAGGTTTGTATCAGAATCATAGCGACAAAGCCCATTTTTTTGAACTATTCAGTACCGGATGATGTACGATCGTAACAATACGAACAGTATAACGATTCATCTATAGATATTTTAGTTTTTGGATGGTTTTTTTACATGCTTTCTATATAAGAGCCCTAACAACTATACTCATACATCCTTTGCTTTGAAATTTCTCTTGAGAGTCGATATTTGAGAGAGTGTATTAGGATGATATTTGTAAAGTAAAAGAGTGAGGTTCTAGTGAAGGGAGTTGTGATGACTCACAAGTGATCCCCAAAATAGAGGATCTCTTGTCTTCTTCAAATTCTACAACACTTCTTTGGAAGGTTATGATCGAGAAGATCTTCACAGATTATATCATAGTTAATTGCCTTCATAAGACGATAAACAAAAAGAGGTGAATGTACCGTTCATCACTTGGAGAGTGTAAATAAGGGCTAGTTCTATGCCTCACTGAGGAGGGTGAATGGGAGTGTACGGGACGTGTCATCACTAAGAGATGTACCTCTATAATTTTTCCCGTATGTTTTAATTTTACGCGTTTAATAATTTTGGTGTTAAAAAATCTCTAGTGGTAACATTTATATAACACAACGCATGTTTATGGATTAGTGATTTAACTTCAAAAAAGACTTAAAAAAGGTTTTTAAATATCCAAGAAAATTTTTTAATAACCAATTCACCCCCCCCACCCCCCACCCCCTGCCTCGGTTAGCTTGGACCAGTATATAATATCTTAACAACTCATAAACTCTTTTAAGTGACATCAGAGCCAAATTTCAAAAATTATGATTTATATACTTTTATGAAAAATGATCATGTCTAAATTTATGGAAACCATAATAACTGCTAGGTTATTTGATTACATAACCATCCTGTCTATTCAAAATAATCCTTTTTGATTTTTGAAAAAACTCACAGTATACTTTTATTAAATCCTTAACTAACACATGTGTATATTAGTATACATGATGATTAAACTAGATCTATATAGAAATTGTTGATGACATTAGAACTTGAAACATCATTTATTGAACTGGACTTATAGAAGAAAGATATGAATTAGCATCACTTATAATACAAAGTATTTAAACAGTTTTTTTTATGCTTTGAAATTGCAGGATTATATGTGTTATTTCTACTTGCAATAACTAGAAAGGGAAATTTAGGATAAGACTTTGTTACAAATTTAATTTATGAAGTAACAGAGGTAAAACAATCGCGATTGTTAATATTATTATTACATGACAATGACTATATATGGCATGAAACCTAAATGAGTCACATTTTATATATTGATATAAGATTTACTCAAATTTTTATCATCATATGCAGCTTTAGGTATATAACTTACAAATCCTGTAAAAGTAAATAAAATTTGCATTGTTTGCATTACTATTTATGATGCAAAGATACCTTCTTATAATGAGTCTAAAGATCTGAATGTATATTCTATTGACAATTTGTGCTTGGCACTTATTGCTTACGAGTAATGGAGTTGAATCAAAGATAGATCGATGCATGTGATAAAAAAGAAAAGAGTGAAATATAGTTTGAAAGTGATGATTCTGAGATTGATAATCAATTACTGGAGGATGAAGAAGATATTACCACTTAGTGACCAAAGCAATTCAACAAATTTTTCTTAAGAGAAAGCAACAACGAATCAGCAATGAACAAAGGTAAATTCAATAAGAATCCAAAATTTACTATTGAAGGTCCATTTGTTTAGAATGTAGAAAGTTTGTACATATAAAAAGTGATTGCCCAAATCCTAAAACTCATTATCCTATAAGGAGAAGAGTAGAAGACGAAAATAAATGTAGAAGGGTAAGAAAAAATGTAAAGAGCTTTCTAGGCTAAACTCAAGCTTAGTAGACTTTATAGAAATAGAAGCAAAAGAGTGAGGATACAAATTAGTGCTTAAGGATAAATAAACTTGATGATATAGATCAGATGAGGTTGTGACATATCCTATATGAATTTATTTAAAGTTTCTATATAAAATTCGTAATGCAAAATAGAAAAATTAAACAAAATTACATGCTAACTTTGTATCGAGATTGAATTACAAAAAAAAAGAGCTGAAAAGTTTAGAAATGATCCTGTAGATAGATAAAAGATCGTAAACATTTTTGTATAGATGAAGTTTGATGATTTGAATAATGAAGCATGAACTATTGAGAACAATCTTATGTTGAGCTTGAAAATGATTTTAAAAAATTTATGGATGTATAATCACATGGAACAGATTTGAAGATATAAAAATTCAATTTCAAAATGCGTAAACTCATATACTTCAAATACACTTGAATGCTTTAAAAAAAAATAAGTAAGGCTCCCACACTTAAATATTATTTACCATCAGGACCAAAAGCGTATAATATTCAAAACCTAAGGAAAAGATATTATAAACCATATAGGATCAGTAAATCATTTTTTGGTGTTAAATATTTTTATGTTGGCATATAGGTGGCATGTTCCCATACTTTGCACTATCATAGGAAGACAATTTAGTGGTGGAGACTCTAGATCATCAATTATAGCTTTAGCAAATACTATATATTTGGATTATCATTGTCAAGGGTGAACCCATTTTATTTGGGTTCCTAAGTCAATAGGTTTTGTTAATTTTTGTAAAAATGCTCTTATACAAGCCATCTAGGAGTATTTTGTACAGCGACAATGAATGGTTTCAAAAATATATGACTGGAGATACAAATTAATTTTATCGTGGAGGCTGGGGAAATTTTTGTTGGAGACAAAGTGATACTTGGAGATACACCACTAGGAAGTGGAGGTTATGTATGATTGGTAACACAAAAAATTTTGATGAAACTATTATTATTGCTGATTGCTAAAAAAATTATTTGCTATGTATTAGTACAGTTTTGTGATAGGGTTATAACTATAAAATATATTTGCTACAAAGGTACATTGTTAAGGTATAAATGGAGTTCGACTAGTGTTGCCTTGAGATATTGGTAAATAATATTTACAATGCTTGATTTTAAATTATATTAAATCTTTTAATATTTTTGTGTCTAAAAATACTTTGCTGATGAATCTTGGTTATGACTATAAAAGACTTTGTCATAACAAGCATAAAAAATCTTAAGAAGATTATCCAAAATGAATTTAGTTAGAGACATACTAAATTAGACTTTACTAGATCACCGTGTAGATGCGTCTATTAGAAAAGTAAATGTAAGTCCTCCTTTCATTCAATTAAAGATGTCACACTAGCAAATCCTTACAAGTCCTTCTACTGGATCTTTTGGACCTGCAAGCATTGTAAGTTTTGGAGGGTAAACCTTTTGAGTAATGTAATTATTGAATAATTATCTAGGTTATACTTGGTTAGACTCTTATCACATACGAGAGTGAATCATTTGATGATTTAAAATTTTTACTTGAATTCAAGGAAGCTCGGTTGTAAATTCTTCTCAATTCTAAAGTGACGATAGTGAGGATTGTTTTGAAAATAAAAAATATTACCAAGTATTTAATAAAGAGCAAGGGTAAGATCAAACTTTTTAGCTCTCTAGAATACCTCAACATAATGGTTGTTGAAAGAAAGAAAAAGAACATTTGAATAGAAACCACTACATCTATATTGGCTGAATATTTACTCCAAATATTTTTGGGCTGAGTGGTTAATACAACAAGTTTACATTCTGAATAGGTGAACATTAGCATCTAAGTTAATAAGACCCTATAAACTTCTTTAATGGGTAAGGACTCCCACTCTCAACAATCTACATGTTTTTTTGGATATAAAGTTTACATTCATAATAATGGGAAAGACTCTTTTAGAAAAATTTGACCAAAACTGATGAGAAAAAAATTTATTTTTTTAGGATATTTTAGCAATGAAAAATTATATGATTTTTAATAAAATGACTTTGATAGTAATAGGAGACCACTCATATATTTTTATTATGAATCTGATATTTCTGGAGGGTACAGGTGGAAGAAAGAAGATATAGAAATAAATATCCAAGGAATGAAATATAATTTTAAAGTAAAGGATGGAAAAAAATAATTTACCTAGAAAATGGAAATATCTAAAATTCAGCCTAAAAAATTAATTTTAAGTAAGGCCGAGTGTTAAGGTTAAGACTAGGCATGTGATTTAGCAATGAAGTGAACTAATCAAGTAAAGACATTTTTCAATGATTGGACCCACCTAATTTACAACCAAACATTTTTTGATAAATTTTGGGATTTCAGCTATGCATTTAGAGAGTTGAATCATTTATTAGAAAGATGTTGAAATTAATAGAAAAGACCAAAAAATAAAGTTTTGTTGGAACTAAGTGAGGTTTTCAATAAATAATATAAATGATCAAGGTAGTGGTTAAATAAGGCAAGATTGTGGCCAAGGGGTATATTATAAATAGATAAGAATTGATTTTAAATTAGACTTTTCCTCTGTAGCCAAACAGGTGTAACAATAACGGTTGCTCTTCTATATTTCCCTATATTACAGGATTAAATTATTTTAAATGATGCCTAAAACTGTCTTTTTAAATGCTGATCAAGAGGATGTTTATGTTGAGCACCTCCAGGTTATAAAAACTCAAATTTCTAACATTGTTGAACCTCGATTTTGCCCAATATTGGGCACCAGAGGAGAACTAGTATGACCAGTTAAAATCTTGACTGAGTCACCCAGGCTTATGGGTCAATTTTGACCCATTAAGCCTTTTTGAGAGCCCAAATCAAATCCAATCACAATCCAAATCAAATCGAAGCCATGCATGACCTAATTCGTATTTTTCTTTGACTTATTCGACTAGGGGAGACAAGTCAATCTTTGACTTGGTCAAACCCAGTCCTTAATGTCATTCATGACCTATTAAGAGCCTAATTAATAGGATTTAAGGCCCTAAATTGATTTCAAACGATATTGGAATTAAAAATCACGCTAATCACTCCTCATGGCTAGAATTTGACCCTTGACTCTCAATCTCCACCGTCCAAGAGAGAGAGAGAGGGCGGTTTAAATTGCAAAATTTAGGTCGTTTTAGGACTTTGTGCTCTTGCTTTCTTGAGAGACTTCCCATCCTATGAGACTTGGGCATGGAGAAACTTCCCATAGATCCCTTCCCTACCTTTCCACCCAAACCCGACACCTACGATCGTCGCCGGCGTGGAGAAGTCCGGTGAATCCCGACCTGTGCAACCCTTCCTATAGCATTCTGCTCAATAAAGAGAGTCGTTGAGCTTGGCTCAACTAGAAGATTATAGTTTCCTGCGGATCACAGAGTCCAAGAGCCCAAGATCGCCCGAATCCAACGTGTGGATTGAGGAACTATCTCAAAACCCTAGTTAGAAACACTTAAAGTTAATTAGCGTCGCATTAGTGATATTAATTCAAATAAAACATTCCCATTGAATTCTCGTCATGTATGTTAGCTGCGTTATAAAAATTTCGTAGGTTTACGTCGAGCGGTTTTTTGAAGATCTAAGCGGATAATAGGTTTAGAGCCGGTCCGGTCGGTTCCCTGCGTGTGCACTCGGACGTTAGATCACAACCGATCAACGGCTCAGATCGCTTGGATCTTAGGCAACAGTATCGACCGGATGCTTAGATCTGCCATGTATTCACTCGTTCAAACGCGAATCAGGAACCTCCGTTTGGAAACCCGCGTGATCGGTACGGCTCCGGAGCGAATTGCCCACTGGATGAGTGGGAGGCGGCTGATATGCCTGATATTGCGGCATTCATTGAGCCGCCGCCATAATATTGCCCAATCACCGCGGACCCACATCGTGCTCCGCCCCACGTGGTCCCCGCGGGTTCCCGCCACCATTAGTGTAATTTAAAATTTTTATTTTTAATATACTTTTTAAATCAGAAAACTTAAAAAATTCATCAAAATTCGATTTTTTTGTCCGATTTTTGCATTACTAATACCTCGTTTTGATGTATTATCATTCTGCTAACACTATGAAATTTTTTTTATAAAATGATGTATGGTATTTTTTATATACAAATTACAAAAGTAAATATACAATATATAAATATTATTTTATTAAATATATTATTTAATATATTTTGTTATCATTATATTATAATACTATAATTTTAATATAATATTTATCAAATACAATTATTTTAAACGTTGTCCTATGTTGTTTATATATTATTATTTTTATTTTATATTATTATACTTATTTAGATATGAAAAATTGTAATTTTTTATGATTAATATATTATTAATTAAGATACCTAATTTATTAGAATTATTAACAAAGTACTATCAATAATTAAAAAAATTATATTATTATACAATTGTCAAATTACCTTAAGTTATGAGAAGTATTAAAAGTATTTTATAATTATATATATTTTAATAATTATTTTTAATATTACTTTTTAAATTATTCCTTAACCTTATTTAAACTTATAAGTATGCTTCAAAACAATCTTTGTCGTACTTGATCCGCTGTCGATGCCAGCACCTTGATTTGGAACGTATTTGAATTCGTGTAACACTTTAAGTGTTTTGACTCAAATTTTTTGATCTTTCTAATGTTTTATTTACAAACAGCCAATAGCACTATTTAAACTATTTAATTATTGTCTTTCATTGACATTGGTAATGTTCTCGTTTTAAAAATTGGAGTCGATGCACAGCATCTTGTTTTTGGGTGTTATTTTGAATTCTGCATTTTAAGACTATTTTTTAGATAAAAATTATATTACATTATTCTGTATTCTAAAAATAGTAAACACAGAACATTAGTTTAAAATATTCTTTTATGATATTTGGAACTTGTAAATTGCATATCTTTTTTCGTTTTAAATCAGATTTTTGCGTACAAACCCTCACTAACTTTCAGAAAAATGTGTAATTTTGTTTTGAACTGTTTCCCAGTCACTGATTTTGGGGCTGTTTGGCAGATCACTATTTGAGTTTGATTATTGAAGTATTTTGATATTAATAATATATTAACAATATTTTCGGATCACATAACTCTTTTCAAATCGTTTATGAAAACCTCGATTGGGTGGTCAGTGGGCTCCTCCATATTTATGTAACATATGAAAAACTATTTTTAAATTAAATTGTATTTTTCAAGATTATATATTATTTATAATTATTTTGAGTATTTCGAAATTACTTTTGTTATAAATTCCTAATTTCGGGAGATCCGCTATTTAATGAAATTATCAGCATGATTCTAAATGTGAAAGAAGCAATCAGGGGTGGGGGGGGGGGGGGGAGGGGGGGGGGGGTGGATTAGTGGATCGGTTAGAGTCCCACCATTCGCTCATCCTTCATTAGGTGTTTTCATTATTCCTTGTTGTTCGTAACCTTGCATGTGTAGGTTGTCACACGAGTAACACTTAGTTTTAAGGCTTCACCTATTCTAAGGACTTGGCGTGTTTACTGCTTTTATATGTTTCCCACCTTGATTTACCTGAGTGGTTAGATAAACTGCACTTTAAACGGCATATAATCGTAGGACAACCTTAAAGGACAACAATTAAGACCTGTCCTAGCGAACTTAGAAATTTTCTAGGGGTAGGATGTACCCCGGATTGACATGAAAATTTCAACACTTAAACTTAGTAACATCTGAAACCCATTCTAAAAATTTTTTAGAATTTTTAGGAGTTCTTTAGATCCTTAATTAACTCACCTAATTTAATATTAAGAGTTTTAAATAATCTGAAATCTAAGAAACCTGGGAATTGCACCAGAACCGTCCGGGGTCGCATGCAATATACTGCATTCTTCTTTCCTTGCTAAAGACATCTCCCTATCTGCGGGGTAGGTCTGGATAATCTGGGGCCTAGGAGATGAAGTGCCGGACCTAGGAGACTTAGTCTTTTTAAAAAATTAATTTTTTATATGCAGTTTGTCAAATCTATTGCATTATAGAGCTGACATATCACTAGCATGCATTGCATTAGAAACCAATTAATTAAAAATTTAATAAGCATTGTTAGGAGCATCTGACCACATAATCTAGGATCACTTTAACGGAAATCCTCTAGATGTCGGTCTTCCTATTCCAAAACGTACCGACCCACCCATCTACTTAAAATGACTTGATATCATGGTTTAATTGCGAATAGGTAGTTAGCTGGCTTCCCCAATCCAGGCGTGGGTAAGTCCAGGTATTTTGCACTGCATTGCTAGACATAGGTCCTTAGTATTTTTGTAGAGCACGAAGCCCCAATCTAATTTAGGATTTCGAGGCTACCAAATCGGGTCTCGTAGTATGCCTTAAAATAGAGGTAGGTCCCTTCTCTTTCAAGGACCTAAATCCTACTTATCTACGTCCAAGGATGACGCTACCTCCACTTCTTCTCTCGCGATGTGATGATTGCTCTGATTTTTATTTCTCCAGTTTTTACTTTGTAACCTTAAGCCTAACGAATGCTGGTCTGCGCACGCATGTTGATTTCAGGCCTTCGGACCTTTCTTCCCTTTGAGTTAGAACTCTCTTAGTCTATACCCTTTGTGCCAATCCCCCACTTTTGGAAAGGATAATGTTATGACCTTATCGAGAGTTTTTCTCGGCTTCGGCTGGGATGTAATTAACCACGTCGGCTTGCACCCGTGGGAAACTCGGTCCCATGTCTACTAAAACCCTATTCGAGCTCGTTGCATTGGATGGGGAAACCCCCCCCCCCCCCCCCCCCCCCCCCGTACCCAACCCTCCCCCCCCCCCCCCCCACCGAGTGGTCGTGGTATATTACTAACCATCGAGAGTGTGTTTGGTGAAAGCCTCTATCCTCAATTGGTTAGTCGTTGTACGATCCATCTGTCCCTTCAATGTACCCGTTGCGCGGTGTTCTTTCGGAGGTCCACAATCATGTGTTTACATTTAAAAAGGCCATTGTATGAAGTAAAACAGCACCCAGGGCATGGTTATAAAAGACTAAATTTTCTTGCTAGAAAGATCTTTTTATTAAAGGAGTGTGGACACCACTACTTCATAAAAAGTTAGGAGATGACATACTCATTATTCAACTTATGTTGATATATTTATTTGGATCCACACTAATAAAATTTGATGTGATGACTTTTTAAATACAACGCGTAAAGTATTGAAAACCAGTTTGATGTAGATCTTGATTGCTTTCTTAGTTATAGATAAAGTATAAAGATGATGACCCATTTCTTAGTCCAATTAAATATTTATTATAGAACATCCTAAACAAGATAAAGTGCGGACAACTAAACCAATAAGTACTCCCCATGTAGTTCTCTAGGTCAGTTAGTATAAGGACTCTAAGGAACGGAAAATCATTGATCAAAAGAACAGTTTGAGTGATGATTGGTAATCATTACTTTTAAGTTCTAGCATACTTGATATCATATTTATGTTTATCTTTGTTTAGATTTTAAGCTGATCCAAATAGTAATCATCTAACTATTATTAAAAGATTTTTTAGATATCTTTTGGAATCTAAACTTAGGAAATTTGATATCTTATGCATAAACACTTCTTTTAACATTATTAGTATATTTTGGTTCAGATTTACAGGATGTAGGTGTCTGATAGAAACAAGTATTTCTAAAATTGTCAATATCTTATGAACTCTTAGTTTTTATTCTAGCAAAAAATAGAACTCTGTAGCCATTTTTACTGTTGAGAGACATATATATGCCTTAGAAAGTTTGTGTGGCACATGTTCTTTGGTTAAAATAATAACTTAAGAATTTAGGTTTTTCAATGGTTACTATTCGTAATTCTGTGATAATACAAATGTTATTTGCACTTTAAAGAATGTCAATCCAACACTCGATGACAAGTATATAGAATAAGGAATCACTTCATTAGGACCATGTCACTAAAACGAAGAAATAAAAACATATATATAGTTACTGAAAAACCACTTACATATATTTTAATAAAACCAATATAGTTTTTGGAAACTTCTCAGTACATTAGAACCAGTACTTGGGTGTTAATGATATCATGCTTTTAATTAGTAAGTTTGCATATTATATTTTTGGTCTTTTTGTGTTGTTTAAAATTTATTTTGTTTTGCTTTTGAATTAGTCTTGTTTGGTACTTCTTATTTTGTCTATAAATTCTCCCATTTCTTGATTTTATTTTGTATAACTTCGATTGTCTTGTTTTCTTTTATTTTATAAAAGTGTCATGATTCATATGGGCAAATTCAAATTTGATTTCCATTTGAACTGTAAAACTCCTTTCTACTGTACAACTCTAAGTATTTCATGATTTTTTTCTTAAATTGGGAGGGTGAATTTTTAATTTTTCATATAATTGTAATTGTTACGAACCACATCAATGGCTATGTGCATCATCAATCATTCGTCGTATGAACATGTTCAAAAATGATTCAGAAAATCGACTTTATATGATTTAGTGTGGCTATATATTCAAAAAATCTCCTGGACAAAACATGTTCATTTTTCGAATCATGTTGCAGTTTGATGTATTGTGATGAATGTTAATCGGTATTATGTACGATCATTATTGATAATCGTCCCGTACAGACAGTTTTCATTTTGTACGATCATGTTGGTTCAAAAGGTCGTACGAAATGAGCTCATTGAAAATGCAACTTTATCATCATTGCATAACGTTACTTACCTTTTCATTCGTACTGTGTTGACCTCATTATTTGTATGAGGTCACTTTTTAATCCTTCTCGAGCTTTAGACCTATAGGTTTTCTTAGGAATTTAGATCTAGGATCTTCCTATTTCCTAGACCCTCACATCCAATCATATCTTAATCAATTAAACCAGAACCCAGGGTTAAGGTCAGGTCTTAGAAACCCTTTCAGATGATTTTCCATCATTAGAAACCCAGGTCAATGGTATCTACTAACAGGCGTATGTCCATTCATATGATGGTGCATTCTCTAGTGCCAACTCTCTATAATTTAAACTCATTGAAGACCTGCTAACATATAAACTTAATCTGTTTCATAAGGTAGCAAAACCTTCTAAATATTTATAATCATTCCCATGGTTGTTCACCCAGTGAATTTGGCCTGGAGTCCCATCCAAACCCTGTTGACCACTCCCCAATACGCTTGCATATTGACTTGTTAATCAATAGTTTGCATCTTGCATCAATTTATCTAGAACTGACTCAAGGGCCAAAATGAACCAAAAATGCCCTTAAGAGGTAAATTTTGACTTTTGGCCCTAAACTCAACTTGATTACCCATCATCTTTGACGTTCTCTTCAAATGTATTTTCAATAATTTGGTTGAGACCCACTTGAACTCATTTCACCTTGGGTCAACTTGGTTGACCAACCACCCATTTTTATAACCAATTGCCATTACATTGGGGTGACCAGACCCAAACCATCTCCACATCAAGCCCAGGGTCGGCCCTAACCTGGGTTGAGCCCAATTTCACCCGACCTGAGCAGATTGGATCAACCCGAGCCTCTTTGAACATCAAGTCAAATATTGAAACCCCAATTGCCACTTGCTAATGGATGGACCAAAACCAGACCATCTCCCACATCAACTAGGTCTGGCCACAACCTAGGTTGAGCCAATTAACCCAAATTGAGAAGTTTGGGTCAAACCAGGTCACCCAGATGAAAATGGACCTCCTAGGCGCAATTGAGCTCGCCTTGAGTCCAGCATGTCCCTCTCATTCTTTCTAGGTCACACCCTACCCAGACCCCGTGGCGCTGTTGATGCCGGAACAATGGGAAATAAGCTCCGGGTACCCCCCCACCATTCGAATCCTGACCCAGCCTTCCAAAGATGGGGCTCACCGGATTCCAAGCTCTACAGCCTCTAGGAGGATTGTCTCCTCTAACCTGGCGCTCATCCAAGGCTGCCTCCCAATCAATCCCTGTTGTTCCAAGCTTGTGGGAGGTGCTGAATAGGACAACCATCCTAACCGTTCATTCGATCTCAGGCTTTCAAACTCACCCCCAGCTCTCCCCTTTCCTTCATGCTCAATTTCTAGCTTCTCGAAGACCATTCGGTATCGATCTGTTTGAGGAAAACTCTGTCGAAAGCTTTAGTCACCGTGCTATGAAGTTGTACCTCCGGCCATCCACCGGTCACGGTGTTGAAGAAGATCTACTGCCATCATCCCCTGAACGGCTTCCTGATAGAGAAGCTCAATTTGTTGAGGCCTACTTCTATGGTAATCTTTAATCCTGAGCTCCTAATATGTAGTCCGTATCAACGTGGTAAGGTAACCTTCACACCCATCGATCCTCTATCATTGATTGAAGGTTTCTCTCCCCTGGATCCTCCCTATAAATTTCGTCAAAGTTCACTGACGGGATCGCTCAAATCCATGCCGAAAAGCCCTACGGCAACGGGTTACACGCGTCATTGATTAATCTAGCCGTTTGATTTTTAATCATGACGCGGATTAGATCCCGCAGTTCTTGGAGATGTTTTCGTTGTACCGTCCGATTGTCCCATCCGATGGCTACGGTTTAATTCAACAGTTATTAGTTAGCCGCTAATGATTTGCTCCGCTAATCGTGATGCACCGCGTGTATTAGTGACGACTGACTCGGTATAAAACAGATATTTAATTTTAAGAAAATCAAGTCGACAACTCATAAAGTTGATACATCCCTACACACATTCCAAAGTAGGTGTTCTTAGTCTCATGAAAAGAATTGACCCTCAGGAGATCGTAAAATATGTTTTACCATTCCAGGCTCTATTGATCTGTATTTGTTCTCAATTTAAGGTTCATAGTGTTTTCTTAAATATTGCAATTACATATGCTTAACAATGAACTACCCAGGGCCTGGAATTGTGAGAGAATGAATTTGCATGTCGCTTGATATGTCAAATTTTTTCCTCACTGTTTGAAGTGTTCAAGTGGCCATTATTATGCAAATTTTAGATAAGGGTCATGGGTTTACCCTTAAATCAGATTTGGATTCATGATCATCCAATGAGTTTAGGAAGGTGAATGTAAAATGTGGTAATGATGTTAGTTCAGGGATTGAGGGCCAGTGAATTTGCCTAATCCCAACCCCTAGGATAGGCTCCCTGGAATTTTTCCTAAGGTGACTTAGGGATCACCCTAGGTGGTATGGTTACCACCTTAGAGATTCCATTTAATCTCAAAGTTTGGGTGTTTTAGGCTCTGAGGTCAGGTATCTCATGGGCCCAAATCTTTATCAGTTTGGTTACCCATTTGGTCCACTAATTAGGAGCCAAAAAAATATTTCCTCTTAGAATGGCATAACAGCCTAATTAATTTACCAAAATTTTTATTAATCCCTAAAAAATTGCTAAAACCACTCAAATGAACCTGATTATTCCCTTAAATCCTATAGAAATTAAACACCACTTTAATTACTATTCCATTTCCACTTAATTTAATTTTAATCAAACTATTATTAATCAATTTTTAAGTTAATTAAAAATTATATAAAAATCCTTCCCAAAAAAATATTTAACACTTGGCTACATCTCACCTTAGATCATTTTTGATCTTTGTGAGTTTGATTTCATTCATAGTTTATGATCACTTGGGTCCAAATCACTAAAAAGGTTCCCATATTAAGGTAATTAGAAAATTCCAATAAATACGAAAATTCCAAATTCCACAATTTCTAAAAAATTCCACTTAATTCCAACTTATTGCATAGTGCTAATAATCTAATTTAAAATATTGTATTTTCTAAAAATTTCAAACTCCCAAAATATGGGGGGGTCAAGTAAAAAGGTCAAACATTTTGGTCAACTCTAAGGTCAAATCGGGTCATAAACTTCTACAAATCATAACTTTTCATTAAGATACTACAAATTGAGTGTGCCAACTAATCTGACAATCATTATAAGGCTCAATATTTATTTAAAAATCTGAAACATTTAAGTTTCACTCTACTTTTAAAAATTAACTTTCTGACCCCTTAGTTTAACACACTTAGTAAAAAATTTGTTTCCTAAAATTCATTATTACTTCTAAGTTAACAGAATTTTTAAGTCTTGGTTAATCAAATTCATCAACAAAATCAATTAACAATTATTAATTAATTCTTTTTAATATTAATCCACTCCATTAATTTTACCCAAATAAATTAAAGTAATTCAACCCCGATTATCTATCAGGTAAACCAGACCTACGAGTTATTAGCTTAGCCCCAAGAAAGGTGAAATCCAACTTCGCGACCTCGTGTGAATACAACATGTAGATAATTATTAACCTTAAAAACTTCAATTTAAATAAAATTCTTAATGTATTAATATTTAAACTCTAACATTAAATCTCCCTCCTTATAAGCCTAACCATATTCAAAAATTTTAGATCAACTTTATACACTACTCAGCTTTAAGAATCTACCCACCACACAACCTTTTACACACTTTAGATGATTTGCTAGGACAACCATCTCTAGATCTAGTTTAGTCCGGTATTTACTTTTCCGCTGTGTGCCGAAAGTTTTGTGTTTTTAATTGTATGTTGTTTGATGAAATGCCGTTGTTGTAGTCGCTTACTTTTACAGGCACTTGTGGATGGATTGATGTGTTTTGCGACTATATTACTCTATGGTAGGAACAATCTGAAATTTTCACCATAAGTTTTTTTGCAGGTGGCCAGCCATGATAGGATCTATCCCAGCCACAACCTTTACACACACTTTATAGGGTTTTGCTATGGACAACCAACCTCTAGATCTAAGTTAGCCGTATTTACTTTTTCGCTTTGTGCCGAATGTTTTGTGATTTATTGTAATGTTGTGGATGAAATTTGCTTGTTGGTCTTCAGCTTCCTACTTTTTTACTGCACTCTGTGGGATGATAGATGATTTGGCGTACAAGATACCCTTAGGATAGAACATCTGGATGTTCACATAGTTTTTGAGGGAGGCCACGCTCATGCAGGGCATAAAAAGAGGGGGAAATCAATTAACAACCAATTATAAAAATGCAGCACAAGGTGCTTCAGCTACTAATCCCCCAAAGTAAAAAAAAAGCGTAGTAGTATGGTTTATTTACCTTTTTTGCACATTTATATAATAAATAATTGGGAATATAATTTTTGATTTATCAACAGTGCTTTTAGGATGAACCCTGCAGTGAAGAGTTAGATTTCTCTTTATTTCATATTAAATATAATTGTGCAATTGTAAGTGTTGTGAACTTGAGTTTTTTGCATTGGGATACAAGGTCCAAGTTATAATCTAAAGAAAGAAATGACACCCCTTAGTGGAGTATCCTACTTCTATTGAAGTTCAAAATTTTGGATCAACTTCTTCTCTACACCAAAGAGAAAGAGTGGCCTTCCCTCACAGAGGAAAGGGCAAACCCTCTTATCTATTTGGGGATAGTACCTACAACAGATTCAAAGGAGTCAAGGAAATAACTCGGAAGGGAAACAAGATGAAAAGATTTAAAAGACAGAAAGTATCCCATTCAAAAACCACTTGTGTCTCTCTAGGTTTAGAATCCGTGTTATTGTTAAGTTGTTTTGGCCCTGCGCACCTTACTTTCTATAAGACCCTGGTTTTTGTAATAAGCAAAGTTACTTTGCCTATGAACATTTATTAAATTAATTCATTTATAATTGATGTGATGAAATGATTGCGTATAGAAGACTACCTGTATTTATTTTTTAGATTTTTGGCATTTGTGTGCCAATTTTGTTTTTCGCCTGTGATACGTGAGACTTTGTGTGGATGTAAAGTTTATACTCATATTAAATTGTTTACAATCTAGTGAGTCTAAATAACAAAAAAAGATAACAAATCTAAGAATAGCTTGGATCGATCCCCAGAGGTCGCATGCATATTTCATCCTTCTCTTTCCTTGCTTAGACCATTTCCCCCCTGCGGGTAGAGTACGGATAAGTCTGACCTATGAGGATGAGGTGTCCGGACTTGGGGAATCCAGTCTCTAAAAAATTATTTTCTAAGGCCTATTTTTAACTTTTTCAAGGCATTATGATTTGCAGTTTGTTAACTAGGCATGCATTGTATAAGAATAAAGTAAAAGGTGTCAAATTTTATTTGTTCCCTTTTTACATTTTGCTACCCAGCTAAGTAAAAGGGGTCTAATTAAAAAATCTCTAGATGTTAGCCCCAAGCCTCCAAACCTTAATAAAATATTTGTTACCACTCTTTCAATAAACGACCGGAACTTCATGTATTTTAAATTTGATTAATTGGTTAGCTGGACCCAATGACATGACTTGTAAGTCCAGATAATTGCCCTGCAGTTAGTTAAGTCAGACAACTGTGATATAGTGCCAAATTTAGATCTAAGATCTGGGGCAGATCTTTGATTAGTAAGACCCCAAAACTTATTGGAATATAATACCAAATTACTAAATAAAAATAATTAACTCAAATTAAATCTCTTTCAAACTAAAATGTTAAATCCCAACACTTAATAATAGTGGGACACTCCGGATGGTTTCGGAAACTCAAGGTGTTCCCTACTCCTTCTTTCTCTTAATTCTGTTATAACTGCTCAATCTTTGATCCATTCCCTTATGGTTTCGTAAAATTCACCTCTATTTTAAATACTCATAGAAAATCTCATGAAATTTTGGTCACTATTTTAATCGAGAGTTTTCGTGAGTGAACTTGTCTCCGACGAGTAATTAAACTTATGAGGGCTTGCACTCATATCGAGATTTAGAACCACACAATCACTCATTTTAAAAAATTGATTTACCAAATATTTTATTGGACACTTTGGGGGGGAAAGATCAAAAGATGATCGTTATTAATCTACATTCAAAGAATCTATCATTGTATGATATTTTTTTTCCTTTTGGGGAGATACATCTTTCTCTTGATAAGCTTTGGATGTGAAACTTAGTCGATCACACTTCTTAACTATTATAGCTGGATAATCAGTTGAACCTCATTTAACCTCGGGGCCTATAGAGTTTTACTTAGACTTATACGGTCATATACTCAAGATGGAATTTATAAATATAAACTGAATAAACATATGTAAATTTTATTTGTCACTTTCAGGTGATTTTATCCTTTTCTAATAGAGACAATATTGATATTTTAGTATTCCAATTTTAAAATCTCAAAGACAACTAATATTTTCAAAACCTGTTTCAACAATTCCACCAACAGTACGTACGACCTATGTTGCGCCTCAAACCCTTCTCTATATGATCGTCCAAATAATATAATATCATATAGGATAGTTAGTTTACAAGTCTACGATCGAGATTATTGAAGTCATCCATCCAATTCTGATCATTGAACAATTCTCTATCTTGTTCAACTTATAACAATATAGATCACATTATACAAAATATGTTCCAATTCAGCTCCTTGATTTAGGTCGCAAAATAACAAATATTACCAAAAATTAAAACACTTATAGCATAAAATTAGGTTGTACAGTGCAAATTATACAAATTTTAAATTTAACTATTTTTTGAAAATGCAAAAAAAAAAAACAATAGTTTAAAACTTCTAAAGAACAGTATCAAAAGGGTGATAGAATCACGCAATATGATTTTATTTAAATTTCTAATTTAATTTTTATTAATTAATATCATTTATTATATAATTTAAAAAATTATCATAGTAAGCATTATACAATACAATAAAAAATCATACAGTACATTTGATTAAAACCCAATGCTTTAATTAACTTCAAATTATTTCCTTAAGATTTATTACACATCTAGTGTCTGTGTGCGCGCTTGGGTTGGTTAGCCCAAGTTAATCACTCTACACAAAGAAATACTAAAAAACAGTATATAGAATATTGATGAATGCTTACTTTGACTTTCTTTGTATCCTTGAGGGGCCTTATTTTTGCAAGTTCTTAAGGCTATAACCAACTTCTCTTCCTAACTTCATCTATGGGGCAGTCATATCACATTTACTTGAAATATTAGTTAAAAGCAAAAGGTCTGCACATATAACTATAATATTGGCACTTACTTAAACCCATTATTATATGATCATCAAAACCCTATTGTGTGCACCAAAACCTATGGGTGTTTCAACAATGCACAATTTCACCTTCACAAGTTATGGTGAAATACTACTTGATGGGTGAGGCACACCCTTATAACTCCTAAATTATTTTCCATAGGAGTACTATCACTAAACACATAGAGTATGTAGTAACCTTATGGAGTTTGCTTACTTCAATGATTGAAGCTCCGATCTCAGCTTGGAAGCGATTACAAAACTCCATTTGAGGGATTTTTCATCAATTTTTGAATTTTAATCTTCTCTCATAGTGAGATAATCATATACAATCTTGTTGCAATGCTGAAATAAATATAATGTTGATGAAAGTACTTCAATTCATGGAGTTTGATCTTTAATTCTTGCATCAAAATGTTTTTTTTTAGCGGAGAAGTCTACATTGTGACAACAGTGTGGCATTTTAAATTTACTTTACTTTGACATATTATAGCTTGCATGTTGGCCTTGAAATGTATACTTATTTCATGGTTTCTTGAATTATAATCATATTCGTATTTGTTGAAAATAAAGAAGATTTCCTCATTGCACAAGAGGATTTAGAACGTGATGCCCTCCTAACAGGAAACTAAGTGTACATTTTTAATCTTCATGATATAGTTAGTAATGTAAGTCCCAATTTAATCTCTACAAAAAAAAATACTTAAAAAAATAGTTCTAAGTGAATGTGGATTTGCTTTCTTTGACTTCTTATTTTATCCTTGAGGGCTTATATTTGCAAGTCTTAAGCTTAACTCAACCTTCTCTTCCTAAACTCATCTATGGTGCAGTAGATATCCATTTATCTTGAAATAACGTTAAAAAGCAAAAGTTGCTGCACATATAACTATAATTTGCATTTCCTTAACCAACATTATTTATGATCATCAAAACCCTATTGTGTGGCACCAGTCTTGGGGTTCAATATGCCTCCACAATTCTCCCCTTCACAAGTTTGGTGGAAATACTATCTTGTGGAATGGGTTGATGCCATACCACCTTATAAGCTCCAAAGTATTTTCCCATTAGGATACAGAATCACAAAACAAGTAGTAGTTCTGAGTTAATTTAGGATTTATATCTTGATAGATGGAAGCTTCGATCGTTCAATTGACAGAGAGTTTACACAACTCCATTTTGAGGAATTTTTTCATCACAGTTTGAATTTTATACTTCCTCTATATGAGAGTAATCAGATAACAACTTGTATGTCAATGCTGATATAAATAAATGTAGATGAAAGTAGCTTCAATCATGAGTTTGATCTTTAACATCATTGCATCAAATTTTTAGGTGAAAAGTCTACATATTGACAGCTATGTTTGGCAATTCTAAAAATTTACTTTACTTTGACTATAATGTATAGCTTTGCATGTGCCTTTGAAATGTATACTTTTTCATGAGTATCTTGATTTCAAATCTTATTACAATTGTAAAATAATGAACTTTCATCATTGTACAAGAGATTTATGAACTTACCTCCTAAAGGAAACTAAATAACATTCTATATAATCTTTTGATATTAGTTAAAAATTCCTTGATAATCCAAAAAAGTCTTATGCGAAAGATATATTTAAATTCAATAGAAAATATATCTCTGTTTGAAAACTTATTGAGGAGTTCAACACTTTTGAGTTGTTTTGATGGATCGGAGGCTTGTTTAACATTATCAAAATTTTCGTATTTCATGATTCTGTCTTATTTGAGGCTTGCAATTGCTTCTTAAAATAATACCCTCATATAGTGGCTTGACAAATCAAAATATTCACTATCACACCCATCATGAAAATCATATAGAAAAAATAGAAATTTAGTCAACATATCAAAGAGCTTCACGAAAATTATCCAAGAGAAGATGAAACATTATCAAATTAATATACATAATACATAATATACATATTTAAGCCATTTAGCTTTATTTTTTACAAGAGGTTGAACCAACAATCTAATAAACCTGTCATCTTTACTTCATGTGTCTATATGATTACTATTTGAAATATTTATAAATTTAAAATTATTTTCTATCTCTACTTCTAAGACATTAATGTAAACATTAGTAATTTAGTAGGCCAACATGTAAATATTTAACATATTACATTATTTGATTATCAATTATTGCATCTTTCATCTGATTCTTTTGATTAATGTTTAATAATGACCATTCTTATTCTAATTTAATTAAATTGTTAGCTATCATATGTTAAATTCAAAATATCGGTTAAAAGTCAATAATATCATTATATTCTAAAAGAATTCTAAGATCCTTTGAGAAATTTAACTATTAGATATTGATATAATATTAAATCATATAATATATTATTTAGACTGAATACTTATAATTTCAAATTTTCAAAATTTTGTATGGTACTACAAATATTATAATTCATTTATTAAATTTTAATCTTGAAACATCAAGCCAGTTGACTTTAAATTTTTGTTTTATTCTGACTTTTAATATAAGTACTGAAAAATACCTTTCATTAATTTTTTCTTTTATTCCTCATGTATTTATATTGGGACCTTGTCTCTCTCAGATTTTCTTCGTCTTTTTATTATAGGCTCTCCGATCATTTGCGAGTTTATTGATCAACTTTAAAGACTTGTAATTATCTTTTTAAAGATTAAATGTATATCCTAGTCAAGGTTTGTGGCTGATTTCCGTTCCTCTTGTTTAGTATTTCTCTAGTGACAGATATATGCAGGACCGAAGTTCTGACTAAAAATTATGAGAAACTAACTCAAATGTTTCATTGCAAATATTAAGAAAATAATGGTGTTTCTATAGTCCACCAGGATGCAAAATAATGGGACAATGATCCGATCCAGCTGGACTTTGAATAGAGCAATACGAGTCAGTAAACATGTTTAACCAGCCCTCATTGACAAGAACACGGTCAAGTTTAATGTGAATATGGTTCACAGTACGTTGATTATACCAAGTGTACTTAAAACCAACAGAATGCAAATCCATAAGGCAATTACTAAAAATCATATTGTTAAAATCTAACAATGAAGATTGAGTAATTGCAGTACCTCCAGATTTCTCATTGGCATACCTACAGCAATTGAAGTCACCCATAAGGGCCCAGGGAAAATCAGCCGCTGGGGCCAAATGTGCAATTTCCTTCCACAGCTCTTTGCGTTCTAAAGCACTGTTAGAAGCATGAATAGCAGACAATTGAAACAGAGCTTGGTTAGCAACCCAAATAATCCCCGAGATTACCTGAGACGATATGTAGGAAGGCTTAAAGTTGAGTTTAGAGGCGTTCCACTTGATCCATATCCGAACCGAAGTATTTAAGTCGAAATTGTTGCAGCTAGCTTCATTCACATAAAGAGAGTGAGAAGCCTCAAAAAAAGGATCAAGAAGAGATATCGAATTGATCCTATTCTCCAAAATACAGACCAAGTCTAGCTTGTGAGATTGAATAAGACGTTTTAAACATAACACTTTATCAGAGTGATTAAAACCCCTGATATTCCACGCAGCCATAGGTGGAAACAACATTAAGAATTCGAAAGAGGAGGGAGTTTCTTGTTCGGCTTCCCCCTAGCCGGTTTTTTTTGATACCACAGTTGCTTGAGGCTGCTTAGCCTTCTCCACCAATTTTGTTTTACCTCCAACAGAGTAGCTCTGTTTTCCGTCCATTTCTCCTACATCTTCAATATGCTGATTGTTGTCTTCCTCAAGAGCAAGGGCATCGAATCTATTAGGTGAAGTTATATCTTTTGACTGCGAAGCGGATTTTAAAGATTGAGTGGTGGAGGAAGTAGATATGGCCTCATTTAGAGAATTCAAATTTGGGATTCCCGGTACCATGACATCTTCCCTAATTAGCTTATCGCTAGAAGGAAAGTCCCCTGAAACAGTGTCTATGTTGGAAGGCAATTTTTGTGAGGTTGGAGATGTGGCTGATAATGCAAAGGTTGTCCTATAGCATTGGTAATTGGGAGATTTTTTGGGATTAGAGGTTTGAGTAATGTTGTTATGAGGAGGATGATTCACAGTAGAAGATGTAGGAGGCCTGAATATGTTCGTACTTCTAGAATTGTTTCTATTGCGAGCATTCCTACTATAACTCCTGCCACGAGTTACAGTAGTTTGCTTATTTGAGACATCCTCCTTGGAATGTATCTTTTTCGCATGAAACAGAGAAGTGCATAAGAGACATACAATGTTCGCATGGATATGGACGCCATTCATATTGAACATGCAAACTAACCACATCTCCATCTAAAGAAACTTGTATCTCTTCCGATAGGTGGCTTTATTGTTGACTAGAACACATATACGAGCATAAGTAAGCCTGCTTTTTTCTTCCGTGAGCTTGTTTGCAGCCACTGGAACACCAATCTTGCTGGCTATGCGGGAGATACCCTCCAATTCCAGCATGCAAGGGGTAAGTCGTGAATCTTCACTAATATCGGAACGGACGAAAAGTCTTCCTTCTTAGGTGTGAATTTGGGATGCCATTTTTGAAGAACAAAAGGCTTCCCTAACAGAAACCAAACTCCCCTCGACCAAACCATGTCAAAATCCTCTTGGCATGTGAATCTGAGCAGGAAAAACCCATCGTTAAGTGAAAGCAACTTCAGCGAACCTTTTAAGCTCCAAGTCTTGTTTATGGCCCCTAACAAAGCTTCATAATACGGTCTGCGCCCGATCGAGTAACCTACCAGGCAAAGAGTCCAATCTTCCCCTCCCTTGATCAACTTATCTCCAGAGAAGGGGATGATATCTGGTTCTGATGGATGATGAGTAAAGTGGAAAGCTTTAGGAGCACTATCCTCTGGAGCAAAAACCTTACTCCAGTTTCTCTGAATCATGGGAGGAGGACCACCAGACGACTGACCCAGAGGGGGAAAGTCCGTCACACTTAAAGCGGCCTCCATACAAGGAAGAGAAAAGAAAAAGAAAAATAAAGCAAGCCCGCCGCCTAGCCGGAGGAGGAAGAAGGCGAAGGGTTCAGCAGAAGGGGAGGCGGCGCAGAGGAAAAAACCCTAGCGCATCTCTGATTTCGATTGTTTCTTATTAATTCTTTAGTCATAGGTATGTATAACATTAGTTTATTATTAAATATTTAAAGTTCAAATATTGGAAATTTTTATGAATAATTATAAAAAAAAATAACTTTTAACCTGCAACCTTCATAATATTCTTTGGATTACTAAATGTGTATATGGCAAGTAATCTATTCATAAATTAATGTTTTTATGGTTATTCAATATCGAAATTACAAATATTTTATTAATTGAGATGCAATTTTATTTATCAAATATCACATTTTATTCAACATTACTATATTTAAATACCAATTAAATGAATATTTCAAAATAAAAATAAAAAATTATAACCAAGCAACTAATTTGACTAATATCTAATGTCAATGAAAAAACCTATAATTATAATCTCTAAAATATGTGGTCATGCTTGTACATGACTATAAAATGGGGCTAATTAATTAAAGTAAAAAACTAATCAGATTTTATGCAGGTGCTTATGCTACTCAGCCCCCTAAACAATAAAAGCATGGCCAAGGATTACATATTAATTGCTCTTAAATTGACTAAGTTCTTTTACTCTATGTGATATGCTAGAATTTAAATGCTTAAATATAAATTACTTTGCTAACCTGCAGGGAGTATAAAATCATTTTATTTTTCTTAATTTAATTAAATATAAATAAAAACATGAAAAGACAAAATGGGATTTTTCGCCTTTAAAAAAAAGGATCAAAAGAATGAGTCTTTTAAAGACTAAGCCTTTTGGAAACTTCTAAAGAGGTGCACCACTGAAGAATTTCAAAAATTACATTTTAAATGACTTGCATCATTTTAGGAATAGAATTCAAGATGTATTTAAAGGCATTACTCGGTTGCCTATATTCTTTCTGCAAATTTGGTTTACTTAAGTGGCATTTCCTACATTCTACCTTTGGACACTTTTACTTTACTACTTTTTTTGCATGTTGGGTGAATATTATGTTTATATTGATTGTGCTTTAGAAAGTGTATGCTTTATTGCTAAACTAAACTTTTAGGAAATTAAAAAATATATATTAATGACCAATAAAAATTTAAGACTATATAACATAGAAATATAATCGATTTAGAATGTAAAGTAGTGTTCATCTAGTATTCATTGCATATTGTATTTATATTCCTTGCTTAGGCAACTCTCTGCCTATGGGTTTAGATAAGCTACCATATTAGGGTGTAAGGTCTACTCTTTTCCATAAAAAATATTTTCTAAGCATTTTTTAAATTTTAAATAATTATGATTTTGTAAAAGTTAAATAGTATGCATTTAAAATTTAATTGTATTTAGACTTAAGTGCATAACCACAATTCATAAGTATAGGACCATTTAGGATCTCTAGATGTCAATCCTAAATTCCTAATTAAAATAACAATCTATCTTATCTTATATTTTATTAGACTAGATAACATGATTTTAAAATCAATTAGGTGAGTTTAGCTAGCATTCCACTTAGGTGAGATGTAAGTGCTCAGTAGAGTTAAGCATTATTGCACTCCGTTAGAGTAGGTTTGGGCTACTACCTTATAGTGCCTACCTTAGTTCTATGTTCTGAGGTTGATTGCACATCATAAGCCCTCACCCTCTGAGCATTTCTTTAATCTTTATGATTAAGAATATAAGTCCCATATTTTTAATAAAATATTAACTTAAACACTTAAACTTTAATCTCAAAATTATAAAGCTAAACAATTTGATAATTTGAGATGCTTCTGAGCTTCTCAAAATCATGTATCTCTTACCTCTCCTCCTTTGAATCCTTAATAAATTGTTCCAAGTTTGAACCAATCCCTTTTGAATTTCTAAAACTTACCAATCTTATATCCTAAACTTTTAAAATCATAAATCTAATTATCTTATCCTTAATCAAAAGATTTTTAGGGGACTTCTATATTATAAGATGTAATTAATTATAAGGGCATGTCTTTATAAGAAATAAGTAACCTAACTTAAAATAAACCCTATTTTATTTACCTTATAAATAAAGTAGGGGAATAATCTTTTGGAGAACCATAAATCATAATTTAAACATTGAGCATATCATTATTCTCGTATTTGAAACCATAACAAAGTGATATCTCCATCCTCCAAGATGGTATGCCATTTTCTAACATGATTTTATTACAAGAATAATTAAAATATCTTGGTTATTCTGATTGAATATATAATTGAATGACATTTAAATCTCTCAGGATTGTAAGTTACTCTTTATGATAATTTAGTTGCAATAATGAGGAAATTTGCATTTTTTTGTATTTGAATTCATTGAGGAATAATATTTTTATCTTTTGAGATAATGTATTATACACAAGACAAGCCACCTCTTTATGTACGTAGTAGCCTTACCAGACCTCCTGTCAAAAACCACCACATTTGTCTCTTTTTTGCCTTGATTTTGTTGGCCCCTAGCAAGTCCGCCTTGCCCACATCTCAATCTATTGTTGGCTCCAAACCACACCATCCATTTGGCAGAATTGTGATCGTGAGGGTGAAGGGTGTTATCATTTTATGTTATTTTCAAATAGGATTGATATTTGACTTTTTATGCTAGTAAAAATAGTACCCATTTGGATGATTTTTTTTTTCAAAGTCTTACTTTATGTAAGATGGTTTTAACCAAGCATAATTGAAATAGTGGTGGAAAATATGTCTTTTAAATAAGAAAATAAAAAAGAACATGCCGCTCCAAATGAAATTTTACTCCAAAAGAGATAATATATAGTGCTATGAAATGAATGTGATGTTTGTTGTACCTTGGTGTATGCTTACAACAATGTTTGAGTGGTCAGTGTATGTGCTTATAATGATGTACCTATGATAATTAATGAGTTATTACAAACACTTCTCACACCCTTAAGCATGATGATGAAACATGCCAAGCTAAATTAATAAGAGTAGACATCATACACATATGGTGAGGTTGATGTGTATTCCGATGAATCTAAATTTGTTTTTGGGTAATACCTGAATCTTACTTACAATATTTTACAAGATTGATAAAGTAGGAGATTAGAAGAAAATTTAGTGAGTTTGTTAAATTATCAAGAGATGAATGATTTGATGATCCAAGCCACCTCTCTGACAAACTATTATATATGCTCAAGCCCAATATTTGGTTTTTTAGATAATATATGATAAACCTCAATGATTTTTTTTTTTCATTTAATTATAAGGGCCCATATCCAATGTTGCAAGTAAATACACTTTTGTATTATAAAACTACTTTAAAAGAAGTAAGAAAGCCATGTTAAGCGAAGCTTTAATTAACTACATCATTAGATTCTAAATGATCCACCTTTGTAGATGGTGCAATATTACATGAGTATGAATATAACCTAGTACTTGTTGCAAATTAGGAATCAACATTGAGATTATGATTTTTGATGATAAGAAAATAAAATTGTTATGATCTTATTATTTCTTATAGCATATATTGAATTTTTTTGTTAGTTTTTGTGTGTACTAACATTTCAGGAAATCATATACTACTCCAGATTGATGAAGACTTTAAGACAAGGTAGAATAGGATTTCATGTAATAGACTATGTATATCTCTATTTTTATTTCTTGAGTCTTAGCAATTATGATTGTAATTGGGTAATCGTGAACACACACAGGGGGAGAGTGATATTTTTTTAAAATTGTTTGTATTGTATGATATCTAATCGTACTGTACAATTTGATATATTTTTTTCTCCAGAATACAGTTAATCAAATCACGGCTTGAATTTTTAAACTGTTCGTACTGTATGATGTGAATTCATACGTATGACTGACATAGTACAAAATTATATTTGTACCAATTTATATCAAATGAACACATTGATTTTTGAGCTATTCGTACATTACGATGTGAACTTGTATAAACGACTAACAACATACAAAATTACATTCGTATCATATCATACCGAAGGAACAAAATCATTTTTGAACTATTTGTACTGTACAATATGAATTCTTACAAACAACTGACAGAGTATGAAATAATGTTTGTACCATATCGTACCAAATGAACACATTTATTTTTAACTATTTTTACAGTATGATATGACTTCTTGTAGATGATTTTAAAGTGTATGAAATAAGGTTTGTATCAGATCATATCGAACAAAGCCCTAATTTTTTGAACTATTCGTACCGGATGATTCACGATCGTACAATACGAACATATAACGATTCTCTTAGATATTTTAGTTTTGGATGGTTTTTTACATGATTTCTATATAAAGAGCCCTAAAAACTATCTCATACATCCTTTGCTTTGAAATTCTCTTGAGAGTGATATTTTGAGAGAGTGTTTAGGAGAGATTTTGTAAGTAAAGAGTGAGAGATCTAGTGAAGGGGAGTTGTGAAGGACTCACAAGGTTCCCCAAAATGAGGATCTCTTTGTCTTCTTCAAATTTCTACACAACTTCTTTGGAGGTTATTGAGAGAAGATCTTCAAGATTATATCAAGGTTATTTGCCTTCATAAGTCGATAAAAAAAAGATGTGAATGTACGCTGTCATCACTTGGAGAGTGTAAAAGGCGACGGTTCTATGCCTTCACTGGGAGGGTGAAAAGGGAGTGAAGGTACGCTGTCATCACTTAGAGAGTACCTTTAATTTTTCCCGTATTTTTATTTTACTGCGTTTATAATTTTGTGGTTAAAAAATCATCTGTGGTAATCATTTATATAAACAACTGCATGTTTTAGGATTAGTGATTTAACTTTCAAAAAAGATCTTAAAAAAGGTTTTTAAATATCCAAGAAAATTTTTTAATAACCAATTCACCCCCCCCCCCCCCCCCCCCCCCCCCTCTCCTCGGTTAGCTTTGGGACAGTTATATAATATCTAACAACCTGCATAAACTTTTAAGTGACATCAGAGCAAATTTCAAAAATTATGATTTATATTACTTTTTGAAAAATGATCATGGCTAATTTTGGAAACCATAATACTGCTAAAGGTTATTTGATTACTAAACCACCTTTATTCAATAATAATCCTTTTGATTTTTGAAAAACTCACATGTCTACTTTTATACAATCACTTAACTATCACATGTGGATATTAGTACATGATGATTATACTAGATCTATTAGAATTGTTGATGACATTAGAACTGAAACATCATTTATTGAATGGACTTTAGAAGAAAGAGAATTAGCACACTTAAATACAAAATATTTAAACAGTTTTTTTTATGCTTTGAAATCTGAGGATTATATGTGTATTTCTACTTGCAAAACTAGAAAGGAAATTTAGGATAGACTTTATATAAATTATGAAGGAACAATGAGGTAAAACAATCGAGATTGAATATTTTATTACATGACTATGAACTATTTTGCATGAAACCAAATGAGTCAATTTTATATATGTATATAAGATTTACTCAAATTTTTACATCATTGCATGCTTTAGGTAAATAACTTACAAATCCTGAAAAAGTAAATAAAATTTTGCATTGTTTGCATACTATTTATGATGCAAAGATACCTTCTATAACTGAGTCTAAAGATCTGAATGTATATTCTATTGACAATTTGCTTGGATCACTTATTGCTTACGAGTAAGGAGTGAATCAAAGATAGATCGATGCATGTGATAAAAGAAAAGAGTGAAATATAGCTTTGAAAGTTGATGATTCTGAGATTGATCAATCAATACTGGAGGATGAAGAAGATATTACACTTATGACAAAGCAATTCAAAATTTTTCTTAAGAGAAAGCAACAACGACATCAGCATTAGAACAAAGGTAAATTCAATAAGAATCCAAAATTTACTATTGAAGTCATTTGTTATGAATGTAGAAAGTTTGTACATATAAAAAGTGATTGCCCAAATCTAAAACTAATCCTAATAAGGAGAAAGTTGAAGAGAAAATAAATGTTAGAAAGGGTAAGAAAAGAATGTAAAGAGCTTTCTAGGCTAACTCAGCTTTAGACTCTTTAGAAATAGAAGCAAAAGAGGAGGATACAAATTTGTGCTTAATGATAAATAAACTTGATGATTTAGATCAAGATGAGGTATGTGACATATCCTATGATGAATTATTTAAAGTTTCTATAAAAATTCGTAATGCAAATAGAAAAATTAAAAAATTACATGCTAACCTTTGTATCGAGTATTTGAATTTACAAAAAGAGCATGAAAAGTTTAGAAATGATCCTGTAGACATAGATATAAATCGTAAACTTTGTTATATGAATTTGATGATTTGAATAAGAAGCATGAACTATTGAGAACATCTTATGTTGAGCTTGAAAATGATTTTAAAAAATTTATGGATGAATATAATCACATGGAACATGATTTGAAGATTAAAAATTCAATTTCAAAAACTGTAAACTCATATCTTCAAATAAAATTGAATGCTTTAAAAAAAAATAAGTAAGCTCCCACACTTAAATAATTTTACAATCATGACCAAAAGCGTATAATTTCAAAACCTAGGAAAAGATATTATAACTCATATAGATCAGTAAATCATTTTTTTGGTGTTAAATATTTTTCATGTGGCATATTAGGGCATATTTCTCATACTTGCACTATTCATAGTAAGACACATTTAGTGTGGAGACCTAAGATGCATCAATTATAGCTTAACAAATATATATATTTGGATTATCATTGTCAAGAGGTGAACCCAATTTTATTTGGGTTCCTAAGTCAAATGTTTGTTAATTTTGTAAAAATGCTCTTATACAAGCCATCGTAGGAGTATTTAGTACATGGACAATGAATGTTCAAAATATATGACTGGAGATACAAATTAATTTTATCGTTGGAGGCCATGATTGGAGACAAAGTGATACTTGGAGATAACACCACTAGGAGAGTGGTAGGTTTAGGTATGATTGGTAACACAAAAAAAATTTTGATTGAAACTATTTTATTGGCTGATTGCTTAAAATATAATTTGCTATGTATTAGTCAGTTTTGTGATAAGGGTTATAACATAAAATTTTTGCCTACAAGCTACATTGTAAGGTAAAATGGAGTTGATGTGTTGCTTGGAGATATGGTAAATAATATTTACATGCTTGATTTAAATTATATTAAATCTTTTAATATTTTTTGTCTAAAAATACTTTGCTGATGAATCTTGGTTATGACATAAAAGACTTTGTCATACAAGCATAAAAAATCTTAAGAAGATTATCCAAAATGAATTAGTTAGAGACATACCTAAATTAGACTTTACTAAGGATCACCTGTGTGATGCGTATTAATTAGGAAAATATGTCAAGTCCTCCTTTCATTCAATTAAAGATGTTCAAACTAGCAAATCCTTAAAAGTCCTTCACATGGATCTTTTTGGACCTGCAAGCATTGTAAGTTTTGGAGGTAAAGCTTTTGAGTATGTAATTATTGATAATTATTCTAGGTTTACTTGGATTAGACTCTTATCACATAAGAGTGAATCATTTGATGAGTTTAAAAATTTTTTTACTTGAATTCAGAGGAAGCTAGGTTGTAAATTTCTTTCAATTCATAGTGACGATAGTGGAGGATTTGAAAATAAAAAATTTCAAGTTTTTAATAAAGAGCAAGGGATAGATCATAACTTTTTAGCTCCTAGAATCCTTCAACATAATAGGTTGTTGAAAGAAAGAAAAGAACTTTGATAGAAGCCACTACATCTATATTGGCTGAATATTTACTTCCAAAATATTTTTGGGCTGAAGTGGTTAATACAACAAGTTACATTCTGAATAGGGTGAACATTAGATCTAAGTTAAATAAGACACCCTATAAACTTCTTAAGGGTAGGACTCCCACCTCTCACATCTACATGTTTTTGGATATAAAGTGTTCATTCATAATAATGGAAAGACTCTTTTAGAAAAATTTGATCCAAAATCTGATGAGAAATTTTTTTTAGGATATTTTAGCATTGAAAAATCATATAGAGTTTTTAATAAAATGACTTTGATAGTATAGGAGACCACTCATGTAATTTTTTATGAATCTGATATTTCTGGAGGGTCTAGGTTGGAAGAAGAAGATATTGAAATAAATATCCAAGGAATTGAAAATATAAATTTTAAAGAAAGGGTTGGAAAAAAATAATTTACCTAGAAAATGGAAATATCCTAAAATTCATCCTAAAAAATTAATTTTAAGAGACCCGAGTGTAAGTGTTAAGACTAGGCATGGATTTAGCAAAGAAGTGAACTACTCAACATTTATTTCAATGATTGGACCCACTAATTTAAACCAAACATTTTTTGATAAATTTTGGATTTTAGCTATGCAAGAAGAGTTGAATCAATTTATTAGAAAAGATGTTTGAAAATTAATAGAAAGACCTAAAAAATAAAGTTTTGTTGGAACTAAGTGGGTTTTCAAAAATAATATAAATGATTCAAGTGTAGTGGTTAGAAATAAGGCAAGATTGGTGGCCAAGGGGTATATATAAATAGAAAGAATTGATTTTAATTAGACTTTTTCCTCTGTAGCCAAACATGAAGCAATAACGGTGCTTCTAATATTTACCTATTTTAAAGGATTTAAATTATTTTAAATGGATGCTAAAACTGTCTTTCTTAATAGGCTGATCAAAGAGGATGTTTATGTTGAGCAACCTCCAGGTTATAAAAACTCACAATTCTCTAATCATTGTTGACCTCGATTTTGCCCAAATATGGGCATGGAGAACTGAGTTGACCAAGTAAATCTTTGACTTGGTCAACCCAAGGCTTATTGGGTCAATTTTGACCCATTAAGGCCTTTTTGAGCCCAAATCAAATCCAATTCAAATCCAAATCAAATCGAACCCATGCATGACCTAATTCGTTCTTTTCTTTGACTTATTCGACTAGGGGTGACCAAGTCAATCTTTGACTTGGTCAACCCAAGTCTTAATGGGTCATTCATGACCTATTAAGAGCCTAATTAATAGGATTTAAGGCCCTAATTGATTTCAAACGTTTTGGAATTAAAAATCCCGCCTAAATCACTCCTCATTGCTCTGAATTTGACCCTTGATCTCATCTCCACCGTCCAAGAGAGAGAGAGAGAGGAGTTTAAATTGCAAAATTTAGGTCGTTTTTAGGACTTTTTGCTCTTGCTTTCTTGAGAGACTTCCCCAGCCTCTGAGACTTGGCATGAGAACTCCCATAGCCCTTCCCTACCTTTTCCAACCCAAACCCGACCACCTCGAGTCGTCGCCGGCGAGAAGTCCGGTGAACCCGACCGTGAAACCCTTCCTATGCTAATCCTGCTCAATTAAAGGAGAGTTGGAGCTTGGCATCAACTAGAGATTTGTTCCTGCGGATTCCACGAGTCCAACGAGCCCAAGATCTCCCGAATCCAACGTGTGGATTGAGGTATATCTCAAACCCTAGTTAGAACACTTAAAGTTAATTAGCGTCGTCATTAGTGAATATTAATTCAAATAAAACATGCCCCATTGATTCTCGTCATGTATGTTAGCTGTGTTTAAAATTTCGTGAGGTTTCGTCGAGCGGTTTGAGAGATCTAAGCGATAATAGGTTAGAGCTCCCGGTCCGGTCGGCTCCCAGGCGTGTGCACTCTGGACCGTTGATCTCACCGATCAACGGCTCAGATCGCGTGGATCTAGGCACTCGTTCGACCGGAGCTTAGATCCTGCCATGTATTTCCTCGTTCAACGCGATCAGGAACCTCCGTTTGAAACCACGCGGATCGGACGGCTCGGAGCCGTTGCCCACGTGGATGAGTGGGAGGCGGCTTGATTGCCGCATGATTGCGGCAATCATTGAGCCGCCGCCAATGATTGGCCGCAACCGCGGACCCAATCGTGCTCCGCCACGTGTCCCGCGGGTCCCGCCATCATTAGTGTAAATTAAAATTTTATTTTTAATATATTTTTAAATCAGAAAACTTAAAAAATTCATAGAAAATTCGTTTTTCGTCCGATTTTTGCATACAATACCTCGTTTTGATCGTATTTCATTCTCTACACTATGAAATTTTTTTTTATAAAAATGATGTATGTATTTTTAATTATTAATTAAAAAGTAAATATATATATATATAAATATTATTTTAAATATATTATTTTAATTATTTTGTTATCATTATATTATAATACTATAATTTTAATTATAATATTTATAAATACATATTATTTTAACTTGTCTATGTTGTTTATTATTATTATTTTTATTATTATATTATTATACTTATTTAGATATGAAAATTGTATTTTTAATGATTAAATATTATTTTAATTATTCTAATTAGTTAGAATTACTTAAAATACTATCAATAATTAAAAAATTACTATTATTATACATTGTCAAATTACCTTAAGTTTCAGAAGTATTAAAGTATTATTTTATACTATTATTTTAATAATTATTTTTAAATATTACTTATTTTAAATTATTCTTAACCTATTTATTATAAGTAATCTTCCAAAAATCATATCTTTGTCGTCTTGAATCCGCTGTCGATGCACAGCACCTTGATTTGAACGTATTTGAATTCTGTACACTTTAAAGTTGGTTTGACTCAAATATTTTTGATCTTTCTATGTTTATTTTACAAACAGCCAATAGCACTATTTTAAAACTATTTAATTATTGTCTTTCAACTTTGAAATTGCGTAACTTTCTCGTTTTAAATTGGATGTCGATGCACAGCATCTTGTTTTGGGTGTATTTTGAATTCTGCATATTTTAAGACTATTTTTAGATAAAAATTATATTTACATTTTCTGTTATTCTAAAAATAGTAAAAAAGCATTAGTTTAAAATATTCTTTTATGATATTTGAACTTGTAAATTGCATATCTTTTTCGTTTTAAATCAGATTTTTGCGTACAACCCCTCAATCTTTCAGAAAAATGTGTATTTTGTTTTGAAACTGTTTCCAGTCACTGATTTTGGCTGTTTTGGCAGATCACTATTTGAGTTTGATTATTTGAGTATTTTTTGATATTAAATATTGATTATAACAATTATTTTCAGGATACAAACTATTTTCAAATCGTTTTGAAACCTCGATTGGGTGGTCAGTGGGTCTCCCCTATATTTATGTAAATATGAAAAACCTATTTTTAAATTAAATTATTTTTCAAAGATTATATATATTTATAATTATTTTGAGTATTTTCGAAATTACTTATGTTATTAAATTCCTAATTTCGGGAGATCCGCTATTTAATGAAATTTCAGGCATGGATTCTAAATGTGAAGAGCAATCATGGGGTGGGGGGGGGGAGGGGGGGGGGGGGTGGATTAGTGGATGGTTGAGTCCCAACCATTCGCTAATCCCTTCATTAGGTGTTTTCATTTTCTTGTTGTTCGTAGCTTGCATGTGTAGGTTGCACCACGAGCACTTAGTTTAGGCTCTCCTAGATCTAAGGACATGGCGTGTTTACTGCTTTTATATGTTTCCCATGCATTATTACCCTGAGGGTTAGATAAAACATCACTTTAAACCCATATAACGTAGTGACACCTTAAGGACAAAAATTAAGGACCTGTCTAGCGAACTTAGAAATTTTCTAGGGGCTAGGATAGACCCCGGATTGACATGAAAATTTCAACACTTAAACTTAGTAACATCTGAAACATTCTAAAATTTTTTAGGAATTTTTAGGAGTCTTTAGACTCCTTAATTAACCAACCCTAATTTAATATTAAAGTTTTAAATAACATAGAAATCTAACGAACCTAGGGAATTGCCAGAACCGTCCGGGGTCGCATGCATATTACTGCATTCTTCTTTCCTTGCTATAAGACATCTCCCTATCTGCGGGTAGAGTCTGGATAATCTGGCCTATGAGGATGAAGTGCCGGACCTAGGGAGACTTAGTCTTTTTAAAAAATTATTTTTTATATGCATGTTTTTAAAATTCTATTGCATTTATGAGCTGACATTTCAACTAGCATGCATTGCATTAGAAACCAATTTAATTAAAATTTAATTGCATTAGTTAGGAGCATCTGACCCACATAAGTCTAGGATCACTTAGGAAATCCTCTAGATGTCGGTCCTATTTCCAAAGAACTGTACCACCCACCCATCTACCATAAATGACTTGATATCATGGTTTTAATGCGATTAGGTAGTTAGCTGGCTCCCCAATCCAGGCTGGGTAAGTCCAGGTTTTGCACTGCATTAGCTAGGACATAGGTCTTAGTATTTTGTAGAGCACGAAGCCCAATCTAGATTTAGGATTCGAGGCTACCATATTCGGTCTCGTAGTATGCCTTAAATAGTAGGTAGGTCCCTTCTTTTCAAGGACCCTAAATCCTACTTATCTACGTCACAGGATGACGCTACCTCCATCCTTCTCTCTCGCATGTGATTGATTGCCTGATTTTTATTTCTCCAGTTTTTCTTTAGTACCCTAGAGCCTACGAATGCTGGTATGAGCCACGCATGTTGATTCAGCCCTTCGGACCTTTCTTCCCTTTGAGTAGAACTTCTTAGTCTATACCCTTTGTGCCAATCCCACTTTTGGAAAGGATAATGTATGATCCTTAATCGAGAGTTTTCTCAGGCTTCGGCCTGGGATGTAATTAACCACGTCGGCTTGCACCCGTGGGAAACTCGGTCCCATGTCTACTAAACCCTATTCGAGCTCTTGCATTGGATGGGGGAAACCCGTGACTAGGTCGTGTATATTACTACCCATCGAGGTGTGTTGGTGAAAGCCTCTATCCTCAATGGTTAGTCGTATGTACGATCCAATCTGTCCCTTCCAATTGACCCGTTCGCGCGGTGTTCTTTCGGAGGTCCACAATCATGTGTTTAAATTTAAAAAGGCATTGTATGAAGTAAAACAGGCACCCAGGGCATGGTATAAAAGACTAAGCATTTTCTTGCTAGAAAGATCTTTTATTAAAGGGAGTGTGGACACCACTCACTTCATAAAAAGATTAGGAGATGACATTCTCATTATTCAAACTTATGTTGATGATATTTTATTTGGATCCACTAATAAAATTTTTGTGATGACTTTTTAAATACAACGAGTAAAGTATTTGAAACCAGTTTGATGTGAGACTTGAGTTACTTTCTTAGTTTTAGCATAAAGTATAAAGATGATGACACCTTTCTTAGTCAATCAAAATATATTAAGAACATCCTTAACAAGTATAAAGTGGACAAAACTAAACCAATAAGTACTCCCATGAGTTCTCTAGGTCAGTTAGATAAGGACTCTAAAGGAAAATCTATTGATCAAAAAAAATTTAGAGTGATGATTGGATCATTACTTTATTTTAAGTGCTAGCATACTTGATATCATATTTAGTGTTTATCTTTGTATTAGATTTTAAGCTGATCCAAAAGAATCCCATCTAACTATTATTAAAAGAATTTTTAGATATCTTTTAGGAACTCAAAACTTAGGAATTTGATATCTTAGGCATAACACATCTTTTAAAATTATTAGATATTTTGGTTCAGATTTTACAGGATGTAGGGTTGATAGAAAAAGTATTTCTAGAACTTGTCAATTCATTATGAACTCTTTAGTTTTCTAGTCTAGCAAAAAATAGAACTCTGTAGCCATTTTTACTGTTGAAGCATAATATATAGCCTTAGAAAGTTGTGTGGCACATGTTCTTTGGTTAAAATAATAACTTAAGAATTTAGGTTTTTCAATTGGTACTATTCTAAGTTTCTGTGATAATACAAATGTTATTTGCATTTTAAAGAATTCAATCGAACACTCCATGACCAAGTATATAGACATAAGGAATCACTTCATTAGGGACCATGTCACTAAAGAAGAAATAGAACAACATAATATAGTTACTGAAAACCAACTTACATATATTTTAATAAAACCATTAGTTTTTGAAACTTTCAGTACCTTAAGAACCAGACTTGGTGTTATTGATACTCATGCTTTTAATTGTAAGTTTGCATATTACGATTTTGTTCTTTTTGTTGTTGTTTAAAATTTTATTTTGGTTTTTGCTTTTTAATTAGTCTTGTTTGGTACTTCTTTATTTTGTCTTTAATTTATCCATTTATTGATTTTATTTTGTATTAAATGTGTCTTGTTTCTTTTATTTTAGAAAAGTGTCTTGATCATCATGGGCAAATTCAAAATTTGATTTCCATTTGAACTGTACAAACTCCTTTCTTACTGTACAAATTCTTAAGATATTTCATGATTTTTTTCTTAAATTGGGTAGAGGAATTTTTAATCTTTTCATGATAATTGTATTGTACGAACACATCATTGGCTATGTGAATCATAATCGTTCGTCTGTATGAACATGTGTCAAAATGATTCAGAACGACTTTATTATGATTTAGGGTGGTATAATTCAAAAATCTTCCTGGACAAACACATGTTCATTTGTACGATCATGTTGCCAGTTTGTATGTGGATGAATTTAATCGGTATGTACGATCATTATTGATAATCGTCCCGTACGAACACGTTTTCATTTGTACGATCATGTTTGGTCAAAAGTCGTACGAAATGACTCATTGAAAATGCAACTTTACGATCATTGCAATAACTGTTCTTGACCATTTTCATTCGTACGTGTTGACCTCATTTTTGTATGAGGTCACTTTTTAACTCCTTCTCGAGCTTTAGACCTTAGGTTTCTTTGGAATTTAGATACTAGGATCTTCCTATTTCCTAGACCTCAGGCCCAATCCATATCTTAACTCAATTCAAACCCAGAACCCAGGGTTAAAGGCTCAGGTCTTGAAACCCTTTCTAGATGATTTTTCCATCACCTTGAAACCCAGTCAATTGGTATCTAATTCAGGGTCTGTCAATTCCATATTGATGTGGCATGTCTCTAGTGCCAACTCTCTAAATTTAAACTCATTTGAAGGACTCTAACACTATAAACTTAATCTAGTTTCAAAGGTAGCAAAACCTTCAAATATTTATAATCAATTCCACTGGGTGTTCACCCAGTGGAATTTGGCCTTGGAGTCCCCTCCAAACCCTTTGACCACTCCCAATACCTTGATATTGACTTGTTAAGCAATAGTCTGCATCTTGCTAGATTCAATTTGATCTAGAACTGACTCAAGGCCAAAATGACCAAAATGCCCTTAAAGGGAATTTTTGGACTTTTGGCCTAAACTCAACTTGATTTACCCATCAATCTTTGAATTCTTCTTCAAATATTTTCAAATAATTTGTTGAGACCTCTTGAACTCAATTTCAACCTTGGGTCAACTTGGTTGACCAACTCAACCCATTTTAAACCCAATTGCCACTTACATTGGGTGGACCAGACCCAAACCCATCTCCCACATCAAGCCCAGGGTCTGGCCTAACCTGGGTTGAGCCCAATTTGACCCAAACTGAGCAGATTTGGATCAACCCGAGCCATCTTTGAACTCAAGTCAAATTGAACCCAATTGCCACTTGCATTGGGTGGACCAAACCTAGACCCATCTCCCACATCAAGCCTAGGGTCTGGCCAAACCTAGGTTGAGCCCAATTCAACCCAAATTGAGAAGGTTTGGGTCAAACCAGGTCACCCGATTGAAATGGACCTCCCTAGGCGCAATTGAGCTCGCCCTTGAGTCCAGCATGTCCCTCTCATTCTTTCTAGGTCAACCCTACCCAGACCCCGGCTGGCGGGGGCCGGAACCAATGGAGAATAAGCTCCGGTGGTCCCCCCCCCATTTGATCCTGACCCAAAGCCTTCCAAAGGATGGGGCTCACCGGATTCAAGCTCACGAGCCCTCTGGAAGGATGTCTCCCTCTACCTGGCGCTCATCCAAGGCTCCTCCCAATCAATCCCTGTTGTCCAAGCTTGTGGGAGGTGGCTGAATAGGACAACTCATCCTAACAGCTTCCATTCGATCTCAGGCTTTCAAAATCACTCCCCAGATCTCCCCCCTTCCTTCTGCTTCATTTCCTAGCTTCCAAGACCATTCTGACGATCTGTTTGAGCAAACTCTGACGAAAGCTTTCAGCACCGTGCTTGAAGTTGTACCTCCGGCCATCCTCCGGTCCCGGTGTCTGAAGAAGATCTACTCGCCTTCATCCCCTGAAGCTTCCTGATAGAGAAGCTCATTTGTTGAGGCCTTCTCTATGGTAATCTTTCAATCCTGAGCTCCCTAGATATGTAGTCCGGTCAAGTGTGAAGGAAACCTTCACCCCAACGGATCTCTATCATTGGATTGAAGGTTTCTCTCCCCCTGATCCTCCCTATAAAATTTCGTCAAAGTTCACTGACGGGATCGCTCAAATCATGCCGGAAAAGCCCTACGGCTACGGGTTCACGCGTCATTGATTAATCCTAGCCGTTGATTTTAATCAATGACGCGGATTAGATCCCGCAGTTTTGGAGATCGTTTGATCGTGGCCGTCCGATTGCCCATCCGATGGCTACGGTTAATTCAACAGTTATCTAGTTAGCCGCTAATGATTGCTCCGCTAATCGTGATGCACCGCGTGTATAGTGCCGACTGACTCGGTAATTAACAGATTTAATTTTACAGAAAATCAAGCGAAACTTCAAAAGTTGATACCTCCCTACACACATGGCCGAATTAGGTGTTCTTAGGCTCATTGGAAAGATCTCAGGGAGATCTAAAATTGTCTTACAATTCCAGGCTCTAATTGCATCTGTATTATGTTCAATTTTAGTTATAGTGTTTTCTTAATTATTGCATTTATTGCTTAAAATGAATTCACCAGGGCCTGGAATTTTGAGAGAATGAATTTGGGCATGTCCTTGATATGTCAAAATTTTTCCTCCCCTGTTTGAAGTGTTCAAGGGCATTATTATGCCAATTTTAGTTTAAGGGTCATGGGTTTACCCTTAAATCTAGATTGGAATCATGATCTATCCAATGAGGTTTAGGATGTGAATGTAAATGTGGTAATGATGTGTAGTATAGGGAGTTGAGGGCCAGTGATTTTGCCCTAATCCAACCCTAGGATAGCTCCCTTGGATTTTTCTAAGGTGACTTAGGGATCACCCTAGGTGGCTTGGTTAGCCACCTTAGAGAATTCCATTTAATCTCAAGTTTGGTGTGTTTAGGCTCTGAGGTCAGGTGATCTCATGGCCCAAATCTTATCAAGTTTGGTACCCATTTGGTCCACTAATTAGGAGCCAAAAAAATTTCCTCTTTAGAATTGGCATAAAGCCTAATTAATTTACCAAAATTTTTATTAATCCCTAAAAATTGCCTAAAACACCTCTAAATGACCCTGATTAATTCCTTAATCTATAGAAATTAAAACCACTTTAATTTAATATTCAAATTCCACTTAATTTAATTTTAATCAAAAATATTATTTAATCAATTTTAATTAATTAAAAATTATTAAAAATCCCAAAAAAATATTTAAACACTTGCTCATCTCTCCTTAGATCATTTTTGATCTTTGGAGTTGATTTCATGAAGTTTAGGACTCATTTGGGTCCAAATCACTAAAAAGGTTTCCTAATTAAGGTAATTAGAAAATTCCAATAAATACCGAAAATTCCAAAATTCACAAATAATTCTAGAAAATTCCAAATTAATCAAACTTAGTGGCTAATGAATCTAATTAAAATATTGTATTTTCTAAAAATTTCAAACTCCCAAAATATGGTCAAAGTCAAAAGTCAACATTTTGGTCAACTCTAGGTCAAAATCGGGTCAAAACTTCTAAAAATCATAACTTTTCATAAGAAACTTCAAATTGAGTGTGCCACTAATCTGACAACTCATAATAAGGCTTAATATTTATTAAAAATCTGAAACATTTAAGATTCCCTCTAATTTTAAAAATTAACTTTTGACCCCTTAGTTAACACACTTAGATAATTTTTCCTAAAATTCATTAATTCTTCTAAGTTACAGAATTTTTAAACTTGGTTAATAAAATTATCAACAAATCATTTAAAATTATTAATTAATTCTTTTTAATATTAATCCACTCCTTTAATTTTAACCAATTTAAATTAAATTAATCAACCCCGATTACTACTAGGTAACCCAGACCTACGAGGTTATTAGCTTAGCCCCAAGAAAGGTGAAATAAACTTCGCGACCTCAGTGTGAAACAAATGTAGTAATTATTTAACCCTTAAAATATATTTAAATAAAATTCTTAATGTATTAATATTTAAACTCTAACTTAAATCTCCCTTTAAGCCTTAACATATTCAAAATTTTAGATAACTTTAATTAACTACTCAGCTTAGGATCTATCCCAGCCACACAACCTTTTACACACACTTTAGATGATTTGCTAGGACAACCAACTCTAGATCTAGGTTAGGCCGGTATTTACTTTTCCGCTGTGTGCCGAATGTTTTGTGATTTTATTGTATGTTGTTGATGAAATTGCCTTGTTGTGTCTGCTTACTTTTTACTGCACTCTGTGGATGATTGATGTGTTTGGCGACTAGATTACTCTTAGGATAGGAACAATCTGAATGTTCACATAGTTTTTTGCAGGTGGCCAAGCTCATGCATAGGATCTATCCCAGCCACAACCTTTTACACACACTTTATATGGTTTGCTAGGACAACCAACTCTAGATCTAAGTTAGGCCGGTATTTACTTTTCCGCTTTGTGCCGAATGTTTTGTGATTTTATTGTATGTTGTGGATGAAATTGCCTTGTTGTGTCTGCTTACTTTTTACTGCACTCTGTGGATGATTGATGTGTTTGGCGACTAGATTACCCTTAGGATAGGAACGATCTGGATGTTCACATAGTTTTTTGTAGGTGGCCACGCTCATGCAGGGCGATAAAAAAGGGGGGCTAAATCAATAAAACCAATTATAAAAATGCTAGCACAGGTGCTTCAGCTACTAATCCCCCAAGTAATAAAAAAAGCGTAGTAGTATGTTTATTTACTTTTTTGCACATTTATATATAATTATTTGGGAATATATTTTTGATTTATCAACTGCTTAGGATAACCCTGCAGGAGAGTCTAGATTTCTTTATTTCATATTAAATATAATTGTGCAAATGTAAAGTGTTGTGAACGTTGAGTTTTGAATTGGGATACATAGGTCCAAAGCTTATAATCTAAAGAAAAAATGACACCCCTTAGTGGAGTATCCCTCTTCTATTTGAAGTTTCAAATTTGGATCACTTCTTCTCTACCCAAAGAGGAAAGAGTGGCCTTCCCCTCAGAGGAAGCACCCTCTTATCTATTTGGGTAGTCCTACAAAGAATTCAAGGAGCCTGAAGGAAAGGAACTCGGAGGAGAACAAGATTGAAGATTTAAAGACAGAAAGTATCCCATTCAAAACCACTTGTGTCTCTACTAGGTTTAGAATCCGGGTTATTGTTAGTGGTGCCCAGCCACTTTACTTTCTATAAGACCCTGGTTTGTAATAAGCAAAGTAACTTTGCCTATGAACATTTATTAATTAATTCATTTATATTTGATGTGATGAAATGATTGCGTATAGAACTACCTGTTTTTTTTTTAGATTTTTGGCATTTGTGTGCCAATTTTGTTTTCGCCTGGATACGTGAGACTTGTGATGGTGTAAAAGTTTTATACTCATAATTAAATAGTTTAAAATTTAGTGAGTCTAAATAACATAGAAAGATAACAAATCTAAGAAATTAGCTTGGGATCGACCCCGAGGTCGCATGCATATTTCATCACTTTCTCTTTCCTTGCTTTAGACCATTCCCCGCCTGCGGGTAGAGTACGGATAGTCTGACCTATGAGGATGAGGTGCCGGACTTGGGGAAGTCCAGTCTTCTAAAAAATTATTTTCTAAGGCTATTTTTAACTTTTAAGCATTTATGATTTGAAGTTGTTAACTAGCATGCATTGTATTAGAAATAAATTAAAGGTGTCAAAATTTTATTTGTCCTTAACATTTTGCACCCAGCATAAGTAAAAGGGGTCAATTAGAAAAATCTCTAGATGTTAGCCCCAGCCCTCCAAAACCTTAAATAAAATATTTTTACCACTCTTTCATAAACGACCGGACTCATGTATTTTAAATTGATTAAGTGGTTAGCTGGCTCCCCAATACAGGACGGTGTAAGTCCAGATATTGCACTGCATTAGTTAAGTTCAGACAACTGTGATATAGTGTCCAAATTTAGATCTAAGATCTGGGGCAGATCTTTGATTATAAGACCCCAAACTTTGAGAATATAATACCAAATTTCTAATAAAATAATTAACTCAAATTAAATCTTCTTTCAAACTAAAATGTAAATCCCAACACTTAAATTAAGTTGGGACACTTCCGGATGGTTCCGGAATCTCAAGGTGTCCCCTACTCTTCTTCTCTTGATTCTGTTAATAACTGCTCAATTTTGATCCATTCCCTTTTGAGTTTCTAAAATTCACCTCTTTTTAATATCACTCATAGAAAATCTAATGAAATTTTGTCACTATTTTAATCGAGAGTTTTCGTAGGGGACTTTGTCTCCCTACGATGTAATTAACTATGAGGGCTTGCACTCATATGAGATTTAGAACCACACATTCACCTGATTTTAAAAAATTGATTTTCCAAAATTTTTATTGGACTCCTTTGGGAAAGATCAAAAGATGATCGTTATTATCACATTCAAAGAATTATCATTGAATGATATTTTTTTCCTTTTGGGGAGATACATCTTTCTTTGATAAGGCTTTGGATGTGAACTTATCGATCACACTTCTTAACTATTATAGCTGGATAATCAGTTGAACCTCATTTTAACCCTTCGGGGCCATATGAAGTTTTCTTAGAATTCGGTCATAATACTCAAGATGGAATTTATAATTATAAATCTGAATAACATTATGAAATTTTATTTTCACCTTTCGAGGTGATATCCTTTTTCTAATGAGACAATTTGATTTTAGAATTCAATTTTAAATTCTCAAAGAAAACTAATATTTTCAAAACCTGTTTTCAAAATTCCACCAACAGTACGTACGACCTCATGTTCGCCTCAACCCTTCTCTATATGATCGATCCAAATAATATATATCATATAGGATGATTAGTTCAAGTCTACGATCGAGATTATTGAATCATCCCTATCCAATTCTGAATCATTTGAACAATTTCTCTACTTGTTCAACTTATACAATATAGATCACATTATACAAAATATGTTCCAATTCAGCTCCTTGATTTTAGGTCCTAAAATAACAAATATTTACCAAATAATTAAAACATCTTTTAGCATAAATTAGGTTTGTACAGTGCAAATTATTCAAATTTTAAATTTAACTATTTTTTGAAATGCAAAAAAAAAAACAACTGTTTAAACTTCAAAGAACAGATCATATAGGGTGATATGAATCACGCAATATGACTTATTATTTAAATTTTAAATTTAATTTTATATTAATTAATATCATTTAGTTATATAATTTTAAAAAATTATCATAGTAGCATTATACAATACAATAAAAATCATACAGTACAATTTGATTAGAAACCCAATGCTTTAATTAACTTTCAAATTATCTATCCTTAAGATTTTTACACTCTAGTGTATGTGTGCGCGCTTGGTTGGTTAGCCCAATTTAATCCTCTACAAAAAGAAATACTAAAAAACAGTTATAGATTGATGAATTTGCTTTCTTTGACTTCTTTTTATCCTTGAGGGCCTTATATTTGCAAGTTCTTAAGCTTAACCAACTTCTCTTCCTAAACTCATCTATGGTGCAGTACATATCCATTTACTTGAAATATTAGTTAAAAGCAAAAGGTCTGCACATATAACTATAATTTGCATTTACTTAACCAACATTATTTATGATCATCAAAACCCTATTGTGTGCACCAAACTAATGGGGTTCAACAATGCACAATTCTCCCTTCACAAGTTCTGGTGAAATACTACTTGGATGGGTGATGCACACCCCTTATAAGCTCCAAATTATTTTCCATTAGGAGTACTAAATCACTAAACAAGTAGAGTTATGAGTAATCCTTAGGATTTTTATCTTAATGATGAAGCTCCGATCTTCAGCTTGGAAGAGAGTTTACAAACTCCATTTTGAGGGATTTTTCATCACATTTTGAATTTTAATCTTCTCTCAATAGTGAGATAATCATTATACAACTTGTTGCAATGCTGAATATAAATATAATGTTGATGAAAGTACTTCAATTCATGGAGTTTGATCTTTAACTTCTTGCATCAAAATGTTAGTGGAAAAGTCTACATATTGACAACGAGTGTGGCAATTTTAAAATTTACTTTACTTTGACATAATGTAATAGCTTTGCATGTGGCCTTGAAATGTATACTTTTTCATGTCTAATCTTGATTTATAATCATATTCAATTTGTTTGAAATAATGAAATCTTCATCATTGCACAAGAGATTTATGAACTTGCCTCCTAAAGGAAACTAAGTAAATTTTTATATCTTCATGATATAGTTAGAATGTAGCCCAATTTAATCATCTACAAAAAAAAAATACTAAAAAAATAGTTATAGATTGATGGATTTGCTTTCTTTGACTTCTTTTTATCCTTGAGGGCCTTATATTTGCAAGTTCTTAAGCTTAACCAACTTCTCTTCCTAAACTCATCTATGGTGCAGTAGATATCCATTTACTTGAAATATCAGTTAAAAGCAAAAGGTCTGCACATATAACTATAATTTGCATTTACTTAACCAACATTATTTATGATCATCAAAACCCTATTGTGTGCACCAGGCTAATGGGGTTCAATAATGCACAATTCTCCCTTCACAAGTTCTGGTGAAATACTATCTTGGATGGGTGATGCATACCCCTTATAAGCTCCAAATTATTTTCCATTAGGAGTACTGAATCACTAAACAAGTAGAGTTATGAGTAATTCTTAGGATTTTTATCTTAATGATGAAGCTTCGATCTTCAACTTGAAAGAGAGTTTACAAACTCCATTTTGAGGGATTTTTCATCACAGTTTGAATTTTAATCTTCTCTCAATAGTGAGATAATCAGTATACAACTTGTTGCAATGCTGAATATAAATATAATGTTGATGAAAGTACTTCAATTCATGGAGTTTGATCTTTAACTTCTTGCATCAAATTTTTAGTGGAAAAGTCTACATATTGACAGCTAGTTTGGCAATTTTAAAATTTACTTTACTTTGACTTAATGTAATAGCTTTGCATGTGGCCTTGAAATGTATACTTTTTCATGAGTAATCTTGATTTATAATCATATTCAATTTGTTAGAAATAATGAACTCTTCATCATTGTACAAGAGATTTATGAACTTACCTCCTAAAGGAAACTAAATCATTTATATATCTTTATGATATAGTTAAAACTTCATTGATAATCCAAAAAAAACCTTACTTGAAAGATATATTTATCTTCAATAGAAAATATAATCTCTGTTTAGAAATTTTGAGGAGTTCAACCACTTTGAGTTGTTTTGAGTGTGATCGGAGGTCTTGTTTAACAATTTCAAAATTTTCATTTCATGATTCTTTTGATCTTTATTTTGAGGCTTGCAATTGCTCTTATAAATAATGACCTATATGTGCTTGACAAATCAAATATTCAATCTCACCCTTCAATTGAAAATCATATAGAAAAAATGAAATTATGTCAACATATCAAAGAGCTTCACGAAAATATCCAAGAAGAAGATGAAACATTCAAATTAATATACATAATTCATAATATACAATATTTAAGCCATTTAGCTTTATTTTTTACAAGAAGGTTGTCCATCAATATAATAAACCTGTCATCTTTATGTCATGTGTCTATTATTACTATTTGAAAATTTTATAAATTTAAAATTATTTTCTTCTCTACTTCTAAGAATTAATGTAAACATTAGTATTTAGTAGTGCAAACATGTAAATATTTAACATTTTCATTATTTATATCATATTTTATTGCATCTTTCATCAGATATCTTTTGATTAATGTTTAATAATGACCATTCTAATTCTAATTCTAATTAAATTGTTAGCTTCATATGTATAAAATTCAAATTAGGTTAAAAGTCAATAATTCATTATATTCTAAAAGAATTTCTATAGAATCCTTGAGAAATTAACTATTAGATATTGATATAATATTAAATCATATAATATATTATTATTAGGATGAATACTTATAAGTTCAAATTTTCAAAATTTTGTATGGTACTCAAATATTTAATTCATCTTATTTAATTTTATATCTTGAAACATCAACCAGTGACTTTAATTTTTGTTTTTTTCTGACTTTTAATTATAAGTACTGAAAAAATACCTTTCATTAATTTTTATCTTTTATTCCTCATGTATTTAGTTAGGGATCCTTGTCTCTTAGATTTTTCTCGTCTTTTTTATTATAGCTCTCCGATCATTTGCGAGTTATTGATCACTTTAAAGACTTGTAATTAATTTTTAAGAATTAACATGTAAGCCTGTCAAGGTTTGTGGCTGATTTCCGTTCCTTTGTTTAGATATTTCTCTAGTGACAGATATGCAGGACCAAGTTCTGACTAAAAATTAGTGAGAAAACTAACTCAAATGTTTTCATTGCAAATATTAAGAAAATAATGGTGTTTCTATAGTCTTCCCAAAAAATTTATCACAAGAACTTTTATGTGCAAGTATTTTTTTCATGTAAATAAAAAAAAAAAGATATTTTCTTCTTTGGCTTCGTTTGATTCGATTTATGCTTACATAAAAAGGAGTTGTAGAAAAGGAGGTTGAGAAAAAGCAGTTTAATAAAATGGAGTTTCAATAATGAGATATGTTTGACTAATTTTTTTAAAAGTGCTTATTAATACTTGAAAGTAATTTTAAATTGTTTGTTTAGAAGTTCTGCTTTTGAGATTTTATTATAAAAGACATATATAATTCGCTTCCGAAACTCCGTTTTGTGACTGAAGAAGCAGATACGAAAAGAATTTTGTAACCGCCGGAAAAACGATGTTTATTAAAAAGGAATTATTGTTAAGCTTTGATTCCAAACAGTAAATACTGATTGATTTCGGCGTATTCAAATGGAAACGGAGAAAAAAAGCCTAATCAAACGAGGCCTTAGTCAGAATTCACTCCAAGCTTCATGAGATAGGTTTCTGCAAGTGCAGTGTGCAATGCAGCTCCAATGGGAAGAACATCCTCATCAACAAAGAAATATGGAGAGTGAGGGGGGTCGACTCTTTCAGATTTCTCGTTTCTTATTCCAATAGAAAACATGATACCTGGAATCAACTGCTGGTAAAATGCAAAATCCTCACCTGCCATGATCTTCTTCCCCATTTTTACCTTATCAGAGCCAAGCAAATAACCACCAACCATCTTTACGTGCTGATGCAACTTCATATCATTTACAGTACCAGGGTACACTGGGTATTCATCCTCTTTCATATTTACAAATGAATTGCATCTGTGTACAGATGCTTGATCTTTTATTACCTGGACCACCATGAGTATTCCATGCATGTATCAGCAATAATCATCTATCAAGTCTAAGGCTACGTTTGGGACGGCTTTCTTTCTGCTTCCTAAAAGAGCTTTTCAGTACAAAAATTTTAATTTTTATACTAAAAAGCTGGTTTAAGAAATAATAAAAAAGCCATCCCAACCAAAGCATAAAGAAGAAGAAATTGCTATAAGATTTTGTTGGCCAAACTTTACAATGTTTGGAAAAACAACTGAGAAAAAATTTCAATTATATAAGAACTAAAAAAAAAAACTTTCAAGGAAAGATAATTTAGGTAGCTTACTATTATATTTCTATCTAACAAAGTGACTAATAATTTGTAATGAATTCTAAGACTGTAAACATTATGATCTTATTCTATAATTTTATATGAAATTCATTATGATATCTATTTTGGTAATTCGATGAACGCATAACAATGCAACAATAATCTTTTACCAAAAAGTTGAAATTCTTACAACACAGACATGAGACGTGCAACATAAAAATCAGGACTGGAGAATATGGCCGTGAGTTTTTGAAGATTACTTTATCTTCGAAAGGATAGATAAAAAAATTATACTAAATGATAATGGGAATAACATCTATCAAATATAAAAGAAATGAAAATAAACTTTAGTGATTTGGATATATTGATCAAAGTACATAAATACATATATAGACCGGGTTAAAATGTTAATGTTAAAGCATTACAAAGAAAAATAGAAATGCAAAAGGTAACATGAATAAAAGTTGAATTAAAAGAATAATGCAAAATAAATTTAATGCCACATGCGACATTCAGCAGGATCGAATGGAGAATAATGACTCATAATGCTACTTGAAAATTTTGATGTCTAGTGAGAATGATTAAGATTTTGTTTGGGACTGCTTCCTTACTGTTTTCTAAAACAGTTTGTTAGTACAAATAATTTTTGAAACAGAAATTTTTTACTAGAATGTTATTTTAAAAAACAGTAAAAAATTTATCCCAAACGAAGCCTAAGGCATTATTTTGTAAAAATAAACAATGCCTTATACATGCTTTGCTTGCTAATTTTATTACTCATGAATCTCCTTGTAAAAAAACAAGAAAAATCTAACCTCTTCCACTCGCTTTTGGAGTCTGTATAGACCTTCTGTAGTAATACTTCTCAAAGTTCCTCCAAATTCGACAAAAGATGGCGTTTTATCATAAGCTGCACCACCTTTCGTAAAAGTAACAGAAAGTACCTGCCACAAAAACAACTCAAGTATCAAAGAAAAAAAAAAAAAAAAAAACTAATACATTTATGTATTATTTCCAAAAATTTTGAAGAAAATAAAAAGATCATGTAAGGCTTCACAAAAAATTTCAAGATTCTTTTTCAACGTTTGATGAACTATGTGCATGAAGGCAAACAAAACTAGAACAGTCAAACCAACATTATAAACAATAACAAATCTAACTATATTGTACCAAAAAACATAATATTTAAATCTGTGTTGTGCTGCTACAACATAGGTTGTGACGAGCTTCAATTGTTTGTTAGATGATTACTATAAATTCCAAGTGCCGCTTGCAAAACATAGTGAAATTATTTAACCAAAAAAAAAGCATACGGTATTTTGGATGTTAGTTTTTAAAATAGCCAAGTTTCAGGTGTAAAGACTCATAGTTTCACAAAACTATACACCACAACCAACCATCTTAGGCTTCGTTTAGGACATCGTTTAGGACAGCTTTCTTACTGCTTTTTAGTAGAAAAAAATTATACTAAGAAGCTGCTTTAAGAAGTAATAAGAAAGCCATCTCAAATGAAGCCTTAGTCTTAACCAACTCAATTTTAGATATATGTTGGATTTTGTTTTCACAAATATATTTTAAATAAAAGCACAATAGTAATGAGGTAATGAATTTAAATCCCTTGAAAGTTCTTACTCCCCAAAGTCAAACTAGTTTAGCCATCGGACAGTTCCTGGATCATTTCTTGAATAAATAAATGCAACTTCTTCCGTCCAATATGGTACCCCCCCCCAAAAAAAAAGTCCAAGCAAATATGCAACGAATCCAACACTGCAGTTAACCATTACACATTCGATTCTTAAATAATGTCTACTATATCTACTACACTTGCTAGGCAATCCTTGGCCTATCTCTCCTAGTGTATAGACAAGTAAACCCAGCCCCTAAATTTTGTGCATTTTTTTTATGGGCAAGAACATTAATCTTTTTTTTTTTGGCAAAACACTAATCTTGACTTGCAGGAACGAAACATAAATGTGTCCCAATCAAAAGCAATGCAACTTCCTCACTCCCCCGAATATATAGTCTATCCCATTAAAAAATGTCCACGCAAACAAGTGAAAAAGTTCAGCACCAAATTTTCCTGTCACATCAAACCCTTGAAACACAATTTTCATACTTAAGGGTGCCAAGACTTCTAGCCACGTAGCAAAGTTTGTGCTGCAGAGCAAGGCAGAAGTGATGAATTTGAACTCTTAAACGTTATTTTTGAGAGGAATCCCATGAATAATCAACTAGAGAGAGAACAAAATAAGGAGATTGATAAGAACAGAATGCCTAAAAAAACGTAGATGATGAGAAAGAAAGCATGAAGAAGACGTGGTTAGGAAAATAGAGGAGAAACTATCAGGAGAAATAATGTTAAGAGGAAATGCAATTTCATAATCACATCCCAATAATTCTTATTTATAATAGTAGCCATCATTTTTCTGGGCAATCTAACCCTAATAACTATGATAAAATGCCAAACATATCCACAATATCAAGCAAGTATTTTAGCATTGAAAAATAAAAAAATGATCTTATGAATGATCAAATAAATATTACAAATTAAACTACTACAACAACAACATAAAGTCTTTATCCCGGCTACCTAAATTCTTTTTATCCATTGTCTTTTTAAGAATCAAATTCTCATTTAAATCTATTAAAAAAATAATTTATAGTATTTTCTATTCAAATCTTTTTAGGTCTATCTCTATCTTTGTTAACATATGTCAAATCTAATACATCTACTCTCCTAACTCGGTCATCAGAAAACATATGTTTTATGAGACAAAATCATATAATACGACTCTCTCTAATCTTATCTTCCACTGGAGCTACTCCAACCTTTTCACGTATATACTCGTTTCACATGTTATCTATAAACGTGAAGCCACTTATCTACCTGAGCATCCTCTTCTCCACAACATTTAACTTAATTTTATGCTTCTCTTTTAATGGCCAACATTTTAAAGCATTCAGGTCTCACCACCATCTTATAGAATTTTCACTTAAGTTTGAGGGGTACTTTCCTATCATACAATAAGCCCGATGCATTCCTCCATTTCAATTTTCAACCATCCAACTTGAATTCTACTAATCATATCCCCATCTATTACAAATTAAACTGTACTATTAAATTTGCATAGACTAAGAGTAAAGGCTAAATAGTGGAAGCAGATATATTGCACTCACTTTGCGCATATAGAAAAGTCTATGACCTTCGCAAGCAATTTATCCTAACAGAATTTTTATTTGATCTACATGCTCCTTTGATTGGAACATGAAGTATAAAATATAACTAGCTCATTTTCTTCAACCACTAACAGTACAAATGAATGGATTGCATGATATTACCATCCGCAGATTTAGAAAACATTTAGAGCAATTAACTTTTCATAAATGTAACTATAGCAGGACAATTTTCAAATAACAAACTTGCGGAACAAAATCCTGCCAAGAATGTTAAAAGTAATTATGAGAAAATTGGATATGCGTGGGCACATCTTTGTATTTTGACCGCTGCATATCATTCTACTTAATGAAACTTTGTAATTCAACTTAACTCGTCCCGCACATCCAATCAACTCAATGTAGCTTTGTAATTTAACAATCCAAGAATAAGCTTAGAAACCTAGACTAGACAACAGTGCTATTTACAGTTTCAAAGTGACATCTCAAATTTTCAAAGAAAAAATTCAATCAAGGTGACCATAAACTAAATTCTGGAAAAAAAAAAAACTCATGTTTTTGAACAAAGTAACATACCAGGCTATGAAGAGGGTCTTCTTCTCTGGAAATAAGCTGTTGCAATGCCAGGATAACAAAGGCTGTAGCAACTATAGGATCACTATTACGATGAGGAGCTCCACCATCACCACCTTTTCCTTCAATTCTTGCTTCAAAGAAGCATACAGCAGCTTGTGTTGGTCCTGGGCGTGATGAGATGCTGCCTGTAGGTAATTCATAGTCAACATGCATACCAAATATTGCATCCACTCCATCCAGAGCACCATCTTTGATCATGTGAAAAGCACCTGCACCACCCTCTTCAGCAGGTTGAAAAAGCAGCCTCACAGTTCCCTTTAATGCCGACCAGAATGTACTCAGAACTGTCTCTATTCAGCTATTATAGTATTACATTAAAATGACACGAATATATAACCATGGCAGATACAATTTCACGTCAACTGGCAAAATTGAAGTACGACTTCAACCAACATCTCAGAAAAAATTTTGTATTGTAACATTGACCAAGGGTTTGTTTTAACGTGAGTGCCAGAAAGAGATTGGAATTGATAAATTTTAGAATTAATAAACTTTAAAACTAAATAAAAACCAAAAAAAAAAAAAGAACCGCCACAATGGCCCTTTAAAAGGGCGACTGGCTCTCCACATCAGCTTCCATTCCAATGGTTTCTTTGCTGATTCAACCTTTTTTTTAATCCTAAACCGATCGCCAGAAGAACGGGCGACTAGTCTCTTTTTTTTTAGAAACTCAACCTTTTTTTTATCATAAACAAGTCGTCCAATGAACGGGCAACTGGATGTTTTTTTTATATATCATTTTACATGCAACTATTTATTATTAATTTAGTAAGTTATTATATGATGATTATTTATTATATTAGTTAATTATAGTACAGGTGATCCAAAGAAAAATTAAAAATAATATTGATAATTAATTATAAATTATTTGTTTGATTTTCTAATATTATGTAAATTAATCATTTTGACATTTAATATTATTTAACATCATATTATGTATTATATTAGTTAAATGTGTCAAAGTTGAAAGAAAAATATTATAAATTTATAATTTTAATTTCTTGTAATAGGGTGATTATTTCTAATTTATTATTAATTTATTTTGTTTTAAGTTTAATTTTTGTACAAAAAAAAAATCATTTAAAATAATTGTACAAAGCATCTAAAATAATTTTGTTAATTCATATAATATATCATTTTATATTATTAGGGGATAAATTTTTGTATAATAAACTTAATTTTATTTCAATTTATTTTTTTAGCTTATAAATATTTATTTTTAATTAGATATTTTGTATATGTAGCAATATTATTAAATGAAGTATTGTTTGTAGAATAAGATTATATAATTGGTGTATGATAATTGAGGAGTGTCATTTATTTGATGTAACTACATACAAAAAATTATCATATCATATAAGTTATATTGCATTAATGTTCAATCAAATATTATTGTGATAGGTAGATAAAGTAGATATCAAATTAATATGTCATTGATATAAAATTTTTATGATTTTGTAAATGATTAGCAGCTTTGAGCACTGCTATTTAAGTGCTGCAACAATAAATGTAAATTAATAATGAGAGTAGTTGCATCTCTTAAGAATTATTTGCTAAAATTTTTTATTATAAAATTTTCTTAACATTTTTATTCGTAATACATCGACAGTGCTTAGAAAAGTATTGCAGAGTGCCCACGAAAAAATTGTTGGCTATTGTAAGAACGCAAATGAATGCATGTGTGGACAAATCATTTGATAGATCATTAGAGTTGAAGACAAAGAAATATAAATTTTTTCGGTATTGTATACATGTTTGTACATCAAATAAGAATGATCTATTTAGGTCTTTACATGTTGAAGCTATGATGAGACATAATAATTAGATGGGGGAGCTCCTAACAGGTGATTGAAAAAAATATGTTGAAGAAAATTTTCTGAAACAAGATTGTCATTTGATAGACGCTCACTTTCTTCAAATGCAATATCATGAGTTATGCTGCGAAAACCTTGGTGGTACGTTTGCTCGTGTTGGCAAACAAAAAATTGATCTCGGACATGTTATTCTTTATCATCCTTGGAATTCGACTGAAAATTAGTTTATTTTGAACATTTATAAAAAAACTGATGATAAAATTATTGCCACAAGACAAGAAACGAAAGTTCTTAAGTAGAGTGGATTAGCAAAAGCTCTTTAGCATGAGTTTGAGTATTACATCCATTGTTTCCCAGCACAAACCCAACTTCAAGCTCGATTAAATAAGTTGCTTAATGAAAGATTATGCTAATTCATTCGAGCAATGTTGTCTACAAGTCATTTTGATTAAATGTATGAGAATAATTATATATAATTCTCAGTATGGAATGCAAAATTAATGTTGTTCAATTTGTTATTCATAGTGTTAACTATGTTAAATATAAATTATATAATGATCTTGTTCCAGAAATATTTTCAACATATTTCCATCTATCACTAGTTAGGAACTCTACCGTCACATTACTATGTCTCCTCATGACTTCAGCACACAAATCATAAAGTTGATCATTCTTATCTGATGTCCAGACATACATATAACAACGAAAAACTTCATCTACTTTCGCCTTCAACTCTAATGGACTATCAAATGCCCTATTCACAAATGACTTCGTTTGTATGCTGATAATAGCTAATAATTCCTTCGTGGGCATTCCGCAATACTTCTCTGAGCAATGCCCATGCATTCCGAAAAAAAAAATATTGAAAGAACTTTGAAACAAAAACTTTAACAAACAAATCCTAAGATATGCAACCACTCTCAATGTTCACCAATATTCATTGTTGTGTCACTTAAATGACAGTGCTCAAAGTTGTCAGTCAATTATAAAATAAAAAAAAATTGGTATGAGCAACATATTAAATGACTATCTACTCTGACCAACCTACTACAACAATATTTGATTGAATATTAATGCAATATCACTTATATGATGTTACAGATCTTTGTCTATAGTTACATCAAATAAATAATACTACTCAATTATCATAAACTAGCTATGTAATTCTATGCTACCAACAATACTTCATCTAATAACATTACTACATATATAAAATATCTAACTAAACAATAAAACTTACAAACTAAAAAAATAACTTGAAATAAAATTAAATTTACAAAACATAATTCATCTTCTAATCATCTAAAATAATATATTAATATCAATTAACTATATAATTTTAAATGCTTTTTACAGTAATTTTAGATGTTATTTTCTATAAACAAATTAAACTTAAAACTAAATAAATTACATAACAAATTAATAATAAAATATAAATAATCACCCAATTACAAAAAAATAGACATCAATTTGTAATATTTTTATTTCAACTATGATAAATTTAACTAATATAAGACATAACATGATATTAAATAACATAAATGTCGAAATGATTAACTTACATAATATTAAAAAATCAAACAAATAATTTATAAATAATCACCAACAATATTATTATTTTTTCTTGGGATCGTATATACTATAATTAACTAATACAATAACTTACTACATTAATAAAAAACAACAACAAGCCTTCATCCCACTATGGGGTCGGCTACACGAATCATTTTTCTCCATTATGCCTTGTTAAAAGTTAAATTCTCATTTAAATCTAATTAAAAAAATCATTTCTAATATTTATCGAAATCTTTTTAGGTCTACCTCTACCTTTCTTAACATAAGTCAAATATAATACATCTACTTTCCTAACCGGGTCATCAGAAAGCCACTGTTTTATGTGACCAAATCATCTAAGTCGACTCTCTCTAATCTTATTTTCCACTGGAGTTAATCCAACCTTTTTACATATATGCTCATTTGGTATACTGTCTCTAAGAGTAAAGTCACTCATCCATCTTAGCAACCTTATCTATGCAACACTTAACTTAATATTATGCTTCTCTTTTAATGGCCAACATTATGCACCATAAAGCATTGCAAGTCTAACCACCATCTTATAGAATTTAATAAATAGTTGCATGTAAAATGAAATTAAAAAAATATGAATAGTAGCCCGTTCATCGGGCAACTGGTTCCGAATAAAAGAATGAGCTCAATCACCAAAAAAAAAAAAAGACCAATTGCCTATTCTTCGGGCAAATGGTTCAGAATAAAAACAAAATTGGCTGAATCATCAAAGCTGCCAGAATGGATGTTGATGCTTTTTTTATTTATTTATTTAGTTAATTTATTTTAAAGTTTAATTATTTTAAAAATTTTCTTGCAAAAAAAAATTATTTTTTTCATTAAAATAGTACAACAACAACAACATCAAGCCTTTATCCCACTACGTGGGGTCGGCTACATGAATCCTTTTTCTCCATTGTCCTATTAAAAGTCAAATTCTCGTTTAAATCTAATAAAGAAAGGTCATTCTTAATATTTTCTAACCAAGTCTTTTTAGGTCTACCCCTACCTTTCTTAACATAAGTCAAATCTAATACCTCTACTCTCCTAACCGGGTCATCGGAAGGCCGCCGTTTTATGTGACCAAACCATCTAAGGCGACTCTCTCTAATCTTATCTTCTACTGGAGCTACTCCAACCTTTTCACGTATATGCTCATTTCGTATCCTATCTCTAAGGGTAAAGCCACTCATCCACCTGAGCATCCTCATCTCTGCCACACTTAACTTAGTATTATGCTTCTCTTTTAATGGCCAACATTCGGCACCATAAAGCATTGCAGGCCTCACTACCATCTTATAGAACTTTCCCTTAAGTTTGAGGGGTACATTTCTATCACATAACAAGCCTGATGCATTCCTCCACTTCAACCATCCAACTTGAATTCTGCTGATAATATCCCCATCTATTTCACCATCACTCTGAACAATAGATCCAAGATATCTAAAACGTGTACTCTTATTAATGACTTGATCGCCCAAAGTCACAATCCCCTCACTAGGTCTATTACTACCAAAATTACACTCCATATATTCCGTTTTAGATCTACTCAAGCGAAAACCTTTAGACTCTAAGGTTGACCTCCATAATTCAAGTTTACCTTCAACTCCCTTTCTAGTCTTATCAACAAGAAGAATATCATCAGCAAAAAGCATACACCAAGGTACATCCTCTTGCAAATGTCTAGTGAGAACATCCATGACTAAAGCAAAAAGATATGGGCTTAAGGCTGATCCTTGATGTAACCCAACCGAAATAGGGAAATACTTGGTCAAACCACCTTGTGTTTGAACACAAGTAATAGCTCCTGCATACATATCTTTAATGATTTGAATATAAGCATTATTGACTCCTTTCTTTTCAAGAACTCTCCATAGCACTTTTTTCATTAAAATAGTAAAATAATAAAAACCCAATGGAATTATGGGTGAAAAATGAATATTATTGCAATCAGTACAAATACTAAAATTATGTTTCCAAGAAGTGTTCATACAAATTATATAAATATAACTGAAACTCACTTTCAGAAGTCAATTCCATGTTAAAACATCTATGTCAAAAAAATTGGTCTTTACTGAGGTTGGGAAGACAAAGAAACCCATTTACCAGACAACACCTCCATTATCATAACTAAAAGAAGTTTTCATGAGATGTTGTGGATGACCTAAAATGGCATAAATGCGGTGTGATCAATAGCGTGAGCGCAGGAACCTAATGCAGGTTTTCAAGGAAGCCCTTAACAACCTCTGATATCTTATTAACTCCATGATGATAAAAGAGCCTACTGCAAGTTTTTAAACTAATAGAAAGACCCAAACGTGTGCTTTATTATGGAGAGTTTGGTTATCATTGGAGAATCTAATGTCACAGAACTAATTAAACAATTTGAAAATCAGTGGGAGCACATTGCATATCAGGTCAAGATGTGGGAAATAAGATGAAGCTTAACACAAACAGGCATTGAAAAAGGAGCTAAAGAATACGTTTAACATTGAATTCTTTTCACAGCACTTCTTCAACACCACTGCGGGAGGTGAGGCATTGTCATCATCTCATCTAGGGGGTGTCAATTCGTGTGAACAATTGAGATTTAAATTTCACCCAAAAATTATCTAATCAAATTAGAACCAATCAATAGAAACCGCCCATTAAATGTGTCAAAAACAACCCCATACAAGTTGAGATGGGGCAGCTGAGCAAGTTGACCTGAAATAAAAACTTATTAATACAAGTAGCAATCAATCACATAGGGTAGTTCGGCCGAACCCAACCCAACTCGACTCAAGCACAAACTTTTTAAAGAAACCATATGAAACTATGTGTTGGTACTTATAATGCCAAAATTTTTCTCATCAACCAAGTTAGATATGGGTTTTAGGCTAATTCAAACCTAAAATAAATTTCCCAGGTTGCCTAAATGCGGACCCAAATATCACATATTCCATTAAAATGGCTAAATCAAATATGGAACTTTCAAGTTTTGTTTGGGTTATCTTGTATATTGTCAATCCTAATCACACACAACATGCTAAGTATGCTTAATAGGTGCATAATGTGTTCATAAGAGTCTTGTTATGTTATAAACACTTCCCTTGTGAGAGTATACAGGCATCAGTAAATGAGATTAACTCTCCTTGTTGCTAAATTTTCTTCTAGCTCTTGTTAATCCTTAAATTTCTGGAGTTAAGACGAACTCGAAGTCATATTGTTTATGGTTGCAATCCTCAGGGGTTGTAGCATTTAATGCTTTTAATGAAAGCCGTTTTCATTAGAGTGCCCATCTCCATCTCCAATCTGGCTGAGCAATCTACCGGCACACAAGATTCTCGTCGCCAAATCTGCCAAACAGATCTTACACCTCCAAATGCAACCCTCTGGCTTAGCTTTCTCAATTTTTTAGTCACAAAACATTAAGATTCCCATTGTAGCACATACAGCCCACTATTCGAATTTAAGCTCCCAACTTTCCATCCACACCTACCAAATCTAGCAATTCTCATCTGATTTGGTCGATTTCTCACTACAGGGAAACTCCAAAAAAGTACATCTGCCTCAAATATCATGCTAAATGAAGCTATGTAGCACATGAGTTTGATGAAATGCCAATAACATCTACAACTGAAATCAACATTGCAATTGAGGTCTTGGATCACATTGATAGAATTGAAAAAAAAAACAAGAAAATTGAAATTCTAAAGGTTTTACACATTATTAACCCAATATTAACTAGGCTCAAGATACAATATGAGAAAAACTGGGCTTCGACACACTTGTTAGCCACCACAATGCACCAACAACTTCGCCATATTGTCCAACTTCAAGCTATTGCTCATAAATTGTCAGCTTGCAGACAAATAGCGAGCACACTTCGATGCATTATGATCCATAAAAATTGGCACGCACACACACCACCTTAAGCTCCTCGCATTGATGTAACGCCACCTGCTCCAACAATCCAATCCATAATCAAAGCACCTGCTCACATCAAATCCACCTCTCCTAATCCACCACTACATTTTCTATTGCTTAAATTTTTTTATGAAACTCCTTGCATAACCAAGCTAACTCCAATCACTCTAAAGCACTTGCAGGACATCTTAGAATGATTGAACAAATGGTTGCCGCCCTCATTGCCGCTTGCAGATTGTCAAAAGACATGTGGTTTGATGGCCACCCACCATCTACAGTAGTTTTTTATATGGCTTGATCCTATTTCATTATGTGTTTCAAAATGGAGTGAACAATCAATTTTGAAGGGGATGGTAATGTTAGGCCTTATATGAGTTAATAATTATAATGAGTAGTTTAATTGAGTCAGTATGCTATAGTGGATATTAAGCTTGCTGAACATATAAATAGTGTGTTTTTAAAAGTCGTGTTATAACTTATAAGTACATCCCTTGTGGTATTATTGCATCAATATATGAAATAAACTCCCCTCTTTAGTGAATTCTGTATTGATGAAATAAACTCCCCTCTTTAGTGAATTCTCTTCTTCCCCTTCTTAATCCCTAAATTTCTAGAGTCATCGGCATACTTAATTTCATCATTTATCGAGGCTATCCTCCAAAGTTATAACAATTGATGCTTTCGTCGGGAGCCATCATCTTTCGAGTCCCCATCTCCATCTCTGCAAAATCTGGTTGTCAACCATTGTTCCATATTCTCTCACTAGATTTGTCGATCAAATCTTCCACCTCAAATTCTAACCCTACAGCCCTGCTTCCTCAAGAACAAAACACATAATGTTAAGATTTCTAAAGAATCACATCCAACCCCCTATTCAAATCTAAACTCTATTTTTTTTTCCATCCACAGCAAGCAAATCGAGTCATTCTCTTCTGATCTGGCTGATTCCTCTTTGCAAAAAAACTCCAAAAATATATATCCACCCAAAATATCATGCTGAATTAAACTATGCAACCTAGGTTTTTGATGGAATGCCCAAGAATTCCTTCCACTTAAATCAATGAAACAAATGAGGACCCAAATCATGCTGACATAATTGACAAATATTAACACATAATTAACCCAAGACTAACCATGCTCGAGGTACAATCTGCACCAAACTCAACCTCCACAAACTTGTTAGCCACAAAAGTACATCCATGACTCCACCACATTATCCAACTTCAGGCTAATGCTTCATGCTTGTGAATTTTTCATTTGTAAATGAATGGCAGGCACACTACAATGCATTCTAATCTTTAACTAATGGCATGCACCAACTGAGCAGCTGACTTTCCTGCACCCTCTCTTGCTCCATCAGTCCAATTAATAATATAAGCACATGCTCAAGCTCATTCTTTGATTCAAATAGACACTCAAAGCTTCCTCTCCCGCTCCCGCTCCACCTCTACATTTTTATTGCCTAAAATTTCTTATGACACTCCTATCAAGCCAAAACCGAGTAAAGTCAAACTAAAGCACTTGCAGGACTCAACATAATGGTCGAACAAATGAATATTGCCCCTATTTTCACTTCTGAATGGTCAAATGAATATATGGATCGATGGCCGTCCACCTCCTGCAACATCATCAACCTTTGTGCATGCATGTCATGACTTAAAGATTCTACATAGATTTCCTATGTAGCTCTATCCTATTTTATCATGTGCTTCAACCTTTAGGGAATGGATACTTTTGAAGGGGATGGCAATGTCAGGCATCATATAGGTTAATAATTGTAAGTAGTAGTTTAATTGAGTCATCATGTTATAATGAGTATTGAGCGTGCTTGATAGGTATACCGTGCTCTTAACTTATATTGAGACGCTAGTTCACGAAAATTGACACATCAGGTCAATTTAATTATCCTGGGTTACATGTGGGCGGGGGGGGGGGGGGGGGGGGGGGGGGGGTTGAGAGGTATTGCTCTTCACTTATATCGAGATAAGCGCAATCCAACTATTGTTTCATCTTGATCTTTTAATTAGAAGTTTTGACTATCAATCAAAAAATACTAAATTTAAAAGGGAGATTTACATACATAACACCTTATACTACTTTATTTACATATTTAACACTTGAAATTTTATTATTACATACATACCTTGCGTATATAATATATATGAGTTTGAAATTATAAAAATTTGAAATTTAAAACTTGTGTATATAATATATATGAGTTTATCTTAATTGATATGCTCATCATTTCTTCCTTTTAAAAAATATAAGTATAAAAAAAAACAAATCATTGCAGTACATAATAATTGACACGTGTAAGAAAAAAAGATTTATTTTATGAGAATTTTGAATTTCAAAGTTCAAACAATGTTTGGCCGCTTGCTGGAATGATACACATGATTATGGAAAGGCCAAATTATATAAAGGAGCTAGTTTACTATATAAATATGTAGATGGATCATGTTTTAAAAAAAAATTTAAAAAGGAGCGAAACCGGATCATAGAAATCCGGTTTCTTAAGAAATCGGATAACAAAAATACAGTTTCAAAAAAAATAAACAGGATATATATATTAACCGGTTTCTTAATTAAAAAATTAAATATATATATATATATATATATATATATATATATATATATATATAATATATATATATATATATATATATATATTTTAATAATTTTTTAATAAAAATATAATACGAATCCAGTTGTTGTCTTAATGATATCAAAATTGGGCAATCTTAGACTCGTTGGATTCGTCTCGTCGAGCCGCTCAATTCAACTATAAGCATGTCACGTTTGGAAACCCTTTAGTTATCCAAATTATGGTTTGAACCTTCAAAATGCGCTTCAGAGCTTTGATTTGGACTCATTTAGGCTGTTCAGATAGTCTCCGATTTAATTTTTAAAGTTTTCAACTTGATTTATCGGGCACGAATCTCGAGGGAAAATCAAGTTGGAAACTTCAAAAATTAAATCGGAGACCATCCGAACTCCGATTTCAGCAAATTTCTAGTCGAGCTGAACGTCTCGAAAATACAAACACAACGACACCAAATTTGACTCAATTCGAGCCCAAAGGAGTCTGAATCAAAACCCGGAGCACATTTGGAAGGTTCAAACCATAATTTGGATTACTAAACGTTTTCCAAACGTGACATGCTTATAGTCGAATCGAGCGGCTCTACGAGACGAATCCAACGAGCCCAAGATTGCAGAATTCTGATATCATTAAGACAAAAACTGGTATCTTATTATATATTTATTAAAATTTAAATTTTTTATTTTTTAATTAAGAAACCGGTTAATATACATCCGGTTTCTTTGGATTTTTTTATTTTTTGAAAACAGAATTTTGTTATCCGGTTTCTTAAGAAACCGGATTTCTATGATCCGGTTTCGCTCCGTCTTAAATTTTTTTTTTCAAACATGATTCATCTGCATATTTATATATTAAACAAGATCCTTTTTATAATTCGTGCATGAACTAAATTACCTTCAGATTGCTCTTCCGCTCATTAAGCAACTTAGCAGCTCCCAGCAGCATCGCAACATGAACGTCATGCCCGCAAGCGTGCATTATCCCATCAACCTTACTCCTATGCTCCCAATCCACTAATTCCTGCATCTCCATAAGCAGCAATCACCACCAGATATTTCACCCTTTTTAAAATCAACCAACAATAAGAGTAAGGAGAACCTGAAGAGGCAGAGCATCCATGTCGGCACGAAGGGCGATGATAGGAGCGCCACCGGAACCAACTTGAGCAACAATTCCAGTTCTGGCCAAGGGGAAGGAGTATGGGATGCTAAGGGCTTCGAGGTGGGAGCGGATTAGGGCGCTGGTGTTGTACTCCTGAAATCGGAGCTCGGGGTGTTCGTGGATGAGGCGGCGGATGGAGAGAAGCCACGGAAGCTCATCTTTGGCGCGGTTGAGGATGCCAGAAAAGTACGAGGAGTCGCCCGTGGCGAAGACGCGGACGAGCAAAAATGGCGAGGAGACGGAGTAGAGGAGGAAGGTTAAAGTTAAGAGGGAGAAGCTGGGGAGACAAGAGTAGGACATTGGGGATTCCATGGAAAAGGAAGCCACGAAAGTCAGGTTTACGGCCGCAGTAAATGATCAACACAGTACATTATACCGTTCGTTACTATTTATTTATTTAAGAAGAATTCCTTTTTCTTCTTTTGCGGTTCGGAATGGATCCGCTTAAAAGGTTTTTTTAAACTAAACATTGTTTATGATTTAATTAAGAGGTTAATCCGAAAAAAATTAATACTCTCCAAAGTCACCAATTTAATGGGGGACTTATCTATTTAAGATAAACGGGCGACTTACCCTTGTTTTTTAACAACCTGACAATCCCCAATTTTCCAGCCCTAATTGGGAAAACCAACTTGGAGCATTGGGCTCATTGCGAAATCTGACAATCTTCGAGTGCTAGGTAAGTTTTCTTGAGTTTTTTTTTTTTTTTTGGTGTTGAAATGATTTTTCTTTTGTGTCATGCTTAGTTTGTGTGGATGTTTTTTAAAGTTTAAGCTTGATTTAGTTGTTTTCAGTAAGGTTGTGTATGTTAAAATGTGGGATTTTTGTGTAGAGAAATACGAATAAAGGGATGGTGTGATATTTTTTATTTGTAATCTAATAGTAGGAGATGAAAATATGTTATGATTGTTTCATTTTTTTGAGCTAAGATTTTGATATTTCTCGTGAAAGATAATTTTTGTGAAAGATATATTTTTTTAACACATGGTATTAGTGAAAGAGAGGTGAACTCTGAGAGATAAGGCATATAGTATTAATGAATTTGAGAAATAATTTGGTGAATGAGCTTTTTTTTTTTGTGAAAGAGATTTTTTTTAATTTATTTAGTTAACTTTACTTAAAATTTATTTTTTTAAATAAGGTATTATATATATACTTATTTAGATAAATACTTATCTGTTGGGGGGAGTTATCGGCCCTTGCAAGTGGTTGTTAAGACAAATTTAAACCAATTGAAGATTAGGGTCCTTAAAGCACTTAAAAATGATACGTCGAAGTACACAGTGAATTTGGTTTATCGTCTACCATTAGGGAATGAGTTCATAGCTTCGCCTATGGAGGATGATGAGGTATGTCATATGGTGTTATTGCATGCAATTAGGCAGATACTTCAACTTTATGTAGAGGCTGAAGATATTAGTGCACAAAATTTAGTTGTTGGGCAATCAACATCACAAGTGCATGAGACATTTACTTTTGACGGGGTGGCAGAAAGTGGATCGACGAATCCAAGCTTCATGTCGTAATATGCTGATTAAGTTTTTCACCTAAATGAATTTGAATAAAGTATAATTGTTAGGAAAATTCACCTTTGTTAACAAAATATTGTTTATGTGATGAAGTGAATGACGAAGAAGTTGTTCCAAGGATGTACTAGAAGCTTTCAAGAGACCATTGGTCAATGTCGATGATGGTTATGAAATGATGAGTAGTGGATCGAGCGATACAGCTCCTGATGATGGTGATGATGACGTACAACGTCATTTAGATAAAGTGAATGTTAATATGAACCCTGAGATCCATAGCATGGTCCAACATTATTGTTACACAAATATCAGCACTGCAGAAGGCATAGTTATAAATAATGAGTTTGTGAAGACATATTTGACCACTTGTGAATGGGATTAGGATGTAGCAAATGATAGTAAATATGTTGGTAACTAAGTCGAGGAAGGATTTTCAATTCCAATAGAGCTAATGGAGGGTATATGTTTCAGTAAGAAAGATGATCTTCAATTTGTTTTACAGGATTGGCCAATTATTGATAATGTGGAATATGTCATCGTAGCTTCAAACAGACAAAAAATAATAGTGGTTTGTGCTTAGAATGGCAGGTCAAACATATCATGTATATGGTATTTGCATGTTAGGCTAAGCAGATGTCTCGAAGGTATATGGAAAATATCTTTAATGAAGAACCAACATATATGTGCAATGCAAAATCTAGTGACTAGACACCGATAATGCAATTCTCAATTTATAAGCTACTTCATATTCCCCAGTATTAAAAGGCATATGGATCTCAAGACGTGGGAGATTATAGGACAAATTGAAGTGAAGATCAACAAAAAAGTTTTGTATGTAAAAGCTTGGGATGCCATATGGATAGTTGTGAAGATAGTGTTTGGTAACTCGAAGAAGTCTTATCGAACCATAAATTTTTTCATGGATGCATTGTGTGTTCGAAGCCTAAAACCTTCATCTGAGAATCATATATTTGAAAGATTATTTTTCTCATTTGGCCCTTCAATAAATGGGTGGACATATTGTCGTCATGTTCATTGCCTTGATGGGACATTCCTATTAGGTAAATACTCATGCACTTTACTAGCAGTGGGAATTTATGCAAACAGTGGATTGTACCCCCTCATCTTTGCGATTGTAGAGTCAAAATGTGTTAATTCATGGGTGTCGTTTTCGAGCCAAATGTATATACTCATTTAAGTTGTTTGTACTCGAACTAATTTATGTATTATATCTGACAAGCACGTCAGTTTAGTGCAAGGTTGTCATGAAAATTTTCCTATTGCTGCACATTGCCACTCTCTACGCCACCTACATGGGACCTTTATGAAAGCAGTGAGCTGAATGTGTATTGGTAGCATAGAGTTTCTGTGCCAGAATAACATGCTGATGAAGTACATGGCAATATTTTGGACATACTCACTTAGAGGTGCAGTTATAGCTAATATGTACAAGGAGCTATCAGAAGCAACTAGCCCAAAATGAGTCAACATAGCAGGTTGTATCCATATACTACAAATATGGGATTGGGAGCATATACATGTTGGGAAACCTCAGCTGTCAGTTCTAGCCCATTTCCAGTTTAGCTCGATGGTTTGAGTACAAGTATCAGGTAATTAATTATATTTATATTAAGAATATTTGTAGCTATTACTACATGGGAATTAGGTGGAATGAGGAATGACTATTGGAGGTACCTGTGGGGAATATTTTGACGTACAGGAACGAGCTGGATGGCTTATTTGAGAGTTAGGCATGCTAAGTACATATATAATTGTAGATTTTATTCATATTTTTTTTGATTTTGTGAAGAGTATATTCTCCTATCTCTAATGACACAGGTAATATGGGAATCGTACACCGCTGAAACCCGTAAATATTTTCCAAAGATATGCACATTAGATTAGGACACTTGGTTCTCCAAAGTTCCTTTGGTCAATTGGAAAAGGGTTGAGTGGCACTTTTTTTATCGAGTACTACAGAAGTTTGTATATTGCCCGTCCATTGATATCATGAAAATGGATCCTAGTTTTGTTAGAGTTGATGGACGTGGTAAGGTTGATACAAATTGGGCTTTGTACCACTAGTCCAATATTGCATTGTGGGAGAGCAAGAGAGCAAACATTGTTACAAGAGAGACTCATGGGTTGGACTATGATTACAAAGTGTAGTATTTACCCTGGTTTCGTTCTTAGGCAACACTATACATGCTAAAGGCACTTATTGACCCTCCAACTACATGCTATTCTGAATCACCAATGGAACATCATGATAAGGAGCATTAAATTTAATTTTGTGAAAAACTTAAGCTGAATTACTAACATGTACAGATTATAACCATAGAGAGGAGATTGTAACCCTACTTCAATGGGACTAATGAGACCCCCATGAAGGTGGACGTGAATATTATAAGAGATATGAGCCATATACTATGCCAACATATATATATTGATGATGCTAATTATTTTAAGGAGATATATACTCAGCATATAGTGTTTAGTCCACCCATTCTTATTGTAGATCCATATGATGCTGGGTCATCCTCTTACCCTGATTTGGGTCCCTCTCAGAGCCACTTTACAGAAGACATTGACAATAACTTCACACCTCAGTTTGTACCTTCTTCCTTGGACGAGCCCCCAATTACTCAGCCTAATGTTAGTGTTTAAGAGTAGTGTCATTTATGTACCAGGTCACTATGAGCAATACAATATTTCACTCCAAGCATTGATGCGATACCACAGCAGCATTAGTATTTTGTACCATGTATCTTTTTGATACTACATCGATAAATTATACACACACCCAATATGGGTGAAACTTGAAAATATTAAACTTAGTGACATTTTACACTTTATGTACAAATTTCACTAGATTTGGAGGTCATCAGATCAAAAAGTTAAGCAAGTCAAAATTAACCCTTTTTAAGGATCCAAAAACTTTAAAAATTATAATAAATTCAAATTAAATCTAAAAATTACAACCTTTTTTCTTAATTCCAATGGGAGAGTCATCCTTATAAAAATTATAAATAATATATTAAACTGACCAAAATTTGATCCTCTATTTACAAATAAAAACCCTATCACTGAAACTTTAATTTGACATTAATTTAAGTTTAAGTGAAAAAAAATATTTTATTAAATAAAATATTTAAAAATTATTTAAAATTTTCAAATAAATTCTAAACACCTGAAAACACTCTCATGGATCATCCCAAAACCTTTTGGGAATGATTGCATATAGTTTAGGACGAGTTTGTATTAAAACAATCAAAACCTTCCTAATTAAATAATTAAAAGAACCCAATTAATTAACTAAATTTTGAAAAATTAAAACTTATTCCAAAAAATTCTAAATTGAAGAAATCCAAAGGCACCGAATTCTATGTAAAATATAATATTTATTAAAAATATCAAACCATCAAAAATACTTAAAATCAAAAAGTCAACTTTTTAGTCAAATATAGTTTAAATTTCAACTTGAACTTAAAAAAATTATAATTATGTATAGAAAAATCCAATTCTAGCTAACTCAAAGTCTAATTACACATTTTTATTTCTAGTATTTGAGAAACCTATCAAAACTCAAGAATTCAGCATTAACAATAAAAATAAACTTTTTCTTCAACTTTAGGTCAAATTTGAACTCAAACTTCAAAAAATCATAACTAATTATAAAAAAATCTAAATCTTGCAAACTTATAGTATAATTGCTCATCCTAAAGTCTAATTTTTAATAAAAATACTAACTTTTCAAAAATGAATCTTAATATAAAAGTTAAAATTTGACCCCTTAATTTAATGATTAGAATTATCCATAAAATTCCAAAAAATCAATAATCAATAAAAATTCCAAAAATCATTAATTTGATTTATAAAATCAATCAACCAACCCTTTAATACACAACGACTACTCCAATGATGAAGTTTTTAGGATTGACTAACTTGGGCTACAAGGCTACATGTCCTAAGGAGGCGTTATTCCTTGAGCCTGTAAAATAATGCGACGAACGGATTCAATAGAGTGTAAAATCTTAAAATAAATTGATTATTAATAATTTAAGTAAATTAAAAAATTTTAATTCAACTATATCAACCAATTTTTTAGGTTGTACTTCATTGGGCTACGGGGATATATGTCTTAAGGAGGCCTGGTTCCTCGAGCCTTTGAAATAATGTCACAAATTGATTGATGAAAAACTTAATAAAATTGGTTCTAAAATCAACAAATAACTAAATTAATCAAAATCTGTTAACTCTTTAAACCTTAATCAATCAATCTTTAAAAATATATTTAAAAAATAATTTTAATATATTAAGATTTAGACTTTAATCAAAATTTGCCTTTAAACCTTTCAACAATTCAGAATATCAAGCAAATCTAATTAATTATCCTATATAAGAAATATCCAAGCCGCACAGCTTACCTACCACACTTTATATGGTTTACTAGGATACCACTTCTAGATCTTGAATAAGTCGGTGTTTACTTTTCTATTATGTATCAGGTTTTTTGAGTTTTTACTGCATGCTATTTGTTAGAATTAGATGATTGATATGATTATTTATTTAATTTCTGCACTCTATGATATGATTGATTATACATTAGATTTACTCTTAGGTTAAGGACGATTTAAATGTTGGCATAATATTATACAGGTGATCATGCTTATGCAAGGCATTTAAAAGTAAAATAGGGAGAAAATTATAAATATTAAATGCTACAGGTGCTTATTGCGCTAAGTCCCCCTTTTAAAAATTAAAAAAGTAAGGCCAAGTGTGATTGGTTTAAGTATTTTATTTTTAATATATAACTATTTAGGATGATTTAATATTAACTGCTTAGGATAACCATGTAGGTTATTCGAGTCTATATTTTTAATTTTATTAAATGTAATTTAATTTCAATTGAGTTTTAATAATAAAGTGATTTGAGATGAGATATAAATCGAGTTTGGAATCCAAAGAGAAAAAAAACATCCCTTAGAGGTGAGTTCTTACCATTTAGAGATCCAAATATGGATAATTTTCAAATATCCAAAGGGAAAAGAAAATACCCCTTTCGAGGGAAATTTTCTTTTCATTTGGATATATGAACCGAACGGATCTAAGTAGTTTACAGACAAATAAAGAGGTGAAGATCAAGAAGAATCCAATTTTTAAATTCACTTGAGTCTTAGGAGTAGAATATGGGTTGTTGTCAGTGGTACCTGACCACTTTACTTCTACGGACCCTAAGTTGTAATATTAGGTGACACTTACCACATGAACTTTTAATTTGAATATTAATTTAATTTATTTGTTTATTTATTGATGTACTTAATCTGAAATTAGGATTACATACTTTTAGTAATTTTTTGGCAATTTTGCATGGCGATCTTTAATTTAGCATGGAACTCGATTGAAGGCTTGTGAGGGAATCATAAAATATTTTCTACCATAATTAAATTTAAAAATTTTAAGCTCAGAGAAAAACTTTAACTATTTTAATAAGTTAAGATCACCGAGGGTCTCTTGCATCATATTTTAACCTTCTTTTACTTATTAGGCACCACCTTGCTTGCAGGTTCTTACTGGCCATCTGACCTATTAGGGTGTAGTCTTGTCAAGGGGAAGCTATGCAATCTCTAGGTAAAAATCTATTTTTTAAGTTTTTTTAAAATCACTTCATATTTTTTTAAGCATTTATCAAGTCAACCATCATGTATTACATTAGATACAAACTTAAAAGTGTCTAAAAAATTATTTGTATTTAATTTTAGCATCATTTTACCCAATATAAGTCAAGCAGCCAATTAGGATCTTCTCTAGATATCAACCCCAATTTCTCAAACTTAACAAAACAACATCCCTACCACTCCTGTATAAAAGATTGAACTCATGGTTTTAAAATACCTATGTGGTTAGTTGGCATCCCAATTAAGACTGGGATAAGTTCAAGTTTATATTACATTAACTAGGTTCAATTTTCTAATTTTTACTACCTAATTTAGATTTAGGTTCTGAGGCAGACTCAGGCTATAAGATCTCAACCTTCGAGAATTCAATTCTAATTTTCTAATAAATTTGATAAGTCAAACTTAAATCTCTTTTAATCTAAATTAAAGCCCAATATTTATGATAGATTGGGTGCTTCTAAAATTTTTCAAAATCCCAAGACACCTCCTAGTTTTCCTCCTTTTACCTATAGAAATAAGTGTCCCCCTTTGATCCAGCCCGTATTGAATTTTCAACTTCACTTCCTTTGACATCAAGCCTTGAAATCTTAAATAAAATTTTTATCATTATTTTAATCAACAGTATTCATAGGAAACTCTGATTTCCTACGATATAATTAACTATGAGGGATTACGCTCGTTAGAGATTTAGAAACCCAGATACATTTTCAAAATCAAGTTTTTTTTTAAAATTTAATTAATTCTCATTGGGAAAATTAAATTTAACGATAATTATCATCATATTCAAATAGTTGATAAAAAAATAAAATAAAAAATAAAAAAAATATTCAAATAGCTGATAGTGAATAATATTTTTTTCTTTGGGAAGATATATCATTTGATTATCATAACTCTGATTATAAAATTAATGATCTTTTATTCAAATTATTATAGTCAAACACTCAATCAAATATCATTTTGATCCTTTGGGATCATATATTGTCTTTCCCTGAGTTGACTATGATAATTAGGATAAATTTAAAGTTTTATAATATGAACCTATTAGGGAATAATATTTTCGCCTCATGAGGCGATATATTATTCATAATGAAATGCTCAATTTTTAAGCTAAAAATTTTAAGAATTAAATTCTCCTAAAGAAAACTAAATTTTTAAAACTCCAACCAACTTCTTTTAATTAAACAAAAAAATGGTGACTACGCTAGGGATAAATCCCTCTCTCCACCTTTAATAATGATAAAAAGTTTATTGCATCGATATTTTTGACTACCCTTCCTTTTATTGGTCCCTTTGACCATTTCTTCCTTGGTTGAGTGTGGCCAACATCAATAAGACATGTCAAAAGAGAGGCAAGCGAGGAAACCTCTGTCAAAGCCGGGCTTTGATTTTTTGCCTCCAAGTTTATTGGTAGAGCAAAAGAGTCAAGGAAAATCTTTTACGATCTTCCTATAATCATTAAAAACTCACATGCTCAAATAAATCTCAAGCATGCTAAGTTTCACAATTTACAGAAAATCCTTCAATCTCAAAACCCATATTCAAATCCCTTTAGCAAGATCCAGACTTTGACATTTAACCCTATGCTAGTTAGTGGACTGAAAGAGTCAATTCAAAATTTTCCAAATTTTCTCTTCAATTTATAGACCTTTATTGAGTGTAAACTTTATGGATTGAGTCTCAAAACCTGAGAAAATCCTATCAAATTTTCAAACATCTAGAATCCCTTTCAAAATCATTTGAATTCAATTCAATCATCATTGCCATATGTTCCTCTGCAACACCCTCTTATAATTTGACATATGAAATATAAATTCAACCTTCTTCAGATTCAATTTTAATATTCAATCCTTCTACCAAACTTGGGCTCTGATATTTTACCCCTAGGTCAATGGGTTGGGTGAAAGAGACGAGTCAAAATCCTTTGATTTTTTTTCTTTGAAACCCTCATGTTGAGGGCAAAATCAACATGTTGAGTTTAAAAAATTCAAGGAGATTCTATCAAATTTTAAACTTTCAATTTTCTTTTCAAATACATTCAAACCAATTCTAATTTCAAGAACTCAAAACCATCTGCCAAATCATGGCTTTGACATTTAACTCCAAAACCAACTGGGGGGGGGGGGGGGGGGGGTGAAAGAGTTAAGCCAATTTCTTTAAATTTTCTCACTAGTTTGGTAAACCCTCATATTGAGTATAAACTCAATATATTGAGTCTCAAAAACTCAAATAAATTCTATTAATTTTCAAACATTCAAATTTTTTTCAAAATCACTCATATCAATTCCAATCTAAAAATTTGAAACCCATGTTAGATTCAGGCTTAGACATTCTACCCCCAGTCAATTGGTGGAGAGAAGATTTCATGCAAAACTTCTAGGATCTTCTTATTAATTATGTAAATCTGCACATTTGAGTTGAACTCAATATGTTGAGTTTCAAAATTTGAAGAAGATCCATTCAATTTTAACCTCAAACTCAAGTTCAATTTCAATCTCAAGTTAAAATTCAATTTAACCTTAAGCTCATGTTGAATTCAAACTCAAATCCAAGTCCAGTTTCAATTTCAATTCCAGATTTAGGCCTTGACATTTCATCCTAATTCAATTTATGGAATAAAAGAGTCAAACTCAATTCTTGAGATTTTCGTGTCAATTTTATAAACCTGCATTATAGAGTGAAACTCCATATGATTGGTTTCAGAATTTGTAGAACATCCCGCAATATCAATTTCAAAATTCAAAACCCTCCAACAAAATCTTGGCTTTGACATTTCACTCTAAATCAATCAGTGGAATGAAAGATTTAAGCATAATTCTCAAAATTTTCTTATCAATTTTGTGGACCCTCATGCTGAGTGAAAATTTAATATTTTGAGTTCTAAAATTTGAAAATAATCAATCAAACTCAAATTTAAATTTAATTTCAAAATCAACTAATTCAAGTCACCTTCTCTTAATTTTTCAAAAAATCGAACTACTCAAATGGCTGGTAAACTTATCTTCTCCCTAGATAAGAACTTGATCGAAGAAGAAATCATCTGTGGTAGTTTAATTGAGTTTGGAGTAGAGTTTCAAAACTTCATGCTATCAATTAATATAGAAAGGATCAAAGATCTATCTATTGGAACACAAAAGGATTTCCCCTTTGTGGAAGTTACTTTAGGGTTAGGATTTGACCCGCCCATCCTCAAAATGGAGGCTATTATTGCCCCCTTATCCATTACACCCTCCACTCTAGAGGATAAGAAACAAAAACAGCTATAATGGATGAGAGATCATCTATGTCTAAGATCAGTTCAAGTTCTAGCACCACCTTTACCAGCAAAAAACCAGAAGAAGAATTACCTTTGAAGAGTTCGAAAGAACAATGTTAACGCTAGAAAAATTAATGAGTAAATAACCTTAAAGCATGTCAAATTCGAGGCCAATCGAGAAAACATTGCTCCTTATATATACCCCCTTCCTTAGTGGAAACCATTTCCATACTCTTTCTGTTGCCCAAAGGAGGGAGGTTATGAGAAGAGTAACACGATCTTCAACATGCTCTTTTGACTATAACATAGAAAATATCAATCAAACAAAAATTGAGTAGTCACCAATAATAGGCCATAGGCCCCCAGTTGAGGGTTATGACCCATCCATTCTACTAGACAATGTTAGGTCATGTTACTATACATGCCCTATTACATCATTTATAGAGGAGGAGGTGTAGAAACCAGTTGGGGTGCCACTTTCCTAACTACTAGACCACTAGTAATAAGAGGGGAGAATTAATCTAAGATTATGTTAGATATTGATATTACCAAAATTTAACTTTTGAAAGGGTCATATCACGATATATCTTTTGATTAAAATGATGCAGCATCATATATAGATAGTGCATACCGCAAGGTAGTCTCTCTCTCATAAGATATTGAAGGAATATAATTCCATACTACTAGGGTCTTGCCACCTATATTTATAATTTTTAAGGAAAACATATCTTTTCTCAAGTGTACTAGTCCGATTTTTCAAGATTGTTGATTCATCTTTTTAATATAAGTTGACATCTACTTTAAATCTTAAGCATGAGAGAGTTATGATTGACTCCACCAGGTACTTAAAACCCCCTCCCTCCCATCGCTTGTGTGGGTTAGTTCACTTTTGAATTAAGATCTAAATAACACTTAAGTTGACCTAAAAAATAAAAATCTTATCAATCTTATATGAATTTTCTATCTTAATAGGCGTTTCTCGAATGTTTAAAATTTGTTCAATGATTTTCCTAGTTAAGTTAATATTCATATCAATAGATTAGGTTTGCCTTAAAGATTATACTTCCTAGTATAAGAGAAGGGCCTCTCTTTCGTTGCACTTGTGAGATAATCTTGGCTTTTAAAAGAGTAATCATTTTAAGGTTTTAAAGAAAATGAAGCATCTTATTAAGATAAAAAATAAATCAAAAGATATATAAAGTGCACCAAAAAAAAAGATGTGCAATGAGCACCACCAGGAATAAGAAAGAGGGCTTAAATCCCTAAACCTCAAAAGAAAACTCAATCACCTTTAATTACTTGACTTTGAAAAATCTTAAATCCAAATTCTTCATCATGCTTGAAATCGTCTATCAGATAGAAAATTTCCATGCAAGAGAATTAAAAGGATCAACTTTCTCTATCCAACTTAAACTTTTTTTTTAAATTAATTTTGATCCAAAATTTTTACAAGAGAGAATCCCATTTTAGTTTCTATAAAATATGGTCTGGGTCAACAAAACCTAAATCCTTAAACTTTTTCAAGTTAGTTGGAGTCACTCTACTTCTCACTATACTTATAAATTTATTCATATTTGTCATTCTAATAGGGTCCAAATGGCTAAGAGGAAAATTTTCAAATAAAATGAACGAATCTTCAATTCCTGATAAAATATCAAATTTCATCCATGAGGAATGTGTGTGAGTCCTCATATATAAGCATCTTTTCAATTGGGGCTTCTACAAAATCACCCTCTATGCTTGGTCCAAGGTCAATACCACCAGAGGAGTGGTTTACTTCGCTAGAAAATGTCATTCAAAATGAAATCACAGCTGAGCAGAGTGACCAAATCAAATTGGTGGAGCTCGAGGCCTTGCAGAGCATCGTCTTTAAGGCTCAATACAACTCAGAGTCATACAAAACCTGAATGGTTTAAACTCATGACAAGAGAGTGCGACATATAACCTTTAAAGTAGGAGACTTGGTCTTGGTTCTTTGGATACCTATCCTAGCCTATTGAGAGATCAGCGGGGGATTTTGAACCAACATAAGAGTTACTTTTTATCATAGAGACGATCTTTGAGGGAATTTCAAGCATAAATTGATCAATCCTAAGGATGCCACCTGATATTTTCAAACATTGGGACGGCTCTTTAGGAAGTACCATGCCATATGAGTATAAAATTTAACATCAACAAAAACTCTTCAAATTAAAAAAAATCTTGAATTAAAAAACTCTCCAAATTCAAAATAAAATCAAATTGGACTCAAAAACCTTCAAATTCAAATAAATTAAAAGTCAAAATAAAATTCCAAAAATCTGTAAAATTCAAAATCAAAATAGAAAATCAAATCAAATTAAAAAACTTTTGAAATTCCAAATCAAATTCAAAATAAGAAATCAAATTCTTGAATTCAAAAACTTTTCAAATTCAAAATCAAATTAAATTAAAAAATCCTCCAAATCTAAGTCTTAAATCTTAAGAATTACTCTAGCCTTCTTTTCCTTAAGGTTACGTGATTCTTATCCTTAGGATTAAACCAACTAGTGATGAAGCACACCCGTTGTGGCACCATCCTTATTTCAAAACTCAGTTTTCATCCTCTATATGAACAAGCTTCTTCCCCACATGATCATCCACTAGTCATGGAATATACCCTATGTGGCACAATCATTGTTTCAAAATCCAGTTTTAATCCTCTATGTGGAGCAAGCTTCATCTCCACATAGTCATCCACTAGTGATGGAGTAATCCCATTGTAGTGCCATCCTAATTTCAAAATCCATATTTGATCTTTTATGTAGAGTATATTTCATCTCTATAGGATCATTCACTAGTGATAGAGAATGTCCTCTGTGACACCATCCTGGTTTTCTTATCTGAGAATAAATTCCCCATTTTAGTTTAAATTTATTAATGATGGAGTACACCATATATGGCACCATCCTAATTTTAAACTTCAAACACGATTTCTATGGGAAGCAATGCTTCCTTCCCACACCATCATCTAGTGTTCTCTTCCTTAAGGTTAGATACTTTCATTCCTTAGGATAAGACATTTTAGTGATGGAGCATGCCCCTGTGGCACCATCCATAATTTTAAATCCCAATCTTGATCTAATGTGGAGCAAGCTTCCTCCTCATTTGATCATTGACTAGTGATGGAACACGCCCTTCATGGCTCCATCCTAGTTTTTAAATTCCGAGATCTAATATTCTATGGGAAGCAATGCTTTCTTCCCACAAGATATTCTAATTTTCTTTTCCTTAAGTTTTTTTCCTTAAGGTTAAATGTGAGTCATCGTGCTTTTTTTTTCCTTAGGATTAGATCTACTAGTGATGGAGTATGCCCCCTATAGCAGCACCCTAGTTTCAAAATCTAGATTTGATTTTTTATATATAGCAAGTTTCCTCTCCACAAGATTATTTATTAGCAATGGAGCACACCCTCTATAACACCATCCTAATTTCAAAATTAAACTCCAATCCTCTGTGCGATGCAATGCTTCCTTCCCACACGATCTTCCATTTTTCTTGTCCTTAAGGTTAGATGTGAGTCATCGAGATTTCTTACCTTAGGATTAAATGATCTAGTGATGGAGCACACCCTTTGTAGAATCATCCTAATTTCAAACTCAGACTCGATCCTCTGTAGTTAGGATTTCTTCCTTCCTATACATTCACTCAATCTCCTTATCTTTAAGGTTAGTCCCTTTCCTTCCTAAGGATTAGATCAAATAGTGGTGGAGAATGCCCTTAGTGGCACCATCCTATTTCAATTTCAATTTCAAAACCTAAAATCAAGCTCTCATTTCCTTAGGGTTTAGGTCTTTTTCCTTCCCTTAGGACTAGATCTACTAGTGGTAGAGTACACCTTTCCTGACACTACCCTAGTATCATTTCAAATTTGATTCTTTAAAGTTAAATATATATACCCTTTCTTAGAATTAGCATTTTAAACTTGACTTTTCAATTTAGTCAACACCAATATTTGCAGTAAAACTTTATTTTACTGTACATATTAGGGGTCCATTTGTTAACCTTATTTTATATGAGGATACTAAGGCCAATACAGATCCCATATCCATTTAGACCCTAGGATCTATCCAGACCCTAGATCTATCTAGACCCTAGGATCTATCTAGAACATATATTTATCTACACCCTAGGATCAATCCAGATCTTGAATTATTCCAAATTAAAATCAAACCCAAACTTTAAACTTATCCATATCTCAATTCTAGCTTAGAACTTGATCCAGCCTCCAATCTAGCTCAATCCTATAAAATTACTTATGATCATCCAAATGATCACAAATGATTTTGATAATTTAATTTTAATTATTTAAACCCAAAATCCATATCAAATCCAAAAATTTAAAATAAAATCCAAGGTTCAAAGGCCTTGTCCCGAAAGCCTTTTTTAGTGAATGTTCAAACGTTTCAAACCCTAGTCAAATAACCCCCAATTTATGATATATCATTTGTATATTGATTAGGCATGTCCCTAGGAGCTACCCTTCAAATTTAAGCTCAATCTAGGGCCTCTAACCCCAGAATCTAAATTAAAATTCAAAGGTTATAAAACCTTCAAATATTTATGACATATGCCACTGGACTTGTTATCTAGTGGAATTTGACCTTAGTCCCTTTTCCAAGCTCAAAACCCCATTTTGAGAAGAGAGAGAGAGAGAGAGAGAGAGAGAGAGAGAGAGAGAGAGAGAGAGAGATGTTATATTAGCTTTTAATCCAGCCATCAAATGCTTTTGGTGTCTTCCAGGAAGTCGAAGAGGATATCTACATATTTTCAACAAGCTTAAGAAATAAAAAAATCAGACGGTTGGATTATAAGTTATTCCCATTTTTAGTTAAAATTTATATTTGAAATTTATCTCAATCTATTATGTATAGAGCCAAAAAAACTATAGTTATTGGAAGATTAGGATATCAAGAGCTTATGTTTCAATTTTCATGAAAATTTAACGATTGGATTGAAAGTTATGGGCATTTGAAATTTCTAGTTTATTTTGAACTAGATTGGCCCTTGATCAATTAGAGACGTCCGATAGTGCATCATCCGCGATCATACAACTCAGATGTTACAACTGAGGATTCCATGTTGAGAATATATATTTAATGATTAAAATAATATTATTCTGATTAATTTTATCATTTCTCCTGAGTATGCACTGGACATTTTCTATTTATTATTTGTGTGTACTAATATTTCAAAAAAAATTATTCTCCAGACTGATGAAGACTTCAGGATAGAATAGATTAGGGTTTCATGTAATGAAGTCTATAAATTTTTATTTTTCTTGAATCTTTCAGTGTGCTATTGTAATTGGGTAACCATGCACACACACACTGAGGAAAAGAGAGTTAAAACTTAAAATTTTAAGACTAATCTTACTGGACGATTTGTTACTTTTTTCCTCCAAAAAGAAGTTAATTAAATCATGTCTTATGTTTTTGCACTGTTCGTACTATACAATGTTAGTTCATACAAATAACTCATATAGTATGAAATGGGTGAGTACCAGTTCATCACAAATGAACTCATTTTTTTTTTGTACTATACGATGTAAGTTCATACAGATGACTAACAGAGTACAAAATCAGGTGTGTACCAGTTTGTCCCAAATGAATTGATTTATTTTTATACTATTTGTACTATACAAAGTCAATTCATATAAACCACTAATAAAGTACAAAATGAGATCGTCCATGCTCATACCAAATAAAGTATGATTGATGTTAATTGTTTGTATTATACAATGTCAGTTCATACAAACGACTGATATAGTATAAAATAAGGTTTGTATAGGATCGTAACAGATGAATAGGTTCAATTTTGAACTATTTATAAAATATGATGTCAGTTAATACAGACGACTGACAGAGTACGAAATAAGGTTCGTATATGGATTTTTAAACTGTTCGTACATACAATCCTTGATCGTATTGTACAATCCTATGTCAGTTGACTTGTAATTTTTAGTTTTATGAATAGTTTTCTTATTTTTCATATATAAGATTCCTAAAATTCTGTCTACTTTTCTGCAATCACTTGACTATCGCATATGGACTCAACCCAACTGAACTCTGATAAAATTCTCCTATATATTGAGGTAAGAATAAATCTCATGTTGCAATCTAAGAACTTAACATTGTATTTTGATGATTACAAACATTATTGAATGTTTACTTATTTTCTCCTTCTTTAAGCACTGCATATATTTATTGTGCACTACTAATATTTTAGGTTCAACATATAAAAAGCACTGTCAAAGAATCATAACTCAAAAAAGGGTGTGAGTAAATTTATCTCAAATAATATGTAATTTTTTTCTTGACTCAATTTTTCTAATAGGTGTATATTGGTTTTGCAACCATGCTCACACACAAATAAAGGGGAGTGAAATTAAATATTTTAATTTTTTGAAGATCATATTAGATGAAAAATAAATTTATATAATGTTATATTTTATGTAATAATTTATTTATAAAAATATTTATTTTTGTTATGTTTGTGCAAAAAAATATAGGTAATGCAAAAAAAAAGGGATGGTACAACATTGTGGTTTTAAACACAATACCAATACAGATTTATCATTGACACCGTTGGAGCACCCAAATATGGACATGGCAGTACCCAATATCCATTTGATAGCATCGTAGTGTCAGAGGTATTAACATTGCAAAGCCTAGCTAATTATCACAGTGATGCAACATTAGAGGAGTCAACACCGCAAAGCTTAGTTTGTATAGCACCGCGGTGCCAAATTCTAGCACTGCTAAGTCAAGGGAGTGCCATGTGGATGTCGCAACGCTTAATTGTCAATAACACCACATTGCCATAATTCTAACCATTTAGGCCATGATCTGTCAGTAAAGTGATGTGTCAATTCATTAAACATTATGTCCATGTCAGCAAGCGTCACTGTAGAGGAAACCCTTAGCGCTGTAGAGTTAGTTCATTTTATGATGGCTACGGTGCAAGTCTTGAGCACCGCAACACCAGAATCAATTATATATATATATATATAGTCTACTTGTAATGTTAGTAAATGAGTTCAGTCACTTATTTAGTTTCATTCTTTATAGTTCTTATCAAAATTTTCCTTAGGAGTGACAACTAAGGGAATTTAGAGAAGTACTAGATACGTTCTATTAGAGTATTTGGTTTGTGTTTGAGGAAGCAATTTTGTAAGTCATAGGAGTGTAGAGGAGATTTTTGAACTCATCCAGTGATATCTTTTCTTTTATACTTTTTTTCTTTTGTGCAATTAATAAAAATGAATTTTCTTCACTTGTTCTTCAAATTTGACAAAACTTTCTGATTTTTGATTGATGGTTTAAATGAAATATATAATACTAATGAATTCTCTTCAACAATAATTTCATGATATTTTCAATATAGTAGTTTTTCATTTAATGCATATAGTGAAAATATGTGTGTTGACCTCATTATTCGAGATCAATTTCCCCAAAATTAACTCTAGCACCTAAGTTTTTGTGGCCTAATATAGGTGTCGTTCCTTGAGGACGTCCCTTAGGAGGATACCCAACGCTGTAGCACAGATTCGACCTCCTAATTTGACCTAAATTAGTTTGCATCAAGTCGATTGAAATCGAACCTGTATAAATGGGATAAATTATCAATTGAAACTAGGGCTGTCAAAAACAGGTTTCGGGTCGGGTTCGGGTCCAACCCGAAATTGACCCGACCCCATTCGGGTCAACTCGAACCCGACCCGTTTCTTGAAACGGGTCATTTGTGCTGACCTGGACCCGACCCGCCTCGGGTCCGGGTCAACCCGACCTGACCTGTTTGACCCGGCTGCACTTTAAAAAATTTAAAACATGTTTTAAATGGCTGAAAAGTAAAAACCAAGGGCAAATTTTTTCAATTACAAATATGTAATTAATTTACATATTACAATTACTCAATTACAAAGGTACAATCACACATATCAAATAAGAGAAATATCAATTGCTAATTTAATTATCTCATTTACAACAGATATAAATAACTGAATATAAACTAATAAAAGCTTCAAGGTTCAAGACTTCAACTCTTCAAGCCTTCAATGGTTTAGACTCAACTGCTCCAGCCACCAGCCTCTAAGAATGGTTCAAGACTGCTCCAACCTCCAGCTTCAAGGTTCAAAACTCAACTGCACAATCTGTCTTAATTCTAAGTAAGTATCTGCTCTTTTGAAGTTGGATATTGTGGTAGTTGGGCTCAGGATCAAAAACCAATTGCTGAAGCCAATGATAAAGAACTCCCGGTTGCAGGTTGTGCCATCCATAGAATTTGGTTACAGACAACCGCCGTCTAGGGAGCGGCTATGCAATTGAACATCATTGCCCCCATATCCAACTACAAAAAAACCGTCTCGGCAGAGTCCAGAGACTCCAAAAAATAACCTCCAGAAAATCGAGTACTTGAGTAAGCATTGAACAGCAAATAAATTGAAATAGAAAGCCCCAGAAACAGCAAATTAAAACAGGAAATATGAATGCAGACTGCAGTTATGGGAAAACTGAAAACAGCAGGTCTCAAAAATCCAGCATGTATCAGTTATGCAGCCAATCGGCCATGCAGGAGATTGATCGAAATTCAGCAAAATAGGATAAATATTATGGGAAAATAGCAGGTCTCACAAATAAAAATAGATATCCAAAATAGCACCTGGATCTAACAACTCATTCCCAGAAATATTCAAGAAAAGTGCAGGTCTATAGTGGCATAGTTCATGAAATAAGAAGAGTCACAGGTAACATAATACATAAATACTGACAAAATTTATAGTAAATATTAGTAATTGCAAAGCTGGTAGACTTTGAGTCTTTGAGAACCATATATTACTTAATAACAGAACTTTCCCCAGGTTCATCTTCAACTCGATTTACTGTTAAAGCAAGAATATCTTCAGTGACACCTTCAAGTTCAGGGTCATGCAAAACTGCAACAAATAAAAATAGATATTCATAACCATTACTAACTATAATCATTCAATATATTGAATAAAGTAAAAGTTGATATGCACCCTTGTTACCATATAACCAATCCTTAGCACAAACCAAAGCCTCAACAATATCAAGTTTCAGTGAACTTCGATATTGATCTAGGATTCGACCACTATTGCTAAATGCACTTTCAGAGGCCACTGTTGTTATAGGAATACACAAAACATCACGTGTCATTACAGAAACTTCAGGGAATCTATATTGATTGCCTTTCCAGAAATGTAGTATATCTAGCTCAATTTTTCTATCAAGTTTAGGTTCATCAAGATATATCTCCAATTCATATTTTTTCGGCAAATAAACCTCCTCTTCAAATGAATCGAAATCCTGTTAGGGAAAGTTAGAGTTTAATAGATGAAACCAATTAATTCATGAAATCAATTAACAGTAGAAATAGAAGAACTACCTGAAGGAATTTAGATTGAATAACAGTAGAAGAACTACAATTGGAGCTTTCAGTTTGTAGCCTTTCTTGAGAATTTGAACCAAACCCAGATGCAACATTCCCACTACTCTTTGTGTAATTGGAGAATAATGAGAACAATTTATCCTTTACTTTCTTAAGCTCAAGTACATAATCCCCTACATATAACCTCCTATAGCACCATTCCATAAATGTAAATTTATATCTTGGATCAAGAATAACTGCTACTGTAAGAATTACACTAAATTCAGACCAATATTTCTCAAATTTTGCAATCATCCTTAAGGCCATTTCCTTTAAGTAATCATGGCCCTCTAACAACTCATGTTTCAATGCAGCATAAGCCGTCGAAATGCATGGAAAATAAAGATTTGATGTTGGGTACTTTGTGCCAGATATCGCACAAGTTATATTGTAGAAAGGCCTTAAAAATTTAGAAATATTGTCTACTCTCTCTCATTCTGAATTTGATGGGCAGAATTTATTGTTGGAGTCACCCAATTCTAGGTGTTGAAATGCCCTTCGATAATACAAAGCACTGTCTAGCATTATGAAAGTGGAGTTCCACCTAGTAGGAACATCTTGTCGTAAACCCCTTTAGATTCCAAACAACTCTGCTTAACACAATCAAGAAATTTTTGCTTCCTTGCTTGAGAGCCTTTGACATATTTTATGCTCTCCCTGATTTTGGAGATTGAACCATCAATCTCCTTCATACCCTCTTGGACAATAAGATTAATAATATGTGCAGTGCATCTTAAATGAAAAAACTCACCTTCACATAGAAGGGCACTCCTCAAATTCATTTGGTTTCTCAAGTAATCAACACAAACATTATTTGCAGAAGCATTGTCTAATGTAATACTGAAAAGCTTATATTCTATTCTCCACTCAATAAAAAGAGATTGCAATTTCTCATAAAGAGATATACCGTCATGAGGTGGTGGCATAAAAGAAAAACTAATGATCTTTTTATGTAGATGCTAATCATTATCAATAAAATGCACGTTCAAGCAAATAAATACATCAGTGTTTATAGATGTCCATAGGTCATATGTAACACAAACTCTACTAGAGCACTTAGATAAATGTGAACGAATATTTGAAATTTCCTTATTGAATAGTTTCTTGCAATCATTCATTGCTGTATTCCTATAAAATAAGTGAACATCCTTACGAAGATAGCTCAAAAGTTCTCGAACACCCAACCATTCTACACATTGGAAGGGCAAATCATGCATAATTATGCAAGCAGTAAATAAATCACGAAATTCTGACGAGTCAAACTTATGATCAGTCATAGCAATAGAAGAATTTGAGGTGCTTTGCAATATGAGTTGGCCTATGTCATGTAGATTTCTTTTCTTGCAATTTTGCAAATGTCTTCTTAAGTTACCAGTCTCATTTTTACTCTCACAAAAGTATTGTGCACCACATTTTTTACATTTACATCTCTGCTTACCATCTGCAGGATTAGAAAGCATCTCAAAATGGCCCCAAACCTTTGAAGTCATCCTCCTACGCTTCTTAATTACCACTGAACCATCATTAGATGGCTCTACCACGTTATCTTCAATGTGAACTTCCTCATTCTCATCAATAAAAAGTTCAGGAAGTGTGTTTGAATCCTCCATCTAATAAACAAAGTAAAGAATTTATCAATTTAATCCATATTATACATAGCAAAAAAATAAATAGCCAAACACTAAGTTGGTATCAATAAGACAATAATCGCATATAAACAAACACTTGAATTCTTCGAATATATTTAAAGAAAGTGATTCACAAAGATTTGATCCTTCCTATATCTTAGCTTGAAAGAAGAACTTGAAAAAATGCACCTAACAGTTTGTTAAGAAGTGCATGCGGTGGATGATTTAAAGCCTGTTCATCCAGAATTAGGCCTAAAAACATTAATTAGACCATTAAATTTGCTTCAGTAGAGAACAATCATGCAGGAACAGAGGAACCCAAACAATCATTCAAGTTTTAGTCACAAGGAATTACAAAAGTCAAAAGGCAGCACCAACAACCCAAAAAAATATTCATTCAAGATCATTCAAGATCATGCAGGAACTGAATCGACGTCCAGAGACAAAAAATTACAAAAGGCAGCATCAACAAACGTTACAAACCTAAGCCAGTAATAGCTAATCCAACAGGTGACAGCCCAAAGTGCATACAATCCAAAAAAATGCTCAATAGTGATACTTCAACCAAGATAACTCTAAAAGACTAAAATGATAGGAACTGATACAAGTATACAACCCAAGATACAATAAACCCTAAGCCTTAATCGGCAAATAAAAAAAAAAATTGATAACAGCTTAAATCAGAAGAAAGAACCGAACAAGGATGATACTTGAAGTCTTCAACCAAGATAATTCTAAAATAATAGCAACTAGCCAACTAACTAGCAAGAAGGAACAAACTGAAAATAGTGAAAAGCTTCGAGCCTTCGGGGTTCGAGCGAGAAGGAGATTAAAAATATACTAATAGAGGAATAGAGTCAATAGACGACGACACCGATGAGGCGACGAGGAGAGATCAGAGAAGCTCCGTGAAGGAGGCAGGACACAGGAAGCCAGGAAGGCGACGAAGACGGAACTCTCGTAAAGCTGAAATGTGCCCTAAAATCTAAATGGCTAAATGCCTTGCCTAAGCCCTAAATTAAATCGCACACGAATCGGCGGAATCGCTTTATCGCTGGACAGCGCGGGTCGAAGCAGGTCAATTACGGGTCTATATCGGGTTCCCGGGTCAACCCGGACCCGACCCGCTATTTAAAACGGGTCAAAATATTTAACCCGAACCCGACCCGTTTCGGATTCGGGTTGACCCGAACCTGAAAAAATTGGGTTAGATTCGAGTCGTGTTTTCGGGTCGTGTCATATATTGACAGCCCTAATTAAAACTTCATTCCTCTTTTAAATTAAAATCCAAGCCCACGTCTCCCTCCATATTCGCGAAACCGTCCGCCTCCTCTCTGGGCAATTCGCGAAATCCCCTACCAGTTCGCAAGAGGGCCGCACACCTCCTCTCAGCCATTCGCGAGCCCTAGGTCCGACCCTCTCTGCCGTTAGCAAGCCCAAGCCGAAGACCACCATCTGACCGGTCCTTGCCTTAGACACCGCGGGCCCTAGCCTCATCTGTGCCTCCTTCCTGCTGCGATTTGCTTGGCCAAGAACAATAGAAAGTGGTTGCAAGTGCTGTTGTAAATGGATCTTGATAAGATAGGCAAGTTATCCTTTCTCTTCTTGAAGCATGGAACTTCAAGTATTTCTTTCTTATTTTAGATTTGGTAAATGTGGTTGATGCATTCTTGCTATGATTTTAAAATTCGGAAATGTTATATGAAGATTTTTTTTTTAAAGCTTTTCTTGGCATCAAGATGAGTTATGTGTAGGAAGAAAATGCTGAGATTATCTTTCCAATTTTTTTTTTTTTTCAGTTCTAAATGAAAGTAGAAAGTTCCTGTTGAAACTATATTTCTACCTTAAGGCTTTAGGAGTTTAAAATGCATGTATTCTTTAAAAGATTGTTTTCTTCGCCTCTTATGCTATGTTTTGGTACAGGAAGCAAGAGATATAATCATTAGAAATTTTCCCAAATTAGATGATTGTTTCACATTCAGATATTACCGAATATATATATATATATATATATATATATATATATATATATAATTTATATATATATATATATATATATATATATATATATATATATATATATATACATATGTACTTTATCTTACAAAATTTTGTGTCAAGAAGTGATTGATTGCCATTTCATTCCTAAAGCCAAGTCAGAAACCATTAAAGTTTCTTTTTTCTCTCTGAATTGGAATGCTTAATGGGCCTTTTTAGGTTATATTTGGAGGAAAAGAACATGATTATCCTTTTCTAAATTTTGAAAGAACGTATAATTTGTTGATTATTCTCTTCTGAAGTAACGGAGAGGTATTAGATGGTTGCAAGATTTGCTTCTTGTATTTTACTATTTTTTTTTTAATATTTAGATATACACATGTCTGATCGCTTACAAGTAACAGTTTCATGTTTTGTGATGTTGATTCCATACTTTCATAGAAAATACATTCGCATTATTTGCAATGGTGGATTCAGTCAAAGCTTCTCATGATAGATTTTATCTATTTATGTTTAAGTATTGACTTGTTTCTTGTGATAGATTTTCTTGAGGCAAATTGAGGAGCATATCTATGAACTTATTTTGTTCCTCCAAAATTTGATTGTGGTTGCATTTTGCTTTGTTAGACGGCTGCACTTCTTATTTCTTTTCTTTGAATGATTGCAATAATTCTTTTTGTATTTGAGCAAAAAAGGCATGCAAGGAGAGAATGGAAGTTTTCTTGATATTATCTTTGTAAGTAATTGCTTGCATGATCTTTAACTTGTTTGACATATTATTCATTCAATAATATTAGCGAAGCGCCATTATGTTTTTACTTGCTCTCACTAGTGATATAACACATGATATGGTGAATTGTATTCGTGAATAAAGTTATGGTTTACTGAGATCTTTGGAAAGAATGAATTTGCAGCAAGTCATCTTTCTTTTCCTAATTTCATTTAGCTATGAGTGTTGAGATAGAATGTGCAAGATGCATGTGTATATTTGGTGGATCATGATTGGTGGAAATTGATATACATAGTCATGCTTCATCTTTGCCATGGATGTTTTCTTCCTATGGTTTGGGAAAGAAAAAGTGGTTTTGGTAAAGAGTGAATTTTGAAAAGTGAAAGTAAAGCGTATGTGAGAGATTTTGAAAAATAAAATGTGTTATCTTAAAAGGTAAAGAATGATTTTGGGATGAGGTGGAAAATTTTGGGAAAATGAAATGTGTATGTGAAAGTAGAAATGCATGATTTTGTGGGAAGTGTGTGTGTGTTGAAAGGTATTGCTTGAGAAAGATGAAATGTGAGATGTAGGGTTTTGGAAGTTAAGGTGTTTGATAAGTTTTTTTTTTTGAAAAGGTAAATTGTATGTTTCTTTGAAAAGTGACACATCTATGTTTTTTTGAAAAATGAATTATGTATACTTTGAAAAGTGAAATGTATATATAAGTTGGAAAGTGAGAGTGAAATGTTTGATAATTGAAAGTGGAGTGTGTGGATGTTGGAGAGATAATGGTTTGGGTGATCTTTGGAAAGTAAAATTTAAAGAAAAGAAAAAGCTTTCTTTCTCTCTATCTCTCTCTCTCCCATTTTCTTCCTCTTTCTTATTCCTCAAGGTGAATGTTGGAAAATTACGAAGTATGCTTTCATAAGTAAAAAAGCTCATAAGATAATCAACCACACTGGTGCATGTCCAACCCAAAAAAAAGATACGTTTTAATTTAAATAGTATTTTTTAAATTATTTTGTTTTTTTATTATTAAACATGCTTCTAATCCCTGCTTTATTGTCTTTATTTGCATGAACTGCGTGGAATGTACCGATCAAGTGAACTAAAGGGAAATGGGACAGAGGCGTCAATCACCTCCATCCAACCGGGTGGAGGTGCTACGGGCTGAAATACCATATGTTAGCTTCTGTACGCTGTAAGTATTCTAGAACTTAGATAAACCTTAAGACCCAAAACCCTTGATGTGATTTTACGAATTTCCAACCTTAGGGCCTTGTAGAAATCCTAATTTTATTTATTTTGTATTTTAGATTCAAAATTACTTGCAAATTAGTTTTATTATGTTATTTAGATTTTCTTATGTTATTAAAATTTTCTTTGATTATTTAGAACCCAAAATCCATTTACATGTGTGCGTATGTTTAAAGGGTTAGTGACAATATTTTTCATTCCATATAACATTAGTAATACTTAAGGACATAAATTAATGACGGGTATTAGAGGACTTAGATTTAGGATGCATACATCTTTAGGGAAAGAAAATAATAAACATAAAAAACTTAGTTACACATCACTTTAGGATTAGTGAATATATTTAACCTAATGTAATCAATCCTAAATAATAATCAAACAACAACATCAAGCCTTTATCCCACTACGTGGGGTCGGCTACATGAATCTTTTTTCTCCATTATGTCCTATTAAAAGCAAATTATCGTTTAAATCTAATAAAGAAAGGTCATTCCTAATATTTTCTAACCAAGTCTTTTTAGGTCTACCCCTACCTTTCTTAACATAAGTCAAATCTAATACCTCTACTCTCCTAACCAGGTCATCGGAAGGCCGCCATTTTATGTGACCAAACCATCTAAGGTGACTCTCTCTAATCTTATCTTCTATTGGAGCTACTCCAACCTTTTCATGTATATGCTCATTTTGTATCCTATCTCTAAGGGTAAAGTCACTCATCCACCTGAGCATCCTCATCTCTGCCACACTTAACTTAGTATTATGCTTCTCTTTTAATGGCCAACATTCGGCACCATAAAGCATTGCAGGCCTCACTACCATCTTATAGAATTTTCCCTTAAGTTTGAGGGGTACATTTCTATCGCATAACAAGCCCGATGCATTCCTCCACTTCAACCATCCAACTTGAATTCTGCTGATAGTATCCCCATCTATTTCACCATCACTCTGAACAATAGATCCAAGATATCTAAAATGTGTACTCTTATTAATGACTTGATCGCCCAAAGTCACATTCCCCTCACTAGGTCTATTACTACTAAAATTACACTTTATATATTCCGTTTTAGATCTACTCAAGCGAAAACCTTTAGACTCTAAGGTTGACCTCCATAATTCAAGCTTACCTTCAAGTCCCTCTCTAGTCTTATCAACAAGAAGAATATCATCAGCAAAAAGCATACACCAAGGTACATCCTCTTGCAAATGTCTAGTGAGAACATCCATGACTAAAGCAAAAAGATATGGGCTTAAGGCTGATCCTTGATGTAACCTAACCGAAATAGGGAAATACTTGGTCAACCCACTTTGTGTTTGAACACAAGTAATAGCTCCTGCATACATATCTTTAATGATTTGAATATAAGCATTATTGACTCCTTTCTTTTCAAGAACTCTCCATAGCACTTCTCTGGGAACCCTTGCCTATTTAACACTGCACCCGGGCGCCGGTGTAGCGGCCCTTGCACACTTGTCACTGTATTCAGGCCATACAGCGCGTAGCTTCCAGGAGACGCCCTAGCATTAACACAATTTCTTAAAGGATTCATGTCATTATTGTTCTACAATTTTTACGCTGGCTGTCGACTACCTAACGCAACCCTCCACTTTTCTCATCCAGGACTTGGGACCTAAATAATAATCAAACAATTATTAAAATTCACTTTAAAAATTAGAAATTACGATCATAAATAATAATTAAAATCAACTTTAAGATAAATGAATGAATTAAAGTTATTAAAATAATACGGGTAAATTAATTATTAAATTAAAATAAAAATCACTAAATAAATAATAATAATAATAAACTTATAATTAAAACAATCCTAAATAACAATAACATAAAAAATTTTAAATAAAAAGCTAAACATAAATATCAAAATAAAAATTTAAAAAAAATCATAAATGATAAAAAATAAAATAAAATAAAATAAAATACAAGACTAATAAAAAAGTGTACAACAAATTAAACAGGTAAACCCTAAAAAAATAGTTTAAATAATAAATTGCAATTAATTAAATAATATAAATGATAAAAATAAATTTAAATGTCTAATAAATCATTAAAAATTAAATAAAATCTTTAAAAATTTAATAAAATATTAAGGCTTTAATAAGTTTTTAAAAAATTCAATAAGTCATTTAAAATCAACAAATCATTAGAAATTTAATAAATCAATTAAAGCTTGAATAAATTAATTAAAACTTCAATAAAACATTAAATTAAAAATTTTAAAGACTAAAATAGTTAACTAAGACACCCTAAATAACCAATTTTATTAATCAAACTTAACAGTTAAAATTAAACATAAAAAATAAATTTCAAATTACTAAAGACACTAAGATTTAAACTTAAACATATAATTACCTTGGCCTTTCAACAAACTAAATCCAATTAATTTGAAAATTTCAAGTAATAATTGATCTAGGATATATCCAAACTACATAGCCTATTGCACACACTTAGATTTATTTGCTAGGACAACTGTCTCTAGCTTTAAGTTAGGCCGATATTTACTTTCTTTTTATTGTGTAACGGGCTTTCTCGTGATTTTTATTGTATGCTGGTTGTAATGATTGATGTGTTTGCTTATTTATTTTTATTTATACAATTTGAGAATTGATGTGATGAACGATAGATTACCCCTAGGTTAGGGATGATTTGGATGCTCACAGAATTTTATGCAGGTGGCTATGCTCATGCAAAGTTAAATCAAAGAGGGTAAATTAAAGATTTAAATTGACGAAATTTTCTGCAGGTGCAAAATGCTAAGCCCCCTTTAAAACTAAAAAAACATGACCAAATGTGACTGGTGAAATTTAATTTAAATGCAAATATATAATTGTTTGCGATGATTTTATTATAAGCTGTTTAGGATAACCCTGCAGGTGGTCTAGATTTTTTTTAATATGTGAAATATAATATAAATGTGTTTGAAAAAGAGTTGTAATATGAAAATGACTTGAAAGTGGGATATTACATCCAACTTGGAATCCAAAGAGAAGAGAATATCCCTTGGAGGAATGTTCTCTTTTATTTGGAAAGTTAAGTTAGGATGATTTTAATATCCAAAAAGAAAAGAAAATTCTCCTTCGGGGATGAGTTTCTTTTCATTTGTATATTCAGACTCGATGAATTCAAGGAGCTCTCAAAAGAAAAGAAGACTAAGGAGAGAAGACAAAGAAGTGAAGAAAAGAAAATATATCTCATTTTAAAATCACTTGCACTAGTCTTAGGATTAGAATCCGTGTTTGTTATCAGTAATATTCGATCACTTTATTTTTTAACAAAGTTTGAGTTGTAAATAAAATGACACTTGCCATATGAAATTTGGATATTATATATTGGATAATTTAATTTGATTGTTTTCATTATTTGCATGGTAGAATTGCATATTTGTTTAGCTTATCTTGCATGATGTGTTTTATTTTATCTTGGATATGATCAGAGTTTTTGTGATGGTATGAATAAAATTTTTATACTTGAAACTCTAATAAAATTTTTAGGCTCATCTAGAAATTCTAACGATTTAATAAGTAAGCTCGGGACTGCCGAGAGTCAGCATATATGCATATTATTACTTTATCTTTCTTTTTTGGCACCTCTCTATCTGCGGGTTCTAACAGACCACCTGGCCTATTAGTGTACAATTCTGTTAAGAGGATGTTGTGCAATCTCTAAAAAAAAAAAATATTTTCTAAGCTCGATTTTAAAATTGGTTCATAATCATTTTATGCATTGGACTTAATTAACATGCATTGCATTAGATACAAATTAAAAGAGTCTAAAATTCTAATTACATTTCACTCTCAAGCATCATTTATCTTACATAAGTTGAGGGACCAATTAGGATATGTCTGAGATGTCAAACCCCAATTCTTTAAAATTTAAACAATGTCCCTACCCATTTTTCATAAAGAAATCAGACATATGATTTTAAAGCGACAAGGTGGTTAGTTGGTTCCCCAATCTAGGCTAGGATAAGTTCATATTTGCATTTCATTAGATATGTTTGAGTCACTACTTTATAGTACCCAATTTAGATTTTGGTTTTGAGGTAGATTTTTATATCTTAAGTTCTCACCCTCCAGAAATATTATCCCAAATTTCTAATAAAATGCATACTCAAATATAAAAATCTTCTGATAAAATGTAAAGCCTAACATATGGTAGATTGAGATTGCCTCTGAGCTTCTCAGAATCTGACACCTATTTTTTCTCCTTTAACTCGCTAAGAACTGTTAAATGTTGAGATTTCTCCTTGAAAAAATTTCTGTTTTTTTCTTATTTTTTTACTTTGTAATCAAATGATATGAAATTGCTGCTTTAATTGAGAGTTGTCTTAGGAACATCTCTCCTAGGATGTAATTAATTATAGGGGCTTGCTTCTATAAGGATTTGAGAACCCCATATTAAAATAAATATTATTTTATTCCTATAAAATAAGAAAAAAAAATCTTTGGGAACACATATTTTTTAAAAATCTCTTTTTTTATTTTAAATATATTTGTAGAATAATATTATTATCTTTTTAGGTGATATAATATTTTATTTGTTATATTCAACTTTATAAATAATAAATTTTATAAAACTCATTCTTTTTTTTATATGTCTTGACGAATGTTATGTTCGTCTTTTAAGATTATAATATTCTCATTATTATACCTATATAAAAGAATGTATAAACTTTTTAAAAATCTTATTTTAAATTTTAAACACATTCTATAGAATTTCATATTCATCTTTTGAGATGATATATTATTCTTTAAACTATGTTTGATTATAGAAATGTTATTTTCTAAAATTCTATTTTGATATTGAATTCATTGTAGAATATTGTGTTAGTTTGTCAAGATTGTATTTTATTCTCAATGCAATATTTTATTATAAAATAGGAGAAATCAAAATCTGCGTGGCGACATTATTTTTCCCCATACAATATGTAGTTAATATTAGGTGTAATGTAAAGCCTATGAATAAGAAAGCATGCACAATCAAGTATGTTGGATTAATTTTATGCAAGCATAGGCACAATGTTTGTTACGTATCAAATTTATAGAGATGAATTATCATGAGGGGGTGTTAATAGTACATGCTTTACTTACTTTTCTTAGATTCTTATAGGTTAACAAATTATGTGAGCTTAGAGTGGCATTGAGGTTAGAAAGGATTTATTCTATCATTTGTCTCTTTACGATTGACTGAGTGTTTGGTGATGCATATGCTCTGAAAATCATCAATATAAAAGAGAATAATTAGGAGACATTGTATTTATATTTCATCAATCCAAAATAATTTATCCAAATAGTATTTATTTAATTATTTTTAATTTTAAATTAAGTGAATTCATCTCCATAAAAACTTAATTTTTTTTTGAGCAGATAATTATTGTAGTTGAAGTAGAAAATTTAAGTATTTTCAAGTAAACATTCTTCCTCATGGGATCGATATTTTACTCTATCACTATATTACTCGATTCGACATATATACTTGCATATATTATAAGTATGATTTTTTTAATTTTTATATCAAAGAAAACCTAAGCATTGTTTGGGGATAGATAGAGCCCTAAATCATTTTCATAATTATTTAGATTATTCCATCACCTCCATCATTGATCTTGATTATACTATATGATTAGTGCAAAAAATAATTAATTAAATAAGATTAATTTGTAATTAGATATGGCAATCATATTATATAACCATAATATCATACAGGTTGATCAGCTATATTTGATATCCTCGTCGTGATTTAAATTAAGTAATAATTCAAATTTAAAATCATTTTGATTGTTCTCCACAAACTAGTTCATATTGTGTGATGTTTAAAAAATTTGCTTAATACAATCCTATGATTAAGAAATCGAATCAAGATTAATTCATACTGATATCATATGGTACGATCTAAATCATACTGGATGATCGACAAAGCAACATTATGGATGATGATTATTCATGTCGGGGTACGTTCTATATAAACTGCATTCAATTAAACTAATCATGCTGGACAATCTTCAAGTTTTTTGAAATCCTCTATTTATACTCTCGTTATGACTTAGATAAATTCTTTTGGTAGTTAGAGTTTGTTTTGTTTGTAAGAGTGTTAAAGCAAGAGCATAGAGCAAAGGAGAGAAAGGGTGAAATTATGTGAGTCAGAAGAGCCTTGTGGGATTCAATGGAGTGTGGGTGGGCTTTCCACACAATACCTTTAATCAACTTGCATCTAAGTTCCTGTGGGTGTGTAAGTATTTGTATTAAGGAAAGCTGTATAAAAAAGCCTTTGGTATCAAAGTTCGTCGGCTACTTTGCCGCACTGAGGAGGTGAAAGAAATTTTGGCTATTCCATAGCACCAAGGAGATGAAAGAGATTTTGATTAATCCACTGCATCAAGGAGGTGAAATAGATTTTAGATACTCCACCGCACCAAGGAAGTGAGAGAGATTTTGGCCACTCTGTTGCACTGAGGAGGTGAAAGGGATATCGATGTCTCTATCGAACAGAGGAGTGAAAGGTAAGATTCTTTGTTAGACAAGAGTTTATACAAGCGAAAGGAGAGTCACTATTTATTAGTGCAACATCCAAAGAGAAGAACTTCAAGGAGTGGATGTAGTTCAAGTTGACCGAACCATTATAAACTTTAATTTACATTCTTATTTTCATTTACTTTCTATAGTTTTACTTTCCAACATATTTATTTTTCTTCAATCTGGGTTGAGTCTGATTTTCATTATAATACAATCATTGTGGCTTATTGGGATTGATATTTGTTTTAAAAAGCAACAAAAAAATTTAGAAAGATAAAAAGAATAAAAAATTATTATTTGTCTTCCTAAAAAAAAAAACATACAAAAGGATTAGTATTTGTTTTGGGTTGTTATTGAGAGTTGCGATTTTGTTAATTATAATGCTTCTGCATTAAAACCTGATTTTTTTAATCAAAAGATTTTTGAATGTTTTATACTCACCAATCGCCCATCCCTCTTAGTGTGTCATTTCAATATTGAATTTGTTACACAACTAATTATTGAACTTTCAATTAGTATCAAAGTGGGTTTCTTACAATTTAGTTATAACACATAAAGTTTGATCCAAAGGCACATTTTGGAAATCATAAAACTAATAAAGGGTATTCTATTACCCATCCACTATTATTTGAAAATATTCCATTCAATTTCTGAAAAATTTACATATCTACATTCTTACAATATATAGATTTTTGCATGTGGCATATAATTCAAGTAAGATATTCTTTACCATATTTTATTATTAATGGTATGAAATTTGATATTCCCATTACTTAATGTTCTATAAAGGACTAAGACTTAGCCTAACTAAATGCAAAGTGCTTAAACTATTTTTTCTGTGCATTACATTCAAAAGATTATGTATGTATCTATGTGCACTATTGGTAAAGAAATATGAGATAAATTATGTATCACCTTTGAAGGACATAATCAGGTTAAAAAATCACATTTAAATTTTTTATTACAGAAGTATGAACTATTTCACATGAAATCTAGTGAGATAATATATAACATCTAACATAAGTTCATTAAAGCAATCACTTAATTACATGCATCAGGTAGGGAAATTTTAAATTCTAAAAATGTGAATAAAATATTTCATTATTTGCTGATTCTTATTAGGCTAAAATTACTATAATACTAATTCAAAAGGTCTTAATGTGTACTCTATTAATAATTTTTTGAACTCTCTTATTGCTTACAAGCAAAATGTGAGCCAAATGCTTTCATATATAAGTGACAGGAAGAAAGAAAGAATAGTGGCATTAAAGATTGATGGCACCAAGAGCAGTAAGTGAGGAGCTGATGGGAGTGAGGATATAACATTGATGACTCGCCAATTCATGAGCTTCCTGAAATGCAAACATAACCACCACTTAAATAAGAGCAAAAATGATAAGTTCAAAAAAGTTTTCATATGACATGATTTTTTCTTAGTCGAGGAAGCTTAGACATTTGAAAACAGATTGCCCCAACCTCAAGAGTCACCCTGCTAAGCAAAAGGGTGAAGAAATATTAAAATTTAAAAAAGGCAAATAAAAACTATAAAAGGCGTTCTAAAAAAAACTCAGAGTCAAATTCCTTAGAAATTAAACCAAAAGTGGAGGTAATAAACCTTTTTTTAATGGCTAATTATAATGTTGGGAACTTCAATAATGTTGAGGTATGTGACCTTTCATATGATGATTTATTTTTCATATCTAAACAAATGCATAACTCATTTAAAATGTTAAAATAATAGCACTCACTTTTGAAAAAGGATCTTTCAAATTTAAGTGAATAGCATGAGCAATTAGCTAATAATCATTAAATTTTAACAATTGAGTACACTTCATTAGTTAAGGAGCATAAATCAATAAATGGATGAGTTTAACTCATTAAATAAACAACATGTTGAGTTAATAAAGTCACATTAATCCTTGAAAAATGAACATATTAAGTTAGAAAAAGCATTCAAGGAGTTAAAAAAACTTGCATTAGAATTGTACAATAATGAGCATCCTTGAAGGTATAAGTTGGTGTGTATAAGAGTGAAAATGAGCATTTAAGAAATAAAATAAGTGCACTTCAAAATAACAAACGTGGGTCTATGCATATATTAAAGCCACAGCTTATGACACAACATGCAACATACATCCCTAGGAAGAGGCCATATCCTATATTTAGGTTAGTAAACTCGTCTCCAGGAGTTAGGTGCTATTTTTGTGGCATATTATAACACATTGTATGTACTTTAACTCTACACCATATAACACATTTAATTTGAAGGACGAAAGTTCTACCATCATAGCATGGCATATATACACTTAAGTATAAGGCGAGACCCAAGTCCACTTAGGTTTCCAAATCTATATTATGACTATTTTATAAGTATGCTCTCATAAGAGGTCTAGTGAGAGCATGTGGTACATTGACAACGGTTGCTCGGGGCATATAATGGGAGATTTGAAGTAGTTTATTATGATGGAGGATAAGAGTGGAGGTAAAGTTACTTTAGGAGATAATACCACTATGAAGGTGGTAGGTCCATATTTTATTGGAAAACTAGTAGATTTACTATTGAGAATGTTCTCTTAGTTGAAGGTTTAAAAAATAACTAGCTTAGACCACTAGAGACCCTTCATTTGAACTTATTTAGACCTATAAGTATGGCTAGTTTAGGTGGATAAACATTTAGATTTGTAATTATTGATGACTACTCAAGATTAGTATGGGTAAGATTTTTAGCACATAAGAGTGGATCTTTTAATGAATTTAAGACCTTTACTTAGATTTAAAGGAAGTTAGGATGCTTAATTTCTACAATTCAAAATGATCAAGTTGGAGAATTTGAAAATGAGAAATTTAAATTATTCTATATGGAATACGAGATAGGTCAAAATTTTTTAACCCTTAGGACCCCACATTAAAATGGCATTATTCAAAGGAAGAATAAAACTTAGGTAGAGGTAGCTAGGGTAATGGTGGGAGAATATGACCTACCTAAATATTTTTGGGCAAAGGTAGTTAGTACTACCTTCTATGTGCTTAATCAGGTTAATATTAGGTAAAAATTGAATAAGACACCCTATAAACTACTAATGGGTAGGACACTAAATTTATCACATATATATGTTTTATGTTATAAATATTTTATGCTTGTTAATGGTAAATCTCATTTAGAAAAGTTTGATTATAAGGCGGATGAGGCTATCTTCTTAGGTTATTTCTTAGTAGGAAAAATATGTAGAATAAATGGTCCTTACTTGTAGAGGAATCCACCCACGTGGTCTTTGATGACTCAAAAGATATATAGAGACTAGGATAGATGATGATGATGATGAGGTTAAGATTACTCGTGGAGTAGAAAGTATTGATCGAAAAAAATGGAGAAGAGCCTCAAGATCCTTTGCCTAAAGAATGGTGGTTCTCTTCTAATCATTTTAGGGAGCTCATCTTAGGAGATCCATATGTAGGAGTAAGGACTAGGAAATGTCTTAGGAAAGAGCTTATCTATATTGCATTCATTTTTATGATTGAACCCACTAGTGTAGATCAAGAATTAAGGTAATGAATTCTAGATATTGGCCAAGCAAGAAGTGCTTAATTAGTTCATTAAAAATGATCTATAGGAATTGGTTAGAAGACCTACCAATCAGAGTGTAGTTGGAACCAAATAAGTTTTTAAGAATAAGTTGAATGACGCTAGGTTGGTAGTAAGAAACAAAGCAAGGTTAATAACTAAGGGGTATAATCACGTATAGGATATTGATTTTGAAGAAACTTTTGCACGAATAGTTAAGTTAGAATCCATAAGAGTTTTATTAGCATTTGCATATTTGACAAGATTTAATTTATATCAAATGGATGTCAAATGTGCTTTTTAAATGGTGTTATAAAAGAGGATTTGCATGTAGAATAGCCCCCAGGCTTTGAAAATTATTCATTTTCAAAACATGTTTACAAACTTAAGAAAGCAATATATGGGTTTAAACAAGCTCCTACGGAATGGTATGATAAATCGCAAAACTTTCTCTTAGAAAAGCCTTTTAATAATGGTAGTATATACACCACCTTATTTCTTAAGAAAGTTGAAGAGGACATACTCATAGTAAAAATTTATATTGATAATATACTCTTCATATCCACAAATAATAATTTATTCAATGAGTTTTATACAACTATGAGTAGGGAGTTTTAAATGAGCATGATGGTTGAGTTGTCTTACTCTCTTGGGTTTAATGTAGAATAAAGAGAAGATAGTACCTTTCTTAGTCAAATAAAATATATTAAAGAAATTTTAAAGAAATTTAATATGAATGATAGTAAAAGCATAAATACATAAATGAACCCGATCGCCCAATTAGATAAGGATATAGGTGGTAAATCTATTGACTAAAAGAAATATAGAGGGGTTATAGGATTAGTACTCTATTTGACTGCTAGTAGATGGGACATCTTGTTTAGTATTTGTTTACATACTTGATTTCAAACTGATCCTAACAAATTTCACTTGAGAATCCTCAGATATCTAATACGCATAAAAAATTTAGGCATCTTGTATCTTAGAAATAGTTCTACTTTTGATCTCATAAGATATTCAGATTCAAATTTTATATGGTATAAATTATACACGAAAGCACATTTAAAACTTGCCAATTCATTAGATATAGATGATAAATCTGTTGGCTAAAGGAAATATAGAGTAATTATATGATTAGTACTCTACCTATCTGCTAGTAGACTGGACCTTATGTTTGGTTTTTGTTTATGTATTAGATTTCAAAGTGATCCTAAGAAATTTCACATGAGAATCCCTAGATATCTGATAGGGCAAAAAAAAAAAAAAAAGGCATCTTGTATCTTAGAAATAGTTTCAATTTTGATCTTATAGGTTATTTTGATTCAAATTTTACAAGGTATAAAATATACATAAAAGAACATCTAGAACTTGTCAATTCATTAGATAGTCTTTGATTTTTTTATCTAGTAGAAACCATAATTTTATTGACCTACCCATCGCTGAAGCAATTTATGTGGCTATAAGGAGCTATGTTGCCCGAGTCTTATAGCTGAAGCAATAAATCCTAGACGTTGGACTACTTGTTGGCACAATCCTTATTATGTGGGATAATAAGATTGTAATTTGTATTTCTAAAAGTATAATTTAATATTCACCCATTAAATACATAGGCATTATGACATCACTTCATTAGGAATCATGTAACCAATGGCTATGTAGAACTACTACATGTTGATATTGAAAATCAATTGCTAGATATCTTCACTAAACCCCATAATTATGACATATTAGGAGAAAACTCAGTTCATTGACATCCGTGCTTAGGATTGTGGTGGTGGTATGTTAAGGTGTGATTGTTTGGTTGTTTTTATTATGATTGTTTATTTATGTTGTGAATTTTAATATGTTTGTACTTTCAATTTTTTTTCCTTTTGCTTTCTATTATAGTTTTGTATGTAGGATATTTTAGGGGGATCTAGAAACATAACCATCATTTACACTTATGGGCTACAAATCATCATGTTGTTGTGCAGAAGAAGCTTGAGGCAAGCGATTATTGGGTATAAGATTTTCTTGAGGGGGTGGTCAAGCACGTTATCTCCTTAGTTTCCTAAAGGCGCTTCTCCCACAGTAGCTTACTTCCTTTAAAAGACTAAGGGGAGGCTTCACATGATAAATGTTGGATGAGTGAGCAAATGCGCCATAACCATAACAATTTCAAATGTTATACCACCATTCGGGATCAAATTAGAAAAGTTGTTCTCTTAAAATTGATGAAATGAAAGAATGGAGAAGATTTTAGGCAATTGTTTTATGATTTAATCTCTATGGCATAAGGCTATTGGGCTTTTAAGCTGGATCTTTCGGTGTTGTTCTTGTTCCCAGTCTCCTTTGATGTCTCGGGTTTTTACGGTTTTCTTTATGCTGTTTGGCTCTACCGTTCAGTTTCTTTATGCAATTTTGGTGATTGGCCTCGAGATTGGTAAGGGGCAAGGATAATCATTTCCTCCCCCATTCCCTGGATGGTGGTTCCTTGCAGCATTAATCTTTTTGAAGTTAGATCTCGCAATTTGAAATATTTTGGGTTGCAATTTCGCTTCATTGAGCCCTGGTTGCTTCTTATTCTTATGCTTGCATATGGTTTTGGCCTCCTCTGTTTTTGTTCTATTCAGGATTTTGCTTGGTGTACTTAGTTACAAATTTTGATGAGCTTTTGCTCAATATTTTTTCACTGTAGGTTTCTTCTTTTTATTTTAGTTTTCATTCTATTGCTTTTTTGTCTCATGCACATGCAATTCTTCTTTTCATATAATGGAAGTTGGGCTTAGGCCCTAATTTTCCAAAAAAATTTTTTTTTTAATTGAATAGAAATAATAATTTTTTAATTAACATGCCGACTCTTTGAGATTGATAAAAATTCCAACGATTATCAAATTCCCAAAATGATTACCTACCTTACGACAACAACAGAGCTTGAAAGAAATCTATATTTAAAACAGTGAATGAGCGGCTAATAGAAAGAGCTATCCATTAACAATCGCTTGATCCATCTTAAAAGTGGATATTACAAAAACAAGGGAGAAGCTAGGTAGTGCACTATCCACCACCCAGCATCAAAGAGAGAAAAAAAAAGCAACTCTTGGACCTCCTTTTCCTTTGGGAGCTCGAAGCCATTAGTCTTCCCTTTAGGCCATTTCAACCTCCTGTCTTTTCTTCCTCTCCTCATTCTGTTGCTCAACGACTGGGGTACTTCGGCAATAACATCCGTACAACACTAGTTGGAGGAATCCGAGCAGCGCTCCGAGCACGTTCGGTAGCTGCACGAGGGTCACCACATCAGCCTTCAGCAAATTTTAACAGCAGAAGATTAAGAAAGAAAAAATAGTATGGTTGCCAGGAAAGAAACGCGTTACCGTAATGAAAATGTCGAACTTCAAAAGTGCATAGGTGGTCCAGCATATGCCATTCAGAAAGCTAACTAAGGAAAGCCAGAACGGCATGTACTTCACGCTTTTTGTCACGACCACCATTTTCTGTTAAAGGGTTATGGTGTGGCTCGTAAATAATAATAAGCCATCGAATGCTTGATCATTATCATCTACTTAAACGTATTAATTCAACTATTATTGAATCATATAATCTCTTAAATTTAGAAAGCTAATAGTCATGATTTTTTACTTTCTTAATTCGCCTATAATTGTATATATTTTTTGTGACTTATTTTTTAATATGGATGGATGAAAATTATATCCACAATCTCCCAATTCGACTTAAAAATATTGAAAGTGGCACAGGAATAAAATTAAACAAAGCTTTACATAAAAACTTGACAAAGAAACAAAGGATAGTGAGAAAGAGCTTGGTCCTGTAGAAGAAAAAAGAACGTACCATAACGGTAAGAGGGGAGGCGTACATGCAAGTGCCGAAGATGACACAAAGGATGCCGACAATCATCGACCTCTTCTCATGACTATGACCCACCGTGAGCACAACCGACACAACCACCGCCATGAAAGCCAATTCCCCTACTAAGATCTTCAAAACCTTCAACTGCAAGAACGTATCCAAAAATCCCAAAACCATCAATCAAAAACACGGATCGTCCAATCAGCCAATAAATATTAAAATTTAATCAACCGAGAATCGATTCAACGCACCCTCAGATCCTTAGGAGCGTAAATGAAGAAGATCGTAAGATAAGCTCCCTCAAGCACAATACCAATGCCATTTATGGTAACCACAAGCATTGAATTGGGGTGGACAATGGGTAAGCCATAGAAGACCCAGAGCATGCAGTTGAGCAGAGTCGCAACATACGGGATTGGTGAGAACTGCTCTACTGCATTCTTTCTCCATATTTTTATGAAAGTCGGTAACGGAGAAAGAAACAGTCCGAATGATATCACATTCCCTGTCCCAATCCCATTTTCCCAATAAAATTCGTAAGAAATCGGAAAGAGAAAAGTAAGTGAAATTAATCAAAGGCAAAATGTTATGCCGCGCCGAAGTTACCGATTATCCCAACGATGTTACGGACAGCGTCTGTGCTCACCATCTTTGTTGGAATCTTGAGAAAGCAGATGGACGCAAAAAAAGAGATGAGTTATGGGGAAGAGGAGGAGCAGAGGTTTTGGAACTTGGAATTGGAAGCGTGGATGGAGGTGAGGCTTTATATAAAGGTGGACACGCTCTAAATATAAACTTGTAACCAAAAAGATGAATAATTTTAGGGAATTTGTTATCCAAATTGCCTAAAATGCTCCCCTCCTTTCTTCTCTATCTATTTTTTGATAAATTTTTATAATAATTACCGTTAATAATTTAATTAGCTATTAAACCAACTAAAAAAGTAAATTTAGATTTATTTATTAAAATTAGCTATTTATCCAGCAAAAAATAAGGGTGATTTTAATTGGTCTAGTTAACCTAGGTTGACTTGGTCAATCAGATTGACCTGGTCAATCAGGTTGACCTAGGACCTAGATCTAGGCTCAACAAGTTTGAAGTCAACTCTCTTGACCCTAATCTATTGAAAAGCAAGGTCAACAATTGCCAATATAGATAATTTTGCTCTAACTATCAGTAATGCCTATTCAAATAAAATAGAAGGATGAACAATTAAGAATAATTCCATTAGCTATAATATATTTTTTTACTCAAACAACTACTCCAATCAAAGTGATTATGAGATGATAATGATAATCCCTTAACTCAAGACTCCTTCCCTTGGATGGTGTCTATGGTAATAGGAGAGTTCTTCATTTCATTCTGATGCTGAAAGTTTTTTTGTGAAATCTTCTTTGAGTCTTGGCTTGGGGTCTCCGAAACTTAAACTTTTATTATGTTTCTATTATTATATATGTTGATGCATGCTCAACTTTTTTGGTTTTGCCACTCTTTTGATTGGTGTTTCTTGTCTTTTTTGTTGAGCATAACTCCTTTTTGGTGGTTGTTATTGTAGCTTTACTTCATTTTCCTTTGTAGTTTTGTACACATGTAGCTTCATTTTTTTTAATGAATTGTGCTATACCCCTACTCCTCCCCTCCTCCCCCATTGTTCTGGAAAAAAGTAGAAATATAGGTCAATGTTATAATCTTAATAACCAAGCTATGCTGCCAACTAAGTGGTAAGGTTAGCAACATTATTTAGAAATGCTATTATTCATTTTATATGAACTTCTCTTAACAATTATTGGCACAAAAAAAAAAGCGCAAAAAATGCAACTAGTGGAAATCACAATCTTAGAAGAAACAAGAACATAGCAATAATGGCTACAGCTCAATACCCAATCGATGGTATAGATAACTTTTATGGCTCGATAGCAACCAATTTTGTGATTCATGATATTTCCAATTTAAAGTTTCAATATAAAATATCAAGGTAGTAAGAACATACATATGGGAAATTGATAGTTTTTTTTTATCTCTCTTGTAGGTTCATCTTTCATCCTTACTACTCACTCCTTAAAAGCCACCATTACCCAAAATAATAATAATAATAATAATTTTTCACAAGGAGCCTCATTTGAATTTCTACATTTCCACTATCTTACTAATAAGAAAGCAACATGAACAATCTTACTTCAAGGTAGCCTTAATGAAGGTTTAAAGCAATTTGAAACTTCTATCACCAATAAAGTTGCTCAATTGAGTTACATTCTTAAAGAATTTTAATTTGTCTTGATTAACATTTTTTTATGTTTTAATTGGAGTTGAGAAATAATGTGCAATCTAACACTAATTTTTGGCACTTAAGTTTTGGTCACCATGTTTTCAAAATCATAAAAAAGGATATGTCATCATGTAATTTCTTTAGTTTTATAAAGTGTTGCTTATCCTTTTATTACCTTACTTGCTAGAAAAGACATAAGTTATCCTCTCAAAATCTATATTCTGTACTAAATAACTTCAACTTATAAATTTAGAGCTTTTAGGTCATTTCCTAATTTCTTCCTCAAGTATCTTTCAATATTATGTAGGCTTAGTTAATGATTACTCTCATTAAACATCAATTTACTAGTTGAAAACCAAGTTTGTAGTTCCAATAATTTTTTAGAATTTTAAAGCCATTGTTGAATCATAATTAACTTACAAGATCAAATATATGCAAAAGGTGATGCAGGCAAATGTAAAACTCTCTCCACTGCCTTTACAACTTTGTTAAATTCCATTAGAATAAAACAACAAATTTTTTGTGCTCACGCATAGGAACAAAGTAATTTTCCTTAAATAAAAGATGAACATATTGCTCTCTCTCTCTCTCTATCACACACACACACACATATATATATATATATATGCACATATAGATACTTCATTTCCTAAATATTTTTTTGATCATACTTTTACAATATCATACTATTTGATTAGTAGAATGTAAACTAAACACTTTCAAAACAATAATTCTCTTGTTATTCTACCATTAAAATTAATATTAAACTCTAATAGTCTATGGCTTCTCATGTTACCCATATATGAGACATTACAATAAACATGAATTTCAATTTAGATCACAAGCATGTACATTTTTTGGATACATTATCAAGTATAAATGTTAAAAATATTTTTTTAAAATTTAGAAGAATATACATCTCTAGAGATGTAAGATTCACTGAATAAACCTTCCCTTACTCAATGAAACTGGACACATTTAACAATTCACATATTGTATTTTCCTTAAATATTTTAACCTTTAACTCGCATGCCATCCTTAAACATTTTTCTAGAAACATCTTAATTTAATGACAACTCAAGTCAAAATAATCCAAATGATACACTAGGTACGACCATCATTAATACTCATTATTTATTTTGTAATAATTTATAACCTTCACATAACACAATTTACATCTATAATATTAAAAGTTTCTTAGACAATGTTAAACCAGCTACTCACAAACTAACAAATCATTGATCCCCTCTCTTATATGTGCTCACCCACAAACTTACAAAACCACACTTGCCCTCATATACTTGGAGTCACTGAGATCACCTAGGGGCATTTCGTCAAAGCTTTTCGATCTCGTCGTCCTTTAGATAATCAAGTGGTAACATATCTCTAGGATAGTGTGAAACATTATACATGTATTGTGATACTATTGTATGTTTTTTTTCTATGCAGTCTTTTATGTATCCCTCAAAACCATATAATAAAGGGTGACGAAAATCAGTTTGAGGACCTTATACTGGACTTATTTGAAATGATATAGTGGATAATCTAACAATTTTGGGTAATCATAATTTTTTTTAGTATTCTTAAGATTTTATCTCTACTTGTTATATCTCACCATTTCCATTCTGTTTTAGGTTCTTAGGTCACTCACTCTCAATTTCAACTCGATAGACATATTAAGCGTCTTCGATTAAAAATTTTGAATTCAAAATAAAGGCAAATTATTTTGTTAATTGATTGATAATTCCTATCATAAGAAGAGAATACAAAAGTCATCTCGTATGAAATTAACTTTTTAAGAGATTAATGACAAGTAAACTAAATCCACTTTCAAAGGCAACGAGACATTTATTGCGTGCCTCAGTAAACGTGCCATGTTCCCTGCCATTCTCGTCAATAAATATTTATCTTATTTAAAAAAATAAATTTTTACCAAAAATTATGTTAAACTTACATTTAGTATTTATTAGTATTAATTATGGAATTCATTTTAATTTTTAATGAAAAAATAAGATAAATATTTATATAAAAATTATTTTCCTTAAAATAATGATAATACATTATAAATAAAAATACTTTAATTTTTTTAAATTATTATTACAAATTAAATTGTGAAAATTTTTAACACATAATAACTCATTAAAAAAATTTCATTCTAAATTATTTATTAAAAACTAAGAAAAAATACTTGCATTTAATAGTTCAATAAAAAAATAAAAAAAATTCTAATGTACCTCCTAACATACATCAAAGAAAAATTGTTTTTGATTTTTTTATTTATCTCTCCTACTTTATTTCTCAATCTACTTCTCTAGTTTATTTCTCTCCTACATTCTCTCTCTTGAAAAATCTTTTTAATGTTTTTAGAAGTTAAGCAAGTCGCCCATTTAATGGGTGACTTTGCCTTGTTATAATTTTTTTAATAGCTAATTAAATTATTAATGATAATTATTTTAAAAATTTATCCTGCTAAAGAATGTACGCAGGACCACCAACTGTAATAGTAGAGGAATTCGGTTGAGGGAGATTGCGAGGGCGGCTCTTTTCTTTATTTTCAATAATTAAACTAAATCACACTTACCACATAAAATTTATGATTTTTGATACAACTAATATTTAAAATCAAAATAATTCAATAATTGATATTGAAAAAATGTTTTAAATCCTTCCACAACTAAATAAATAAATAGTCCTATCAAATAATAATTTACAAAAGAAATTAAATTTTCTGATACAATCGACGGTAAATTTTTGCACCTTCCAATTCTACATGTATCTTGTTGTCAATATGTATTCCTATTGGATTATATTATAGCCAACCATCTTCATCACATGAAAAACTGTCATCAATAGCATCAATATGCTTCAACACATCAATTCGCAGGTCAAATTGATCTCTCATATCCTTTGCTACTTGTAGCATGTCCGATTGCAGTACAACATGAATGCAAGTGAAAGTTTTCCCCTTTTAATAAGAAGCAAGTCTCCTCTCTGGATTAAACATTAGATAGCTCATTCCCAGACAGGTCGAAGATGCTAACAAGCTCATACTCAATCTCCTAAAAGGGTCAAAGGTGTTATGGGAAAATAGGCAGAATTACTTTCCTCAGTATTATGGCACTTAGGATAACCCCATCAAGAGCCACAGGGCACACACCCCCTTCTCACTCTCGTATGACACTAAGGCCATACTTCCAATAGAACTCGAATTGTCGAGCCAAATGGTACTAGCCACAACTCATAACCTGGGCATAGATTCCAATGAGTGGGAAGCATCCAATCAAGAAGGTCTGCAAATAGCTGCTGACTTATTAGAAGAACTCAGAGCGTGAATTACACTTCGACATGAAGAAATAAAGTTAAGAATTGCAAGATACTACAACTGGCACATGAAGGAGAAGACCTTCCAACTTGGAGACCTAGTACTTAAAAAAGTAGACACAACTGCTCATCACTCTAAATCACTCTACAGTAAAAAAATTAGCGAGTACTTGGGAAGGCTCCTACATCATAAAAGACGGGCTGGCCCAAGAGCCTATCAACTGTAGACCCCAAACGAAATAGAAATACTTGGGACTTGGAGTGCAAACTATCTCAAGTTATTTTATCCATTAAGGAGGCACCTGTCTTCACCCAATATATATTTTTATCTATCCTTTTATGAAGAACTAATTTTCTTTACTCTTAAGAAAAAAAACTTATATAAAACGTCCACTCATGACAATGTCATGGTTCAAAAAAGAAGGAAAAGAGTTTTCATAGCTAAATGCAAAATGTTTAAATAGTTTTTTCTGTGCATTGAATTCAGAAGACTATATGTGTGTTTTTACTTGCATATCTAGAAAAAAAAGTCTAGGATAGGGTTTGCATAACTTATGAAGGGACTAACGAGGTTATATAATCTAGATTGAATATTTTATTACATGACTATGAACTATTTCACATGAAACCAAATGAGTCAATTTTTGATATGTATATATATTTTACTTAGATTGTTACCTCATTGCATGCTTTAGGTAAATAACTAATTAATTCAAAAAAGGTTAATAAAATTCTACATTGTTTACCTACTATTTATGATGCAAAGATAATTGTCATAATATAATCGAAAGATATGAATGTATATTCTATTGACAATCTGCTTGGATCACTAATTGCTTACGAGTAAGGAGTCAATTAAAAATAGATTGATGCAGGTGACAAGCAAAAAGAGAAGAGTATTTTTTAAAAGTGGATGATTAAGAGAGTGATCATTAAGTGCTTGAGGATGAAGATGATATTGCACTCTTGACTAGACAGTTCAAAAGTTTCTTTAGAAGAAAGCGATGGAGACTTCAACATTGGAATAAAGGTAAGTTCAATAAAAGTACAAATGTTTCTAATAAAGCCATTTAATTTGAATGTAGGAAGCCTCGACATATAAAAGTAGATTTTCCAAATCTCAAAGATAATCCTAATAAAGATAAAGTCGAGAAGAAAACTAATGTTAGGAAGGGCAAAAGAAAAATGCAAAGGGCTTTCTGGGCTGACTCAGCTTCAGACTCCTGAGAAACAAAAGCAGAAGATGAAGTCTCAAACTTGTGTTCAATAGTAGACAAACTTGGAGATCGATCTTCAAGTACTTTTTAATGAAGCCATAATTTTAAAAAATTTGGAGATTGATCTTAAGAAATATAAAATAGATAAAGTTAAACAAATAAGTACATCAATAAGCTCCTCAATGTCGTTAGATAATGAATCTAACGTAAATATATTGATAAAAAATTTTAGAGGAATAGTTGATTATTACTTTTCTTAATTGCTAGCAGACTGTATATCATGTTTATTGTTTGTCTTTATGCTAGATTTTAAGCTGATCCAAAGGAATCTCATTTAACTGTTGTTAAAAGAATTCTGAGATATTTTTTGAGAACTCAAAACTTAGGGATATGGTATCCAAGGCATAACTCTTCTTTTGAAATAATTTGATATTATGATTCAGATTTTACAGGATATAGGGTTGATTAGAAAAGTATTTCTGGAACTTATCAATTTATTAGAAACTCTTTAGTTTCCTGTTCTAGTAGAAAATAGAATTCAGTAGCCCTTTCACTACTGAAGCAGAATGCATTGTCTTAGGTAGTTGTGTGGCACATGTTCTTTGGTTAAAAAAATAACTTATTGATTTAGGATTTTTGTTTTGGCACTATTTTAATTTTTTATGATAATACAAGTGTCATATGCATGTCAAAGAATCTTATTTAACATTTTAAAATCAATCATATAGATATAAGCATCATTTCATTAAAGATCATATGACTAAAGGAGAAGTTGAGTTACATCATGTAGCTATCTTGAAGACATTTCCATAAAATCATTTGGTTTAGAAATGTTTAGCACCTTAAGAACCAGATTATGTGTGATTAATATTCATGCTTGAGAATTGAAATTCAGTAAATTCCATTTGTGATGTATCTTATTGTTGGTGTTTATGTTTTGTTGTTATTTGTAATTAGTTTTTCTTTGTTGGTAGATTTTTGTTTTTCTTTGGTATTATTGTTGTTGTTTTTTTTGTCTTATGAATTTTGTTATAACTTATTTTTGAAAAAGAGGCAAGATTATCGTGTGCAAATCTAAAAATTTATTTTTAAGTCATACCGTACGAACCACTTTTGTACTATATGATATCACAAGATTTTACATGATAATTTTTCTAAGTTTGTAATATGAAAATGTGTTTTTTTAAATAAATCGAACTGTAGGAACATGTCAACGTATTGTATGAATACTTCGCTTTATGATTGTACGCATAGGGAGGAAATTGGAGTGCAGTTATTTTTTAATATCATCCTGGACGAACACCTATTCGTTTGTACGATCCTATTGTCATTCTGTATGTAGATGAACCTAATTGCCAGAATACGATCATTATTATTTGATCATCTCGGACGAACACGTGTTCGTCTGTACGATCATTTTGGTCAGAGATCTCGCCGGTGGCGGCCTTGACTGGTGGTGTTCGACTTGGAAAATGTAGAAGAGGATGGTGGGAGCTCTCAAACCAAGAATCTTGGGTCAAGGAGGCTTGGGGAGAGAGCAAGAGCAAAAGTCCCTAAACTAACCCTAATTCCTCCTATTTAAATGTCTAAGCCATAGATGAACGACCTAGATTGAATCTAGGATGCATTAGGAGGGAAATTGAATAGGTTTGGCCGTTGTTTTAAATTTGAGAAGATTAGGAATGATTTAAAGGCATTACATGGCATAAATTTGATTTAAATAGGTCAATTTTGACCTAATAAGACTTACGTTGACCATGTCAAAGTTTGACTTGGTCAACCTGATCAATTAGGTTGAAAATGGTAAATGGTTGAGCCAAAGATAGGTTTGAATGGACTTGAATTTGATTTGGACTCAAAAGGGGCTAATGGGTCAAGCTGGGTTAACTTGGTCAACCAGGTTGACCCAGGGCCTGGGCTCAACAGATTTGGTTTGACCCTAGAAATTGATTGGGAGAGGCGTTGGGACCTAGCTTGGTCAGTTGGACCAAGTTAACTCTCTAGACCCAGGGTTTGGCAATTTTAAGATCTACATGGGGGGGGGGGGGGGGGGGGGGGGGGGGGTTGAACCAACATAAGAATTACCTTTTATCATAGAGATGATCTTTGAGGGAATTTCAAGCATAAATTGATCAATTCTGAAGGATGCCACCCGATATTTTCAAACATTGGGACTGCTCTTTATGAAGTACCATGTCATATGAGTATCAAATTTAACATCAACAAAAAACACTTCAAATTAAAAAAAAAAATCTTGAATTAAGAAACTCTCCAAATTCAAAATAAAATCAAATTGGATTCAAAACCCTTCAAATTCAAATAAATCAAAAGTAAAAATCAAATTCAAAAAATTTATAAAATTGAAAATCAAAATAAAAAACTTTTGAAATTAAAAATAAAGAATCAAATTCTTGAATTAAAAAACTTTTCAAATTCAAAATCAAATTAAATTAAAAAATCCTCCAAATCCAAGTCTTAAATCTTAAGAATTACTCCAGCCTTTTTTTCCTTAAGGTTAGGTGCTTCTTATCCTTAGGATTAAACCCACTAGTGATGGAGTACACCCATTGTGGCACCATCCTAATTTCAAAATTTAGTTTTGATCCTCTATATGGAGCAAGCTTCCTCCCAACATGATCATCCACTAGTGATGGAGTACACCCTATGTGGCACAATCATAGTTTCAAAATCCAATTTTGATCCGATGTGTGGAGCAAGCTTCCTCCCCACATAATGATCCATTAGTGATAGAGTATGCTCGTTGTAGTGTCATCCTAATTTCAAAATCCATATTTGATCTTTTATGTAGAGTAAGTTTCCTCTCTATAAGATCATTCACTAGTGATGAAGAATGCCCTCCGTGGCACCATCCTAGTTTTCTTATCTAAGAATAAATTCCTCATTTTAGTTTAAATTTTTTAATGATGGAGTAAACCCTCTATGACACCATCCTAATTTTAAACTTCAAACTCGATCCTCTATGGGAAGCAATGCTTCCTTCCCACACGATCATCTAGTATTCTCTTCCTTAAGGTTAGATACTTTCGTTCCTTAGGATTAGACATTTTAGTGATGGAGCACGCCCCCTGTGACACCATCCAAAATTTTAAATCCCAGGCTTGATTTTATGTGGAGCAAGCTTCCTCCTCATTTGATCATTTACTAGTGGTGGAACACGCCCTTCATGACTCCATCCTAGTTTTTAAATTCTATATCTGATCTTCTATGGGAAGTAATACTTTCTTACCACAAAATCTTCTAGCTTTCTTTTCCTTAAGTTTTTTTTCCTCAAGGTTAGATGTGAGTCATCGTGCTTTTTCTTTAGGATTAGATTTACTAGTGATGGAGTACACCCCCTATAGTAAGACCCTAGTTTTGAAATCTAGATTTGGTTTTTTATATGTAGCAAGTTTCCTCTCCACAAGATTATTTATTAGCGATAGAGCACACCCTCTATAGCACCATGCTAATTTCAAAATCAAACTCTAATCCTCTATGGGAATCAATGCTTCCTTCCACATGATCTTCCATTTTCCTTGTCCTTAAGGTTAGATGTGGGTCATCGAGCTTTCTTGCCTTAGAATTAAATGATCTAGTGATGGAGCGCACCCTTTGTAGAATCATACTAATTTCAAACCCATACTCAATCCTCGGTAGTTAAGAGTTCTTCCTTCCGATATGTTCACTCAATCTCCTTATCTTTATGGTTAATCCATTTCCTTCCTTAGAATTAGATCAATAGTGGTGGAGAATGTCCTTAGTGGCACCATCCTAATTTCAATTTCAATTTCAAATCCTAAAATCAAGCTCTCTTTTACTTTGTGTTTAGGTCCTTTTCCTTCCCTTAGGATCAGATCTACTAGTGGTAGAGTACACCTTTCCTGACATTACCCTAGAATTAATTCAAATTTGATTCTTTAAAGTTAAATATATACCCTTTCTTAGAATTATGATTTCAAACTTGACCTTTCAATTCAGTCGACACCAATATGTGTAGTAGAACTTTATTTTACAATACATATTAGGGGTTCATTTGTTAACCTCATTTTTATACGAGGTCACTAAGGCCAATCTAGATCTCATATCAATTTAGAACCTAGGATCTATCCAGACCCAAAATCTATCTAGACCCTAGATCTATTTAGACCCTAGGATCAATTTAGATCTTGGATTATTCCAAATTAAAATAAAACCCAAACTTTAAACTTATCCATATCGTAATTCTAGTTTAAACCTTGATCCAACCTCCAATCTAGCTTCAATCATATCCAATTACTTATGATAATACAAATGATCACAAATGATTTAGATAATTCAATTTCAATTATTTAAACCCAAATCCATATCAAATCCAAAAATTCAAACTAGAATCCAAGGTTCAACGGCCTTGTCTAGAAAGCCTTTTCTTAGTGAATTTTCAAACATTTCAAACCCTAGTCAAATGACCCCCAATTTATGATATATTATTTGCATATTAATTAGGCATGTCCCTAGGAGCTACCCTTCAAATTTAAGCTCAATCTGAGGCCTCTAACCCCAGAATCTGGATTAAAATCCAAATGTTATAATATCTTCAAATATTTATAGCCTATGTCTCTGGACTTATTATCTAATGGAATTTGACCTTAGACCCTTTTCCAAGCTCAAAACCCCATTTTGATAAGAGAGAGAGAGAGAGAGAGAGAGAGAGAGAGAGAGAGAGAGAGAGAGAGAGAGAGAGATAGAGAGAGAGAGAGAGAGAGAGAGAGAGAGAGAGAGGATATGATATAATAGCTTTCAATCTAGCCATCAAAAGCTTTTGGTGTCTTCTAGGAAGTCGAAGAGGATATCTCCATATTTTTAACAAGCTTAAGAAATAAAAAAATATTATGATTGGATTATAAGTTATTCCCATTTTTAGTTAAATTTTATATTTTATAATTTATCTCAATCTATAATGCATAGAGCAAAAAAACTCTAGGTATTAGAAGATTAGGATATCAATAGCTTATGTTTCAATTTTCATGAAAATTTAGTGATTGGATTGTAAGTTATGGGCATTTTAAATTTCTAGTTCATTTTGAACTAGATTGGCCCTGGATCAATTAGAGTTGTCTGATCATGTATCATGCGTGATCATACAGCTCAGATGTTACAACTAAGGAATCCATGTTGAGAATATATTTTTGATGATAAAAAAATATTATTATTCTGATTAATTTTATCATTTCTCCTGAGTATGTATTGGACATTTTCTGTTTATTATTTGTGAGTACTAACATTTCATAAAAATCATACTCCAGACTAATAAAGACTTCAGGATAGAATAGATTAGGATTTCATGTAATGAAGTTTATAAATTTTTATTTTTCTTGAATCTGAGAAAGTGTGATTGTAATTGGGTAACTGTGCACTCATACACTAAGGGAAAGAGAGTCAAAACTTAAAATTTTAAGACTAATTATACTGGATGATTTGTTACTTTTTTTTCTCCAAAAAGAAGTTAATCAAATCATGTCTTATGTTTTTGCACTGTTTGTACTGTATGATGTTAGTTCATACAGACAACTCATAGAGTATGTAATGGGTGAGTAATAGTTCATCCCAAATGAACTAAATGTTTTGTGTTGTTTGTACTATACGATGTAAGTTCATACAGATGACTAACATAGTACAAAATTAGACAGTTTGTCCCAAATGAACTGATTTGTTTTTATACTATTTGTACTATACGAAGTCAATTCATACAAACCACTGATAGAGTACGAAATGAGATCATCCCTGCTCATACCAAATGAAGTATAATTGATGTTAATTATTCGTATTATACGATGTCAGTTCATACAAATGACTGATCTTATACAAAATAAGGTTTGAACAGGATTATACCAGATGAATATATTCAATTTTGAACTATTTGTAAAGTACGATGTCAGTTAGTACAAATGACTAATAGAGTACGAAATAAGGTTCGTACATGGATTTTTGAACTGTTCGTACATACGATCCTTAATCGTATTGCTCGATCCTATGTCAGTTGACTTATAATTTTTAGTTTTTCGGACAGTTTTTTTGTTTTTCATATATAAGAGTCCTAAAATCTGACCCTCTATACCTTTGCTACGATTTTCTCTTGAGTGTGGCCATTGAGTGTGAGTGTTTGGGAGAGATTGTGAGAGTGAAGTGTGACATATCAAGTGACGGGGAGTAATAAGGGTTTCACAAGATTGCCCAAAGTGATGATATCTTTTTCTTCTTCAAATTTTTGCCCATCTCCTTTGGAGGTTTTTGAGAGAAGATCTTCAATATTGTGTCGTGGTACACTACCGTCATTAGGAGTGTGATAAAAGATGTTGGTACTCTGATGTCACTAGAAGGGTGAAAATTGATAAAGGTTCTCTACCGTCATCAGGAAGGTGAGAAAGAACATTAGTACTCTGCCTTCATTAGGAGGATAAAAAAGGTTGAAGGTTCTCTGCCATCACTAGGAGGGTGAGAAAAGACGTCGGTACTATACCGCACCGGGGTTAGTGGAATAGAGTTTGTAAAGGCTTCTCCATTTTATTATGGGGGAAAAAAGGAAAGCCACTTTGGTTTAATACATTACCTGAAGGAGTCTCTACGGAGTGGACATAAGTTTAATTTGGATGAAATCACTATAAATTTGTTATCCTTCTATTTACTTTACTTTTTAGTATTTTTATTTTTCTACGCTTCAAAATTTTATGAATGAAATATTTATTGTGATAATTAGTTTACTACACAACTTTATATTTTAGGATAATTCATTAAAATTTTTAAAAACAAATTTTGAAAATCTAAGAAATTTTTAAAATTACCAATTCACCTCCCCTCTTAGTTATCTTTGAGACAGTTTAATAAGGTCTAATAACGAACTCGAACTTTCAAGTGGTATTAGAGCCTATTTCATAAATTAAAATTTGGACTACTTTTTAAAAATGATCATGGCTACTTTTGAAAACTATAACACTCTTGAAAGATACTCTATCACTAGACCACCTTTATTTAATAACATCACTTTCAATTTTTGAAAAACTAGCATGTCTATTTTTCTGCAATCACTTGACTATCGAATATGGACTCAACCCAACTAAACTCTGATAAAATTCTCTTATATATTTGAGGTAAGAATAAATCTCGTGTTGCAATCTAAGAACTTAACCCTGTATTTTGATGATTACAAATTTTATTGAATGTTTATTTATTTTCTCCTTCTTTAAGCATTACATATATTTTTTTGTGCACTATTAATATTTTAGGTTCAACATATAAAAAGCACTGCCAAAGAATCATAACTCAAAAAAGGGTGTGAGTAAATTTATCTCAAATAGTATATAATTTTTTTCTTGAGTCAATTTTTGTAATAGGTGTATGTTCGTTTCGCAACCATTTACACACACAAATAAGGGGGAGTGAAATAAAATATTTTAATTTTTTGAAGATCATATTGGATGAAAAATAAATTTAAATAATGTTATATTTTATGTATTAATTTATTAGTAAAAACATTTATTTTTGTTATGTTTGTGCAAAAAAATATAGGAAATGTAAAAAAAAAAACTTTAAGTATGGTACAACGTCGTGGTATTAAACACAATACCAACACAGATCTATCATTGACATCGGTGGAGCACCCAAATAAGGAAATGGCAGCACCCAATATCTATTTGATAGCACCATAGTGTCAAAGGTATTAACATTGTAAAGCCCAGCTAATTATCACAGTGATGTAGCATTATAGGAGTCAACACCACAAAGCTTAGTTTGTATGGCACCGCGGTGCCAAATTCTAGCACTGCTAAGTCAAGGGAGTGCCATGTGGATGTCGTAGCGCTAAACTGTCAATAACACCACAGTGCCATAATTCTAACCATTTAGGCCATGATCTGCCAGTAAAGTGATGTGTCAATTCATTAAACAACAAGTCCATGTTAGTAAGCGTCATTGTAGAGGAAACCCTTAGCGCTGTAGAAATAGTTCATTTTATGATGGCTGCGGTACAAGTCTCGAGCACTAGAATATATGATATATATATATATAATATATAATATATATATAATATATATATATATATATATATATATATAATATATATATATATATATATATATATATATATATATAATCTACTTGTAATGTTAGTAAAGGAGTTCAATCACTTATTTAGTTTCATTCTTTATTGTTCTTATCAATTTTTTCCTTATGAGTGACAAATAAGAGAATTCAGAGAAGTACTAGATGCATTCTATTAGAGTATTTAATTTGTGTTTGAGGAAGCAATTTTGTAAGTCATAGGAGGAGTGTATAGGAGATTTTTGAACTCATCCAGTGATATCTTTTCTTTTATACCTTTTTTCTTTTGCTTAATTAATGAAAATGAATTTGCTTCACTTGTTCTTCATATTTGACCAAACTCTCTAATTTTGAATTGATGGTTTAAATGAAATATGGAGTACTAATACATTCTCTTCATTAATAATTTCATGATATTTTCAATATTACAGTTTTTCATTTAATGCATATAGTGAAAGTATGTGTGTTGACCTTATTATTCGAGATCAATTCCCCCAGAATAAACTCTAGCAACTAAGTCTTTGTGGCCTAATATAGATGTCTTTCCTTGAGGATATCCCTTAGGAGGATACCCAATGCTGAAGCACAGACTCGACCTCCTAATTTGACCTAAATTAGTTCGCATCAACTCAATGGGATAAATTTAATCAGTTGAAAATTTATTCCTTCTTTTAAATTAAAATGATTGCAAAATAAATTTTTTTTAAAAATTAAATTTATTCTAAATTAACCTTTAAAAATTCTTAAAATTTAAATTAAGATCAAATTCAATCTTTGCCATTGAATCCCTTTCAAAATCATCCTTTAATCAAAGCCTTTAATTTTAAAATAAAGAGGCATAAAATTGTAATTTTGCATATATTGAAAGCATTAAAATAAAGGAGGCTGTTAGACCGGTTGAACCGAACCGCACGCCCACTTTTCTCCTTGGATTCGCAAAAACCAAGTCCACGTCTCCCTCCCTATTCGCGAAACCGTCCGCCTGCTCTCTGGGTAATTCGCGAAATCCCCTACCAGTTCGCAAGAGGGCCGCACACCTCCTCTCAGCCATTCGCGAGCCCTAGGTCCGACCCTCTCTGCCGTTAGCAAGCCCAAGCCGAAGACCACCATCTGACCGGTCCTTGCCTTAGCCACCGCCGGCCCTAGCCTCATCTGTGCCTCCTTCCTGCTGCGATTTGCTTGGCCAATAACAATAGAAAGTGGTTGCAAGTGTTGTTGTACATGGATCTTGATAAGATCGGCAAGTTATCCTTTCTCTTCTTGAAGCATGGAACTTCAAGTATTTCTTTCTTATTTTAGATTTGGTAAATGTGGTTGATGCATTCTTGCTATGATTTTAAAATTCGAAATGTTATATGAAGATTTTTTTTTTAAAGCTTTTCTTGGCATCAAGATGAGTTTGTGTGTAGGAAGAAAATGCTGAGATTATCTTTCCAATTTTTTTTTTTTTCAGTTCTAAATGAAATAGAAAGTTCCTGTTGAAACTATATTTCACCTTAAGGCTTTAGGAGTTTAAAATGCAGTATTCTTTAAAAGATGGTTTTCTTGCCTCTTATGCTATGTTTTGGTACAGGAAGCAAGAGATATAATCATTAGAAATTTTCCCAAATTAGATTGATGTTTCACATTCAGATATTACCGAATATATATATATATATTATATATGTACATATATAATATATATAATATATATATATGTACATATATATATATATATATATATATAGTAATATATATAATAGATATGTACTATGTATTCTTTCTTACAAAATTTTGTGTCAAGAAGTGATTGATTGCCATTTCATTCCTAAAGCCAAGTCAGAAACCATTATAGTTTCTTTTTTCTCTCTGAATTGGAATGCGTAATGGGCCTTTTTAGGTTATCTTTGGAGGAAAAGAACATGATTATCCTTTTCTAAATTTTGAAAGAACGTATAATTTGTTGATTATTCTCTTCTGAAGTAACGGAGAGGTATTAGATGGTTGCAAGATTTGCTTCTTGTATTTTTACTATTTTTTTTTTTAATATTAGATATACACATACATGTCTGATCGCTTACAAGTAACAGTTTCATGTTTTGTGATGTTGATTCCATACTTTCATAGAAAATACATTCGCATTATTTGCAATGGTGGATTCAGTCAAAGCTTCTCATGATAGATTTTATCTTTTTATGTTTAAGTATTGACTTGTTTCTTGTGATATATCTATGAACTTATTTTGTTCCTCCAAAATTTGATTGTGGTTGCATTTTGCTTTATTAGACGGCTGCACTTCTTTATTTCTTTTCTTTGAATGATTGCATTAATTCCTTTTGTTTTTGAGCAAAAAAGAATGGAAGTTTTCTTGATATTATCTTCGTAAGTAATTGCTCGCATGATCTTTAACTTGTTTCACATATTATTCATTCAATAATATTAGCGAAGTGCCATTGTGTTTTTACTTGCTCTCACTAGTGATATAACACATGATATGGTGAATTGTATTCGTGAATAAAGTTATGGTTTACTGAGATCCTTGGAAAGAATGAATTTGCAGCAAGTCATCTTTCTTTTCCTAATTTCATTTAGCTATGAGTGTTGAGATAGAAAGTGCAAGATGCATGTGTATATTTAATGATTGGTGGAAATTGATATACATACTCATGCTTCATCTTATACATGGATGTTTTCTTCTTATGGTTTGGGAAAGAAAAAGTGGTTTTGGTAAAGAGTGAATTTTGAAAAGTGAAAGTAAAGCGTATGTGAGAGATTTTGAAAAATAAAATGTGTTATCTTAAGGTAAAGAAGATTTGGGATGAGGTGGAAAATTTTGGAAATGAAATGTGATGTGAAAGTAGAAATGCATGATTTTGTGGGAAGTGTGTGTGTTGAAAGGTATTGCTTGAGAAAGATAAAATGTGAGTTAGGGTTTTGGAAGTTAAGGTGTTTCATAAGTTGTTTTTGTTTTTTTTTGTTTTAAGGTAAATTGTATGTTTCTTTGAAAAGTGACACATCTATGTTTTTTTAAAAAATGAATTATGTATACTTTGAAAAGTGAAATATATATATATATATATAAGTTGGAAAGTGAGAGTGAAATATTTGATAATTGAAAGTGGAGTGTGTGGGTGTTGGAGAGTGAATGGTTTGGGTGATCTTTGGAAAGTAAAATTTAAAGAAAAGAAAAAGCTCTCTTTCTCTCTATCTCTCTCTCCCCTTTTCTTCTTCCTCTTTCTTATGCCTAGAGGTGAATGTTGGAAAATTACGAAGTATGCTTTCATAAGTAAAAAAGCTCAAAAGACAACCACACCGGTGCATGTCCAACCTGAAAAAAGATATGTTTTAATTTAAGTAGTATTTTTTAATTATTTTCTTTTTTTATTATTAAACATGCTTTTAATCTTTGCTTTATTGTTTTTATTTGCATGAACTGCAAGGAATGATACTGATCAAGTGAACTAAAGGGAAATAGGACAGAGGCGTCAATTGCCTCCATCCAACCTGGTGGAGGTGCTACGGGCGGAAATACTAGACGTTAGCTTCGGTACACTGTAAGTTTCTAGAACTTAGATAAACCTTAAGGCTCAAAATCCTTGATGTGATTTTACGAATTTCCAACCTTAAAGTCCTGTAGAAATCCTAGGTTTGTTTATTATGTATTTTAGATTTAAAATTACTTGCAAATTAGTTTTATTCTATTATTTAGATTTTCCTCTGATATTAATTTTTTTATTATTATTTAGAACCCAAAACCCATTTATACGTGCGTGTATATTCAAAGGGTTAGTAACAATATTTTTTATTCCATATAATATTAGTAACACTTAAGGACAAAAATTAAGGACAGGTCTCAGAGAACATAGATTTATGATGCATGCATCTTTTGAGAAAGAAAACACTAAACATAAAAAACTTAGGGCGGGTTTGGGAGGATGTTTTCACTGCTTTACTTTACGTTTGGGGTACCGAGTTCCTGCTCCGTTTTAAAAATTTTTGTGTCCGCCGTTACTTTTTGCGTCCTCCCGCGTTCCCCTGCTTTCCGTGGTTCAGATGTGATAAAAATACATAAATGACCTCGCCGCGAAAAGTTTCGTCGTCTTCATCTCGCAAAGTTCTGCAATCTACGATTCTCCCCTTCAGTGAAACCTCTACCACCTTCTTCTCATCTCCACCATCCGATCATGAAGTTGTCAGTGTCATGTGGAATGCGAAAAATCTCTGTAGTACAGTCGAGCTCGCGGACGATGCAGAAGAGACATGTTGGATGTTTATGCTTAGGGTTTGGAGATTTGGAGGGGGAGTGGGATTTGAAATCAGAAGGTCGACCATATCTCGCCTGTTAGAAGATGACAAAGCAATTGAAAATGGCGTCTTTTTTGGATCTCCGACAGTCGTGTAGAAATGAGGTCCTGTTTTCGGATATCCAGCTGCCGACGGGAAAGATAAATCCACTTCGGTGAGTTAGATCTAACACCGATCTTATTAGATCAATGCCGCTGACTACTTGTGGTGCTAGATCGTCTAAGCTAGAAAAGCTGGCTGAGGTGAATGAAGCCTATATGGTCGCCGATGAGTGGAATCGAGTAAAGGAGACGTGAGCCCTCCTCTCATCTCCGCATCTTCTTCTCTGTTCTCGAAGCAGGGAAGCCTTGGCATCTCAGAGGAATGGCCTTTACCCATCAAGCAGATTGCTCGACACTAGGAATTTTGTTTCCAGAGGTAATCACAGTCACTTGACGCAGCCTCTTACATATTTGTGTATAATCTTTTGTATGGTTAATACAGTTCAATTTATTTCCAAAGAAATGTCTCAAGGGTAATAAAAAGGTTCTCATAACATTCAATTTTATTTAAGATTATTTTTAAAATATGATAGTACACTGTTCAAAAACTTATAAATTATTTGGTAAAATTAGATATGATTTTTTTTATTAGAAGAAATATCAATTTATTAAACAACTTTTTTAGACATATACTATGTTGCTCTCGTGTCTAATTATATGTTCCATAGATGACGTTAAATACAACTCTATATTTTTATTTGATTTTTTAACAATACATTTGAATGGTTGAAATTAAACGCATAATCAACAAATTTGTTTGTTTTGAATTTTAAACACGAAACATATAATTTGTAATAAAAATAAACCTTATATAATTTTATCTTTTTTTAATTTAAAATTGAGTTCAAAATTTTGATATGCTATAGCTATGATACACCTAACTTTTGCTCTTTAAGCACTATGCTGATAAAATTTTTCAAGAAAGATCAATCCAAACATATTTTTTATTATTACAAAAAAAAGTTTTTATATATAATAATAATTGAGAATCTAAAAAACCATAACAAATTAATTTGAAATATGATAGAAAAAGTTAAGTTAAAAATTTATAGTATTTTGATATATAAACTTATAAAAGATTTGATAAAATTATTTAATTTTAATTCAATAATGTTAGTTGATTGTTATATTTATCTCAATATATAAAAGGGTATCAAAGTAATTTGTTGTTATACAGCAGTAGCATAGCAATTTGGCAGTAATACTACCCAAATAAAATTTATTAATTTCTATACAGCAATTTTAGCACGCAGTTTTTTGTACAACAATTTTACAACCTACTTTACTGACAGCTGCAGCCGTCCCAAACGAAGCCTTAGTGACACATCACTTTAGGATTAGTGAATACATTTAACCTAAATTTAATCAATCCTAAATAATAATCAAACAATTATTAAAATTCACTTTAAAAATAGAAAAGTGGAGGGTTGCGTTAAGTAGTCGACAGCCAGCGTAAAATTTGTTGAACAATAATGACATGAATCCTTTAAGAAATTGTGTTAATGTTAGGGCGTCCCCTGGAAGCGACGCGCTGTATGGCCTGAATACAGTGACAAGTGTGCAAGGGCCTTTGTACCGGCGCCCGGGTGCAGTGTTAAATAGGCAAGGGTTCCCACATCAAGGACGAATGTGGGAAAAGAAGCTAGTCCATGAAACTAAAATTAGGATAGGAACTTGGAATATAGGTTCTCTTACAGGAAAATTAATGGAATTAATAGATATTATGATTCATAGGAAGTTAAATATTTTGTGCATTTAGGAAACTAAATGGGTTGGAGAGAAGGTAAGGAAATTAATAGTTTAGGATTTAAACTTTGGTATTCGGGTAAGAGTCGTACTAGAAATGGTGTAGGTGTTATTATAGATAAGAGTTTAAAGGATAATGTTATAAAAATTAATAGAATTGGAGATAGAATTATAGCTTTAAAGATTGTTATTGATGATAGAATTGTTAATATTATAAGTGCTTATGCACCTCAAGTAGGTTTGGATATGAGTTCTAAATTAAATTTTTGAAATGACTTAGAAGAATTAATACAAAAGATACCTCTTGAAGAAAGAGTTTTTATTGGAGGAGATTTAAATGGACATGTTGGTAGAGAGGTAGATGATTTTAAAAGCATTCATGGTGGTCATGGATTTGGAACGACGAATGAAGGTGGCAAGACCATATTGGATTTTTGTTTAGCTTATGATTTTTCAATTGCTAATACTTTATTTAAGAAAAGGAATGAGCATCTCATCACTTATAAAAGTGGATATAGTACAACCCAGATTGACTATTTTCTTATTAGAAAATTAAATCGTTTAGATTGCAAAGATTGTAAAGTTATTCCAAGTGAAAATTTATGTATCCAACATCGATTATTAGTTTTGGACTTTAAGATAAAGGGGTATAAAATAAAAAACAAGGTAAAACGATTTTCTAGGATTAAATGGGGGCATTTAAAGAATATTAACAAAAATATTTTTGAGAATAAGATTTTAGATCTTAAGATTTTGTCTGTGCATGAAAATGCTAATGCTATGTGGGAAAAAGTGGCTAGTGATATTAAGAATATTGCAAAAGATGTTCTTGGGGTATCAAAGGGAAAAGCTCTTAATAGTAAAAATAGTTGGTCGTGGAATCCAAATGTGCAAGAAAAGATTAAATATAAGAAGTTTTGTTTTAAAAATTGGTTTAATTTTAAAAATCATGATAATTGAGAAATTTATAAAGTAGCTCGTACGGATGCTAAGAAAGCAATTTGCGATGCAAAGACATTAATTTTTAGTGATTTATATAATAGATTAGATACTAAATAGGGAGAAAGATATATATATATATATATATATATATATATATATAAATTAGCCAAACAAAGAGATAGGAGTAGTAAGGATTTAGTTCAAGTGAAGTGAAGATGATATTCAACAAAGGTGGATGAGATATTTTGCTAAACTTTTTAATGAAGATTGTGAAAATAAGATTGACTATAGTGATCTTAACACCCTAAATGAAAATAAAGATTTCTGTTTTTATCGGCGTATTAGTAAAACTGAAGTTAGAGAGGCTTTAAAGAAAATGAAGGGTGGAAAAGCTGTTGGACCTGATGATATTCCAATAGAGGTGTGGAAATGCTTAGGAGATGAAGGAATTTCATGGCTTACAAAACTTTTTAATACTATTCTGAAGACTACAAAAAATGTCAGATGAGTGGAGAATGAGTGTGTTAATTTTTATTTTTAAGAATAAAGGTGATGCACAAGATTGTGCGAATTATAGAGGTATTAAGTTAATGTGTCATACTTTAAAACTATGGGAGCGAGTTATGGAGCATAGGCTGCGGCGTGATACTGACGTTTCTCAAAATCAATTTGGATTCATGCCGGGTAGGTCGACTATGGAAGCCATACATTTATTAAGAGGTTTGATAGAGAAATATAGAGAAAATAAGGAGGATCTACATATGATATTTATTGATTTAGAAAAAGCATATGATAAAGTTCCAAGAGAAGTGCTATGGAGAGTTCTTGAAAAGAAAGGAGTCAATAATGCTTATATTCAAATCATTAAAGATATGTATGCAGGAGCTATTACTTGTGTTCAAGCACAAGGTGGATTGACCAAGTATTTTCCTATTTCGGTTGGGTTACATCAAGGATCAGCCTTAAGCCCATATCTTTTTGCTTTAATCATGGATGTTCTCACTAGACATTTGCAAGAGGATGTACCTTTGTGTATGGTTTTTGCTGATGATATTCTTCTTGTTGATAAGACTAGAGAGGGAGTTGAAGGTAAACTTGAATTATGGGGGTCAACCTTAGAGTCTAAAGGTTTTCGCTTGAGTAGATCTAAAATGGAATATATGGAGTGTAATTTTAGTAGTAATAGACCTAGTGAGGGGATTGTGACTTTGGGCGACCAAGTCATTAATAAGAGTACACGTTTTAGATATCTTGGATATGTTGTTCAGAGTGATGGTGAAATAGATGTAGATATTATCAGCAGAATTCAAGTTGGATGGTTGAAGTGGAGGAATGCATCGGGCTTGTTATGTGATAGAAATGTACCCCTCAAACTTAAGGGAAAATTCTATAAGATGGTAGTGAGGCCTGCAATGCTTTATGGTGCCGAATGTTGGCCATTAAAAGAGAAGCATAATACTAAGTTAAGTGTGGCAGAGATGAGGATGCTCAGGTGGATGAGTGGCTTTACCCTTAGAGATAGGATGCAAAATGAGTATATACGTGAAAAGGTTGGAGTAGCTGCAGTAGAAGATAAGATTAGAGAGAGTCGCCTTAGATGGTTTGGTCACATAAAACGGCGGCCTTCTGATAACCCGGTTAGAAGAGTAGAGGTATTAGATTTGACTTAAGTTAAGAAAGGTAGGGGTAGTCCTAAAAAGACTTGGTTAGAAAATATTAGGAATGACCTTTCTTTATTAGATTTAAATGAGAATTTGACTTTTAATATGACACAATGGAGAAAAAGGATTCATGTAGCCGACCCCACGTAGTGGGATGAGGGCTTGATGTTGTTGTACTTTAAAAATAGAAATTACAATCATAAATAATAATTCAAACCAACTATAAGATAAATGAATGAATTAAGATTATTAAAATAATATGGGTAAATTAATTATTAAATTAAAATAAAAATCACTAGATAGTAATAATAATAAACTTATAATTAAAACAATCCTAAATAACAATAACATCAAAAATTTTAAATATAAAAGCTAAACATAAATATCAAAATAAAAATATAAAAAAATCATAATTGATTAAAAATAAAATAAAATATAAGACTAATAAAAAAGTATGCAAAAAAATTAAAAATATAAACCCTAAAAATAGTTTAAATAATAAATTGCAATTAATTAAATAATGCAAATGATAAAAAATAAATTTAAATGTCTAATAAATTATTAAAAATTAAATAAAATCTTTAAAAATTTAATAAAACATTAAGACTTTAATAAGTTATTAAAAATCAATAAGTCATTTAAAATCAACAAATAATTAGAAATTTAATAAAGCAGTTAAAACTTCAATAAATCAATTAAAACTTCAATAAATCATTAAATTCAAAATTTTAAAGACTTAAAACAGTTAACTAAGAAACCCTAAATAACCAATTTTATTAATCAATCTTAACAATTAAAATTAAACATAAAAATAAATTTCAAATTGTTAAAAACACTAAGATTTAAACTTGAACATATCATTCCCTTAGCCTTTTAACAAACTAAATCCAATTAATTTGAAAATTTCAACTAATAACAGATCTAGGATATATCCAAACTACACAGCTTATTGCACACACTTAGATTTATTTGTTAGGAGAACTGACTCTAGCTTTAAGTTAGGCCGGAATTTATTTTCTTGCTGCTTTCTCGTGGTTTTCACTGTATGTTGGTTATAATGATTGATGTGCTTGCTTATTTAATTATTTATACAATTTGAGAATTGATGTGTGAACGATAGATTACCCTTAGGTTAGGAACGATCTGGATGCTCACAAAATTTTATGCAGGTGGCCATGCTCATGCAAAGTTAAATCAAAGAGGGTAAATTAAAGATTTTAATTGACGAAATTTTCTGCAGGTGCAAAATGCTAAGCCCCCTTTAGAACAAAAAGAGCATGAGCAAGTGTGGCTGATAAAATTTAATTTAAATGTAAATATATAACTGTTTGTGATGATTTTATTATAAACTATTTAGGATAACACTGTAGGTGGTCTAATTTTTTTTTTAATATGTGAAATACATTATAACTGTGTTTGAAAAGGAGTTGTAATATGAAAATGACTTGAAAGTGGGATATTACATTCAACTTGGAATCCAAAGAGAAGAGAATATCCCTTAGAGGAATGTTCTCTTTTATTTGGAAAGCCAAGTTAGAATGATTTTAATATCCAAAGAGAAAAGAAAATACTCTTTCGGGGATGAGTTTCTTTTCATTTGTATATTCAGACCCAACAAATTTAAGGACCTCACAAAAGGAAAAAAGACTAAGGAGAAAAAACGAAGAAGTGAAGAAAAAAAGATATATCTCATTTCAAAATCACTTGCACTGGTCCTAGGATTAGAATTCGGGTTTTGTTGTCAGTGGTACCCGACCACCTTACTTTTCAGCAAATTCTGAGTTGTAAATAAAATGACACTTGTCATATGGAATTTGGACATTATATTTTGGGTAATTTAATTTGATTGTTTACATTATTTGCGCAGTAGAATTACATATTTGTTTAGGTTTTCTTGCATGATGTGTTTTGTTTTATCTTGGATACGATTAGAGTTTTTGTGATGGCATGAATAAAATTTTTATACTTGATACTCTAATAAAATTTTTAGGCTCGCATAGAAATTCTAACGATTTAATAAGCTCGGGACCGCCGAGAGTCAGCATATTTGCATATTATTACTTTCTCTTTCTTTTTAGGCACCTCTCTGTATGCCGGTTCTAACAGACCACCTGGCCTATTAGGATCCAGTTCTGTCAAGGGGATGTTGTGCAATCTCTAAGAAAAATGTATTTTCTAAGCCTGATTTTAAAATTGTTTCATAATCATTTTATGCATTCGAGTCAACATTGCATTAGATACAAATTAAAAGAGTCTAAAATTCTAGTTACATTTCACTCTCAAGCATCATTTCTATATATAAATTGGGCCAATTAGGATGTCTTAGATGTCGACCCCAAATTCTTTCGAACTTAAACAATGTCCTTACCCATTTTTCATAAATAGATCGAATATATTATTTTAAAGCGACTAGGTAGTTAGCTGGTTGTCCAATCCAGACGAGGGTAAGTTCATATTTGCATTTCATTTGATAGGGTTGAGTCACTATTTTATAGTAACCAATTTAGATTTAAGTTCTGAGGCAGATTTTCAAATCTTAAGTTCTGACCCTCCGGAAATATTATCCCAAATTTCTAATAAAAATACATACTCAAATATAAAAATCTTCTCATAAAATGTAAAGCCCAACATATGGTAGACTGAGATTGCCTCTGAGCTTATCAGAATCCGACACCTTCTATTTTTCCTTTTTTGACTCGCTAAAAACTGTTAAATGTTGAACTTTCTCCTTGAAAAATTTCTACTTCTTTTCTTGTTTTTTACTTTGTAATCAAATGGTATGAAATTGTTGCTTTAATTGATAGTTGTATTTGGAACATCCTTCCTAGGATGTAATTAATTATAGGGGTTTGCCTCAATAGGGATTTGAGAACTCTATATTAAAATAAATATTATTTTATTCCTATAAAATAAGGAAAAAAATTTTGGGAACACATATATATTTTAAAAATCTCATTTTTAATTTTAAATATACTTGTATAATATTATTATTATCTTTTTAGGTGATATAATTTTCTATTTGTTATATTCAACTTTAGAAATGATAAATTTTATAAAACTCATTCTTTCTTTTATATGTCTTGAAGAATGTTATATTCGTCTTTTTAGATGATATGATATTCTCCTTGTTATACCTATATAAAAGAATATATAAACTTTTCAAAAACTCTATTTCTATTTTTAAACATATTATATAGAATTTCATATTCATCTTTCGAGATGATATGTTATTTTTTAAATTGCATTTGATCAGAAATATCATTTCCTAAAACCATATTTTGATATTGAATCCATTGTAGAATATTGTGTCAGTCTGTCGAGACTATATTTTTTTTCAATGCAGTATTCTATTACAAAATAGGAGAAATCAAAATTTGCGTGGCGACATTATTTTTCCTCTTACAATGTGTAGTTAATATTAGTTGTAATGTGGGCCTATGAATAAGAAATCATGCGCAACTAAGTATGTTGGATTAGTATGATGCAAGCATAGGCACAATATTTGTCATGTATCAAATTTATAGAGATGAATTATTATGAGGGGGTGTTAATAGTACTTGTTTTACTTACTTTTTAAGATTTTGTATTGGGTAACAGACTATGTGAGCTTAGAGTGGCATTGAGGTTGGAAAGGATTTATTCTATCATTTGTCTCTTTAAGATTGACTGAGTGTTTGGTGACGCATATGCTCTGAATATATCAATATAAAAGAGAATAATTAAGAGACATTGTATTTACATTTCATCAATCCAAAATAATTTATCCAAATAGTATTTTATTTAATTATTTTTAATTTTAAATTAAGTGAATTAATCTCCATAAAAACTTGATTTTTTATTGAGTATATAATTATTTTAGTTGAAGTAGAAAATTTTAGTATTTGCAAGTAAACATTCTTCCTCGTGGGATCTATAATTTACTCTATCACTATATTACTCGATTCGACATATATACTTGCATATATTATAAGTATGGTTTTTTTTTTTTATTAAAGAAAACCTAAGCATTGTTTAGGGATAGATAGAGCCCTAAATCATTTTCATAATTTTTTAGGTTACTCCACCACCCCATTAATGATCTTGATTATACTATATGATTAGTGCAAAAAAAAGATTAATTAAAATATTTAATTAAATAAGATTAATTTGTAATTAGATATAGCAATCATATTATATAACCATAATATCATAGAGGCTGATAAACTATATTTGATATCCTTGCCTTGATTTAAATTAGGTAATAATTCGAATTTAAAATTATTTTGATTGTTCTCCACAAACTAGTTCATATTGTGTGATGTTTAAAATTTTTTCCTAATTTAATTTTATAATTAAGTAATCAATCAAGATTAATTCACACTTCTATCATACGGTACGATCTAGATCATACTAGATGATCGACAAAGCAACCTTTTGGATGATAATTATTCATGCTTGGGTACGTCATATATAAACTGCATTTAATTAAACTAATCATGTCGGACGATCTTCAATTTTTTTTGAAATCCTCTATTTATTCTCTCGTTATGACTTAGAAAGATTATTTTGGTAGTTAGAGTTTGTTTCTTATGTAAGAGTGTTAAAACAAGAGCATTGAGCAAAGGAGAGAAAGGGTGAGACTATGTGAGAGTCAGAAGAGCCATGTGGGATTCAACGGAGTGTGAGTGGGCTTTTCACATAATACCTTTAATCAACTTGCGTCTAAGTTCATGTGGGTGTGTAGGTATTTGTATTAAGGAAAGCTTTATAAAAAAGCCTTTGGTGTTAAAGGTTGTCAGCTACTTTGCTGCACTGAGGAGGTGAAATAAATTTTGGCTATTCCACAACACCAAGGAGGTGAAAGAGATTTTGATTACTCCACTGCACCAAGGACGTGAAATAGATTTCAGATACTCCACCGCACCAAGGAGGTGAGAGAGACTTCGGTTACTCCGCTGCACTGAGGAGGTGAAAGGGATATTAACGACTCTATCGAACAGAGGACGTGAAAGGTAAGATTCTTTATTAGTCAAGAGTTTATACAGGCGAAATGAGAGTCACTATTGATTAGTGCAACATCCAAAGAGAAGAACTTCAAGTAGTGGATGTAGGTCAGGTTGATCGAACCATTATTAACTTTAGTTTACATTCTTAATTTCATTTACTTTCTTTAGTTTTACTTTCCAACATATTTATTTTTCTTCAATCGGGTTGAGTCTGATTTTCAATATAATACAATCATTGTGGCTTATTGGGATTGATATTTGTTTTAAAAAGAAACAAAAAATTAGAAAGATAAAAAGAATAAAAATTAATTATTTGTCTTCCTAAAAAATAAAAAACATAAAACGATTAATATTTGTTTTGGGTTGTTAATGAGAGTTACGATTTTGTTAATTATAATGCTTCTGCATTAAAACCTGATTATTTTAATCAAAAGATTTATGAAAAAGTTTTATACTCACTAATCCCCCCTCCCTCTTAGTGTGTCATTTCAATATTTAATTGGTTACACAACTAATTATTGAACTTTCAGTTAGTATCAGAACGGGTTATCTTACAATTTAGTTATAACACATAAAGTTTGATCCAAATGCACATTTTGGAAATCATAAAACTAATAAAGGGTATTCTATTACACATCCACTATTATTTGATAAAATTCCATTCAATTTTTGAAAAATTTACATATCTAAATTCTTGCAATATATAGATTTTCATAATTCAAGTAAGATATTCTTTACCATATTTTAATATTAATGGCATGAAATTTGATATTCCCATTACTTAATGTTCTATAAAGGACAAAGACTTAGCCTAATTGAATACAAAGTGCTTAAACTACTTTTTCTGTGCATTGCATTCAAAAGATTATATGTGTGTATCTATGTGCACTAGCGGCAAAGAGATATGAGATAAATTATGTATCACCTCTGAAGGACATAATCAGGTTAAAAAATCACATTGAAAATTTTTATTACATAAGTATGAACTATTTCACATGAAATCTTGTGAGATAATATCTAACATATATACTAATTTCATCAAAATAATCAATTCATTACACGCATTAGGTAGGGAAATTTTAAATTCTAAAAATGTGAATAAAATATTTCCTTATTTGCTTATTCTTATGAGGCTAAAATCACTGTAATACTAATTCAAAAGATCTTAATGTGTACACTATTATTAATTTTTTTAACTCGCTTATTGCTTACAAGCAAAATTTGAGCCAAATGCTTTCATTTATAAGTGACGGGAAGAAAGAAAGAATAGTGGCATTAAAGATTGATGACACCAAGAGCAGTAAGTGAGGAGTTGATGGAGCGAGGACATAACATTTATGACTCGCCAATTCAAGAGCTTCCTGAAATGCAAACATTACCACCACTTAAATAAGAGCAAAAATGATAAGTTCAAAAAGTTTTCATATGACATGATTTTTTTTTAGTCGAGGAAGCCTAGACATTTGAGAACAGATTTCCCTAGCCTTAAGTGTCACCTTACTAAGCAAAAGGGTGAACAAAAACCAAATTTTTAAAAAGGCAAATAAGAACTATAAACGACATTCTAAACAAACTCAGAGACGGATTCATTAGAAATTAAACCAAAAGTGGAGGTAATAAACATTTTTTTTAATGGCTAATTATAATCCTGGGAGCTTCAATAATGTTGAGGTATGTGACCTTTCATATGATGATTTATTTTTCATATCTAAACAAATGCATAACTCATATAAAATGTTAAAATAATAGCACTCACTTTTGAAAAAGGATCTTTCACATTTAAGTGAATAGTATGAGCATTTAGCTAATAATCATTAAATTTTAACAATTGAGCACACTTCATTTGTTAAGGAGCATAAATCAATAAATGGTTGAGTTTAACTCATTAAATAAACAGCATGTTGAGTTAATAAAGTCACATGAATCCTTGAAAAATGAACCTATTAAGTTAGAAGAAGCATTCAAGGAGTTAAAAAAAACTTGTATTAGAATTGGACAATAATGAGCATGGCATTGAAGGTATAAGTTGGTGTGCATAAGAGTGAAAATGAGCATTTAAGAAATAAAATAAGTGCACTTCAAAATAACAAACCTAGGCCTATACATATATTAAAGCCACATCCTATGACACAACGTGCAACATACATCCCTTGGAAGAGGCCATATCCTATATTTAGGTTAGTAAACTCATCTCCAGGAGTTACGTGCTATTTGTGTGGCATATTAAAACACATTTTATGTACTTTAACTCTACACCATATAACACATTTAATTTGAAGGACTAAAGTTCTACCATCATAGGATGGCATATATACACTTAAGTATAAGGCGAGACCCAAATTCACTTAGGTTTCCAAATCTATATTATGATTACTTTATAAGTATTCTCTCATAAGAGGTCCAGTGAGAGCATGTGGTACATGGACAACATTTGCTCGGGGCATATAATGGGAGATCTGAAGTAGTTTATTATGATGGAGGATAGGAGTGGAGGTAAAGTTACTTTAGGATATAATACCACTATGAAGGTGGTAGTTCCATATTTTATTGGAAAACTAGTAGATTTACTATTGAGAATGTTCTTTTAGTTGAAGGTTTAAAAAATAACTTACTTAGTATTAGCTAATTTTATGATAAAGGCTTTGGAATTAATTTTTTATCTAATTAATGCCTAGTTGCTTTAAATGAAAAAAACTATTTTAGATGGAAAAAGAATAAATGATATTTACATCGCATGACTTCAATTACATTGCTGCATCTAATAATATTTATTATTTGAAATTAATTGTAGATGAGTTTTGTCTATGTTATAGGCGATTATGTTATGCTTGTATGAAAATACTTAAGAATAAAACTCAGTTGGATCTAGTTAGAGGCATTCTAAAATTTGGTTTTATTAAAGATCATTTGTGTGATGCCTGATAAATAGGAAATTAGACTAAATAACCCTTTCATTCAGTTAAAGACATGGTAACCACTAAATCACTAGAGATCCTTCATTTGAACTTATCTAGACCTATAAGTATGGCTAGTTTAGGTGGATAAACATTTAGATTTGTAATTATTGATGACTTCTTAATATTAGTATGGGTAAGATTTTTAGCACATAAGAGTAAATATTTTAATGAATTTAAGACCTTCTCTACTTAGATTTAAAGGAAGTTAGGATGCTTAATTTCTACAATTCAAAATGATCATGTTGGAGAATTTGAAAATGATAAATTTGAATTATTCTATATGGAATATGGGATAGGTCATGATTTTTTAACCCCTAAGACCCCACAATAAAAGGACATTATTCAATGGAAGAATAAAACTTTGGTAGAGGCAGCTAGGGTAATGGTGGGAGAATATGGCCAACCTAAATATTTTTGGGCAAAGGTAGTTAATACTACCTTCTATGTGCTTAATCAGGTGACTATTTGGTAAAAACTGAATAAGACACCCTATAAACTACTAATGAGTAGGACACTAAATTTATCACATCTATATGTTTTATGTTATAAATATTTTATGCTTGTTAATGGTAAATCTCATTTAGAAAAGTTTGATTATAAGGTGGATGAGGCTATCTTCTTATGTTATTTCTTAGTCGGAAAAATATGTAGAATAAATGGTCCTTGTAGAGGAATCCATTCACGTGGTCTTTTGATGACTCAAAAGATATGTAGAGACTGGGATAGATGATGAGGCTAAGATTACTCGTGGAGTAGAAAGTATTGACCTGAAAAATGGAGAAGAGCCTCAAGACCCTTTGCCTAAAGAATGTTGGTTCTCTTCTAGTCATTTTAGGGAGCTCATCTTAGGAGATTTATCTGTAGGAGTAAGGACTAGGAAATATCTTTGGAAAGAGCTTAGCTATATTGCATTCATTTTTATGATTGAACCCACTAGTGTAGATCAAGACTTAAGTGATGAATTTTGGATAGTGCCCAAGCAAGAAGTGCTTAATTAATTCATTAAAAATGATCTATAGGAATTAATTAGAAGACCTAACAATCGGAGTGTAGTTGGAAACAAATAAGTTTTTAAGAATAAGTTGAATGACTATGGGTTGATAGTAAGAAACAAAGCAAGGTTAGTAGCTAAGGCGTATAAACAAATCGAGGATATTGATTTTCAAGAAACTTTTACACGAATAGCTAGTTTAGAAGCCATAAGAGTTTTATCAGCATTTGCATATATTACAAGATTTAATTTATACGAAATGGATGTCAAAAGTTCTTTTTGAATGGTGTAATAAAAGAGGATTTGTATGTAGAATTACCCTCAGGCTTTGAAAATTATTCATTTTCAAAACATGTTTACAAACTTAAGAAAGCAATATATGGGTTTAAACAAGCTCCTACAAAATGGTATGATAAATCGAGAAAATTTCTCTTAGAAAAGTCTTTTAATAAGGGTAGTAAAGGCACCACCTTATTTCTTAAGAAAGTTGAAGAGGACATACTCATAGTAAAAATTTATATTGATAATATACTCTTCATATCCACAAATAATAATTTATTCAATGAGTTTTATACAACTATGAGTAGGGAGTTTTAAATGAGCATGATGGTTGAGTTGTCTTACTTTCTTGGGTTTAATGTAGAATAAAGAGAAGATAGTACCTTTCTTAGTCAAATAAAATATATTAAAGAAATTTTAAAGAAATTTAATATGAATGATAGTAAAAGCTTAAATACATAAATGAACCCGATCGCCTAATTAGATAAGGATATAGGTGGTAAATCTGTTGACTAAAAGAAATATAGAGGGGTTATAGGATTAGTACTCTATCTGACTGCTAGTAGATCGGACATCTTGTTTAGTATTTGTTTACATACTTGATTTCAAACTGATCCTAACAAATTTCACATGAGAATCCTTAGATATCTAATAGGCATAAAAAATTTAGACATCTTATATCTTAGAAATAGTTCAACTTTTGATCTTATAAGATATTCAGATTCAAATTTTATATGGTATAAATTATACACGAAAGCACATTCAAAACTTGCCAATTCATTAGATATAGATGATAAATATGTTGACTAAAGGAAATATAGAGTAATTATATGATTAGCACTCTACCTATCTGCTAGTAGACTGGACATTATGTTTGGTTTTTGTTTATGTATTAGATTTCAAACTGATCCTAAGAAATTTCACATGAGAATCCCTAGATATCTGATAGGCAAAAAAAAAAAAAAAAAAAAGGCATCTTGTATCTTAGAAATAGTTTCAATTTTGATCTTATAGGATATTTTGATTCAAATTTTACAAGGTATAACATATACAAAAAAGCACATCTAGAACTTGTCAATTCATTAGATAGTCTTTGATTTTTTTATCTAGTAGAAACCAAAATTTTATTGACCTACCCATCGCTGAAGCAATTTATGTAGCTATAAGGAGCTATGTTGCCTGAGTCTTATAGCTGAAGCAATAAATCCTAGACGTTGGACTACTTGTAGGCACAATCCTTATTATGTGGGATAATGAGATTGTAATTTGTATTTCTAAAAGTATAATTTAATATTCACCCATTAAATACATAGACATTATGACATCACTTCATTAGGAATCATGTAACCAATGGCTATGTAGAACTACTACATGTTGATATTGAAAATCAATTGCTAGATATCTTTACTAAACCCCATAATTATGACATATTAGGAGAAAACTCGGTTCATTGACATCCATGCTTAGGATTGTGGTGGTGGTATGTTAAGGTGTGATTGTTTGGTTGTTTTTATTATGATTGTTTATTTATGTTGTGAATTTTAATATGTTTGTACTTTCAATTTTTTTCCTTTTGATTTCTATTATAGTTTTGTATGTAGTTCCTCTTTTTGATGGTCACACTAATATTCTAGAGGCTTTAGTTGAGATATTTTAGGGGGATCTAGAAACAGATAACCATCATTTACACTTATGGGCTACAAATCATCATGTTGTTGTGAAGAAGAAGCTTGAGGCAAGCGATTATCGGGTATAAGATTTTCTTGAGGGGGTGGTCAAGCGCCTTGTCTCCTCAGTTTCCTAAAGGTGCTTCTCCCACAATAGCTCACTTCCTTAAAAAGACTAAGGGGAGGCTTCTCATGATAAATGTTGGATGAGTGAGCAAATGCACCATAACCATAACAGTTTCAAAAGTTATACCACCATTCGAGAGCAAATTAGAAAAAGTTGTTCACTTAAAATTGATGAAATGAAAGAATAGAGAAGATTTTAGGCAATTGCTTTATGATTGAATCTCTATGGCATAAGGCTATTGGGTTTTTAAGCTGGAACTTTCGGTGTTGCTCTTTATCCCAGTCTCCTTTGTGGTCTCGGGTTTTTTGGGTTTTCTTTATGCTATTTGGCTCTATCGTTCAGTTTCTTTATACTATTTTGGTGATTGGCCTTGAGATTGGTATGGGGCAAGGATAAAGATTGCCTCCCTCATTCCCTGGATGGTGGTTCCTTGCAGCATTAATCTTTTTGAAGTTAGATCTCGCAACTTGAAATATTTTGGGTTGCAATTTCGCTTCATTGAGCCCTGGTTGCTTCTTATTCTTATGCTTGCATATGATTTTGGCCTCCTCTATTTTGGTTCTATTCAGGATTTTGCTTGGTGTACTTAGTTACAAATTTTGATGAGCTTTGCTCAATATTTTTTCACTATAGGTTTCTCCTTTTTAGCTTAGTTTTCATTATGTTGCTTTTTTGTCTCATGCTCATGCAATTCTTCTTTTCATATAATGGAAGTTGGGCTTAGGCCCTAATTTTCCAAAAAAAAAAGTTCTTTTAATTGAATAGAAATAATAATTTTTTAATTAATATGCCGACTCTTTGAGATTGATAAAAATTCCAACGATTATCAAATTCCCAAAATGATTACCTACCCAACAACAGAGCTTGAAAGAAATCAACATAGCTTGAAAGAAATCAATATTTAAAACAGTGAATGAGCGGCTAATAGAAAGAGCAATCCATTAACAATCGCTTGATCCATCTTAAAAGTGGATATTATAAAAACAAAGGAGAAGCTAGCTAGTGCACTATCCACCACCCAGCATCAAAGAGAAAAAAAAAATGCAACTCTTGGACCTCCTTTTCCTTTGGAAGCTCGAAGCCATTAGTCTTCCCTTCAGGCCATTTCAACCTCTTGTCTTTTCTTCCTCTCCTCATTATGTTGCTCAATGACCGGGGTACTTCGGCAATAACATCCGTACAACACTAGCTGGAGGAATCCGAGCAGCGCTCCGAGCCCGTTCGGTAGCTGCACGAGGGTCACCACATCAGCCTTCAACTAATTTTAACAGCAAATGATTAAGAAAGAAAAAATAGTATGGTTGTCAGGAAAGAAATGCGTTACCGTAATGAAAATGTCGAACTTCAAAAGTGCATAAGCGGTCCAGCATACACCATTCAGAAAGCTAACTAAGGAAAGCCAGAACGGCATGTACTTCACGCTTTTTGTCACGACCACCATTTTCTGTTAAAGGGTTACAGTGTGGCTCATAAAAAATAATAAGCCATCGAATGCTTGATCGCTATCATCTACTTAAATGTATTAATTCAACAATTATTGAATCATATAATCTCTTAAATTTAGAAAGCTAAAAGTCATGATTTTTTACTTTCTTAATTCGCCTATAATTGTATATATTTTTTGTGACTTATTTTTTAACATGGATGGATGAAAATTATATCCACAATCTCCCGATTTGACTTAAAAATATTGAAAGAGGCACAGGAATAAAATTAAACAAAACTTTACATAAAAACTTGACAAATAAACAAAGGATAGTGAGAAAGAGCTTGGTCCTGTAGAAGAAAAAAGAACGTACCATAACGGTAAGAGGGGAGGCGTACATGCAAGTGCCGAAGATGACACAGAGGATGCCGACAATCATCGACCTCTTCTCGTGACTATGACCCACCGTGAGCACAACAGACACAACCACCGCCATGAAAGCCAATTCCCCTACTAAGATCTTCAAAACCTTCAACTGCAAGAACGTATCCAAAAATCCCAAAACCATCAATCAAAAACACGGATCGTCCAATCAGCCAATAAATATTAAAATTTAATCAACCGAGAATCGTTTCAACGCACCCTCAGATCCTTAGGGGCGTAAATAAAGAAGATCGTAAGATAAGCTCCCTCAAGCACAATACCAATGCCATTTATAGTAACCACGAGCATTGAATTGGGGTGGACGATGGGTAAGCCATAGAAGACCCAGAGCATGCAGTTGAGCAGAGTCGCAACATACGGGATTGGTGAGAACTGCTCTACTGCATTCTTTCTCCATATTTTTATGAAAGTCGGTAACGGAGAAAGAAACAGTCCGAATGATATCACATTCCCTGTCCCAATCCCATTTTCCCAATAAAATTCGTAAGAAATCGGAAAGAGAAAAGTAAGTGAAATTAATCAAAGGCAAAGTATTATGCCGCGTCGAAGTTACCGATTATCCCAACGACGTTACGGATAGCGTCTGTGCTCACCATCTTTGTTGGAATCTTGAGAAAACAGATGGACACAGAAAAAGAGATGAGTTGTGGGGAAGAGGAGGAGCAGAGGTTTTGGAACTTGGAATTGGAATATTGGATGGAGGTGAGGCTTTATATAAAGGTGGACACGCTCTAAATATAAACTTGTAACCAAAAAGATGAATAATTTTAGGGAATTTGTTATCCAAATTGCCTAAAATGCTCCCCTCCTTTCTTCTCTATCTATTTTTTGATAAATTTTTAGAATAATTACCGTTAATAATTTAGTTAGCTATTAAACTAACAAAAAAAGTAAATTTAGATTTATTTATTAAAACTAGCTATTAAACCAGCAAAAAATAAGGGTGATTTTAATTGGTCTAGTCAACCTAGGTTGACTTGGTCAACCAAGTTGACCTTGGACCAAGATCTAGGCTCAACAAGTTTGAAGTCAACCCTCTTGACCTAATCTAGTGAAAAGCAATGTCAACAATTGCCAATATAGATAATTTAGCTCTAACTATCAATAATGCCTATTAAAATAAAATAGAAATCTGAACAATTAAAAATAATTCCGTTAGCTATATTATATTTTTGTACTCAAACAACTACTCCAATCAAGGTGATTATGAGATGATAATGATAATCCCTTAACTCAAGACTCCTTCCCTTAGATGGTGTCTATGGCAACAGGTGAGTTCTTCATTTCATTCTGATGCTGAAATTTTTTTTGTGAAATCTTAACTGAGTCTTGGCTTGGGGCCTCCAAAATTTTAACTTTTATTATATTTCTATTATTATATATGTTGATGTATGCTCAACTTTTTCGATTTTGCCACTCTTTTGATAGGTGTTTCTACTCTTTTTGTTGAGCATAACTCATTTTTGATGGTTGCTCTTGTAGCTTCATTTCTTTTTCCTTTGTAATTTTTTACACTTGTAGCTTCATTTTTGTTTAATGAATTGGGCTATACCCATAGCCCCCCCCCCCCCCTCATCGCAAAAAAAAAAAAGTAAATAATAAAAAATCTATAGGAAAAATAGGTTTGTGTTATAATCTTAATAACTGAGCTATGCTGCCAACTAAGTGGTAAGGTTAGCAACATTATTTAGAAATGCTATTATCTATTTTATATAAACTTCTCTTAACAATTGTTGGCGCAAACAAAAAGCGCAAAAAATGCAATCAATGGAAATCAAAATATTAGAAATAGAAACATGAACATGGCACTAATGGCTATACCTCAATACCTAATCGATGATATAGATCACTTTTATTACTCGAGAGCAACCAATTTTGTGATTTATGACATTTCCAATTTAAAGTCTCAATATAAAATATCAAGGTAGTAAGAACCTACATATGGGAAATTGATAGCTTTTTCGATCTCTCATGTAGGTTCATCTTTCATCTTTATTACTCCTCAAAAGCCACAATTATCAAAAAAAAAAAAAAAAAGAATTTATCACAAGAAGCCTTATTTGAATTTCAACATTTCCACTATCTTATTAATAAGAAAGCAACATGAACAATCTTACTTCAAGTAGCCTTAATGAAGGGTTAAAGCAATTTGAAACTCTATCGCCTGTAAAGCCATTGTTGAATCATAATTAACTTACAAAACCAAATATATGCAAAAGGTGATGCAAGCAAATGTAAAACTCTCTCCATTGCCTTTACAACTTTGTTAAATTCCATTAGAATAAAACAACAAATTTTTTGTGCTCACGCATAGGAACAAAATAATTTTCCATAAATAAAACATGGACATATTGCTCTCTCTCTCTCTCTCTCTCACACACACACACACACACACACACACACACACACACACACACATATATATATATATATATATGCACATATAGATACTTCATTTCCTAAATATTTTTTGGATCATACTTTTACAATAGCATACTATTTGATTAGTAGATTGCAAACTAAACACTTTCAAAACAATACTTCTCTTGTTATTCTACCATTAAAATTAATATTAAACTCTAATAGTCTATGGCTTCTCATGTTACCCATATATGAGACCTTACAATAAACATGAATTTCAATTTAGATCACAAGTTTGTACAATTTTTGGATACATTATCAAGTATAAATGTTAAAAATGTTTTTTTTTTAATTTAGAAGAATATACATCTCAAGAGATGTAAGATTCACTGAATAAGCCTTCCCTTACTCAATGAAACTAGACACATTTAACAATCCACATATCGTATTTTCCCCAAATATTTTAACCTTTAACTCGCATGCCATCCTTAAACATTTTTCTAGAAACATCTTAATTTAATGACACCTCTAGTCAAAATAATCCAAATGATACTCTCGGTACTGCCATTATTAAAATTTTTTTTTTTTTTTGAAGAAATGCATATAACATTGAAAAAGAAAAACTATTACAAGCTAGAAAACATAAGCAAAAACTAGCTCTTTGAATCTATTATAATGGATATGTTGTCCACTACTTCCCATTTTAAACCCTTTGGGGTGATGGGGACACCAAGTTTTAAAACAACCTAAAAGGTTGATTAGTGTCCCAGAGTTCCCAAAAGGAAGAAAATAAGAACTAGTAAGAACCCCACATAACATTATTTTAAATTCTCAAAGGCATAAAACAACTAAAAAAGAAACAACCAAATAAGAGAAAACAACTACAAGAAGAACAAAAAAAAAACAATTACAAACAAGAAAAATGTTAATTAGTGGGCTGCCATTATTAATATTCATATTTTATTTTGTAATAATTTATAACCTTCACATAACACAATTTGCATCTATAATATTAAAAGTTTCTTAGACAATGTTAAACCAGCTACTCACAAACTAACAAATCATTGTTCTCCTCTCTTATATGTGCTCACCCACAAAGTTACAAAAGCACACTTGCCCTCATATATTTGCAGTCACTGAGGTCACCTAGAGGCATTTCATCAATGCCTTCCGATCTCATCGTCCTTTAGCTAATCAAGTGGTAACATATCTCTAGGATAGTGTGGAACGTTATATAGGTATTGTGGTACTGTTGTACTTTTTTTTTATGTAGTTTTTTATGTAGCCCTCAAGATCATATAATAAAGAGCGACGAAAATTAGTTTGGGGACCTTATACTGGACTTATTTGAAATGATATAATGGATACTCTACCAGTTTTGGTAATCATAATTGTTTGAGTATTCTTCTGATTTTATCTCTACTTGTTATATCTCTCCATTTCCATTCTATTTTAGGTTCTTAGGTCACTCACTCTCAATTTCAACTCGATAGTCATATTGAGCATCTTCGATTAAAAATTTTGAATTCGAAATAAAGGCAAATTATTTTGTTAATTGATTGATAATTTCTATGAAAGGAAGATAATACAAAAGTCATCTCATATGAAATTAGCTTGTTAAGAGATTAATGACAAGTAAACTTAATCCACTTTCAAAGGAAAAGGGACATTTATTGCGTGCCTGAGTAAACATGTCATGTTCTCAGCTATTCTCGTCAATAAATATTTATCTTATTATTTTTAAAAAAAATATATAATTTTACCAAAAATTATGTTATATTTATTAAACTTACATTTAGTATTTTTTAGTATTAATTATGGAATTCATTTTAATTTATTAATGAAAAAATAAGATAAATATTTATATAAAATATTATTTTCCTTAAAATAAGATAAATTTAAAATAATAATAATACACTATAAATAAAAATATATTAAAAAATTTTATTTTAAATTTGATTATGAAAAATTAAATTGTGAACTTTTTTGACACATAATAACTCATAAAAATTTTTCATTCTAAATTATTTATTAAAAAATATGAAAAAAAAATATTTGCATTTACCATTTTAATAAAAAAATAAAAAAAATCTAATGTAACCCCTAACATACATGAAAAAATTTTTGTTTTTGATTTTTTTATTTCTCTCTCCTTTATTTCTCTATCTACTTAGTTTATTTCTCCCGTCTCTTGAAATCTTTTTTAATGTTTTTAGAAGTTAAGCAAGTTGCCCATTCAATGGGCGACTTTGCCTCGTTCTAATTTTTTTTTTTTGTTTAATAGGTAATTAAATTATTAATGGTAATTATTTTTAAAATTTATCCTGATAAACAATGTACGCAGGACCACCAACCATAATTGCAGTGTAACTCGGTTGAGGGAGACTGCGAGGGCGACTCTTTTCTTTGTTTTCAATAATTAAACTAAATTACACATACCACATAAAATTTATGAATTTCGATACAACTGATATTAAAAATCAAAATAATTCAATAATTGATATTGAAAAAACGTTTTAAATCCTTCCACAGCTAAATAAATAAATAGTCCTATCAAATAATAATTTACGAAAGTAATTAAATTTTCTTATACAATCGACGATAAATTTTTGCACCTTCCAATTCTGCATGTAGATCTCTGTCAGTACGTATTCCTATTGGATTATATTGCAAGACAAAGTTTTCCCATTTCTATAAGAAGCAAGTCTCCTCCCAGTCTCCTCCCAGGATTAAACATTATTAGATAGCTCATTCCCTTAACAACATAAATAAAACATAAAAGGTTTACCAATTAATCATAAAATCAAAGAGAACTAGTTTAATTGATATGCCCTGTAATTCTCAAAATATAGATCATAAGTTTAATGCCTTGTGACGTTAATTTAGATTAAATATTTATTAACTTCCTAGATGAATTTTAGAATATATCGACTCTATGCACTGTGGCATCATGTCTACTTGTTTGTAATGGTCTTATGATTGTGCTTTTTTGAATTTTCGGCCAAACATAGGCACTTAAAATAATTTGGTAGTTTACCCAATAGCGCACATCCTTTCTATGTGATTAAGCTAATTTGAGGGTTTTTTTCAGTATAATAATCCCTACTAAAGTTGTATAATTTTTCTTTTCATTTTTGGAGTTTACATGCTTGCCATTAATCTTCTCATATGGTTCTTTTGCGGGCTATAATTTACATTGACAAATAATGAAAACGTTTAATACTTTAGCTTTAAATGGAAATCCACCACAATAAAATAAATGAAAAGAATATGAAAAATGTACGTAAACCCATGTCTACCTATACAGATTGTCTACCTATACAGATACTCGTTTGCAAATGTCTTGCATATTATACTCGGGTCAAGTGGAAGGAAAGCACTCCATTTGAGAGACTCGCTAGGGAGCTAGAAATTAGCTTAACAATGGAGCACAATGGACCAACTTTGGCCACATCCTCTAGGCAGTTGCCCTCCCCGGCGATACCAACCTCAGAAGTTCCTCTCTCAGCGGACGAATCTTTATTCACCCAGGCTAGATTCAACCTTCCATGCGAGACACATCAATTATCAAGCTAACAACACATATCACTCCCGCTCAACTGGGTCAACCTTAGGACCACATCAAGACGCTACTCACCACTTCTTGCCTCGACAAGGTGACCTCAGATCGGCTTCCTACTCTACGCCTATCCAATCTCCCTACTATTTTCAGATGTTACTGCCCTCTTGCACCTTAATGGGGCAACCTCAGGCCCTCTCCCTACACGTTGACTCAATCCATGAGTTCAACTACTCGCATTCGCTCTCTCTGTGATCTCCACTTCACTCAACATAGACGACTGAGCTACATCAAAGCTTAATGAGATAGTTGTTGTATCACATACATATTCACTGTAACTCTTCAAGCCCTATATATAGGGGGATGAGCTAGATAGTAGGACATGAAGAAATAACATGAAACAGCACCATGCTACATGATGCAAAATATGAGAGAATCCACAAAAAGAGAGATTGTGCCATCTTTCCCATTTTCTTAGCTTAAGCTCTATAGCACATAATACTCGCTTCCATTATTTTTATACATCTGGCTTATATAATAAAGATTTTGTTTAATCGATCTTCTCTCTCTCTTACCCCCACACTCTTTCTCCCATATTTTGGCTTCATCATCTTCACCTCTAGGCTTCAATCCACAGATGGCCTAAAGTATGGCCTAGCACCATCCACCAGATAAAAAAGGTTTTGACATCCTCTCAGGTGCAGTAAGTGTGGATCTAATGCCGAAGGCAAGAAAATCGTTGCATACTAGGCGACATGAGACCTCGGTGAACACAGTGAATCCGGAGTACAACACTCACCTCGAACTATAAGAAATGGATGGGTGCCTTCTGAAGTTCATTCAAAAAGTACTCGCCGGATGAAGCGTATGTTTCAGATCTAGCCAACCCTGCTTTCCCATAGGCGAGTGACGAGAATTCCAATCTGCCAGCCAAATGGATCAAAGAAACATAACCAGGGTCGACCAACACCTTTTCAAGATCGGTCTCCAAAGTGAGAGCACCTCCCAAGTTCAAGGTACTTCACTTTGAAGCTTACCTAGGAAAGACTGATCTTAAGGATCACATGACGACCTTCAAGTCCATGACTTCCCTCCTTAATATCGATGGCAACCTCTATTATCGTCTCTTCTCACTCTCAAAGACTCGACACTAAGGTGGTTCACTTACCCACCCATTGGTGTGATCACCTTCTTCGCTGAATTGAAGCAAATGTTCATCGCATAGTTCGCCAGTGCCTAGAGACCCCCAAAAAGTTCACAGGTTCTATTGAAAATAAGACAGGAACCTGGCGAGTCACTAAGAAGCTTCATATTGAGGTTCCAAAAGAAAATGCTATGTGAAAGACCTAGAAATAGCAATTTCTCAAGCAATTCTGACCCAAAGGCTAAGGGAAGATCCTTTCTGATACACATTTGGCTTGCACCAGCAGAAGATACTAGAAGAACAACTAGAACTTGCTAACAGTCATGTCAACATTGTAGAATACAACTGGGTGATTGAATCCTCCACAATTGCTCTACTCTTTGAGATCATTTCAAAGAGGAATCTCCACCTGGGGAAGGGCTAATAAAACTCAGTCCCAAGAAAGAAGGGACTAACGAAAAACCTTTATCGCAATTAGCGGCTCCCCAATCTATACATGATGCTCACTCAAACAATAATGTTAGGGATAGAAGTACAACTTTTAGGATCCATGAAGTATGCAGATTCGACCTATACTATGATGAGGGTATCCATAGACGATCTTGTAGAGGCTATCTTCATCTAAATCGTTAATCTACCCAAGTGGAGGGAGGGAGGGAACACACTTTTCTTTTTAGCATTGATAACCATAGGTCTTATTCTTTAAGTGTTTAGAGGAGTCAACCACAATGAAGTTTTAATTACAATTTAAGGAAGATAGAGGTAAATTTCTTTTAAAAAAAATCAACCTGCTATTTTCTCTAAGAAAAAATTATTTTTTATAAACTTGACTTGTATTTGAACCTTCAAACTTTTCTCAATATAAATTGACTTTAATCTTGACAATCTTGCGTAGATCAGATTCTGGACCCTGTCCTAGCAAACATATCAAGCTACAAAGGACATGTAACTACAATATGTTATTAGGACAAGCAGAAAGTTTTGATTTGAAGGTTTGAGCTTTTGGACCCTGTCTTACCACACATATTAAGCTATAAAAATATATAACTATAATATGTTGGTTTAGATAAGGAGAAAACTTTGATTTGATTTAAAAGCTCAAATTTTCTTAAGATTTGTCCAGCCACATATCGAGTTAAATATATATATATATATATATATATATATATATATATAACTGCAACATATTGGCTAGGACACGTAGAAGTTTTAAATTTTTGAAGACTTAAAATTTTTTTGGACCCAATCCAAATAAAACATTAAGTTACTAAAATAAGTAACTATACATATTACTAAAGATTGGGCAAAGAGATTTTGGACCCAGTGTTAACTCAAACATCAAGCTACAAGAAAAATGTAACTACAACGTTCGAATTTAGCACGAGGATTTTCTTTACAAAAAAGGTCATTACAAAGGAGCTTCTCGTTAGTTTTCTAACGGGGTCCAAAATAAGACCTCTAAAATTTATTTAGATACCGGCCAAATTATCCAAGAATGAAATGAATAAAAGAACCGGCGGAAGAAAGGTAGTTACAACCTATGACGAGCACAAGTAAAGTACCGATTAAAGGGTATAAAACAGTGCTAAAGATGGAGAGAGGATTGATCCCCAGTGGAGTTGCACGAAAAACCTTGGTGGGAAAAATTGTGTCACCACGCAGATTTTGATTTCTCCTATTTTGTAATCGAATACTGCATTAAGAATAAAGTACAATCTCGAGAGACTGACACAATATTATAATGGATTCAATATCAAAATAGGGTTTTGAAAATTGATATTTCTATAATCAAACACAGCTCAAAGAATAACATATTATTTCGAAAGATAAACATGAAATTCTTAAGAATGTGTTTAAAAATAGAAATACATTTTTGAAAAAGTTTATTCATTCTTTTGTTTAGATATGACAAGAAGAATATTATATCATCTTAAAAGACGAACATAACATATTTCAAGATATCCAAAAGCGAGAATGAGTTTTATAAAATTCATTATTTCTAAAGTTGAATATAACAAGTATAATATTATATTATCTGAAAATATAATAATAACATTCTACAAGTCTATTCAAAATTAGAAATGAGGTTTGTTGGTGGAATTTTGAAAAAACAGGTTTTTTTTTTTAAAAAAAAAATTTAGTTTTCTTTGGGGATTTTAAGATTAAGGTTGAGTTCTAATTCTAAGGTCGAATCAACTCGTTAGAAAGAATATATCACCCCGGGGGACGAAGATAAACTTTCATAACGGTGTTCAGGCTTAGAATTATGTAAACATATCTTGAATATTATGATCGGGTTCTAAAGAGAACTTCATATGGCCCCGAGGGAACAAAGTAGAGTTCAACTAAGTACCCAATTACAATATCCAAGAAGTATGATCGTCGCATTCACATCCAAAGCCTTATCGAAGAAGGATGTATCTCCCCAAAGGGAAATGACACCATTCTATGATAATTCTTCTAATGCAACAACGACGATCATTCATTAACTTTTCCCAAAGAAATCTAGTGAAGTTTTAAAATCAATTTTAAAATCAGGTGTGTGGGGTTCCAAATCTCCTACGAGCGCAAGCCCTCGTAGTTAATTACATCGTAGGGAGACAAAGTCCCCTACGAAAACTCTCGATTAGAATAAGAATAAAATTTTGTTAGATTTTCTAGGAGTGATATCAAAGAATAAATAGAATTATTGGAAAAGATCAAGAGGGAATGGATCAAAATTGAGCAGTTATTAACAGATTCAAAGGAAGAGAGGTAGGGGACACTTTGAGATTCCAGAACTATCCGGAAGTGTCCCAACTTAATCTAAGTGTTGGGCTTTATGTTTTAGGATTGAAAGAAAATTTTAATTAGAGTTGAGCATCTTATTAGAAATTTGGGATTATATTCCCGAAATTTGGGGTCTTATAATCAAAGATCTGCCCCGGATCCTAAATCTATTTTGGACACTGGACCACAGTCATCCGATCCTAACTAATGCAGTGCAAGGTCTGGACTTACCCCGGCCTGGATTGGGGAGCCAGCTAACCACCTAGTCGATTTAAAATAGATGAGTCCGGTCTTTTATGCAAGAGTGGTAGGAACGTTGTAATTAAAGTTTTGGAGGGTCGGGGCCGACATCTAGAGATTTTCCTAATTGGCCCCTTTGACATATGTTGGGTGCAAAAATGCTAAACTGATGCAATTAAAATTTTGACTCTTTTAGTTTGTATCTAATGCAATGCGTGCTAGTTAACAACTTCCAATCAAGTATGCTTGAAATTTTAAAAACAGGCTTATAAAATAATTTTTTAGAAGACTGGACTTCCCCAGGTCCGGCACCTCGTCCTCATAGGTCAGACTATCCGGACTCTACCCGCAGGCGGGGAAGGGTCTAAAGCAAGGAAAGAGTAATGCAAAAATATGCATGCGACCCCGGGGTCGATCCCCGGCTAGTTCCCTAGATTCGTTATCTTTCTATGTTATTTAGACTCACTAAAATTTTAGACTTTAATATTTTGAGTATAAAACTTTCACACCCTCGCGAGCCTCACGTATCCAGGCTAAAACAAAAGCGGCATACAATCGCTAAAAAACTAAGAAAAAACAAGTAATCCTAAAGACAACCAATTCATCACATCAAATATAAATTAATTAATAAGTAAATGTCCATAGGCTGAATTGCCTTGCTTATTACAAACCAGAATATTACAGAAAGTAAAGTGGCCGGGCACCACTGACAACAACCCGGGTTCTAAACCTAGTAATGACGCAAGTTATTTTGAGTGGGATACTCTCAATCTTCAAATCTTCACATCTTCAATCTTGTTCTTCTTTGGACTCCTTTTCTCCAATCTTCTTGGAATCTTCGTAGTGGATTACCCAAATGGATAAGAGGGCATTTCCCTCTAAAGGGGAAGGCCACTCTTTCCTCTTTGGGTAAGGAGGAGGTATGATCCAAATTTGGATTTCCAAATGGAAAAGGAGTGTTCCCCAAAGGGGTATCCTTTCCTCTTTGGAATCCAAACTTTGGATCTATGTATCCCAACTCAAAATCAACTTTCACAACACTTGACACTTACACAAATTACATTAATATCAAGAATAAAAATCTAGACTCACCTGCAAGGTTATCCTAAGCAGTTAATATATAAAAAGCAGTTATTCCCAAGCAGTTGTATATGAACAGAAAAGAAAGTAAACACACTGGCCACGCTCTTTTTATGATTAGGGGGGCTTTAGCAGCTGAAGCACCTGTGCAAAGAGTTTATAATATTTATGCATTTTTTTATTTGCCCCCTTTTTATATTGCCCTGCATGAGCGTGGCCACCTGCAGAAAACTATGTCAGCATCCATATCGTACCTAACCTAAGGGTAATCTAATCGCCAAACACATCAACCATCCACAGAGTGCAGAAAAGTAAGCAGACACAGCAAAGCAATTTCATCCACAACATGCAGTGAAAACTACGAAAAAATCCGGCACACAGCAGTAAAGTAAACACCGGCCTAACCTAGATCTAGAGTTGGTTGTCCTAGCACATCATCTAAAGTGTGTGTGAAAGGTAGTGTGGCAGGGGTATATCCTAAGTTGGGTGATTAATTAAAGTTATCTAAAAGTCTGAGTTTGTTAAGGCTTAAAAGGGTATTTAGATTAAAATTTAAGTATTAGTAGATTAAGAATTTTAATTAAATATATTTTAAAAGTTAATTGATTACTACCTTTGTTTCACACCGAGGCCGTGAAGTTTATTTCACCTTCCTTGGGGCTAAACTAATAGCCTCGTAGGCCTGGGTTACCCAGTAGCAATCGGGGTTGATTAAGTTACTTTAAGTTTGTTGTAATTAAGAGACGTGAATTAATATTAGGAAGGGTTTCTTGCTGATTTTCAAAATTGATTAGTTTAAGTTTGCCATTAATCGATTCGTGGCGTTGTGCCACCAGGCTCGAGGAACCAGCCTCCTTAGGACACTTAGCCCCGCAGCCCGGAGTAGTCCAGCCGATAAACCAAATTAATGTAATTAAATTAGAGGTTTTAAAAGGTTAGATAATTAATAATTAATCTATTCTTAAGGTTTAACACCCCTTGGAATCCATTCGTGGCGTTGTGCCACCAGGCTCGAGGAACCAGCCTCCTTAGGACACTTAGCCCCGCAGCCCGGAGTAGTCCAGCCAATAAACTTCATCTTCAGGATGGTTGTTGTGTTTTGAAAGGTTTGTTGAATGTTTTAAACATTAAGTTAACATTTTCTGGTGTTTTGGAATAATTGTGAATTTTATGAATTTTTGAATATTTTAATCATTTAATTAAGGGGTGGAAAATGACTTTTTGATTAAGTTCAAATTCTGGAATGTTTGTATTTTATTAAAATACTAGACCTTACTACGATCAGTTAGAAGGTAGGTACGTTGAAATCGGATTTTTCTGCATTTTATTACGAAGGTTTGAAGTTTTGGACCAGTTTTGAACTATGGTTTGACCAATTTGTTGACTTTTGACTTTGACCAGATTTTGAGGGTTTGAAATTTTTGGAAAATACTAGATTTTAATTAGGGTCATTAGCCACTGAGTTTGATTGATTTAGAGTTTTCTACAATTAGTTATGAATTTTGGAAAATTGGGTATTTATTGGAATTATTAAACTATTTCAATTAAGGGCCCTTTTAATGATTTGAACCCAAATGAGTCTTAAACTTCTTGAAATCAACTCCAAAGATTTGAAATGATCTAAGGAGAGATCAGCAAGTGTTTAAAGATTTTTTGGGATTTTTAATAATTTTTAATTAATTAAAATGGATTAAACATTGATTTTGATTTAAAATTAGATTAAAATATATTTAAAAGTCAAATTAAAGGGATTTCAATTCCACTGATTGAGGGATGAGTTGAGGTTAGTTAGGGGTATTTGGGAGAATTATGGAGAATTAAAACAAATTTATTAGAATTTTATTAAGGCTAAAGGGGGATTTCTAAGGGGAATTATTGTGGCTCCTACTTGGGAAACCAAATGAACCCCAAATATGATGAAATTTAAACCAAAGGATCACCTGATCCTAAGGCCTAAACCCACAAAATTTGGGCTCAAAAGGAGTACTCTAAGGTGGTTAACTAAACCACCTAAGGTGAGCTCTAAGTCACCTTCAAATCACTATAGGGATCTATCCTAGGCTTGGATTGGGGCAAAATCAGTGGCTCTACACTCCTTATCCTAAACATCATCAGCACACCAAAAAAATCACACCCTAAATCCCATTGGATAGGTCCATATCCCTTTTTAAATTTAAGGGTCAAACCATGACCCTTAAACTTAAAAAAAAGGTAAAATGCCCTTGAACAACATAAAACAGGGAGATAAAATTTGGACATGTGAAAAACATGTCCAATTTCAATCTCCCAAAATTCCAGACCTGGTGGACATGCATTTAAAAAGTAATTAAAGAAATTCAAAAAATGCTCCAAATGAAATTAAACCTAAGATTGACCTAACCAGGGTCTGGAACCATAGGGCTTTTGTAGTGCTCCCTGAGACCTTTCCAATGAGCCTAAGAACACCTAATTTGGACAAGTGTGCAGGGAGTTATGGATTTTTGAAGTTCCCTTGAATTTCTGAATTTAATTAATCCGGCAATTACACAGTCAGCGACCGTTACCCACGCGGCGCGCGATGATTCGCCAGGCAATGATTGGCGCTAACTGTTAACGGCCGGATTAACCACAGCCGTCGGATGGCGGATCGAACGGCTGGGATTAAACACGCTCCGGGACCGCGGGATCTAATCCGAGCCGTTGATCGAAATCAACGGCTGAGATTATGTCTTCAACCTCCGCCTTTACCCGAAGCCGTGAACCTTCTCAGGCGTGATCCGAGCGATCACGCCGGTGAACTTCAACGAAATTTCACAGGGAGGATCAGGGAGGTGGAAACCTTCAATCCAACGGTGGAAATCCGCCGGGGTGAAGGTTTCCTTCACACTTGACCGAACTACCTAGCTAGGGAGCTCGGGATGAAGGAATTACCGGAGAGAAAGCCTCAACGGATGAGCTTCTCTATCTGGGAGCTTCAGGGGACGAAGGCGAGCAGGTTTCCTTCAGAGGCCGCGACTGGAGGACGGCTGGAGGTATGACTTCGAGCGGGACGCCGAAGCCTTTCGCCGGAGTTCGCTCGAAATGATGGAAGAGGCGGTCTGGGAGCTCAAAGGAAGATGCTGGGAGATCGATGGAGCTCTGGGGAATCGTTCGAAAATGCTGGGATCGTCTCTCGAGCTCTGGGGAGTACCAGCCTATTCAGCCTCCTCCCGCGAGCTCGGGCGGCCAGGATTGAATTAGGGGAGGTCTCGGATTGATGCCAAGTGGAAAGGGGCGCCGTTCCAGAGAGCTCGTGAGCCTCAAGCCGGCGAGCCACAGCCTTTGGAAGGCTTTCGGTCAGGATCGGCCTGGGGGGACCACCGGAGCTTGCTCTCCATTGGTTCCGACCGCCGCCGGCCACGTCCGGGTCGGATTGACCAGGGGAGGCCGATGGAGACGTGCTGGAGCTGAGGGTGGAGTCAATTTGGCCTGAGAACGCTGGGGTCGATCCGGTGGCTCGGCTGGGCTCGAACCTGCTTGGTCCGAGTCGAAGTGAGCTCGATCCAGGTTAGGTCAGACCTTGGGTTCGGTATGGGAGGCAGGTCTGGGTCTGGTGCACCCAATGTAGGTGGCAATTGGGTGGAATTCGATCTGGATTAAAAGATGGCTCGGGTTGATCCAAACCTGCTTGATTTGGGTCGATTCGGGCTCAACCCAGGTCAGGCCAGACCCTGGGCTTGAGATGGGGAGTGGGTCTAGGTCTGGTGCACCCAATGCAAGTGGCAATTGGGTGGAATTTGATCTGGGCAGGGAGATGGCTCGGGTCCAAGTGTCTTTGGCTACTTTGGGTTAGCCTAACTCTTGACCCAAATGAGCCCAAGGATTGGGCTGATCAAGGGAGGTGTATTGGGTCCATGGGAACTCAATGACACTTTGATTTGGATTCAATTTGGATAAGATCAAAAGATAGCTCAAGGGAGACCTCTTCTTGGTTACTTGGGTCAAGCCATATGACTAACCCAAGTGAACCCAAGGCTTGGGCCACCAAGAGGGGTCTCTTGGGTGCCCAAGGGGTCATCCCATGCATTCAAAGGACTTGGAATGGACTAGATTCAAATTTTTGAAAGAGAAGGGGTGTATGGGTCCATGGGTCAAACTTGGTTGACTTGGTCAACCAGGTTGACCCAAGGTCTGGGTTTGAGTTCAATAAGTTGGGTTTGATGTTTGAAATTCGTTGGAAGTGTTTTCAAAGAGTTTGGAATTGATTTAATTTGAAATGGCCACTTGAAATCCCATAAGGGTATTTTGGTCAATTTTGGCCTATTGGTCAACTAGGGTCAAAAATGGACCTGAAAAATGCAGTTTACTGTTCAGTGGATTAAAATCAAAAGTCTGGAAGTGGTTGGGGGCTTTGATAAAGGTTCCAAGATCAAAATCTCAAAAGGGTTGGGTTCAGTGGCATAGGCTGTAAATATTTGAAGGTTTTACAGCCTTTGGATTTTAATTCAGATTCTGGGATTAGAGACCTCAGAATGGGCTCAAAATTGGAGGGTAGCCTTTAGGGACATGTCTTATCACTTTGTAAGTGATAGACCCTGAATCAGAGGCCACTGGACTGGGTTTTGGAATGTTTGAAAAATTCTTTGAAAAAGGTCTTTAGGACAAGGCCTTAAGGCTTAGGATTTGGGTTTGGATTTCTGGATTTGAAATGGATTTTAAATTTGAAAAATTAATATTGCAGTATCCAAATCATTAACAATCATGTGGTGATTGTTAATGAATGGATAGGGTCAAAGCTAGATCAAGGGTAGGATCAAAGTCAGGGTTGAGGTTTGGATTCTCAATTGAACTGGATCATGGTTTGAAAGGGTCTGAAGCTTGAATTGATTTGAATTTAAATTGAATGGAGTTTAGATTGATTTGATGTTTGAGTTAATCAAGGGTATGGATTGATTTGAAGTTAAGGTGGATCAAAGGGATGAATTGATTTGAGTATGGATTGATCCTAGGATCTAGAGGAGTTCTAGGATCTGGATATGGAAGAATCTTAAGCTCTAGAGTAGGCCCTAAGGTCTTGCTCTAGGAAGGATCCTAAAGTCTAGAGTGGATCCTAAGGTCTAGAATTGGATCTGGATTCTGGAAGGATCTTAGTGACCTCATACAAAAATGAGGTCAACAAATGGACCCCCAATGTGTGTGGTAGAAGGAACTTCTGCTGCACACATTGGCGTTGACCGAAAAGAAGTAGAACCTCAAAGGTGGAAGGGAGGGTATCTCGTAATCTTAAGTCCATAGGAAGCTAGTGAAAGGCTTACACCTATTTGGAAAAGAGAACCGGGAAAACCAAGGTAGGGAAACCCAGCCTTGGGTCTAAGGAAGGACATCACCCAACCTTAGGCCTATAGGATGCTGATAGAAGACTTACTCCAAATAGGCAAATCAACTGGAAAACTAGGATGGTGCCACGAAGGGCGTACTCCACCACTAGCGAATGGTCATGTGGGGAGGAAACTTGCTCCACACAGAGGACCTCAACTGGCAAACTAGGATGGTGCCACGAAGGGCGTACTCCACCACTAGCGAATGGTCATGTGGGGAGGAAACTTGCTCCACACAGAGGACCTCAACTGGCAAACTAGGATGGTGCCACGAAGGGCGTACTCCACCACTAGCGAATGGTCATGTGGGGAGGAAACTTGCTCCACACAGAGGACCTCAACTGGCAAACTAGGATGGTGCCACGAAGGGCGTACTCCACCACTAGCGAATGGTCATGTGGGGAGGAAACTTGCTCCACACAGAGGACCTCAACTGGCAAACTAGGATGGTGCCACGAAGGGCGTACTCCACCACTAGCGAATGGTCATGTGGGGAGGAAACTTGCTCCACACAGAGGACCTCAACTGGCAAACTAGGATGGTGCCACGAAGGGCGTACTCCACCACTAGCGAATGGTCATGTGGGGAGGAAACTTGCTCCACACAGAGGACCTCAACTGGCAAACTAGGATGGTGCCACGAAGGGCGTACTCCACCACTAGCGAATCTAATCCTAAGGGAATGAAGGACACAACCTTAAGGAAAAGAACAGAGAAAATTAAAAGAAGATGAAATTTAAAAGACTCAAAGCAGAATCATGAATCAAGAAAGTGAATTTTATTGATTGATCAAAAGAGCTACATCAAGCATAGTATTTCTTAAGGAAACGTCCGTTGACAGGTAACATCGGACGAATTCCTTTACAATCTACTAACTGATACGAGCCTCCTTCGTAGACAGTCTCTATGACGAAGGGTCCTTCCCAAGTAGGTTCAAATTTGCCTCCCAACTTTCGATGGGCTAAAATAGGCCTCCGAAGGACCAACACCAAGTCTCCCGCTTGGAAGGTCCTAGGTCGCACTAGCTTATCATGGGCTTGAACCATACGGGATTTATGTAACTCTAAACTTTGTTGAGCTTGGAGACGTCGCTCTTCAAGGCCTTCGAGTTCTTCCAATCGCAGTTTTGCATTTTGTTCATTTGTAATTTGGTTCTGAACCGCAATCCTGAGCGACGGAATCTGTACTTCCAAGGGTAGAACGGCCTCAGATCCATACACTAGTGCAAACGGAGTAGATTGGGTCGGAGTTCTATAAGTGGTACGATAAGCCCACAAAGCTTCCACCAACCGCTCATCCCATTGTCGCTTGTTATCATCAAGGGTCTTTTTAATGATTTGCACCAAAATTTTGTTGAAGGCCTCGGCCAATCCATTTGCCCGGGGGTAATAGATTGTTGAGTATCTCCAATCAATATTATGGCGTCTCACAAAACTGTTAATCTTTGTAGACTTGAATGCGGACCCATTATCGGATATGATTCTGCGGGGCACGCCGAATCGATACACGATATGGTCACGAAAGAATTTTAAAACATGGTGGGATGTCACATTGCGTAGGGGAATTGCTTCCGCCCACTTTGAAAAGTAATCAGTCGCTGCTAATATGAAACGATGACCTCTCGCAGAAGGAGGGTCAATTGGTCCTATGATATCTGTGCCCCAACTCTCGAAGGGCCACGAGGCTATCGTAGGATGTAACACATTAGGCGGCTGATGTAGAACCACACCATGAACCTGACATTGATGACAATATCTTGCAGTATTCAAGCAATCGTCAATCATCGTAGGCCAGTAGTATCCAAGTCTTTTAATTTTCAATTTCATTTTTGGACCCGATTGATGTGCACCGCATAGTCCTGAATGAACTTCATTAACAATCTTCAGGGCTTCTCGCTGATTTAAACAACGCAGCCACATGTGATCGAAGGACCGTCGGTATAACAAATTATTGACTAGTGCGTAAGAAAGGGCACGTTTCTTAATCTGGTTAGAGAGCGATTTGTCCTGAGGGAGCTTCCCTTCTTTAAGGTAATCAATTAAGGGTTGTCTCCAATCGCCCTCTTTGTCAATTGTCAAAGAGGCAGAAAGGATCTGAAGGGGAGTCTTACTAACGTGTTCCAAATCTATAGGAGAAAGGGTATTGCGACCCTGAATCTCTATAGGAATGGAATCTTCCTCAGGACAGGCAAATTCTTTCGCTAATTTTGCTAAGGCATCTGCTGCAGAATTGCTTCCGCGGGGAACCCTATACAAAGTAGCGGTGGGAATTTGTTCCAACAGGTGAAGTGTGTATTGGTGGTATTTCAGGAGATTAGGATTCAAGATTCTATAAGTTCCGGCCACTTGGTTAATCACCAACTGGGAATCTCCAAAAATCTTAATCTCTTTAATCTCCATTAAAATTGCAAGTTCCAAACCGGTTATCAGAGCCTCGTATTCAGCCTCGTTGTTTGTGCAGGGCTCCGATAAATGGTAGGAAAAATGCATCATCCCTTTTTCTGGCGTTATGAAAATTAAACCAACTCCGGCCTTTCCGGGAATTATAGACTGCTGGGTCGCGTTCCTACGAGAGGATGCTGCTCCATCAAAATACAACTCCCAAATGGCCTCATCAGATTCCCTCAAACTCATGATTTGTTCGTCGGGTAAATCATCGTTCAGAGGGGAATCTGCCGGCAGCGGGTGTGCTGCCAGAAAATCGGCAACAGCCTGTCCTTTCACAGCGCGAAGGGGAGTGAAAGTAATCTCAAATTGTAATAATATCATAGACCAGCGGGCTAAACGTCCTGACAACGTCGGTCGGGTCATAAGATATTGCAAAGGATTGACTCTTGAAATTAAACTCACTGAGTGTGAAAGCATATAATGCCTCAGTTTTTGGGCTGCGAAGACTAAAGCAAGACAATGCTTTTCAATTGAAGGGTATCGAATTTCCGTAGGAAGAAGCCTTCGACTAAGATAATAGAGAGCATTCTCCTTGCCTTCGTCGTTGACTTGAGCTAGCAGGGCGCCTAAAGACTCATCTAAGGCTGCAGTGTAGAGAATTAACGGCTTTCCCGGAATTGGAGCCGCCAAAACTGGCGGATTCGAAAGGTATTGCTTAATGTTATCGAAAGCATTTTGACACTTCTCGTCCCATACGAATTTAGTATCTTTTTTCGCAAGGACAGAGAAGGGCTGACACCTTCCGGAAAGGTTAGAAATAAACCTCCTTATATATGCCAATCTACCTTGTAGAGACCTTAACTGGGTAAGGCTCCTAGGAGATGGCATGTCTAAGATGGCTTCAATTTTAGCGGGGTCAATTTCTATTCCTCGGTGCCTTACCACGAATCCCAAAAATTTCCCTGAAGTAACGCCAAAGGCGCATTTCAGAGGATTCATTTTCAAATCGTAGCGGCGTAACCGTTCGAAAACAGTTCTCAAATCAAACAGGTGAGCCCCTTTGACTTTGCTCTTGACAACCAAATCATCAACATAACATTCAACTTGGTTATGGATTAAGTCGTCAAAGATGTGGGTCATGGCCCGTTGGTAAGTTGCCCCAGCATTCTTTAAGCCAAATGGCATCACCTTGTAACAAAAGATTCCAATAGGGGTTCTGAACGCTGTATTTCTCTCATCCTCTGGGGCCATCTTGATTTGGTTATAACCCGATGAGCCATCCATGAATGAGAAAATAGCATGTGAAGAGGCAATGTCCACCATGAGCTCCGGTATCGGTAAAGGGAACTCATCTTTAGGACATGCCTTATTCAGATCCCTATAATCGACGCAAATCCGAATTTGACCGTTTTTCTTTCGGACTGGCACGACGCTAGCTACCCAAGAGGGGTATTGTTCCTCTCGAATAAATCCAGCTTCGGCCAATTTCTTAACTTCAGAAACGACTTGTTGTTCAATTTCTAAGCGCATGCGTCGAGGAGCTTGTTTAACAGGAATGGCATCATGCCGAACTCCAAGTTTATGGACCGCTACCTCAGCGGGTAGACCTGGCATTTCGTCATATGTCCAGGCAAAGCAATCCCTAAACTCAGACAATAATTGAACTAAATCTTTGGTCTCACCCTCGCTCAGCAGAGCACTTATAAAGATCGGACGGGGGTCGTCATCGGTTCCCAGGTTAATTTCCTTTAATTCATCGACCGTCGATTTAATTTCTTCCTCAAATTCAGGGGGTGCATCCCGAACTTGAAGGTCATCGGGATCATCCAAAGTCTCCAAACAGAGCCCATCAAGAGGGCAGAAGGGATCCGTAGGGACATTTGGTGATTCAAGGTGGTAAGTTATCATTAGGCAATACTCATCATCGTCGAATGAACTAACTGTTCCAAAGCCAATACCACTTGTAGGATTATTTTTAATTTTTGTTTTCCAAATGTTTTCGTGGTATCTGGCTTGACCTTTAGTCCATCGGTATGGTACAGAACCTTTAAAGAAAGTATTCTTCACACAGACAGGGAAGTAGCCGAAAGGTAATTCCATTAATTCATTAAAATCTGCCTCCTCAAGGGTTACATCATCTTCATCCCTTGCGGAGGAGGAGCCAGGAAAGAATTTCTGGACTTTCTTTACTTCACCATTCAAGTTGGGGGCCACTTTAACTTCTAACCCAGCAATCCTGCCAGCTGACAGTGGGGTCAGAGAAAGGGCCTCAATCCTTCTACTGAGCTTTTCGTACATTGTCAATTCAGGCTCGTCACTTTTCACCTTTGCAACATCTTCCTCAATGTCACTGTCATCGTCCAAAGTGAGATCGAATTTTGGAGAAGTATTTGTATTTTTATAACGGAGGGAGAAAGCAACACCTCGGTCTTTGGACTCAACATCGGAATCAGATTCCAAATCGATATGCACAGGTGTTGTTCTCCTCTCTGAGGGAACACGGCCTCGACCTCGTGCCCTTAAAGCCATCCTCCCACCTCTTTGAGGTAATGCATTTGGAGGCCTAAGGATAACGATGTCGGAGTCGTCTTCACTACTCAATTGTATCATTTCTTGCTCAATATATTTTCCTTTTTCTTTCATTTGATCGGAACTTTGTCCAACCAACTTCTCCTCGATTCTGATCTCTAGCTTAGAACGGGACGAGGACCCTTTAGGAACAAAGTATGTAGCATCTTCGTAGATCCCAATTTCTTGAATAGAAAATGGTTGCAAATCACCCTTAATCACATGTTCAATGCCATCTCGTTGGTATTTGATGCATTGGTGAAGGGTAGATGGGACCATTCTATATTCATGAATCCAAGGTCTACCTAAAAGGGCATTAAAGGACGTGGCCGAATCAATTATATGAAACTTAGCTTCAGTTTTCAAGCCTGCTATTACTAAAAGTAAAGTGATTGAACCTAAGGCCCTCTCACCCTGTTCATTGAACCCACGAAGCACCAACCTGTCGGTTGAAAGCTTGCTAGTATCAACTCTGAGGTATGCGAGGGTCTTTATGTTCATTATATTGACCGATGCACCCGGATCAATGAGGACTCTTGATAACTTAAAGTTTCCCACATCTACAGTAATGTAGAGGGGACGATTATGGTCAGCAGTTCTCAAGAGCATATCTTCATCTGAAAAGGTAACTCCGGGAACCTCCTTGAAGTAAAGTGCCTTATCTTCTGAAGTTGCAGCCAACTGAGTCAAGCAAATCTCGGGGTCGAGAAGTGCTTTAATTAAAGACTCCCTCATTTCTTTGGAAAGAAGGAGGGCGTCGTAGATGCTTAATTTCGCTGGCAACTTCCTAAGATGGGCTAAAACATTATAATCAACCTTAGGAATGACAGACTCAAAACCCGGAGGAATTAATGGAGAGTCTGACTGTTGAGGGGAATGCGGATTCAGATCTTCAAAGGGAATTTGCTTGCCTTTCTCCTGAGGGGGAAGCCTAGGGGGTAAGACTTTACCGCCACGGAGTTGCACCTGCTCGATATCCTCGGGAGGGCAAATTAGGGCAGTGTCTACACACACCATAGGCGTCGGGTCATCATTTCCCGACAGCGAGTCAGAATCTGAAAGCTCTATCAAGATAGGATTTCCTTGAAAATTGATTTGAGGGAAATCACTTTCTGATAAGGCCTCCGACTCGACCTCTTCTTGAATAGCTGATTTGGGAAGATCAATTTCTTTAATGTTGAGAGTTTCTTCACAAGGATTTTCATTTAAAACAGGAGAGTCATCAATTTGCATTTTATTTTCATGGCCAATCATCAAGACAGAAGCAGAAGGATGTTTTTTATTCATCTTCTGACCCTTTGCCTTTGATGGGGCAAAGTAAAAGTCAGATAACAGAAGAGGGGAAAGGGTCTTAACACCCCCATCCGCCATCCTAATACATCTCTCATCTACACACTTCCTCTTTTCAAAATCAAATTTCTCTTCTTTTACATTTTTCTCAGTAGTTCCTAAGACTACTGGAGAGGAAAGTGGCTCAACATCCTTCTGCGAAGCATCCAGGTCAACCTTCCACACCGGGTCCTGGGCTATCGTAGTTAGCTGTTGAGAAAGACGAAAAGATTTGTTAATCGACTTTTTAAGTGCCCGGGACAAAGCGATGTCCCAACCATCTTCAACAAAACAAGGAAGGTTAAGAGAGTTACCTGAAATGGTCTTAATGGAAGCTTTTTCTGGATCAACCAAGTATTCCTTAGGAATTATGATGTTACCTTGGGTGTAGTTCCTCTCAAGCCAGTCTTTGAACACAACACAGTCTTCTAAAGGGTGACTAAGCATCCGGTGGTATGGGCAGTACTTGGGATCATCTTTCTTACTTTCATCCTCAGGCCTCCTAGCCTCTGGCAACTGAAAATCTGGTTTCTTTAATAGACTCCTGAAAATCTTCTTAACTGACTCCCTTTTAAATGGATATGGTCTTGCCAATCTCTCTCTAAAAGGTACAGGGTCTCTGGTGTACTGAGGAGTAACCTGGAAAGGCTGTCTCTGAACTGGCTGTGGTGGCGGTGGTGGAGGAGCACTAGGCTGACTGACCATTGGCCTCTTTCCTTTGTCAACTGCTGACACTACTGCCTTTTTCTCAAATGTCTTAACCAATCTGGGACCCTTCTTATCTTCAGACTGCTCCCGTAGGAATGGCATCCTATGAGCCTCTTCCTGCAAATTGCTAGCCTTATTAAGAAGCTTCTCAAAAGTTTTAATAGTGAAACCCTTCAGGAGAAAAGCAACAGGGCCGTGGATGTTCTTAAGAAGTATTTCCACTGCATGTTGCTCTTGCAACTGGGGTTCACACTTCATCGAGAGGTTTCGCCACCTCAAGATGTACTCAACCAGAGACTCTCCCGGCTTTTGCTTTTCAACAACCAAATCGCCCACAGTGGTTCGTTGTTGTGCTCCAGAAAATCTTTTGAGGAAAAGGTTTTCTAAATCACAAAAAGTTCTTACTGAACCATTGGGCAGATCTGCGTACCACTCGAAAGCAATGCCGGATAGGCTACTTACAAATTGGCGAAAGAGTAGAGCATCGGACCCTCCCGCATTGCAACAACTTGCTCTGAAGTGGGCCAAATGCTGTCTCGGGTTTTCAACTCCAGTGAAAATCTTAAAAGTTGGTGGCACAAAGCCCTTTGGGTAGGGAACTGAATCATATTCTTCGGGGTATGGTCTACCCTTTGGAATAGAAGCAGTTTCTTGTGAAAAGGCTAAGGCCTCCCTTACCTGGTCCTCGATCAGTTGCTTAATATCCTTCTGAGGCAAAGTTGGAGGAACAGGGAGAGCTGTAGGTGGGGCTGGAGATGCCTTTGATAGGCAAGGAGGGATCACTGGTGCTGACTCGGGAGGCTTGGGACTGGATTCTGTCTTCTTAACTCTTTCCACAATCTCTCGAGCCGTTTGTTGAATTCTGAGTGAGTCCTGCTCTGACTTGTCAAATCTTTCTTGCATCTCCTTAACTTGTAACATCATGTTTGTCAGCTGATTCTCCAGATTTTTTATATACTCCTCATCCTTGACCCTCGCAGACTCATCTGAATCGGACCCAACAACGTGTGAATCGTCGTCTTTGATAGGCCTACGTTTGCTAGGTTCAGCCTCTTTGCTGGATCCTCTAGTTTCGACCATGGAGACGCTACCAACATGATCATCTGTGTCTCCTAGGAGGTCATCCAGGTCTGGATCAAAGGTTGCTACCTCTTCCTTCTTGTACAGAATGTTTCTTATTTCTTGTACTACCTCCTCAATTGGTCTGTCCCCAATAGACTCAGGATCGAGGGGTAAGTACCCTTTGTAAGCAGCTATGTCAAAGAGTTCTTCCTTCTCTAGCGTATAAATTATCTCAGTAAGCTTCGGATTAGGATCTAACTTTGGCTCTGTGGTTGGCTCTTCTTCTTCTAAATCGAGATCCAGGTCAATTCCCTCCTCCTCGACTGTCCCAAGATCGGTAGTCAGAAGAGTGGCGTTCTCTACAAGGAGAGGGGCACGTACCTCAGGAGGTGAAGCAGGAGCTTGTAGGGAAATAGCTCCTACATCTGGTAAGGTAAGGTCCTCGGACTCCGGTGTAGGAAGCCTAGGAATGACACATAGATCAGTGCAATCAACAACTGGACCATCAACCGGAGTTACCGCTAAATCGGGAGTAGGACTTGCTGTAGTAACACCATCCACTGCAACAACGGAAGTGCTAGGTTGAATGTCCCTCAACTCAGTCAAAACTGGAGAAGGTGTAGTTGTAACCCGTTGGAGTTGGAGAATGAACTTAGGAGTTCTTGGAGGTGGTGGTAAGTTCTCCAACTTGGTCCTTTTAGGAACATACTTCTTCTCAGGGGATTTGGGCCTCTTGCCCTTAACATCCAGATGTTTTAGCGCTTCATTTCCCTTAGGGTTAACAATCACTGAGGCCAACCTCACAGGTTTGGGAGGGGGTACCGGGGGTCTACCATGAGGATGGCGGCCTCTCTCGGACCCAGTCAACACAATACCCTCCGTTTTGGAAGAAGGAGGGCGTGGCGCCCAGTGATATCCATCCACTAGCACAGAAGTGGCAGGCTGTCTAACATATTTCTTGTTTCTCCTAACATGTTGTGGAGTCAGGTTCTTAGCCTCAGATGCCTCTTCTTTCAACACTTCCTTCTGGAAGCGATGGGAGATCACTCCCTTCAGCTGACTCAAATACTGCTCTTTGGTCTGTCCGGATTGTGCAGCACAGGTGTGAATTATATTCCTTAGTGCTCTAGTCTTCTGCAGATGTTTCTCTTTTGAAGTTTTCTTAGTCGAGTAGTCGACTGGGCATGGTGGGGAACGGGCTATCCTAGATACCCTCTCCTCCCCTTGAGCAGAAGCTAAGGGGAAAAAGCGACTCCCTTTCAGAAGGGGAGAGGATGCAGGAATAGGTAGTTCCTCACCAGCCTCAGGCTCTACCTGAGCTAAGGTCTTAAAAGGCACAATCCTTTTGGCCTTGGAGATCCTCTTTCTAAGTCTCCTTAAGTAATTCTTCTTCTGATTCTTAGTTGCAAAGGTAAGCCCAGAACAAGACCCTTCTTCAAAAACAGATTTGACCTCAGTAGGGATCTCAACAACTGACTCAGGCAACTTTGGTGTCTCAATCTCAACAGGTGCAACAGAAGTAGCTCCCACGATCAACTCAAGCTCGGGGGTGGGATTCTTGGTGGCATCCAACTTGACTACCTCTTGTCCATCCATGTAAAACTCAAGAGTGTCAAAGCCTAATCCAAAAATAACAGTTCTCCCTAGGTCATTCACAGTCGAAGAGAGCTCACGGTCAAAGGTAAAGATCAACTTGCCAGCCATTGGATATTTTCTGAAAATTAAAGAATGGTTTGAAATTAGATTTCTTGAAGAAGAGGTGTTTGTCATTTTAAAACTTAAAGCTTGTAAAATAATCCCAACCTCCCAACACATATTGAATGGTAAGAAACTTCAACACATGTTAGGGAGATAAAGAGACTAAGTACATGCCAAAAAAAAAAAATCAACATATGTTAGCCCGCACAATGATCTTATGAGGCAACATATGAGGTTTTGGAGTAAAAGGGTTTTTGGATTTTGTTTTGTTTTGTTTTTCTTTTGAAAGAATTTGAAGTTTGAATGATTTGAGATGGATTCTTCTTACAAGATCCAAAATACAACGGACAGAGTTTCCCCTTGCCCGAAGGCTTATGGAACTATAAGAAAATCCCTAGTAAATTCAATGGTTTAGCCTCTTTATTCTTGAAAGTCAAAATGGTAAAGAGGTTAAGACTAGTGTATCTCAAATCTTCTTAATAATCAAAAGTCTTTTCTTTTCAATTTCAAAAGAGATATTTTGAAAGTGGCATTATTAAAAAAATTTTTTTTTTTTAAACGAACATTTGGAGACCCGATTTGACACTATCGCCTCATAGGAAATCCTAGGGCAGAAGGTCAAAATCGGAAGGATTAAATTAACAAGTAACAAAAAAATTTTTTTTGGAGGTAGAACCTCTCTTTTGATGTTTTAAGTTATTCTAGATGTTGGCCACACTCACCCAAGAGGGAAATGGGTTGAGAGACCAACGGAAGAAAGGTAGTTAAGACTACCGATGAAACAAAATTTCATTCTTATTAAAGATGGAGAGAGAGATTTGTCCCACCGGGCGTGCCATTTTTTGTTGGTGGAATTTTGAAAACAGGTTTTTTTAAAAAAAAAATTAGTTTTCTTTGGGGATTTTAAGATTAAGGTTGAGTTCTAATTCTAAGGTCGAATCAACTCGTTAGAAAGAATATATCACCCCGGGGGACGAAGATAAACTTTCATAACGGTGTTCAGGCTTAGAATTATGTAAACATATCTTGAATATTATGATCGGGTTCTAAAGAGAACTTCATATGGCCCCGAGGGAACAAAGTAGAGTTCAACTAAGTACCCAATTACAATATCCAAGAAGTATGATCGTCGCATTCACATCCAAAGCCTTATCGAAGAAGGATGTATCTCCCCAAAGGGAAATGACACCATTCTACGATAATTCTTCTAATGCAACGACGACGATCATTCATTAACTTTTCCCAAAGAAATCTAGTGAAGTTTTAAAATCAATTTTAAAATCAGGTGTGTGGGGTTCCAAATCTCCTACGAGCGCAAGCCCTCGTAGTTAATTACATCGTAGGGAGACAAAGTCCCCTACGAAAACTCTCGATTAGAATAAGAATAAAATTTTGTTAGATTTTCTAGGAGTGATATCAAAGAATAAATAGAATTATTGGAAAAGATCAAGAGGGAATGGATCAAAATTGAGCAGTTATTAACAGATTCAAAGGAAGAGAGGTAGGGGACACTTTGAGATTCCAGAACTATCCGGAAGTGTCCCAACTTAATCTAAGTGTTGGGCTTTATGTTTTAGGATTGAAAGAAAATTTTAATTAGAGTTGAGCATCTTATTAGAAATTTGGGATTATATTCCCGAAATTTGGGGTCTTATAATCAAAGATCTGCCCCGGATCCTAAATCTATTTTGGACACTGGACCACAGTCATCCGATCCTAACTAATGCAGTGCAAGGTCTGGACTTACCCCGGCCTGGATTGGGGAGCCAGCTAACCACCTAGTCGATTTAAAATAGATGAGTCCGGTCTTTTATGCAAGAGTGGTAGGAACGTTGTAATTAAAGTTTTGGAGGGTCGGGGCCGACATCTAGAGATTTTCCTAATTGGCCCCTTTGACATATGTTGGGTGCAAAAATGCTAAACTGATGCAATTAAAATTTTGACTCTTTTAGTTTGTATCTAATGCAATGCATGCTAGTTAACAACTTCCAATCAAGTATGCTTGAAATTTTAAAAACAGGCTTATAAAATAATTTTTTAGAAGACTGGACTTCCCCAGGTCCGGCACCTCGTCCTCATAGGTCAGACTATCCGGACTCTACCCGCAGGCGGGGAAGGGTCTAAAGCAAGGAAAGAGTAATGCAAAAATATGCATGCGACCCCGGGGTCGATCCCCGGCTAATTCCCTAGATTCGTTATCTTTCTATGTTATTTAGACTCACTAAAATTTTAGACTTTAATATTTTGAGTATAAAACTTTCACACCCTCGCGAGCCTCACGTATCCAGGCTAAAACAAAAGCGGCATACAATCGCCAAAAAACTAAGAAAAAGCAAGTAATCCTAAAGACAACCAATTCATCACATCAAATATAAATTAATTAATAAGTAAATGTCCATAGGCTGAATTGCCTTGCTTATTACAAACCAGAATATTACAGAAAGTAAAGTGGCCGGGCACCACTGACAACAACCCGGGTTCTAAACCTAGTAATGACGCAAGTTATTTTGAGTGGGATACTCTCAATCTTCAAATCTTCACATCTTCAATCTTGTTCTTCTTTGGACTCCTTTTCTCCAATCTTCTTGGAATCTTCGTAGTGGATTACCCAAATGGATAAGAGGGCATTTCCCTCTAAAGGGGAAGGCCACTCTTTCCTCTTTGGGTAAGGAGGAGGTATGATCCAAATTTGGATTTCCAAATGGAAAAGGAGTGTTCCCCAAAGGGGTATCCTTTCCTCTTTGGAATCCAAACTTTGGATCTATGTATCCCAACTCAAAATCAACTTTCACAACACTTGACACTTACACAAATTACATTAATATCAAAATAAAAATCTAGACTCACCTGCAAGGTTATCCTAAGCAGTTAATATATAAAAAGCAGTTATTCCCAAGCAGTTGTATATGAACAGAAAAGAAAGTAAACACACTGGCCACGCTCTTTTTATGATTAGGGGGGCTTTAGCAGCTGAAGCACCTGTGCAAAGAGTTTATAATATTTATGCATTTTTTTTATTTGCCCCCTTTTTATATTGCCCTGCATGAGCGTGGCCACCTGCAGAAAACTATGTCAGCATCCATATCGTACCTAACCTAAGGGTAATCTAATCGCCAAACACATCAACCATCCACAGAGTGCAGAAAAGTAAGCAGACACAGCAAAGCAATTTCATCCACAACATGCAGTGAAAACTACGAAAAAATCCGGCACACAGCAGTAAAGTAAACACCGGCCTAACCTAGATCTAGAGTTGGTTGTCCTAGCACATCATCTAAAGTGTGTGTGAAAGGTAGTGTGGCAGGGGTATATCCTAAGTTGGGTGATTAATTAAAGTTATCTAAAAGTCTGAGTTTGTTAAGGCTTAAAAGGGTATTTAGATTAAAATTTAAGTATTAGTAGATTAAGAATTTTAATTAAATATATTTTAAAAGTTAATTGATTACTACCTTTGTTTCACACCGAGGCCGTGAAGTTTATTTCACCTTCCTTGGGGCTAAGCTAATAGCCTCGTAGGCCTGGGTTACCCAGTAGCAATCGGGGTTGATTAAGTTACTTTAAGTTTGTTGTAATTAAGAGACGTGAATTAATATTAGGAAGGGTTTCTTGCTGATTTTCAAAATTGATTAGTTTAAGTTTGCCATTAATCGATTCGTGGCGTTGTGCCACCAGGCTCGAGGAACCAGCCTCCTTAGGACACTTAGCCCCGCAGCCCGGAGTAGTCCAGCCGATAAACCAAATTAATGTAATTAAATTAGAGGTTTTAAAAGGTTAGATAATTAATAATTAATCTATTCTTAAGGTTTAACACCCCTTGGAATCCATTCGTGGCGTTGTGCCACCAGGCTCGAGGAACCAGCCTCCTTAGGACACTTAGCCCCGCAGCCCGGAGTAGTCCAGCCAATAAACTTCATCTTCAGGATGGTTGTTGTGTTTTGAAAGGTTTGTTGAATGTTTTAAACATTAAGTTAACATTTTCTGGTGTTTTGGAATAATTGTGAATTTTATGAATTTTTGAATATTTTAATCATTTAATTAAGGGGTGGAAAATGACTTTTTGATTAAGTTCAAATTCTGGAATGTTTGTATTTTATTAAAATACTAGACCTTACTACGATCAGTTAGAAGGTAGGTACGTTGAAATCGGATTTTTCTGCATTTTATTACGAAGGTTTGAAGTTTTGGACCAGTTTTGAACTATGGTTTGACCAATTTGTTGACTTTTGACTTTGACCAGATTTTGAGGGTTTGAAATTTTTGGAAAATACTAGATTTTAATTAGGGTCATTAGCCACTGAGTTTGATTGATTTAGAGTTTTCTACAATTAGTTATGAATTTTGGAAAATTGGGTATTTATTGGAATTATTAAACTATTTCAATTAAGGGCCCTTTTAATGATTTGAACCCAAATGAGTCTTAAACTTCTTGAAATCAATTCCAAAGATTTGAAATGATCTAAGGAGAGATCAGCAAGTGTTTAAAGATTTTTTGGGATTTTTAATAATTTTTAATTAATTAAAATGGATTAAACATTGATTTTGACTTAAAATTAGATTAAAATATCAAATTAAAGGGATTTCAATTCCACTGATTGAGGGATGAGTTGAGGTTAGTTAGGGGTATTTGGGAGAATTATGGAGAATTAAAACAAATTTATTAGAATTTTATTAAGGCTAAAGGGGGATTTCTAAGGGGAATTATTGTGGCTCCTACTTGGGAAACCAAATGAACCCCAAATATGATGAAATTTAAACCAAAGGATCACCTGATCCTAAGGCCTAAACCCACAAAATTTGGGCTCAAAAGGAGTACTCTAAGGTGGTTAACTAAACCACCTAAGGTGAGCTCTAAGTCACCTTCAAATCACTATAGGGATCTATCCTAGGCTTGGATTGGGGCAAAATCAGTGGCTCTACACTCCTTATCCTAAACATCATCAGCACACCAAAAAAATCACACCCTAAATCCCATTGGATAGGTCCATATCCCTTTTTAAATTTAAGGGTCAAACCATGACCCTTAAACTTAAAAAAAAGGTAAAATGCCCTTGAACAACATAAAACAGGGAGATAAAATTTGGACATGTGAAAAACATGTCCAATTTCAATCTCCCAAAATTCCAGACCTGGTGGACATGCATTTAAAAAGTAATTAAAGAAATTCAAAAAATGCTCCAAATGAAATTAAACCTAAGATTGACCTAACCAGGGTCTGGAACCATAGGGCTTTTGTAGTGCTCCCTGAGACCTTTCCAATGAGCCTAAGAACACCTAATTTGGACAAGTGTGCAGGGAGTTATGGATTTTTGAAGTTCCCTTGAATTTCTGAATTTAATTAATCCGGCAATTACACAGTCAGCGACCGTTACCCACGCGGCGCGCGATGATTCGCCAGGCAATGATTGGCGCTAACTGTTAACGGCCGGATTAACCACAGCCGTCGGATGGCGGATCGAACGGCTGGGATTAAACACGCTCCGGGACCGCGGGATCTAATCCGAGCCGTTGATCGAAATCAACGGCTGAGATTATGTCTTCAACCTCCGCCTTTACCCGAAGCCGTGAACCTTCTCAGGCGTGATCCGAGCGATCACGCCGGTGAACTTCAACGAAATTTCACAGGGAGGATCAGGGAGGTGGAAACCTTCAATCCAACGGTGGAAATCCGCCGGGGTGAAGGTTTCCTTCACACTTGACCGAACTACCTAGCTAGGGAGCTCGGGATGAAGGAATTACCGGAGAGAAAGCCTCAACGGATGAGCTTCTCTATCTGGGAGCTTCAGGGGAAGAAGGCGAGCAGGTTTCCTTCAGAGGCCGCGACTGGAGGACGGCTGGAGGTATGACTTCGAGCGGGACGCCGAAGCCTTTCGCCGGAGTTCGCTCGAAATGATGGAAGAGGCGGTCTGGGAGCTCAAAGGAAGATGCTGGGAGATCGATGGAGCTCTGGGGAATCGTTCGAAAACGCTGGGATCGTCTCTCGAGCTCTGGGGAGTACCAGCCTATTCAGCCTCCTCCCGCGAGCTCGGGCGGCCAGGATTGAATTAGGGGAGGTCTCGGATTGATGCCAAGTGGAAAGGGGCGCCGTTCCAGAGAGCTCGTGAGCCTCAAGCCGGCGAGCCACAGCCTTTGGAAGGCTTTCGGTCAGGATCGGCCTGGGGGGACCACCGGAGCTTGCTCTCCATTGGTTCCGACCGCCGCCGGCCACGGTCCGGGTCGGATTGACCAGGGGAGGCCGATGGAGACGTGCTGGAGCTGAGGGTGGAGTCAATTTGGCCTGAGAACGCTGGGGTCGATCCGGTGGCTCGGCTGGGCTCGAACCTGCTTGGTCCGAGTCGAAGTGAGCTCGATCCAGGTTAGGTCAGACCTTGGGTTCGGTATGGGAGGCAGGTCTGGGTCTGGTGCACCCAATGTAGGTGGCAATTGGGTGGAATTCGATCTGGATTAAAAGATGGCTCGGGTTGATCCAAACCTGCTTGATTTGGGTCGATTCGGGCTCAACCCAGGTCAGGCCAGACCCTGGGCTTGAGATGGGGAGTGGGTCTAGGTCTGGTGCACCCAATGCAAGTGGCAATTGGGTGGAATTTGATCTGGGCAGGGAGATGGCTCGGGTCCAAGTGTCTTTGGCTACTTTGGGTTAGCCTAACTCTTGACCCAAATGAGCCCAAGGATTGGGCTGATCAAGGGAGGTGTATTGGGTCCATGGGAACTCAATGACACTTTGATTTGGATTCAATTTGGATAAGATCAAAAGATAGCTCAAGGGAGACCTCTTCTTGGTTACTTGGGTCAAGCCATATGACTAACCCAAGTGAACCCAAGGCTTGGGCCACCAAGAGGGGTCTCTTGGGTGCCCAAGGGGTCATCCCATGCATTCAAAGGACTTGGAATGGACTAGATTCAAATTTTTGAAAGAGAAGGGGTGTATGGGTCCATGGGTCAAACTTGGTTGACTTGGTCAACCAGGTTGACCCAAGGTCTGGGTTTGAGTTCAATAAGTTGGGTTTGATGTTTGAAATTCGTTGGAAGTGTTTTCAAAGAGTTTGGAATTGATTTAATTTGAAATGGCCACTTGAAATCCCATAAGGGTATTTTGGTCAATTTTGGCCTATTGGTCAACTAGGGTCAAAAATGGACCTGAAAAATGCAGTTTACTGTTCAGTGGATTAAAATCAAAAGTCTGGAAGTGGTTGGGGGCTTTGATAAAGGTTCCAAGATCAAAATCTCAAAAGGGTTGGGTTCAGTGGCATAGGCTGTAAATATTTGAAGGTTTTACAGCCTTTGGATTTTAATTCAGATTCTGGGATTAGAGACCTCAGAATGGGCTCAAAATTGGAGGGTAGCCTTTAGGGACATGTCTTATCACTTTGTAAGTGATAGACCCTGAATCAGAGGCCACTGGACTGGGTTTTGGAATGTTTGAAAAATTCTTTGAAAAAGGTCTTTAGGACAAGGCCTTAAGGCTTAGGATTTGGGTTTGGATTTCTGGATTTGAAATGGATTTTAAATTTGAAAAATTAATATTGCAGTATCCAAATCATTAACAATCATGTGGTGATTGTTAATGAATGGATAGGGTCAAAGCTAGATCAAGGGTAGGATCAAAGTCAGGGTTGAGGTTTGGATTCTCAATTGAACTGGATCATGGTTTGAAAGGGTCTGAAGCTTGAATTGATTTGAATTTAAATTGAATGGAGTTTAGATTGATTTGATGTTTGAGTTAATCAAGGGTATGGATTGATTTGAAGTTAAGGTGGATCAAAGGGATGAATTGATTTGAGTATGGATTGATCCTAGGATCTAGAGGAGTTCTAGGATCTGGATATGGAAGAATCTTAAGCTCTAGAGTAGGCCCTAAGGTCTTGCTCTAGGAAGGATCCTAAAGTCTAGAGTGGATCCTAAGGTCTAGAATTGGATCTGGATTCTGGAAGGATCTTAGTGACCTCATACAAAAATGAGGTCAACAAGGTTTTAAAAATATCTACGTTCCCAAAGATTCTTCCCTTGTTTTATATGAATAAAACAAGGTTTATTTTAGTCTGGAATTCTCAAATCCCTATAGAGGCAAGCCCCTATAGTTAATTACATCCTAGGAGGAGTGCTCCTAAGAAAACTCTTGATTAAAGCAGTGATTTCATACCCTTTTGACTATAAAGTAGAAGACAAGGAACAGAAATAAAGAGTTTTCAAGGATAAAGCTCAATGTTGAACATTTATTAGCGAGTCAAAAGATGAAAAGTAGGAGGTGCCGGATTTTGAGAAGCTCAGAGGCAACCTCAGTCTATCCTATGTTGGGGTTTACATTTTAAGAGAGAAATTTTATATTTAAGTTGACATTTTATTAGAAATTTGGGATTATATTCCCGGAGGGCGAAGACTTAAGATTCTAAAAGAAATCAGCCTCAGAATCTAGATCTAATTTGGGTACTACAAAGTAGTGACCCGAACTTAACTAATGAGTGCAAATCTAGACTTACCCCGGTCTGGATTGGGGAGCCAGCTAACCACCTAGGCGCTTTAAAACCATGTGTCAAGTCTCTTATGAAAGATGGGTAGGAATGTTGTTTAAGTTTTAATGAATTGGGGGCCGACATCTAAGACAGTTCTTAATTGGCCCCTCAATTTATGTAGGGTGAAAAATGTCTAGAAATGTAATTAATATTTTATACTCTTTTTAGTTTGTATCTAATGCAATGCATGCTAATTGACTCGAATGCATAAAATGAATATGAAGCAGTTTTAAAATTAGGCTTAGAAAATAGGTTTTTCCCTAGAGATTGCACAACTTCCCCTTGACAGAACTGCACCCTCATAGGCCAAGTGGTCTGCCAGAACCCGCAGCCGGGGAGGTGCCTAACAAGGAAGAGAAAGTATTAATATGCTTATGCTGACTCTCGGCGGTCCCGAGCTTACTTCTTAGATCGTTAGAGTTACTATGTGAGCCTAAAAATTTTTATTAAGATTACAAGTAGAAGAATTTTAGCGTACCCTTACAGAAAAAAGCACTCTGATTCGTATCCAGGCTAAAATAAAACACGACATGCAAGGTTCCTAAAAAAAGCTACTGCACAAACAATGTAAACAAACAAATTAAATAATCCAAAATTATAATATCCAATGTCCAATGTCCATATTACACCTAGAATTTGCAGAAAAGTAAAGTGGTCGGGCACCACTGACAACAAACCCGGATTCTAATCCTAAGAATGACTCAAGTGATTTTTGAACTGGGATATAATGTTCCTTGAATCTTTATTTCTTCGTCTTCTTTCTTCAATCTTCTCGTTCTGTCTTTTCTTCTTCTACGAGCTTCCCGGGTCCGTCGGGTTCTGGATATCCAAATGAAAAGAAACTCATCCCTAAGAGGGGTATTTTCTTTTCTATTTGGATATTGAATCATCCTAATCTGGCTTTCCAAATAAAACAGAATAATCCTTTAAGGTATATTCTCTTTTCTTTGGATTCCAAATTGGATGTGATATCCCATTTTCAAAATCACTTTCACAATTTTTTAGACACATTTACATTTACATTACATCTCACAGAAAGAAAAAGAAAAATCTAGACCACCTGCAGGGTTATCCTAAGCAATTTATAATAAAAATCATCCCACACAGTTATATATATATATATGCAATTGAATTTAAATTATTAAGCCACGCTTGGCCACACTCTTCTTCATTTGGGGGCTAAGCAGCTAAAGCACCTGTAACATTTATTTATTATTAATTAGTTAGCCCCCTTTACTGCCCTGCATGAGTATGGCCACCTGCAGAAAATCATGTTAACAACCCAGATCGCTCCTAACCTATGGGTAATCTAATCGTCACTCAAATCACAACATAGAGTGCAGTAAAAATAAATAAACAAACACACCAACAATTTTACAATCCAGCATGCAATGAAAGCCGAGAAAAAGCCCGTCACAATGCAGTAAGGAAATAAACACCGGCCTAACCTAAAACTAGAGTCGGTTGTCCTAGCAAACAATTCTAAGTGTGTGTAATAAGCTGTAAGGTTTTGATATGTCCTAGGTCAATTATTGGCTAAAGTTTTCTAATTGATTAAATTTTAATTTGAAAATATTCATTAACCCTAAAGTGAAGTGTTACTAAATTTTCTATGTTATATGTTTCTATCCTATAGTGTGCATGCATCCTAAGTCTAAGTTTTCTAAGACACGGTCCTTAATTTTTGTCCTTAAATGTCACTACTGTTATATAGGTGAAAATCTTTGTTATTACTAACCCTTAGGACTTTTCGTACGTAGAAATAGGGTTTAGGGATCTACGATAAAATAAAAATAAATCTAATAAATTGAAGTTACTATAAGGACCTAAAAGGGAAGGGTTAACGCAAACCACATCAAAGGGGCCTCTAAAGGTTTTATAAGTTTAGAATACTCACAGTCACCGGGGGCTACGACCCGGTGGTTCCACCCGTAGCACCTCTACCCGGTTGGATAGAGGCGACTGACGTCATTAGCTCCTTGTCCTTTTGTTCTCTCGACCAGTACCATTCCTCGCAGTTTATGCCAATAAAGAAAAGAAAACAGGGATTAGAAGCACTTTTTTAACAAATAATAATAAAATAATTGAAATTTACTGAAAATAAAAGACGTACCTTTCTTCGGGCTTGGACACTGGCTTGTTTGCTTGCTTTTTTGGAACCTTTACTTTTAGAAATACACTTTGTAATCTTCCAACTTTTATCCCGAGACAACAAGAAACGAGAAGTAGAAGGGGAAAAGAGAGGTAGAGGGAGAAAGAAAATTTTGCTTTTCAACAATTTCACTTCTATTTTCTAGTTAAAACCTAACTAACTCATTCTCTAACACTCATACTTCTCACCTTTCAAAATACTTAAACTTTCAATAAATACACATTTAAAACACCGTTCAACGAACTTACACCTCACTTCTTATAACAATTTAACCTTTAACAAATACACACTTTTTTTAAAATACAATTTGATATATATACATTTTATTTCTCATAATCTAACACTTATTTTTCACTTTCAAAACACTTTATCTTTCCAAAATACACAAATTCCACCTTTCAACACACACAAATTCACTTTTCAAAATCACACATTCCAATTTGTAAAACATACAAGTTCCAATTTCGAAAATATACACTTTCTAAGACTTTACTTTTCACCTTCTTACACTTGTCACCCTCCACACAAATCACCTATTCAAAAATAAACCGCTTTACATCCTCCAACTATCAAGCTTCAAATTTACCATTCATAATCACCCTTCAAAATATACACCTTTCACTATTCCAAATCACATAAATTTAAACACAACTCCATTTTTACATAATTCAAAATACAACTTCATCTTTATACATTACTTTTTTTTAATACAAGCATAAACTCTACATCTCCGAAACTTCCAAAATATACACATAACACCCTACTTTTCTTATACAAAAATTCTACATCTTCAACACACACAAATTTCACTTTTAAAACAAATACCTTTTGCCTTCCAAATTCTATACACTTTCTCTTCAATATACACTTCATATACTTCCCAATATATATATACACTACAAGATATATCCACTTCATCCTCCAAAAATATCATATTAGACTTTACCACATTTATTTAACTTATCCAAAAATGCACACGTTTCACCTACTTTATATTTCAAAACAAATACTTTTCATCTTCCATACTCTATGCACTTTCTCTTCAATATACACTTTGTATACTTCCCAACACAAATAATACTACAAGATTCATCCACTTCACCCTCCCAAAAATATCATACTATACTTTTACACATTTACTTAACTTCTCTAAAATACATAGATTTCACCTTTCAAACACAACACAACCTTGCATAAAATTTATGAAAATTCTTTAAACTCATGCATCTCTTGGGAGTATGAATGGAATAAAACATAAATATGCCTTCCCACTAACTTTTATTTAACCAAAACTCATCGCATTCTTGAATAGACAATAACACAAACATATTTTATGCATTTAATAGATCACACTACAATTTCCTCCAATCTATGCATACATCTCATGATATGAACTACAATAACCATAGTATTATGCAGATTTTACACACAAAGAACTTAGTTTCAAACGACATGGATTTTTCCATAAACACATTCATGATTCATGAGGTTATCTAGTTAAGTATTGAAGAATAAGCATTTACAAATAGGATAATACTCAACCCAAACAAGTGCAGGAATTTAAGCATAAAATGAATGAACGTTTACTAAATAACCTCATTTGATAGGCTAACTATCCAACAAAAATTATCCATAAAAAAATGATGAGAGGGAGAAGAGTGGAAGAAGAATCAATAAGAAAAGGAAGTTCACCACTTTCCTTTGTCTTGGATCTCTGGAGGGGGCGATGGAGAGGCTTCGTGTGGATTTCTCATGCTTAGATCGTGAACTGCAGCGACGTCAGAATGGAGGCTTGGACGTGTCATGTATGAGAGGAGGAGGCTTAGACGTGTCATGTATGAGAGGAGGAGGCTTGGACGTGTCATGTATGAGAGGAGGGAGGCTTGGACGGTTTTTTGGGTTGAGGGAGAGGGAGAGTGGGTGGTTATGGGTTGAGGGAGAGGGAGAGTGGGTGGTTATGGGTTGTTGCTGAACCCTTTGACCGTGGACCGTTCGTTGGACATTTGAAGGCCTTAATGATTTTGGAATTCGGTGATCTTGGGCTCATTGGATTTGTCTCGTCGAGCCGTTCGATTCGAGTATAAGCTCGTCAAAATCGGAGACCGTTTGGTAACTCAAATTGCGGTTTGAACCTTCCAACAGCGCTTTGAGCCCTTGATTTGGACTCATTTGGGCTCGGATTGGGTTGATCTTGGTCTCGTTGGGTTTGTATTCCTGAGACGCTCAGTTCGACTGTAAGTTTGCTGAAATCGGAGTTTGGATGGTCTCCGAATTAATTTTTGAAGTTTCCAAACTTGATTTTGCATCGAGATTCGTGCCCGATTAAGATAATTTTTGACGACGTATCAATTATTATTATATATATACTTGTGACGAGTCAAAACGGGTTAATCGGAGCCATTGAAATCAAATTCAATTTGAGTTAATTTGATTAGTTAATTTGATTTGATTTTGATTTGATAGGTGAGTTGTTTTAAGCCCAATGATATATCAATTTGATCAAAATCGAATTAGATTATATTAAATTGAGTCGATTGACATCGACGAATCATAAAGCGGGCTTGATTTGAGTTCGTTTGGAGTTGAATTAAAATTGGATTCAATTGATTTTGATACGAGTTGAGTGATAGGTTCGAGTCGATGCTACGTCATTAGGTGTCCACCTAAAAAAATCCTAAAGGCGACGTCTACACTAGGCTACGAATACCTAGGTGCTAGAATTGAATCCGGGAAATTGACCTCGACTAATGAGGTCAACACGATGATCTAGCCCAGTCGCGCACTTGCTATTTACAAGCGATAAGTCTATGGTTACGCCTTTGAAGAAACCTTCAACTGGACATAGAGCAAGGCCCAAGCCTCGAGGAAACCAAATCCATCGAAGAAGTGTCTATAACTAAAAGCAAGCCATGTAGATCTGTCATAATCAACACCTCTTTTAGCGAAGAACATCAAGACAAGGTTGTCCAACTCTCCACGACAACTCGAAGTGTTCACATGGATATGACGGGCATTAGCGAAGAAATCATATGTCATCTACTAAATAAATAAAGAGACTTTCACCCAATCAAACAGAAGATCAAGAAAATGGCTACCTCACTTACCAAGCCTATTCAAGAAGTAGAAAAGCCACTCATCGCCAAATTCATCAGATATCCATATTGGATTTCCAACGTATTGATGGTTTAGAAATCAATAGGCAAATGGACAATGTGCGTGGATTTCACTAATCTGAACTTAGCATGCCCCAAGGACAGCTACCCAACTCCAAGGATCGACGCCCTACTTGACTCCGTAGTGGGTATCTAGTCATAAGCTTCCTAGACGCTTTATGAGGCTATCATTAGATCAAGATGCATCCTTAAAATTGAGAAAAAAATGCATTCATCACAATAGAAGGTCTGTACTACTATAAAGTCAGACATTTCATATAGAAAAATGCAAGAACAACTTATCAAAGGATGATGGACAATGTATTGAAGGAGCAGAATGGAATAAACAGTGAAGTCTACGTTAATGACTTCTTTGTCAAGAGTCAATTTCTTGATTGTCATTTTAAAGATTTAAAAAAAAAAACATTCCTTACTCTCGAAAATTACAATATGAGATTGAATCATTTAAAATGCTCATTCAAAATAGGTGCAAAAAATTTCTAAGGTTTCATCTTTACACCTGATGGAATGAAAATCAATCCTAACAAAGCGCAAGTTATACTTGACATGAAGATGCCCAAAATTACAAAGGAAGTCTAGCGACTCTTCGGGCGAATCACCAGGCTCAACCATTTCATCTCTCAATTAGGGAGAGATGAGCCCTATTTTTCAAAATCCTTTGAAATGCAAAGAAATTTTCCTACGGAGAAGAATGTGAAATAGCCTTCCCATAGATGAATATTCTACTTACCTTGCTGCCTCTTCTTGCAAGCCTATGACCAAGAGAAACTTTGCTACTATATCTCAGAGTCAACAAATACGTCATCGTCAGCTCCGTACTCAATAAAGAAGAAGAGAAGCAATAGGTCATTTACTTTGTGAGCCATACACTCTATGGCACGAAGCAAAGATATCACATTAGAAAAAAGCTTGCATGGGCACTCATCAACTCAGCCAGAAGATTGTGACCCTACTTCCAAGCTCACTCAATCCAAGTAGTGATTAATCATCCTCCCAAGGCAATTCTTGCTAATCCTAATCATTCAGGATGACTACTCAAATGGTTTGTAGAACTTAATGAATTCTCTATCACCTACATGCCAAGGATGGCTATCCAGGTTCAAGCACTATCTAAGTTTCTCATAGAATACATTGACCAATCCATGAACTCTAAAATGATAAAGAAACCTTGTTGGACGTTGTTCATAAATGAAGCCTCAGGCGAGCAAAAGGTTGGTGCAAGCATTATTCTCAGAAGCCCTGTAGGAGTCATCATCACTCAAGCCACAACTTTTGGATTCAAAGTCACCAACAACAAAGTGGAGTACGAGGCTCTTCTCATAGGTCTCCAATTTGCCTCTAAACTATCTCTTTCCCATCTAGAAGTATATTCAAACTCACAACTCATCGTAAATCATATTAACTATGAATACGAAGTCAAGGATGAGCTACTCTCTAAATGTATGCTCAAAGATAACCTAGACATCACATGCTCAAGTGCTTTGATATCACACTTAAATTTTCATAAATTAGAATCAATTCGCCTACTTCCTTTCCAAGCAAAGAAGAATTGATAGTCAACCATTCATATGGGTCTTAACACCCGCAATTATAGAAGGGGAAGTGATACAAGTAGAATCAACTCTTCTTTTACATCATGTATTTGAAAAACGGGTCAATCAACATTGAGATCAATGATCCTCGATGATTCAGGATCAAAGTAGCGAACTACCTTCTACTCAATGACCACCTATTCAGAAGAACCACATATATCTCACTGAACCTCATGTGCATGCGTGAAGATCAATAAACAACAGTGCTGATTAAAAATCACTCGGGTGAATGGGGAAGTCACTCTGATAGATGCACACTAGCCCATAATATTCTTAGATAATGATACCTCTATTCAAATTTAAAAAATTATACTAAAGAATTTTTCCGAAAATGCATACAAAGTTAAAAATTTGCTCCAATGCAGTTGCAACCTTCTCACAAGTTACATTCGATTACGAGACCATAGCCATTTGTTATGTGGGGAATAGACTTGCTACGCCCATTTTTGCTATTGATAGAGTAAAGAAGATTCATTCTAATCATTATTGACTACTTCGTCAAGTGGGTTGAAGCCAAAGCACTTTCCCGCATACCTTCCATCATGGTTTGAAATTTCATATGGACATACATTATCTGCCGACATGAAGTTCTTTTATAATTATCATGGAAAATGAACCATAATTTGTTGATTGAATCCTCAAAGAATTTTGCAACATTTAAGGCATTCACGTTAAGTTTGCTTCTCTTTACCTTCCTCAAGCCAATAGATAGGTCGAAGACACTAACAAGGTTATACTCAATCTCCTAAAATGGTCAAAGGCATTAAGGCAAAATAGACAAAATTACTTCCTCGGTACTATGGCACTTATGACAACCCCATGAACAGCAACAAGGCACACCCCTTCCTCACTCTCGTATGCACTAAGGCCATACTTCAAATAGAACTTGAATTGCCGAGCCAAATGGTACTAGCCACAACTCATAACTTGGGTACAGATTCCGACGAGTGGGAAGCATCCAAACAAGATGGTATGCAAGCAGCCACTGGCTTATATTACTATGAACTATTTCACAAGAAATTGAATGAGTCAATTTCTTATATGTATACACATTTTACTTAGATTGTTACCTAATTGCATGCTTTAGGTAGAGAACTAACTTTTAGAAAAGGTTAATAAAATCCTACGTTATTTACCTCCTGCTTATGATGCAAAGATAACTGTCGTAATAGAGTCGAAAGATCTGAATTTATACTCTATTGACAATATGTTTGGATCACTAATTGCTTATGAGAAAGGATTGAATCAATGATAGATTGATGCAGGTGACAAGCAGAAAGAGAAGAATATTGCTTTGGAAGTGGATGATTAAGAGAGTGATCAATCAGTGCCTGAGGATGAAGATGATAATACACTCATGACTAGGCAGTTCAAAAGTTTTCTTAGAAGAAAGCAACAGAGATGTCAACTTTGGAAGAAATATAAGTTCAATAAGAATATAAAAGTTTCTAATGAAGTCATTTATTATGAATGCAGGAAACCTGGATATAAAAATAGATTGCCCAAATCTTAAAGTTAATCCTAACAAGGAGAAAGACGAGGAGAAAACTAATGTTAGGAAGGGAAAAAATATAAAGAGCTTTCTAGGCTGACTCGGCTTCAGACTCCTCAGAAACAAAAGTAGAAGAGGAAGTCACAAACTTGTGTTTAATGGTAGACAAACTTGATCATTCAGATTAAGAGGAGATATGTGACTTGTCCTATGATAAATTATTTGAAATTTCTGAGAAAATTCATAATGCATATAGGAAACTTAAAAAATTGCATGCAAATCTTAATCTTGTGCATTTGAATTTATAAAAAGATATGAAACTCTTAAGAAAGATCATGCATCCATAGATAGGAACCATATGACATTGTTGGATGAATTTGATGATTTGAATAAGAAACATGATTTTTTAAAACATCCTATACTGATCTTGAGAATGATTTTAAGGTGTTTATAGTTGAAGCATATCAAAGAGAATATGAGTTGAAAGTTGACAATTTAGTTTTTAGAGAAAGAGCAACAAACATATCTTAAAAAGAAAAACTAAGCTTTTAATAATAATAAATATGCCCCCTACATTAAATAATTTTATAATCTTAATCAGAAGAGTACAATTTCAAAATCTAAAAAAAGATTTTATAACTCACATAGATTGATAAATCCTTTTCTTGGTGTTAAATATTTTTCATGTGAAATGATAAGATATATTTCCCACACTTGCACAATCCATAGTAGAACACATATAGTGTGGAGACCTAAGATCTATAAATCACAGCACATTAAACATACATATGATTTTTCATTGATAAGAGGTGAACCCAAATTTATTTGGGTTTCCAAGTCTAATGTTTGATAATTTTGTAGAAACACTTTCATATAAGCCCCCATAAGAGCATTTGGTACTTGGATAGCGGAATGGATGATCAAAATATATAAACTAGAGATACAACTCAATTCGTATCACTAGAGGCCAGGGCTGGAGGAAAAGTGACACAATGAGATAATACCACTAGGAGAGTGGTAGGTATATGTATGATTTGAAATAAGAACAATTTTTTTATTGAGAATGTTTTATTGTTGAAGGCTTAAAAGATAACTTGTTGAGTATTAGTCAGCTTTGTGATATAGGTTTTAACATTAAATTTTTTTCTTAAAAGCTGCATTATAAGCCTAAATAGATTTGTTGTGTTTCATAGAAATAGGGTAAATAATATATACACGCTTGATTTAAATTATGTTAAATCCTCTAATGATTTTAATCTAAAAACTATCACTAATGAATCTTGGTTATGACATAGAAGACTTTGTCACACAAGCTTAAAAAATCTTAGAAAGATTACTCAAAAAGAATAAGTTAGAAAAATACCCAAATTAGACTTCATTAAAGACCACATGTGTGATGCATGTCAGTTAGGAAAACAAGTCAAGTCCTCCTTTCATTCAATTAAAGATCTTAAAAGTAGCAAACCACTAGAAGTCATACACATGGATCTTTTTGGATCAGTTAGCACTGTAAGTTTAGAAGAAATTTTTTTTGGCTATGTAACTATTGATAATTATTTAAGATTCACTTGGATTAGATTTTTATCACATAAAGAGTGAATCATTTGAAGAGTTTAGAAAATTTTATACTTGGATTCAGAGGAAGCTAGTTATGAAGTTCTATCAATTCAAAACAATTATAGAGGAGAATTTTAAAATGAAAAAATTAAATATTATTGTAAAGAGCAAGGAATTGATCATAACTTTTCAGCACCTAGGACCCCTCAATAGAATGGGTTTGTTGAGAGGAAGAACAAAAATATTGATAGAAGCCGCAAAGAGCCATGTTTGTTGAATATTCAGTTTTTAAATATTTTTGGGCCGAAGCGGTCAGTTTTTAAATGTTTTGAATATGGTGAATATTAAATCTAAGTTGAATAATACACACTTTGAACTTCTTAAGAAAAGAACACCCAACCTTTCAAATCTACATGTCTTTGGATGTAAGGTGTTTATTCATAATAATGGTGAAACTCTTTTAAAAAAATTTGATCCTAAATCTGATCAGGAATTTTTTTTGAGATATTCAAGGGTTAAAAAATCCTATAAAGTTTTTAATAGAAGGATTTTAGTTGAGGAGACCACCCATATAGTTTATGGGACAGTGGCGTGTGCTGCCAGTAAAATCTGCAAACAGCCTAGTCCTTTCAACACGCGCGATGGGAGTGAGTAATCTCATATGTAATAATATCTATAGTACAGCGGGCTAACGTTCTGACCATGTCGGTCGGGTAACATACGATAATGCAAAGGATAGACTCTTGAATTAAGACTCCCTGCGTGTGAAAAGCATACTAAGCCTCAGTTTTTGTGCTGCGAAAAGACTAAAGCAAGACCCATGCTTTTCAATGAAGGTATCGAATAATTTGTAGGAAGAAAGCTTGACTATGTTATTAGAGAGCATTCTCCTTGCCTTCGTTGTTGGACTTGAGTAGCCGGGCGCCCACAGATATTCTTAGGTGCAGTTTAGAGCACTTAACTGGCTTTCCGGAAATTGGAAGCCGCCAACGGGCGATTCCGAAAGTATTGCTTAATGTTATCGAAAGCTTTTGAACTTATGTCCCATAACGAATTTAGTATCTTTTTGCAAGGACGGAGTCGGGCTGACACCTTCGGAAAGGTTAGAAATTAAACGCCTCTTATATATGCCAATTTACCTTGTAGAGACATTAAACTGGGTAAATTTTTTCTTAAAAAAAACACTAAACAAAAAAACAAAAAATAAAAAAAAAAAAATAAAAAAAAACAAAAAAATTTTAAAAAAAAAAAAAAAAAAATCAAAAAAAAAAAAAAAAAGTTTTTTTTTTTTTAAAAAGACACATAAATAAAAACAATTTTTTTTTAAAAAAAAAATTATTTTTTGAAAAAAAAAAAAAAAAACAAAAAAAAATAAAAAAAAAAGAAAAAAAAAAAATACAAAAAAAAAAAAAAAAAAATAAAAAAAAATTATTTTTTAAAAAATAAAAAAAAAAACATTTTAAAAAAATAATTTTTAAACAAAAAAAAAAAAAAAGGCTCCTAGGAGATGGCATGGTCTAAGATGGCTTCAATTTTAGCGGGGTCAATTTCTATTCCTCGGTTGCCTTACCACGAATCCAAAAAATTTCCTGAAGTACGCCAAAGGCGCTTTTCAGAGGATTTATTTATCAAATCGTTCGCGGGTAACGTTGAAAACAGTTCTCAAACTAACAGGTGAGCCCTTTGACTTTGCTCTTGACAACCAAATCATCAACATAGCATTATTGGTTATGGATTAAGTCGTCAAAGATTGTGGGTCATGGCCCGTTGGTAAGTTGCCCAGCATTCTTTAAGCCAATGGCATCACTTGATAACAAGATTCACATAGGGGTTCTGAACGCTGTATTTCTTCATCCTTAGGCCATCTTGATTTGGTTATTAACCCGATGAGCCATCCACATGAATGAGGAAAATAGCATGTGAGGGTGGCAATGTCCACCATGAGCTCGGTATCGGTAAAGGGAACTCATCTTTAGAGGACATGCTTATTCAGATCCCTATTAATCGACGCAATCACGAATTTGACCGTTTTTCTTTCGGACTGGCACGACGCTAGCTACCCAAGGGGGTATTGTTCCCTCGAATATAATCCGAGCTTCGGCCAATTTCTTAACTTCCAGAAACAACTTGTTGTCAATTTCTAAGCGCATGCGTCGAGGGCTTGTTTACACTAGGATGGCATCATGCGAACTCCAAGTTTATGGACCGCTACCTCAGCGGGTAGACCTGGCATTTCGTCATATGTCCAGGCCAACTCATTCCACTAAACTCAGACAATAATTGAACTAATCTTTGGTCTCACCCTCGCCTCAGCAGAGCACTTATAAAGATCGGACGAGGGTCGTTTCATCAGTTCCAGGTTATTTCTTTAATTCATCGACCGTCGATTTAATTTCTTCCTCAAATTCAGGGGGTGCATCCCGAACTTGAAGGTCATCGGGATCATCCAAAGTCTCCAAACAGAGCCATCAAGAGGTAGAGGGATCCGTAGGGATCATTTGGTGATTCAAGGTGGTAAGTTATCATTAGGAATATATCATTCGTCGAATGAACTAAATGTTTCCAAAAGGCAATACCACTTGTAGGATTATTTTTAATTTTTGTTTCCAAATGTTTTCGTGGTATTCTGGCTTGCCTTTAGTCCATCGGTATGGTACAGAACCTTTAAAGAAAGTATTCTTCACACAGACAGGGAAAGTAGCCGAAAGGTAATTCCATTAATTCATTAAAATTCTGCCTCTCAAGGGTTACATCATCTTCATCCCTTGCGGAGGAGGGAGCCAGGAAAAGAATTTTTGGACTTTCTTACTTCACCATTCAAGTTGGGGCACTTTATACTTCTAACCAGCAATCCTGCCAGCTGTAGTGTGGGTCAGAGAAAGGGCCTCAATCCTTCTATAGGCTTTTGTACATTGTCAATTCAGGCTCGTCACTTTTCACCTTGCAACTCTTCCTCAATGTCACTGTCATCGTCCAAAGTGAGATCGAATTTTGGAGTAGTATTTGTATTTTTATAACGGAGGGAGAGAAGGCAAACCCTCGGTCTTTGGATCAACATCGGAATCAGATCCAATCGATTGCACAGGTGTTGTTCTCTCTCTGAGGGAACACGGCCTCGACCTGTGCCCGTAATAGCCATCTCCCACCTCTTTGAGGGTAAGGCATTTGGAGGCTAAGGATAATCGATGTCGGAGTCGTCTTCACTACTCAATTGTATCATTTCTTGCTCAATATATTTTCTTTTTCTTTCATTTGATCGGAACTTTGGTATCCAACCTAAACTTCTCCTCGATTCTGATCTCTAGCTTAGAACGGGACGAGGACCCTTTAGGAACAAAGTATGTAGCATCTTCGTAGATTCCCAATTTCTTGAATAGAAAATGGTTGCAAATCACTTAATCACATGTTCCAATGCCATCTCGTTGGATTTGATGCATTGGTGATGGGTAGATGGGACCATTCTTTATTCATGAATCCAAGGTCTACCTAAAGGGCATTTAAAGGACGTGGCCGAATCAATTATTATGAAACTTAGCTTCAGTTTTCAAGCCTGCTTTTACTAAAAGTAAGTGATTGAACCTAAGGCCTTCACCCTGTTCATTGACACCACGAAGCACCAACTGTCGGTTGAAAGCTTGCTAGTATCAACTCTGAGGTATGCGAGGGTCCTTTAGTTCATTATATGACCGATGCACCCGGATCAATGAGGGACTCTTGATAACTTAAAGTTCCACCACTTACAGTAATGTAGAGGGGACGATTATGGTCAGCAGTTCTCAAGAGCATATCTTCATCTGAAAGGTAACTCCGGGAACCTCCTTTGAATAGTAAGTGCCTTATCTTCTGAAGTTGCAGCCAACTGAGTCAAGCAAATCTCGGGGTCGAGAAGTGCTTTAATTAAAAGACTCCCTATTTCTTTGGAAAGAAGGAGGGCGTCGTAGATGCTTAATTTCGCTGGCAACTTCCTAAGATGGGCTAAAACATTTATAATCAACCTTAGGAATGAAGACTCCAAAACCGGAGGAATTAATGGAGAGTCTGACTTATGAGGGGAGATTGCGGATTCAGATCTTCAAAGGGAATTTGCTTGCCTTTCTCTGAGGGGGAAGCTCGGGGGTAAGACTTTACCGCCCGGAGTTGCACCTGCTCGTTATCCTCGGGAAGGGCAATTTAGGGCAGTGTCTACACACACATAGGCGTGGGTCATCATTCCCGACACGCGAGTCATGAATCTGAAAGCTCTATCAATGAGAGTTTCCTTGAAAATTGATTTGAGTGAAATCACTTTCTGTTAGGCCTCCGACATCGACCTCTTCTTGAATAGCTGATTTGGGAAGATCAATTTTTTTAAGTTGAGAGTTTCTTCACAAGGATTTTCATTTTAAAACAGGAGAGTCATCAATTTGCATTTTATTTTCATGGCCAATCATCAAGACAGAAGCAAGGAAGGATGTTTTTTATTCTCTTCTGACCCTTTACCTTTGATGTTGGGCAAGTAAAAAAGTCAGATAAAAGTAAGAGGAGAAAAGGTCTTAACACCCCAATCCGCCATCCTAATAATCTCTCATCTACACACTTCCTCTTTTCAAAATCAAATTTCTCTTTTTACATTTTTCTCAGTGAGCCTAGACTACTGGAGAGGAAAGTGGCTCAACATCCTTTGCGAAGCATCCAGGTCAACCTTCCACACGGGTCCTGGGCTATTCGTGTTGCTGTTGAGTAAGACGAAAAGATTTGTTAATCGACTTTTTAAGTGCCCGGGACAAAGCGATGTCCCAACCATCTTCAACAAAACAAGGAGGTTAGAGGTACTGTAAATGGTCTTAATGGAAGCTTTTTCTGGATTCACCAAGTATTCCTTTGGAAATTATGATGTTACCTTGGTGGAGTTTCCCTCCAGTTTGCCCAAGCATCTAGTTGAAACTGAATACAACAAGTCTTGCTGGGATCCTAAGCTCCGTAGGGCATATTGATCATACTTTCTTACTTTATCTCAGGCTCCTAGCCTCTGGCACTGAAAAATCATGGTTTCTTTAATAGACTCCTGAAAATCTTCTTAACTGAATCCCTTTTAAATGGATATGGTCTGCCAATCTCTCTCTAAAAGGTACGGGTTCTGTGGTCTGTACTGGGAGTAACCTGGGAAAGGCTTGTCTCTGAACTGGCTGTGGGCGGTGGTGGAGGAGCACTAGGCTGACTGACCTTGGCCTCTCTTCCTTTGTCACAACTGATGACACTACTGCCTTTTTCTCAAATGTTAAACCAATTGGGACCTTCTTATCTTCAGACTGCTCCCGTAGGATGGCATCCTATGAGCCTCTTCCTGCAAATTGCTAGCCCTTTTAAGAAGCTTCTCAAAAAGTTTTAATAGTGAAACCCTTCAGGAGAAAAAGCAACAGGGAGGGCGTGGATGTTCTTAAGAAGTATTTCACTGCATGTTGCTCTTGCAACTGGGGTTTCACACTTCATGCGAGAGGTTTCGCCACCAAGATGTACTCAACAGAGACTCTCGGCTTTTGCTTTTCAAAACCAAATCGCCCATACAGTGTTCGTTGTTGTGCTCCAGAAAATCTTTTGAGGAAAAGGTTTTCTAAATCAAAAAAGTTCTTATGAACCATTGGGCAGATCTGCGTACCACTCGAAAGCAATGCGGATTGGTACTTACAAATTGGCGAAGAGTGAGCATCGGCCCTCCCGCATTGCACAACTTGCTTGAAGTGGGCCAATGCTGTCTCGGGTTTTCAACTCCAGTGAAAATTTAAAGTTGGTGCAAGCATGTGGGTGGGATGATCATATTTCGGGGTATGGTCTACTTTGGAATACGAAGCAGTTCTTGTGAAAGGTAAGGGCTCCCTACTGGTCCTCGATCAGTTGCTATATCCTCTGAGGCAAGTTGGAGGACAGGGAGGCTGTAGGTGGGGTGGAGATGCTTTGATAGGACAGGATGGGGATCATTGGTGCTGACTCGGAGGCTTGGGATGGTTTCTGTCTTTTAACTTTTCACACTAATCTCTCGAGCCGTTTGTAGAATTATGAGTGAGGTCTGCTTGACTTGTCAAATCTTTCTTGCATCTCTTAACTTGTGTAACCATTGTTTGCAGCTGATTCTCAGGATTTTTTATTATACTCCTCATCCCTTGACCTCGCAGACTCAATCTGATCGGACCAACATACGTGTGAATCTTGTCCTTTGATAGGCCTACGTTTTGCTCGGTCAGTCTTTGATGGATCTCTAGTTTAGACAGTGGAGACGCTACCAACATGAATCCTGTGTCTCTAGGAGGTCTCCAGGTCTGGATCAAAGGTTGCTACTTTCCTTCTTGTAACAGAATGTTTCTTATTTACTTTATTCACTCCTCAATTGTCTGTCCCAATAGACTCTGGATCGAGGGGTAAGTACCTTTGTAAGCAAGCTGTAAAGAGTTATTCTCTACTCTAGCGTACTAAAATTATCTCAGTAAGCTTCGGATTAGGATATACAACTTTGGCTCGTGGTTGGCCCTTCTTCATTTAAATCGAGATCCAGGCTCATTCCTACCTCCTCGACTGTCCCAAGATCGGTTGTCAGAAGAGTGGCAGTTCATTACAAGGGAGGGGTCACGTACTCAGGTGAGAAGCGCTTGTAGGGAAATAGCAACCTACATCTCGGTAATGGTAGGTCCTCGGACTCGGTGTTAGGAACCTTAGGAATGACACATAGAACTTCAGTTGCAATCACAATGGACATCAACGGTGTTCGCTAATCGGGAGTAGGACTTGCTGTAGTACACATCCACTGCAACATTAGGAAGTGTCTAGGTTGAATGTCCCTCAACTAGTCCAAAACATGGAGATAGGTGTAGTGTAAACGTGGAGTTGGGAATGAAACTTAGGAGTTTTGGAGGTGGTGTAAGTTCTCCACTTGGTCCTTTTAGGAACCATACTTCTTCAGGGGATTTGGGCCTCTTGCCCTTAAATCCAGATGTTTTAGCGCTTTCATTTCCTCCTTAGGAACAATCACTGAGGCAAACCTCAAGGTTTGGGGAGGGGTACGGGGGTCTACCATGAGGATGGCGGCCTCTCTCGGACCCAGTCAACACAATACCCTCGTTTTGGAAGAAGGAGGGGTGGCGCCCAGTGAATCCATCACACTAGCACAGAGTGGCAGGTGTCTAACATATTTTTGTTCTCCTAACATGTTGTGGAGTCAGGTTCTTAGCTCAGATGCCTTCTTCTTTCAACACTTCCTTCTGGAAGCGATGGGAGATCACTCCCTTCAGCTGACTCAAATACTGCTCTTTGGTCTGTCCGGATTGTGCAGCACAGGTAGTGATTATATTCCTTGTGCTCTAGTTTCTGCAGATGTTTCTCTTTTGAAGTTTGTCTTAGTCGAGTAGTCGATGGGATGGTGGGGTACGGGTGCATCCTAGATTACCTCTCCTCCCCTTGAGCAGAAGCATAAGGGGAAAAAGCGACTCCCTTTCAGAAGGGGAGAGGATGCAGGAATAGGTAGTTCCTCACCCAGCCCTCGGGCTTACCTGAGCTAAGGTCTTAAAAGGTGCACAATCCTTTTGGCCTGGAGATCCTCTTTCTAAGTTCCTTAAGTTATTCTTCTTTGATTCTTAGTTGCAAAGGTAAGCCCAGAACAGACCTCTTCAAAAAAGATTTGACCTAGTAGGATCTCAACAATGACTCAGGCAACTTGTGGTGCTCTCAATTATCAGGTGAACAGAAGTAGCTCTCCACGATCAACTCAAGCTCGGGGGGTGGGATTCTTGGTGGCATCCACTTGACTACCTCTTGTCACATACCATGTAAAACTCAAGAGTGTCAAAGCCTAATCCATAAATAAACAGTTCTCCTAGGTCATTCACAGTCGAAGAGAGCCCACGGTTCAAGGTAAAGATCAACTTCAGCCATTGGATATTTTCTTATTGAAAATTAAAGAATGGTTGTGAAATTAGATTTCTTGAAGAAGAGGTGTTTGTCATTTTAAAACTTAAAGCTTGTAAAAATCCCAACTCCAACACATATTGATATGGTAAGAAACTTCAACACATGTTAGGGAGTAAAGAGATAAGTACATGCCAAAAAAAAAAAATCAACATATTGTTAGCCGCACAATGATCTTATGAAGGCAACATTAGAGGTTTTGGAGTAAAAGGGTTTTTGGGATTTTGTTTTGTTTTGTTTTTCTTTTGAAAGAATTTGAAGTTTGAATGATTTGAGATGGATTCTTCTTACAAGATCCAAAATTACAACGGACAGAGTTCTCCTTGCCCGACCCCAGGCTTATGGAACTATAAGAAAATCCCTAGTAAATTCAATGGTTTAGCCTCTTTATTCTGAAGTCAAAATGGTAATAAGAGGTTAAGACTAGTGTATCTCAAATCTTCTTAATAATCAAAAGTCTTTTCTTTTCAATTTCAAAAGAGATATTTTGAAAGTGGCATTATTAAAAAAAATTTTTTTTTTTAAACGAACATTTGGAGATCCCGATTTGACACTTGCCTCATAGGAAATCCTAGGGCAGAAGGTCAAAATCGGAAGGATTAAATTAACAAGTAAAAAAAAATTTTTTTTTGGAGGTAGGACCTCTCTTTGATGTTTTAAGTTATTCTAGATGTTGGCCACACTCACCAAGGGGAAATTGAGAGACTCACACGGAAGAAAGGTAGTTAAGAATACGATGAAACAAAATTTCATTCTTATTAAAGATAGAGAGAGAGATTAGTCCCACCGGGCGTGCCATTTTTTGTTGGTGGAATATTTGATAAAAACAGGTTTTTTTTTTAAAAAAAAATTTAGTTTTCTTTGGGGATTTTAAGATTAAGGTTGAGTTGTAATTCTAAGGTCGAATCAAACTCGTTAGAAGGAATATATCACCCGCGGGGACGAAGATAAACTTTCATACGGTGTTATGGCTTAGAATTTATGAAAAATATATCTTGGAATATTATGATCGGGTTCTAAAGAGAAACTATCAATGGCCACGAGGGAACAAATTAGAGTTCAACTAAGTACCCAATTACAAATATCCAAAGTAGTATGATCGTCGCATTCACATCATAAAGCCTTATCGAAGAAGGATGTATCTCCCCAAAGGGAAATGACACCATTCTACGATATTCTTCTAATGCAACGACGACGATCATTCATTAACTTTTTCCAAAGAAATCTAGTGAAGTTTTTAAAATCAATTTTAAAATAGGTGTGTGGGGTTCCAAATCTCTACGAGCGCAAGCCCTCGTGTTAATTACATAGTAGGGAGACAAGTCCCCTATGAAAACTCTCGATTAGAATTAAGAATAAATTTTGTTTAGATTTCTAGGAGTGATATCAAAGAATAAATAGAATTATTTGGAAAAGATCAAGAGGGAATGGATCAAAATTGAGCAGTTATAACAGATTCAAAGGAAGAGAGGTAGGGGACACTTGAGAATTCCAGAACTATCCGGAAGTGTCCCAACTTAATCTAAGTGTTGGGCTTTATGTTTTAGGATTTAAGAAAATTTTAATTGAGTGGAGCATTTATTAGAAATTTGGGATTATATTCCCGAAATTTGGGGTCTTATATCAAAAGACTGCCCGGATCCTAAATTTATTTTGGACACTGGACACAGTCATCGATCCTAACTAATGCAGTGCAAGGTCTGGACTTACCCGGCCTGGATTGGGGAGCCAGCTAACACTAGTCGATTTAAATAGATGAGTCCGGTCTTTTATGCAAGAGTGGATAGGACGTTGTAATTAAAGTTTTGGAGGGTCGGGGCCGACATCTAGAGATTTTCCTAATTGGCCCCTTTGACATATGTTGGGTGCAAAAATGCTAAATGATGCAATTAAAATTTTGACTCTTTTAGTTTGTATCTATGCAATGCGTGCTAGTTAACAACTTCCAATCAAGTATGCTTGAAATTTTAAAAAACAGGCTTATAAAATAATTTTTAGAAGACTGGATTCCCAGGTCGGCACCATCGTCTCATAGGTCAGACTATCCGGACTCTACCGCAGGCGGGGAAGGGTCTAAAGCAAGGAAAGAGTAATGCAAAATATGCATGCGACCACGGGGTCGATCCCCGGCTAGTTCCCTAGATTCGTTATCTTTCTATGTTATTTAGACTCACTAAAATTTTTAGACTTTAATATTTTGAGTATAAAACTTTCACACCTCTCGCGAGCCTCCGTATCCAGGCTAAAACAAAAGCTGGCATACAATCGCCAAAAACTAAGAAAAAAGTAAGTAATCCTAAAGAGACAACCAATTCATCACATCAAATATAAATTAATTAATAAAGTAATGTCCATTAGGCTGATTGCCTTGCTTATTACAAACCAGAATATTACAGAAAGTAAGTGTCGGGCACACTGACAACACGGGTTCTAAACCTTGTAATGACGCAAGTTAATTTTGAGTGGGTACTCTCAATCTTCAAAATCTTCACATCTTCCAATCTTGTTCTTCTTTGGACTCTTTTCTCCAATCTTCTTGGAATCTTCATAGTGGATTACCCAAAGGATAAGAGGGCATTTCCCTCTAAAGGGGAAGGCCACTCTTTCCTCTTTGGGTAAGGAGGGGTATGATCCAAATTTGGATTTCAAATGGAAAAGGAAGTGTTCCCAAAGGGGTATCCTTTCCTCTTTGGAATCCAAACTTTGGATCTATGTATCCCAAATCAAAATCAACTTTCACAACACTTGACATTACACAAATTACATTAATTTCAAGAATAAAATCTAGACTCACCTGCAAGGTTTATCTAAGCAGTTATATATAAATAAGCAGTTATTCCCAAGCAGTTGTATATGAACAGAAAAGAAAGTAAACACACTGGCCACGCTCTTTTTATGATTGAGGGGGGCTTTAGCACAGATGAGCCCTGTGGAAAGAGTTTATAATATTTATGCATTTTTTTATTTGCCCCTCTTTTTTATATTGCCCTGATGAGCGTGGCCACCTGCAGAAAAATATGTCAGCATCCATATCGTACCTAACCTAAGGGTAATCCTAATCGCCAATTACATCAACATCCACAGAGGGCAGAAAAGTAAGCAGACACAGAAAGCAATTTCATCCACAACATGCAATGAAAACTACGAAAAAATCCGGCACACAGCAGTAAAGTAAAACACAGGCCTACCTAGATCTAGGTTGGTTGTCCTAGGCACACATCTAAAGTGTGTGTGAAAGGTAGTGTGGAGAGTATATCCTAAGTTGGGTGATTAATTAAAGTTATCTAAAAGTCTGAGTTTGTTAAGGCTTTAAAAGGGTATTTAGATTAAAATTAAGTATTAGTAGATTAAGAATTTAATTTAAATTATTTTAAAAGTTATATTGATTACTACCTTTGTTTTCACACCGAGGCCGTGAAGTTTATTTCACCTTCCTTGGGGCTAAACTAATAGCCCTCGTAGGCCTGGGTTACCCAGTAGCAATCGGGGTTGATTAAGTTACTTTTAAGTTTGTTGTAATTAGAAAGACGTGAATTAATTATTAGAAGGGTTTCTTGCTGATTTCAAAATTGATTAGTTTAAGTTTGCCATTAATCGATTAGTGGCGCTGTGCCACCAGGCTCGAGGATACAGCTCCTTAGGCACTTAGCCCCCAGCCCGGAGTAGTCCAGCCGATAAACCAAAATTAATGTAATTAAATTTAGAGGTTTTAAAAGGTTAGATAATTAATAATTAATTCTATTCTTAAGGTTAACACCCTTGGAATCCATTCGTGGCGTTGTGCCACCAGGCTCGAGGAAACCAGCCTCTTAGGACACTTAGCCCCGCAGCCCGGAGTAGTCCAGCAATAAACTTCATTTCAGGATTGGTTGTTGTGTGTTTTTTTGAAAGGTTTGTTGAATGTTTTAAAACATTAGTTAAATTTTTGGTGTTTTGAATAATTGTGATTTTATGAATTTTTGAATATTTTAATCATTTAATTAGGGGTGGGAAAATGACTTTTTGATTAAAGTGTCATAATTCTGGAATGTTTGTATATGTATTAAAATTACTAGACCTTACTACGATCAGTTAGAAGGTAGGTACGTTGAAATCGGATTTTTCTGCATTTTATTACGAAGGTTTGATAGTTTTGGACCAGTTTTGAACTATGGTTTGACCAATTTGTATGACTTTTGACTTTGACGCAGATTTTGAGGGTTTGAAATTTTTGCGAAAATCTAGATTTTAATTAGGGTCATTAGTCACTGAGTTTGATTGATTTAGAGTTTTCTACATATTAGTTATGAATTTTGGATATATTGGGTATTTATTGGAATTATTTAAACTATTTCAATTAAGGTGCCCTTTTAATGATTTGAAACCAAATGAGTCTTAAACTTCTTGAAATCAATTCAAGATTTGAAATGATCTAAGGAGAGATCAGCAAGTGTTTTAAGATTTTTTGGGATTTTTAATAATTTTTAATATAATTAAATGGATTAAACATTGATTTTGACTTAAACTTAGTTATAAATATCAAATTAAAGGGATTTCAATTCCCACTGATTGAGGGATGAGTTGAGGTTAGTTAGGGGTTTTTGGAGATTATGGAGAATTAAAACAAATTTGATTAGAATTTTATTAAGGCTTAAGGGGGATTCTAAGGGGATTTTGTGGCTCCTACCTTGGGAAACCAATGAACCCCCAAATATGATGAAATTTAAACACAAAGGATCACTGATCCTAAGGCCTAAACCACCACAAAATTTGGGCTCAAAGGAGTACTCTAAGGGGTTAACTAAAACCACCTAAGGTGAGCTCTAAGTCACCTTCAATTCACTACTATAGGGATCTTCCTAGGCTTGGATTGGGGCAAAATCAGTGGGCTTCACATCCTTATCCTAAACATTCATGAGCCACCACAAAAAATACCACCCTAAATCCCATTGGATTAGGTCCATATCCCTTTATTAAATTAAGGGTCAAACCATGACCCTTAAACTTAAAAAAAAAGGTAAAATGCCCTTGAACAACGTAAAAAGGGAGATAAAATTTGGACATGTGAAAACACATGTCAATTTCATCTCCAAAATTCCAGACTCGTGGAATGCATTAAAAAGTAAATTAAGAAATTCAAAAAAATGCTCCCAAATGAAATTAAACCTAGATTGACCTAACCAGGGTCTGGAAACCATAGGCTTTTGTTGTTCTCCCTGAGACCTTTCCAATGAGCCTAAGAACACCTAATTTGGACAGTGTGCAGGGAGGTATGGATTTTTGAAGTCCTTGAATTTCTGAATTTAATTAATACCGGCAATTACACTAGTCAGGACGTTACCCACGCGGCGCGCGAGATTCGACAGGCAATGATTGGCGCTAATGTTAACGGCCGGATTAACCACAGCGTCGGATGGCGGATCGAACAGTAGGATTAAACACGCTTGGGACCGCGGGATCTAATCCGAGCCGTTGATCGAAAATAACGGCTGAGATTATTGTCTTCAAACTCCGCGCTTACCCGAAGCCGTGAACCTTCTCAGGCGTGATCCGAGCGATCAGCTGGTGAACTTCAACGAAATTTCTCAGGGAGGGATCAGGGAGGTGGAACCTTCAATCCAATGGTGGAAATCCCGCCGGGGTGAAGGTTTCCTTCACATTGACCGAACTACCTGCTTAGGGAGCTCGGGATGAAGGAATTACCAGAGAGAAAGGCCTCAATGGATGAGCTTCTCTATCTGGGAGCTTGGGGAAGAAAGGCGAGCAGGTTTCCTTCAGAGGCCGGATGGAGGACGGCTGGGGAGGTTGAACTGTCGAGCGGGACGCGAAGCCTTTCGGGAGTTTCGCTTCGAAATGATGGAAGGGCGGTTGGGAGCTCAAAGGAAGATGCTGGGAGATCGATGGAGCTCTGGGGATCGTTCGAAAACGCTGGATCGTCTACTTCGAGCCTCTGGGGAGTAACAGCGCTATTCAGCCTCCTCCCGCGAGCTCGGGCGGCCAGGGATTGAATTAGGGGAGGTCTCGGAATTGATGCCAAGTGGAAAGGGGCGCGTTCCAGAGAGCTCGTGAGCCTCAAGCGGCGAGCCACAGCCTTTGGAAGCTTGTCGGTCAAGGATGGCCTGGGGGGACCACCGGAGGCTTGCTCTCCATTGGTTCGACCGCCGCGGCCCGGTCCGGGGTAGATTGACCAGGGGAGGCCGATGGAGACAGTGCTGGAGCTGAGGGTGGAGTCAATTTGGCCTGGAAACGCTGGGGTCGATCCGATGGGCTCGGCTGGGTTCGAACCTGCGTGGTCGAGTCGAGTGAGCTCGATCCAGGTTAGGTCAGACCTTGGGTTCGGTATGGGAGGAGGTCTGGGTCTGGTGCACCCAAGTCTGGTGGCTAATTGGGTGGAATTCGATCTGGATTTAAAGATGGCATCGGGTTGATCCAAACTTGCTTGATTTAGGTCGATTGGGTCAACCCAGGTCAGGCCAGACCTTTGGGCTTGTGATGGGGAGTGGGTCTAGGTCTGGTGCCCCAATGCAAGTGGCAATTGGGTGGATTTGATCTGGGCGGGGAGATGGCTCGGGTCCAAGTGTCTTTGGCTACTTTGGGGTTAGCCTAACTCTTGACCCAATGAGCCACAAGGATTGGGCTGGATCAAGGGAGGTGTTATTGGGTCCATGGGAACTCAATGACACTTTGATTTGGATTCAATTTGGATAGATCAAAAGATAGCTCAGGGAGACCTCTTCTTGGTACTTGGGTCAAGCCATATGACTAAACCCAAGTGAACCCCAAGGCTTGGGCCACCAGAGGGGTCTCTTTGGTGCCCAAGGGGTCATCCACATGCATTCAAAGGACTTGGAATGGACAAGATTCAAATTTTTGAAAGAGAAGGGGTGTATGGGTCCATGGGTCAAACTTGGTTGACTTGGTCAACCAGGTTGACCCAAGGTCGGGTTTGAGTTCAATAGTTGGGTTTGATGTTTGAAATTCGTTGGAAGTGTTTCAAAGAGTTTGGAATTGATTTAATTTGAATTGGCCACTTGAAATCCATAAGGGGTATTTTGGTCAATTTTGGCATTGGTCAACTAGGGTCAAAATGGACCAAAAATGCAGTTTACTGTTCGTGGATTAAAAATCAAAAGTCTGGAAGTGGTTGGGGGCTCTTTGATAAAGGTTCCAAGATCACAAATCTCAAAGGGTTGGGTTCGTGGCATAGGCTGTAAATATTTGAAGGTTTTACGCTTTGGATTTTAATTCAGATTCTGGGATTAAGGAGACCTCAGAATGGGCTCAAAATTGGAGGGTAGCCTTTAGGGACATGTCTTATCATTTGTAAAGTGATAGACCTGATCAGAGGCCACTGGACTGGGTTTTGGAATGTTTGAAAAATTTCTTTGAAAAAGGTCTTAGGAAAGGCCTTAAGGCTTAGGATTTGGGTTTGGATTTCTGGATTTGAAATGGATTTTAAATTTGAAAAATTAATATTGCAGTATCCAATCTATTAACAATCATGTGGTGATTGTTAATGAATGGATAGGGTCAAGCTAGATCAAGGGTAGGATCAAAGTCAGGGTTGAGGTTTGATTTCAATTGAACTGGATCATGGTTTGAAAGGGTCTGAAGCTTGAATTGATTTGAGAATTTAAATGAATGGAGTTTAGATTGATTTGATTGTTTGAGTTAATCAAGGGTATGGATTGATTTGAAGTTAAGGTGGATTCAAAGGGATGAATTGATTTGAGTAATGGATTGATCCTGGTTCTAGAGGAGTTCTAGGATTGGATATGGAAGAATCTTAAGCTCTAGGTGGCACCTAAGGTCTTGTCTAGGAAGGATCCTAAAGTCTAGAGTGGATCCTAAGGTCTAGAATGGATCTGGATTCTGAGGAATGGATCTTAGTGACCTTATACAAAAATGAGGTCAAAAGGTTTAAAATATCTACGTTCCCAAAGATTCTTCCTTGTTTTATATGATATAAAACAAGGTTTATTTTAGTTGGAATTCTCAAATACCTATAGAGGCAAGCCCTATAGTTAACTTACATCCTAGGAGGAGTGCTCCTAAGAAAATCTTGATTAAAGCAGTGATTCATACCCTTGTGACTATTAAAGGTAGAAGACAAGAAGCAGTAAATAAAGAGTTTTCAAGGATAAAGCTCAAATGTTGAACATTTATTAGCGAGTCAAAATGATGAAAAGTAGGATGGTGCGGATTTTGAGAAGCTCAGAGGCAACCTCGTCTATCCTTTGTTGGGGTTTACATTTAAGAGAGAAATTTTATATTTAGGTGACATTTATTAGAAAATTTGGGATTATATTCCCGGAGGGCGAAGACTTTAGATTCTAAAAGAAATCAGCCTCGAATCTAGATAATTTGGGTTAACTACAAGTAGTGACCCGAACTTAAATAATGAGTGCAAATCTAGGACTTTCCCCGGTTCTGGATTGGGGAGCCAGCTAACCACCTAGGCGCTTTAAACTGTGTCAAGTCCTTATGAAAGATGGGTAGGAATGTTGTTTATAGTTTTAATGAATTGGGGGCCGACATCTAAGACAGTTTTAATTGGCCCCTCTAATTTATGTAGGGTGAAAAATGTCTAGAAATGTAAATTAATATTTTTTACTCTTTTTTGTTTGTATCTAATGCAATGCATGCTAATTGAACTCGATGCATAAAATGATATATGAAGCAGTTTAAAATTAGGCTTAGAAAATAGGTTTTTCCTAGAGATTGTCAAAAATTCCTTGACAGAACTGCACCTCATAGGCAAGTGGTTTGCCCGAAACCGCAGCCGGAGGAGAGGTGCCTAACACATGGAAGAGAAAGTATTAATTGCTATTCGACTCTCGGCGGTCCCGAGCTTACTTCTTTAGATGTTAGAGTTACTATGTGAGCCTAAAATTTTATTATTAGATTACAAGTTAGTGAATTTTAGCGTACCTTACAGAAAAAAGCACTCTGATTCGTATCCAGGCTAAAAATAAAACACGACATGCAAGGTTCCTAAAAAAGCTACTGCAACAACAATGTAAACAAACAAATTAAATATCCAAAATTATATATCAATGTCCAATGTCCATTTACACCTAGAATTTTGCAGAAATAGTTAAGTGGTCGGGCTCCACTGACAACAAACCCGGATTTAATCCTAAGAATGACTCAAGTGATATTTTGAACTGGGATATAATGTTCCTTGAATCTTTATTTCTTCGTCTTCTTTCTTCAATTCTTCTCGTTCTGTCTTCTTCTTCTTCTACGAGCTCTGGTTCTCCGGTCTGCTCCTCGGGTTCTGGATATTCCAAATGAAAAAGTAACTCATCCTAAGAGGGGTATTTTCTTTTCTATTTGGATATTGAATCATTCCTAATCTGGCTTTCCAAAATATAAGAATAATCCTTTAAGGTATATTTTTCTTTTCTTTGGATTCCAAATTGGATGTGATATCCCATTTTCAAAATCACTTTCACAATTTTTTTAGACACATTTCATTTACATTACATTCACGAAAGAAAAAGAAAAATCTAGACCACACTGCAGGGTTATCCTAAGCAATTTATAATAAAAATCATCCCACACAGTTATATTATATTTATGCAATTGAATTTAAATTATTAAGCCACAGCTTGGCCACACTCTTCTTCATTTGGGGGCTAAGCAGCCTAAAGCACCTGTAAATTTATTTATTATTAATTGTTTAGCCCCTTTACTGCCTGCATGAGTATGGCCACACTGCAGAAAATCATGTTAACCACCAGATCGCTCCCTAACTATGGGTAATCTAATCGTCACTCAAATCACAACATAGAGTGAGTAAAAATAAATAAACAAAACACCACCCACACTTTTACAATCCAGCATGCAATGAAAGCGAGAATAAAGCCCGTCAACATGCAGTAAGGAAATAAACCCGGCCTAACCTAAAACTAGAGTCGGTTGTCCTAGCAACAATTCTAAGTGTGTGTAATAAGCTGTAGGTTTTGATATGTCCTAGGTCAATTATGCGCTAAAGTTTCTATATTGATTTAATTTTAATTTGAAAATATTCATTAACCTAAAGTGAAGTGTTATAAATTTTCTATGTTATATGTTTATATCCTATAGTGTGCATGCATAAAGTCTAAGTTTTTCTAAGACGGTCCTTAATTTTGTCTTAAATGTCACACTGTTATATAGGTGAAAATCTTTGTTATTACTAACCTTAGGACTTTTTCGTACGTGAAATAGGGTTTAGGGATCTACGATAAATAATAAATAAATTAATAAATTGAAGTTACTATAAGGACCTAAAAGGGAAGGGTTAAGCAAACCACATCAAAGGGGCCTTAAAGGTTTTATAAGTTTAGAATATCACAGTCACGGGGGTAACGACCCGGTGGTTCCAACCGTAGCACTTCTACCGGTTGGATTAGAGGCGACTGACGTCATTAGCTCCTTGTCCTTTTGTTCTCTCGACCAGTACCATTCCTCGCAGTTTATGCCAATAAGAAAAGAAATCGGGATGTAGAGAGCACTTTTTTAACAAATATATATAATAAATATATTGAAATTTATGAATAAAAGACGTACCTTTCTTCGGGCCTTGGACATGGCTTGTTTGCTTGCCTTTTTTGGAACCTTTACTTTTAGAAATACACTTTGTAATCTTCAACTTTTATCCCGAGACAACAAGAAAGCGAGAAGTAGAAGGGAAAAGGGAGAGTAGAAGGGAGAAGAAATTTTGCTTTTCAACAATTTCACTTCTATTTTCTAGTTAAAACCTAACTAATCATTCTCTAACACTCATACTTTCTCTTTCAAATACTTAAACTTTCAAATAATAATCATTAAACACCGTTCAACGAACTTACACCTCACTTCTTATAACAATTTATACCTTTAAAAATATACACCTTTTTTATAAATTACAATTTGATATATATACATTTTATTTCTCATAATCTAACTATTATTTTTCACTTTCAAACACTTTTTCCTTTCCAAAAATACAAATTCCACCTTTCAACACACACAAATCACTTTTCAAAATCACACATTCAATTTGTAAACACTAAGTCTCCAATTTCGAAAATTCACTCTTTCTAAGACTTTACTTTTCACCTTCTTACACTTGTCACCCTCCACACAAATCACCTATTCAAAAATAAACCGCTTTACATCCTCCAAATATCAAGCTTCAAATTTACCTTCATAATCACCTTCAAAAATATACACTTTCACTATTCCAAATCACTAAATTTAAACACAACTCCATTTTTACATATTTAAAATACAACTTCACTCTTTTTACTTACTTTTTTTTAATACAAGCTAAATATCTATCATCTCCGAAACTTCCAAATATACAATAACAACCCTACTTTTCTTATACAAAAATTATCACTCTCAACACACACAAATTCACTTTAAACATTACCTTTTGCCTTCCAAATTTTATATAACATCTTTCTCTTCAATATACACTTCATATACTTCCAATATATATATACACTACAATGATTATCACCTTCATCCTCCAAAAATATCATATTAGACTTTTACCACATTTATTTAACTTATCAAAAATGCACACGTTCACTTACTTTATATTTCAAAAAAATACTTTTCATTTTCCATACTCTATGCACTTCTCTTCAATTATACACTTTGTATTTATTCCCAACACAAATATTACTACAAGTCATCCACTTCACCCTCCCAAAAATATCATACTATACTTTTACACATTTACTTAACTTTCTAAAATACATAGATTTCACCTTTTCAAACACAACACAACCTTGCATAAAATTTATGAAAATTCTTTAAACTCATGCATCTCTTGGGAGTATGAATGGTATAAACATAATATGCCTTCCCACTAACTTTTATTAACAAAAACTCATCGCATTCTTGAATAGACAATAACAAACATATTTTTATGCATTTAATGATTCACACTACAATTTCCTCCAATCTATTGCATAATCATCTCATGATAGAATACAAAACCATATTATGATGCAGATTTACACAAAGAACTTAGTTTCAACGACATGGATTTTCATAAACACATTCATGATTCATGAGGTTTCTAGTTAAGTATTGAAGAATAAGCATTTACAAATAGGATAATACTCACCCAAACAAGTGCAGGATTTAAGCATAAAATGAATGAACGTTTACTAAATAACCTATTTGATAGGCTAACTATCCAACAAAAATTATCCATAAAAAATGATGAGAGGGAGTGAAGAGTGGAAGAAGAATCAATAAGGAAAAGGAAGTTCACCACTTTCCTTTGTCTTGAGATCTCTGGAGGGAGGCGATGGAGAGGCTTGTGTTGGATTTCTCATGCTTAGATCGTGAACTGCAGCGACGTCAGAATGGAGGCTTGGACGTGTCATGGTATGAGGGAGGAGGCTTAGACGTTGTCATGTATGAGAAGGGGAGGTTGGAGCGTGTCATGTATGAGAGGAGGGAGGGCTTGGACGGTTTTTTGGGGTTGAGGGAATGGGAGAGTGGGTGGTTATGGGTTGATGGGGAGAGGGAGAGTGGGTGGTTATGGGTTGTTGCTGAACCTTTGACCGTGGACGTTCGTTGGACATTTTGAAGGCTCTTAATGATTTTGGAATTCGGTGATCTTGGGCTCAATTGGATTTGTCTCGTCGAGCCGTTTCGATTCGAGTATAAGCTCGTCAAAATCGGAGACGTTTGGTAAACTCAAATTGCGGTTTGAACCTTCCAACAGCGCTTTGAGCCCTGATTTGGACTCATCATTTGGGTCGGATTGGGTTGATCTTGGTCTCGTTGGGTTTGTATTCTGAGACGCTCAGTTCGACTGTAAGTTTGCTGAAATCGGAGTTTGGATGGTTCGAATTAATTTTGAAGTTTCCAAACTTGATTTTGCATCGAGATTCGTGCAGATTAAGATAATTTTTGACGACGTATCAATTATTATTATATATACTTGTGACGAGTCAAAACGGGTTAATCGGAGCCATTGAAATCAATTCAATTTGAGTTATTTGATTAGTTAATTTGATTGATTTTGATTTGATAGGTGAGTTGTTTTAAGCCCATATGATATATCAATTTGATCACAAATCGAATTAGATAATATTAATTGAGTCGATTGATCATCGACGAATCATAAAGCGGGTGATTTGAGTTCGTTGGAGTTGAATTAAAATTGGATTCAATTGATTTTGATGAGTTGAGTGATAGGTTCGAGTCGATGCTCGTCATTAGGTGTCCACCTAAAAAATCCTAAAGGCGACGTCTACATAGGCTACGAATACCGAGGTAGATAGATTGAATCGGGAAATTGACCTCGACTTAATGAGGTCAAACCGATGGATCTCTAGCCCAGTCGCGCACTTGCTATTTACAGCGATAAGTCTATGGTTACGCTTTTGAAGAAACCTTCAACTGGACTAGAGCAAGGCCCAGCCTCGAGGGAACCAAATCCATCGAAGAAGTGTCTATAACTAAAAGCAAGCCATGTAGATCTGTATAATCAACACCTTTTTAGCGAAGAACATCAAGACAAGGTTGTCCAAACTCTCCACGACAACTCGAAGTGTTCATGGATTGCGGGCATTAGCGAAGAAATCATATGTCATCTAACTAATAAATAAAAGAGACTTTCACCAATCAAAAGTAAGATCAAGAAAATGGCTACCTCACTTACCAAGCTATTCAAGAAGTAGAAAAAGCCACTCATCGCCAATATTCATCAGATATCATATTGGATTTCCAACGTATTGATGGTTTTGAAATCAATAGGCAAATGGGACAATGTGCGTGGATTTCACTAATCTGAACTTAGCATGCCCCAAGGACAGCTACCCAACTCCAAGGTCGACGCCCTAACTTGACTCCGTAGTGGGTATCTAGTCATAAGCTCTAGAGCTTTATGAGGCTATCATTAGTGATCAAGATGCATCCTTAAATTGAGAAAAAAAATGCATTAATCACAATAGAGGTCTGTACTACTATAAAGTCAGACATTTTTATATAGAAAAATGCAAGAAAACATTATCAAAGGATGATGGACAAGTGTATTGAGGGCAGAATGGAAAAACCAGTGAAGTCTTCGTTAGATGATTCTTGTCAAGAGTCAATTTCTTGATTGTCATTTTAAAGATTTAAAAAATAAAAACATTCTTACTCTCGAAATTACATATATGAGATTGAATTCATTTAAAAAGGCTCATTCAAAATAGGTGCAAATAAATTTCTAAGGTTCATCTTCTTACACCCTGATGGAATGAAAAATCAATCTAACAAAGCAGCAAGTTTATACTTGACCATGAAGATGCCAAAAATTACAAAGGAAGTCTAGCGACTCTTCGGGCGAATCACCAGGTCAACATTTCATACTCTCAATTTAGGGAGAGATGAGCCCTATTTTTCAAAATCCTTTGAATGCAAAGAAATTTTCCTACGGAGAAGAATGTGAAATAGCCTTCCATAGATGAATATTCTATTACCTTGCTGCTCTTTCTTGCAAGCTATGACCAGAGAAACTTTGCTTACTTATATCTCAGGAGTCAACAATACGTCATCGTCAGCTCCGTACTCAATAAGAGAGAGAGAAGCAATAGGTCATTTACTTTGTGAGCCATACACTCTATGGCACGTAAGCAAAAGATATACCATTAGAAAAAAGCTTGCATGGGCACTTCAATCAGCCGAGAAGATTGTGACCCTACTTCAAGCTCACTCAATCCAAGTAGTGATTAATCATCTCCAAGGCATTCTTGCTAATCCTAATCATTCAGGATGACTACTCAAATGGTTTGTAGAACTTAATGAATTTCTTATCAACTACACTGCCAAGGATGGTTATCCAGGTTCAAGCACTATCTAAGTTTCTCATAGAGAATAATATTGACCAATCCATGAACTCTAAAATGATAAAGACCTTGTCTGGACGTTGTTCATAAATGAAGCCTCAGGCGGCAAAAGGTTGGTTGCAAGCATTATTCTCAGTAGCCCTGTAGGAGTCATCATCACTCAAGCCACAACTTTTGGATTCAAAGTCACCAACCTAACCAGTGGAGTACGAGGCTTTCTCATATGGTCTCCAATTTGCCTCCTTAAACTATCTCTTTCCCATCTAGAAGTATATTCCCAAACTACAATCATCGTAAATCATATTAACTATGAATACGAAGTCAAGGATGAGCTACTCTCTAAATGTATGCTCAAAGATAACTAGACTATCACATGCTCAAGTGGCTTTGATATCACAACTTAAATTTTCATAATATTAGTATCAATTCGCCTACCTTCTTTCCAAGCAAAGAGAATTGATAGTCAACCATTCATATGGGTCTTAACACCCGCAATTATAGAAGGGGAAGTGATTACAAGTGAATCAACTCTTCTTTTTAATCATGTATTTGAAAAACGGGTCAATCAACATTGAGGATCATGATCCTCGATGATTCAGGATCAAAGTAGCGAACTACCTTCTACTACAATGACCACCTATTCAGAAGAACCACATATATATCATCAACTGAACCTCATGTGCATGCGTGAAGATCAATAAACAACAGTGCTGATTAAAAATCCCACTGGGTGAATGGGGAAGTCACTCTGATAGATGCACACTAGCCCATAATATTCTTAGATATGATACCTCTATTCAAATTAAAAAATTATACTAAAGAATTTTTCCGAAAATGCTTACAAGTTAAAAATTTGCTCCAGAGCTCAGTTGCAACCTTCTCACAGTTACCATTCGATTACGAGACCATAGCCATTTGTTACTGTGGATAGACTTGCTACCGCCATTTTTGCTATTGATAGAGTAAAGAAGATTCATTCTAATATTATTGACTATTCGTCATAGTGGGTGAAGCCCCAAGACTTTCCCGCATACCTTCCTTATCATGGTTTGAGATATTTCAATATGGGACATATACATTATCTTGCCGACATGAAAGTTCTTTGTATAATTATCATGGAAAATGAACCTAATTTGTTGATCTGAATCCTCAAAGTAATTTTGGCAACTATTTAAGGCATTCACGTTATGGTTTGCTTTCGTTACCTTCCTAAGGCCCAATAGAATAGGTGCGAAGACATAACAAGGTTATACTCATTTCTGCTAAAAAGGTCAAAGGGGCAATTAAGGCAAAATAGACAAAATTACTTCTCGCGGTACTATGGCACTTATGTACAACCCCTGAACAGCTGCATAGGCACACCCCTTCCTTCACTCTCGTATGCCTCTAAGGCCTTAACTGCAAATAGAACGTTGAATTCGTGGCCAATATGTACTAGCCGACAACTTCATAATCCTTGGGTTACAGAATTCCGAGAGTGGGAAGCATCCAAAACAAGATGGTATGCAGAAGCTCCACTGGCTTTATATTACTTATGAACTATTTCACAAGAATTGAATGAGTCAATTTCATTAATTATGTATAACATATTCATTGATGATTCTAATTGCATGGCTTATAGTGTAGAGAAACAACTTGTTAGTAAAAGGTTATAAAATCATACGTTAGTACTCCACCACTAGCGAATGGTCATGTGGGGAGGAAACTTGCTCCACACAGAGGACCTCAATGGCAAACTAGGATGGTGCCACGAAGGGCGTACTCCACCACTAGGAATGGTCATGTGGGGAGGAAACTTGCTACACAGAGGACCTCAACTGGCAAACTAGGATGGTGCCACGAAGGGCGTACTCCACCACTAGCGAATGGTCATGTGGGGAGGAAACTTGCTCCACACAGAGGACCTCAACTGGCAAACTAGGATGGTGCCAGAAGGGCGTACTCCACCACTAGCGAATGGTCATGTGGGGAGGAAACTTGCTCCACACAGAGGACCTCAACTGGCAAACTAGGATGGTGCCACGAAGGGCGTACTCCACCACTAGCGAATGGTCATGTGGGGAGGAAACTTGCTCCACACAGAGGACCTCAACTGGGCAAACTAGGATGGTGCCACGAAGGGCGTACTCCACCACTAGCGAATCTAATCCTAAGGGAATGAAGGACACAACCTTAAGGAAAAGAACAGAGAAAATTAAAAGAAGATGAAATTTAAAAGACTCAAAGCAGAATCATGAATCAAGAAAGTGAATTTTATTGATTGATCAAAAAGAGCTACATCAAGCATAGTATTTCTTAAGGAAACGTCCGTTGACAGGTAACATCGGACGAATTCCTTTACAATCTACTAACTGATACGAGCCTCCTTCGTAGACAGTCTCTATGACGAAGGGTCCTTCCCAAGTAGGTTCAAATTGCCTCCCAACTTTCGATGGGCTAAAATAGGCCTCCGAAGGACCAACACCAAGTCTCCCGCTTGGAAGGTCCTAGGTCGCACTAGCTTATCATGGGCTTGAACCATACGGGATTTATGTAACTCTAAACTTTGTTGAGCTTGGAGACGTCGCTCTTCAAGGCCTTCGAGTTCTTCCAATCGCAGTTTTGCATTTTGTTCATTTGTAATTTGGTTCTGAACCGCAATCCTGAGCGACGGAATCTGTACTTCCAAGGGTAGAACGGCCTCAGATCCATACACTAGTGCAAACGGAGTAGATTGGGTCGGAGTTCTATAAGTGGTACGATAAGCCCACAAAGCTTCCACCAACCGCTCATCCCATTGTCGCTTGTTATCATCAAGGGTCTTTTTAATGATTTGCACCAAAATTTTGTTGAAGGCCTCGGCCAATCCATTTGCCCGGGGGTAATAGATTGTTGAGTATCTCCAATCAATATTATGGCGTCTCACAAAACTGTTAATCTTTGTAGACTTGAATGCGGACCCATTATCGGATATGATTCTGCGGGGCACGCCGAATCGATACACGATATGGTCACGAAAGAATTTTAAAACATGGTGGGATGTCACATTGCGTAGGGGAATTGCTTCCGCCCACTTTGAAAAGTAATCAGTCGCTGCTAATATGAAACGATGACCTCTCGCAGAAGGAGGGTCAATTGGTCCTATGATATCTGTGCCCCAACTCTCGAAGGGCCACGAGGCTATCGTAGGATGTAACACATTAGGCGGCTGATGTAGAACCACACCATGAACCTGACATTGATGACAATATCTTGCAGTATTCAAGCAATCGTCAATCATCGTAGGCCAGTAGTATCCAAGTCTTTTAATTTTCAATTTCATTTTTGGACCCGATTGATGTGCACCGCATAGTCCTGAATGAACTTCATTAACAATCTTCAGGGCTTCTCGCTGATTTAAACAACGCAGCCACATGTGATCGAAGGACCGTCGGTATAACAAATTATTGACTAGTGCGTAAGAAAGGGCACGTTTCTTAATCTGGTTAGAGAGCGATTTGTCCTGAGGGAGCTTCCCTTCTTTAAGGTAATCAATTAAGGGTTGTCTCCAATCGCCCTCTTTGTCAATTGTCAAAGAGGCAGAAAGGATCTGAAGGGGAGTCTTACTAACGTGTTCCAAATCTATAGGAGAAAGGGTATTGCGACCCTGAATCTCTATAGGAATGGAATCTTCCTCAGGACAGGCAAATTCTTTCGCTAATTTTGCTAAGGCATCTGCTGCAGAATTGCTTCCGCGGGGAACCCTATACAAAGTAGCGGTGGGAATTTGTTCCAACAGGTGAAGTGTGTATTGGTGGTATTTCAGGAGATTAGGATTCAAGATTCTATAAGTTCCGGCCACTTGGTTAATCACCAACTGGGAATCTCCAAAATCTTAATCTCTTTAATCTCCATTAAAATTGCAAGTTCCAAACCGGTTATCAGAGCCTCGTATTCAGCCTCGTTGTTTGTGCAGGGCTCCGATAAATGGTAGGAAAAATGCATCATCCCTTTTTCTGGCGTTATGAAAATTAAACCAACTCCGGCCTTTCCGGGAATTATAGACTGCTGGGTCGCGTTCCTACGAGAGGATGCTGCTCCATCAAAATACAACTCCCAAATGGCCTCATCAGATTCCCTCAAACTCATGATTTGTTCGTCGGGTAAATCATCGTTCAGAGGGGAATCTGCCGGCAGCGGGTGTGCTGCCAGAAAATCGGCAACAGCCTGTCCTTTCACAGCGCGAAGGGGAGTGAAAGTAATCTCAAATTGTAATAATATCATAGACCAGCGGGCTAAACGTCCTGACAACGTCGGTCGGGTCATAAGATATTGCAAAGGATTGACTCTTGAAATTAAACTCACTGAGTGTGAAAGCATATAATGCCTCAGTTTTTGGGCTGCGAAGACTAAAGCAAGACAATGCTTTTCAATTGAAGGGTATCGAATTTCCGTAGGAAGAAGCCTTCGACTAAGATAATAGAGAGCATTCTCCTTGCCTTCGTCGTTGACTTGAGCTAGCAGGGCGCCTAAAGACTCATCTAAGGCTGCAGTGTAGAGAATTAACGGCTTTCCCGGAATTGGAGCCGCCAAAACTGGCGGATTCGAAAGGTATTGCTTAATGTTATCGAAAGCATTTTGACACTTCTCGTCCCATACGAATTTAGTATCTTTTTTCGCAAGGACAGAGAAGGGCTGACACCTTCCGGAAAGGTTAGAAATAAACCTCCTTATATATGCCAATCTACCTTGTAGAGACCTTAACTGGGTAAGGCTCCTAGGAGATGGCATGTCTAAGATGGCTTCAATTTTAGCGGGGTCAATTTCTATTCCTCGGTGCCTTACCACGAATCCCAAAAATTTCCCTGAAGTAACGCCAAAGGCGCATTTCAGAGGATTCATTTTCAAATCGTAGCGGCGTAACCGTTCGAAAACAGTTCTCAAATCAAACAGGTGAGCCCCTTTGACTTTGCTCTTGACAACCAAATCATCAACATAACATTCAACTTGGTTATGGATTAAGTCGTCAAAGATGTGGGTCATGGCCCGTTGGTAAGTTGCCCCAGCATTCTTTAAGCCAAATGGCATCACCTTGTAACAAAAGATTCCAATAGGGGTTCTGAACGCTGTATTTCTCTCATCCTCTGGGGCCATCTTGATTTGGTTATAACCCGATGAGCCATCCATGAATGAGAAAATAGCATGTGAAGAGGCAATGTCCACCATGAGCTCCGGTATCGGTAAAGGGAACTCATCTTTAGGACATGCCTTATTCAGATCCCTATAATCGACGCAAATCCGAATTTGACCGTTTTTCTTTCGGACTGGCACGACGCTAGCTACCCAAGAGGGGTATTGTTCCTCTCGAATAAATCCAGCTTCGGCCAATTTCTTAACTTCAGAAACGACTTGTTGTTCAATTTCTAAGCGCATGCGTCGAGGAGCTTGTTTAACAGGAATGGCATCATGCCGAACTCCAAGTTTATGGACCGCTACCTCAGCGGGTAGACCTGGCATTTCGTCATATGTCCAGGCAAAGCAATCCCTAAACTCAGACAATAATTGAACTAAATCTTTGGTCTCACCCTCGCTCAGCAGAGCACTTATAAAGATCGGACGGGGGTCGTCATCGGTTCCCAGGTTAATTTCCTTTAATTCATCGACCGTCGATTTAATTTCTTCCTCAAATTCAGGGGGTGCATCCCGAACTTGAAGGTCATCGGGATCATCCAAAGTCTCCAAACAGAGCCCATCAAGAGGGCAGAAGGGATCCGTAGGGACATTTGGTGATTCAAGGTGGTAAGTTATCATTAGGCAATACTCATCATCGTCGAATGAACTAACTGTTCCAAAGCCAATACCACTTGTAGGATTATTTTTAATTTTTGTTTTCCAAATGTTTTCGTGGTATCTGGCTTGACCTTTAGTCCATCGGTATGGTACAGAACCTTTAAAGAAAGTATTCTTCACACAGACAGGGAAGTAGCCGAAAGGTAATTCCATTAATTCATTAAAATCTGCCTCCTCAAGGGTTACATCATCTTCATCCCTTGCGGAGGAGGAGCCAGGAAAGAATTTCTGGACTTTCTTTACTTCACCATTCAAGTTGGGGGCCACTTTAACTTCTAACCCAGCAATCCTGCCAGCTGACAGTGGGGTCAGAGAAAGGGCCTCAATCCTTCTACTGAGCTTTTCGTACATTGTCAATTCAGGCTCGTCACTTTTCACCTTTGCAACATCTTCCTCAATGTCACTGTCATCGTCCAAAGTGAGATCGAATTTTGGAGAAGTATTTGTATTTTTATAACGGAGGGAGAAAGCAACACCTCGGTCTTTGGACTCAACATCGGAATCAGATTCCAAATCGATATGCACAGGTGTTGTTCTCCTCTCTGAGGGAACACGGCCTCGACCTCGTGCCCTTAAAGCCATCCTCCCACCTCTTTGAGGTAATGCATTTGGAGGCCTAAGGATAACGATGTCGGAGTCGTCTTCACTACTCAATTGTATCATTTCTTGCTCAATATATTTTCCTTTTTCTTTCATTTGATCGGAACTTTGTCCAACCAACTTCTCCTCGATTCTGATCTCTAGCTTAGAACGGGACGAGGACCCTTTAGGAACAAAGTATGTAGCATCTTCGTAGATCCCAATTTCTTGAATAGAAAATGGTTGCAAATCACCCTTAATCACATGTTCAATGCCATCTCGTTGGTATTTGATGCATTGGTGAAGGGTAGATGGGACCATTCTATATTCATGAATCCAAGGTCTACCTAAAAGGGCATTAAAGGACGTGGCCGAATCAATTATATGAAACTTAGCTTCAGTTTTCAAGCCTGCTATTACTAAAAGTAAAGTGATTGAACCTAAGGCCCTCTCACCCTGTTCATTGAACCCACGAAGCACCAACCTGTCGGTTGAAAGCTTGCTAGTATCAACTCTGAGGTATGCGAGGGTCTTTATGTTCATTATATTGACCGATGCACCCGGATCAATGAGGACTCTTGATAACTTAAAGTTTCCCACATCTACAGTAATGTAGAGGGGACGATTATGGTCAGCAGTTCTCAAGAGCATATCTTCATCTGAAAAGGTAACTCCGGGAACCTCCTTGAAGTAAAGTGCCTTATCTTCTGAAGTTGCAGCCAACTGAGTCAAGCAAATCTCGGGGTCGAGAAGTGCTTTAATTAAAGACTCCCTCATTTCTTTGGAAAGAAGGAGGGCGTCGTAGATGCTTAATTTCGCTGGCAACTTCCTAAGATGGGCTAAAACATTATAATCAACCTTAGGAATGACAGACTCAAAACCCGGAGGAATTAATGGAGAGTCTGACTGTTGAGGGGAATGCGGATTCAGATCTTCAAAGGGAATTTGCTTGCCTTTCTCCTGAGGGGGAAGCCTAGGGGGTAAGACTTTACCGCCACGGAGTTGCACCTGCTCGATATCCTCGGGAGGGCAAATTAGGGCAGTGTCTACACACACCATAGGCGTCGGGTCATCATTTCCCGACAGCGAGTCAGAATCTGAAAGCTCTATCAAGATAGGATTTCCTTGAAAATTGATTTGAGGGAAATCACTTTCTGATAAGGCCTCCGACTCGACCTCTTCTTGAATAGCTGATTTGGGAAGATCAATTTCTTTAATGTTGAGAGTTTCTTCACAAGGATTTTCATTTAAAACAGGAGAGTCATCAATTTGCATTTTATTTTCATGGCCAATCATCAAGACAGAAGCAGAAGGATGTTTTTTATTCATCTTCTGACCCTTTGCCTTTGATGGGGCAAAGTAAAAGTCAGATAACAGAAGAGGGGAAAGGGTCTTAACACCCCCATCCGCCATCCTAATACATCTCTCATCTACACACTTCCTCTTTTCAAAATCAAATTTCTCTTCTTTTACATTTTTCTCAGTAGTTCCTAAGACTACTGGAGAGGAAAGTGGCTCAACATCCTTCTGCGAAGCATCCAGGTCAACCTTCCACACCGGGTCCTGGGCTATCGTAGTTAGCTGTTGAGAAAGACGAAAAGATTTGTTAATCGACTTTTTAAGTGCCCGGGACAAAGCGATGTCCCAACCATCTTCAACAAAACAAGGAAGGTTAAGAGAGTTACCTGAAATGGTCTTAATGGAAGCTTTTTCTGGATCAACCAAGTATTCCTTAGGAATTATGATGTTACCTTGGGTGTAGTTCCTCTCAAGCCAGTCTTTGAACACAACACAGTCTTCTAAAGGGTGACTAAGCATCCGGTGGTATGGGCAGTACTTGGGATCATCTTTCTTACTTTCATCCTCAGGCCTCCTAGCCTCTGGCAACTGAAAATCTGGTTTCTTTAATAGACTCCTGAAAATCTTCTTAACTGACTCCCTTTTAAATGGATATGGTCTTGCCAATCTCTCTCTAAAAGGTACAGGGTCTCTGGTGTACTGAGGAGTAACCTGGAAAGGCTGTCTCTGAACTGGCTGTGGTGGCGGTGGTGGAGGAGCACTAGGCTGACTGACCATTGGCCTCTTTCCTTTGTCAACTGCTGACACTACTGCCTTTTTCTCAAATGTCTTAACCAATCTGGGACCCTTCTTATCTTCAGACTGCTCCCGTAGGAATGGCATCCTATGAGCCTCTTCCTGCAAATTGCTAGCCTTATTAAGAAGCTTCTCAAAAGTTTTAATAGTGAAACCCTTCAGGAGAAAAGCAACAGGGCCGTGGATGTTCTTAAGAAGTATTTCCACTGCATGTTGCTCTTGCAACTGGGGTTCACACTTCATCGAGAGGTTTCGCCACCTCAAGATGTACTCAACCAGAGACTCTCCCGGCTTTTGCTTTTCAACAACCAAATCGCCCACAGTGGTTCGTTGTTGTGCTCCAGAAAATCTTTTGAGGAAAAGGTTTTCTAAATCACAAAAAGTTCTTACTGAACCATTGGGCAGATCTGCGTACCACTCGAAAGCAATGCCGGATAGGCTACTTACAAATTGGCGAAAGAGTAGAGCATCGGACCCTCCCGCATTGCAACAACTTGCTCTGAAGTGGGCCAAATGCTGTCTCGGGTTTTCAACTCCAGTGAAAATCTTAAAAGTTGGTGGCACAAAGCCCTTTGGGTAGGGAACTGAATCATATTCTTCGGGGTATGGTCTACCCTTTGGAATAGAAGCAGTTTCTTGTGAAAAGGCTAAGGCCTCCCTTACCTGGTCCTCGATCAGTTGCTTAATATCCTTCTGAGGCAAAGTTGGAGGAACAGGGAGAGCTGTAGGTGGGGCTGGAGATGCCTTTGATAGGCAAGGAGGGATCATTGGTGCTGACTCGGGAGGCTTGGGACTGGATTCTGTCTTCTTAACTCTTTCCACAATCTCTCGAGCCGTTTGTTGAATTCTGAGTGAGTCCTGCTCTGACTTGTCAAATCTTTCTTGCATCTCCTTAACTTGTAACATCATGTTTGTCAGCTGATTCTCCAGATTTTTTATATACTCCTCATCCTTGACCCTCGCAGACTCATCTGAATCGGACCCAACAACGTGTGAATCGTCGTCTTTGATAGGCCTACGTTTGCTAGGTTCAGCCTCTTTGCTGGATCCTCTAGTTTCGACCATGGAGACGCTACCAACATGATCATCTGTGTCTCCTAGGAGGTCATCCAGGTCTGGATCAAAGGTTGCTACCTCTTCCTTCTTGTACAGAATGTTTCTTATTTCTTGTACTACCTCCTCAATTGGTCTGTCCCCAATAGACTCAGGATCGAGGGGTAAGTACCCTTTGTAAGCAGCTATGTCAAAGAGTTCTTCCTTCTCTAGCGTATAAATTATCTCAGTAAGCTTCGGATTAGGATCTAACTTTGGCTCTGTGGTTGGCTCTTCTTCTTCTAAATCGAGATCCAGGTCAATTCCCTCCTCCTCGACTGTCCCAAGATCGGTAGTCAGAAGAGTGGCGTTCTCTACAAGGAGAGGGGCACGTACCTCAGGAGGTGAAGCAGGAGCTTGTAGGGAAATAGCTCCTACATCTGGTAAGGTAAGGTCCTCGGACTCCGGTGTAGGAAGCCTAGGAATGACACATAGATCAGTGCAATCAACAACTGGACCATCAACCGGAGTTACCGCTAAATCGGGAGTAGGACTTGCTGTAGTAACACCATCCACTGCAACAACGGAAGTGCTAGGTTGAATGTCCCTCAACTCAGTCAAAACTGGAGAAGGTGTAGTTGTAACCCGTTGGAGTTGGAGAATGAACTTAGGAGTTCTTGGAGGTGGTGGTAAGTTCTCCAACTTGGTCCTTTTAGGAACATACTTCTTCTCAGGGGATTTGGGCCTCTTGCCCTTAACATCCAGATGTTTTAGCGCTTCATTTCCCTTAGGGTTAACAATCACTGAGGCCAACCTCACAGGTTTGGGAGGGGGTACCGGGGGTCTACCATGAGGATGGCGGCCTCTCTCGGACCCAGTCAACACAATACCCTCCGTTTTGGAAGAAGGAGGGCGTGGCGCCCAGTGATATCCATCCACTAGCACAGAAGTGGCAGGCTGTCTAACATATTTCTTGTTTCTCCTAACATGTTGTGGAGTCAGGTTCTTAGCCTCAGATGCCTCTTCTTTCAACACTTCCTTCTGGAAGCGATGGGAGATCACTCCCTTCAGCTGACTCAAATACTGCTCTTTGGTCTGTCCGGATTGTGCAGCACAGGTGTGAATTATATTCCTTAGTGCTCTAGTCTTCTGCAGATGTTTCTCTTTTGAAGTTTTCTTAGTCGAGTAGTCGACTGGGCATGGTGGGGAACGGGCTATCCTAGATACCCTCTCCTCCCCTTGAGCAGAAGCTAAGGGGAAAAAGCGACTCCCTTTCAGAAGGGGAGAGGATGCAGGAATAGGTAGTTCCTCACCAGCCTCGGGCTCTACCTGAGCTAAGGTCTTAAAAGGCACAATCCTTTTGGCCTTGGAGATCCTCTTTCTAAGTCTCCTTAAGTAATTCTTCTTCTGATTCTTAGTTGCAAAGGTAAGCCCAGAACAAGACCCTTCTTCAAAAACAGATTTGACCTCAGTAGGGATCTCAACAACTGACTCAGGCAACTTTGGTGTCTCAATCTCAACAGGTGCAACAGAAGTAGCTCCCACGATCAACTCAAGCTCGGGGGTGGGATTCTTGGTGGCATCCAACTTGACTACCTCTTGTCCATCCATGTAAAACTCAAGAGTGTCAAAGCCTAATCCAAAAATAACAGTTCTCCCTAGGTCATTCACAGTCGAAGAGAGCTCACGGTCAAAGGTAAAGATCAACTTGCCAGCCATTGGATATTTTCTGAAAATTAAAGAATGGTTTGAAATTAGATTTCTTGAAGAAGAGGTGTTTGTCATTTTAAAACTTAAAGCTTGTAAAATAATCCCAACCTCCCAACACATATTGAATGGTAAGAAACTTCAACACATGTTAGGGAGATAAAGAGACTAAGTACATGCCAAAAAAAAAAATCAACATATGTTAGCCCGCACAATGATCTTATGAGGCAACATATGAGGTTTTGGAGTAAAAGGGTTTTTGGATTTTGTTTTGTTTTGTTTTTCTTTTGAAAGAATTTGAAGTTTGAATGATTTGAGATGGATTCTTCTTACAAGATCCAAAATACAACGGACAGAGTTTCCCCTTGCCCGAAGGCTTATGGAACTATAAGAAAATCCCTAGTAAATTCAATGGTTTAGCCTCTTTATTCTTGAAAGTCAAAATGGTAAAGAGGTTAAGACTAGTGTATCTCAAATCTTCTTAATAATCAAAAGTCTTTTCTTTTCAATTTCAAAAGAGATATTTTGAAAGTGGCATTATTAAAAAAAATTTTTTTTTTTAAACGAACATTTGGAGACCCGATTTGACACTATCGCCTCATAGGAAATCCTAGGGCAGAAGGTCAAAATCGGAAGGATTAAATTAACAAGTAACAAAAAAATTTTTTTTTGGAGGTAGAACCTCTCTTTTGATGTTTTAAGTTATTCTAGATGTTGGCCACACTCACCCAAGAGGGAAATGGATTGAGAGACCAACGGAAGAAAGGTAGTTAAGACTACCGATGAAACAAAATTTCATTCTTATTAAAGATAGAGAGAGAGATTAGTCCCACCGGGCGTGCCATTTTTTGTTGGTGGAATTTTGAAAAAACAGGTTTTTTTTTAAAAAAAAAAATTAGTTTTCTTTGGGGATTTTAAGATTAAGGTTGAGTTGTAATTCTAAGGTCGAATCAACTCGTTAGAAAGAATATATCACCCCGGGGGACGAAGATAAACTTTCATAACGGTGTTCAGGCTTAGAATTATGTAAACATATCTTGAATATTATGATCGGGTTCTAAAGAGAACTTCATATGGCCCCGAGGGAACAAATTAGAGTTCAACTAAGTACCCAATTACAATATCCAAGAAGTATGATCGTCGCATTCACATCTAAAGCCTTATCGAAGAAGGATGTATCTCCCCAAAGGGAAATGACACCATTCTACGATAATTCTTCTAATGCAACGACGACGATCATTCATTAACTTTTCCCAAAGAAATCTAGTGAAGTTTTAAAATCAATTTTAAAATCAGGTGTGTGGGGTTCCAAATCTCCTACGAGCGCAAGCCCTCGTAGTTAATTACATCGTAGGGAGACAAAGTCCCCTACGAAAACTCTCGATTAGAATAAGAATAAAATTTTGTTAGATTTTCTAGGAGTGATATCAAAGAATAAATAGAATTATTGGAAAAGATCAAGAGGGAATGGATCAAAATTGAGCAGTTATTAACAGATTCAAAGGAAGAGAGGTAGGGGACACTTTGAGATTCCAGAACTATCCGGAAGTGTCCCAACTTAATCTAAGTGTTGGGCTTTATGTTTTAGGATTGAAAGAAAATTTTAATTAGAGTTGAGCATCTTATTAGAAATTTGGGATTATATTCCCGAAATTTGGGGTCTTATAATCAAAGATCTGCCCCGGATCCTAAATCTATTTTGGACACTGGACCACAGTCATCCGATCCTAACTAATGCAGTGCAAGGTCTGGACTTACCCCGGCCTGGATTGGGGAGCCAGCTAACCACCTAGTCGATTTAAAATAGATGAGTCCGGTCTTTTATGCAAGAGTGGTAGGAACGTTGTAATTAAAGTTTTGGAGGGTCGGGGCCGACATCTAGAGATTTTCCTAATTGGCCCCTTTGACATATGTTGGGTGCAAAAATGCTAAACTGATGCAATTAAAATTTTGACTCTTTTAGTTTGTATCTAATGCAATGCGTGCTAGTTAACAACTTCCAATCAAGTATGCTTGAAATTTTAAAAACAGGCTTATAAAATAATTTTTTAGAAGACTGGACTTCCCCAGGTCCGGCACCTCGTCCTCATAGGTCAGACTATCCGGACTCTACCCGCAGGCGGGGAAGGGTCTAAAGCAAGGAAAGAGTAATGCAAAAATATGCATGCGACCCCGGGGTCGATCCCCGGCTAGTTCCCTAGATTCGTTATCTTTCTATGTTATTTAGACTCACTAAAATTTTAGACTTTAATATTTTGAGTATAAAACTTTCACACCCTCGCGAGCCTCACGTATCCAGGCTAAAACAAAAGCGGCATACAATCGCCAAAAAACTAAGAAAAAGCAAGTAATCCTAAAGACAACCAATTCATCACATCAAATATAAATTAATTAATAAGTAAATGTCCATAGGCTGAATTGCCTTGCTTATTACAAACCAGAATATTACAGAAAGTAAAGTGGCCGGGCACCACTGACAACAACCCGGGTTCTAAACCTAGTAATGACGCAAGTTATTTTGAGTGGGATACTCTCAATCTTCAAATCTTCACATCTTCAATCTTGTTCTTCTTTGGACTCCTTTTCTCCAATCTTCTTGGAATCTTCGTAGTGGATTACCCAAATGGATAAGAGGGCATTTCCCTCTAAAGGGGAAGGCCACTCTTTCCTCTTTGGGTAAGGAGGAGGTATGATCCAAATTTGGATTTCCAAATGGAAAAGGAGTGTTCCCCAAAGGGGTATCCTTTCCTCTTTGGAATCCAAACTTTGGATCTATGTATCCCAACTCAAAATCAACTTTCACAACACTTGACACTTACACAAATTACATTAATATCAAGAATAAAAATCTAGACTCACCTGCAAGGTTATCCTAAGCAGTTAATATATAAAAAGCAGTTATTCCCAAGCAGTTGTATATGAACAGAAAAGAAAGTAAACACACTGGCCACGCTCTTTTTATGATTAGGGGGGGGGCTTTAGCAGCTGAAGCACCTGTGCAAAGAGTTTATAATATTTATGCATTTTTTTTATTTGCCCCCTTTTTTATATTGCCCTGCATGAGCGTGGCCACCTGCAGAAAACTATGTCAGCATCCATATCGTACCTAACCTAAGGGTAATCTAATCGCCAAACACATCAACCATCCACAGAGTGCAGAAAAGTAAGCAGACACAGCAAAGCAATTTCATCCACAACATGCAGTGAAAACTACGAAAAAATCCGGCACACAGCAGTAAAGTAAACACCGGCCTAACCTAGATCTAGAGTTGGTTGTCCTAGCACATCATCTAAAGTGTGTGTGAAAGGTAGTGTGGCAGGGGTATATCCTAAGTTGGGTGATTAATTAAAGTTATCTAAAAGTCTGAGTTTGTTAAGGCTTAAAAGGGTATTTAGATTAAAATTTAAGTATTAGTAGATTAAGAATTTTAATTAAATATATTTTAAAAGTTAATTGATTACTACCTTTGTTTCACACCGAGGCCGTGAAGTTTATTTCACCTTCCTTGGGGCTAAACTAATAGCCTCGTAGGCCTGGGTTACCCAGTAGCAATCGGGGTTGATTAAGTTACTTTAAGTTTGTTGTAATTAAGAGACGTGAATTAATATTAGGAAGGGTTTCTTGCTGATTTTCAAAATTGATTAGTTTAAGTTTGCCATTAATCGATTCGTGGCGTTGTGCCACCAGGCTCGAGGAACCAGCCTCCTTAGGACACTTAGCCCCGCAGCCCGGAGTAGTCCAGCCGATAAACCAAATTAATGTAATTAAATTAGAGGTTTTAAAAGGTTAGATAATTAATAATTAATCTATTCTTAAGGTTTAACACCCCTTGGAATCCATTCGTGGCGTTGTGCCACCAGGCTCGAGGAACCAGCCTCCTTAGGACACTTAGCCCCGCAGCCCGGAGTAGTCCAGCCAATAAACTTCATCTTCAGGATGGTTGTTGTGTTTTGAAAGGTTTGTTGAATGTTTTAAACATTAAGTTAACATTTTCTGGTGTTTTGGAATAATTGTGAATTTTATGAATTTTTGAATATTTTAATCATTTAATTAAGGGGTGGAAAATGACTTTTTGATTAAGTTCAAATTCTGGAATGTTTGTATTTTATTAAAATACTAGACCTTACTACGATCAGTTAGAAGGTAGGTACGTTGAAATCGGATTTTTCTGCATTTTATTACGAAGGTTTGAAGTTTTGGACCAGTTTTGAACTATGGTTTGACCAATTTGTTGACTTTTGACTTTGACCAGATTTTGAGGGTTTGAAATTTTTGGAAAATACTAGATTTTAATTAGGGTCATTAGCCACTGAGTTTGATTGATTTAGAGTTTTCTACAATTAGTTATGAATTTTGGAAAATTGGGTATTTATTGGAATTATTAAACTATTTCAATTAAGGGCCCTTTTAATGATTTGAACCCAAATGAGTCTTAAACTTCTTGAAATCAACTCCAAAGATTTGAAATGATCTAAGGAGAGATCAGCAAGTGTTTAAAGATTTTTTGGGATTTTTAATAATTTTTAATTAATTAAAATGGATTAAACATTGATTTTGACTTAAAATTAGATTAAAAAAAGTCAAATTAAAGGGATTTCAATTCCACTGATTGAGGGATGAGTTGAGGTTAGTTAGGGGTATTTGGGAGAATTATGGAGAATTAAAACAAATTTATTAGAATTTTATTAAGGCTAAAGGGGGATTTCTAAGGGGAATTATTGTGGCTCCTACTTGGGAAACCAAATGAACCCCAAATATGATGAAATTTAAACCAAAGGATCACCTGATCCTAAGGCCTAAACCCACAAAATTTGGGCTCAAAAGGAGTACTCTAAGGTGGTTAACTAAACCACCTAAGGTGAGCTCTAAGTCACCTTCAAATCACTATAGGGATCTATCCTAGGCTTGGATTGGGGCAAAATCAGTGGCTCTACACTCCTTATCCTAAACATCATCAGCACACCAAAAAAATCACACCCTAAATCCCATTGGATAGGTCCATATCCCTTTTTAAATTTAAGGGTCAAACCATGACCCTTAAACTTAAAAAAAAGGTAAAATGCCCTTGAACAACGTAAAACAGGGAGATAAAATTTGGACATGTGAAAAACATGTCCAATTTCAATCTCCCAAAATTCCAGACCTCGTGGACATGCATTTAAAAAGTAATTAAAGAAATTCAAAAAATGCTCCAAATGAAATTAAACCTAAGATTGACCTAACCAGGGTCTGGAACCATAGGGCTTTTGTAGTTCTCCCTGAGACCTTTCCAATGAGCCTAAGAACACCTAATTTGGACAAGTGTGCAGGGAGTTATGGATTTTTGAAGTTCCCTTGAATTTCTGAATTTAATTAATCCGGCAATTACACAGTCAGCGACCGTTACCCACGCGGCGCGCGATGATTCGCCAGGCAATGATTGGCGCTAACTGTTAACGGCCGGATTAACCACAGCCGTCGGATGGCGGATCGAACAGCTAGGATTAAACACGCTCTGGGACCGCGGGATCTAATCCGAGCCGTTGATCGAAATCAACGGCTGAGATTATGTCTTCAACCTCCGCCTTTACCCGAAGCCGTGAACCTTCTCAGGCGTGATCCGAGCGATCACGCCGGTGAACTTCAACGAAATTTCTCAGGGAGGATCAGGGAGGTGGAAACCTTCAATCCAACGGTGGAAATCCGCCGGGGTGAAGGTTTCCTTCACACTTGACCGAACTACCTAGCTAGGGAGCTCGGGATGAAGGAATTACCAGAGAGAAAGCCTCAACGGATGAGCTTCTCTATCTGGGAGCTTCAGGGGAAGAAGGCGAGCAGGTTTCCTTCAGAGGCCGCGACTGGAGGACGGCTGGAGGTATGACTTCGAGCGGGACGCCGAAGCCTTTCGCCGGAGTTCGCTCGAAATGATGGAAGAGGCGGTCTGGGAGCTCAAAGGAAGATGCTGGGAGATCGATGGAGCTCTGGGGAATCGTTCGAAAATGCTGGGATCGTCTCTCGAGCTCTGGGGAGTACCAGCCTATTCAGCCTCCTCCCGCGAGCTCGGGCGGCCAGGATTGAATTAGGGGAGGTCTCGGATTGATGCCAAGTGGAAAGGGGCGCCGTTCCAGAGAGCTCGTGAGCCTCAAGCCGGCGAGCCACAGCCTTTGGAAGGCTTTCGGTCAGGATCGGCCTGGGGGGACCACCGGAGCTTGCTCTCCATTGGTTCCGACCGCCGCCGGCCACGGTCCGGGTCGGATTGACCAGGGGAGGCCGATGGAGACGTGCTGGAGCTGAGGGTGGAGTCAATTTGGCCTGAGAACGCTGGGGTCGATCCGATGGCTCGGCTGGGTTCGAACCTGCTTGGTCCGAGTCGAAGTGAGCTCGATCCAGGTTAGGTCAGACCTTGGGTTCGGTATGGGAGGCAGGTCTGGGTCTGGTGCACCCAATGTAGGTGGCAATTGGGTGGAATTCGATCTGGATTAAAAGATGGCTCGGGTTGATCCAAACTTGCTTGATTTGGGTCGATTCGGGCTCAACCCAGGTCAGGCCAGACCCTGGGCTTGAGATGGGGAGTGGGTCTAGGTCTGGTGCACCCAATGCAAGTGGCAATTGGGTGGAATTTGATCTGGGCAGGGAGATGGCTCGGGTCCAAGTGTCTTTGGCTACTTTGGGTTAGCCTAACTCTTGACCCAAATGAGCCCAAGGATTGGGCTGATCAAGGGAGGTGTATTGGGTCCATGGGAACTCAATGACACTTTGATTTGGATTCAATTTGGATAAGATCAAAAGATAGCTCAAGGGAGACCTCTTCTTGGTTACTTGGGTCAAGCCATATGACTAACCCAAGTGAACCCAAGGCTTGGGCCACCAAGAGGGGTCTCTTGGGTGCCCAAGGGGTCATCCCATGCATTCAAAGGACTTGGAATGGACTAGATTCAAATTTTTGAAAGAGAAGGGGTGTATGGGTCCATGGGTCAAACTTGGTTGACTTGGTCAACCAGGTTGACCCAAGGTCTGGGTTTGAGTTCAATAAGTTGGGTTTGATGTTTGAAATTCGTTGGAAGTGTTTTCAAAGAGTTTGGAATTGATTTAATTTGAAATGGCCACTTGAAATCCCATAAGGGTATTTTGGTCAATTTTGGCCTATTGGTCAACTAGGGTCAAAAATGGACCTGAAAAATGCAGTTTACTGTTCAGTGGATTAAAATCAAAAGTCTGGAAGTGGTTGGGGGCTTTGATAAAGGTTCCAAGATCAAAATCTCAAAAGGGTTGGGTTCAGTGGCATAGGCTGTAAATATTTGAAGGTTTTACAGCCTTTGGATTTTAATTCAGATTCTGGGATTAGAGACCTCAGAATGGGCTCAAAATTGGAGGGTAGCCTTTAGGGACATGTCTTATCACTTTGTAAGTGATAGACCCTGAATCAGAGGCCACTGGACTGGGTTTTGGAATGTTTGAAAAATTCTTTGAAAAAGGTCTTTAGGACAAGGCCTTAAGGCTTAGGATTTGGGTTTGGATTTCTGGATTTGAAATGGATTTTAAATTTGAAAAATTAATATTGCAGTATCCAAATCATTAACAATCATGTGGTGATTGTTAATGAATGGATAGGGTCAAAGCTAGATCAAGGGTAGGATCAAAGTCAGGGTTGAGGTTTGGATTCTCAATTGAACTGGATCATGGTTTGAAAGGGTCTGAAGCTTGAATTGATTTGAATTTAAATTGAATGGAGTTTAGATTGATTTGATGTTTGAGTTAATCAAGGGTATGGATTGATTTGAAGTTAAGGTGGATCAAAGGGATGAATTGATTTGAGTATGGATTGATCCTAGGATCTAGAGGAGTTCTAGGATCTGGATATGGAAGAATCTTAAGCTCTAGAGTAGGCCCTAAGGTCTTGCTCTAGGAAGGATCCTAAAGTCTAGAGTGGATCCTAAGGTCTAGAATTGGATCTGGATTCTGGAAGGATCTTAGTGACCTCATACAAAAATGAGGTCAACAAGGTTTTAAAAATATCTACGTTCCCAAAGATTCTTCCCTTGTTTTATATGAATAAAACAAGGTTTATTTTAGTCTGGAATTCTCAAATCCCTATAGAGGCAAGCCCCTATAGTTAATTACATCCTAGGAGGAGTGCTCCTAAGAAAACTCTTGATTAAAGCAGTGATTTCATACCCTTTTGACTATAAAGTAGAAGACAAGGAACAGAAATAAAGAGTTTTCAAGGATAAAGCTCAATGTTGAACATTTATTAGCGAGTCAAAAGATGAAAAGTAGGAGGTGCCGGATTTTGAGAAGCTCAGAGGCAACCTCAGTCTATCCTATGTTGGGGTTTACATTTTAAGAGAGAAATTTTATATTTAAGTTGACATTTTATTAGAAATTTGGGATTATATTCCCGGAGGGCGAAGACTTAAGATTCTAAAAGAAATCAGCCTCAGAATCTAGATCTAATTTGGGTACTACAAAGTAGTGACCCGAACTTAACTAATGAGTGCAAATCTAGACTTACCCCGGTCTGGATTGGGGAGCCAGCTAACCACCTAGGCGCTTTAAAACCATGTGTCAAGTCTCTTATGAAAGATGGGTAGGAATGTTGTTTAAGTTTTAATGAATTGGGGGCCGACATCTAAGACAGTTCTTAATTGGCCCCTCAATTTATGTAGGGTGAAAAATGTCTAGAAATGTAATTAATATTTTATACTCTTTTTAGTTTGTATCTAATGCAATGCATGCTAATTGACTCGAATGCATAAAATGAATATGAAGCAGTTTTAAAATTAGGCTTAGAAAATAGGTTTTTCCCTAGAGATTGCACAACTTCCCCTTGACAGAACTGCACCCTCATAGGCCAAGTGGTTTGCCAGAACCCGCAGGCGGGGAGGTGCCTAACAAGGAAGAGAAAGTATTAATATGCTTATGCTGACTCTCGGCGGTCCCGAGCTTACTTCTTAGATCGTTAGAGTTACTATGTGAGCCTAAAAATTTTTATTAAGATTACAAGTAGAAGAATTTTAGCGTACCCTTACAGAAAAAAGCACTCTGATTCGTATCCAGGCTAAAATAAAACACGACATGCAAGGTTCCTAAAAAAAGCTACTGCACAAACAATGTAAACAAACAAATTAAATAATCCAAAATTATAATATCCAATGTCCAATGTCCATATTACACCTAGAATTTGCAGAAAAGTAAAGTGGCCGGGCACCACTGACAACAAACCCGGATTCTAATCCTAAGAATGACTCAAGTGATTTTTGAACTGGGATATAATGTTCCTTGAATCTTTATTTCTTCGTCTTCTTTCTTCAATCTTCTCGTTCTGTCTTTTCTTCTTCTACGAGCTTCCCGGGTCCGTCGGGTTCTGGATATCCAAATGAAAAGAAACTCATCCCTAAGAGGGGTATTTTCTTTTCTATTTGGATATTGAATCATCCTAATCTGGCTTTCCAAATAAAACAGAATAATCCTTTAAGGTATATTCTCTTTTCTTTGGATTCCAAATTGGATGTGATATCCCATTTTCAAAATCACTTTCACAATTTTTTAAACACATTTACATTTACATTACATCTCACAGAAAGAAAAAGAAAAATCTAGACCACCTGCAGGGTTATCCTAAGCAATTTATAATAAAAATCATCCCACACAGTTATATATATATGCAATTGAATTTAAATTATTAAGCCACGCTTGGCCACACTCTTCTTCATTTGGGGGCTAAGCAGCTAAAGCACCTGTAACATTTATTTATTATTAATTAGTTAGCCCCCTTTACTGCCCTGCATGAGTATGGCCACCTGCAGAAAATCATGTTAACAACCCAGATCGCTCCTAACCTATGGGTAATCTAATCGTCACTCAAATCACAACATAGAGTGCAGTAAAAATAAATAAACAAACACACCAACAATTTTACAATCCAGCATGCAATGAAAGCCGAGAAAAAGCCCGTCACAATGCAGTAAGGAAATAAACACCGGCCTAACCTAAAACTAGAGTCGGTTGTCCTAGCAAACAATTCTAAGTGTGTGTAATAAGCTGTGAGGTTTTGATATGTCCTAGGTCAATTATTGGCTAAAGTTTTCTAATTGATTAAATTTTAATTTGAAAATATTCATTAACCCTAAAGTGAAGTGTTACTAAATTTTCTATGTTATATGTTTCTATCCTATAGTGTGCATGCATCCTAAGTCTAAGTTTTCTAAGACACGGTCCTTAATTTTTGTCCTTAAATGTCACTACTGTTATATAGGTGAAAATCTTTGTTATTACTAACCCTTAGGACTTTTCGTACGTAGAAATAGGGTTTAGGGATCTACGATAAAATAAAAATAAATCTAATAAATTGAAGTTACTACAAGGACCTAAAAGGGAAGGGTTAACGCAAACCACATCAAAGGGGCCTCTAAAGGTTTTATAAGTTTAGAATACTCACAGTCACCGGGGGCTACGACCCGGTGGTTCCACCCGTAGCACCTCTACCCGGTTGGATAGAGGCGACTGACGTCATTAGCTCCTTGTCCTTTTGTTCTCTCGACCAGTACCATTCCTCGCAGTTTATGCCAATAAAGAAAAGAAAACAGGGATTAGAAGCACTTTTTTAACAAATAATAATAAAATAATTGAAATTTACTGAAAATAAAAGACGTACCTTTCTTCGGGCTTGGACACTGGCTTGTTTGCTTGCTTTTTTGGAACCTTTACTTTTAGAAATACACTTTGTAATCTTCCAACTTTTATCCCGAGACAACAAGAAACGAGAAGTAGAAGGGGAAAAGAGAGGTAGAGGGAGAAAGAAAATTTTGCTTTTCAACAATTTCACTTCTATTTTCTAGTTAAAACCTAACTAACTCATTCTCTAACACTCATACTTCTCACCTTTCAAAATACTTAAACTTTCAATAAATACACATTTAAAACACCGTTCAACGAACTTACACCTCACTTCTTATAACAATTTAACCTTTAACAAATACACACTTTTTTTAAAATACAATTTGATATATATACATTTTATTTCTCATAATCTAACACTTATTTTTCACTTTCAAAACACTTTATCTTTCCAAAATACACAAATTCCACCTTTCAACACACACAAATTCACTTTTCAAAATCACACATTCCAATTTGTAAAACATACAAGTTCCAATTTCGAAAATATACACTTTCTAAGACTTTACTTTTCACCTTCTTACACTTGTCACCCTCCACACAAATCACCTATTCAAAAATAAACCGCTTTACATCCTCCAACTATCAAGCTTCAAATTTACCATTCATAATCACCCTTCAAAATATACACCTTTCACTATTCCAAATCACATAAATTTAAACACAACTCCATTTTTACATAATTCAAAATACAACTTCATCTTTATACATTACTTTTTTTTAATACAAGCATAAACTCTACATCTCCGAAACTTCCAAAATATACACATAACACCCTACTTTTCTTATACAAAAATTCTACATCTTCAACACACACAAATTTCACTTTTAAAACAAATACCTTTTGCCTTCCAAATTCTATACACTTTCTCTTCAATATACACTTCATATACTTCCCAATATATATATACACTACAAGATTTATCCACTTCATCCTCCAAAAATATCATATTAGACTTTACCACATTTATTTAACTTATCCAAAAATGCACACGTTTCACCTACTTTATATTTCAAAACAAATACTTTTCATCTTCCATACTCTATGCACTTTCTCTTCAATATACACTTTGTATACTTCCCAACACAAATAATACTACAAGATTCATCCACTTCACCCTCCCAAAAATATCATACTATACTTTTACACATTTACTTAACTTCTCTAAAATACATAGATTTCACCTTTCAAACACAACACAACCTTGCATAAAATTTATGAAAATTCTTTAAACTCATGCATCTCTTGGGAGTATGAATGGAATAAAACATAAATATGCCTTCCCACTAACTTTTATTTAACCAAAACTCATCGCATTCTTGAATAGACAATAACACAAACATATTTTATGCATTTAATAGATCACACTACAATTTCCTCCAATCTATGCATACATCTCATGATATGAACTACAATAACCATAGTATTATGCAGATTTTACACACAAAGAACTTAGTTTCAAACGACATGGATTTTTCCATAAACACATTCATGATTCATGAGGTTATCTAGTTAAGTATTGAAGAATAAGCATTTACAAATAGGATAATACTCAACCCAAACAAGTGCAGGAATTTAAGCATAAAATGAATGAACGTTTACTAAATAACCTCATTTGATAGGCTAACTATCCAACAAAAATTATCCATAAAAAAATGATGAGAGGGAGAAGAGTGGAAGAAGAATCAATAAGAAAAGGAAGTTCACCACTTTCCTTTGTCTTGGATCTCTGGAGGGGGCGATGGAGAGGCTTCGTGTGGATTTCTCATGCTTAGATCGTGAACTGCAGCGACGTCAGAATGGAGGCTTGGACGTGTCATGTATGAGAGGAGGAGGCTTAGACGTGTCATGTATGAGAAGAGGAGGCTTGGACGTGTCATGTATGAGAGGAGGGAGGCTTGGACGGTTTTTTGGGTTGAGGGAGAGGGAGAGTGGGTGGTTATGGGTTGAGGGAGAGGGAGAGTGGGTGGTTATGGGTTGTTGCTGAACCCTTTGACCGTGGACCGTTCGTTGGACATTTGAAGGCCTTAATGATTTTGGAATTCGGTGATCTTGGGCTCATTGGATTTGTCTCGTCGAGCCGTTCGATTCGAGTATAAGCTCGTCAAAATCGGAGACCGTTTGGTAACTCAAATTGCGGTTTGAACCTTCCAACAGCGCTTTGAGCCCTTGATTTGGACTCATTTGGGCTCGGATTGGGTTGATCTTGGTCTCGTTGGGTTTGTATTCCTGAGACGCTCAGTTCGACTGTAAGTTTGCTGAAATCGGAGTTTGGATGGTCTCCGAATTAATTTTTGAAGTTTCCAAACTTGATTTTGCATCGAGATTCGTGCCCGATTAAGATAATTTTTGACGACGTATCAATTATTATTATATATATACTTGTGACGAGTCAAAACGGGTTAATCGGAGCCATTGAAATCAAATTCAATTTGAGTTAATTTGATTAGTTAATTTGATTTGATTTTGATTTGATAGGTGAGTTGTTTTAAGCCCAATGATATATCAATTTGATCAAAATCGAATTAGATTATATTAAATTGAGTCGATTGACATCGACGAATCATAAAGCGGGCTTGATTTGAGTTCGTTTGGAGTTGAATTAAAATTGGATTCAATTGATTTTGATACGAGTTGAGTGATAGGTTCGAGTCGATGCTACGTCATTAGGTGTCCACCTAAAAAAATCCTAAAGGCGACGTCTACACTAGGCTACGAATACCTAGGTGCTAGAATTGAATCCGGGAAATTGACCTCGACTAATGAGGTCAACACGATGATCTAGCCCAGTCGCGCACTTGCTATTTACAAGCGATAAGTCTATGGTTACGCCTTTGAAGAAACCTTCAACTGGACATAGAGCAAGGCCCAAGCCTCGAGGAAACCAAATCCATCGAAGAAGTGTCTATAACTAAAAGCAAGCCAGGTAGATCTGTCATAATCAACACCTCTTTTAGCGAAGAACATCAAGACAAGGTTGTCCAACTCTCCACGACAACTCGAAGTGTTCACATGGATATGACGGGCATTAGCGAAGAAATCATATGTCATCTACTAAATAAATAAAGAGACTTTCACCCAATCAAACAGAAGATCAAGAAAATTGCTACCTCACTTACCAAGCCTATTCAAGAAGTAGAAAAGCCACTCATCGCCAAATTCATCAGATATCCATATTGGATTTCCAACGTATTGATGGTTTAGAAATCAATAGGCAAATGGACAATGTGCGTGGATTTCACTAATCTGAACTTAGCATGCCCCAAGGACAGCTACCCAACTCCAAGGATCGACGCCCTACTTGACTCCGTAGTGGGTATCTAGTCATAAGCTTCCTAGACGCTTTATGAGGCTATCATTAGATCAAGATGCATCCTTAAAATTGAGAAAAAAATGCATTCATCACAATAGAAGGTCTGTACTACTATAAAGTCAGACATTTCATATAGAAAAATGCAAGAACAACTTATCAAAGGATGATGGACAATGTATTGAAGGAGCAGAATGGAATAAACAGTGAAGTCTACGTTAATGACTTCTTTGTCAAGAGTCAATTTCTTGATTGTCATTTTAAAGATTTAAAAAAAAAAACATTCCTTACTCTCGAAAATTACAATATGAGATTGAATCATTTAAAAAGCTCATTCAAAATAGGTGCAAAAAAATTTCTAAGGTTTCATCTTTACACCTGATGGAATGAAAATCAATCCTAACAAAGCGCAAGTTATACTTGACATGAAGATGCCCAAAATTACAAAGGAAGTCTAGCGACTCTTCGGGCGAATCACCAGGCTCAACCATTTCATCTCTCAATTAGGAGAGAGATGAGCCCTATTTTTCAAAATCCTCTGAAATGCAAAGAAATTTTCCTACGGAGAAGAATGTGAAATAGCCTTCCCATAGATGAATATTCTACTTACCTTGCTGCCTCTTCTTGCAAGCCTATGACCAAGAGAAACTTTGCTACTATATCTCAGAGTCAACAAATACGTCATCGTCAGCTCCGTACTCAATAAAGAAGAAGAGAAGCAATAGGTCATTTACTTTGTGAGCCATAGACTCTATGGCACGAAGCAAAGATATCACATTAGAAAAAAGCTTGCATGGGCACTCATCAACTCAGCCAGAAGATTGTGACCCTACTTCCAAGCTCACTCAATCCAAGTAGTGATTAATCATCCTCCCAAGGCAATTCTTGCTAATCCTAATCATTCAGGATGACTACTCAAATGGTTTGTAGAACTTAATGAATTCTCTATCACCTACATGCCAAGGATGGCTATCCAGGTTCAAGCACTATCTAAGTTTCTCATAGAATACATTGACCAATCCATGAACTCTAAAATGATAAAGAAACCTTGTTGGACGTTGTTCATAAATGAAGCCTCAGGCGAGCAAAAGGTTGGTGCAAGCATTATTCTCAAAAGCCCTGTAGGAGTCATCATCACTCAAGCCACAACTTTTGGATTCAAAGTCACCAACAACAAAGTGGAGTACGAGGCTCTTCTCATAGGTCTCCAATTTGCCTCTAAACTATCTCTTTCCCATCTAGAAGTATATTCAAACTCACAACTCATCGTAAATCATATTAACTATGAATACGAAGTCAAGGATGAGCTACTCTCTAAATGTATGCTCAAAGATAACCTAGACATCAACATGCTCAAGTGCTTTGATATCACACTTAAATTTTCATAAATTAGAATCAATTCGCCTACTTCCTTTCCAAGCAAAGAAGAATTGATAGTCAACCATTCATATGGGTCTTAACACCCGCAATTATAGAAGGGGAAGTGATACAAGTAGAATCAACTCTTCTTTTACATCATGTATTTGAAAAACGGGTCAATCAACATTGAGATCAATGATCCTCGATGATTCAGGATCAAAGTAGCGAACTACCTTCTACTCAATGACCACCTATTCAGAAGAACCACATATATCTCACTGAACCTCATGTGCATGCGTGAAGATCAATAAACAACAGTGCTGATTAAAATCCACTCGGGTGAATGGGGAAGTCACTCTGATAGATGCACACTAGCCCATAATATTCTTAGATAATGATACCTCTATTCAAATTTAAAAAATTATACTAAAGAATTTTTCCGAAAATGCATACAAAGTTAAAAATTTGCTCCAATGCAGTTGCAACCTTCTCACAAGTTACATTCGATTACGAGACCATAGCCATTTGTTATGTGGGGAATAGACTTGCTACGCCCATTTTTGCTATTGATAGAGTAAAGAAGATTCATTCTAATCATTATTGACTACTTCGTCAAGTGGGTTGAAGCCAAAGCACTTTCCCGCATACCTTCCATCATGGTTTGAAATTTCATATGGACATACATTATCTGCCGACATGAAGTTCTTTTATAATTATCATGGAAAATGAACCATAATTTGTTGATTGAATCCTCAAAGAATTTTGCAACATTTAAGGCATTCACGTTAAGTTTGCTTCTCTTTACCTTCCTCAAGCCAATAGATAGGTCGAAGACACTAACAAGGTTATACTCAATCTCCTAAAATGGTCAAAGGCATTAAGGCAAAATAGACAAAATTACTTCCTCGGTACTATGGCACTTATGACAACCCCATGAACAGCAACAAGGCACACCCCTTCCTCACTCTCGTATGCCACTAAGGCCATACTTCAAATAGAACTTGAATTGCCGAGCCAAATGGTACTAGCCACAACTCATAACTTGGGTACAGATTCCGACGAGTGGGAAGCATCCAAACAAGATGGTATGCAAGCAGCCACTGGCTTATATTACTATGAACTATTTCACAAGAAATTGAATGATTCAATTTCTTATATGTATACACATTTTACTTAGATTGTTACCTAATTGCATGCTTTAGGTAGAGAACTAACTTTTAGAAAAGGTTAATAAAATCCTACGTTATTTACCTCCTGCTTATGATGCAAAGATAACTGTCGTAATAGAGTCGAAAGATCTGAATTTATACTCTATTGACAATATGTTTGTATCACTAATTGCTTATGAGAAAGGATTGAATCAATGATAGATTGATGCAGGTGACAAGCAGAAAGAGAAGAATATTGCTTTGGAAGTGGATGATTAAGAGAGTGATCAATCAGTGCCTGAGGATGAAGATGATAATACACTCATGACTAGGCAGTTCAAAAGTTTTCTTAGAAGAAAGCAACAGAGATGTCAACTTTGGAAGAAATATAAGTTCAATAAGAATATAAAAGTTTCTAATGAAGTCATTTATTATGAATGCAGGAAACCTGGATATAAAAATAGATTGCCCAAATCTTAAAGTTAATCCTAACAAGGAGAAAGACGAGGAGAAAACTAATGTTAGGAAGGGAAAAAATATAAAGAGCTTTCTAGGCTGACTCGGCTTCAGACTCCTCAGAAACAAAAGTAGAAGAGGAAGTCACAAACTTGTGTTTAATGGTAGACAAACTTGATCATTCAGATTAAGAGGAGATATGTGACTTGTCCTATGATAAATTATTTGAAATTTCTGAGAAAATTCATAATGCATATAGGAAACTTAAAAAATTGCATGCAAATCTTAATCTTGTGCATTTGAATTTATAAAAAGAATATGAAACTCTTAAGAAAGATCATGCATCCATAGATAGGAACCATATGACATTGTTGGATGAATTTGATGATTTGAATAAGAAACATGATTTTTTAAAACATCCTATACTGATCTTGAGAATGATTTTAAGGTGTTTATAGTTGAAGCATATCAAAGAGAATATGAGTTGAAAGTTGACAATTTAGTTTTAGAAAGAGCAAACTCATATCTTAAAGAAAAACTAAAAGCTTTTAAGGAAAATAAGACGCCCCCTACAATTAAATAATTTTATAATCTTAATCAGAAGAGTACAATTTCAAAATCTAAAAAAAGATTTTATAACTCACATAGATTGATAAATCCTTTTCTTGGTGTTAAATATTTTTCATGTGAAATGATAAGATATATTTCCCACACTTGCACAATCCATAGTAGAACACATATAGTGTGGAGACCTAAGATCTATAAATCACAGCACATTAAACATACATATGATTTTTCATTGATAAGAGGTGAACCCAAATTTATTTGGGTTTCCAAGTCTAATGTTTGATAATTTTGTAGAAACACTTTCATATAAGCCCCATAAGAGCATTTGGTACTTGGATAGCGGATGATCAAAATATATAACTAGAGATACAACTCAATTCGTATCACTAGAGGCCAGGGCTGGAGGAAAAGTGACACAATGAGATAATACCACTAGGAGAGTGGTAGGTATATGTATGATTTGAAATAAGAACAATTTTTTTATTGAGAATGTTTTATTGTTGAAGGCTTAAAAGATAACTTGTTGAGTATTAGTCAGCTTTGTGATATAGGTTTTAACATTAAATTTTTTTCTTAAAAGCTGCATTATAAGCCTAAATAGATTTGTTGTGTTTCATAGAAATAGGGTAAATAATATATACACGCTTGATTTAAATTATGTTAAATCCTCTAATGATTTTAATCTAAAAACTATCACTAATGAATCTTGGTTATGACATAGAAGACTTTGTCACACAAGCTTAAAAAATCTTAGAAAGATTACTCAAAAAGAATAAGTTAGAAAAATACCCAAATTAGACTTCATTAAAGACCACATGTGTGATGCATGTCAGTTAGGAAAACAAGTCAAGTCCTCCTTTCATTCAATTAAAGATCTTAAAAGTAGCAAACCACTAGAAGTCATACACATGGATCTTTTTGGATCAGTTAGCACTGTAAGTTTAGAAGAAATTTTTTTTGGCTATGTAACTATTGATAATTATTTAAGATTCACTTGGATTAGATTTTTATCACATAAGAGTGAATCATTTGAAGAGTTTAGAAAATTTTATACTTGGATTCAGAGGAAGCTAGGTTATGAAGTTCTATCAATTCAAAACAATTATAGAGGAGAATTTTAAAATGAAAAAATTAAATATTATTGTAAAGAGCAAGGAATTGATCATAACTTTTCAGCACCTAGGACCCCTCAATAGAATGGGTTTGTTGAGAGGAAGAACAAAATATTGATAGAAGCCGCAAGAGCCATGTTTGTTGAATATTCAGTTTTTAAATATTTTTGGGCCGAAGCGGTCAGTTTTTAAATGTTTTGAATATGGTGAATATTAAATCTAAGTTGAATAATACACACTTTGAACTTCTTAAGAAAAGAACACCCAACCTTTCAAATCTACATGTCTTTGGATGTAAGGTGTTTATTCATAATAATGGTGAAACTCTTTTAAAAAAATTTGATCCTAAATCTGATCAGGAAATTTTTTTTGAGATATTCAAGGGTTAAAAAATCCTATAAAGTTTTTAATAGAAGGATTTTGGTAGTTAAGGAGACCACCCATATAGTTTATGATGAATCAAAAATTTCAGAATGATCTCAGTTGGAAGAAGAAGATGTCGAAGAAATAATCGAAAATGTTGAAAATGCAAATATTGAAGAAAAAGTTGAAATAGAGAATGCTTTTCTTAGAGAATTGAAATTTCCTAAAAGTCATTATAAAGAATTGATCTTAGGAGACCCGAGTGTAAGTGTTAGAATTAGGCATGGACTTAGTAAAGAAGTGAACCACTCAGGCTTTATTTCAATGGTTGAGCCCACTAATATAAATCAAGTACTTTCTAATGAAATTTGGATTTTAGCCATACAGGAAGAGTTGAAGCAATTTATTAGAAATGATATTTGGGAGTTAATTGAAAGTCCTAAAAATTAAAGTACTATTGGAATTAAGTGGGTTTTAAAAAATAAGATGAATGATTGAGGTGTAGTGGTTAGAAATAAAGCAAGATTGGTGGCCAAGAGATACAATCAAGTAGATTGGATTGATTTTGAAAAAATGTTTGCTTCTGTAACCACACTTGAAGCAATAAGGGTACTACTAGCCTTTGCCTATTTTAAAGATTTTAAATTATTTCAAATGGATGTTAAAAGTGCATTTCATAATGGGGTGATACAAGAGGATGTTTATGTTGAGCAACTTAAGGGTTTTAAAAATTCACAATTCCCTAAACATGTGTTTAAATTGAAAAAGGTATTATATAGACTGAAACATGCACCTAGGGCTTGATATAATAGGCTAAGCTTGTTCCTACTAGAAAGATCATTTGTTAAAGTGTGGACACCACTCTCTTCTTAAAAAGAGTAGGAGATGATATACTCATTATTCAAATATATATTGATGATATCTTATTTGGATCCACTAATAAAAATCTTTGTGATAATTTTTCAAAAAAAATGAGTAGTGAATTTGAAATAAGTTTGATGGGAGACTTGAGTTACTTTCTTAGTTTTAATATAAAACAGAAAAAGGATGGCATATTTTTGAGTCAGTCAAAATATATTAAGGTCATCCTTAAGAAATATGAAATAGATAAAGATAAACTAATAAGTACCCCAATGAGTTTCTTAGTGCCGTTAAACAAAGACTCTAAGGAAAAATCTAATGATCAACGGAAATTTAAAAGAATAATAGGATCATTACTTTACTTAACAACTAGCATATTAAATATCATATTTAGTATTTATCTTTATGCTAGATTTTAAGGTGATCCAAAGGAATCCAATTTGATTGATGTTAAAAGAATTATGAGATATCTTTTGAGAACTTAAAACTTAGGAATATAGTATCTAAGGCATAACTCTTCTTTTGAAATCATTGGATATTCTTATTCAGATTTTGTAGGATATAAGATTGATTGGAAAAGTATTTTTGAAACTTATCAATTCATTAGAAACTCTTTAGTTTTCTGGTCTAGTAGAAAATAAAATTCAGTAGCCATTTCTACTACTGAAGTAGAATACACTGCTTTAGGTAGTTGTGTGGTATATGTTCTTTGGTTAAAATAACAACTTATTGATTTAAGATTTTTATTGGCACTATTCCAATTTTTATGATAATAGAAGTGTCATATAAATTTCAAAGAATCTTATTCAACATTCTAAAACCAAGCATATAGATATAAGACTTCACTTCATTAGAGATCATGTGACAAAAGGAGAAGTTGAGTTACATCATGTAGCTATTGAAAATTAACTTGAAGATATTTTTACAAAATCACTTGTTTTTGAAATGTTTAGCACCTCAAGAACTAGATTGGGTGTAATTGATATTCATGCTTGAGAATTAAAATTCAGCAAATCTCATTTGTGATATATCTTATTGTTGCTGCTTATATTTTATTATTATTTGTAATTGGTTTTTATTTGTTGGTTGATTTTTGTTTTTTTTTTATTTTTTGGTTTGATTTTTCTTTGGAATTATTGTTGTTTTTGTTTTTGTGTCTTATGGATCTTGTTATAACTTGTTTTTGAAAAAGATTCAAGATTATCCTATGCTAGTCTAAACATTTCTTGTTAAGTCATACCGTACGAACCACTTTCGTACTATACGATATCACTAGATTTTGCATAATAATTTTTCTAAGTTTGTAAAATGAAAATGTGTTTTTGTAAACAAATCATACTGTATGAACACATCATCATATGGTATGAATGCTTCAGTTTTTGTCGGTATGAATAGAGAGGAAATTCAAGTGCAATTATTTTTGAAGATCATCTCGGACGAACACCTATTCGTCTATACGATCCTGTTGTCATTCTGTATGTGGATGAACCTAACTGCCAAAATATGATCAATATTATTTGATCATCCCGAACGAACACGTGTTCGTCTGTATAATCATTTTGGGGAAAAAGATGAACAAAACAACTCCTCGGGAATGGCAGTTTACAAAAAGTTGTTTCATTTTTGGCAGTTTTCATTCATATGTAGTAAATAATTTTCTTCCTGTACTATCGCATAGTCATACATACCAACCCTATTTCTTTAAATTGGAAGGTATTTGATAGTTTTTCTTCACAATCTCTTTCAATCTCAAACCATTTTGTGTTCAAACTTTTGAAATTGCAAGTAGCACTAAGCATGCACTAACCTCCAAAGCCTCTTCCTCTCATTCTAGTCAACTAGACAAGAACTTCCTTTCGAAAGAGAATGAAGAAGCTTATTTGCATTTATTTGAGACAAAGATGACTCCATCTCGTCTCCTTATCCAAAGAGACATTAACTTTTATGTAATGCTTCTTTTTTATTCTATTCAATTCTGTTTCATTCTCACTTTAATCTATGATTTCCATCATGACACATTTCACTATTTTCTTTCCAATCTAAGAATGAATGAAAATCATAACAAGATATTATCTTATGTTTTAAAAAGGGAGTATAAATCACCAAGTAATATTTAGGCACCTGCCTACACCTTAGAATGCAAGGGGTAAGGGCACACACAGTGACTTCTAGGTCTGATTTTGACTGGTCTACAATTAATAAAACCCTTAGAGGCATCCCTTCAGTCAATCACCTATCTCATGTGTACACCATGAATCAAAATGTTAGGATCATCCAACATGCATTAAGAAGTTTAATTATTTCTAAAGCTAGTGATCGTATCAACCTAACTGCTTTGCTTCCTACAGTCACATATCTTATTATAACAAATACTCTAATGATGAAGCCCAATTCATTCTAGACTACATCTATAAGCTTACCGACATTGGACTTCCTAATAATAGAAGAAAGAAAAATGTGGCTTTAGGATGTTTGGTGGTCTATATTCTAGAAAAGAAAAATATCTTGATTCATCCCGATCCATGTACTCAGCTTCCAATCTATTTCATTGATGCTTCATTCAGTTCACTTTTTAATCAGGATCAAGGGGATGAAGGAGAAGATTTTGATGAAGGGCCTGCAGCTACACTTGCTCTTGGACTGTGGACCTCCGAAAGAGCACCACGCGAACGGGTCAATTGGAAGAGACAGATTGGATCGCGCATATGACTAACCATTGAGGATAGAGGTTGTTGCCAACACACCTCGATGGGTAGCAATATACACGACCTAGTCACGGGTTTCCCCCATCCGATACAATAGTTCGAATGGGATTTAGTAGATGTGGGACCAAGTTTCCCACGGGCGCAAGCCCCCGTGGTTAATTACATCCCAGGCTGGAGCCCGAGAAAACTCTTGATTAAGGATCATATATTATCCCCTCCTAAAGTGGGATTGGCACGAGGGTGTAGACTAGGAAATGTTACTCAAAGGGAAGAAAGGTCCGAAGGGCTGACTCAACATGCGTGGCTCATACTAGCATTCGGAGGCTCTAGGGCACTAGAGAGAAAATTGGAGAAAGAAAGACAAGCAATCAATCACATGCATGAGAGAAAAGATGGAGGTGGCGTCATCCTGTGACGCAAATAAGTAGGATTTAGGGTCTCTGAAAAGAAAGGACCTACCTACTATTTAAGGCATACTACGAGACCGATTGTAGTAGCCTCGAATCCTAGATCTAGGTTGGGCTTAGTGCTCTACACAACACTAAGACCCGTGTCCTAGCTAATGCAATTCAAAACCTGGACTTATCCCGGCCTGGATTGGGGGAGCCAGCTAACCACCTAATCGCTTCAAAATCATGCTATCAAGTCAATTATGAAAGATGGGTGGGAAGAGTAGTTCTTTGGAAATAGGACTGACATCTAGAGGATTTCCTAAGTGATCCTGAACTTATGTGGGTCAGATGCTCCTAGCTAATGCAATTAAATTTTATTTAGTTTATTACTAATGCAATGCATGCTAGTTAAAATGTCAGCTCATGAATGCTATAGAGTTTTAAAAATAAGCTTGTAGAAAATAATTTTTTGAAAAGAATGGGTATCCCTAGGTCCGGTACTTCATCCTCATAGGCCAGATTATTCGGACTCTACCCACAGGCAGGGAGATGTCTTATAACAAGGGAAGAAGAATGGAATAATATGCATGCGACCTCGGACGATTCCGACAGTTTCCTAGGTTCGTTAAGTTTTTATGTTATTTAGAACTTAAAATTTTAGGAGTTAGTTATGAGTAGAAAAATTTTATAGTCCTTAGAGAGCCTAATGAAAATCCAGGCAAAAACAAAATCGACATGCAAGAAAAGAAACCTAAGAAAAGCATTCAATTTCTACTGCGCAATCAGGTAAACACATCAATATAAATCCAAAAAAAATCAACTAAATGGTCATAGGCAAATTGCCCTTATTACAACCCAGATATGTAGAAAATAAAGTGGCCGGGCACCACTGCCAACAACCCGGATTTCTAAGCCTATGACAGACGCAAATGACTTTGAGTGGGATATTGGTCTTTAGTCTTCTGGGTGTCTTCTTCTCCTTGGACTCCTTGGAACTCTCCTCCTTGGACTCCTTGGATCTCTCCTCCTTGGACTCCTCGGATTTCTCCTCCTTGAACTTCTTAGATCCGTCGTGGCTTGAATATCCAAATGAAGAGACAATTCTCCCTTTTGGGGATGATTGCCTTTTTTCTTTGGATATCTAAAGCCATCCCACTCGATCTCCTAAATGTAAGAAGACTCTCCCCTATGAGGATGCCTTCTTTTTTTGGATTCAAGTGGGATGAGAATATCCCCACTCAAAGATCATTTTCATAACTCTTAATAAATGTTACAAATATTATATCCATTTAAAAAGAAAATTCTAGACTCCCTGCATGGTTATCCTAGTAAAAATCCCAAGCAGTTATATATGAAAATAAAAATAACTCAAACCATTGACCTTGTGCCAAGCCATGCTCATAATTATGAGGGCTAAGCAGCTCCACCTATAGCAGTTATAATTATTAATTTATCCCTCATTTTACTTGGGGGGAGCTGAGCAAGCACCTGCATAAAACATTATTAGAAATCATGATAATGCTTCCCCCTTTTATTAGCTTGAGCATGGCCACCTGTACGGAAGAACAGTATATATATATGACGTTCCTAACCTAGGGGTAGATCTAGCGCTCATCACATCATCCACAGAGTGCAGAAAAAGTAAGCAAACACACCAATCATTTTTCAAACAGCATGCAATGAAAACCACGGAAAGCTCCGGCACACAACAGAGCAATAAAACCCAGCGGCCTAACCTAGATCTAGAAATAGTGCCCTAACAAACAATTCTATGTGTGTGTAAGGTTGGTGTGGTTTGGATAGGTCCTAAATAGGGTAGTTAGTTAAAGTTATCTGGAGTTCAGGTTTGTTCGGGGTCTGAAAAAGATATTTTAGTTAAAATTCAAATATTAGTAAATTAGTGTGCATTTTAATTATTTCAGTTTGTTGATCAGTTTTAGGAGCTTAGGATACTGATATTTAAAGTTTAAGTGATATTAGCCAATTTTAGAAAGTCCTGGGTCCTCCTAGGAACTAGCCTAAGGGTCCAAAAAGTCACTATGGGAAAAAGGCTAGGTTTGGGTCTCCTAATACCTTAGAAAAATACTAGACCTTAATACGAGTAGTTAGACAGGTAGTACACTAAAATCAGAGTTTTCTAGGCAAAGTTATGAATTTTCTAAGTTCCGGGCCCTAAATGAACTATGGTTGACCAAAAGGTTGACTTTCTAATCTAGGCCAATTTCTGGAAATCTAATATTTTTAATAAATACTAGACCCTAATAGGAGTCTAATGCAAGTGAGTTTGCCTAATTTTGAATTTCTACAATTAGTTATGAATTTTCTAAATTCAGGGTATTTATGGAATTTTCTAAATTTTCTAATAAAGGGCTGGTTTTATTGTTTTGATCCAAATCAGCTCGAAACTGATTGGAATCACCCCCAAAGGTTAGTAATGACCATATAAAGTGTTTCCAAGTGTTTGGAGAAAATTTGGAATTTTTAATAATTTTTAATGAATTATTAGGGGCAAAATGATGATTTCCACCTATGGTCAAATTAAGGGTCAACTTAGAGACAACTGAGGAGCCCTATTTATCTAAAGTCAAGGGTCAAATTCTGGTCAGTTTGAGGTATTATGGGTAATTTTCTGACCTAAAATATATTTATTGTAATTTTCAGAAGGTCTCGGGCCTTATTTAGCAGGTTAATTAGGGTTGATTAATTAAGGGGTCTAAAGACTCCTAAAAATTCCTAGAAAATTTTGGGATGTTTATGATGTTCCTAAGTTCAAGTATTGAAGTTTTCATGTCAATCAGTGATCTATCCTAGCTCATAGAAAATTTCTAAGTTTACTAGATGGGTCCTTAATTTTTGTCCTTAAGGTGTCACTATGTTATATGGGTTTAAATCGTGTTCTGAACTAACCCTCAAGGTAATAATGCATGGAAAATCATATAAAAGCAGCAAGCACGCCATGTCCTTAAATCTAGGAGACCCTAAACTAAGTGATCGTGGTGCAACCTACACATGCAGACTATGAACAATAAGAAATAAAAGATACCTAACGAATGGATTAGAGAATGATTGGGACTCAATCACCCACTAATCCAATCCCCCATGATTTGCTCTTCACACATAGAATCCATGTTTAAAATTTCACGCAATAGTGGATCTCCCAGAGTTAGGAATTTAATAACATAAGTAATTTCGCAAATACTCAAAATAATTGTAAATATATATAATCTTTAAAAAAATAATTTACTTTAAAGATAGGTCAATTCATATCTACATAAATATAGGGGAGACCCACTGACCACCCAAATAAGGTTTCAAAAATAATTTCAAAATAATTTATAATTTGAAATTAATTATTGTAATAATTATTTAATATCAAAAATACCCAAATAAACAAATTCAAACAAAAACCTACCAGAACATGTCAAAACAAGTGGCTAAAAATAGTTTCAAAACGAAATACGTATTTTTCTAAAAAGATCGAGGGGTCGCTCGCAAAAATCCGATTTAAAACAACGGAGTTATGAATTTTACAAGTTTAAATACAATAATAGAATATTTTTAAAGTAGTGTCATTTTACTGTTTTTAAAATAACTACATATATACTTAATATTTTCAAACAGTAATTGTCTCAAATCATGCAGAATTCAAATACGAATAAAACAATATGTTGTGCATCAAAATCTGACTTAAAACAAGAAAGTTATGTATTTTCGAAGTTTAAGTACGATAAAAGAATATTTTTAAAATGGTGCTGTTTGGCTGTTTTCAAAATAACTGCATGTATGACTAAAATTTTGAAACAAGACTGACTCCAAGTCATGCAGAATTCAAATACGATCAAAACAAGGTATTATACGTCGAAATCCGATTTAAAACGGAAAAGATATGAATTTTCGAAGATTAAAATGCAATAAATGGATTTAAAAATAATTTAAGATAAATAACATTTAAAAAAATATTAAGAATAAATAAAATAAAGTAATACTTTGGTATCTATTTGAAATTTAAAGTGATTTAGAAAAATATATATAGTAGTAATAATATTTTAAGTAATTAAACTGAGTAAAATAAATAAAATAATATTAAATTATTAAAAATACATTTTTTTTAAAGTAAATATAATAACAATAATTATTATAAATAAGTAGAAAATAGTAACAAAAATAAGTTAACATGATATAATTATTAATATTGTAATTAAAAATAATTATAATAAAATAATTAAAATAATATTATTTTTTTTTTAAAAAGTATTTTTTTTACTGTTTTCAAAATAATTTAAAATTTTTAGATCAGTTTTATAAAAAAATTTTAACATGTAGAGAATAAAAATACGATCAAAACGAGGTGTTGTGCATCAAAAACGGAGCAAAAATGAATTTTTTATGATTTTTTGAAGTTAAACTAGCTTTTAAAAATAATTTTTATATTAAAATAATAGTGGCGACACGTGGCATGTTCCGATTAGGCCCCGAGACCACGGGCAATCATTGGCGGCGGCGTAATGATTGCGCCGCCAACCAATGATTGCGGCAATCAAGCCGGGATCACTCATCCACGTCACCGGCCTCCCACTGCTGTCGAATGCGCACGGTCTGAGCGGACGGACGAGATGGCACCACGTGGCAGGCCAACCCGCGGGCGGAGATCCGCTGTCAATCCAGACCGCGGGAGGCGTGGATCATGAACGTCGATCGAAAGATCGACGGTTCTGATCGCTCCACTATGCATGCGAATGCGTCCGAGACCCTAAGGGGATTTTTGCTTCATTCTCCCAAACGGGTGGACCAAACTCAACAAAATTTTAAACATAGAATGCAGATATAAAGAGCATTCATGGGGAGGTTTTATCTTAATCTAAGATGCATCCTACATAAATTTATTTAGATCTAAGTGATCTAGCTAGGGTTTGAGATATACCTCAATCCACTCAGTGGATTTGGACGATCTTGGTCTTGTTGGACTCGTGGGATCCTCAAGAGCAAGTTCCTAGTTGACGTCGAGATTCGAAGCTTGTTCGATCGGCCGGGATTCGTCCTGGAATGCGAAAAGCTTCGGGTTGGCCGGAGGATCGCCGTCGGCGGGGTCTGGACGTCGGGGTTTGGTTCGAAAAAGTGGAGGGAATTTGTAGGAGTGCTCTCACAAAATCTCAGAGCCTAAGGAGGTCTGAGCCTAGAGCAAGAGCAAAAAAAGATCCTAATTTTGACCTAATTTTGGTTATTTAAGGCTCCTAATCCTATGATCAGCGGCTAGGATCGATCCTAGATAAAATTAGGAGGGAAATATGTCGGTTTTGGCTGTGGTTTGAAATCCAAAACACTTGGGAGGCTTTAATTGCATTAATGGGCCCTTAATCCCATTAAAATAGGTGATTATGACCTATTTAAGACTTGGGTTGACCAAGTCAACCATTGACCTGGTCAACCCAGTCAAATAGGCCAAGGGGGACGTGGATTTGAGCCTTGGGGTCATGAAATTGACTTGGAATAGGTTTTAAGCTTAATAGGTTCAGACTGGTCAACCCTAGTTGACCTTGTCAACCGGGTTGACCCAGGGCTCAAGTCTGGGTCCAGTAGGTTGGGTCTGATCCATTGAGTCCATGGGAGGAGGCCTTGGGGTCTGACTTGGTCAATTTGACCAAGTCAACTCTCTAGGCCCAGCTCTGGGCAAAATCAAGGTCAACATGGACTATATTATCATTTCCCTCAAGAAATGGTCCATCGATTTGATAGACTTGAATCTCATTTTGATCAATGATTTGTTCATATTAAGACTCGATTAGACCAGTAGAATGCAATATATAATGAAGCTATGAGCTAGGTGTGAGAAAAGTTTGACTCTCGCAACACACAAGTAGCTACAATCAATAACTACTTTTCTATGTTAACTTTTCCTCAGTCACCTCCAGATCGAGATCCTCCGACATACTAGTTTTCTTTTCCTATTGTACTTGATGTATGTATTATTTCTTTCTGTTCTCATGTGATAGCTTTATGATATTTTGTTTATCTGTATTGGTTGTACTTGGTTTATATGTTTAATAAAATATTTGTCTTGTGTTGTTTATAATCCTCTTAAAACGTTTTTAATCTTCTATTGTGCAAATTACTAATGTTGATCTAAATTTTTAAAAAAAATATTTTGCACTATAACTTAGTTTCCTAGGAAAACTATTTTTTATTTTCCCAAACTTTAAATCAATTTGCAATTTAGATTTAGATAATAGGCTCATTTCAGTGTTCTAATAGATTAGTATCTTATTGTTATAATTGTTGCAAAATTAGCGACTTATGTTTCTTTTATTTTCTTATTCAATATGTTGATTCTATACTTGACAATAGGATTTTATTTTGTGGATTATTCTTCTTTATACGAGAAAAGTTTTTTTTTTATTTAAAAGATAATCACATAAGCTAAGTTTTACTGAATTAGGTTGTTGAAAGAACGAAACGTCAAAAGAGGCACAAAATGAGCCCAACATAAAAAGATGTACAATGTTGCCAAATTTGAATAGAGGCATAAAATAAGCCTGACTTGAAAAGATGCACAAAATTAGCCTAAAATAAAAATATTCGTAATGTTCACCACTCAAATATTTTTTATTAATAAAGAGGCATAATATGAGCCCACACTACATTTAGTTCTTTCCTATGCAATAATTCTTAGAACAATTATTACATTGAACGATAATTTCAACTATTGAATTTGAAATTATAAGATCTCCATTTAATTAAGTTTGTGATGATTTTTCTATTTGATATTTTTGCTTTCTAGAGTGAATATTAAACCTGCTCAACTTTTCTTATCTAAATTATTCTTTGATTTAAAATTTAAGTCTTTCTTTTTCCAGTCAGGACTTTAATGTTATTTGTGCAAATAGTTTAAAATATTTTCTTTATCATCTATTAGATTTATCTATAGTAACTTATTCTTTTTCAGGGGATTATCTTTTTCTGATGATAAAATAAGGGGAGGTTATTGTTTGTTTTATGGTTTGATTTATTTTTTGTGTTCTGTTCTATTTCAAGTCTTTTGATTTTGTGTTTTTGGTTTGTTTAGAATTGTTGTTCTTAGGGGGAGTTTGTTTATGGTTTACGGAATTCAGCTTTCTTATGTTTTCTTATGTTTTGTGTACTTTTTTATTTTTTATAAAATCAAAATTTAAAAATTGGGATGAAATTTTTATGATCCCTGTGCTATTTATTTTTAACTTTAGTGATGGTGAGTTTAGGAGAAAAGAATTTTATTTGTAATTCAAATAATAATTACATTATGATCCCTATGCTACAATTTTCTCTTAAGCGTGGCCATTGAGTGTGAGTGATTGGGAGAGACTGTAAGAGTGAAATATGAGAGATGAAGTGAGGGGGAGTTGTGAGAGATTAATAAGGTTACCCAAACTGAGAATCTCTTTTTCTTCTTCAAATTTCTGCTCATCTCCTCTAAAAGGCTTTTGAGAGAAGATCTCAAAATTGCGTCACGATTCTCTGCCATCACCAGGAGGGTGAGAAAGGATGTTGGTACCCTACTGTTACCAGGAGGGTTAAGAAGGACGAAGGTTCTCTACCATCACCAAGAGGGTAAGAAAGGATGTTGGTACTCTGCTATCACCAGGCGGGTGAAAAAGGATAAAGGTTCTCTGCCATCAAGAGGATGGTGAGAAAGGACGTCGATACTTCACTACACTGGGGTTGATGAAAGAGAGTTTGTAAATGCTTCTCTTTCTTGATATGGAGGCAAAAAGAGAGTCACTTTAATATAGTGTAATACATGGAGGAGTCTTCAGGGAGTGGACGTAGGTCTAGTTTGGACCGAACCACTCAAAATTTGATGTTTTTCTATTTACTTTACTTTTTAGTATTTTTTATTTTTCCGAGCTTCAAAATTTTGTGGATGAAATATTTATTATGATAATCAGTTTACTACACAAGTACATTTTTCAGGATCATTCTTTAAACTTTACAAAAATAGTTTTTTAAAATCTAAGAAATTTTTAAAATTATCAATTCCCCCCCTTTTTGGTTAGTCTTGGGATAGTTCAATAAGGTCTAACAACCTACTCAAAACTTTCAGGTGTTATCAAAGCTTGTTTCATAAATTAAAGTTTAGACTACGTTTTAAAAAATGATTATGGCTACTTTTGAAAATAATGACACTTCTGAAGGGTACTCTATCACTAGACCACCTTTATTCAATAACATTCCTTTTAATTTTTGGAAAACTTGCATGTCTACTTTCTTATAATCACTTGACTATCGCATATGGATATTAGTGCAAGAAGGTTATACTAGGCCCACTAGACTTGTTAATGGCATTAGAGTTGAAACATCATTCGCTGATTGGACATAAGAAGAAAAAGACTTAGCACATCTAAATATAAAATATTTAAATAGTTTTTTCTATGCATTGAAATCAGAAGACTATTTGCATATTGCTGCATGTAAATCTGGAAAAGAAATATGGGATTGGCTTAACATAACTTATGAAGGGATAAATGAGGTTAAACAATTTAGATTGAACATTTTATTACATTACTATGAACTATTTCGTATGAAATCGAATGAGTCAATTTTTTATATTTATACATGTTTTACTCATATTGTTACCTCATTATATGCTTTTGGTAAATAACTAACTAATCAAGAAAAGGTTAATAAAATCCTATGTTATTTACCTACTACTTATGGTGCAAAGATAATTGCCATAATAGAGTCAAAAGATCTGAATGTATATTCTATTAATAATTTGCTTGGTTCACCAATTGCTTAAGAGCAAGGAGTAAATAAATGATAGATTGATGCAGATGGCAAGCAGAAAGAGAAGAATATTACTTTGAAAGTGGATGATTTGGAGAGTGATTAATCAGTGCCTGAGCATGAAGATTGAACTCATGAATAGGCAATTCAAAAGTTTTCTTAGAAGAAAGCAATAGAGATGTCAACATTGAAATAAATGTAAGTTTAATAAGAATACAAAAGTTTCTAGTGAAATCATTTGTTATGAATGTTAAAAGCCTGGACATATAAAAATAGATTGCCCAAATCTCAAAGCTAATCCTTGCAAAAAGAAAGTTGAGGAAAAAACTAATGTTAGGAAGGGCAAAAGAAAAATGCAAAGATCTTTCTAGGTTGACTCAGCCTCAGATTCCTCAAAAAAAGAAGTAGAATAGGAACTCACAAAATTTTGTTTAATGGCAGACAAACTTGATCATTCAGATCAAAAGGAGGTATGTGACTTGTCCTATGCTGAATTATTTGAAGTTTTTGAGAAAATTGAAAATGCATATAGGAAGCTTAAAAAATTACATACAAATCTTAATCTCGAGCATTTGAATTTACAAAAAGAATATGAAACTCTTAGCAAAGATCATGCATCTGTAGATACCAACCACATGGCATTGTTCGATGAATTTGATGATATGAATAAGAAACATGTTTTATTGAAAATATCCTATATTGATCTTGAGAAGTATTTTAACTTGTTTATAGCTAAAGCAGATCAAAGAGAATATGAGTAGAAAGTTGTCAGCCCTATTTTTGAAAGTACAAACTCATATCTTAAAGAAAAACTGAAAGCTTTTAAGGAAAATAAGACACCACTACACTTGAACAATTTTATAATCTTGATCATATGAATACAATTTTAAAATATAGGAAAAGATATTATAAATCATATAAATTGGTAAATTCTTTTCTTGGTATTAATTATTTTTCATATGGAATGATAGGATATATTTCCTACACTTGCACAATCCATAGTAGAACACATCTAGTGTTTAGAGCTAAGATGCATAAATCATAATATATCAAACATGCATATGATTTTTTTCATTGTTAAGAGGTGAACCTAAATTTATTTGGGTTCTCAAGTCTAACGTTTGATAATTTTATAGAAACGCTCTCATATAAGCCCTCGTGAGAGCATTTGATACATGGACAGCGGATGTCAAAACATATGACTAGAGTTACAACTCAATTCGTATCGCTGGAGGTCAGGGCTGGAGGCAAAGTGACACTAAGAGATAATACCACTAGGAGAGTGATAGGTACATAAATGATTGGAAATAAAAATAAATTTTTTTATTGAGAATATTTTATTGGTTGAAGGCTTAAAATATTACTTATTGAGTATTAATCAACTTTATGATAGAGGTTTTAACATAAAATTTTACCTATAAGCTGCATTATAAGCCTAAATGGAATTGATGTGTTGCATGAAAATAGGATAAATAATGTATACATACTTGATTTAAATTATGTTAAATCTTTTAATGCTTTTTATCTCAAAATAATCATTGATGAATCTTGGTTATGGCATAAAAAACTTTATCATGCGAGTAAGAAAAATCTTTGGAAGATTACCTAAAAAGAATTGGTTAGAGGAATACCCAAATTAAATTTACTAAAAGACCACCTGTGTGATGCATGTAAATTAAGAAATAAGTCAAGTCCTCCTTTCATTTAATTAAAGATCTTAGAACTAACAAACCACTAGAAGTCATACACATGGATCTTTTTAAATCAGTTAGTATTGTAAGTTTAGGAGGGAAAGTTCTTAGGTATTTAATTGTTGATGATTATTCATGATTCACTTGGATTATATTTTATTCACAGGTTGTTGAGGATACAGAGGAAGCTAGGTTGTGAATTTCTATTAATTCAAAGTGATTATGAAAGAAAATTTAAAATTAAAAAAATTAATGATTTTTGTAAAGAATAAGGAATTAATCATAACTTTTCAGCACCTAGGACCCCTTAACAAAATGGTGTTGTTGAGAGGAAGAACAAAATCTTGATAGAAGCCACTAGAGTCATATTGGCTGAATATTCATTTTTTAAATATTTTTGGCTTGAAACAGTTAGTATATCTTATTATGTTTTGAATAGGGTGAAAATTAAATCTAAGTTGAATAAGACACCCTATAAACTTCTTAAGGGAAGAACACCCAAACTTTCACATCTACATGCCTTTTTATGTAAGGTGTTTATTCATAATAATGGTAAAACTCTTTTAGGAAAATTTGATTCTAAATTTGATGAGGGATTTTTTTTGGGATATTAAAGCGTTGGAAAATCCTATAGAGTTTTTAACAGGACTTTGGTAGTTGAGGAGACCACCAATGTAGTTTTAGATGAATATACCATTTCAGAAGGATCTAAGTTGGAAGAAGAAGATGTTGAATAAATAACCTAAAGTATTGAAAATACAAATATTAAAGAAAAGGTTGAGATAGAGAATGCTTGGCCTAGAAAATTGAAATTTCCTAAAAGTCATCCTAAAGAACTGATCTTAGGAGACTCGAGTGTAGGTGTTAGGACTAGGCATGGACTTAGCAAAGAAGTGAGCCACTCAGCCTTTAATTCAATGATTTAACCCACTAATATAAATCAGACACTTTCTGATGAATTTTGAATATTAGTCATGCAGGAAGAGTTGAATCAATTTGTTAGAAATGAAGCTCAGGAGTTAATTGAAAGACCTAAAAATTCAAATTGTTATTGGAACTAAGTGGCTTTTCAAAAATAAGATGAATGATACATGTGAAGTGGTTAGGAAAAAAACAAAATTAGTGGCCAAGGGATACAATCAAGTAGAAGGGATTAATTTTGAGGAAGCATTTGCTCCTGTAGCCAGACTTAAAGTGATAATGGTACTACTAGCATTTTTCCTATTTTAAAGGTTTTAAATTATTTTAAGTCGATATTAAAAGTGTCTTTCTTAATTGGGTGATATAAGAGGGCGTTTATGTTGAGCAATCTCTAGGCTTTGAAAATTCACAATTCCTTAAACAAGTGTTTAAATTGAAAAGGCATTATATGGACTAAAACAAGCACTTAGGGCTTGGTATGACATGCTAAGCTCATTCTTACTAGAAAGATCATTTGTTAAAGGAAGTGTGGACACCACTCTCTTCTTAAAAAGTGTAGGAGATGATATACTCATTGTTCAAATATATGTTGATGATATCTTATTTGGATCCAATAAAAAAAAATTTTGTGATGATTTTTCAAAAATAAATAGTAAATTTTAAATGAGTTTGATAGGAGACTAGAGTTACTTTCTTGGTTTTACCATAAAGTAGAAAGAGGATGACATATTTTTGAGTCAGTCAAAATATATGGACATCCTTAAGAAATATGAAATTGATAAAATTGAACCAATAAGTACACAATTGTGTTACTCAGTGCATTTATATAAGAACTCTAAGAGAAAATTTGTTGATCAAAAGAAATTTAGAGGAATAATTGAATCATTACTTTACTTAACTACTAGTAGACTAGATATCATATTTAGTGTTTATCTTTGTGCTAGATTTCAAGCTGATCCAAATGAATTCCATTTGTTTATTGTTAAAAGAATTCTGAAATATTTTTTGGGAACTCAAGACTTAGGGATATAGTATCCAAGGCATAACTCTTCTTTCAAAATTATTGGATATTCTGATTCAAATTTTATAGGATATAGGGTTGATTGGAAAAGTACTTCTGGAACTTATCAATTTATTGAAAACTCTTTAATTTTTTGATCTAGTAGAATTTAGTAGCCCTTTCTACTGCTTTAGTAGAATATATTGCCTTAGGTAGTTGTGTGGCATTGGTTCTTTAGTTAAAACAACAACTTATTGATTTAGAATTTTCTATTGGTAATATTCCAATTTTTTATCATAATACAAGTGTCATATGCATTTTAAAGAATCCTATTCAACATTTTAGAACCAAGTATATAGATATAAGGCATCACTTTTTTTAGAGATTATGTGACTACAGGAGAAGTTGACCTACATCATGTTGTTACTGAAAATCAACATGTAGATATTTTCACAAAATCACTTGCTTTTGAAACGTTTAGCACCTTAAGAACTAGATTGAACATAATTGATATTCATGCTTGAGAATTAAAATTCAGTAAATTCCATTTGTGATGTATCTTATTATTGCTGTTTATATTTTATTGTTGTTTTTAATTGGTTTTTTTTTTCTTTGTTTTGGGTTTGATTTTTTCTTTGGTATTATTGTTTTTTTTTTTGTGTCTCATGGATCTTTTTATAACTTATTTTTGAAAAAGAGTCAAGATTATCATGTGTAAATCTAAAAATTTCTTTTTAAGTCATGTCGTACAAGCCACTTTCATACTATACGATATCACTAGATTTTGAATAATAATCTTTTTAAGTTTGTAAGATGAAAATGTGTTTTTGTAAACAAATCATACTATATGAACACATCTTCATACTATACGAATACTTCATTTTTTGTCTATATGAATAAGGAGGGATTCGAGTGCAGTTATTTTCTAAGATCATCCTGGACGAACAACTATTCATCTATATGATCCTATTATCATTCTATCTGTGAACGAACCTAATTGCTAGAATACGATCATTATTATCTGATAGTCTCGTATGAACACATGTTCATCTGTACGATTATTTTGGTTAAAAAGCTGTATGAAATGACTCCTCGGGAATGAAAGTTTACGAAATGTCATTTCATTTTTGGTAGTTTTTATTCGTATGTACGAAATAATTTTCATCTTGTTCGATCGCATAGTCGTATATACGAACCCCATTTCGTATTGTATGATCATGTTATTTTTTCTTTAAATTAAAGGGTAATTGATGGGTTTTCTATACAATCTCTTTCAAGCTCAAACCATCTTGTATTCAAACTTTCGAAATTGTAAGCAACAGTAAGCGGGCATGAACCTCCAAAGCCTTTTCCTCTAGTTCTAGTCAACTAGACAAGAACTTTCTTTTCAAAGAGAATGACAAAGCTTACTTGCATTTCTTTGAGATGAAAATGACTCCATCTTGTCTCCTTATCCAAAGATACATTAACTTTTATGTAATGCCTCTTTTTTATTCTACTCAATTCTCTTTCATTCTCACTTTAATCTATGCTTTCCATCATGAAACATTACAGTATTTTCTTGCCAATCTTAGAATGAATGAAAATCATATCAAGATCTCATCTTATATTTTTAAATAAAGAGTAGAGATCACCAAGGAAAATTTAGGCAACTATGTACACCTTAGAACATAAGGGGCAATGGCATACACAATGACTTCTAGGTCTGATTTTGACTGGTCTATAATTAATCACACCCCTAGAGGTGTCGCTTCAGTCAATCACCTATCTCGTGTGTACACCTTGAATCAAAATGTTAGGATCATTCATAATGTATTAATAACTTCAACTATTCATGAAGTTGGTGATCGTATCAACCTAACTCCTTTTCTTTCTATAGTCACATATCTTATTATGACAAACACACCAATAGATGAAGAAAAATTGATTCTGGACTACATTTATAAGCTTACCGACATTGGACTTTCTAATAATAGAAGAAATAAAAATGTGTCTTTAGGGCATTTGGTGGCTTATGTTCTAGAAAAGAAATATAACTTGATTCATCATGATCCACCTACTCAGCTTCCAATCTATTTCACTGATGCTTCCTTCCGTTCACTTTTTAATCGGGATCAAGGGGATGGAGCAGAAGATGTTGATGAATAAGGAGGACCTACACCTACACCTTCTCCTGCACCTGCACCTGCTCCTGGACCAGATTAGGATCCTCCAGCGTACTAGTTTTCTTTTTCTGTTATACTTGATGTATGTTTTGTTTCTTTCTATTCTCATGTGATAGCTTTGTGATGTTTTGTTTATCTGTATTGGTTGTACTTGGTTTATATATTTAGTGATATATTTGTCTTGTATTATTTTTAATCCTCTTAAATAGTTTTAAAGTTTCTATTGTGCAAATTAATAATATTGATCCAAAAGAAAATTTTTAAAATAGTGCTCTAAAACTTCGTTTCCTAGCTTCATTTATGTAGTGTGCCTCTAAGATTGCTTATTTTTTCCTAGTTTGTTGGCGATTTGCATGTCGATCTTTGTTTTAGCCTGGATATCGTTAGGATCCTTAAGGACTAAAATATTTTTTACTCATAACTAATATTCAAAATGTTAAGATTTAAATAACATAGAAATTTAATGAATCTCGGGAACTGCCGGAATAGTCTGGGGTCGCATGCATATTAATGCATTCTTCTCTCCCTATCTTTGAGACACTTCCCCGCCTGCAGGTAGAGTCTGGATAATCTGGCCTATGAGGACGAAGTGCCGAACCTAGGGAAGTCTAGTCTCCTTCTAAAAATTATTTTCTAATAAGCCTATTTTTAAACTCCATATCATTCACGATTTGACTTTTCAACCAGCATATATTGCATTAGAAATCAATTAAATTAAAATTTAATTGCATTAGTTAGGGGCATCTATCCAATATAAGTCTAGGAACAATTAGGAAACTCTATAGATGTCGGTCCTATTTTTGAAGAATTGTACCATCTACCTATCTTTCTTAAGTGACTAGATTGTATGGTTTTAAAGTGATTAGGTGGTTAGCTAGCTCCCCAATCCAGGCCGGGGTAAGTTCAGGTTTTGCACTGCATTAGCTATGACACGGGTGTTAGTGTGTATAGAATACTAGATCCAACTTAGATCTAGGATTCGAGGCTACTACATTTGGTCTCGTAGTATGCCTAAATAGTAGGTAAGTTCCCTATTCTTCAAGGATTATAAATCCTACTCATCTGCATCACATGGAAGAAGCCACTTCCATCCTTATCTCATGCATATGATTGGATATTTATTCTTTTACTTTCTTCAGTTTCTCCTTAGCACCATAGATCCTTCGAATGCTCGTGTGAACCCCGCATATGGATTTAGCCCCCTTTGGACCTTTCTTCCCTCTGAGTAGGATTTCTTAGTCTACACCCTCATGCTAATCCCATTTTGGGAAGGATAATGTGTGATCCTTAATCGAGAGTTTTCTCGGGCTCCGGCCTGGGATGTAATTAACCATGGGGGCTTGCACCCGTGAGAAACTTGGCCCCACATCTACTAAATCTCACTCAAGCTATTGTATTGGGTGGGGGAAACCCGTGACTGTGATCAGGTCATGTATATTACAACCCATCGGGGTGCGCTGGCGAGAGCTGCTATCCTCAATGGTTAGTCGTATGCATGATCCAATCTGTCTCTTCCAATTGGCCTATTCGTGTCGAGTGTAAAGGCTTACGATCATTTTGTCCTAAAGGGATAGTGCGGCCATACCCTTTGTGTTCGAACCCCACGAGCAGTGCTCTTTCGCAGGTCCACATTGAGATGCTGGAGCCACCAGATGTTTGCCCCTCATATACATAGGCTTGTGAGCTTAAACTATAAACCCGAATGTGCTACATTCTTTCTACTACTTATGACCAAGTGCGATAATTAAAGTACTCTGTTGATCCACTAGAAGATCCCTCACCAGATCCTAGCTAGCTCTCTCAAAGTCGTGTATACTCGTCCTACAAAAATTAATATAATATTAAGAAATTTACACATGAAACCAAAAATATTAAACTTATGTATTTACGTAGGCTCTCCTTGCTTGTTCATCAACCCAGTGCTGGTCCTCCTGCCACTTATGGCTATGATTATGTAACTCAACAGCGGTTAGTTCTCTTTCTAACATCTCTTTCTATAATATTCTTAGTTTAGTATTCATATATAAGTAAATTATCAAAATATTTTAAAACTTCTTGACAACCCTCGCCTGCGCTCATTATATGGAACTGAGCCCCTAGTATGGAGGGAACTACTAATGTCCCCATATTGGATACTCGGTCCTGTCTATTTTGGTCCCTCCTAGTATAATCTGGGCTACTTAAGCACTGGTCATCTTGGCCCATATACTCTCACCAATCGAGAGTAGTCGCTCATCTAATTTTCTAATGTATGTAAACATATCTCACATGTGACTCAGCCCGCGCTTCTCATAATTCGTTTTTATTTTATCATTGTGTTGGGGTAACCAATAAAAATATTTTTGCATTAAAAACATATAACTATAATTTTTTGTTAGCTTACTTAAAAAGATTCAAAATAGAATATATTTGTATAATAACTAACCTTGAACTCTTTGAACCACATATCACGCACTTCTTTCTGGATTTTCTTCTAAGATTTATAAGGAGCATTATTCCAGCTATGTATGATGTTATGTATTTTATACATCAGCTACTTTGAAGGATGAAACCTAAAAAAATATGTTAGGTGAATAAAATATTTATTCAATTTTTTTATGAATGTAATTAGTGTATACATATCACCGTTAGATTCAATCAACATGCGACCCTTTATCATATGTTCTGTAGTAACTTGGGTGGAAGGTCCCCATATATAGAGATGAGGGGGTGGTGTGGGATAGAATGACGGAACATATGATGGATATGGATAAGTGGGAGGGCCTCCATGAGAAGATAGGGGGTAGTAAGCATAGAAGGGAGTACTGCATGTTGCATCTGGCGAAGGAAAGCAGAGGTCTAGCAAGTAAAACTTTGGGCTACTAGCTAGAGGAGTTAGTAAAGGCAAGCTAGGCAGATCTGAGTGGTGGGTTAAGAAGAAGAGGTCCCCTACGTATGTACAGACCTACTAGTTGAGCCATTAGTCACCTTTTTGCGCTTACTAAAAATATTCTTGATTAATCCTTGATGTGGCTCATCACCTGAAGCCATCTATAAAAAAAATGAAGAAATATTAACATTATAAATTATAATAAATATTTAGTATGAAATAAAGCAACAATAAAATAACCAAAGTATAATAACAATAAAATAACTAAAGTAATTATTGATATGCTATTAAAAAATCATATTAATAATATAAATTATTTATTCATAATTGATTGTCAAATCAATTACCCTATGTTTACTCATTACTTGTTGATTCTCTTTCATATGATAAAACATCTCCACCATAATTAGATTCGTCATGACTTTCCTCTATATTTAAATCTACTTCCTCTAATTGCAACTCACTTTTATTAGTTACTATTTAATCATCCACATCATTAAGAATATCTTTTAAGTTTGAATTAAACTCTTCTTGATGTGTTGGCGGTATTGATGTAATTTTTTAAATGTCTACCCAAGATTTGGTCTTCATAATTATGAGTCAATCTTGTTTGTCTCGTAATTTACTCAGATAATTAGCAAAAAAAGACTTGGCTTGTTTGGCTAGCAATGATGAATGGGTCAAACTTTATATATATCATACCCCATTTTACTTCTATTATATTATAAAGCTGATATATTCTTGTACCTTTGTCTGTACTAGATCAAAGAAGTCATAATTAAATAGATACACTTGTTCCCCTCACCGGGTTATTCCAATTGTATTATTTCTTGTAATACCACGTAGTACTCAAAATCATCACATGCATGGGTGTTCTCTCTTACACAAAGACTTGAATTATCTATCTTTCTACCTTCACACCATGATTTGGTTTAGAATTTGTAAACATTAATTAAAAAATTGACCAACATTTCACTAATCTATTTAATCCGCAAGCAAGATTCAGTAGTCCTTATTACCATAAATCAATACCTTGAGTGGGCACCTAATTGGTATATCAAATGTTGGTATATTAGTAGCATGTTTATTAACTACTATATTCACTAATTAAGACAAATTATTAGAAATAAATAGTCAAAATATATAACATATTTTTTAACAAATTAGAGAATTTTGTTTTCATTATCTTTTAAACTTCTACCGATATTGATGTACTCAAATCATTAATGAAACTTCTACACATATTAGGGTATAGGATTTATGAGTAATAAATATATGAATAAACTAAGTCATACTTACATTAGATATGACTCAACTTCATCATAGTTAAGCAAGACATATAATGTGGTAGCTCTTATCTCCTTATCAGTCAAATAATGCATAGTGCTAGAGCCTGTGGGTTTACCACTTCCATTAAATATAGATAAATTTGAGGATTTATATGAATCTACATGACAAGCATTTTGAGGGGTAGTGCTACTTAATTATAATGGTTTGTTAAAGTAATATGAGAAAAATTGGGTATAATCATGCACTCGATATGTTTCACAAATTGAGCCTTCAGGATATACTTTATTCTTAGTAATCTTCTTAAGTTTATTTAAATATCTCTCAAAATGATACATCCACCAATACTTAATAGGTCCACCTGTTGTAGCCATATATGGTAAATGCACGGGTAGTTGCTCCATAGTGCCATAAAATGTTTGAAGAAATATCTTCTCAAGTTTATACATAATAAAACTGATATGTTGTTCCATAAGAATAAATTGCTTTGCATTTAGTTTTAAAGAACATAAATTTGAAGAAGATACTTAGCTCGATCAAGAGCTTTAAAATTGGATCTGGAAGAAAATTAAAGGTAGTTGGTAGTAGACATTATATAAGGATATGATAGTCGTGACTATTCATTTCAAACAATATCCCATATCTTATGTCAAGATATTTACTTAGATTAGAAGAATATCCATTAGGTGCCCATAAAGTCTTCACTCATTCACAAATTGTTTGTTTATGCTCTAAAGTTAAGATGAATGGAGCTTTTGGTTTGAGAAGTTTTTCATGTCTACCATCCTTTAACTCTAAAACTTTTCTCCTATAAATCACCTTTAAGTTAATCATTTCTTTTATATTGTCTTTAGATTTATCTTTGATGTCCATGACTTTATTGAATATATTATCAAAAATATATTTCTCCATAAGCTTCATGTTCAAGTTATGTCTGATCAGGTTTGTCCTCCAATATGACAATGATAAAAAAAAATACTTTTCTTAGTTCAATTATGGTTGACACCATACCCTAGCAATTTATAATCAACAAATGTTAGAGAATCCACTATTATGGGCATAAACCTTACTCTTTCAAATATTTTTTCACTTGTTAATTTAGGATGAGGTTGTGACATCATCATTTTATTTTTAGTAAAATCATCATTATTTCACCTGAAAGGGTGACCTATAGGTAAGAATAAGCAGTTAATAACTTTATAAAATTTATATAATATGGACAAGCTAACTTACTGGAACTTTTCCAATTGGAGATCATACCATACGCTAGAAAGTCACCAATTGTTCTAAGTATTGCCACCCTCATATAAAATTTTATTTAGTGGATATATTTATTTGGGTTGAAAAGTGGTTTGAAAAAGGATTTTGAAAAGGTTAATCCGCTTTGGGAAATTTAATTTTTGAAATTTAAGTTTTAAAGTTGAACACATCATTATGAACAATATATCACTTAATGGGTTCAGATAAAGAAATTCAAAACTTCATCTAGGCGAATAATCAAATTCTAAGAAGGATGACATATAACCCCAAAGCCTTAATATGGCATTCTATCAACATCTAACTATAATAGTTTGGATAGGAGATCATTAATTTCATATTCATGCTATGATAACAAAATATATATCCTCTCAAGAGAAGAAAATATTGCATGTTATCAATTATCTGAATATGACAATAATGATTGTTATTGATTTAATTTTCTCAGATTAATTCAATAAAATAGTGTCTATAGGCAAAATTCCCCTTTATTACAACCCAAAATTTATATAAATTAAATTGGTCCCGCACCACTAACTACAAACCCATATTCTAATCCTAGGATCGATGCAAGTTGACTTTGGGATACTCTGTCTTCAACTCCTCGTCCTCCTCTTCTTTAGATTCCTTTGATTTTTCATATTTGGATACCCAAATGAAAAAAAAAAAATCTTCCCTCGAAGGGGACGTTATTCTTCTCATTTTAGGTACTAAATTTTCCAAATTTGGGCTTCCAAATGGAAAAGGATTATTCCCTTAAGGGGTTTTCTTTCCTCTTTGGAATCCTATTTTGGATGCATATATCTCAACTCAAATGTCTAACTTTTATAGCTCGATATTTTAAATAAATTACAATAATGTTAAAAAAATAAAAAAAATCTAGACTCTTCTATAGGGTTATCCTAAGCATTTAAAAATACATCCCAAGAAGTTTATATATATGTAGAAAATTAAAATAAGTCACACTTGGCCATGCTCTATTAAATTTTAGGGGGGCTTAACAATTTTTAGTACATGCAAGAAAATATTGTTATTTAAAGATTTTTTTTTTTCCCCTTTATTATAGCCCTATACAAGCTTGCCACTTGAAGAAAATCTAGTGAGCAACAAAATCATTCCTAATATAAGGGTAAACAAGTGTCCATCACATTAATTCATTTATTGCAATTAAAAATATAAGCACTCACATTAATTAATTTTCAGTTATAGCATGCAATGAAAACTAGAAGAAATCGACACGCAGCAATAAGAAAATAAACATCGGTCTAGCCTAGATTATAATTGGTTGTCTTAGCAAACCATCTAAAGTGTGTGAGATAAACTATGTGACTTGGATATATGCTAAAATGGGAAATTTGTGAAAGTTATTTAATATTCAGGTTTGTTAAATGCCAAATGAAAGAAATTATGTTTGAGTTTAAATATTAATATATTAAAGCTTAATTTAGGTATATTTTAAAGCTTAAATGGCTACTACATTTGTTGCTCATCGGGACCATGAAATTTATTTCTCCTCTCTTAGGACTAATTTATTTGATTTAGTTGGTTGAGGATTAAAGGTTTATAAAATTAAAAAAATGTGTTAATTGCATGTTTGAATAATTAAATTAAATATTTTTGGAATTTTGAGTGAATATTGAATTTTTGGAAATTTTTGAATTATTTAATTACAATAATTAAGGGGCTAAAAGTTAAATTTTAAAATTAATCTATATTTTAAATTTTAAGTATCTTTCTTAAATATTAGGCCTTATGATAAATAATTAGAATCTAAGTTTGCTCAATTTGAAATTTTTTATATTAAGTTATAATTTCTCAAAGTTTGGACCTAGATTAAATAATAGTTGACTAAAAACTTGACTATTTTGCTTTGATTTAATTTTGGAGGTTTAACATTTTTAAAACATACTAGATTTTAATTTGTGGTGAATGGCTTTAAGTTTGATTAAATTGGATTTTTTAGAATTAATAGTTATTTTTAAGGTTTGGATATTTTTAGAATTTTTTAAAATTATTTAATTAGAAGGGATTTTTAAATTTGTTTCAAATCGGTCCCAAAACTCTTGTAATCACTCCCAAAGGTTAGAAATGACCTAAAATCAAAACTTTTTTAATATGAATAACAAAAAATCTTTGAAAGTTATAATTTATTTTAAATAATTTTAAAACATGACTCAAAATAATATAAAAGATATTATGGAAAATAAAAAATGTTTTAAGATGAATAACACAAAATCTTTAAAACTTATACTTTTTTTTCAATAATATTAAAACATGATTAAAAAAAGAGAAGAATATATTATGGAAATCAGAAATGTTTTAAGATGAATTTTGTCAAATTTAAAAATAAGTTGAATTAATATTTAATAAAGTAATAACTGAATATTAAATATTTAAAGTATTTAAATTTATGTGGAATTAATTAAGTAATAACATTTTAAATGAATTTTTTAATTAAATTATTATATCAATTTTTCTAATTTATTTGTTTATTTTATTTGAATTTTTTAAATTTTTAGTAATTAAACATATTTAAAATAATTACAAATAATTAAAATTCAAAATAATTATTAAACAAAATTTAAATTAATTTAAAATATTCCATGAAATTTTAAATTTATTTAAAATAATTTCCTTCAAATTTTTAAAATTATTTGAATTTATTTTATTTATATATTTAAAGATTAAATATTTAAAATTATTTAAAATATATAATATATCTTAAATTATTTTTAATTTTAAATTAATTCTCTAAATATTTGGAATAGTCAAAACAACTTTTGAATTTTGAAATTATTTAATTAATTAAATATTAATTAAACCCTTAATTTATTAAATAATTTAAATTATTAGAAGTAAATTAAATATTTTGAATTATATAAAATTTTAAAATATTAATTAATTAATTTAAATATTAAAGTAAAATTCTAAATTCTTGAAAATATTCAACTCAATGTTAATTAAATTTTAATTTAATATGAAAATATTAAAACTACTTAAAAGAATAAAAGAAAATACTTTAAATTAAACTAAATTCAAAAATAAAACAAAATATTTTATCTGAAAGTTTAAAGTAATTTAAAATTTAAAAAATAAAATATATATTTTAATTCTTTAATTAAATAATATTTAAACGCATTAATTTTATTAATCAAAATAACTTAAAATATATAAGTTATTTTAAATTAATTTTAATTTAAGATTAAAGGATTTAATTTTCTAAAAATGTTGATTTATTAAAATAATTTTAGGTTTAATATTTAATTTATTATGATTTTTCTTAGATTCTATTATTAAAATATATTTAAAATTAAAATTTAATCAATTAAATGATTTGACAGTGGTGGGATGACACGCTGTGGGTCGAGATTTGTTGGATCAAACCGCGACAATCATTGGCATGATTACACAGCGGCGCAATCCTGCCTAATAATTGCATAGCGGTGCGACCACTTATGCATGTTAGCTATCGATCTGAACCGTTGATCCTTACGTGGTTTTAAATGACTGGTTGGGATAGTGTCGGGTGACAATTCTATGTTATAGTGGGGAACCACTGTTGAACGAGAGCATTGAACGATAGGATCTTGATGGTTAAGATCCCGTACATCAACCGTAATATGCAAACTGAAACTCGAATCATAAAAATGGCTTATTCTCATGATCAAATCAATCATTTATAATGAAATTTTCAACTTAGATAGTGAGAGTGAAGAGCATTGATGAGGAATGATTTCTACGATATAAAACACACTTTAAGAAAAGCTAAATAGCTCTAAGTGTCTTAAGCTAGGGTTTGAGATTTTACCAAATCTAACTAATGTATTTTCAAAATCTTTGACTATCTAAGCTTGTAGATTGTCCACGTATCTTTTCCTAGTTGTGATCGTGGTCTTAAATGCGACAAATCAACCACTCCTAGCCTTGGACATACTTAAGTTCAAGGTAGATGGAGGATCATCGTCGGGAAGCTTCTAATGATGGGTTATAAGTCGGGATGTAAAGAGGATGTCATGGGGATTGGTAACAACTATTGAAACTTGGTAATTATAAATTAGGTTATTAGACCTAAGCTTATGTCCCAGCGACTAACAAAGAGAGGGGGTGTGATTTGGTAATTTAAAAATTTCCCTCTTATATTTTAAACTGATAAAAAATCTTATAGTGAAATTTTCTGAAAAAGTTTTTTTAACCACAGATCAATAGAAAACAAAAAAGTAAAAAGCAGTGAAAAATAAAAAGACACAAAATTTATAGTTGTTCGATCAAACACGGCCTACATCCACTCCCTGAAGTCTCCCACTTCAGTTATTGCACTATTACCACTTAGTGTCTCTCCTTTTTACCCATAGTAAGGCGGAGAAGCCTTCACAAAAACTCTCTTCCACCACTACCCGGTGCGGCAGAGAATCGTCATCCTTTTACACCTTGCAAATGTAGGCAGAGTAGTATCTTCTGCTATTCACACTCTCCAAGTGTAGGCAGAGAACCTTCCCGCTGTTCACACTCTCCAAGTGTAGGCAGAGAACCCTTCGTCCTTTCACACTTCTCCAAGTATAGGCATAGAACCTTCCCGCTGTTCACACTCTTCAAGTGTAGGCAGAGAATCCTTCGTCCTTTCTCACTTCTCCAAGTGTAGGAAGAGAACCTCCCGCTGTTCACACTCTCCAAGTGTAGACAAAGAACCTGTCATCCTTTCACACTTCTCCAAGTGTAGGCAGAGAACCTTTTTGCTTTTCACACTCTCCAAATATAGGCAGAGAACCCTTCATTCTTTCACACTTCTCTAAGTGTAGGCAGAGAACCTTCCTATTGTTCATACTCTCCAAGTGTAGGCAGAGAACCCTTCGTCCTTTCACACTTCTCTAAGTGTAAGCAGAGAACCTCCCACTGTTCACACTCTCCAAGTATAAGCAAAGAACCCTTCGTCCTTTCACACTTCTCTAACTATAGGAAGAGAACCTCCCACTGTTCACACTCCTCGAGTGTAGGCAAAGAACCGGATCTCCTTGAAAAGATCTTCTCATGAGAAATCTGGAAGGATAAGAGAAAAGAGTGAAGTAATCACAATTCACAAATGAAGATCCTTACCTTTGAGTACCAAGTGAAATCTTCATGCTCCAGTAGTAAGAAATCTCCTTCAAACACTCTCTCACATTCTCTCCTTCAATCTCTCTTCAATTTGCACGAAGACCAATAGACAAAAAGATTGAATGACATTCTTAAGTGGACCTTTTATATGAAAGACACAAAAAACCGTCCAAAAACTATAAAATTTCAATTCAGTATGTTCATGATCATCCCATACGATCCTACTTTCGTACGTATGAACATAGTAAAAACTATTATGTACGATCTTAATGTGCATGGGTACGAACTTCCTTCGTACCCAATCATCATCCCGTACGAACATAATTCATCCGGTATGAATAGTTATTTCCAAGCTTCGTTGGGACAAAAAAACAGGACAAATCGCAAGTTCAAAAGAATAGAGAACATCATCCAAGGACGAAGGTGTCGATTCGTCTGGACAAACATAACAAACTAAAATCCAAAGGAGATCGTCCAGGGACAAATGGGACTTTTCATCTGGATGAATAGTTCAAACTGAAAATCCAAAGGAGATCATCCAGGGACGAATGGGACTTTTCATCTAGATGAATAGTTCAGACTGAAAATCCAGAGGAGATCATCTAGGGACGAATGGGACTTTTCATCTAGATGAATAGTTCAGACTGAAAATTCAAAGGAGATCGTCCAGGGATGAATGGGACTATTCATTTGGAGGAATAGGACTTAGAAAAATTTTTACTTGCCCTCTGCTCGTTTCATTTGTTCCTAGAGGAGTATGACTGATCTGATTGTACGAACATAGTTCGTCCTGCATGATCAGTATTAAAAAATTGTGAATTTTAAAGTCCTCCCTCGGTGTGTGTGTGCTGAGTTACTTAATTACAATCACACTCTCTCTGACTCAAGTAAAATAAATACAAACTCCAAGTTACAAATAATAATAAGTATATCTTTGATTTAAAGTCTTCAACAATCTGGATATGATTTTTCTGAAATGTTAGTACACATAAGAGCCGAAAACAATTCTTCCAAAATGTGTTAGGAGAAAGTAACACTCAAAATAATAATATTTGGAATCATCAAAACATATAAGTTGCAAGAATGTGAAGCATGCAAAGTTAAGTAGCAACTCTCTCAACAATAACATGAGAAATAGCTGGGCAGAGCTCTGGAGATTGAATGGAGTTAGAATGAGGGAAAATGAGAATCTCTTTAAGTTTTGATGCTTAGGATTTGAAATTGATGGTCTTGATGCATCAGAGCCATTGCTTGGATGAGAGACACGTGCCCCAGGCCTTTAAGTGGCTAGGGAAAATCCTTGTTGGAACCCCATTGCCATTAGATGGCTTAAGCATGAGGAGGGGGGGGGCACCACTTATTGTTTTAAGTTAAAAAAGGCCTTAGACTTTGTTTAGAGAGCTCTAAGAGGGATTGTTGCCTTATTTAGAAACTTTGGATAAGGTGGGTTTATAGGAGATTTGGTTAGATAAGTGGGTTGAACATTTGGATGAGTATTGAGCTTAAGTTGACTACTTTCACCAGTCACTGGTCAAAGGATGATGAGATGGAATTAGGAGGGTGGTCATTTGCTAGTTGGGTTAACCCTAAGGCCTTGGAGAAAAGTATCTAGGGGTTGAAGGATGAGTTTACCATAAAGAGGCCCTTTTAAGTTTGGTTTGACTAGTTTGTCTAGTCAAACATGATGGTATGGCATCCATGTGATAGGTAGGTGTTGATGGGATAGATTAGAAGAGGCATGAGGCTACATGGAAAGAGTTTTAATGTGTAGCCAAGTGATGAATAAGTTTGGCCAAATGTGAAATATTTAACTTGGTCAAATTTGCCAAAACTTGACTTGTAATGAACTTAGGTGAACCCAAACCATGAAATGGAAAGAGGCTAGGTGGACTCTAAGGGATTTGAATTTATGAATTGCATGTATGATTAAGCTGATAAAAGCAGGGTGAGCATTGACCAAAGTTAAAATGGTTTGAATTGGTCAAGTCCATTAGAGTTTTATTCATCTCTAATAATGATATATTTAACACATAGGAAGGAGTGATTCTAAAGCTTAGAAAAGGTTGGAATGGGTGTGCATGGAGATTTGACCTAAAGCTTAAAAATTTGATCAAGTCAAGTATTTTGAGTTGATCAAATCCAAAAAGATTTGAGCCTTTAATGTCTTAAATGCATTTGAGTTAGGGATTGGAATAAGATTGGAAGTTTGAAGAGATTTGAATAGGTTGAAAGGATTGAATGCATTAAATTGGGCAACATGGACCACTTTAATCAACTAAGATTCAGTTTATCAAGTCAACTATTGATTGGGTCAAAGTGACCAGTCAAGTTTAATTCGTCAGGACAACTGATCAAAGGAGTTTGATTGAGTTTGGAGTTGATTTAGGATTGAACTGAGGGAACATAGGGCTTTTGGTTAGTCTAGTTAGCCTAGGTTGACTTGGTCATCAACGTTGACATAGAATTGGGTTTAGGCTCAACAGTTTTAGTTTGATCAAAGAAGACCATGAGAGGTGGTCTCATGCCCTGGTGAGGTCATTTAGTTCAAAATGCAATTTAGACCCAAAAAGGGGCTTTTTTGTCTGGGTCAAACAAAAACTTGAGTTTGGGTCCAATGGAACCTAAATGATATTTCAGATTCATTAGAAGAGGTTTTAAGGGTCAAAGAGATTGAACCATGTTAAGTTTTGGCCAAAAGTCCAAAAATGTCTTAAAAGGGCATTTTGGTCATTTTGACCCCTAATCAACTCTAGGTCAAATTGAGTCCAGAAAAAGTTGTTTACTGGTTAACATACCGTAACAAAGGTTATGGATATTGACAAAATCGTTGGGAGAGGCCCCAGGGTCAAAATTAACAAATGGGCTGGTCCGGTGGCATAGGCCTTAAATATTTGAATGTTTTGGAGCCTTTCAAAATATATTTAGTTTTTGGGGCTAGAGACATCATAATGAGCTCAAATTTGGAGGATTGACCCTAGAGACATGTCTAATTAATATGAAACTGATAGATCAAGACTCAAAGATCATTTGGTTGAGTTACCATGTGATAGAAAATTCACCCAAAATAGGCTTCAGGACTTAAGCTTTTGGCCTTGGATTTTAACTTAAGAATTTTGGGTTTGAGATGAATTTTAGACTTGGTTGGCTGAGTTTGAGTTATTAATACCAATCACAATCAAGTGAATGATTGGGATTGATATGAGTATTATTGGTGTTTGATTGAAGGTTTACTTAAGACCTGGAATTGAGAATTAAGCAGGGATATGGATGGGGATTTGATCAAGGATATGGGCTAGAATTTGGATGAGACCTATATAATTGATAGGTGGAAAATTATCATCCCTTAGATCACGAAAGGGAGATTTGGACTGGTCCTCATGACCTCATATAAAAATGAGATCAATAATATCATATGTACTTACTCCCTCTTCCCATAATAAGTTTAAATCATCAATTAATGGTTATAAGAATACATCCATCTTTACTTTTGGATTATGTGGCCCTAGATTAATAAGCATAAAAAATATGTAAAGAGTATTAATACATAATTTTGGAGGAAGATTTTAAGGGTTGAGTATCATAGGCCAGCAAGAGTAAGGTGTAGCAGACTGGCTAAATGGAGTAAAATTATATGCGCATAAAATTAATTTTATATTTCTTGATTCTATTGCGAAGGTGGGATGTGTACAATCAAAGTGTTTCCATGCTTATAGTTCTGATAGATGTGTAATAACACCTTCTTGTGAGATATATTCATTATACCATCTCATATGTGTAGCAGATCTCATGGATGTATATAACTATTATAGTTAAGCAATTATTGATAAGTAAAATATCATACTAACTAGTACTTCCTTTATCTTTCTTTTTATCCCAAACTTTGTTTTAAATATTGGTGTGTTATAATGGAAACATATAATCTCTGGTAAATCATTTTTATAGTATAACATCTATCTATTGACACAACAATTTATCTTTGTATATGCCAAATTAGGATTAAAAACTAACTTCTTAGTCCGATATAAATTTGTAAATATTATATTATCTATCAGGTTGTTTTTCTTATGCAGCCCAAAAAATTGATTAAAATATTCATAAGAAATATTATATTCTATCTTGATGCATAACATCTTCATACCAAGAGATAATTTTGAGTGAGTGGTGCACCCCTTTCATATTAGTTTTTGGGCAGCATACAATAAATCATTAAAATAATGTGTCTCATTATTTGGTGACTCTTCTCTGTATTATTTAAATTGGGCTTTAGTTGCATCATAACCTAAGTCCCTATGAGGTCATATATTTTCTTCCTCGCCTATATTAGAAATTATAGACGAGCCACATCAAGAATAAAATATGGCTCGTACTCACTATGTGAAGTTCAATACCAATAGTCTTGCATAAACCCTCTATAATATAGATCAATAATTACATCATCTAGTCTTAGGTGCACTTGATTTTTTTTGTTTAGAATATGGGCATCGAAACTTTTCATCTAAGATGAAGCTAGACAGTTGACAAGCTGTCTGAATGAAAAAAACTACCCATCAATGAACTCATATGTTAATGTCTTTCATCATTATGTCAATCGATTATATATCTAGTTTCTTTGATTTCTAATATCCATAATATAGCCTACATATAATATGAAAATATTAAATATTGTAATAATATCTATTAAAGAAAAATAGTTGGATTTCAAATTTATTTGTAAATCGAATGGTGTTATTTAACACAAGTCCCCTATTAATAAAAAATCTAGCAGCCTCCCAAAGTCTCCCTCTTTTAAGGGAAATATAAAAAATCTTAGTCTGCCTACCACATTAAGAAAGACGTGTAAGATCAATGTTGGATAACACTGCGGCCGTGGCCTTCAATCCTACCACGCCAAGAAAGGCATGTATAGGTCTTCAAGGGGATACCTTTGTGAAAATGTAGTTTGTGCTAGAGATATTCAGGAGGATTTATAGACATGAGACAAATATAATACCTGTACACCTTTCTTAACATAAGCAAAATCTAATACATCTACTTTCCTAATTAAGTCATCGAGAAGCCATTATTTTATGTAAGGAAACCATCTAAGGTGACTCTCTCAATTTCATAAGCCAAATGTAATACCCAATTTCATCTATCAAAACATAAGCTTCAATTTTTTATACATATTGTTGCTCCCATGATGAATGATATAACTTATAAAATGTGCTTTATACAATGCTTACTACCCCAAGCCCAAGCAACTAGGAAATCATAAACTTTTCTCCATTATTCACCACATCACCATTACCAATGCTAAATTCTTCTCATATTCATAAACTTGTATATTCAACGAACTTCATTTATTCTTCACAATTCTTCTAAGCTTCATAAATTCTCTATCGAGAACATCCATAAATAAAGAAAACAACTTACTGCGGGAGATTGAGGAGGCGTCAGCAAAGAACGGAGTGACACATTCGTGATGTAGGTGAACGTTGGCAATGAACGGAGTAAGCTTTGGTGATGGAGATGGAAGGCTGGAGTCCATGAGTTGGGAGTTTTTTGTTGTGTAATTTTTTTGTGATTTGTTTTCCTTATTATGTTTCAGGTGTGGCTCTCTATTAGTTTAGGGTGCTTGGGTTGCAGCTAAGTAGATTTTTTTTATCTGGGTGTTTTCCTGGACTAGTTTTTGGACTTGGATTGAAGAGGTTATTTAATTACAGAGGCTGAATTTTAATGAAGAGGATGTTTTGGACCTAGCTTGGAGAGATTTTTTTTGTTGATTTTATTATTTTGGCTTAGTTGGATTTTACACTCGGCAGCAGTGGTTGAGTATTTATTGCCTTGAGTGTGTTTTGAAGTTTAGGGTTGCTTGAGCCTTTCATTAGTTGAAAGGCTTATTTTAGGGGTTTTCCCCATCTTTTAGGGTTATTTTTCTTTCTTGTATTTTTGTATCAGTTTCCTACCAGCTTGCTTTATGTTTTTCTAATTTTTCTTACAAATCTACTTTATTAATCCATTTTGTAACCCTTTATTTTTTTAATGAAATTGGACATAATTGCCTCTATTTTTAGATAATTAACTTTTTTTAATAAATTTGTAATTATTGTTATAACTCATAAGAAAAGTTGAATATTAATTTATTTACTATTTAGTAAATAACTCATTAAAATATCCTAAAATATTTATTGAGTGATGGAATAATTTTTTATTTATCTCCAATGAGTTCTTATAGCATGATGCAATTTACTAGCTTGATAGCTCAGCTTATGAGTGATGCACAAAGTAGGTTGGCTGGGAGAAAAGAAAACGATGAAGATAAGCTCATGCAAATGTTTCCACAAGATGAAGCCTCCAAGATTCAAGGGGTCTATATAACCATAAGCAATCGATGATTGGTTGTTAAGAATAGAAAAAAATATATATTTAACAGCATGTAGTGTGAGGAGAATGGAAAAGTTTAGTTGGCAGTGTTTTATTTAAAGGAGAAGCTAAGAGATTGTGGATTAGGTGGTAAAGAGTGAAGTTCCAAGGTTAGCTAAACTCTCAAATCAAGTGTGAAGAGTTTTTTAGTACTTTCTAGGATTAGTTCATACCTCTATAAGCACAATAATAAATGGAGGAGGCACTCATTAGATTAGAGAAAGGAAATAGGATAGTCATGTACGAAGTATAAAGCTGAATTTATAGCATTGGCCAGGCATGCTCCTCAATTGATTATTATTATAGAGGAGAAAAGTTGTAGATTTCCATGAGAGGCCTTACAGATGACTTGAGACACTCATTAATTAGTGCCTATGAGAATTAGAGAATTTTCAAAATTTGTTGAAAGAGAAAGAATAGTAAAAAAATGATTTAGCAATTCCTCAGTTTAAATAAGACAAGAGCAAGATGTGACAAAATGAACAAATAAGCAGTGTAAGTTTAAGTTAAAAGAATAACAGGTCTAGTGATTTCAAGATAGAATCTATGACATATGTCAGCAGCAACCCAGAGTGTGTTCATTATGTGAAAAATGTTAAGATCAACATTATCTACTTACAGTTTAGTGCTTGAAATGTAGGTAACTGGGAAATAAGGTTATAGATTATCCTTAAAGAGGATTTGGAGGAAGACTAGGATATGTACTTAATAAAGGAGTCAAGATAAGCATATAGATAGAGGACTGTAGGATCCAAGATGTTTGTTAAAGGTTTTATGAATAAGAGTAGTGTAAGAACTAATGAAAGAAGTATGAGAAAGGGTTTTTCTTCTATAATAACAACACCAATACAACTAAGAGTTTATAATTTAAGTCAACAAGTAGTGAGAAACGTGCCCAAGAAGTCTAGTGGTATAGTACTCAATTTTGAATTAAGTTTACGAAAGTTATTGATTTATATTAACTTGGTTTGCATAATATGTTATTTGATAAATTGACATGAATACATATCTGAAAAAATGAATACATGATTTAATAGGCTTAATTGATATGATCATTGATCAATAATTTTTTTAGCATTAGTAGTCTATAGTGAGAAATATTCTAAGGTGGGTAGAATACAATAACCCTCATTTGCATTTAAATAATGACTTATAATTGATACCTATGAAAATTTTTGCTTGCAAAAAAAGTTGTGTGGGAGCATTGCAACATTGTGCTTGTAAGTGCAGTGGGGCTAGACGACAGGACAAGGTGCTGCAATTTGTTAAGAGAGTTGCTATTTGCATGTTTTACATTCTTGCAACTTGTATAGTTTTGATGATTTCAAATATTATTATTTTTTGTATAGTTATGTCCTAACACTTTTTGGAAGAGTTATTTTTGCTCTTGTGTGTACTAACATTTCAGGAAAATCAAACACCAGACTACAACGACTTCAAATCAAATTCAGCATGAGATACTTTGTATATTTAAAAATTTGTATTCTTCCTTGAATTAAATTTGAGAGGGAGTGATTGTAATTGAGTGAATACCCACACACACTTAAGGAGATCTTGAGAAATTTGTATTGATCGTACGGGACGAACCTAGTTCGTACGGGACGATCAAGTCAGTTATCTCCTCATAAGAGCAATGGAACGAGCAGGAGTCGAAGGAAATTTTTCTACGTCCTGATCGTCCATTCGTCCAGAAAGAAGTGTATTCATCCTAGAATGAAATGTTCTCTGAAAAATTTTTGTTCAAAAATGAAGTGTATTCTTTCCAAGACGAGTTGCTCTCTGGATTGCTATCGTCCAGGACAAAGTGTATTCGTCTCGGGACGATTTGCTATCTATAAAACTTTCGTCCGAACGAACCTTAACTTCATCCCAGGACGAAGTGAACCGACTCTGAAAATTAAGTGTCGTTATGCAGTTTTTAGGAACCGACCTATGGAATAACCGTTCGTATCGGACGAACCTAGTTCGTATCGGACGAACCTAGTTCGTACGGGACGATGTGTGTGTACGAAGTCATTTCATACCCATATACATTAGGTTCGTTTCCAACGCACTTAAGTAAAATCGTTCAGGACGATCCATGATCTTACGGGATGATCCAATTCGTATTGACTTGAAAATTTGCAGTTTTTGGATGATTTTTTGTGTCTTTTCTATAAATAGTCCAAACTAAACTGCCACATAATCTTTTTGCCTACTGATCTTCGTGCCTATTGAAAGTAGATTCAAGGAGAGAGTGTGAGAGAGTGTTTGAAGGAGATTTCTTGCCATTGGAGCATGAAGGTTTCACTTGAGACTCAAAGGCAAGAGTCTTTACTCTTAGTTGGTGATTACTTCACTCTTTTCTCTCTTCCTTCTAGAATTCTTGTGAGAAGATCTGTCAAGGAGATTCGGTTCTCTGCCGACACTTGGAGAGTGTGAACAGTCGAAGGGTTCTCTACCCACACTTGGAGAGTGTGAACAACCGAAGGGTTCTCTGCCCACACTTGGAGAGTGTGAAAGGACGAAGGGTTCTCTGCCCACACTTGGAGAGTGTGAAAGGACGAAGGGTTCTCTACCCACACTAGGAGAGTGTGAAAGGACGAAGGTTCTCTGCCAACACTAGGGATAGTGTAAAAGGATGACGGTTCTCTACCGCACCGGGTAGTGGTGGAAAGAGTGTTTGTAAAGGCTTCTTCCCCTTGCTGTGGGTGCAAAAGGAGAGTCACTATTTGTATTAGTGCAATACTCGAAGGGTAACTCCGGGGAGTGGATGTAGGTCTGATTTTGACTGAACCACTATAAACCTCGTGTCTTTATTTTTCCGCTGCCTTTTATTTTTGTTTTTTTTAATTTTAAAACTGTGGTTGAAAAACGTTTTCTACAAAACTCATTAAAGTTTATTTTTCGGTTTAAAAATTAAAAAGAGGGATTTTTTTTAAAATTACCAATTCACCCCCCCTCTTGGTTAGCCGTGGGACATAAGCTTAGGTCTAACAACCTAATTCATAAAAATCAAGTTTCAACACAATTAACTTATGGAAATGTAGAGCTACATTATTTAGCTTACATAAACTACCTAGTTTTCTAATGAAAGTTTACTTTTTTTATGGTGTAAATCTTTTTAACACAAGTGCACATATTATATTAAGTAAAATGGTCATGAAAAAGTGTCGATCCCATGAGAACAAATTAGAAATATCCTAAGTTCACTTTACTACTACCCACTAAACTGCTAAATTTATCAAGCTTAACAATTTAAATGGGAGGTGCAGGTTAAAAGTAAAAATCTTCAAAAGTAAAATGTAATTCACTAATTTTAGATATTCGAAAACTATGATTTTCTTGAAAGTACATGATTGCTTTGGAGAGGTTTACCAACTAGTATTGTTGTGGATCATAGCAAAATTACTCGTTTCTATTGAGCTTGTCAAAGCATAAGCTAGGATTCTCCCTAATTACAGTTCTTTTGACTCTTTAAGACCTTATAATTCTAACCATCATATGTCTATGTTATGTACCAACTACGTTTTAGGTTCTCTAATTTTTCTTCTGCTCCTTCGTCGAGGCTCTAGATCATATTAGATTTTTTAAATTATGTATGACCCAAATATAAACAAATTGAAGCACCACAAAGTTAAAAACAATATGGATACTTTAAAGATAAAATCTACTCTAAGCAATACATACCTTTCAAATTATCATATATTTAGAGAAATTGTTTAACTACACATGGAGGCGTTGTTACACATAATAATCATAGCAAATATTTTATTTAATGAATGAATAGCAATTTACAAAATGGCAAACACGGGATAACAAGGTAAATAATATAAAATAAAATTTAGAAATGACCCAAAATTAGGATTACAGCCCTTTCGCACTTCTTTACTTTGCTCCATAGCAATACAACAATCCATATATAAGAACACAAGCTACACTCCCCAAGTTATCCCTCACATTCACACATACTCACACAAAATGACTCCATAATGTGCCAACCTCATTACACAAAGACTAAGGCTTCATTTGGGACGGCTTTTTTATTGCTTTTTAAAACGGAGTTTTAGTACAAAAATAAAAAAAATTGTACTAAAACTCCGTTTTAGAAAGCAATAAAAAAGCCGTCCCAAACGAAGCCTATGTATACTCTTTATAGCTTTTCAAATTAATTGAACGAGCACTGTTGTATGTGCCAGCTTGGTGGCGATGCAACGCTGTTGAACCAATGCATCGGTTCAACATTCATCACTTTGGTTTATCAGTTCAACTTACTCATTATGGTGCAGGGCAATTTGGCATTGCAATGTTTCCTAGGTAGCACCAGTGCTAAGCTCTCCAAAAAATTTCTATGCACTCTCAGCTATGGCACAGAAGGTGTAGCACTGTGATGTTGAAATGAGCTTTGGTGCTATCACGTTGTATTTGTGGCACTACGATGTTGGTCTAATTTTCATGAAATTTTCTTACTTCCTTGCAAAAAAACACAAGGATTAGAAGCATAAAATATCATAATAAATATAATTTACAATACAAAAATTTTATCTTATCAAATACTCCAAAACTTTAAACTACTATTTATCCTCAAGTAGTTAATGCTGCACTGGGACAAAAATTTTATCTATTGCATTGAGTATGATTTTTTAGGAGGAATTTTAAAAAGGAGCTTATTTAAAATATAATTAAGCAAAATGAATGTGATTTAAAAAAAAAATTAAAAAGGAGCAAATTTGCCAAATTGTTTGGCGTGGTGCTAAATACACAAAATGATTTGATGTGCTCAATTGAAATAGGAGAGATAAATGATTGGGAGAGAGATGAGAGAGAGAGACTGCAAGAGAAAACAAATGTGGAGAGAAAAAGAGAAACAGGAGAGAGATGTTGAGGTAGAGAAGGATAGGATGAAAAGAGAGAGAGATTTTAAAAGTAGTTTTAATATTTAAAATAATATATACCTAATATTTAAATAATACTAATATTTAAAAAGTATTAAACAAAAAAAGCAAAAAATTGTGAGTTAAATTTAAATATTTTATTTTGATTTATTATTTTTTTTCGTTCTTAAAAGCATAGAAGAGAAACTTTCTTAAAAAATAATGAAAAATTTAAAAATTATTTATATAAATTTTAAGCTAGAAAATTAATTTCTAATAAAATAAAGTTTTATAATATATTTTTTTCATTAAAAAACTATATAAATCTATTTGATAAAAGGTTTTTTTGAAAGAAAATTAGCTTTTAAATTAAAAAATAGTTTTTTTATATTTAAATATGCTATGATGTGAAGGTTACAATAAAGTATTTATTTAAAAATTATTTTTCAAATTTAAATACTCATGACATTTAAAAAAAATGTTTTAATTGTTTTAACAGTGCAAAAATTTTAATATTATACTTTTTAAATATAATTTATACTTTTTTAAAAATTTTCTATATAAAACTTTTTAAATATTATTTTATTTAATATTTTTAAATATTAATTATTTTAAATATCAAAACATTATTTAAATCTCTCCTCTTGCATCTCGCTCTCTCCCCATCTTTCTTTCTCTCTTTCCATCCATCTCTCTCTCTCTCTCTCTCTCTCATTTCTCTTTCTCTCTCCCCATCTTGTCTTCTCTTCTCGTCTCTCCCCGTCTCTCTCTCCTGTTTCAACGGAATACACTAAATGATTTGGCACATTCAGACCTCACTAAATCATTTGGCACATTTAGACTATGCACAATAATTTGACGAATTTGCTTATCTTTAATTTTTTAATATTCACGCTCCTTTCACTTAATCACATTTTAAACACTCTCCTTTTTTAAATTCCTCCAACTTTTGAAAAGAAATAACATTAATAATCTAAATATTTATACAATATTTAAGTTGGAATACTTTTTAATAAAATACGTTATAATATCCTGATCCTTCATTATAAATTAATATTCTTTTTAAGACAACTCCTGCTGGTGAATAATTTGGACTATGTTAATTAGGTTTACCCAAATAATTAGAATTAACAAAATACTTATTTTGTTAATCTTTAAATCTACCTATAAGTTTTATTTAAGTATTATGATTTTAATAATTTCTTTAGAAGTATACTAGTAGGGCTAGATATTGCAGGAACTAATTTTCAATATTTAGATATTTAGCAATTTAACTTTATATATATATATATATATTTTGACTAAGTGCCATATAATAATTTTGAATACATGTCCATTACCTTCATTTATTATTTTTAAGAGAGTCTAGACATTGCATGTACTAATTTTTTTATATTCAATTATTTTCTTTTTCAAGTTTTTCTTTTTTTAACTCGTTTTTTCATTTATTTTCTTAAATATCTTATTTTCATCTTGAATATATGTCTATTGCCTCCACTTATTATACTAATTTAAAGTTTGTTTGAGGTTTCATAATTTTCTAATTATTTAAATTTTAGATGATTTAGGATTAATCTAATAAGTTAATTTTCATAAATCCTAAAAATCTATAGTCTTTTATAAAAAGTCAAGTGCTTAAGTGATTTTTATGAATTTAATTTATCCATAATTACTAATTTTAAATGAAAAGATTAGTTGTTATTTATAATTGCTTCATTTATGAAATTTTGCAATTTGTGGATTATTAAATACTTAATGATCTTAATTTTGAATTTTTCAAAATTCACTGCTTAAGCAAAAAAGTGCAATAATAAAGCAAGTAATAAATCAAAATTTGAGGAAATTTGATTTTATTAGCTTTTCTAAATTACAACTACTTCCCAAAAACTAAATAAAATGCAGGAAAACTTTTACAACTAAATAAAATAAAACATAAAGATAAACTTAAATAAAAGAAAAGTACAATAATAAGTAAAAACAAATACTAAAAAATGATAACAAATTTTAAAATTACATAATAAAAAATACAACAGAAACGACAGTAGGGTTCCCCTACTCATCTTTGTCTTTTTTTTTTCTTCTTCTTATTTTCTTTTGTGCTTCTGGTACTGCTGCCCATGGTCCTACTACTGGATACATTACAAAGGGTGCTGGGTTAGGGAAGAAATTCCTACTGACCATGAGAGTCTATCTTTAGGCTCTTGAACATCCAATTAAAGTTGCGTTGTAGTAGGCCATATATTGATATTGTTGTTGATACTAGTGCATCATATGGTTATAATGGGCATACAACCCTTATTCTAACCCAAACCGCTATTGCATGAAGTGATCTATAGAAACCCCAATTCGATCAACTCTGTCAAGAATGTCCGCCACCTGATCTCCTAGCATACTAGTTTTAGTGGCTAGCTAATGGTTGATAGCAATGGTTTGATAGAAGTTCGATGGTGTTCTTCAAGCAAGTAATTGAACATTTCACCTTTTATATTTTTTTGCCATGAATTCAATGGAGTTGACTGATAAAAAAATAAATGGTTGGATTTTTTAAAGTATGCTAAGAAAGTTCATGGATTAAATTGGGCTATCAAAAATGAAAAAAGATAAATGACTATTTTTATAATAAAATATTTGTCTTGTCAATAGATATCAATCATTATAAAAGACTCATAAAATACAAGTATGTGAGATATCGTAAAGCTTTAAGAAGCTTAAAATTTATTGGATAAACTACATATAATTGGATGCATCTTATAACGGTTAGATAATGTGGAAGAGTTGATTATGGATAGGAGATGAGAGTGAGCTAGTCAAATAGTCTTCGTGAGGTTGACAACCCTTATGAAGTATAGGGAAATTGTGTGTGACATATGACCTTGATGATTTTGGTTTGATTCCCTCCAAGCATGAATTATAGTTATTTTAGATTAATTGTTATTGGAATGAGACAATCATTTCATTACAAAACCTGTGTCTTTAGGGGCATGTTCAAACTCTAAATAAAATTTAGAAATCAAAATTAGTGTTTGATATGTCACCAAAAATCATTTTAATCGTGCACGAATCTCGAGGCATGTTCCAGTTGGAAACTTCTAAAACCAAATTCGGGACCATCTAAACTCTCATTTCAACAAACTTATAGTCAAACTGAACATCTGCAAAGAGATGAAACCAATGACACCAAAGTTGGTTCGATCCCAACCCAAATGGGTCCAAATCAAGAGTCTAAAGCATATTTAGAAGGTTCAAAACATTATTTGGATGACAAAATGATATCCAAATATAGCATGCTTATAATCAAATCAAGCGGTGAGATGAAACCAACGAGCTCAAGATTGTTGAATTATAACATTGTTAAGGCACTTAAATAGTTGAAAAATGCTCTATAAACGGGGAAATCAATGCGGGCCAATAGATGGAGCACTCCGAAGAAGCCCCGAATCTTTTCAATAATTGGTAAAATATGTCACTCATCAAAATCTATAAATATATCCCCACTCTCTACATAAGATGGACCTTTGACTAGAGATTGGAGAGAGCTTTCTGCTTCTAGAGCTCTAGCGCCATCGTCGGTGAACCTCATCGATTGTCGCTGGATCGCCATCCGGCCGCCGACCATCGCCGAACTTCCACCCAGCCTCCGAACACCAAGAGACCTCCACCTGGCCGCTGACTGTCGCCGAACTTTCACCCGAATGCTAACTGCCGTCGGACTTCCTCCCAACCTTCTTCGGACTACCGCCCGACCACCCACCACCGCCGGATGTCGACCTAGCCTCCAACCATCATTAGACTTCTGCCCAACCATTGTCTGACCACCGACCACTTGCGGACTTTTTCCCATCTCTCTAAACTATTGTAACTTGATTTCCTTTAAGTTAAGGGATGAGCCAACCTTTGTAATTCACTCAAACTTAGTGGAATTTTTTCAACTAGGAGAGGCACAATGGTTTTTCTCTCTTTAGGTTTTCTATATAAAAAAGATTGGATATTTTAATGTTCTCTCTCTCTCTCTCTCTCTCTCTCTCTCTCTATATATATATATATATATATATATATATATATATATATATATGAGCTGGATAATCCTTCATGGCTAAGATAAAAAAATTACTCACTCTACCGCCATGAATATTCTAACCCGCAACAATTTGGAATCATCTATGGGAAACTCAATCCCACTATCATAAGCACCACTTCAATGGATAACAGGTGTAACAATCAAATCTTGGGAGCCTTCCACTTCAACACACATTAATCCATGAATCAGTTTGTGAATCATGAATGCCAAACATCTATCTCTTTTTATCCTAAAAGCAAAACACTGCTGGAGAAGCAACTTCAGGACCTTCCTTAGAAGATCATATCCAAAAGATGAAAGAATCTAAAAATGAGATCATTCAACTTCTATGAGAGACTCAAAAATTAGAGCTAGCACAATAAAAGGAGGTTTTTCTCCCTCGAGATCCACTATTTGGCCTAAGGTGTTCGACTTGAACATCTTCAAGAATATATTCCTCTTCCTTAGTCTAGGACGTATCCCAATCACGTTAATATAACGAATTTACTGACATAGCAGAATCCACCCATCCATAGAGCATGGGTTGGCAACCTCTCTTTCCCCAAATTATCGCCAAAAATTTGGCTTGATCTCATGTTATTGATCTCCCACACACTTTATGTCATGAGCTACAGTGACTAGTTCGTGAAGAATTTCCAATGACAACTGGAAGACAATCTCTTCGTTAGTGACTTTTAGGAGTCATCACCCCTAATTGAAGCCATCCTTTAACACCATATTCTAGCAGAATTCAAAGTACCGAGCAATAAATCTTATGATGGTACATCCAACCCCTACGAGCATATCGATCACTTTAGAACCATCATACATATCTAACGAGCCTCAAACACGCTCTTTTGCCAAGTTTTTCATGCCACCCTCAAAGGACAAGTTTGAACTTGGTTCAACTCACTTCCAATCTAAACTATCCCCACATTCGTCAAGTTGGCCAAAGTATTCATTGAATAATTTATTGTCAATTGAAGAATTGCTAATGATTCTTCTCACCTCTCTAAGATTCACTAGAATGAAGGAGAATTGCTTGAGTATTTTCAATAATTTTCCACCGAGACTCGACGAATTGCATGAGTGGATCCTAAATTATTGAGAGGAGTTTTCCTCAAAGGTCTCCGTCCAAATTACTTTTACTCGACACTCATGTGAGACATAATTTATTCATATACTGATTTGATTCATCGTGTAGAGGCACAAATCTCTGCAAATGAAGTTATCAATGCTTATAGAAAATAATTTAAGCAAACAAATAGAAAGCATAAAAATTCACTAGGGATGTATAACTCGTTCTCACAGGAAAAGGAAAAAGAGAAGAATAACCTTCCATATAATTCCCATTATCACAATGCAAGCTTTGACAAGAGGAGTATATACCACTCAATGCAACTCAAGAAAATATATTAATGGCCATTCGAGATCAAGAAATTATTAAGTGGCCTAATCTTTTGAAGCTAAATATGAGAAATAAAGATCAATACTATCATTTCCATCGTAGTTGTGGGTACACCACTAAAGCTTGTAAGACGCTCAAGAATAAAATTGAGAGACTTATCTTAGAAGGCTACCTTAGACAGTTTATTCAAAATCCACTCACTCGAGTTGATACCTTTTTCACTAGGGGGCAAAATCAACAATAGTAAAGACAACCGTTGAATAATCATCAATGATTGATGAGATTGAAACTATTGCAAGGGATCCTTAATTACTTAATCCAACCTTATTTGTAGTAAATGAAAAGCCGACACCAAAGAAGTCTTATGTCAATCATTTTATTACTTTTGATGATTCTAATTTGGAGGGAGTAAAAATCCCTCATAAAGATCCACGAGTGATTAATATGGGGATAGGTGGTCCATGCTACGATGTCAAAAGATTTTTGGTGGACAATGGGAGTTCCGTGGATATCTTATTCTACTCAATTTTTCTCAATATGGGTCTTACGCAGAGAATAAATTGAACCCATCATAGGATTGCTATATGGGTTTAATAATCGATACATATTAGTAGAATGGACAATTAGTATCCCATTTATACTAAGAGAATTTCCTTTACAAGCTACTCATACAATCCAATTTTTTATGGTAAAATTAGAGTCAGCTTATGCTATATTTGGAAGACCCCTCTAGTCGATCTTTGGAGTTGTCGCCTCTATTCCACACCTCAAACTAGAATATTTACCCACCCATATTGGGATCAATATGGAGTGAGGAGAACAAAAGGTGATGCAATCCTGCTATCTTTGGTAGGCACAACTACATCCTTCCGTCACTTTAAGCATTGAGGACTTTGATCTTCAAAACAATATCCCTCAGAGGGCTTCTCCCATGGAAGATCTCACTTCTACATTAAAAGGACACCCTTCAAGGACTGTGTAAATTGAGTCTCTTTGTTGATAGTCTCATATCAAGTATTTTCTTACAAGAAAAATAACGTGTTTTCCTCCTATGTATCTCTTCTATCTTGAGTATGGTGTAACTTTGATATCCATAGTATTTTCTTCCAAGTTAAATATCATGTTATATCTATATTAAGTATGATGTAGCTCTAATATCTCTTGTATTTCCTTCCAAGTTAAATAGCATGTTATCCCCTCATATATCTCTTATGCGTTGGGTATACATAAGTCAGACTAAGAAATTATTGTATTGTCTTATATAATGCAATAATGTATTGTTCGTTCTTTTCTGATATTGTCTCTTAAAACAAAAGATAAAAATTGACAATCAAAAGATAATAACAAATCTAATCTCTTTGTCCATGATTTGATAAATACACAATCTTCATTGTTTCTCAATTATTGGATGATCAATCCTTAGGGGGATTTGATCTAACCTCTTTCGTACAGGTTAAAGTCATTGAGAAATTCTATGACAAATAACCTTGGATAGGTCATACATCATTGTTGGATTTATTTTGACCACTTTCATACAGGATAATATTAATGAGCAATGCTCTGACAAATAATCTCAGATTGATCATACATCCTTGGTGGATTCTCTCGACCTCTTCCATTCAAGTTAACATTATCAAGCAATGATCTAATAATCAACCTCAGATAGGTCATACATCTTTGGAGGATTCTCTCGACCCTCTTTCACACAAGTTAACATTATTGATCAATATTCTGACAAATAATCTCGGATAGGTCATACATCCTTGGTGGATTCTCTCGGTCTCTTCCACATAAGTTAATGTCATCGAGCAAGGCTCTGACAAATAACCTCATATTGGTAATACATCATTGGTGGACTCTCTCAACCTCTTTCATACAGGATAATGTCATCAATCAATGATTTGACTAATAATCTTAAATAGGTCAAATATCTTAGGAGGATGGCTCTTACATTTGCTCAAGCTAAAATGAGCTCACTAAAATATTTCTTATCATCCAAATTGAAATGAAATTAAGTAAATTCCATATACATATGATAAAGAAGAGAGAAATAATATACATAGTGGATACTTAGGGTTCTTTGAAACTCGCCTTCTATTAGATGAGATGGAACGAGCTTTTGGGTACTATTTAAGGCACCCTCAACTCTAGCTGATGACATTACCTTCCAATAGGGGAAAACTATAGCCACTAGATCCTAATCGCCTCCATCATCGATATTTAGAATCTTGCAAGACAATTTTTCCCCCACCAAGAGTGAATTGGAGCCTACGTAAGAGTATCAAGCTTTGATCCCAGCTGCTGATATTGAAACACTTGTCAGATAAATTTTCCCCCAATATGAGTAAATTGGAGCCTGCGTAAGAGTACCAAGCCATGATTTCCACTGCTGGTGGTTAAACTCTTGCAAGATAATTTTCCCCTATTATGAGTGAACTGGAGCCTGTGTAAAAGTACTGGGCCTTAATCGATGTCTCTTGTATTTAAACTCTTGTCAGATAATTTTCCCTCACCAGGAGTTAACTAGAGCCTCCATAAGAGTACTGGGCTTTGATCACCGCTACTGGTATTTAAAATCTTGTGGAATAGTTTTCACCCAATGAGAGTGAATTGGAGCCTGCATAAGAGTATCAGGCCTTGATCGCTGCTTTTGGTATTTAAACTCTTATTGAATAATTTTTTTTCCACTAGGAGTGAACTGGAGTCTGCGTAAGAGTTTTGGGTCTTGATTACCACTACCAAAAACTTTTAAATTTTTGCCATTTTGACGTCTCCTTCATTTGTAGGAGAAAGTTTTGGACCGGCTAAGAAAAGTTGGGCCTTTTCCCTAGCCTTTAAAGGAGGTTTAGAGAGTAATTTTATGAATTTTTAATTAATATTAAAAAAAAATTAATTCCCAAAAAATAAATTATTCCTATTATTAAAAAAATAAAGTAGGGAACAAATTAAAGCAATTTTATTTAAAAATAAGATAAATATGCCAAAATAAATTGTTTCCAATAAAAAAAATTATAGATTTTTTTAGAATTATATATATATATATATATATATATATATATATATATATATATATATATATATATATATATATATATATATATATATATATATATATATATTGAAATTTTTAAGGAAAAATAGTATTTTACTATTAAGGATTTAATTAATTAAATTAATTTATTTTTAAAACAATTTCTTTCACCACCTCGTTGAGGCGGCTACTGTAGTCGCCTTCTTTAAGTGAAATTATTACGTACGATCATCAGACGTCATCTAGAGGTGAATCAGGACGTGCCACACACTTTTTTTTGTGTATCGGTGCTGGGTACCGCTGTGCACTGAGTGATGTAGCACATCTTGATTCACCTCTGAATTGTTTGATGACTGAACGTAATAATCTCTCCTTCTTTAGAAAGTGGCACAAGAAAAAATAGAAATTTTAATTAATATTAACTAATTATTTAGTTGTCACGAAAAGTCCAATTTGGACATTTTTGGGAACCTTAAAATCATTTTTTGATGTTTCGAGCTCAGTTTTAATACTTTCAGATCCCATCACAGCTTCTACATTCAATTTCAAGCAATTTCAAATATTTTGGAGCACAATTTTCTAAATTTATGCTCCAACTTCACTGAATACTGAAATTATTTAAATATTTTTAGACTCTGTAAGATATAACATCCAAAAATAGGGAGACAACTGATACATCACCAAAAATCATCTTGATCGTGCACGAATCTCAAGACATATTCAAGTTGAAAACTTTTAAAATTAAATTCGAGACCATATGAACCCCAATTTCAACAAACTTATGGTCAAATTGAATGCCTTAAAGAGACGAAACCGGCGACACCAAAATTGGTCTGATGTTAACCAAAATGGGTCCAATTCAAGAGTCTGAAATATATTTTAAAGGTTCAAAGCATTATTTGGATGAAAAAATGATATCCAAATATGACATACGTACAATCAAATTGAGCGGCTCAACAAGACGAATCTAACAAGCTCAAGATCGCTGACTTCCAACATTATTAAGGTACTTAAAAAACTGAAAATTGCTTTATGATCGGGGGAATCAATTTGAGCCATCCGATGGAGCATTTCGAACTTACCCCAGATTTTCTCTATATTTATGGGGGTGTGCCACTTATGAAAATCTATAAATATACCCCACTCTCTACATGAGAGAGACCTTTGGCTGAAGATTGGAGAGAGTTCTCAGGCTTCAAGAGCTCTAGCACCATCGCTAGCGAACCTATATCAACTTCCACCCGGTCGCCGATCATCATCAGACTTCCGCTTGACCATCGTCGGACCACCGCCCGGTCGGCGATCGCCGGACTTCCACCTGACCATCGTTGGATCATCCCCTGTCAGCTGCACTTCTGCCCGGACGCAGTTAGACTTCCACCCGACCGTCCCCAAACCTTTGCCCAACTTTCCACTATTGTAATTCGACTGCCTCTAAGTCAAGGGAAGGGTCAACTTTAGTAATTCACTCAAATTTAGTTGAATCTTTTGAACTAACTGAGAACCCGTAGTTTTTTCCTCTTCGAATTTTCCACATTAAAAAGATTGGGTGTTTTACTACTCTCTCTCTCTCTCTGTTTGTTTGCTGGATATCCGTGCATTTTAAGACAAAAAAATCACTCACTCTACGGCCGCGAATATTCTAGCCCTCAACTAATTCAATTTCTTTTGAGTGCTTTAAGAATTGTGCTTTATATATTTCATATTTGGTCAATTGAAAATTTTCATTAGTCCAACACAATGATAGTCATAAATTATATGATTTATTAATAATAAATATTTTATTCATACATTTTTTTAAAAAATTTGCATCCCTGTTAAGAAAAAATTTGCATATCTGTTAAGAAAAAATTATGACTATCATTGAAAATATACACATACATACATACACACACACATAAAGACACATGCCTTTACCAACAAGGCTCAACACTCTACTTTTTATTAGGTTGGTTCAAGTAAATATAATTGAAACATTAAACTAGTATGCCTTCACGGATATCTAATAAAGCTTGTAGGTCATGACAGGCTTCACTAGCTCATGCCTTCTCTGAAGCTCGCCTTGCACGGGCAAAACAAAGATTCTTGTCAAGAGCTAGCAGCTCGCACTCACCACCTACCTGGTGTACATCTTAGTTACTCACTATCTCTCAGTGTGACCATTTTCGCCAACTCAGCTACATGAGGATGCTTATTCATAGAACTCTCACTTCGACTCACCGTGACCATCCAAGCTAGAGGTCTCCCTTCTCGTCACAACATCTCACTTGTCTCTTTGCTCAGGCGGTCTCAAAGCTCCCATAGAAGTCGCCGACCACATCAACGAACTCGCTAATCCCGATCCCTTCTTATATTCGTGTTCGCCGAAACACGCTAGCCCTTGTTAACTCATACTAATATACTCGCTCGGAAGCAACTCATCAAAGCCTATCAACCTCACCCTCCATATGCTAATCATGAGGTGCATGCATTTAGGGCAGCGTGTAGTGTTGTAAATGTATTTTGAGTTGCATTACATTCTTTTTTTACGTTTTCTTGTGTAGATTTTTTTGTAGTCCTCAGAATTCAATATATAAAAAATGATAAGTAACATTTTGGGACTTTATGCTGAACTTTTTGATTTATATAATGGATATTCTCTCAGTTTTACTTATAATTTCTTGAGTATTATACAACTTTCTTCAATACTCTCTCTACTCTCTTCATTTTCTGTTCATTTTTTCATAGATTTTCAGGTCACTTACTCACTCTTCATTTATCCAATTTTTTCAACAAATAAATTTGAATGCAACAATTTAGGTGCATAGAAATCAAATCATCATGTTAGGAAAAAAATGTTGCCCAAATCCAATTATTTATTAGGTGGGTGGACGACATCGAGCTGGCGAAAGTCTCTTTCTCAATTATAATTATCTTTATTTTATAGGAATTTATAAATTTTAAATAAATTCTATAAAGTTAATAAAGAGAAATGAAACCACTTCTTTTCCACCCCTGGCCCCCACCCCGTCAAAAGCTCGCTCCCTCGCATGCTCTCTCGCTCTTGATCTCGCGAGCGAGGAGTTCATGAGTTCATTAAGATGTTCCATTTGCAACCATCATCTTCCTCGATCTTCTTAGTACCATTTCCCTCCTCCATTTCTCGATTAATACTCATAGAATACCGAAACGCTCCAATTCATCTCCTTTTTTTCGGGTTATGAATCACTCGTAAGGAGGTAGAGATAAAGAGGATCCAGCATCGGTAACTAGAGCTCGTATTAGGGTTTACCATGGATCAATATCGTGAGTGCTTGTAGTTGATGCCCCAATATGGGCCAAGAAGAGCCGAGCTGCGACGGGGAAGTGGAGGTGTTGGAGAGCAACATCGATTCGAACCCAAACCCTAATCTGACTTTGGTTATCATGCATTCAGAGGAGGCAGTAGATGCCAAAGAAGATGAAAGGGAAAATCCGGCGGCCATGGAGGAGAAGGTCGGCGTGATGGTGGATGCAGCTTGTAAGGATTTTTTGTCAAGGAGTGAGAGCGATCGGGAAGAGTGTAGGTAAGCAGCCTGATTTTTGGTGTTGTAATATTTTTCTATTTTTTTTGGATGGATTGCTAATGTGGTTGAAATTCACATTTTTGGGAAGGGTAGGAAGCCTAAATATCTCATAAATTAGGGCTCTGTTCTTCTTCAGAGTGGATGTTCTTTTTTTATTTAACTGGTCATTTCTTATGCAAAATTTTCTTCATAAAAAAAAAAACTATGTTATTCAACACAAACCATTTTTTACTGACTGTAAAATGAGAGAAATAGTTTGAATGAATGTTTTTTTTTTGTTCCAGGTTATTATACCTGCATATGCTTTATGTCAGCAAAATAACATTGCGTGCATATTTTGAATTTATAAGGGAACTTTATCGATGATCAACCTTATCATGCCAGGCATGTGTGGTTCTTCTTCTGAATTTATATTAGTTTAAGGATTTCCGCTATGTATATTGTATTACCTGACATATCATGAATATTTATCAATAAGAGTATTTTTAAATATATTATTGATGTTTGGGTGATCGCATCTTTGCCATGCTCAATTCATATGTAATGTATACTTTGCAATATATCTCTAATGTGGAAAATAGTTACTTTTTTTGCCATTTCTAACTTTTTATGCATGAGCTAAATAAATAATTGGCATGCTACAACAACAACAACATCAAGCCTTTGTCCCACTACGTGGGATCGGCTACATGAATCCTTTTTCTTCATTGTGTCCTGTTAGAAGTCAAATTCTCGTTTAAATCTAATAAGGAAAGACCATTTCTAACATTCTCTAACCAAGTCTTTTTAGGGCTACCTCTACCTTTCTTAACATAAGTCAAATTTAATACCTCTACTTTCCTAACCGGGTCATCGGGAGTTCGCCGTTTTATATGACCTAACCATCTAAGGAGACTCTCTCTAATCTTATCTTCCATTGGAGCTACTTCATCCTTTTCACGAATATGCTTATTTTGTATCCTATCTCTAAGAGTAAAACCACTCATCTACCTGAACATCCTCATATCTACAACACTTAACTTAGTATTATGCTTCTCTTTTAATGGACAATGGTTGGCATCATAAAACATTGCATGTTTCACCACCATCTTATAGAATTTTCCCTTAAGTTTAAGGGGGACTTTTCTATCACACAACAATCCTGATGGATTTCTCCACTTCAACCATCCAACTTGAATTGTGCTAATAATATCCCCATCTATTTCACCATCACTCTGAACAATAGATCCAAGATATCTAAAATGTGTACTCTTATGAATGACTTGATCGCCCAAAGCCACAATCCTCTCACTAGATTTATTACTACTAAAATTACACTCCATATATTCAGTTTTAGATCTACTCAAGCTAAAACCTTTATACTCTAAGGTTGACCTCCATAATTCAAGTTTACCTTCAACTCCCTTTCTAGTCTTATTAGCAAGAAGAATATCATAAGCAAAAAGCATACACCAAGGTACATCTTGAAAATTTCTAGTGAGAGCATCCATGACTAAAGCAAAAAGATATGGGCGTAAGGCTGATCCTTAATGTAATCCAATCGAAATAGGAAAATACTTGGTCAAACCACCTTGTGTTTGACACAAGTAATAGCTCATGCATACATATCTTTAATGATTTGAATATAAGCATTATTAACTTCTTTTCAAGAACTCAAGAACTCTCCATAACAATTCTTTTGAAACTTTATCATATAATTTCTCTAAATCGATAAATATCATATGTAGATTCTCCTTATTTTCTCTATATTTCTTCATCAAACCTCTCAATAAATGTATGACTTCCATAGTAGACCTACCCGGCTTGAATCCAAATTGATTTTGAGAAACATTAGTATTACGCCGCAACCTACGCTCCATAACTTGCTCCCATAGTTTTAAAGTATGACAAATTAACTTAATTGCTCTATAATTCGCACAATCTTGTGCATCATCTTTATTCTTAAAAATAGGAATTAACACACTCATTCCCCACTCATCTGCATCTTTTTAGTGTTCAAAATAGTATTAAAAAGCTTAGTGAGACAAGAAATTCTTTCATCTCCTGAGCATTTTCACACCTCTATTGGAATATCATCAGGTCCAACAGCTTTTCCACACTTCATTTTCTTTAAAGCCTCTCTAACTTCGGTTTTATTGATACACTGATAAAAATAGAAATATCTATTTTTATTTAAGGTGCTAAGGTCACTAAAGTCATAGTTTAAAATTGCGCAATTAGAGGCGCGCCTTTGCGCAATTCAGCCCCCAAACGCCTCATTGCCAAGCAATTTTGGGTTCATGTGAGGCTTACGCCTCACGGGCTAAGCGGCACGCCTCTAAGTCGCTATTGTGCAATTAGAGGTGAGGCGCACGCCTCTTAAAATCGGGTCCCACCTACTTAAATTAGGTCTTTCTTCTATTCTTCCATTCGGTTCTAAGCCAACCCAAATGAAATTCTTCCGCAAGCCTCTTCTGTTCGCGAACGTTCCGCTTGGCTCCGCTCGGGTTGGCTTTCTACCGCCTCTCCCGCCGGCGCCACCTCACGCCGGTGAGCAAGAAGGGCCCGACCGCACTATACAAGCACTCCATTATTGGTTTTAGGTATTTTTTTTTAGTTCAAGGAAAGTTTTTTCAAGTTATAAAATCTTACTATTATTTACTTGTTAAAACCCTTAAATTCTCATTTATGCAATTCTTCGTCCGTGAGTCTTACGCCTCACACCGCTTCGAGGCTTACGCCTCGTCTCACGGACGAAACATGTCTCGAGGCTTATTTACGTAATTTTAAACCTTGAATAAAGTCAATTATATTTTCACATTCTTCATGAAAAAGCTCAGCAAAATATCTTATCCACCTTTGTTGAGTATCATCTTCTAATAAAAGTATTTTTTTGATCTTCATTCTTAATACACTTCACTTGAACTAAATCCTTACCATTCCTATCTCTTTGTTTGGCTAACTTATACATATATATTTTTCATTCATTATTATCTAATACATTATATAAATTATTAAGAGCGAAGATCTTTGCATCGCATATTGCTTTCTTAGATTTTTTACATGTCTCTTTATATCTGTTCCAATTAACAAAATTTTTACATTTAAACCAATTTCTTTAACAAATCTACTTGTTTTTTATATTATCTTGCACATTTGGATTCCACCATCAACTATTTTTATTATTAGAGCTTTTGTCCTTTGATATTTCAAGCACATCCTTTGCAATATTCTTAATATTACTAGCTAATTTTTCTCACATAACATTAGTATTCTCATGCACAGATAAAATCTTAAGATCCAAAATTTTACTCACTAAATATTTTTATTAATATTCTTTAAATACCCCCATCTAATCCTAGAATATCATTTTACTTTATTTTTTATTTTCTGTCCCTTTATCTTAAAGTCAAAAATTAATAATCGATGTTTGGTACATAAATTTTCACTCAGAATAACTTTACAATTTTTGCAATCTAAACGATCTAAATTTTTTTATAAAAAATAATCAATCTGAGTATTACTATAACCATTTTTACAAGTGATGAGATGATCATCTTTTTTTCTTAAATAAAGTATTAACAATTAAAAAATCATTAGCTAAAGAAAAATCTAATATGATATTACTACATTCATTTATCGTTTCAAACTCATGGCCATAATAAATGCTTTTAAATCATCTACCTCTCTACCAACATGTCCATTTAAATCTCCTTCAATAAAAACTTTTTCTTTAAGAGGTATGTTTTGTATTAATTCTTCTAACTCATTCCAAAATTTTAATTTTGAACACATCCAAATCTACTTGAGGAGCATAAATACTTATAATATTAACAATCTTAATATCAATAATAATCTTTAAAGCTATAATTCTATGTCCAAGTATATTAATTTTTATATCATTATCCTTCAAACTCTTATTTATAATCACACCTATACCATTTCTAGTATGACTCCTACCCGGATACCATAGTTTAAATACTAAACTATCAATCTCCTTAACCTTCTCTCCAACCCATTTAGTTTCTAAAATGCATAGAGTATTTATCTTCCTATGAATCATAAAATCTAATAACTCCATTAATTTTTTCTATAAGGGAACCTATATTCCATGTTCATATCCTAATTTTAGTTTCATGGACTAGCTTCTTTGCCCACATATATTCTTGATGTAGGAATCATTGCCTATTTAACATTGCACCCTTGCACACTTGTTGCTGTTTTAGGCCATATAGTGTGTCGCTTCCAGGGGACACCGTAGCATTAACATAATTTTTTAAGGGATTCATGCCATGATTATTCGACAAGTTTTGTGCTGACTGTCGACTACTTAATGCAACCCTTCACTTTTCTTATCCAGGACTTGAGGTCTGTCAACGACAATGTTAAATAATTGGCATGCTGTAAGTGCTTATTATGTTTGGATTCATTTCATTGATTTAATGTGGCATAAATGGGAATATTTAGATGGACATATTGATGAGGACATCGTCAGCAATTTCGACACATGTACCATTATGAGACGCCGGAGATCGACGGCCACGATCATGAGCTGTATTTTTTTTTGTCATTATATGTAGTAGTTTATTTTATTTTTATGTTTTTCCGCTTTTGCCCTTATGGGTATTTAGTCACTTTTGTAGCCCAAGGGGCATTTTAGTCTTTTGTTTTCTTTGTCATTTTGAGGCCTATATATATGGTCCTTTTCTTATATAATAGTAGTTTTGATGAATGAAAATTTGACATTTCATGTTCTCTTTGTGAGTGCAAACCTCCTCGATCTCTTAGTGAGTTCGTAGGAGAAACTAGATCTCTTTGTGAGTTCTAGGTTTTCTTGTTCTTATATTTTTTCTTTATTTCTCTTGATCTCGTTGTCGTAGCGGAGATTTGGGTGGGAGCATTTGTGGAAGATTGGAATTCACTCCTTGAATCCCTAGATTTTTCCCTACCTCTTCCCCGCCCTTGCTCTTTGCCGCCGTCCCTCCCTGGATTGCCCAGGCCTCCGGCTGGCAGCCCCAAACCGCCAGCCAGCCCAACCCGCCGGCTAGCAGCCTCCGGCCAGCTCGCCAGCCCGCTGGCTCCCTTCCCCCCCTTCCTGCCGCCGCCTCCTTCCCCTCCTTTGAATTTCAAAATTGAAATTCAAATGGTTATGAGCCATTAATTGTTTCCTAAAGTTGCTCCCTAATTCAAGCCATCAATTTAATTGATTTACAATTTCAAATTTGAAATTCAAATTGATTAAATTGATTCCCCTCATAATTGGAAGCTTTCTCTCCTTAAGAAAACTGAAGTTTTAATTTCAGATTTTATTAAAATTCTGAAATTAAGACTAGTGGTCCCCACCTACTTAAAACCTCAACGCCACCTCACCATCTACATGGCTGGCCCCCTCATTGGGCTCCTCTCTCTCTCTCCTAATCACCTTAATAGCTCCACAAAATCAGCCCCAACTCCCTCCTCTCTTTACCGCCCCTCCCCTCCTTGATTTAATTTGAATTTCAAATTAGATCCCACCATTAAACCTCCCAAAATCTGAAATTAATTCAGAATTCCTGCACCTCCCTCCTTTCCTCCCACCCGAATTCCTCCCTCCTCCCTTCTTCTTGGCCGCACCTCTCCTAGGTGGCAATTCCTCCACCTTTCATTATTGCGACACCAAGATCTCCGATAATTATGCATGGAGGAACCCGAATGGAACTTTGGATTTGTGCATGACGATCGAGATCAAGTTGACATCCTCCAATCACCGTTCTTTGACGTGGGCTTTGATTTCGACGACACCATTTAAGATTACATCGACCGTATCCAGTACACCTTAGTTGACGTGATCGACGAGCAAAGGACAAAGGGACGTTGGATCATCATTGGACGACCGTCATCCTCCACTACTCCGGCCACCTATCCAAGAACGACAATCTTAGGCTCCTTCCTCGGAGTGACCTCGGTTCTAATGTGGAGATTCTTCTTCCTCTAAAGCCTAGACTAGTTGAGCGTATGGGCTCCAAAGGTGAAAGTTCTTATTATTAAATCATGAATTATTGTGTATCGTCGTAGTTTTACTATTGCTTTTTCCGTTTTCTTGAATTGTTTGGGAATCGGCTTTGCTCTTCTTTGCCTAAGCAAGTTAAAAACCAAGAATTCTAAGGATCAATCATTGTTATAAGTAATAAATTTATTGTGGAAACACTTTGTTAATTCGCTATCTTTAATTTTCTAAGTAACTCCGGATTGTTTCACATCACATATGGTAAAATTTGGAAGAATGGATTGAGAAATGATTTTGTGAGATGTGAGAGCAGCACTTGTTTGTCATTCTGCTTTGATTGCTGCTTCATTTATTTCATTATTAGCTAAGGAGATATTCTGCTAGATAATAGAGGTGGAAACAATATTCAACACATTGAAAACTATAATGATATCCTTGCCGTTTTTAACATTCCCTTGATTTTCCTTGCTTTCACCATGGATTGATGCATTGGGGATTGCTATTGGAAGGATAATTTTACAATATTCTCATCCTTCAGTTTTTTTTAGCAAGAAATTACCACCAACAATGCATCAGGCATCAACAGATGCATAAGTGCTTTATGCTATTATAAAAGTAGTCGGACCTTGATGACAATATTTGTTGAGAAACCAATTTACTATTTGAAATGACCGGCATGACTTTTGAGAATTAATGCAGCAAGTGACATAAACATTGAAAGAACAAAGATTTCTTTTTAAGTTGACTGTCTTTGATTAGAGTATTGAGCATAATCTGGGTACTATCAATAAAGTTGTGGATGTGTTGTCAAGGAAGGAGGATGCATATTCAAATACATTTGCTAAAGATGCACGATTGCAAATGTCCATGGCTTGTACACGCTGAACAACGATTTTAATGGATCAAATTTGATTAGGGACAACACATACTTGAAACACAGACTTACATCAATAGGGAACCAGACATGTGGTGCCGTTATGTCCTTCAAAATGGCTTGGTATACTTCAAAGGCTTTGCCGTTTTGGTATGAAATTCCTCCCTGAAGGATGCCATTTTAATGGAGTTACATTGTATACCATTCGAGGGGTATAGCAGATGCTGGCTCAAGTGATGACACAATTTTATTAGAAAAATATGAAGAAGGATGTTCAAAACTTTGTTTGCATATGTTCAATTTGCTAACAAATAAAATATGATAATGGATGACCAACAAGATGGGAAGACAGTGGATATGAGGGTTGTTGACAGGCTCTTAAAGTATGCCCATTTTCTACTTTGAAGGCCATTTATAGCTTTGCCAGTGGCTGCCTCATTTCTATCTGACATTTCTAAGTTGCATGGGCTTCCAATGGTGATTTTATCAGACCTAGATCCCATATTTTTGAGTTTCTTTTAGAAAGAATTGTTTTGACTCAGCAGGATAAAATTAAATTATAGCATTTCTGATCAATTGGAATTGGATGGACAAATGGGGGTGACCATCTGTGGTTTGGATTAGTATTTGCATTGCTTTGGAATTTACTTTCATATTGGATTAAATTTTTCCTTGGGCGGAATTTTCCAATTATACTGCCAGTCAGACTTTTACTAGAATGTCAACATTTCGAATGTTTTGTGGTCGAGATCTATCAACTATCGTTCCATACGAACCTAGGATTTAAGCTGTGGATGCTATAGTGCTGGATTGAGACAAAATCTTAAGACAACTCTCTCAAAATTTACAACTAATTCAAAATCGGATGCAGCTTATAACTAATAAGCAACATCTCGGGTTACAACTAGATGTAGGAGATTTGGTCTCGTTAAAATGACAACCATTTTGTCAAACATCAGTAGTTAGTCAACCTTACAGTAAACTCAAAAGTTTTTATTATGAAGCATGTCCAACAAAAACCAAAATGGATCAGATGGTGGAAGGATGTGAGTTAGCAAACACGCCAAAGATTCCATCAATTTTGCATGTTTCTCTTTTCAAATCTTTTTAGGAAAACTCCAACCTATACCTAAACAAATTACTAGCATAGTTCAATGAAGCTCGATTATTGGTTTGTCCACTGGCAATTTTGAATTAGGGAACAATCCTAAAAGTGGGTGATGATGTCCTGCAGTTACTTTTTCAATGAGAATTTTTATTACTAGAAGATGCTTTTTGGATATCATGGGGCTACTTGCAGTTGTCTTGTCTTGAATTCGACCTTATGGATATGGTCATTATTGCTGGGGGAGTAATTTTGTGAACTGACAACATCCTAACACTTATGGTGATTACTGATTCATGCGAGTATGAAAAGCTGCTATATCGATGAAGAACTTTTTCTCTAAATGATAATTGCTGTACTGAAAAACCAAGATCTTGTATTGGCTGTAATGAGCTGAATTGTTAGTTTGATGTGCACTTAGTTTATTTGGTTGTTAGTTAGTTTGGCAATCATTAGATCTAGCAAATTTGGTTTGTATTAGGAGGGCTGTGAACTGAATAAAACTATAAAGGGGGAGTAAACCAGCTGTGTAGAATGTGCTGAATTTGTTCTGTTTTTCTCCTATCTTCTCTTCTTCCCTGCCTTTTTTTTTTCAGTTTTTCTATTTAGTTTTAGGAGTTCGGGCAAGTTAGGTGGATGAGTGGCTTTACCCTTAGAGATAGGATACGAAATGAGCATATATGTGAAAAGATTGGAGTAGCTCCAATGGAAGATAAGATTAGAGAGAGTCACCTTAGATGGTTTTGTCACATTAAACGGAGGCCTTCCGACGACCCGGTTAGGAAAGTTGAGGTTTTAGATTTGTGTTATGTTAAGAAAGGTATATGTAGGCTTAAAAAGACTTGGTTAGAAAATATTAGAAATAATCTTTTTTTATTAGATTTAAATGAAAATTTGACTTTTAACAGGACACAATGGCGAAAAAGGATTCATGTAGCCGACCCCACGTAGTGGGACAAAGGCTTTATGTTGATGTTGTTGTTGTAGTAGTCTGGGCTAGCTCAAATTGCTTCGAATTGATGAGATCACTAGCACTATAATTTTCATATAGACATTCAAATCTTTTAAAATTTGTTTTACTCTTAGCAAGTGGGGTTTAATGAATGCATGCATTTTAAAATGTGTTTTACTCTTACAATATTCTTAAAACTCCTGCGTTTGAAATAATTTACACTCCTTTTACTTCAAACCAAACAACCCTTTAGCTTTATTTATGACATACTATTATTGGCGGCCCATGTGTTTGCAACAACTTAGAAATAAGCATAAATTGACCATCTTGGCTATTTAGGACGCATTAGCTTGCTCTGTGATATGAGATCAATGAATATCCTTGTTTCATTCAGTATTTAGTTTGTTCAGTATAGAGAAAATGATCAAAATAGTCCCTTGATTTTTTGTGAAATAGAAAAATGGATCCCGACTATGTAAAAGTCCTAATTTAGTCTATTGATTCTTTAAATAGGGACCTAACTAGTCATGCTGTTCAAAATTAATGAAAAAGTTACCAAAATTACAAAAAAAGTTTCAAAAAAACTATCGCGCTATGCATGACAGGGGGTATTTTTAGGAATGCAACTTTTAATTATCCTATATCCAAAATATCGAGACTGGACGGAGCAGAGGTGAACGACTCTGCTCTTATACAACTTCTTACATGCGGCTTTGTTCTTTGCATCCCAATAGTGACAAGACCTCTCTTGGCTAGGGGACAAGAACATATGAATAGGTGCGGATTCCTTTCTTCCCCTTCTTTCCATCAAACACGAGGTCTATTCATACGTAACTCCTTTAACTCCTTTATATGTCACTCTATTCTTTGCACCCCACTAGCGACGAGATCTTGCTCAACTAGAGGAGTGCGCGGACGAGTAGGTGATTATTCCTTTCTTCCCATGGAGTCACCACCCCTCGGCTCAAGCAAGAAGATGACCTTGCGTTTCTGATCGTTGCCCAATCCCTTGAAGTCGATCGAGCAGTAGACACTTAATGCAACACTTTATATATTTTATTTTTTTTATTGATTTCATATAAGAAAAAAACTTACTTTTTATAAAAAAATAATTTTTATTAACTGATTATATATTTCATTTTTGCTAAAATAAAATTCTAAGTAAAATAAATATACAAATTTATAACTCACTTTCTTTCATTATAATAAATTCAGAGTAAACAAATATATCAAACAATTTAAAAAATAAACTTGTTAACATTATGCATGATTTAAATCCACTCCTGCTTATATATGAAGGTATCTGTTGTACAAGATAAAAAAATGTTTATTTAAAAATTATATTTAATAAATAATTCAATAAGAAAAAAAATCCAAAAACACCCCTACTTTTAACATAGTTAATGTTAACATTTGTTACTTATGATGGTGGGATCGTTTAGGTTCCTATTAAAAGAGTTAAGTGATTGAATTGATACTTTCATATAGCAAGGGATCATTTTGGTTCTCATAAAGAGTCAGGAGATCATCTTGATCATTTTCTTGTTTAGTATATTAAGCTTCCAAACTTAGATAGGCATCTTTACTTTGTTCTTGTTGAATCACCTTAACTTCAAATTTATAAAGACACTAATATTTGATTGTAGCTATTTCTGAATTCTCTATTTACAAAAATTTTATTTTTTGGAGCCTACTCGCTTCATTTTATGAATCTTGAACTCCTATCCAATTTCGAAAATGTTGGCTTAGAAATGCACCATCTATTGGACTTTTCTAAGATTTCAAAGGTTATGTCCTTGAGATTTCTCTTAGTATGAGGAATCAATTAGGTTTTATTTTAATTTTAGGTAATCCATGTTTTCTATGGTCATAAGCGATTATGGATAATTACATCTCTAACATAATATAGAGAATACTCTAGATTAAATATGTTAAATTATATTATAGTTAATACATGAAATTAGCATTCAAGAAAATGGTTGAATGTGGATGGATGGTCAAATTGTTCAAGATGTAATGATTCCATCATCCCGAGTGACCTAGTCGAACCATTCTACTAATGATAGGTGTGCAGTGCTATATAATCTAGGGAGCTTGATTAGTTGTCATAGGTTTTTTGTTTTTGGTTTGGCAACATGTTAATTGATGTATCATCTCAAAAAAAAAATAAAAATGTATTGAGTTATTTTGGATGGAAAAGGCTTATGTGCACTAATATGTCTGATTGTGATTCCATAAATGTATAGTGCTTTGAGTAATTTTACATTTTGGATGCAACAATGCAGCCTATTGAATGCATAACATTTGAGTAATTTTTGAATAACTTCACGTTTGTAATTCGTCATTTTCATTGCAATTTATCGATGCAAGAGATCTTTTTTGGGTAGTTTCAATGTTTTGAATGCGTCGGCGTAATATGATTGGAAAATGAGCGATGTTTCACATTGTGTTCATCATTTATAGTTTTCATCATGTTCTATCAAATTGATCATGGAGGTACCTCTTTGGTAATTTTATTGCTCTTGACACATTTATGTGGTTTGCATCATAGAATAGAGCACGTTTGAGTCATTTTGATGCACGCGAGGTGCCTTGAAATGATTTTGTGCGACATTAAGCTTGTCGTCCTCCAACTTAATGTCACCCTCATTTTAGGTCATTCTTCATGAGTTTATTCTGTAGATTATTCAAGTTTGTGAGTTTCACTTGAGTTTGGGTGGACCTGTTGTGTCACCCTCAAAGGGGTAGCAAAGTCTACCATGCCATCCCATCATGTTTTCAAAAGTTTACATGGTGTGGTGCATAATAATGGTGATTATAAAACCAAATTCTCACTACACTTAACAAAATTTAGGTACCTTGGCTCTAGTGAGAACTCCCCACCTCACCATAAGGAAGTGCATTTATTCTTTGATATATCCTACAGGGTTAGTTGAAAATATTAAAAAAAGCAATTTCATGGTTTGTTGGAGTCAAGCAAATTTTGTCAGTGCCTCCATATCACCCTCGGGAGGGGTTTAATGAAAGATGTACTTGGACATGCCAATACTTATGTAGAACACGAGCTCAAGTCTAACGCTAATAATGTGGATATTTTACAATATTGGATTTCAATTCCTAGGGTAAATGGGTGTCCACTTCATCACACAATAAGAGCATACATCAATAAAATCAAGTGGATCATTAAGCCAAGTTGAGCATTAACAATTTGTCCATTTGATTAAAAAAAAAAAAAAACAATTTGTCCATTTGATGTTATTCTTGATTCAAGTAATTATTGAAATTTTAATTTCAGAAGTTAGTCAAGTTAAGAGTTGGAATTTTAATTTCAGAAGGTTAGTTGAAAATTACTTGTAATATATTGTGGTAAGATTGAAGTTAAATTAAGACCCATAATCATTTGGCCGGCCTCATCATTTCCCATTCAATTCTAAGAGTCACATTTCGAATTCAAGAAGTTACCCTTCAAACCATAAATCAAGGATCTTCTCTCAAGTGACACAAACGAACACTGATTTTTTTGAAACCACCAACTTTTTCATTCTAAATTAAAATTCAAATGAAAACATCAAAGGTGATTCTTGGAGCATCATATGAAAACATCAATGCATGATCCAAGCTCTTCGATCAAGTTCAAAACCATTTACCTTCTGAAAGTGAAGTCGCCTTTTTTTTTTTAATTTTGAATTGTATCTTTCTTTTCTTATAAATATGAAGGTGTTCTTGCTTTTGAATAAGTGAAAAAATGAATTTAGATTTTTCTTAGACATTCTTGGGTTAAAGTTTGATAGGCATTACCTTTGGTTGGAGGCTTGGTAGCTGAAAACCCACGTAATTCTTTATTAAGAGTATTGTTTACCTATATAGCTGAAAACAAGCATAATTCTTTGTTAAGAATTGCGCTTATCTTTTTATTCCCTCACCCACCTTCCTATTGCACCCTAAAAGTCCTCCGTAAGCTCTCAACCATGTAAGGAAATCCTCACTATAGCCAAGACTATTGGGTCCCACTTCCGAAGTAAATTCAAAATTGAATTATCGTTTTCATTTTATTAATTTATTTAAGCACATTACCCATTCTTTATTTTTCATTTGGATGGTGTGACCTTTTTCGGTAGGATGATGTGGGACAAAATAATAGATGAATATTAGATTATTTGGTGAATAGTGAAAGAAACCTTTGGATATAAATAATTGATTTGATTGAATCTGGCCATTTAAAGAATTTTGAACTTAGTCGCAATTACATCCTCTTTGAGCCTAAAATAGCCGAAGACATGATCATAAATATTATGAGCAAAAACTTCACAAATTATCAAAAAAAGTTGGATGGATTTGAGCACAAATTATAAAAAAAAGTTGGATAGATTTGAGTCTCCATTTATATGTAATTGGGTCTTCATGAAATTTTAATGGGCTCAAATGGTGATAATAAAAATTAAAGGGATTAAGTTTTGAACCCACTATGAGGCTATTTGGTTTGTTGAAAATGAAATGCTACGTAAAATGGAATGTAAAAAAAAAGTGCATTTGAAATGTTTGAAGTAGTTTTGATGAGTTTAAAATAAATGTAGGTGATTTTTTTTTTCGGAAGTAAAATGAATGCAATGTAAAGTCCAACGATGGTGGGTGGTGGCTGGCGGTGTTGGTGAAAGGTGGTAGCCATCAGACGGGTAGTTGGTAATGGAGGTGAGTGCTGGTCGATGACCAACGACGGGCAATGAGTAGCTATTGAAGAGTGGTGGCTGCCAGCGACTTTGACAAAGGGTCGTGGTTTAACGATGGTGATTCATTTCATGATTATTCGACAAGTTTTACAATGTCTGCTAACGCAACCCTCCACCTTTCTCATTCAGGATTTGGGACCTGTCCATAGCAGTGTTAATTTGTAGTATATTTTAAAATTTAGTAAAAATAGATGAGTTTAGAATACATCAATAGTGAACAAGGGGCTGAAAATGAAATTTAATTAAATTTTACTCAACATTCCTTTTTCATCAAACTGAACACCAAAATTTTCAATTCCCACACATTTGGAATATTTTATCTTCCTTTTTTCAGCAAATTAAACAGCCCGTAAAATCGCATGATTTTAAATAAAAGATGAGTAGTCAATTTGATATTGATAAGGAGTTAGTGCGATTCATAAATTTTCTAAAATGATTTTGTTTTATAAGAGATTTCTACCTCATGGAGTTAAAATCGACCAAAGTGGCAACCAATAATGAAAATTGTGGGGGACTGAGATATCATACCAATAAATCAAAATCCATTCTGTTCCAATGAAAAATGAGGGGTCATGAGTAAGTCACATCACATGTGATTCAAATCAACCAAACTGGTGTTCATGATACTTGTAGAGGATTTGGATATGAATTCATCAATACAAAAATTATGTGATTCAATTGAAAGGTGTTGTGTGAGTACTGAATTTATGAGATCCAAATCTCATGGCACAGGAGGATCTACAGTGGGGGCCTGGGGCACAGGCCCACACTAACCCAGTAAAAGCCCACTCAGCTCGCCTGAGTTGCCTCTGGCTCTGGCTTGACTTGTGAGCTTACCTCATAGGAGAAGTTGGAACGTCTGCTATAGAAAGAGATCGAGAGCTTAACGCGGGATCCATTGACGAGCCACTCATTGGGGAAGAAGATGAAAGAATTTGTTTTTTTTATTGGGAGAAGAGATTGACAGTTTTTTTTTAAAAATATATTTAATGCTTTTTTTTTTCAAATAACAATCAACTTGTAGCTTTTCCAAAATAACTCTGCTGGGAGCAACAATTTGCATTAAATGCAATTATTATTTTGTATTTTTTGGCTGCATTGGAAGCAACATAATTCTTTAAATAATACAAGTTTTAAAATTTTGTAATATAATATTAGATGAGCTTAGTTCGCGAGCTGGGGAGCTGTCGAGCTGGCGAGTTGGCTCTCATCAAGTTTGAACTCGAGCTCGTTTAATATACAAGCTATCGAGCTCATTACCGAATCGAGTTTGAGCTAGCTCACGAGCCAGTTTGGCTGACTGATACTCCTAATCAAGATATTATTTCACCATGAAATATTAAATTTAAAGGAAAAAAATTCACCAAAAAGAATGGGTGTATTTTAAAAATAATTAATTTGTGCCCCCACTAATTGAACTTTCTAACTCCGTCCCTACCTCATGGGATCAAAATTTATTGAAGTGGTGATCATAGAGGTTGTAGATGATCGAGATACGAATCTTGTAAATTAAAATTGTTAATTTCGATAAATGGTGAAGGAGACATGACCAAGGGGTTAAATGATTTACAGGACACTTGTAACGATTTCTCATCATTTTGATATCGCAAAGAGGCTTTTTACATACTCGATGATTCACCTGCTTGAATGACTTTGAATAATGTGCATTACCCAGTGGAATCGCCAGAAAAACCTGTTGGATTCTCTGAAGCAAAGGCCAACCGTTATTATGTTTATTCATCATTTCTAAAATTAAGTTGATTCCTTTTATATTTTAATTTTTGTTTATGTTTTAATTCATACTTTTTTCTAACCATTACCATAAATGTTAGATTCAGTTTACCATGATTATATTTCTTTGGGATATTTTTATTTATTTGTTATATATTAAGTAAGTCATTAATAAGAGTACACATTTTAGATATCTTTAGGTTTATTGTTCAGAGTGATGGTGAAATAGATAGGGATATTGTTATTAGAATTCAAGTTGGATGGTTGAAGTGGAGGAATGCATTGGGCTTGTTGTCTGATAGAAAAGTCCCCCTCAAACGTAAGGGAAAATTCTATAACATGGTGGTTAAATCTGCAATGCTTTATGGTGCAGAATGTTGGCCATTAAAAGAAAAGCATAATATTTTGTTAGGTGTTACAGAGATGAGGATGCTTAGCTGGACGAGTGGCTTTACTCTTAGAGACGTGATACGAAATGGACATATACATGAAAACGTTGGAGTAGCTCCAATGGAAGGTAAGATTAGAGAGTTGTCTTAGATGGTTTGGTCACATAAAACTGTGACCTTCCGATGACCCGGTTAGGAAAGTAGATGTATTAGATTTGACTTATGTTAAGAAAGGTAGAGGTAGACCTAAAACGAGTTTGTTAGAAAATATTAGAAATGACATTTCTTTATTAGATTTAAATGAGAATTTAACTTGTAATAGGGCACAATGGAGAAAAAGGGTTCATGTAGATGAACCCACAGTAGGATAAATGCTTGATGTTGTTGTTGTTATATATCAAGTGTAAGAGGGATGTTAGCAGTATTTGTGCCTCAAATTTTGTACTATAATTATGTAAAAATCCACCAATAATCATTCAAATTTGAAATGAGAAAGATTGAGGGTTGATTTAGGTTGATATACATTCATAAAATGTAAAGACTAAAATCCCATAAACTAAGTTGATCCCAAGTATTTTGGATTAGGCTAAAGATGATAGGATGATAATTATATGTGTTTCTTTGTGACTGTTACCAACAATTAAGCCTTTGTTAATAATTAAGTAGATGAAAAGTTGATGGCTTATTCAGAAACATTACTTACAGTAATTTTCTTTTATAGATTTTTTTTTTGATTAAATTGTTTTTAATTTTATCTTAGTTGTGCAACCTTTTGATTGTAAGACTTGCTCTTCGTTTTATTAATTGCTAAACAATGACATCACCATTATTATTTATTAAAATCCTAGCCGTCCCTTGACACTTAATCCCACAGCCATGATGAGAATCCATGGGAGCTCATTTGGATCATGCCGATCTCTATTAAATCCCAATTGTCCCTTAACACTTGATTCCATGGCTATGATGAGAATTTGTTGGAGGCTCACCAAGATCACGCCGATCTTTGTTAAATCCCAACTGTCCCTTAACACTTGATCTCATGGCCCGGATGAGAATTCGTTGGAGGCTCACTAGGATCACGCTGATCTCCTTCCATATTTGAGTGACTGATTTAGGAAGGATTATATTAAGGCAATTATGCATAATTCTGTTGTTATTTGCTTATTTATTAAGACATATTGTATATATCTATAAATAGGGATAATTGTGTAATAAAATTAAGCTTTTCCCTCTCCAAGTTTTTGAATTAAACATGGTATCAGAGCCGTGGTTGCCTTGGCCAGAATTATGAGTTTTTTTATTGCCCGACTTTCTGAAGGGAAGGCCTAGCCTTCCCTTCAGAAATGAAAGGGATCGTATTCCAGCTTGTTTATTCTTACGTACGTCCAACCGAGAGGGGTATAGTCGAGCGAGTGCTTCATCTCTTGGTATCTTCATTTGATCAAGAGAGACAAATGTCTAGTGCATCTCATTTGGTATAGTCGAGCGAGAACCCTGTGGTCTCTGCATTTGATCAAGAGAGACGAACGTCTCGTAAACCCCTCTAGCATGCGTGCTACCAAACGGGACGAGAGAGTCGTGTGACCAAAAGATTCTGCACGTGTCTAGGAGTTGATTGAGCAGGATTGCGCTCACCGTTGTGTGTGATCAAGGACGAGTCAGTTCTTGTGTTCTGCTTCATACTCGCTTACGTCTAGAGCAACCGAGCAAGTGAGAAGGCATCCCCTTTCGGTGTTTTACATCCGGCTAGAGAAGGCACACAAGACACCTCTCGTGCGTGCCTACCTAGTAGCTGAACCAAGTGAAGAAGAGGAACGAGAGAGAGAGAGAGAGAGAGAGAGAGAGAGAGAGAGAGAGAGAGAGAGAGAGAGAGAGAGAGAGAGAGATGAATTCCTGCATTTTGCATTAAAATGAAATAAAGCTATTACAAACTATCATCCAAGTAAAGCTATACCCTATGACTCTCCTCCCTCAACAAAGACAATGTTGAGGGGAATTCACTATTATTCACATCAAAAAAAGTAAACTCATTTACTAAAGCAAGGTGGGCACAAAAGTCAGCCACACGATTGCTATTCCTATGAGTATATTGAAAAAGCACCTGTTTAAACTCCTGAAGAAAAACTGTATCCGGTCCTTCCACCCGACGATGGATCACATTCTGGCGATCATTCAACCTTTGCAGCCACCTGATTGCATTAATACAATCTCCTTCTATAATGATTCCATCCAGCTCAAACATCCAATCCATGAAAACCTCACGGATTGCCATTGCTGCCAACATTTCTGCCTGCAAAACATCCCAGTGTTCGATCCTTCTCCCAGCAGCAACAACCAATTTCCCATACTGATTCCGGGCTATAACACCCAGGCCAACCTGATTAGAAGGAAGTAGCGCTGCATCAAAGTTAAACTTCAGCCAACCTGGAGGGGGAGGGCACCAAAGCTTGTGAGACGGCAACCCCAAGGGTTGGTTAGTACCCCATTGCTCCAGCATTGGCCATTTAAATGGTTTTGGCAGTAAAGAAAGCACCGCAGCAGCAATAACAGAAGGAGACTACACATATTATGGTGCTTCATATCATTCCGGGCTCTCCAAACTTGATATACTGTATAACAGTAAATCCTTCCCATGCTAGGATTGTTCTCAGCATACTTCAGCAATTCAACCTTTAGATCCACCAGGGAATTAACAACGGGCAGATTAAACCCCCATTTGCGAAGAATTTCCATCACCTGCATCAACTTAGAGCATCTGGCCGCGCAATGATCTAAATTCTCCTCCTCATTACATCCCCACGGGCAAAGAGATGTATCAGCTAAAGTTCTTCTATTCAACCAGTGAGTGGTTGGAATGGCATCCCTCAATAGTCTCCACCAAAAGAAATGTTCCCGTGGGTGCAGTTTCAGTTGCTTCAACCAACTGAATTCATAGTTCCCCTTCTCCTCACTATCTCTGTAAGCCATTGCCGCAACTGTCATACTCAACCTGGAATAGATGAGCTCAGGATTATCCTCCTGACTCTCAGTGGATATCTTAATGGCCAAAATACGTTCAGCCATAGTATTCCCAAAACAATGTTTGACCATCTCTTCATTCCACTGAAAAGAGTTATTCAGCAAGTTACAGACCTTCATATTTTCCACTTCTTCAATGTTAACAAATGTTGGCCACTTAGCAATATTACGATTCATAATCCACACATCATTTATCACATCAATTTGGCTTCCATCCACGATGTTCCACTTGAGGATCGGTCTCAACACCTTGGCACCATCTTGGATCACCTTCCAAGTAACAGAGACTTTCTTCCCATGATCATATTCCCATAACTTCATACCATACCTTGCCATCAGCACCTTGAAAAGAATAGAATCCTTATTCTGGATCAGATCCCACACCACCCGTGCACGCAAGGCCCCCTTCCACCGAGTAAGACAGTGAAAGCCAAGCCCCCCAAACTCCGTCGATTGGCACAATTCCTTCCACCCCACATAATGCATCCCACGGCTGCTAGCATCTTTCTGCCATAAAAACTGCCTTCTTTCAATAGCCATAAGAACTCCATTAGGAATAGAAGTATGGGTCATAGCATACATAGGAACAAATAACAATGAAGTTCTGATCAAGAGAGCCCTGCCAGCAAGTGAAAGATGTTTTCTGCCCCAGAGGTTGATCTTCTCAAACGCAATTCTTATAATTTTGGAGAAATCAGTCACATTCAGCCTCCTCATGACAAGAGGAAGGCCAAGATATTCCATAGAATCAACCTTTTTATATCCCATCATTCTAGCAATCATCCTCTTCCTCCAACTGGGGCACTTTCTGTTGAAAAGAATAGCAGATTTACCACAATTGATCTTCTGACCAGTCCAGCAGCAATAGTCTCCCAATAAATCCATAATCCGACGGGCATTGCACCTGCTAGCTTCTGCAAAAACAAGGATATCATCAGCGTACAGTAAGTGAGAAATGCTTACTGTGTTCCTAGCTATCTGGACTCCAAGCTGCACTCCACGCTGTTTAAAGGATTTGGAAAGAAGCTCAGAGCAAAGAATAAACAAATATGGCGACAATGGACATCCTTGTCGCAGCCCACTTCTAGCATCAATCCACCTTGTCCTGTTACCATTCATCAGCAAAGTGAACTTTGGCTAAAAAATACACTGCATAACCCAAGTGATAAATTTCTTCTTGAAGCCCATCAAGTTCATTACTTCCTACAGTGTTTCCCATGACATACAATCGTACGCCTGCTCCATATCAATCTTCAAAGCCATAAGTCCAGATTTCTGGGTAGAGTGCTTAAACTTACTTATCATTTCCTATGCCATCAGCCCATGACTGGATATAGATCGACCTGGAACAAAAGCCCCCTGCTCCTCACTGATGATAGTACTCAGCACAGGTTTTAGTCGGTTAATCAGAACTTTAGCAACAATCTTATAAAAAGATTGACATAAACTTATCGGCCTGAACTTTGATGGCATATTAGCATTCTCCATTTTTGGAATTAACACCACAAGGGTTTCCTTCCAGCTCTGGCACATCACATTAGTGGCAAAAAAGTGCAGAATAGCACTAATTACATCTTTCTTTATAATTTCCCAATAAAATTTCAAAAAGGAGGAGGTTATACCGTCAATCCCTGGCGCTCTGTTACTTCCCATACTAAACACAGCTTGATGGATTTCAGACTCAGTAATTTCAGCCTCCATACTGTCACTGAACTGTGCAGGAATCATATCATGGTTACCGAATTCAGGCCAATTAGCCAGGGAAACCTGCCTGTCTCTCCACTTCAGCATGAAGAAATTCCAGAATTCCTCCTGAATGAGGTTCGGATCAACAATCCTCTCCCCATTAGAATTTACAACTTCTATAATACGATTACCTCGCCTCCGAGCAGACACAAAAGAATGGAAGAAATGCGAGTTCGTATCACCTTCATCAATCCATCTGGCTTTCGCTCTCTGCTTCCACCAGGTAGCGAGCCGAGCTAGAGTAGTGTTCAACTCAATTGCTTTCAATCTGAGCTCTTGTTCCTGTTCCTCATTCAGCCCATTAGGAGAACAATCCACCAATTGAAGCTCTTCAATACGGCTTTCCAGAGAAATTTTCAGCTCATTAAGTTCTTTCAGTCGATTACGACTCCAAAAGAACAAAGCCTTCATAGTTCTGCTGCACTTGCGATTCACCACCTCATCAGGCATTCCAAAATCCTCCCTGTTCCAATTCTTCCAAACTAGCCTCCAAGTGACAGGGTAAGTCATCCAAATATCTTCAAACCGTATCCATCTGTTCCCAGGTCTCGGTTTTTCAGCAAAGAGGTTCACCATCAACGGACAATGGTCTGAAGTCAGCCGAACCAGATGTTTAACTACTGCAACAGGTGCCTGTCTCAATCCTTCAGAATTCATCAGAATTCTGTCAAGCCTCACCCAAATCTTACTGAGCCCAGATTTATTATTAGACCACGTATATTTGGGACCCAAAAATCCCAAATCATGTTAATCATTATCTACCATAAATTGAGCCATCTTTTGGGCCCCCACTGAGAAATTAAATCTCCTCTCACCCTTCTTCTCACTTTGGTTTAAACAGCAATTGAAATCCCCCCCCACAATCACAGGGAGATCAGAACAAACCAACGGACTGATAGTATTCCAAAGCAACCGTCTGCTATGGTAACTTTTACTAGCATAAACCACAGCAAACCGTCCACCTTTGCATATTAGGAAAAGTAAGATTCCCAATAAGCACCTGATCCATATTGCCAATAACTTCAAACTTAGCAACATTCTTCTTCCATAAAGCAATCAGTCCTCCAGATCGACCATTCGCAGGGGAATGAAAAAATTCCCATTCACTCCCAATCAAACGATCCACCTCCAATCTACTCATATCCATCACCATGGTTTCAACCAATCCCACAAAGCAAACCTCATTGTTACCAACAAGGCTTCGCAGGTAATAGCCCGTTTGTTTCTTCCGGGCTCCCCTGCAATTCCATATCAGGATCGACGACATTAAAAAACAAATGGGGAAGCGTCTCCGCCGCTAGAGACAATAGGAGAATCCTCCCCACCATTAGTGATATCAGTCATTTCCTTCCTCCTTTTCCTTGAAAATTCCGTAATAGGTCCCAATTGACTAAGTTCTTTCAACTTAAATCGATTGGTTTTTGGCAAGGGAGGTGGCATACCTGCCGTGAAGGGTAACGGTTTCTTAAAACCCATCCTGTTCTGCTTATGAGTAGGTCTCAATGTGCTATGAGGAGCTTCAACCTTCCCCAAATCAACTTGTTTGGGATTATTCTGTAACTGTCTATTGTTGTTAGCAATAAAATTCCTCCCAGTTGGTCGCGCACTCCTTCGTCGAGGGGGAACCTGAATCCACGGTCCCAGCTCATCATCATTCTCCTGATCACATACCTTCCCATTGGAAGTTCCAGCAATAGCTCCCTGCCTAACATCCTTCCCTCCTTCCACAATTCTGTTGTCTCCCCCCTTGCTATGACCACCTCCTTCAATTTTGATCGCAGGATGATTAACTGTCCTGGTTTGCACCTTCTCAACTCGCTCAATTCTTCCTGAGGACTGCTCGGAGTTCTTCACCGTCGGCTCACTCTGTTTCAACTGCTCTCCAGCTTTCCTTGTCCCAGCATCCCCTTGACCAACATCCTTCAAAGGACATTGATCTCTCTGATGGCCAATTTTACCACATCCGAAGCACATAATGCCAATGCCTTCGTATTCCACTTTCTGATAGAACCTCCCGTTCCATCCATTGACCCACACTCCCGCCTGAAGTTTATTTGCCAAATTCATCCGCACACATACCCGAGCATACTCTCTTCTTCCCCAGTTTGCTGTCAATGCATCAATCCATAGAGGAGTACCGATCTTCGTGGCGATCCGAGCAATGTTGCATTCATCCCAATATTGCAATGGGAGATTGGGTAATCGTATCCAAACAGGAGACGACAGTCCCTCCATAGAAGCAGGGGAGAAATTAGGTGTCCACCTATCCAATCCCACCAGATTACCACCAATAAACCAGGGGCCGCCCCTTGGTACTTCATTTCGAGCTTCCACAGAAGTAAAAATGCAGATAAAGCAATCCGCACCCAAAGAGGTGAGCTGAAACTCCCCAAACCTTCCCCATTGTCGTTGGATCTCAGATTTCAACAAGAAGAACGAAGCTCTTCTACCCAGAATCTTCCCCGCCACCGCTCGATCAAGCATCTCCATGTTAGCCTTGACTCTGTCTAGGTTCAGATCGATGGAGATCCCGTCTCCTGAAATAGCATTGATATCTTCCGGATGCAGGATCGGGACATGATCCGGCTTCTTCCACGGATTCCCCATACTAGCCGCAAATGAAACTCTCGGGGTCACCCCCTTCCCAAGGCTCTCCCCGCAGTTTCCATTTGATTGTCCAACATCAACATTCCCACAAGCATCTGACGTGCATCCTATCGGCTTGCTCAAACCAGAGGAGCTGATCCCTTCTCCGATCACACCTGCAACATCTTGTACAGATACTTCCATTTCCGTCACCACCATTCCTTCCTCCACAGATGTATCATTCAACACCTTATTACTCCAATCAACAACATCCGCACTTACCTCCATCGGACATTTCCGTCTCGGCATTGCAGCATTCACATCAAATGCTTCTTCCATTGCTTCACCGCTATCCTCGATCAGAGCTGTGTCTTCTACCTCCATAGAAGAGGCCGACGCAATGAACATCGGGTTGAGCTTCATACTCACACCCGATTTCTATTCCAGCTCCATCGCCTCCCTCGGAGGAGGATCCTCCCTCCTAGCTCCATCAGCTTTGTTCTGGTCCGATCCAGTCTTCCCGATCTGTAGAATCCCTTTGGGATCCATATTTCTCGGTTTCACCTCCCATCGACCTTCCACCGATCCCTCCGATCCAGATTTAGCTGCCTTCCGAGCTTTCCCTCTCGTCTTAGCCATCACGGGTTTGCTGAGAGATCCAGCTCCCGATCGATCGCCTTGCTTCTTCGAACCGCCAGAACCCACTCTCGATCGTCGTCGCTCTTCACCACCAGTCGATCCGTCACCACCGCCCCCGCTTGAGCGGGGGGAGGGGGGGGGGGGGGAGACCTTCGGTCGCCCCCCCGCCATCACCAGAGCTTCTCTCACTACAAATCGCCTAGAGAGAGAAAATGTCGGGCGGAATAATGCTTCCCGAGAGAGAGAGAGAGAGAGAGAGAGAGAGAGAGAGAGAGAGAGAGAGAGAGAGAGAGAGAGAGAGAGAGAGAGAGAGAGAATTGCGTGCGTGTGTGCCTAGGTAGGATGATCGACCCTTATGCTTGTGATGGAGCCGAACTGAGCAAGGAACGAGTAGTTAAAGAGTTGTTGTGCATGCGATCTAGCCGGGTTGAACAGACCTGGGAGCCTCTTGAGCTCGTGCTTGCTCTCAATTTTGTGGATTTGGAAGGATAATTAATCGACTTTCATGCTGTTTCACCATCAGCTTTCATTACCTGAATTATAAGGAATAATGTTCCCAACACCAACCTTCTTTACTGGAATTATGAGAAATACAAGTTTCCACCACTGGCCTTCATTGTCGAAATTCCGAGGAATACATGTTGCCACCACTAGCCTTTATTGATGGAATTCTTAGGAATACAAGTTTTCACCTCTAGCCTTCATTGCTAGAATTCTGAGGAATACATGTTCCCACTACCGAGCTTCATTGTGGGAATTCTTAGGAATACTGGTCCTTCTGCTTCCTTCGTGCGTTCAAGACTGAGGAGAGATCTAGCAGGAGGGCTCCTCTTGCGTATGTCTGGAAAGAGCTAATGGTTCCCTCTCGTGCGGGTCTAGGGTTGGGACAAGCAAGAGTGTGAGAATTGCACTCCTTCCTCAAATCAGACTAAAAAGATTAGAGGCCTTGCGTGCGCATGTACGGGGTTGATGGAACATGAGTGTTCGGGTGGAGTTGGACGACTAATTTGCATTAGGCTGAAGGATGGTTCGATCTGATAGGAGGAGATTTGCATGGCAAGTGTTGAGCCGCTTGAGACTTGTTTTTCTACTGCTGTCCTTGAAGCTTGCGGCAACCCTAAAAATAATATTTTTCTTATTGTCGTGCCTTCATTGCCGGCCTTCTCTTGTGGTTGCTATCTTATCTATAACCAATGCAGTCTTCATTCCTACCATGCTTAATATTTCCTTCATTGCTACCCTTTGCCACCACTATTTTTGAAGTTAATTCTCACAAAGTTTTGACCAAAGGGAGGGCTCTATGGCACAACAAGGGACTTGATAACTCTACTTTTTTGTGACTAATTACCAAGCTGGGAATGACATATCTGTATTCCCTAGCTTGAGGGGAAGTGTTAAAATCCTAGCCGTCCTTTGATACTTGATCTCACGGTCACGATGGGAATCCGTGGGAGGCTCATCTGGATAATGTTGATCTCTGTTAAATCCCAGCTGTCCCTTAACACTTGATCTCATGGTGAGGATTGAAATCCGTGGGAGGCTCACCAGGATCATGCCGATTAGGGGTGTTAATTTCTGGTCACGGATCGAGTTTGGGTCGAACCCGGAACTGACTCGGGTTCAAACGGGTCGACCCTAACCCGACCCGGGTAGACAAATGGGTCGGAAATTTGAACCTGGACCCGACCCGGCGGGTTGCCGGTTTGACCTGACCCAACACGGTACCCGAAATGCTCGGACGCGGTCGGGCTAGAGCGGGCGCACGCGGGAGCGAGGGCGGGTGCACGCGGCGAGGGCGGGTGCACGCGGCGAGGGCGGGCGAGCGCATGTGTGCTGGTGTGCGCGGGCGAGCGCGGGTGAGTGGGCACTGGCAGGCGCAGGTGCAGGACAGCAGGAGAGCGCGGGTGGCCGGCACTGGCAGGCGCGGCACCTTCGCGGGCAGTCGCAGGCGGTGCGTGGGCAGCGGGGCAGCTGAGGCAGTTCAAATTTAACGGGTTCATGGGTTGACCCGGCAAAGCTGGGTCAGCCCGAACTCGACCCGTTTTTCAAACGGGTCGAATCCGGGCATCCGAACCCGACCCTGACCCATTTTTAAATCGGGTCGGGTCCAACCAGGATTTTCCGGGTTGGGTTTTCGTGTCGTGTCAAATATTGACACCCCTAATGCTGATCTCTGTTAAATCCCAGCTGTTCATTAACATTTGATCCCACGGCCTTGATGGCAATTCATGGGAGGCTCACCAGGATCACATTGATCTCCTACCATATTTGAGTGGCTGATTTAGTAAGGATTATATTAAGGCAATTATGCATAATTTTGTAGTTATTTGTTTATTTATTAATACATCTTGTATAGATCTATCAAGGTTTAAAATTGCGTAAATAAGCCTCGAGGCGATTTTCGTTCGTGAGGCGAGGCGTTAGCCTCGAGGCGGTCTGAGGCGTAAGCCTCACGGACACAGAATTGCGTAAATGAAAAATTAAGGATTTTAGCTGGAAAATAATGGCAATATTGTATCTTACAATAAAAACATCTAAATGATATATGAAAATAGTGGAAAGTAAGAAAGTAGATGCAATAAAATCATGTCCCAATGTACAAAATCACAAAATATTAGTTTAACAAAACTCCCAAAGTATAAAAAACATATAAAATGCAATCATATCCCATCACTAAATGGGTCTTCAAGGGAATCTTCTTCTCCAATTGTATCTATGAATGTCATGTCATCATCATCTTTAATATGACTCACTTTTCTCTTCCCTGTTCAATAAGAGAAAAGATCATTAGCATGTTAATTGCTCATTTGATATAAATATACTGCGATAGCATATAAGAAGTTGTGGAATACCTTTACTTGATTGTTGTGCTGCAGAGCTAGTGGATGTGTGTGGTGTGGTACTAGTAGATATGCCCATTTGATCTGCTTCGCTTCTCAAGACATCAACATTTAGATCTTCTAGTTGTAAGTCTGATAATGGCAAATCTGTCTCATCATCTATGAACCACTCATTATCAGATGACACATCATCACACACCAACGGGTCCTCATCATCCTTCAACCCCTTATTCCTCAACCTCCTATCTTTTAATCTCTTGTTGTGCATTATATATACGAGGGAGTTCATTCTGAGTGTAGATAGCCGATTTCTTCTCTTTGTTTGCACTTAACTATATGTACTCCAGTTCCGCTCACACCCAGAAGAAGAACAAGTAAGGCCCAACACTCTTACAGCAAAACTCTGTAACTCGGGTGGAATCACCAAATTGGATCCACCATTCAACTGTTTTCAAGAAAAAATATAATTAGAACTGAATAAAGTGTCTTGCATTTACCAAAAATAACTATACCTGGAGACCGTTTGGAAATGGTTGCTTTTGCTGCATTCAAACTAAAAAAATCCTCTTTATTCCGGAATAGAACAAGTTGTAAATCTGCAAGCTCCCTATCTTCCTGCTCCGGTATTAGTCTTTCCATACAATGATATAGACCAAGCTTCACCTCCGGATTTGAAGATTTCTTCTCTGAATATTAAAATTGAGGATTGAGATAATATGCCGCTGCATGTAGATGACGGTGTAACTGCACCTCCCACCGAGCATCAATGATATCCCAAATCTCCCTATAACTTGCCTCATCTCCTCCCAAGTTGTGTGCAATCAACTCCTTGGCCTCATCCATAGCATTATAAATAAAACCCATAGCTGGTTTCTTCTCTGCATCCACTAAGCGTAGTACTTGCATTAAGGGTCTCGTGCTCAAAATGGCATAGGTCACAGTAGCCCAAAATTTATCATTCAGAATTATCTTTCTTATTTTCTTCCCCTCACTTTTCTTCCCCCAAGCAGAGTTAAGCCATTCAGTTGATGTAAACATTGTTTCCAAAGGTTGCCTCACCTCCATCAAGCTCTGCAGTGTCAAATAGGATGTGGCAAACCTATAGATTCACAGTGCACAAATGTAAGAACTAAGAACATACAGTAGGAATGATTTGCAATGTACAAAATTAAGAACATACCTAGTGGTTGCAGGACGAATGATTTCTTTCTTTAAAAACTTTCTCATCAAGCTTAAGACCCAAGAGTGATTGTAGATGAACTTTGTAATCTTCTTCGCTCTAAAAAGAGCACTCTTGTGCTGAAGTAAGTTACCAAGATCCTCCAAAATGAGATCGATACAATGTGCTGCGCAGGGTGTCCAATATAGGTGTGTCCTCTTCTCCATCAACATCTGACAAGCTGCTTTGTATGCACTGGCATTATCAGTCACTACCTGGACAACCAATTGCTCCTCAATCTCCTCAATAACCCCATCAAGTAAATTGAAAATGAATGTAGCATTTTTCACCTCATCTAAAGCTTCAACCGATCGTAAAAACACAGTGCCATAGGGATTGTTCACAAGAATGTTAATCAAGCTCCTGCTCTTCATGTCAGACCATCCATCTGACATAATGGTTACACCAGTCTCAATCCATGTCCTTTTAATCTCATCAATGCTACGCTCTGTGTTCATCAGCTCCTCCTTTAAAATCCATGTTCGCAACTCATACATAGAAGGTGCCTTCAACCCTCTCCCATACAACCCTACAGACCGCAGCATATTGAAGTAGGCAGGCGACGTAGCAACATTAAAAGGTATGGCATTTTAAAAAAAAAACCTCCCAATATCCATGCAAACTTGGCGTCGACCCTCTCTAGTACCGGCCGCAGGCATCATTTGTGCTTGTCCTCTATCCTCTTCTGGATTAGTCATATACTGATCCATAGGACCCCGTGCACCTCTGTTATGTATAGTGGAGGAAGAGCCCTTTCCACTCTCGCTCCCAAAATAAGCGCCATGTTCGACCCTATCATCAAATTGCTCTTGTTGCAAGTGTTTTGCCGTGGTACTTTTCTTCATATAAGCAATAATTTCCTCATTCACCTTTTCCGGCACATTTGCACATGGTGCTACATTTTTATGCCAGCATGATAAGTGTTCCTTCATGCGGGTAACACCTCCCTTCACCACTTTTTCGCAAAAATTGCATTTCAAATAAACATAGCTCTTCTCTCCGCCACCTATGTCAACTTGTACACTATATTTCCAAGAAGGGTCCCTCCGCAATGACGCAGACTCCTTTTCCTTGCCTCTAACCATGATCCCTAATTCCTTGTACTAACAATATGACATATTTTTTAACAGAATTATATTATAAGAGTAATTTTGAAATTCTTTTTATTGTATATGCTCAATACCGAGCGTACCGAGCATGTATCGCTCAGTACCGAGCATGTACCGCTCAGTACCGAGCATGTACCGCTCAGTACCGAGCATGTACCGCTCAGTACCGAGCTTGTACCGCTCAGTACCGAGCTTGTACCGCTCAGTACCGAGCGGTACTGGTTCGGTACCGAGCATGTACTGAGCGGTACCGAGCATGTATTGAGCGATACCGAGCTTGTACTGAGCGGACGAATGAAAGAAAGCCGAATCAGAAGTTATTCAAGCTTTCGTTACTGCACGTCAAAGCCAAGGCCACAACACCGCGTACCTGCTCTTCCGACCTAACCGATGCCTGAACGTTTCCTGCACTCACAACTTCAGCTTCGTTTCTTTCCCTGCGTCGTCTCCTCACGGCTTCGTCTCCTTCCCTCACGGCTTCGTCTCCTTCCCTCACAGCTTCGTCTATTTCCCTCACGGCTTCTTCTCTAGTTCGTCTTTCAATTCTCACAGGAAGCCCTAATCCTATACGCGAATACACGACACAATGCGGACGCCTCGTCCGCTTTTTTAATGGTTGATTTTAAGTAGGTAAGACCATTTGGATGAGGCGTACGCCTCACCCATAATTGCGCAATTGCGCAATTGAGGCGCGCCTCACACAGGGTGAGGCGTACGCCTCAATCAGTGTCCAAATTGCGTGCGCCTCAAGGCGCTTTTGGATAGAATTGCGCAGAGGCGCGCCTCAAGGCGCGCCTCTTATTGCGCAATTTTAAACAGAGAGATCTATAAATAAGAATAGTTTTGTGTAATAATTAAGCTTTTTCCTTTCCAATTTTTTGACTTTAACACTTCTTATTTTGTCCCGTGAAAAGTTGTATGTTGTAAATAGGTCAACTGTTAAGTCATCTAGTAACTTTGACAAGGTCAAAATTCCCATTCAATGCCCCGGAAGCTTTCCCTTCACACACACAATAAAAAAAAAAAACAGAAACCATATTTTAATAGTGCACTTCTTTTATAAGACTGAAGGGTGATCAATTCCTTTTCTTATAATGTTAACTTAATGGATGCTAACTTTGTTTTTTGTTGATCTGGAAACACAAGCAGAGTTTGTCAACAACAAACAGAAGAACTTCTGATTGATCTCGGATGCGGATGCCGAGGCGAGCTGTCAAAAACACACAAATCTTGCATTATGAAATGGTTTCGCACTAGAGGCTCAAACAAATGCGAGATATGCCAGTAAGTTGTTTTATCATACAGGTTTAATTGTTCTCTTTGTTTTCATTCTGTTACTGTGAACTTTTACAGGAAAGTGGCGGCAAATGTCCCTTTTCCAGACTCTCAGCCAAGTGTAAGTGTGAAAAATTAAATGTTTGCACCATTTTTATTTCACTTTGGGAACTAGGCGTTTGTTCATCTTTACCACTTGACACATGAACAGCTGGAGAATGATTGAATGTTTTGCATTCCAACATTTCTGCTGAATTTATGTAATTACAGGAAAATTTCTTATGAAAATATTCAAAATCAATAATTGAAAAATAATTGCAAAATAAATCACAATTTTCTTATATAACCGGGCAACTCACATGAATTAATGAGGTGGGAGCAAATCCTATGAACACATGAGGTGGCAAGGTAGAGATGGAGGCAGAGAGGGTGCTGCAGGTTACGAAGGTCAGATTCAAGGAGTATTTTCACACTTCCTCGGAAGCGAATGAATGGATGTTGTTTCAAGCTTATCTTGATAATTTTTTGAAGGTTGCTCCTGTTTAATCTTTTGTGAAATTCACTTGTGCTTGCGAACTGAGTATGTATTGGATCACCTATTCTTTCTATATAAAATGTCTATTAGCTTCAATATGTTTAATATTATCATGTTACCCATGAATTTGTACAATATTAATGATTCACTTGTTATCACAATAGAACCTTAGAGAACCTTTCCATTCATTGTTTAATTCTTCTAGGATAATTTTTAAGCCATAGCAATTTGTAAATAACCTGTGCCATATGTCTATATTCGACTTCTATGCTAGAACTTACTTCTAAAGTTTATTTTTTTACTTCTCCAAGTCATGGGTTCCCTCCTAAGGATATGAAATATCCTGTAGTTTACCTCATATCAACCATAAACCCTGCATAATATGCATCTGTGCATGCTTCAAGAGTGAACCCTACCCTTTTTTAATAGAATTCCTTTATTCGTGGTTCCCTTCAAGCATTGTATTATTCTATAAATTGCATAAGATTTGAATGGGATTCTTTAGGAATGTGCATGAAAGTACCATAACCCAAGAACATAGGCAATGTCTAATCTATGATATGATAAGTAGATAAATCTTTCCACAAGTCTTTGATACGTGATTTTTTTCTATTGCTGTGTTTCTGGAGTATCTCCAAGCATATGATTGAATTCCTCGATAGGCTTGCATCCCAATTTACTTGTATTTTTGAATAATTTTATTATTTATTTGTTGCACTATAAAGATTCCATGTCGAGAGTGTGCAACCTGAATACCATGGAAATACTTTAACTTACCTAAAGTCTTTGAATAATCTTTCATGTAAGTTCTCCATTCTTTTCACGTCACTATCTATCATTTTAATATTGCCGACATAAAATAATAATGCTGAGGTTCTCCATGAAGCCTTGTGCTTTATAAATAATGTATGGCCTCCTTGATTTAATTTTTATACCATGTTAAGCATTTCTTTAGCAAGCCTTTTGAATCATGCCTTAAATATTGCTTTATTGTTTTTAGCTTACATGCATTTTTATTTTGTATTTGAACCAAATCTTGGTAGTACTTTTATAAATACTTTCTCCTCTGGATCACTATGTAAGAAGGTACTTTTAACATCGAATTGCCATATTTTCCACCATATTATTTGCTAATGATAAAAAGTCTCGAGCAATATTCATTTTAGTAAAAAAAACAAATGTTTCTACTTTCTATGTAATCAATTTTATATATTTGAGTGCAGCCTTTGGCAACCAATCTAACTTTATACCTCTCTAGTGAAACATCTTATTTGTACGTTACAGTAAAGGATTATCCACAACCAACTGGTTTCTTTCCTTATGGTAACTTACCAATTCCCATATTTTATTTTTTTGAAGTGTTTTTATTTCCTCTATAAAATTATTTTTTGAAGTGTTTTTATTTTTTTGAAGTATTTTTTTGACGACGAGACACCCGCCCGCCCATCGAATTTAACAGTAAAAAGATGAAAAAGACGGAAAATTTTCACATTTTCACATTTCGGCCATTCGCTCCAGTTCTCTCCCGAGGGTTCTTGCAAAAAAATCTTCTAAAAAATATCCAGCAATCTCTTCTGCCCAAATGGAGGGGAAGGATTCACCTGCAAATAAAAATGTACGTTATTGCTTACTTTGACATAAAATGTTCTACGTATTTCTTTGGTATTCAATGCGTATTTGCTGAAGAAACCAAAATAAAAAATAAAATCTTTCCGAGAACGATAAAAAATTATATTTATCTCATCATTTAAGTTCTTTCTGCGTATTTTCTTTGTATATAATGTGTATATTATGCGTATATTTTGCTTATTTTTTGCGTATATGTTGAAGACAAACCCTAACATTTTATAATAAATACTTTGGATTTTTAAATCATAAAAATAAACTTCTAATAAAAAAAAATGCTTAGCGTAAATAATTATTGATTTTTGCTGATATTTTTCGTATTCTTTGCGTACAGTATGCGTATATAATGCGTAAATCATGCGTATGAAATGCATATAATATGCGTATAATATGCGTATATATTGTATTTTATAAGCGAACTTAATGTGTATCAACTGCTTTTTTAAATTAAATTTAGTTTCTTAATTTACGCAAATTTACGTCCGTCCTATATCCTATCGTTGATATGTTTCAACATTTAGAATAATCTGTGATACTTTTTCTTAGATAATTCCTCTTGAATTAGAAGAAAAATTGAAGAACCTGAATATCTTCCAATTTCTTCATTTTCCTAGATTTGAGCAAAATGCCCTACTGATCTACCAGCTGCTGACAATGTGGAGTATTCAAAAGCAAAGTTTTATTATAGAGGGTCATATTGTACCTTTCACAGCTGATGAAGTGGCCCTGCTTACTAGTCTTTCAAACAAAGGTAAGAAGATTACCTGGATGACCTTGCCAACTTCAACCATCACTTTTAAGGATATAAAGTCTGAAATGCTTGAGTTGACAAGAGAAAGTGCCCCAGAGACTATGTTGAAAACATTTATTATGTATTTATGTTCAAATTTATTTTTCCAACAAAGCAACTTCAAAGTTCCTAGGTTATTAAAAATAATAGCAAATAATGTTGATGATTTTTTATCAATTAACTGGGTATGGTCAATTTGGGAATGCCTGGTTGAAGATTTTAATAATGTATCTTTGAAGATCTCAAAGAACAAGCCAGCATGTTATGTCAATGGATTTGTGCCACTACTAATTATGAGTGCTAAAACAATTCTAATTTAACATTTAATTTGACTGATTGATTTGCTAAAATTTACTGAGAAGATCTCAATTTTATGCAGGTTTGGTTCCCGGAGCACACTTCTATTCATCTCCCGAAGTACCCTGAGAGAAGGCCCTGTTTCCTTCGATGGAGTGATGACATTGTATATAACACTGAGAAGATATTTAAATTATTTGTTAATTTAAAAAAAAAGACAGATATATATTGTGAAAATATTTATATATTGCTTATTTATTGCGTATGTACTGCGTATATATTGCGTACGTATTATGTATATATTGCGTACGTATTGCGTATACATTGCATATTTATTGCGTATAGATTGGGTATTTATTACAGATTAATTTTTCACAGATTTTTTTTGACATCAAAGAAGTTACCCCTGAAGAATCTAATCTTCTGGGTATCAAGAAATATCCATCAAGCCCTCTTTCACCCATTCAAATCAACATACCTGAACATCATCTCCCCCCACAATCTCCCCAGCAGCCCGATCTCAAATCTACCTTGAAAACCCAACCCCAATCATTCGATGATCTAGAAGAGAAAGTAATGAAAGGTGTGCAGGATGCCATGGTCAACCTCTTCCAAGAATTTGAAGCTAGGATGATCAAGAATTTTGAGTAAATTGTGAAAAGAGTTGATCTTATTGATAACAAGCTCCAAAATTGCATTGTTTAAGGAATTCTTAATCCTGATCAGCAAGCTGCTCCCTCCTCATCATTCATTCCCCATACAATGAAGAATTTTCGAATATCTTCTGAACACAAAGACCGAAGCCCCAGAGAATATCAATGACCAAGAGATGACCCAGGCTGCTGACCAAGAGATGACCCAGGCTGCTGAAAGGGTCTACAAGAAGCAGAAATTAGACAGAAAATCAATCCCAAAGAAAAATAAGAAGCGGAAAATGGTACACCACCCCTAAGAAGAACCTGCCCAAGAAGAGCCATCACAGAAAGTTCCATCCCCCAAAGCACCTCCCCTAGTAGAACCATCCCATCAAATACCATCGCCAAAAGAAGCTCCCCAAGAAGAACCAAATCAAATTGTTGAATCCCCAAAAGAACCTCCCCCAGTAGAATCATCCCCAAAAGAACCTCCTTAAGTGGAACCATCCCCAAATGAACCTTCGGAAAAAGAACCTGCCCAAAAAGTTCCACAACCAAAAGAAGTAATTAATGTTGATAATGTTATAGTAAATGGTTTTCCTGTTAGTCCTACAGTAAACTTCATTGGCTTGGAGATGTTGAGTCAAGAGAAGAAACTTTTTATCAGGGAGAACATAAAGAATTATCTTAATAGGTATTTTATTTGCGTAATGTGTGCGTAATTTGTGTGTATGAATTGCGTAATAGATGCGTACGTCGTGCGTAATTTGTGCATATGGATTGTGTAATTTATATGCGTACATAATGCGTATTTTTTCTTTTAATGATTTCAGTAGCATGCCAATATTTGAAGCTGAGAACGTTATAACTTCAAGACGGGGGATGGACGAAATATTATCGGACGGTTACCTTGAAAATGATCATGTTGATTCCTTGCTATTTTATTAAATGAGAAGGTTAAAATTTTATCAGACAAGTATCGTAAATTTCTATACATCTCACCAATGTATTGGGTTAGTATACTAGTTTATTTTATATATAATTATATATTTCGACTATTTTATTCTTATATTTATGTCTTGCAGCATTACAGATTGAATGATGAAAGTTTAAAATTGTTCATCGAACACATAAATTATAGTTCTGGTCATTCCTGCAACATTATACTTAATCCAATTATTGACGGTTCGCACTGGACCCTTCTGGTTGGTTACTAAAATCAGAAAAAGTGAGAATTTTACGATTATATTCCCAACCCTATGCATAGAAATATTGCTATAAAGATTGTGAGTTTGATTGTAAGCTTATATTGCTAAAATATTTTAAAATTATTTTTCAGTGAACTAAATTCTATTCCATATATTGTTAAGATTGTAAACTTATATAGGAATTGCAAAAAGGCTTTTGATGATAATATCAACAAATGGAGTTTCAAGACAATCAAGGCACCAACTCAGTCCAACAATACAGATTGCGGAATGTTTGTTTGCAAATACATGGAGAATATTATTCGACAAAAACTCTGTGGAGAGAGTCAAGATTGGCAGGAAAAAATGTCAAAATATAGAGCAGAATTCTCATACGCATTGTTTTGTGTTACGTTGAAATGAACTTTTCATATTTTATTTTTTGTGTAAATAACTGATATATGTATACATCAGTTATTCATTTCAACGCAGCACAAAACAATGCGTATGAGAATTCTGCTCTATATTTTGGCATTTTTTCCTGCCAATCTTGACTCTCTCCACTGAGTTTTTTGTCGAATAATATTCTCCATGTATTTGCAAACAAATATTCCGCAATCTGTATTGTTGGATTGAGTTGGCGTCTTGATTGTCTTGAAACTCCGTTTGTTGATATTATCATTAAAAGCTTTTTTACAATCCCTATATAAGCTTGCAATCTGAACAATGTATGAAATAGAATTTAGTTAACTTAAAAATAATTTCGAAATATTTTAGCAATATAAGCTTACAATCAAACTCACAATCTTTATAGCAATACTTCTATGCATAGGGTTGGAAATAGAATCGTAAAATTCCAATTTTTTTTTTATTTTGGAAACCAACCAGAAGGGTCCAATGCGAACCGTCAATAATTGGATTAAGTATAATGTTGCATAAATGAACAAAACTGTAGTTTGTGTTCGATGAACAATTTTAAACTTTCATCCTTTAACTTGTAATGCTGCATGACATAAATATAAGAATAAAATAGTCAAAATATATAATTATATATAAAATAAACTAGTATACTAACCCAATACATTAGTGAGATGTATAGAAATTTATGATACTTGTCTGGTGAAATTTTAGCATTCTCATTTAATAAAATGGCAAAGGAATTAACATGATCATTGTCAAGGTAACCGTCAGATAATATTTCGTCCATCCCACATCTTGAAATTATAACGTTCCCAGCTTCAAATATTGGCATGCTACTGAAATCATTAAAAGAAAAAATACGCATTAGGTACGCATATAAATTATGCAATCCATACGCACAAATTACGCACGACGTACGCATCTGTTACGCAATCCATACGCACAAATTACGCACACATTATGCAAATAAAATACCTGTCAAGATAATTCATTATGTTCTCCCTGATAAAAAGTTCCTTCTCTGGACTCAATATCTCCAAGTCAATGAAGTTTACTATAGGACTTGTAGGGAAACCCTTTACTATAACATTATCAACATTGATTGCTCCTTTTTGTTGTTGAACTTTTTGAGCAGGTTCTTTTTCCGGAGGTTCATTTGGAGATGGTTACACTTGAGGAGGTTCTTTTAGGGATGGTTCTACTGGGGGAGGTCCTTTTGGGGATTCAACAATTTGATTTTGTTCTTTTTGAGGAGCTTCTTTTGGTGATGGTATTTGATGGGATGGTTCTACTGGGGGAGGTGCTTTGGGGGATGGAACTTTCTGTGATGGCTCTTCTTGGGCAGGTTCTTCTTGGGGGTGGTGTACCCTTTTCTGCTTCTTGTTTTTCTTTGGGATTGATTTTCTGTCTAATTTCTGCTTTTTGTAGACTCTTTCAGCAGCCCGGGTCATCTCTTGGTCAGTAGCCTTGGTCATCTCTTTGTCATTGATATTCTCTGGGGTTTCGGTCTTTGTGTGTTCAGAAGATATTCGAATATTCTTCATTGTATGGGAAATGAATGATGATGAGGAGGGAGCAACTTGCTGATCTCAGGATTAAGAATTCATTGAACAATGCAATTTTGGAGCTTGTTATCAATAAAATCAACTCTTTTCACAATTTGCTCAAAATTCTTGGTCATCCTAGCTTCAAATTCTTGGAAGAGGTTGACCATGACATCCTGCATAATTTTTATTACTTTCTCTTCTAGATCATCGAATGATTGGGGTTGGGTTTTCAAGGTAGATTTGGGTTCGGGCTGCTGGGGAGATTGTTGGGGGAGATGATGTTCAGGTGTGTTTGTTTGAATGGGTGAAAGAGGGCTTGATGGATATTTTTCTTGATACCCAGAAGATTAGATTATTCAGGGGTAACTTCTTTGATGTTAACAACAATCTATGAAAAATTAATCTGTAATAAATATGCAATCTATACGCAATGTATACGCAATACGTATGCAATATATACGCAATAAATAAGCAATATATAAATATTTTCATAATATATACCTGTCTTCTTTTTAAATTAATAAATAATTTAGTTGTCTTCTCAGTGTTATATACAATGTCATCACCCCATCAAAGGAAACGGGGCCTTCTCTTAGGGTACTTCGGGATATGAATGAAAATGTGCTCCAGGAACCAAACCTGCATAAAATTGAGATCTTCTCAGTAAATTTTAGCAAATGAATCAGTCAAATTAAATGTTAAATTAGAATTGTTTTAGCACTCACAATTAGCAGTGACACAAATCCATTGACATAACCTGCTGGCTTGTTCTTTGAGATCTTCAAAGATACATTATTAAAATCCTCAACCAGGCATTCCCAAATTGACCATGCCCAATTAATTGATGAAAAATCATCAACATTATTTGCTATTGTTTTTAACAACCTAGGAACTTTGAAGTTGCGTTGTTGGATAAATAAATTTGAACATAAATACATAATAAATGTTTTCAACATAGTCTCTAGGGTGCTTTCTCTTGTCAACTCAAGCATATCAGACTTTATATTCTTTGAAGTGATGGTTGAAGTTGGCAAGTCATCCAAATAATCTCCTCACCTTTGTTTGGAAGACTAGTAAGCAGGGCCACTTCATCAGTTGTGAAAGGTACAATATGATCCTCTATAATAAAACTTTGCTTTTGAATATTCCACATTGTTAGCAGCTGGTAGATCAGTGGGGCGTTTTGCTTAAATCCAGAAAAATGAAGAAATTGGAAGATATTTAGGTTTTTCAATTTTTCTTCAACTTCAAGAGGAATTATCTCAGAAAAAGTATCACAGATTGTTCTAAATGTTGAAACATAGCAGCGATAGGATATAGGATGGACGTAAATCTGCGTAAATTAAGATACTAAAATTAATTTAGAGAAGTAGATGATACACATTAAGTATGCATATAAAATGCAATATATACGCAAAGAATATGCATATTATACGCATTTCATACGCATGGTTTACGTATTATATACACATACTGTACGCAAATAATAAAAAAAATATCAGCAGAAATCAATAATTATTTACGCTAAGCATTTTTCTTTATTGGAAGTTTATTTTTATGATTTAAAGATGTAAAGTATTTATTATAAAATGTTAGGGTTTGTCTTCAACATATATATAGAAAATAAGCAAAATATACACAGAATATACACATTATATACAAAGCAAATACGCAGAAAGAACTTAAATGGTGAGATAAATATAATTTTTTTATCGTTCTCGGAATGATTTTATTTTTTATTTTGGTTTCTTCCGCAAATATGCATTGAATACCAAAGAAATACGTAGAACATTTTATGTCAAAGTAAGCAATAACGTACATTTTTCTTTGCAGGTGAATCCTTCCCCTCCATTTGAGTAGAAGAGATTGCTGGATATTTTTGAGAAAATTTTTTTGCAGGAACCCTCGGGAGAGAATTGGAGCGAATGGCCGAAATGTGAAAATGTGAAAATTTTCCGCCTTTTTCATCTTTTTACTGTTAAATTCGATGGGCGGGCAGGTGTCTCATCGTCTGCAGTAAACGGGTCGGGTCTTAACTTTCCACGTAAGCACAACATGCGTAATGTTTTTATTGGCAACCGAACACACCTCTGTGACTGGATTCCGCACAGAATAATTTCTCCAACCGAAGGGGTAGCATTAGCCAAATGGCCATCACCAGCCACAACACCAACATTGTGCAAAGCTAAATTCGCAAAGTCATTAACAACCTTAGTAGTATTCTATAAGGTAGATGGAAGAACATCCACATGACCCGCAAGAGGATACAGAGGAATTAATGGGATGTAGAATACTACAATCCAATTTAGAGTGCCCTAGCGATTTACGGTGAGAGCAATACAAAGAAAGTTCCTCCATAATCACAGACTGAACATAGCCCAGATTTTCGGGACAAACCCACACTTGATCAGGAAAGTTTTTTGTAGCATCAAACTCAACCAAAACACAAGAAACCGAAGGTCGAGAACCACACGAAGTGGCGCAATCAATTTTTAGTGATCGGCCAAATAGAGAGGCAAGCCCGTGAAGGATACGAGAGGTCGAAGGTTGAGAAAGGAAACCCAAATTGGAATGATGGGGGATTCCACCTCAATATCAAATGTAGGAGACCATTTAAACAGTTTCATAAAGCAATAGTTCACAAAATAAGAACGGTGAGCAAAAATCCTACAATAATCCAAATCATTTAGCAGCTTAATCAACATATGGTTTGTTTTAAGAACAGTAACTTAGAAATCGCAGATTAGTTTGAGATTAAAAAAAAACTTCTGAATAAATTCAAGAGAAGGTCTGCGATAAGGAAATTTCCCCACTAAGGCGAACTCGAAAGGTGCAGCAAGCGCTAAAATTTCAGCTTCTGAAATCCATAACGATGGCATCCCACGAAAAGAGGAGATTTTAAGTTCAGGGAAAGAAGAAGACTGAGAATCACAAGCTAAAGCATCACCAAATGATCGAGAAGCCTTCCCATTCAAAACACTAGGATCGACGGGGCAATTACTAGCCATTTTTTGAAAAACCGATCGAAAATTGAACGAAAAAAAAGAACTAGAAAGCACAATCAGAGAGAGAAGGCAAATGGAACATACCTGTGACCAGACCTGGAGACGGAGGCCAGAAATTGAGCACCTAGAAGGAGAATGGCTAGGGAGGAAGAAACCCTAGCAGAGCCATTATTGCTTATATTCCTTCTGTATCAAGTTCCCTTGGGATTTAGGGAAGCGATCCAAATACCCACAAGAATTGAAAAAAACATCTCAATATAATAATTGAATCAAAAGTAGTATCTGAAGTGATCGCAATTGATTTGTTGATTCTTGCAGAGAAGAGGAAAATTGGACCATTTACATGGCACTAGACTTGAGCAAGAACATCAAACATTTAAAGTTTGGGATGAATAAAACTCTTGGTGATATTTTGGATATGAAACTCTATAATTCCGAAGATAAGTGACACATGCATTTTCCTCCATTCAATAAATGAAATATGAAAAACAATAAATCAATGTTTTCTAAAGTTTGTGATTTCACACAAATGTATGAAGAAAAAACCAAGATCCCATCCACAAAGAAAGGAGGATTTATCACAGAATATTCCAACCTATTTCTATGGAAAAAGATGGATTATTATCATCACTTTCAAATAGAATGCAACAAAATGATACTCTTCTTAAAAAGTTTGTTGAAAAAGATTGAACATATAATTTTTTTTTAGAAGATTTTTTTTGCAGGAACCCTCGGGAGAGAACTGGAGCGAATGGCCGAAATGTGAAAATGTGAAAATTTTTCGCCTTTTTCATCTTTTTACTGTTAAATTTGATGGGCGGGCGGGTGTCTCGTCGTCTGCAGTAAACGGGTCGGGTCTTAACTTTCCACGTAAGCACAACACGCGTAATGTTTTTATTGGCAACCGAACACACCTCTATGACTGGATTCCACACAGAATAATTTCTCCTTCAGTTGTGCCTGTCCCTGAGGTCCCTCCTGTGGCTGTTCTGTTTGTGGCTAGTGTCGTTAGTAATGTTGATTCTTCTATGGCTGTTGAGTTGGTTCAACAGGAGTTGTTGCCGGAACCTTCTCTTGAGAATGTAAATGTGGTGGAGACTATTGCTCATGTTTCGAATAAATTGGATGTGACTAATGCTAATTTAGATGACAATGAGGTTTCTGCTGCTGAGTCTTACGATCTTAACCATTAGTCAATTTAGTAGCTTGTCCTATTGTCTCTCCTGATTCTAATGTTGATCTAAGTGATGGTGAAGCTGAAGTTTCTGATGATTTTGTCCATTTAAACCCTGGTGATCGAAATTGTGTTCCACCTGTGGGTGCGATTTTGCCTGTTCATAGTTGTGTGGTTACTAACGTTTTGGACACTCCTGCTCCTATTAGTGTCTCTTTCTGAGGGTGTTGATCCTGTGGCTAAAAATATTGGTGTGCCTCTTGTTGATGTGTCTATTTCCGTTATTTCCAAGGTTGATTTGTTAACTCACCTAGCTTGTAAATTGAGAGAAAATGTGGTGTTGCAGGGTGACTGGTTACATGATGACAATTCTTCAGCCGGTGGTGAGGAAATTAATGAGGATGGTTTGGATTCTTGGGATAACCTTGATTTAAGTATTATTCAAATTGCTGGAATTGGTTTTTTAAAAAGGAGTAGTAAGCTTAAATTTCGTAAATAAAAAAAGAAATAATTTTTCTTTTTTGATTTGGCCCTCCTGTTGTGGTGTTTGCTTCGTTGGTTTTAGGCTTATTTCATTGGAATGTTATGATGTGGCAAGGCCGTAGGTTTTTGGCTTTTCGATTCAGACTATGATGAGGCAGGCTTTTCGCCCGCCCCCCTGGATGGCCATGGTTTGTGTTGACAACCTTGGTGGCTCCTTCTGTGTTTCATGGGTGGCTTTCGTTTTCTGGTTTCCTCGTTGATGCTTATTCTTCCACCAATGGATGATCCAAACTTGGCAACGGGGTGGTGCTCCCGAGTCCAACACCTCGTTGATGATTATTTATCCTTTCCAGTTTACTTTACTTTGTCTCGATTAATGTGGTTTAATTAGCTTTGTAATTTTTTTCTTGTTTCTTTGGCTTTTTAGCCATTGGTTGTTTGTCCCCTTTTCTTATGGAATTTAAAAAAAAAAGGAATATAAGCAATATTGTTGTTTTCCCTTGGAAGAAAACCTAGGCAGCAGGGTGTTAGCAGACAAAAAAAAGAACAAAAATTAAGAAGTTTTTTGTTTCAGAAATCATGAAGAAAAGAATGTAAGGACACTTACAAAAAAAGTTCCTAAAACTTCGACACCATGGCAAGAATTGGAGAATACTTGAGTATTATTCATTCCATCATTTGTTAGAATCCATATAATCTTAGGAAAACTTCTAATAGGAAATATACAAAATTAAGGACTAAAAAATACTATATATTTAGTTACAATAGGACAACCCCTAGATATTTACTTGTACAGCTGGATGGCTCACATAAATTAGTGTGGTAGAAATGTGTTCCCACAGATCTGTGAGGTGGTAAGGTGGAGAAGATATTGTGGTTCTAGGAAGTTCGAGATGGAGGCAGAGAGGGTGTTGTGGGTCCCAAAGAGCGGAATCAAGGGAAATTTTCTCAAAACACAATATTTAGTCTGCGAAATTTGTCTTATAAAGCATCTTAATCTACCTGCATCTTGCGTTAAAACTTGATCATGGTTACACAAAGAAGATTTTCCCTGTTTTATCATTTATATCTCTATCAATAGTGGAGTTGGTGATAAGTGAGTATTGTTTTATATGCATTTTCTACAGTCAGTTCGTCCTGTCAGAGTTATTTATATTATCTTTTGCAAAATGAATTCTTTCTTCGGAATCATTTGGTACATTGTACCATCCATACGGTAATAAAGATTTCTATACATTCCTTTTTTCTTTGAAGCAGGCAAATTATTGTGTATGGAGAGTTGAGTCAGCGCATGGAGTTGCAAATGTTGGACAACGAGTACGTGCCAGGGTATATGTTCCTTTTGCCGAGTCAAATATAGTTTATTGCTTGATTATCTTACTTTTCTCTCATCACTATTCATGCTCGCTTGCTATCAGTTTCATTAACATTTTCAAGATTGTCAATGCCTCTCAGTTTGTCTTGATCTGCTTCTGTTGTTCATTTGTTTTGTTCATAGGGATGCATTACTCCTCTATGGGTTGCATTTGCTGTCCTGATTGGAGGACTTCTACTGGATGTGCTACTGTCAATTTTGCTTGGTGTTTCTGCGCTTCCAGTAAACATTATTATTGGTACACATTATATCCTTTTTTGTTAAGCATATTTATTTTCAGTTGAGTACTTGTTTTACATTCCCCCTATCTAATTTAAAATCGTGAGTGAGGATAGGAAATTCAATCTTTTTTTGGTGATTAGTAGGAAACAATCTTGATGATATTCCAATAGAAAATGAAGTGTGGAAAAGCTGTTGGACCTGATGATAAGATGATATTCCAATTGAGATGTGGAAATACTTAGGGGATGAAGGAATTTCTTGGCTTACTAAACTTTTTAATGCTGTTTTGAAGACTAAAAAAATGTCAGATCAGTGGAGAATGAGTGTGTTAATTCCTATTTTTAAGAGTAAAGATGATGCATATGAGTGTTCGAATTATAGAGGAATTAAGTTAATTTGTCATACTTTAAAACTATGGGAGCGAGTTATGGAGCGTAGGTTGCGGCGTGATACTAATGTTTCTCAAAATCAATTTGGATTCATGCCGGGTAGGTCTACTATGGAAGCAATACATTTATTGAGAGGCTTGTTGGAGAAATATAGAGAGAATAAGGAGGATCTACATATGATATTTATTGATTTAGAGAAAGCATATGATAAAGGCCTCGTTTGGCTGTCCGTAAATTTTTCCATTTCTGATTTCAATCGGTGAAAAGTTACTATTTTAATGTTTGTTTACGCCACTTTTTCAAAACACCTTTTGGTATAATTCCGAATTTTCGCCGATTCGAGAAGAAAAAAATTTCTACTTCTTTATTGTATTACCTCCGTTTAAGAATGAAAAAAACATTGGGAGAAACCAAATGAAGCCAAAGTTCCAAGAGAAGTGTTATGGCGAGTTCTTGAAAAGAAAGGAGTTAATAATGCTTATATTCAAATCATTAAAGATATGTATGCAGGAGCTATTACTTGTGTTCAAAAACAAGGTGGTTTGACCAAGTATTTTCCAATTTCGGTTGGATTACATCAAGGATTAGCCTTAAGTCCATATCTTTTTGCTTTAGTCATGGATGTTCTCACTAGACATTTGCATGAGGATGTACCTTGGTGTATGCTTTTTACTGATGATATTCTTCTTTTTGATAAGACTAGAGAGGGAGTTGAAGGTAAACTTAAATTATGTAGGTCAAGTTTAGAGTCTAAAGGTTTTTGCTTGAGTAGATCTAAAACTGAATATATGGATTGTAATTTTAGTAGCAATAGACCTAGTGAGGTGATTGTGACTTTGGGCGATCATGTCATTAATAAGAGTACACGTTTTAGATATCTTGGATCTATTGTTCAGAGTGATGGTGAAATTAATGGGGATATTATCAGTAGAATTCAAGTTGGATGGTTGAAGTGGAGGAATGTATCGTGCTTATTGTGCGATAGAAAAGTCCCCTTCAAACTTAAAGGGAAATTCTATAAGATGGTGGTGAGACCTGCAATGCTTTATGGTGCCAAATGTTGGCCATTAAAAGAGAAGCATAATACTAAGTAAAGTGTTGCAGAGATGAGGATGCTTAGGTGGATGAGTGGCTTGACCCTTAGAGATAGGATACGAGATGAGCATATACGTGAAAAGGTTGGAGTAGCTCCAGTGGAAGATAAGATTAGAGAGAGTCGCCTTAGATGGTTTGGTCACATTAAACGGAGGCCTTCCGATGACCCGGTTAGGAAAGTTGAGGTATTAGATTTGACTTGTGTTAAGAAAGGTAGAGGTAGACCTAAAAAGACTTGGTTAAAAAAATATTAGAAATGATATTTCTTTATTAGATTTAAATGAGAATTTGACTTTTAACCGGACACAATGGCGAAAAAGGATTCATGTAGCCGACCCCACGTAGTGGGACACATGCTTGTTGTTGTTGTTGTAGTAGGAAACAATCTTGAATTTAACCACCAATTTCTATCTGTAAAGCTCCTTCGCTCAGTGATTAAATCATGAATCGGCATCATTGATACATGCTGAAACTTGTTCTTTCTTTTCAAACATTCTGATATTTGGATTCATGTGCGCCTTGCAGACAACCATAAAAGCTTTGGATGATGAGGTACGGGTGAATTTAGCTTCATAAGCTAGATGGAGAAGCCAAGAAGATGGAGAAGTGTATAATACTACTTGACTAATTTTCAGTTGGTTTGCAGGGAAACAACAAATTGAATGAAAAATAAGTTGAAAAAAGAATAACCCTAAATTTGCAAACCAAATGCCTTGGGACCAAACTGAATTGATAGAAGCTAGCTGATTAGTTTTTGCATGACCTTCTAACTGCGATACTAATTGGGGAAGGAGGAGGAAGAGGGGAGGGAACATATATTTAGGAGGAATGCTAGACAAAAATATATTTTATTCAGATCCTAAAATTGTATAAGTAAATTGATGAGGACATCGAAGATCGACGGCCACGATCATGAGCTGTATTTTTTTTTGTCATTTTATGTAGTAGTTTATTTGATTTTTATGTTTTTCTGTTTTTGCCCTTATAGGAAGTTAGTCGCTATTGTAGCCCAAGGGGCATTTTAGTCTTTTGTTTTCTTTGTCATTTGGAGGCTTATATATGGCCCTTTTCCTATGTAATAGTTAGTTTTGATGAATGAAGAAATTTACTCCTTGTTCTCTTTGTGAGTGCACTTCACCTAGATCTCTTAGTGAGTTCAAAGGAGAAACTAGATTTCTTTGTGAGTTCTAGATTTCGTCCAATTTTATTGTGTTGAGATTCGATCTTGGAAGATAAAGAGGTAAGTGGAATCATAGCAACGAAAATTCTCAGATTTTAGCTCTTCCCTTCCCTCCTCTTGTTGCCGCCGATCCCCTTGGAGCCATCCCGGCCACCGGCTTGCAAGGCTCAACCCGCCGACCTGCAAAGCTCCTCCCGCCGGCCAACCCTCCACCCTGCAGCCCGCCGGCCTCCTGCAAGATCCCTTGTCGTCGACCACCCATGAGCCCCTACCGCCGCCCCCTCTCTCCCTCCAATTTTGAATTTCCCTCATTAATGACTTGCCTAATTAAGTCAAATTAAATTAGGGAATTAATCAAGGGGAGTTACAATCTTTTGAAATCCAAATTCCCTCCTAATTTTAATTTAAATTAGGGAGTTACATGAGGCAATTAAAATCTGAAATAAAAATTCAGATTTTGATTAATTACTAGTGGTCCCCACCTACTTAAATCTCAAGCCTCTCCCCTCTCCACATGGCCGGCCACTCATCTCTCTCTCATTAATTCTAGCCATTATTACTCCCTTATTAACTCCCCAAATTAAGCCATATTCAAATTCAAATTGAGCCTATTTTTCCCTCCAATCCATTTTAATTGAGAATTAATGACAATTCAAGCAATTAAACCACCACCTCCTCCTCTCTCTCCCTCCTAATGCCGCCGGCCAGCCCCTTCCCCTTTTCTCCTTGGCCACCCCTCTTCTTCTTCAAGATTTCTCCCCGTTGGAGAGCTCCTAACTGCTGCCCAAGGATTACAGCAGGTTAACCTTGCTGTCCTGCATTCCCAAGAGACTTTCCCTGCAGCCCAGAGTTCCGTCAATCACCAAATGGCTGTCTAGAAAACCCCAAACGTCCACAACGGCTATCCAAGGTTTCCCTAAGCCTTGTAGGTGGCTGTCCTGAACTGTTCGGAGAGGTTAAAGCTGCTGTCTAGTTATATACATAGTCCCTTGTAGCTGTCTCGCCACTCCGGAGTTCCAGATTGCTGTCTAACAACATCCAAAAGGCTCATGGCTGCTGTACCCTTTCGTTTCAACCTTCCAACGACTTACCCGGAGCTCGCATCTCTCTTGTCTTTGGGTAAACTCTTCCCCGACTCTTTTATCTTCGAAGTTGCTTCTCAATTGTGGTCTTAGTAGACTCATGAAGCTTATGTTAATCTCTTCTCCGCTAAAGCCTAGTAATTAGAAGAGTTGTGTGAGGGAACTTTCTTAGACTAATCTTATTGTTAGTTTTGGAATTTTTCGTTGAAACCACTCGTGTATGCAAAGTAAGATTTAGTTGAATATTTAATGATCCCAACCTCTCGCATGTGTTTAGACCTAAGCTATTTTATCACTTTAATATTTAACTTATCGTTCAATTCCGCATAAGATCTTGCTTATTATTGCCTCTAAATCTAACGTGCAAATTTCTTTAAGCAAAGCACTTTCGCAGGGATTTTGTTTCACATCATAAATTGTGATGAATTGGCTACCAACATGAAGGATGAACCGGCAACCTTGAAAGTCTACCAAAGAAAAACTCCAAAACAGTCAATATTGGCAACATAAAGTTGGTCTACAAATATGTAATAAACACTAATTTATCTATTGAGGTAGATCGGATTTATCTATTTTATTTAAAGTTTATGTTAGGGAGGCCATGTCCATCTTGTAAACTTGGTCAACCCAAGTAGCCTCCTATTGTAAGCAAAAGGATTGAAAATGTCTGATTTGTTTTCTTTCTTTCCATCTCTTCTACTTTTCTCTTGGGATTTTACATCTACTCTAAAGGTGCCAAACCTTTTTGGGTCTCCAAAAAGCTTATCCAATGGTGCTCTTATTGCACTACCATCAAGCTTCCACAAGACTTTTCTTCCATGCGGTCCTTTCCTTCATCCACACAGTGCAGCCATCCAGATTTCCTTCATCCAGCTGTCTAAACCAGCCACAAGAAGCTTCCGGCTCACCTCCTGTTCAGCCCAGCTTTGCCAACCTATTTCTAGCCATCTTGTTGGGTTGTTTGAAGTCTTCCACGTACCTTCTTCTCCTTCTTCACACCAAGCGGCCTCTCTACAGATTTTCAGTTCAGCCAACAACCTTCCAGCCGACCTGCATTTGGCATCCTTCGACCTGCATCTTCCCTCCAACATTTGGCAGCCTTGTTTCTTTCCCTTCCAAGATTGCCAGTTTGAAGACCTGCTGTTTTTTACAGCAGACATCATGACCAACAATTTGGAGATCTATTGTTTTTATTCGTACCCATAAACAACAACAATGATATAGGTTACAACTTTTTCAGCCATCTACTTCTTGCAAGAATCAACAAGGAACCTTCATCAACAAGGAACCATCATCAACACTGGTGCCAAATATTGTTTCATGGATATTACGACTTGTCAATTTTTTATTCTTCTTTGTAAGAACACATTAGGTTCTTCATTTTCTTGATTTTCCTTTTAGAAATTTTCATTTTCACATTACATTTTTCTATCACTTTCTTCTCTTTTTACCAGTACAGGTTTTTGTTTTCAAGAACCGCCTTGGCACTACTTCAATCAGCCCTCAAAAATCAAGCAACATGAAAAATGCTGATTTAGCAGGGGCTCTTCGAACGATGCAAACCAATCAAGAATTGTAATTTCCTGAAATTCAAAAATCCCTCCAATAAGCTGGTGTTCAATTTGCTTCCATTGGCACATCCATCCAATAATTTCAAACCTTCATGGATTCCATTGATAAGCGTCTTGATAGCTTATGCACTAACCGACTACCTTCCTTTCACAATCTAGATCCTTCTTTCTCAGCTGGTATTCTTTGATCCGTTGGCTCTTTTCCTACTCCACAGCTGGTCCTCGTTTTTTTAAGGTTTTCCTTACGTAAAACTATAAAAATCGAACTTCCTCGCTTTATTGGATTTGATGTGGAAACATGGATCTTTAAAGCACACGAGTACTTCAATTTTTATAATACTCATGATTGTTATCATGTTAGAATTGCTTCGTTTCATCTTAACAGTCCTGCTGCTACTTGGTACCAATGGCTTGGGATGAAAGGTCAATTTATTTCTTTTTCTGATTTTATGTTATATTTATAACAAAGATTTATCATTTCTTCTTATGACGATTTACATGAGAATCTTTCAAAATTAACTCAACAAACTTCAATTTTGATTTATCCAACGGCTTCTAAAAATTTTACATTTAAAGTTCTCAATCTATTATATTCTACTATTATTAGTTATTTCATTTCTGGACTTAAAATAAGAATTGGGAAGAGAACTTTTATTTGCATGTCCTAATTCTCTTTTAGATGCAATGGAACTTGCTAGATGTTATGAACCTAAAATTCAAGTTTTTTTTTCTACACCATCCTTACTTTGGCGCAAACCTAACCCTTCCTATTCAACCACCAAGATTCCACCTCTACCACTCCACCTCCATCTGGCCTCAACCCCACTCCTTTGGCTCAACTTTCTCTATGCATCCATAAAACTCCTAATCTTCCAATTCGCAAACTTTCTCCTACTAAAATTCAACCGAGAAAAAGACTTTGTTTTAATTGTGACACAAAATTTGCCCAATATCGCTGCTGTAATAAATTTTACTTATTATTTGGCATTGACAACAGTGAATATCTAGAATGCCCTATATCTTCTCTTAATATTGATGATAATTAAGATCTCTTTTGAAATTAGATTAAATGCTTTAGTCGGATTATTTAATCCTCGCTCTTTTCATTTAAAGGACTCTATAAATAATCAGAAGGTTCACATTTTCATTGATAGCAAGAGTACCCGTAGTTTTATTCAAGACAATCTTATTCATCAACTTGGTGTTACTTCTCAACCTATCAACAAATTCAAAGTTTTAGCAGGTAATGACAATTTACTATTCTTTAAAGCTAAATGCATGTCACAATTACTATGCAAGGCTATCAGGTCACTTTAGATTTATTCATCCTTTCCATCCATGGTCCCGATATCGTTCTAGATATGCATTGACTATAATCCTTGGGACCAATTTTACATAATTTTCACAATTTGTCTATGCAATTTAATTATCAAAATTAATAATTTATACTTTTAGGTGAACCTCAATTATCCTCCAAACCCATTTCTTTTAACCCATCGTATGCTCTCATATCTCATTCCCCAACGATTCGGATATTCACTAGTCAATCCCATCATCTAAATGCTAATCTTACACCACTTTATTTTTGTGACAAATATCTACATACCCTTCCTCACCCTCTTCCTACTTCTATTTCTACATTATTACTCAAGTTTCAACACTTATTCAAGTGATTGACCACCACCACATACCATCGACCACCGTATCCATTGTCCATCTTTATCCAAACCCATTAATATTCACCCTTATCGTTCCCCACATTATCAAAAGGATGCGATAGATCAATTAATTTCAGAAATGTTTCAATCTGGCATTATTTTCCGTTGTCATAGTCCTTTTTCTAACCTTATCCTTCTCATCAAAAAAGAAATGAAACTTGGCATTTTTGTGTTGACTATCGTGCCCTTAATGCCCTTACTATTAAATATAAATTTCCTATTAAAATTGTGGATGAATTTGTTGATGAACTTCATGGAGCTTATTTTTGTTTTCTAAACTTGACCTTCGATATCATCAAGTCCGTATGCATCCAAATAATATACATAAAACTAATTTTCACACTTATGATGATCGCTATGAATTTCTTGTCATGCATTTTGGCTGGACGAACGCCCCCTCCACATTTCAAGCCTCAATGAAGCTAGTTTTTCGATCTTTCCTTCAGAAGTTTGTCATTATTTTTTAATGATATTTTCATCTATAATCCTACTTTAGAATCTCATTTTGATTGCCTGCTTCTTGTATTTTGATGTGTAAATAGGTTATGGATGGAATTTATGTACAAAAAAAAAAAGTGCAAAATAGATAACCTCAAGTAGTATTTAATAAACAAATGAAGAATGAGGACTTATAGAGCTGACTTCAAATAGTTTTGTTAAGGCTAATAATAAGGATTGATACTCGTTCAACTGCTTTCCTTATATTGCTGTGAACCAAAACTTACTGTTACGCTTCATTATTTCAATGCTTATTCCAGTTTCAAAACCCGTCATTTTGGATTTTCTACTTGGTATAAAAATTTTCTAACCTGAACCTATCTTGCAGGTGTGCTTATCGTATTGGGATTAGGAACTGCGTTTCGGCTTGCATTGGAATGCTGCCATGAATGGGGCACAAGGAGACACGTGCAGGGGGTGGATGCTGACATTACTACTGGTTTCCATCCTGCCGTTTAACTAGCTCGCTCCCTGCATATCAATAGCATCATATAGAATTTAATTATGAAAGCCATTCCATTTTTTCAAACTTTTAGCTGATGGAAAGTTTTACTTCTGCAAATGATTGGGTAGACTGCACATGGTGATATTTGTTCAGCAGAATGTGCTTATTATTGTTACCAATACATTCTCCAGATCTTTCTGCCAGTTTGTCCCTTGAGTTTCTAATAAAGGGCTCTATTAGTACTTTTCCATCATGTTAATCCTGCTGAAATTTTCATTTATGCTATATCCTCACAAATCACCATCTATAGCTTTCACAACTGGGAGATTATTTTGTGCGGACATCGGATGAGATAATCGTTAAGTACCTATATTGCAGGTGTGCTTATCGTATTGGGATTAGGAAATGCATATTCTTTTTGTTGGGAGAACCGTCCGGTACCTAATCATTAGTACTTTTCCATTATTATGTGCGGACACGGCTCTATTAGTACTTTATAATCAGGTTATTTGAATTGAACATGGTCAAAATTTATGGTTTTTTTTTCTTATTTTATTTGTTAAATATATAAATTTAGTCTTGATCTAATTATTGAGTTGAATCTGATTAAGGCTTCGTTTGGGACGGCTTTTTTACTGCTTTCTAAAACGAAGTTTTAGTTCAAAATTTTTTATTTTTGTACTAAAACTCCAGTTTAGAAAGCAATAAAAAAGCCGTCCCAAACGAGGCGTAAGTATGAGCAACAAAAGTTCTTTTTTAGATGGCTCTAAATATGAATGTTTATACTGCTGAGCAATTGTATCAAAAAAGAAACGTTGAGGGCACCCATTTTTGAATTTGGACTCTCTATATTTAATGCTGTTGACAAATTTAGTCATTCAGAAATGGTTGTTTTTTTTTTCTTGGGAAAATTAAGGGCAAATATGCCTATTTTTATTCTAACATTTTTAAAGGTTACAATTACATAGAATTGTAAGAAAACAAAAGAAAAACTTACAACTCTAAATAGACTAAAAATTCCTAAAAAAAGGAAACAAAAAGAATAAAAACAGCATAACCAACAAAAAGAAGCTTCCAAACAGCAGCAACTGCAATTGGGAAAACCTTCAAAATATTCTTAAACCTGAGAATCAATGGTTGCTAGTTCAATCATCCAGCATAAAACTGGTTGCCAAATTAACCGTCAAAATGAAAGAGCCTATGAAAGTGCCCAAACGTCATAGTCCAGAAAACACCCAATTAGTCATCTTAAACAATCAGTTGCTGAATTTTGAGCAAAGAAGGTCAATTAAAAACTTTAGCTTGAATCGCAAACTTGATACTTCTACAAATATAATCAATACTGTTGAAGTTGTTCTCAATTTTTCTGCAATTCGTCTCTTTCCAAACAAAATAAAGAGTGCAGCAAGTATAGAGATAAAAAGACATTTAGCCTTAGCATTCCAATTTGAATTCCAAATAAATTTGAAATTTGAATTAAATTATGTCTAAGCATAAAATACCAGGCACAAATTTAGAATATTGAAAGTAAAATCACATTCAAAAAATAAATGTATGACTTTTAGGTCCTTTATTGCAAAGGATACAATTGACTTGCACCATAACATTTCTTTTAATCAAAAGATCCGTAGTTTTTAAATCATTCAACATAGCCATCTAAGAGAAACAAGAGAACCTTAAAGCATATCTCTTATGCCAAACATATTTAAAACAGTCAACCTTAATAAAATTATTAAAGAAGACATAATATAAATTTTTAAAAACAGGAAAATTCATTTTATCCCAAGCAATAATATAATTCACCTGATTATGGATCAGAATTTTCAAAATCTCCTGATCAATGACATCTAAAATCTGATCCGGAATTACCCAATTACCATCATTAATCCTGCCCCGAACTTTCATATTTATGAAAGAGGCAGCCTCATCAGACAAAAGAATATCTTGAAAAGCTTTTCCATTAATCCAAGGATCCTATAAAAGAGATAACCGGCAAGAATTATCCATATTAAAAGAGAGATTATTTTTAATATCCCTAGCAATAACACAAAGGTCTTTCCAAAATTTTGAATCTCTTTGAGAATAAGGCTTCCAACAAGAAATATATTTAGATTTGACCTAACTAGCAAAAAGCCCAAATTATCCACAATCCGGCAGATAAGAGAACACCTAAAAGAAAATCTTAAGGCATTCGGATTATGAATACCTAACCCACCAAATTTTTTAGGCTTGCAGACTTCCTTCCAAGCAATCATTTGAATCCTTATAATATTAACTTCTCCATGAAATAAAAAATTAAAACAAGCTTTTTTGAGAAATTTGAAACAAGCTTTTGGTAAAGAAAGTCCTCTAATTCAATAAGAAATAATATTAGAAATAGTAAAATTAATATATTAAATTCTACCAGCAAAAAATACGATTCTTGCTTTCCAAGCAGCTAAAAGATCCATAATTTTGTTCATTAATGGCTAAAAATAAGAAATTAGAAGCCTTTTACAAGAAATTGGAAGACCCAAGAATTTCAAAATATTATGGGAAATCGAAATACCCAAAATTTGACTAATGTCATGAGCCAAATTACAGAAAAAACAATGGAGCTTTTTTCTTGATTAACCTGAATCCCAGTAACCTTATAGAAATACTCCAAAATCTCATTTAACTTTTCAGCATTTAAAATAAATACTTTCCCAAAAACAAGAACATTATTCACATATAAAAGATGAGAAATCAAATTCTCACCCGCATTAATACCCTCAAAATTAACCTCTTAAGACTAATCCTCCAGAAAATTAGAAAAAGCATCCATAATAATATAAAAAAGATACGGAGAAAGATGACAACCTTGACAAAGATCATAAGAAGAATTAAAGAAACCATTAAGAGAGACATTAAGAATGACCGAGAAAAAGGTATTATCAACACACCCTTTGACCCAAGAAATAAGTACATGGGGAAAGCTTTTTTGAATCATCCAATTAAAAAGAAAATCTCTTGAAACTGAGTCAAATGCTTTATGGATATCCATCTTGGAGTAGAAGAACTCCTTATTATGGCTACTAAACCCTCTTAATAATTCTGCAGCAAAAATAATATTATTAGTAGAAATTCTCTTTTTAATGAAACCGGATTGACTCTTACGAATAATGATGGGAATAACATCCTTCATTCTAAGAAATGGTTGTTGGCTTGTCTGATGTATAACGTTAATGATGCCCGCTTGTTTAGTTGCGAGATAATACGAGCTTATGAAGATTCAGATGTTCCAGTTGATCCTAAGCGGTCATGGTTAAATAATTGGAACTACCACCAAATGAAATTTAGATTCATTAAATTCCAACATATTCGTTAAGAAGTAGTAAGATACTTTTGAAAATAATTTGTTTTATATAAAAAATAAAACATTTTGTTCGAGGAAGGTGTTTTAAGAAATATTAAGAATGTCATTATAAATGAAGCTTAATTTTTTGTTTGGAATAATTTTTTTTATTAATTTTTGTAAGAAAAATATTTTAATAAATAATAAGAAAATTGTAAAAAAAAAAAAAAAAAAACAGAAGTCTAAGATGAATAACTATGATGAGATAAATCTGTTCCATAGAATAAAAGATCAGCACAACAGAAAATTTGTCTAAAACAAACCACCTAAAATAAAAAAAACAAAAAAGTTGGGAATGAGGCTCTAGAATCAGACTCAAAGCAAGCACCTGCCCAGAGATTCTAAATCATGTATATGCCGAAACATTTAGTTGTTCCTTTTATGTGATGTGATAGACGAAGAAGTGAATATAAAGGAGAAAATAAATTCCTCTCGACTTTTGTGTTATGTGATGTGAATAGAAGGTGTGGACTTACGCATAATAATATAAAGGAAACATGAATAGAGAAGATGATGGATATTATTCATAATAACAACACAAAAGTTTATAATGATAATTTTGATGGAAGATTAATCAAAATTTTCATTAAGGAGAGAATCGCCAAGTTATACCATTACATTTCATATTAGCAATGCTCCAACATATATTAACCAAGTATATTTTATACTACAAATTATTAGATATTTATAGTATCTCTATTATAATATTGTGAAATAAAAAAGTATATAGAATTCATGTAAGGGAAGGCCATCTCATCGATCCATGGGTTCTCAAATTCATTATTTGATTGGTTGATTGCTTGATTGAATGACATATTCCTACATTATATCCTTATACTATAGCCTAAAGGAAAAAAAAAGTGAGATAGGGGAGGAAGGAATCTTCATGCTCGTCTCTTTAGATTTCATCTAAACCCCTTTGGATAGTGAATCACCTCATATTGATGTCTTTGAAATTTTCATTGATTCTTTCAAATTTGATGATGACGATAAATATCATAATCTTTCATTTTTTTTCTTAGCTTGTAAATAATAAGATTATTACTTACCATATTTAGATGATGGTGATAAAATTAATTCATTTATCTTTGGACATGACATGAGGGCCACCAAGCCCTTAACTCCTTTTAAAGTTGATTTCAAAGAAAAATTTAAATGTATGTGTAAAGAAAAAAAAACCATGACAAGAATTAGGAAGAACAACTATTAGCATAAACATTATTATAATGAAATGTAAGACCATCTCTCCTGACTTTTGTGGTTCTATGATTCACCCAACAACTGTTTTCCCTTCCAAACCTCAATCTCCTCCACCCACTGAACCCCATAACCATGGAAGAAGCATATCCTGCAAAACTAATAGGTCATCGACTTGCCTGTGATGGCTAGATCTCTAGCCTCATCAACATTCTTAAGAATCATTTGAATTCTCATACTTCCAATCATCCAAACACCACCAATAACCCCTCCACTTCCATTTTCGCTTCAAATCCCTCTAACGCTTTGTTTATTCAGGTCCCTCCCTCACCCCCTAATCCTACCAACAACAAACCTCTGTCTATCGTTATCTTTAATCTCAATTCACCAACTAATGAATCCAATAACAACATTATTCCTCTAAAAGAAGCCCCCAAAAAAGTATCTATGTTATATCTTCAAATAAAATTGCTTTACTTCAACCAAACAATGTTACTTCTCAAGCCTCTAAAACGTCATACCAACCTGTTTCTAAGTAATATCAAAAACATTATGCATCCACTTCAGCAAAAATTTCTAAATCTTCTAGATGAAAGCAATGACCCTTCCCCAAATAGACATTAGGAATGTTTAATAACCCTGACAAAGTTTTGAGCAGTAAAGAGCTTGTCCATAGCAATGGTTTAGATATTTTATGTATTTGGAAGTATAGGATTCAAGATTCATCCCTTTCTAAACCTTGGTTCCATACCTTGCACTATGTTTTTGAACATGAAGTTAGTTTTCACAATTTTGGTCAAGAAAAATCTGGTTGGATTTGGGTTAAGTGGAACTGTGCTAAAGTCAATTTTGTTGTTCCTTTTGATTCCAATCAAAATTTTAATGAGATGGTAAACTCTGGTCACCATTCAAAATTTTAAATGTCTATCATTTATGCTTCTAATTCATCTGTTGGACGTTGTTGTCTATGGGATCAATTAAGGGATTTTAGGCCTTCTTCTCCTACTCCTTAGGTTATTATTGGTAATTTTAAATAGTGTAGGCATCAATTGGATAAAGCAACGGAACTGTTCTAATTAACAATAGCCTTTAGGATGTTAATGCCCTCATTTTTGACATTGGCTTAAAAGATTTATCTTTGATAAAAAACTTTTTTATTTGGATCAATCAACATGTTGATAACCCTATTCATCTTACGCTTGACAGAATTCTGGTGAATGATTCTTTGTTGGAATGTTTTCCTAGCTCATTCTAAAGAGTTTTACCACCTTGCTCAAACCATGCCCCACTCATTTTGGATTTCGGTATTCATCACAAGCTTAAGCACTGGTTTCTTTTCAAAAATTTTGGGAAAAAATATGGCTATTGGGATGCTTTAATTTCAATTTTTTGTTAGCGCTTTGAAGGGAACCCCATATTTTCTCTATATGCAAAGCTTGAAAGCCTTAAATATCTTATAAAGGTAAAATCTTGGGCTTCCTCTAGCTCTATTTCTTTCACCCTAGATAATCCACATAACTAACAAATAGATTGTTTATCTCTGCTTGACTTTGACCCTTTAAATGCTTATGTTAATCTCAAGCTCAAAGTGATTAACACAAACATTGTTGATTGTAACTCTTCTTGGGCTTCATGGATCATCTAAAGTTCAAAAACAAAAATGGATTACTCATGGCGAGGATGGTCTTAAATTCCTCTATGCTAAAATCAGGACTAGAAAGAATTAAAACGTTACATATGTGCTTGCTACCATGATTGACTCTCATATGGTTCATAATGAAGCCATAAATTTTATCATTTAACATTTTAACTCTCTTTACAAATCTTGACTTCCTTCCAAATTTTACTTCTCCTTTATATGCATTGGGGTTGTCATTACCCCTCATATGGTTTCCCCCCTTATTGCCCCAGTTTTGGATGAGAAAATTAAGAGTGCTATTTTTTTGGATCTTCCACATCTGCTCCGTAGCCATATGTTTTCAATTTTGAATTTTATAAGGTTCATTGCTTATTATGGGTCTTTTGGTTTGCAAAGCCGTAAAGTTATTCTTCCCAAAAGGCTATCTTCATAGAATAGTTTAGGCAAGTGCTATTGCCTTTATTCCTAAATCCAACCATGCTAATAATTTATCTGGTTTTAAGCCCATTTCTCTCATCAATGTATTTTATAAAATCGTATAAAAAAACTTAGCCTCTAGACTCAAGCATATCATGTTAACCATTATTAGCCCCAACCAGTCGAGGATCATTCATAAGAGAATCTCCACTAATAATGTCATCATTGCCTCTGATCTTTTGCAAAATTTTAATAATCATGCTAGAGAAAAGCTTCTATGTGAAAAATTTGATATCAATAAGGCATTTTCTAGGGGTTTCCTTTTTGTCAAAAATGGCTAAGAAAGGTGTCCTCCCTCTATTTATCTCCTAGATCAAGGCCTATATCAATGATGTCTTCTTTTATGTTTGCATTGATGGTGGTTTGGAAGGGTTCTTCAAAACCTTGTTTGGCCTATGAATGGGTTGCCTGTTAATTCCCAACTTAGTTTGTATTGCAATAGACACATTCTCCTCTCTAATTGACTATTTGGATGATTCCAATGCTTATAAGGATTTAAGTATTAAGGCTTTAATCTTTCTCACCTCTTATGTGCAGATGACTTGTTGGTCTTTGGGAAAGCATTTGTTCAAAATTTCTCCCCCATTAATCATACCCTGGTACTTTTGCAAACATTTCGAGCCTACATATTAATACTCAAAAAGTTCCCTCTTCGTCTCTTTAATACCTCCTATCTTAGTGAAATCTTTGAATCTCTTAATATATAATCCTATTTCAACTAGTTTATCTATCCGGGGCTCCCCATATCCTTTGTGAGAACTAAGCTTTTAAATATTTAACCCCTTTTAAAGATTATTACTAACCCTCTTGCTGGATGAAAAGCAAGACTTCTCTCTTTTATAGGTAGATTCCAATTCCTCATATACACTATTTGGAACATAATTGCTTATTGGATCCATGGTTCAATAATACTCAAATCATGTTGTAAATGCTTTAGAAAAATTTGTGCCAGGTTCCATTATTTTGGATATGTGAATGCTAGAACGTTGGACATGATTTCTTGAAACAAATGTCTGTAATGCATTCAAATTTGGTGGCATGATCTCCTTGACATAAAAGCCCTTTATCATGCTTACTATTTCTCTCTCTCTCTCTCTCTCTCTCTCTCTCTCTCTCTCTCTCTCTCTCTATATATATTATATATATATATATATATATATATATATATATATTATATATATATATATATATATATATATATATATATATATATATAATGTAGCCCTTAGAAACCTCTCCCACCTAAGCAATCAAAGATTTGAATAAAAATATGTGCTTGACATCCATTAAAACAAAACACAATTTCACCTTCAAAATCACACGATACTGTCACATTTCTTTTCTTTAGAATCACTAACTTAAAGATTCATGCTTAGCTAATTCTTATACTAGTCAATACCTCTCCTCTATGTTTGCTTATAATGCACTTATTTCAAGCATTATATCTTGGAATAATTGGTGCTTACTTGATGCTTTATATAGTGATACTTATGCTATTTTGTCTATTCCAATTCAGAACACTTCTACCAGGTGTCTTATTTGGAATAAAGATATCTGTGTACCATTTAACTCTTATATGTAAGATTATAATTGGTACACTGGAGTTTGGCTAAACATCATATCTTACGATTCTCTGTATTTGCTTGGAAATCTATTAATGAGTGGAGCTGTGAAAACTACTGATGCATTCCTTAAAAGTAACATTCATGTCAATTTAAACTGATTTCTGTGTTGCTCAAACTATGAAAGTGTATCACACATTTTCTTTGAGTGTGGTTACTCTTTTTTAGTTCTAGCTAAGTTTTTTCATGGGGCTCAACAACTTTTTACTACGCCCAAACTTGCTTTAGACGATTGATTTTGTGGTTGGGTTGGCTAGTCCCATTCCTAATTTTCTTACGATAATATTAAAATATATTATGCGATGTATTTTATAAATTATATTAAATCCCATCCACATCTCTATGGCATTCATCTAGCGAGTGAAAGTTCGTTGGGATGATAGACCCTTATGAACTAACCCAAGGCTAATTAAGATAGAGGTGAATTGGTATTTTAAAATAATCTTTAAATCAAAGAACAAACCAAACCAAAATTCACCATAAAGAAAACACAATGCAGAAATTAAATGCGGAAATAATAAAGGAAAGAACACACCAGATTTATAGTGGTTCGGTCAAACCTTGACCTACATCCACTCCTCGGAGGGATCCTCCGAGTAATGCACTAAACTCAGTGTCTCTCTTTTAGCCCCCACAGCTAGGTGGAGAAGCCCTTACAAAATTACTTCCACGTTCCCCGGTGCGGCGGAGTAGCCGGGTCCTTTGACACCAAAGAGATCTTCTTCTTCTATGAACTTCCCTTAAGACAAGCTTTGAATTAGACGGTACTAAGTTGCAAGTTCACCGGAGCAACTGTGTGGAATCCCCCTCCACACTCCCTTGAAACCCCCTCCAAGGATCTTCTCCCTCTCTCAAACTCCACCCTTTCCTCTCTCCCTTTCAAGCTCTCTTCAAAAAAATGAAGCTAGCCAAAGATGCTTACCAAGTGTCTTGTCAAAGCTTAAATAGAAGATCTCAAAACGAGCTCATTAATGCAACTTGTTGACTTTATCGTCCAGGACGATTTAAATACCGTCCTGTACGATCAGTGCAATTTAAGCTTAATCAGCCGGGACGATCTAGGACGAATAGAAGAAAATTGTTCGTATCGTCCACGATGATAAAATATTGTCCGGGCCGATTAGTTCAAATTTGAGCACAATTCGTCCTGAACATTGCCCTGAATAGAGGATGGCTGATGTTAATCGTCCAGGACATCATCCTGGCCGATCTTGCGATCAGCCTGGCCGATGTGATCATGCAATCAACCTTAATTCATTTTCTTATTTACCAGATTAATTTAAGCATAATTATGATGCATCGTCCCGGCTGATGTGAATATCATCCTGGTCGATGTCCTAAAATAAAGAATATCTAAATTGATCATAGCAACTAATTCTTTATGATTTGAGCCTATCACCCTGGCCGATACAAGTATCGTCCAAGCCGATCTGCTTAATGATAAATGTCTTAATGTGGATTCCCTAATTAGGGTTTCTATTTTTGAAAAGATCATCCAGGCCGATATAAATATCGTCCCGGACGATGTTATCAAAATCAGTAAACTTTAGGGAACAGTCAAAAATTTTTCCAAGGTGTGTGTGTGCAAGGTTACTTAGCATCAGGAGCCACACCAATTACAATAAACTCAAGAAAGAAAAAATGTACTAACTTACTTAGACATAGTCTATCCAAACTTGAGCTAGTTCCAAATTGCAATCTGATCTTGTGGACCTGAAATATAAGTAGGTAAGGCAGTCATAGATAAATAAGAGTATTTGCTATCATCAAAATCATAATCCATAAAAATAGATTCGCAATAATCTCGTCCTTTTTTATGATGATAAACATTACTGGTTAAATTTGCAAAAAAGAAATCATGTTCTCCTAATCTCTCCCTTACTAAAATAAAACTTTAAAAATAGGGGAAATAATTTTTTTTTTAATTTTTGAAAGAAGAAAAAAAAATACAAATACAACAATACGTTCTCCCCCTTTGACATTATCAAAAAGAGAAGGGGCATAAACAATCAGAATAATAAAAATAATTAAAAATTGATCCTTGATCTAGTGAAAAGAAAAAAAAAATAAAACAAATATTCTTAAAATAAGAAAGTTACCTCTTGATTTTATTCAAAAACTTAGTAAGGAATGGATTGAAAATGCATAATCCAGAAAAGGTTAGAAATTAAAAAATTGTTAATCTAAGCTCAAGTTCTTTTAAAGGCTCAAAAACTTTTTAATCCAATATCGAAATCAAGGAATAAATTAAAAGAAGAAACACTAATTTTTTAGAACTCCTTTCATAAAACATATCTAATAGAAGATTAATGAAAAAATTGGTGAATCAAGAATCATGACTTTCAAGATTAAGTATTGAAAATATCAAGGGTTTTCTTAAGCTTTAAGTAATACAGAAAAAGTAAGCATACTCTTTGTTCGCTCATTTTATGTCTCTTGTCAGTTTTTGGCGCTCTTTGTGCTTCTTTTACTTTTTGAATCACTTTGTTTATCTTTCTCAATTTGGCCTCATTACGCATCTTTTGATTTGACGTCATTGGCCACTTTTTTGATTTGGCGTCATTGGCCATTTTTTTTAATATGTTATCTTTTTGATATTTTAAAAACAAAAGTAAACTCATTCTATTAACACAATGATCTACTTGATTAAGAAAATTAGGAGGTAGATTCAATAACTTGCAAAAGATTCATATGCAATAGATAAAATATAGGGAGATGAAAAAGTTCAGTTTTAAAATCTAATTTAAAATATGATGAAAATTTTAAATCAAAAGTAGAATAACCTCTTTAGAAAATAGAGATTGAGAGTCAAAATCATGAGTTTACTTGCTTTGACTATTTTTCGAGAAGTCAACTACAACTTATATAAGAATTCAAAAAAAAAGGAGGTAGATTTTTAATTTTTAAAAATTTTAATCAATTAATTTTTATTAAATATAAAAAATACTACATAAAAAGAAAAGTAAAAAAAATTAAAAATTTTAATGGAAAAGAAAAGAAAGAAAAAAAAAGAAGAGTGAAAAAGAATAAATAAAAAAAATAAAAATACACAAAAATGAATAAAACACAAAAGAAATAAGGCACACGAATAATGGTTTGAACATCATCTTGCTCCTGATCTGATGATTCAAAAGTCAGATCTGTCCAGGAGATTTTTTATTTTTCATTACTTGCCCTTTTTATAATTTGCTTAGCTTTTAGCCTTTTCTCTTAGAGGACGAGTTCTCAAATTAGGGCTCTGATTTTTCATATGTCCAGATTTTCTACATCCAAAGCAAATGACATCAGAAGAAATATTAACATTCTTACCATTTTTTACCTTTATTCCATTTTTGTTGAGGCTTATGCTTTGGTGAGCTTTTTAATTTGCTTGACAAGTTATCACTTTCGTCACCAACTAAGCCACTTTCCTCCAAGTTTTCAGCGTTTAGCATTATCATCTCTCCTGCATCCAAAAGTCTTTGAACCAAGCTTTGCTCGTAGGCAATGAGTGAGCTAATCAAATTATTAATAGAATATTCATTCAAATTTTTTGATTCTCAAATAGCAATAACTTTAGCATCAAACTTATTAAGTAGACCACAAAGAATTTTATTGATTTTATCAAAGTTTGAAAACTCCTTTCCTAAAGCATGTAATGATGTAACAATTTGAATAAATCTAGTATACATGTCTAAGATCGTCTCATAAGATTTCATGCAAAAAAGATCATAATCATACATTAAAATGTTCAACTTGGATTGCTTGATTTCACTAGTGCCTTCGTATATGATGTGTAATTTATCCCAAATTTCCTTACTGGTAGTGCATGTGGAAACAACCATGAAATCTTCAGAATTTAAAGCACATAAAAAATAGTTTAAAGATTTTGCATTCAATTGAGCATTGATTTTCTCTTTCCTATTCCATTGATTAAAAGGAATATCAATTTTAATTCCATCTATAACACGTGACGGTAAAGAATAACCAGTTAAAATTATATACCACATTCGATAATCAATTGATTGAAAGAAAGTAGACATACAAATTTTTCAAAAATCAAAAGTAATATTTTCAAATAAAGGTGGTCTAGTGATTGAATAATCTTCCGCAATATTACGATTATAAAAAGTAGACATGGATCGAAATTTCAAAAGTTTTTAAAAAACTTGTTTTTATGAATCCCGCTCTGATACCACTTGAAAGTTCATTTGGGATGTAAGGCCCTTATGAACTAGCCCAAGGCTAATTAAGAGCGAGGTGTATTGATATTTTAAAACATTCTTTAAATCAAAGCACAAACTAAACTAAAATTCACCACAAATAAAACACAATGTGGAAATTAAATGCAAAAATAATAAAGGAAAGAACACACCAGATTTATAGTGATTCAGTCAAATGTTAACCTACGTCCACTACTCGGAGGCACCCTCCGAGTATTGCACTAAACTCAGTGGCTCTCTTTTAGCTCCTACAGCTAGGCGGAGAAGCACTTATAAAATTACTTCCACCTTCCCCGGTGCGGCGCAGTCGCCGGGTTCTTTGACACCAAAGAGATCTTCTTCTTCTCTGAACTTCTCTCAAGATAAGCCTTGAATCCGATGGTACAAAGGTGCAAGCTCACTGGAGCAACCGTGTGGAATCCCCCTCCACACTCCCTTGAAACCCCCTCCTAGGATCTTCTCCCTCTCTTAAACTCCACCCTTTCCTCTCTCCCTTTTAATATCTCTCTTCAAGTTTCCTCCAAAAGAATGAAGCTATAATGGTTGCCAAAGACGCTTACCAAGTGTCTAGTCAAAGCTTAAATAGAAGATCTCAAACCCAGCCCATTAATGCAACTTGCTGACTTTATCGTTAAGGATGATATAAATATCATCCTGTACGATCAGTGCAACTTGAGCCTAATCAGCCGGGAGGATCTGGGATGAACAGAAGAAAATTGTTCATATTGTCCAGGATGATAAAATATCATCCGGGCCAATTAGTTCAGATTTGAGCACAAATCATCCTGAACATCGCCCTGAATAGAGGCTGGCCGATGTCAATCATCCTGGCTGATCTTATGATCGGCCTAGCTGATGTGATCGTGCAATCAGCCTTAATTCATTTCCTTAATTACCAGATTAATTTAGGCATAATTATGCTGCACCGTCCAGGCCGATGTGGATATCATCCTGGATGATGTCCTAAAATAAAGAATACTTAAATTAATCATGGCGGCAGATTCTTTCTGATTTGAGCCTATCGTCCTAGCCAGTACAGGTATCTAGGCCAATCTGCTTAATGACGACTGCCTTAATGAGGATGCCCTAATTAGGGTTTCTATTTTTGAACCGATCATCCAGGCTAATATAAATATCATCCCGGATGATGTTACCAAAATCAGTAAACTCTAAGGAACAGTCAGAAATTCTTCAAATTTGTGTGTGTGTAAGGTTACTTAGCATTAGAAGCCACATCAATTATAATAGACTCAAGAAAGGAAAATGGTACAAACTAACTCAGACCTAGTCTACCTAATCTTGAGCTAGTTCCAAATTGCAGTCTGATCTTGTGGACCTGAAATATCAATAGGTAAGGCAGTCGTAGAGAAATAAAAGTGTTTGCTATCATCAAAGTCATAATCCATGAAAACAGATTCGCAACAGCGAGTACTTTGCTTTATAAAAAGTTGGGATAGGTTCAAATCCTAACCTAGAAAGAAGAGATATAAGTAATATTTTTTATATTAAATATATTAAAATTTAAAAATATTTATATCTAATATAAATAAAATTAGAAATGATATAATAAATATACATTTTAAAATTTAATAAAAAATATTATATATATATATATATATATATATATATATATATTAAATATTAAAAATTTAAATTTAAACTTTTTAATTAAAAAATATAAATTTAACATATTTATTATTTAAAATTATAAATTTAATAATTATATATAAAGGTATAAAAATAATATAATTTTTTTTTTAATTTTTTAAATGTATTATTTTAGTTTTATATCTAATTAAATTATTAAAATTTTAAATTTAATTTAACAACAACTTATTTAAACATTTTAATGATATAAAATTATTTGAATATCATAAGTTCTAATTAAATATTTAATATAAATATTATATCATTAAATATTAAATATAAGAATTAAATATTTAATATGTAATTTATTTCAATAGCGAAACATTTAATATAATCCTTAGTATTTAATATATAATATAATATTTAGTATAATATCTTTAAATGTTTAAAAATAAGAAAACCAAGAATAGTTATTACATGTACAATACTAATGGTAGGGGCAGAAAAAACCTTAATTTTTAAGAGAGAGGGGGTGGGGGGGGGCAGCGAAAAATTATAAGTAGAAGTGTAGAGATTTCACAGATATGTCGGGGGTCCAAGGGGGGTAGCGCACCCTGGCGGGGTTTCCAGGGGTAGCGCCTCCGAAGCAAATTTTGGTTGTAAGGAAATTTTTAGATTTTATTTACTATTTTTCTTTCTATTTAATTCATCATTCCCTAATAATAACACCTCTACATAATATGTAAACTTATAATTAGAAGTGTAGAGATTTTGCAGATATACTGGGGGTCCAAGGGGGCAGCGCTGCTTGAGCAAATTTTAGTTGTAAGGAAATTTTTGGATTATCTTTACTATATTTCTTGGTATTTGGTTCATCATTCCCTAATAATAACACATCTACATAATATATTTAATTACGCTAAGGGCAATTTTCTAAAGACCATAGTATTTTAAAACTTTAAGAGGGGACAATTGCCTAAAAACTCATTAATAAAGACTAAAAAATAGATGGCTGGAGAAAAATTAACTAAAAAATCATATAATAATTTTTGTTTATTTTTTTAGTTTGGGGGGGGGGGGGGGGGGTTCCTCTGACTATTGGGTGGTAAATAAGTTGTGTATTTATAGAATAAATGTAGTGATATAAATTTGTTTTCCCTAATGAAAGCACTACTCTTTTTGAGCATTTTCATAATATGTCAACCATATTAGTGTTTTATTAAGTAAATGCTAAATTATTTGACATATTTGCTCAAATTTTTTAAAAAGTTTGCTCTTTTACTTAATGAATTTATAAATATGCTTCTTTTTAAAATTTGACCATTTAAATATATTATTTATCTCAAGATTTTGAAGTGGAAGAATGGAGCAATTCTGTGAGAGATTTCTAATGTTGATATGGGTTTAACCTTTAATGTTGACTTGGGGAGGTTTTGGAAGGATGACGATAAGTGCTGGGATTCCTGGGTAGGCCCCTTGAACGGACCTTGAGGCAACCATGTGTTTACTTTAGGTCCCTTTTTATTCGATCTAAATCTCTCAGATGATGTATGATGCTTCCATTTTGATATGCATTATAAGTTCTTTTTAGCATTATTTTTTCCAGCTCTAATGATTTGATTGATTATTCTATTAAATTACTTTTCTTGTTTGTTGTTATTCTGCAAATTTTGACATTTTCATATTAATTTTTCACTAGATATTTCTATAGTTTATTCATTCTTCTTAAGAAAGAAAAATATGAATACCAAATAGATATATGATTATTGTATTAACAATAGATAAAATAATATACATGACATATATTGACAATAATAAGACATGACCATTGATATGGCATGCACAATTGACATGATATGAAAAAAATTGGATACAACATGAATATCTATATTAACTTACTAATTATATAAGCATATGAGAAAATGGGCATACTTCATTGATTGTTTAATACTATTATTAAGATTTACATTATATTGCATATGTATAAGAAATATGCATATCTACTATGAATTATATAGCTTTTGAATGAGACTAATTCAAGTTTGCAGAGATATGATATGATACCCTATGTAGGAGTATGGGTCCATGGAATTTTCTTAAAATGAATCTGATATGATAGGATGCATAAGGGGATGATATGATTAGTGGTGATTGAATACTCCTATATGAAGCCACATGACTACAATTGAGACTAATATGATATGATACAACTAACACTTTATAATAGGTAATATTGTATAACCATATGACTAATATGACATGATTAGCTAGAATCCTGATTTACCACACACACACACACACACACACACACACACACACACACACACACACACATTTTTGATGCAAGGATATGATACTACTTTTGTTACAATGTGCATTAATTTGATTTTGATATGATCTAAAATGATAAGATGATATAAATAATATTACTTATAACTATTCATGATTTCTACATTCATTCTATTATGTATATGATGATTTCCAATAATATATGACACTAGTATAAATTATAATAAGATAATGTCCCTAATGGAACATGATTATTTTAATAGCCTTATTTTGTATATTATAGATATAAACACAAGACACTATCATATGATTATTGATATTTCATATACATTGATGATTATGATATGATATGACCCATAATAATTAATTTACATGAACATAACATTTATTTTTGATGAAATAATGACTCATTGGCATACGTGATGATATAGGTAATGTACTGACATGTTAATTGATTTAATAATATACATAAGATGCATGCACTGCTACACAAACATATTTGATTATAAAAGGTGGTCATTATTATAGGAATGAACATAAGATCGCACAAGATGAATTAACCATACATGCATACATATAATATATGTATATTACTAATTATAGAATAATATTAACTCAACTTATATTATGATTCAATTTATGCTAGTATACATATTAATTTACATTCCTTGCATTGAATACAATTGTAGGTTATATGTGACCTATTGAGCTATATACTCATTCTATTATTTACTTGTTTCAAGAAAGGGTAAAGGACTAGCAAAGTAGTTAAAGACAAAGAATAGTTTCTTTGAAGGTACTATATTACGATATAGATAGATTATTTTCTAATCATGATGATTTGATTTATTTTGTTAAAAATGAATGAGGGATCAGGATTAATGTAAATACATGTTTTGAGTGACAATGAATCTAAATATTTATTTTGGATGATGTTTTATTTTGTATATAAATATATTTTAAGTGGTTATATATATAAATTAAATAAAGAAAGAAATTGTTTCCAATAAAAGATTCAAGGAAATTATCTACCACATATCTAATTTGTTGCGACCCATTAGAGTATATAGGTTGTATCAGCCCGGGTTGTGACAAAATGATATCAGAGAAATCATTTGGAGGAATTGATATGTATAGAGACATATGATTAATTAATAATAAAGTGATAGATATTGGGTAACATAGGGGTCTTCCTTATGTGTATCATTAGAAGTTATTTTATTGTATAAGTGAATGTGTGGATATTGAACCCAATTAATCTTGAAGAATCAAATAGTATGGATGGATAGAGTTATAGTTAAGTTTTTCTAGCTTCGGGTATAGTGGAAGCCACAAGTATAAATCATATAACTCACTTAATTAGGTAGGTGGATCAATTAGTAAGTGAAAGCCATAGTGAAATGTCTACCATTATGGATCATGGATAGATTCCATAGTGAAATGTCTACCATCTATAACTTCTTATCTATAATATCCTTTAAATAATGATAGGAAGTTATAGATGTTCCATGGATAGATTCCATCATTATTTAAAGGAGTAACAGAATATTATGTGGCAAAAGATTGGCTTTTAAGAATTAAAAAAAAATATTTGATGGAATACAATTTTTATAAAATAGAAAAGTACCCTTGGATGCATTCTGTTTGAAGAATAAGCATCAAGATGGTGAATAATATAGTAAAGGAAGAAATTCTAAGGTAAACTACACTAAGGAAGAATTTATAAATACCTTTAGAGGTTGTTTGTGTTGTAAATATGGACCCAAGTCTTGTGATTTTGATGGTAACAAATATTATTAGATTCCTTACTATGCTATCTTCTATTATTGTTATTATTACATATATATTTTTCTTGTGTACTAATATTTCAAGTTCACTGTACACTGTGTAAAATTAATCATCTTAAGATTGGGTAGAATAAGGTTAAGTATCTTGAAGAGTTTGTATTTTTTCTTTTTCTTATTTCTATATTTCATGAATCAAAACATATATTTAGGGGTTGTGATAATGAACCATAGTGCATAACATGAATCAAAAAGTACCCATAATATTTTGTTTTTATTACTATTTTTTCTTTTTCTTTTTCTTATTTCTATATTTCATGAATCAAAAAGTACCCATAATATTTAGTGATAATGAACCATAGTGTCTTCATTATGGGAAGTCTCGCTCATGTCAATATGCTATAATTAGTGCATAACATTTTTGGTGTGGTCATCATGGCCATAAAATGATTGATTGTTGTCAAAGAGAAATTAGGAGAGAATTCTAATCTAAAGAAGAGCTATCCAGATAGGCTTATAGATAGATGATTGCTACAATGAGTCATTATAATGAAGGGTCAATAAATAGAAATGATGAATGGTTTGCACTAAGGAAGTTGAGTGAATATTAAGTAGAGCCTAGTACTTCAGTTATAGCTATATTAGTAACCTAGCATTTCTAATTTGAATCACATGAAGCAAGAGAAGAATCTTATGTGGCAGAAGGTATTAATTTATTTTAAATGATTCTCCTTGATTGCATTCATGTTGATTTATGCGCATCATATGATAAGTTAGTTATATATGATGCAAAAAAAAAAGTTATATATGATGCATAATCATATAATGTTAATATTCCTATTAGGATGTTAGAGTTTGAATTGATAGAATGGTTTTTAATTTGATTGATATGATATTAAAAGTGAAGTGATTAATTGAACATGAGATTCATAGTGAAATATCGAGGATGATATTTTTTTTAAGGAGGAGAGATTATAATATCTGCTTATATAATATTTAGAATACATGATGACTCAAATATGACTTGTTAAGAATCCTAAATATAGTTAGCTTATTAGATGTTTAGAAGATTAAAAAAAAGACTTAAAAATCAAATTGGAATTTAAATTTTATAAAATAGATTTTTAGTTTAAGGGAATGTTTGTTTGAAGAAACTATCTTTGCTTTACATTTAAGAAAATACAAAACAAATCTTAAATTAAAATTCTTTGGGAAAAGTTTGATTTTTAGAATTTCCAATTTTGAAGTCAAACACATTATTATGAATAATATATCACCTCGAGAGATGTGAATATCATTCCCTAATGAGTTCTAAAAATAAAACTATAAATTACATCTTGATTATAGTAGTTAAATTCAAAGAGGAACTACATATTTTCCTGAAGGACAATCCTTAGTCTCCTAGTCACCTAGAACATGTCAATTGATAAGATAATCCTTAGTCTCCTCATTTAATAGAAAACAAAACTCAGTTGCACTTTTCGCTGTTGAAGCTGAATACATAGCCTTAGGAAGTTGTGTGGCCTAAGTCCTTTGGTTAAAGCAACAGATTTTGGATTTAGGATTACTTGTAGGCACAATTTCAATTATATATGATAGAACTAGTGCCATCTATATTTCTAAAAATCCTATCTAACACTCTAGAACCAAACAGATTGACATATGACATCAATTTATAAGGGACCATGTTACTAAAGGATACATTGAGCTACACCATATATCAACTGAAAACCAACTGGCTAACATTTTTACTAAATCACTATCCTTTGAAACTTTCAGCATCTTAAGGACTATATTAGGTGTCATAGAATAAATGCAACTTTTATTTTTGAAAATTTGTAATTAATGATTGACATCCCTAAATCAGTTAAAGGAAGAAACATCGATAATTGTTTCCCTTCCTCTAACTCCTTTTAGTAGTGTAATTTTCTTTTCTAAGAAAAAGTCTATTTTAAATTAATAATTGGACTTTGAAATTGAGATCTTTTCTATCTTCTTACCATATCCTATCTCATATAAATAATGTTCAAATTCATTAAATCACATTTAAGATTTCTTGATCATGTTGTTGCATTTATCATATGAATATGATTCTGCTTTGTAGTTTACTCCTCCTTATATTAGAGATTAAGTTTTTTATTCTCTATTATCTGAAAGATATTCTCAAAACTGAGAGTCTTTAAAGGTTTTGAAATAAAGTTAGCTTGCAAAAATGACAAGAAGCATAAAATAAACCCAAAATGAAAAACTAAAAAGATGCACGATGACTGCAAAAGAAATGAAAGATACATAAAGTGTATCAAAAATAAAAAAATATACAAAGTGTATCAAATAATTAATAAGAGGCACAAAATGAGCCCACAAAAAATCAAACTTCCTTCTCCTTCAAACCTTTAAATCTTAGAAGAATGTATGTGTCACTTGATATTTTTAAAGACTTGATTTTGAAATTCATGATTGTGACTAATTACTTTGTTATACTATTATATAATATATTTTTTTGGAACAAAGTTTTGAACTGATCACTTTTCTTATTCGAATGCTTTTTCTAAGTTAAATCTTTAGTTTCAAAAGATGGTTTGCCCTGTAAGAAGTCTAAGCTGGGGCTAAAAGGATCGATTGTTCTATCATTTTTTTAGATTTTAGTGATGTTAATTCATTTTTTGTTAATTTTTAAACCAATCATAAGAAAAATTTATCATTGTCTAGTATTGATTAAAAAAACTTATTTTTTAAATCTTTTTACTATTTTTATCATCTTGTCATTGTGTTTTTACTCATTTTTATTATGCTTTATTTGTTTTGGGACCTCTTCTGATCATCTTTATCCATCATTAAATTTTTAATTTTTTATTCACATCATCCTAAATGATTTTTCTATCATCCTGGATGATATTATTGAGATAGTTGCTACTTAGTTCTTGCATATTTGTTATTCTTGCAACTTATATGTTTTCTATGATTTCAAATATTATTACTTTGATTATTATTTCTCCTAACATATTTTGGAAGAATTATTTTGCTATTGTGTGTACTAACATTTTAGAGAAATCATACTCTAGATTATTGAAGACTTTAAATCAAGATCAGTTTAGAGTTTATTGTAATTGAAGTCTATATTTTCTATTTTATTGAGTCTGAGAGAGTGTGATTGTAATTGAGTAACTGAGCACACACACGCCGGGGGAGAATTTAAAATGCACATTTTTTAAACTGATCATAATGTATGATATATATTCGTATGTGATGATCTGATCAATTATTTTCCCCAACAAGCAGTCGAACGAATAGAAATATAAAATTTTTTAAGTATGGATCGTACTGTATGAACCCTATTCATACATGCCTTCATGAGTATGAACTGGACGGGTCTTTCTAGCTAAAAATTATTTTTTCTAAGTATGGATCATACGGGACGATCACAATTCATACATGCCTTCACGAGTATGAAATGGATGGGTCTCTTCTCGCTCAAAAATAATTTTTCTAAGTATGGATCATACGAGACGATCATAATTCGTACACGCCTTACATAGTACAAAATTTTGAGGTCTCTTTTCATCCCAACCTTTCATTCAAACAAATTTGAAAATTTTATAATTGATCATATCGGATGATGATGTCATTATACGTATGCCATCCAGAGTATGAAATATTGGGGTTCATTTTCGTACAGACGAACTCAAAAAATTTTCTTATTGCTCATCCCATACGAATATGATTCATACCGAATGATGATTAAGTACGAAATGATTTCATACGGATTCACAACAGGTTCATTTGCTATAGTTTTTTAAAATGTTCGTATGTACAAAATCTGATTGTACTGTACGATCATGTATGCTTAAAATTATAAAATTATGTTTTCAGGACAGTTTTTTGTGTCTTTGGTATAAAAAGCCCACTAAAAATGACATGAAAAAGTCTTTTCTTCATGATTTTTCAAGGGCAATTGAAAGAGAGAGTTTGAGAGAGTGTTTGAGAGAGATTTCTTATAAGTGGAGTGTGAAGGGTTCACAAGGTTACTCAAAGGTAAGGATCTCTTTGTATTTTTGATTATCACTCTTCCTCTTATCTTTCTAGATTGCTTGTGAGAAGAAATTTGGAGAAAGATTCGGTTCTCTGCCGACACTTGGAGAGTGTGAAATGATAAAGGTTCTCTACCTACACTTAGAGGGTGTGAAAGAATGAAGGTTCTCTGCCTACACTTGGAGGGTGTGAAAGGATGAATATTCTCTTCCTAAAAAGGTTCTCTACCTACATTTGGAGGGTGTGAAAGGATGAAGGTTCTCTGCCTACACTTGAAGGGTGTGAAAGGATGATGGTTCTCTACCGACACTTGGAGAGTGTGAAAGAATGACGGTTCTCTACTGTCACTTAGAGAGTGTAAAAGGATGACAGTTCTCTACCTCGTCGGGGATTGGTGGAAGAGAGGTTTTTGTAAAGACTTCTCCACCTTGTTGTGGGGGAAAAAGGAGAGTCACTTTAGTAATGGTGCAATACCTGAAGAGGGAGTCTTCAGGAAGTGGATGTCAGTTGTGTTTCATCGAACCACAATAAATCTTTGTGTCATTTAAATTTCCTTATTTACTTACTGCAAGTTATTTTTCTATGTTTGAAAAGTTTTTTTGAAACTTTAATTAACTTTCTTCATGAATCAATGGCTTTAAACTTTTTAAATCAAAGAGAATTTTTAAATTACCAATTCACCCTCTCTTGGTTAGCCTTGGAATATTAGTTTAGGTTTAACAACCTAATCAAGATTCAACAAGTGGTATCAGAGCTTTATTTAAAATCATAAGTTTAGGTTACTTTTTAAAAAATGAGAATGGCTACTTATGAAAGTCGTAACACACCTTAAGGTTATTCGATCACTAGACCTTCTTTATTTGATAATATTCCTTTCAATTTTAGGAAAATATGCATGTATACTTTTCTGCAATCACTATATTATCATATTTGAATTTTAGTTCAAGAAGGGTATACAAAACAAAGTAGATTGGTAAATGGCATTAGAGTTGAAACACTCTTTGTTGATTGGACTGTAGAACAACGTGACTTAGCATAGTTAAACGCTAATGCTTAAAGAGTTTCTTTTGTGCACTTAAGTTAGAAGATTACATGCAGGTTTTCACTTGCAAAAGTGGAAAGGACATATGGGATATACTTTGTATTACTTATGAAGGGACTAATGAAGTAAAGCAATCTAGACTAAGCATCTTGTTATATGGCTATGAATTGTTTCACATGAAACTAAATGAATCCATTTCTGAATGTATACAAGATTCACTTAGATAGTCACTTCTTTGCATGGATTAGATACGTAATTAATGAATGTTGAATTAGTGAATAAAATACTTTATTATTTTCCTACTACTTATGATGCTAAGATAACAACTATAACATAGTCTAAAAATTTAAATATTTACTCTATTGGCAATCTTCTTGGATCACTAATTACTTACGATAAAGGAGTGAGTCAAAGAAAGATTGATGCAGGAGAACAATGAAAGGAGAAGAATATAACAGTGAAAGTGAAGGAATCAGAGAGTGATCAGTCACAACCTGAGGATGAGGATAACATTACTTTGATGACTAGGCAATTCATGAGCTTTCTTAAAAGGAAGCATAGGAGACACTAGCAGTGGAATAGAGGTAAGTTTAATAAAAATGTTAAGGTTTTTAATGATGTGATTTGCTACGAATGCAGGAAACCTGGACATATTAAATTGGATTGCCCTAATCTCAAAGCTACTCCTAGCAAGGAGAAGGAAGAGGAGAGAGCAAATGTGAAGAAGGGCAATAAAAGATTTCATAGAGCTTTTTGGGTGGACTCAACTTCAGATTCATTAGAAATAGAAAAGGAGGAGTAAGTCGCCAACTTGTACTTAATGGCCAATAATCTTGATCAGTTAGATCAAGAAGAGGTATGTGACTTGACCTATAATGAACTATTAGAAGTTTCTAAAATAGAACATGAAATTCTAGGAGTGATCATGCATTGATAGATAATAACCATATGAGCTTACTTAATGAATTTAATGACTTGAATAAAAAGAATGATCTTTTAAAATCATCCTATGCTCAATTGGAAAAAGAGTTTAACAATTTTAAGGATGAATCAAAGAACAGATAGCATTATTTAAAATATGATATTCTTAAGTTGAAAGTGAAAGCTCTTGAGGAAAATAAGAAACCCTTAACACTTGAAGATTTTACAAATCTTATTTTTAGGTCAAAAATTTTAAAACCCATGAAAAGATAGATTCACTATAGAAGATTAAGAAACCTATTTCCTAGAGTTAAATATTATTCTTATGGCATGATTAGATGTATTGCACACACTTGTACTTTAGATAGAAAAGCTCATTTAGTGTGGAAACCTAAGATGCATAATCCTAGATATATCATACATGCATCTAGTTTTATTTTTCCAAAAGGAGAAACCAAACCTATTTGGTTTCCCAAGTCTAATGTTTGATAGTTTTGCAGGCACGCTCTCATACAAGGCCTCATGAGAGCATTTGGTACCTAGACAGCAATTGCTCAAAGCATAAAACTAGAGATACTAAGTAATTTATATCACTGGAAGCCAAAAGTGGAGCAAGGTTACACTTAGAGATAACACCACTAGGAAAGTGGTTGGATCAAGTATGATTGGAAACTTGCAAAATTTTTTCATAGAAAATATACTGCTTGTAGAGGGCTTAAAGCATAATTTGTTAATTATAAGTCAGCTTTGTGATAAAGGGTACAATGTAAATTTTTTTTCTGCTAGCTGCATATTAAGCCTGAATGATAATGATATTTTATATGGAAAAAGAGTAAATAATATTTATATGCTAGATTTGAATTATATTTCAGTTCCTAATGTTTTTTATTTGAAAATTGTTTTTGATGTTTCATGGTTATGACATATGAGACTTTATCACGTTAGCATGAAAAACCTTAGGAACATTACCCAAAAGGATTTGCATATGGATTAAATTTTTATTGTATTAAAGTGAGTCGTTTGAGGAATTTAAAGATTTTTTGACTTGGATTCAGAGGAAATTAGGGTGTGAGATTTTAACAATATAAAGTGATTATGGCGGTGAATTTGAAAACAAAAAATTTAAGTATTTTTATAAGGAAAAAGGGATTACTAGAACCTCTCAATAGAATGGGGTAGTAAAAAAAAAGAAAAGAATATTAATTGAAATCGCTAGAGCCATGTTGGCTAAATATTCACTTCTTAAATATTTTGGGCTGAAGCGATTAACACTATATGTTATGTTTTGAATAGGGTGACTATTAGATCAAAATTAAGTAAAACATTCTATGAGCTTCTTAACGGGAGAACACCTAATTTGTCACATTTGCATGTTTTTGGATGTAAGGTGTTCGTACATAATAATAAAAAATCTTCTTTAGGAAACTATGATCCAAAATCAGATGAAGGAATTTTTTTTGGATACTCTAATGTTGAAAAATTTTATAGAGTATTTAACAAAAGAACTTTGGTAGTTGAAGAGACCACACATGTTATATTTGATGAATCTAGAATTTTAGGTGAGCCAATTTTGGATGAAGATGATTTGGAAAATAACTCCCAAAGGATTGAGAAGATTAATTTGGAAGAAAATTTGGAGCTAGAAAACCTGTTGCATACAGATTTGAGATTTTCTAAAAACTATCATAAGGAATTGATTTTAGGTGAACCTAGTGAGGGTGTTAGGACTGGGTGTGGACTAAGCAAAGAAGTCAATCATTCTGCTTTTGTTTCAATGATAGAACCCAAAAATGTAAATAAAATACTTTTGGATGAATTTTGGATATTGACAATGCAAGAAGAATTAAATCAATTTATGAGAAATGATGTTTGGAAATTAATTGCAAGGCTAAAGAATCAAAGTGTAGTTGGAATTAAGTGGGTATTGAAAAATAAAATGAAATACTTAGGAGTTGTCATTAGAGTTAAGACTAGATTGATGACTAAGGGGTATAATCAGATTGAAGGGATTGATTTTGAAGAGACTTTCTCCCCTATAGAGAGACTTGAAGTAATTAAGATTTTTTTAACTTTTGCCTGTTTTAGAGGATTCAAATTATTTTAAATGGATGTTAAAAGTGCCTTTTAAATGGGGTGATTCAAGAGGATATTTATATTGAATAACCTCCAAGTTTTAAAAATTCAAAATGCCCAAATCTTATTTTTAAATTGAAAAAGATATTGTATGAATTAAAAAAGGCACCTAAGGCTTGGTTTGAGAGGTTGAGCACTTTCCTACTTCAGAGATCTTTTGAAAAAAGAAGTGTGGACACCACTCTCTTTTTGGAGAAATTGGGAGACGATATACTCAATGTACAAATTTATATTAATGATATCAACTTTGGATTTATAAATAAAAATCTTTATGATAATTTTTCTAAAACAATGAGTACTGAATTTGAGATGAGTCGAATGAGAGATCTTAGTTACTTTCTAGGTTTTAGCATTAAGCAAATTGAGGAGGGAATATTTCTTCGTCAATTGAAGTATGTTAAGAACATCCTCAAGAAGTATGAAATGAATAATGCTAAACCAATTAGTACAACTATGAGTTTATCAATTCAGTTGGATAATGTCCCAAAGGAAAAATTTGATGATCAAAAGAAATTTAGGAAAATTATTAAATCTTTGCTTTACTTGACTGCTAGCAGACCTGATATTATGTTCAATATTTATTTATGTGCTAGATTTCAATCAGATCATAAAAGATCACTCTGAACTTAGGAATTTGGTATCCTAAGTTTAGCTCTTCATTTGAAATAATTGGATACTCAAATTTGAATTTTGCAGGTTATAGGGTTGATAGAAAGAGTACATCTGGAACTTGTTAATTCATAGGAAATTCTTTAATTTATTGGTCCAGTAGAAAATAGAGTTATGTAGCTCTATTTACTGTTGAAGCTGAATATATTGCCTTAGGAAGTTGTGTGGCATAAGTTCTTTATTTGAAATAACAGTTGATTGATTTAGAAATTTCAATAGGCATAATTCCAATTTATTATGATAACACTAGTGCCATTTGTATTTCAAAAAATTCTATTCAACATTCTAGAACCAAACATATAGACATAATGCATCATTTCATTAGGGATCAAGCATCCGAAGGAGAAATTGAATTAAACCATATTTCTACTAAAAATCAACTTGCAGATATTTTTACAAAATCACTAGCCTTTGATTATTTTAGCACATTACGAATAAGGCTTGGTGTGATCGATCTTAATTCTTAACTAAAAATTTTCTACAAACTTGATATGTGTCTTTGTGTGTTTTCATTTTTGTTTTTAATGTGCTTGTTTGTGTAAGTGTTTTTATGTTTTATTTTATGTTTTGTGTGTTTTTGAAATATTTTCAAATATCGGATTTCCTATTTCTGGCATTCATGTTGAATTTTCTAAGTGTTTTATTCATATTATACGAAATTATTTCCGTACAAATTTTGTAGCATGTCGATCGCTATTTCAGACTGAACGCATAAAGTTTTCAATTTCTTATACATATTACACTGTACGAACCCTTTTTCGTACCTACGTAATATGATTTTTCTTTAAAGAGCTTTAGATTTAATTTTCATTCACTTCAATAGTCTCTTCCAATCCTTCTCATCTTTGCAATGGCTAGTTTTAGCAAACGATGTAGAGTCACTAAGGGACCGTCTTCTAGGAGTGGAGATGAAAACTTTTTATCTAGAGTAAATGAGGATTCTTTTCTTAGGTTTGTCTCTGCTAAAATTACTCCTTATAGATTCTTACTTCAAGAGGATATCCACTTTCAAGTAATGCCTCTTTTTACCTCAACCAAATTTGCCTTCATTCTGACTTTAATCCATGCCTATAATAAAGAAACCTTTCATTACTTGGCAAACATGACTTTTAGTGAGGTTGAGAGTAGGATAAGATCTTATGTCCTAAATAAAAGGGTAGAAATCACAAAGGATGATTTGGGAACCTTTTTGGATTTAAGAACTCAAGGAATTAGGGCACACACTTTAACTTCTACATTTGATTTCGACTGGTCTAAAATAAATATAGTTCTTAGAGGGGTTGAACAAGTAATTCATTTGCCTAGGGTCTATACCTTAAACCAAAATGCAAGGTTCATTCAACATGTCTTAGAACCTTAATAATTCCTAAAGTTGGTGACCGCATTAACATTACTCCTCTTATGTTCACTGTTACCTATCTTATCTTGACTTGATAACTAATAGATGAAGCCCAACTTATTCTTGACTATATACATGGCCTTTTTGAAATTGGGTATGTCTCTCATAAGAGGAAAAAGAATATTACTTTAGGACACCTAGTGACCTATATCCTAGAAAAGAAGTACAATCTTGTTCATCCCGAGCATCTACTTAAAATGTTAATCTACTTCACTGATGCTTCATTTTGAGAATTTTTTGGGAAAGGTGACAATTCAATTGAGTATACTGAGGGAGAAGGGAGGCTCCTGCACCTGCTCATGGACCTGACTTTCAAGAGACGGTCCAACGCTTTGACCGGCTGGAGATTCATTTTGATCAATGTTTTGATCAAACTTAGACTCACCTCAATCAACAGGATGCTCAATACCAACAGGACATGGGTTGGATTCGAGGTTAGTTTGACTCGGTGAACACCAATGTGGTTATGATGAATAACTATTTTTCTGTGTTCAACCAGACTCCTCCTCTAGATCAGGGCCCTTTAGATTTTTAGATGAACTTCTTATATTTTGTCTTTCCTAGTCCTTTAAGATGTGATGATCTTAGTGATGATTTTAATAGGTTGTATACTTGTGACTTGCATACTCGTTATTTGTTCTAGTTTTAGTTTCATGTTATGTTGCTTTTGCTTTTATGATTTGATGTTAATTACGCTTCAATGTATTTCATCGTAAATTTGAAATCAACAAAATGTGTCTTGTTTTTCATTAGTTGCTTTTGTTTGTTGTGTGAAATGCTAGTTTGCATATATGTTAATCCTGTCTTAACTGATTTAAAAAGTGTTCTAAAATAAATTGCAATATAAAAATTAATTTCATTATGAAATCTAATTTTTTCAAAAATTTAAGTTAATTTATAACTCGATCAAGTTAAGGCTATCAATCTCATGTTCTTTTTAGGTATACAAAATTTAAATATTATTATTGTAATTTTTATATCTTATTATTTTTTATTTCTCTTTTTAATATAATTATATTTGTACTTAGAAAAGTTTGAGTTTTTATATTATTAATTTTGGAAAGATAAATTAAAAAAAACGAAGAAATATACAAGTGTATAAAAATTGAAAGAATATGCAATGGTTAAAATTGAAAAACAGGCATAAAATTAGCCCAATTATAAAAGATGCACAAAGTGTGCCGAAAATAAATGAAAAAGATGCGCAATGTCGCCAATTGAATATATTCTTTTCTCTATCGTTTAATCTTCAAATTCAAATTAATCTAATATTCAATTATATTTTGTATTATAAATTGAATTTAACTAATCTTCATTTTGTCACTTTTGTAATAATTCTCCTTATCTAATTGTCTAGAATGTTTCATGACCTTGATCTATTTTTCTTGTTTATGTTATATTTTAATTTAAATATTTTGAATCTTTATTTTTATCTAATGGATATTAATCTTATTATTGCAATTATAATTCAATATCTTTCAAGATCAATTATTAAAGGTTTCTCATATTATTTCTTTCATTTTAACTTTTCCATCTTCCTTCTTTTTGTTGTTGTCAAAAAGGGGGAGAAATATTATTTGCATTTGATTATTTTGTGTTTATTGTTTTCGGTGTTTTGTTCTTTATGAAATTTCTTTTAAAATGATTTGTTCTTAAAAGAAATTCCCTTATATTCACATGTTTATTCATTTAGGGGGAGTTAAGGAGAAATTTAGGATTTTCAATTTTATTCAAATAATAATTATTTTACTATCATAAAAAAGGGGGAGATTATTGAGATAATTGCTACTTAGTTCTTGTATGTTTGATATTATTACAACTTGTATTTTTTGATGATTCCAAATATTATTGCTTTGATTATTATTTCTCCTAAAATATTTTGAAAGAATTATTTTGCTCTTGTGTGTACTAACATTTCAGGAAAATCATACTCTGGATTGTTGAAGACTTCAAATCAAGATCAGTTTAGAGTTTATTATAATTGAAGTCTGCATTTTCCATTTTATTGAGTCTGAGAGAGTATAATTGAAATTAAGTAACTGAGTACACACACATCGAGGGAGAGTTTAAAATACACATTTTTTAAACTGATTATACTGTATGATATCCATTCGTATGGGATGGTCTGATCAGTTATTTTTCCCAATGAGCAGTCAAACAAATAGAAATGAAAATGTTTTTTAAGTATAGATCATACTGTACGAACCCTGTTCGTATATGCCTTTATGAGTACGAACTGGACGGGTCTTTTCTTGCTAAAAATTATTTTTTCTAAGTATGGATCGTACGGGATGATCATGATTCGTACATACTTTCACGACTATGAAATGGATGAGTCTCTCCTAGCTCAAAAATATTTTTTCTAAGTATGGATCGTACGGGACGATCACTGTTCGTACATACTTTATAGAGTACAAATTTATGAGGTATGTTTTTGTCCCGATGTTTCGTTCAAATGAATTTGAAAATTTTTATAACTGATCATATCAGATGATTACATCATCATACATACGCCATCCAGAGTACAAAATATTGTGGTTCCTTTCCATATCGATGAACTCGAAAAATTTTCTTACTGTTCATCCCAGACGAACATGGTTCATACCGGATGATTATCGAGTATGAAATGATTTCATATTGATTCACAACATGTTCGTATGCCACAGTTTTTGAACTGTTCGTACATACAAAATTCGATCGTATTGTACAACCGTGTATGCTCAAAATTATAAAATTCAGTTCTCTGGATAGTTTTTCTTGTCTTTGGTATAAAAAGTTTACTAAACTAATGTGAAAAAGTCTTGTCTTCATGATTTTTCAAGGGAAATTGAAAGAGAGAGTGTGAGAGAGTGTTTGAGAGAGATTTCTTGCAAGTGGAGTGTGAAGGGTTCACCAGGTTACTCAAAGGTAAAGATCTCTTTGTATTTTGGTTATCATTCATCCTCTCATCTTTCTAGATTGCTCATGAGAAGATCTTTGCAAAAAGATCTAGTTCTCTACTGACACTTGGAGAGTGTGAAAGGATGAAGGTTCTCTGCCTATACTTAGAGGGTGTGAAAGGATGAAGGTCTTTGCCTACACTTAGAGGATATGAAAGGACAAAGGTTCTCTACCTACACTTGGAGGGTGTGAAAGGATGAAGGTTCTCTGCCTACACTTGGAGGGTGTAAAAGGATGAAGGTTCTCATCCTACACTTGGAGGGTGTAAAAGGATGATGGTTCTTTGTCGACACTTAGAGAGTGTGAAAGGATGATGGGTCTCTATCAAAACTTGAAGAGTGTGAAAGGACGAAGGTTCTCTACCGCATTAGGGATTGGTAAAGGCTTCTCCGCCTTGATGTGGGGGCAAAAGGAGAGTCACTTTAGTAATAGTGCAATACCTGAAGAGGGAGTCTTTAGGGAGTGGATGTAGGCCGTATTTGACCGAACCACTATAAATCTTTATGTCATTTAAATTTCTGCATTTACTTACTGCAAGTTATTTTTCTGTGATTGAAAAGTTTTTTTTGAAACTTTAATTAACTTACTTCAAGAATCAATTACTTTAATCTTTTTAAATCCAAGAGAATTTTTAAATTACCAATTCAACCCCTCTTGGTTAGCCTTAGGACATTAGTTTTGGTTTAACAACCTAATCAAGATTCAATAGATATCATCACTTTATTGTTCATCATCTATTTGATGGTTGATCTTACTCTATTATTTGAGATCGTCTTGGAAGATCCACATCATCTTGGATGATATGATCAGATTCTACCTCCATTATTGGTGATCCACCTGTTCGTCCTGGACAATCCATGTGGCAAAAATAATTAAATGTTTTAAATTTGGCCGGTATGATCAATTCTTGGTGATCATCCTAGACGATCCACCTATTCATTCTAGACGATCCTTAAAGTTAAAAATCATATTGGTTGACTCCTTGGGATGATAAGAATGCTTTTTGATCAATCGTCCTAGAAGTCATTACTACTTCTAATCGTTCTGGATGATTCAACGATTATCCTAGATAATTTTGCTGACTCTTTATAAATAGCTATTTTGAACCATTTTCTTCACAATTAACTTCTTCAGTCCTTATTTCCTCTCCCTCATACTTTTATTGTCTGGTGGCAAACATTCTAGAATTCTTACTAGAAGCTCCTCAAGGTCAACTGTCGACCCTCAATTCACTAAGTCAGCAGATCAGGTTGCCTATCTCCATTAAAAAATAGTAGGGATTATATCCTCTAAAATTGTCAATCCCCACTCTCTCACTTATCTAGTGTTATATATGTTTGCACATACTACCCTGAATTTCATTTTGACCCTTGCATTCCCATTCTACTCTAAGCTTTTATATGAATTCTTTGTCAGTCTTTGAATTAACTCTACATACACTACGCTGTAATCCTATGTCAATAAGAGACCTGTAGAAATCACCTATCAAGACTTTCATAAACTTCTTCAACTTTCTACAACTGGAGATAAACTTCACATCAAAGCTTAGATCCTGACTTTAATTGGAGCACTATATATCAATATTTGAGACACACCAATGCCACTTTTCTTAATGGTGCCTCCAATTCTTTAGTCAAAGATGTTGGGCCATTCAATATGTCCTTAGAACCTCTATGATTCCCAAAGCCAGTAACCGTATTCACATCACTCTTATACTCTCACTCACCACCACCTATTATATCATGGCTCATATGAATTTTAATGCTAATGATCTTCCTTTTTGATACATTGAACACTTGACTAGCATTAGGGATTCCAGCCATAAGAGGAAACCAAATTTGGTCCTAGGACACATTATTGCATATGTTCATGAAATAAAATACAACATTCAGTATCCTACCTCACCAAATTACCAGCCTGCCTTTTACACCAATAACTCCTTCCACGTCCTTCACAGCACTTGCCTCCACCCAGAGCACGAGGATGCTGAGGGAGCAAAGGAAGAGGTTATTCCTAACCCATTCATATCTGCCATCAGTCATAGGTGGATCAGTTGGTGGAGAAGTTTGACCAGTAGGAGGCCAAGTTTAACTCCTACATCGCTGCACATGAGTAGCCGTATGCAATAGATGTTGATCATTTTAATACATATGTAGCCCAACAACAACATCATCACGGCCAGGATATGGCCTCGTTTGGGGAGCAATTTGTTTCCATTCATAGTTTCTTTTAGCCACCACCACCACCTCCTTTACTTGATTAGGGTCATTCATACATGTAGTTTGCTTGATGTTTTTGTATATTGTTTTGTACTTACTTATGTACTTTATTCTATTTAGTGGTTATTTTTTTCTATTTCCTCCTTTTTATGATGTCAAAAGGGGTAGTAATGTTAGTGTTGTATCATTTGTATTATTCCTTTCTTTAGTAAAATTTGCTTTGCTTTACTTACATTATTCTCCTTTGTTTTATGTTTCATTTTTTTTAAATAAATTAAAGAGAAAAAATACGTGATTTGAATTTTTTCAACAAAATTTTTGCCATCATCAAAATGGGGGAGATTGTTGCAGATCTAGATCCAATCACTATGATTTTGATGATAATAAATATTATTGTTCATTGACTACTACTATTCATGCATATCTATTTTATGTGCCTTGCTCACTAACCTTTTAGGTTCACAAGTTTGCTTGGGATGCTAATCAGCTCAAGATTAGGTTGACTAGGATTAAGTCAGTATGTATTTCTATTTTAATGTATATTTTATCTTTTCTTGAGTCAAATGTACTTTGGTGGATCTTGAAGCTAAATAACCTTGCAAACATACACAAGCTCATTGGGAAAATTTAATGAGTTAGAGTTTTTCTATTTTTGATCATATTATACATGACGATTTAAACATCATAATAAAAGAACAAAAATAGAAATCCAAATTAGGGCATCTAGGTCATGTAAACTTTCTTAAGCAAATCATCCTAGATGATACTCCCATCGTGCTGGACGATATGCTCAAATAAAAAATACTCAGCTGGCAAACTCATTTAGGTAAGATTTTTTTTTTTAGAATTTTGTTCTAATCACACAGGATCATCCTAGATGATTCATTACAATCATGCCTAAATTAGTCATGTGATTAAGGAAAGTAATTAAGATTAGATTGATCGATTATATAATCCTGAAAGATTGCAAATTCATCCTGGATGATCAATAAGAAAAACCTTAGTCTTCTCCTAAATCACCTGGACGTCCCAAACTATCTACTAGACGATCAATTATAATTCGTCATTGTCCAAATGTTTCTCTTGGATGACCCGAACTATCTGTTGGATGATAATCACTTATTTTAAACCAATCATACAGGACAATCCAAGAATAATCCTGGACAATCATGTATGTTTCTTCATTATCCAACATGTATCTCCTGGATGTCCCAAACTATTTGCTAGATGAAATGTATGATTTTGAAGTAATCATATAGGATGACGTACACATCTTCCTAGACGATCAGAATAAATAATGTCTTTTAATCGTACAACACACCTAGATCAACATGGTTGGAAGGATTGAAATACACTAATTATACCTGGATGATCTTTGATGATAAGTTACAAATTTGGGAAATTTTTAAGGCCTTCTTTATAAGATCTCTTATTTATTAATGAGAGAATCTTTTACTATTATCCTAACCTAAGAGAGCTTAGAGAAGGAGAGGGAGTGCTTGGGAGAGAGAGAGAGAGAGAGAGAGAGAGAGAGAGAGAGAGAGAGAGAGAGAGAGAGAGAGAGAGAGAGAGAGAGAGAGAGAGAGAGAGAGAGAGAGAGAGAATCTTGTGTGAGGGGGAGTTTGTGAGGTATTCACAAAGGTTACTCCAAGTATAGATTTGAGTCATCTTCTCCATTCATTATCCTTGGCTCCTTGGTGGATTTAGGGAGTTCTTCGTCAACATCAGATCAAGGTTCTATGCCTGCTTCAGGAGGAAGCAAAAGGATTTTAGGTTCTCTGCCTCACCAGGATCGATGAAAAGTAGTTTGTAAAGGCTTCTCCACCTTCCTGTGGGAGAAAAGGAAGAGTCATTGTGTTTTAATGCAATACTTGGAGGAAAGGCTTCGGGGAGTGGACGTAGGTCAAGATAATCGAACCACTATAAAATTTGGCATGTTCTTTCTTTTTTATTCTTGTATATTATTTTTCACATTTTAATTTATGTGGTTAATTGTGTTTGTTTTAAAATATTCAAAAAGGATTTAAAAAAGATTTTGCTTTTTGTTTAAGAATTTTTAAAACTACCAATTCACCCCCCCCCCTGATTAGCCTCAGGCTAGTTCATAAGAGCTTAACAACTCTTAAGAACTTTCACTTATACCTCCCAAGCATTTTACATGTATAATTATAGGCACAGTAATATTGACTCAATAACTTATCAAATCATTAACACCCACTTTCTAGAAGTTCTTATCCCTTTCTAATCTTGAAACAACAAAGATAAAAATGGGGAGGGGATTGTAGAGGTTGGAAATATTATTGGACCATATAATAAGTAAAAAATTCTTGAACAACGAGATCAAACTATTCATAAAAATTGATTTGTGAAGAATCAAGTGAAGCAATAAGAACTTGGCATGATCAGTGAATTGGCTTATGATGAGTAATACTTTCTATAAACGGAAGACTTCATACTTCAAATTGGTCAATTCTTATTTAATAACTAAAGAATAACAAGTCTCTACATCATAGTTGATATGAATTCTTTTTATATCTACAAAAATGATGGAGCTTTATAGCTTAGAAGGAAAATACAAATTCCTTCAACATTAAAAAATATTTGGGATAACATTTGGCCACTATTTTTTCACAGCTTTTAAAAATTTTTATACTAAAATACTACTTTAATAAGCAGTAAAAAACTATCCCCAAAAAATCCTTAATGTTTAATTTCATGCCCTTCAAAGAAGAAGAATAAGATTCATTCATATACTCACAACTGTCTTACTCTATATATTTTCAATAATATTATAACAACTTAATTGCAACATTTAAAATAGTTGCTAACTATATATACTTGTTAAATATTAAGTTGCACATCCAACAACAAACCATAAAACTATAAAACATTTTGAAATAATTGTATACACATTCAACATTTACAAATCATAAAACTATTCAGGAATAACATTTATAACATCATTTTGAAACATTTCTTATTCAATATCTACTTTTATGAATGTAACAATACTCATAAAAGCAAGGAATGAGAGGATCTCACCTTCAACAGAGATGGAAACGAAGGCCGATGTCAGCTAGACTAAGGTGGAAGGCTGGTGTCGGCTATGCTAGGGAAGAAGGGCTATTGGACTTTCTCACTTTCTCTGGACGGACAAACAAAATGATTTGTAGCATTAAATAGAAGAAGTGGACATCGGTTTGGGATATTAGAGCAAAAATTAGTGGTATTTTTGGTTGTTAAAGCTGCCTGAAATTTGTCACTTAAAACTGGTGCCATGATCTTCAGTTATGGCGCTGTAGTTAGAAATTAATAGCAGCTTTTCTTGTGGTTAAATTGCCTGTATTAGCATTATTTTTTACATATGGTCAAACCACTGGTGAAAAGCAGGTAATTTTGGCGGTGATTTGACAGTTGATAATGCATATGGTATTGAGTGAATTTCTTATAGTGACTCCTCTTAGGGTTGATCTCTATCCTTACTTTTTTCTCCTAACTCCTTCCCACTTCTCATTTGGATGGCTTTGCATTACTCCTTTCCTTTCTCCTTGGAATTTTATTCAAGCGTGTTAGGTAAGGTTCCTTGTTGATTGAACTAGTTAGCTGCTCTGTGGATTTTCAATGGTCTGAATTGCAACAACAACGACTTTGTTGCTAAGTCCCCATTTGCAACACTAAGTCTTCTAAAGAAGGATCATTATCCTTAGAGTGGTTGTTAGAATTGAGCCCAAGAGGATAGTTAGCCTTAGGGTATCAAAATTGTTGATGAGGTTGGTTCCAAGTTCTTACAAGGTTGGATTGATTATAGTTTAATTAATTACCCCAATTATTATTATTATTATTATTATTCCATGAGAAATTTGGGTGGTTCTTCCAATCGAGATTGTAGGTGTTTGAGTAGGTGTTATTTATCTATTGATGGCATTTAAGATCTTTACCCTTGAGGCATTCAGATCACTAGATGAACCAAAAATATTCTTTTCCACATGAATGGATGGTCCTGTGGATGAGCTAAAACCAAGGTTATCTTACTTCCGATAAGTAGCTGTCACTTGGGTTGTCAGAATATATAAGACATCAAATTCATAAACATGGGCAACTCTACAATGACTTATGATATCTAAAGGCCATTGAAAGTTATTTTTGTCCATCTCCTTGATTATACTAGAGGCTTCATTAAAGGGTTTGGACATTAGTAACCCCTCCACCAATCGCACCTATAATAGACCTTAACGATCCTATCAATCAATTATAAAAAATTCAAGATGATCAGCCAATCAAGTATGGTATGGAGGGGACTTTTCCTATGCAACTCTGTAAATATTCCTGGGCTTTATAAATTAATTATTCAACTAATTGGATGAATTAAGTAATGTCATTCTTAAGCTTAACAATTTTTTATGGAGTGAAATATTTAGGTAGGAACTTGTGAGACACATCATTCTACATGGTGATAGAGTCTCGAGGTAAGGAGTCCAACTACATATTTATATTATATTATAGAGAAAAGGAAATAAATAAAGTCTAATGGTATCTTCGGAGACTCTATTATAATTTAATGTAGCACATATCTCTAGGAAGTTTGTTATATGTAGTATGGGATCCTCTATAGGGGTTCCCACAAATTATGAGTTTTGTACCATTTAGATGATCTCAAATTTAAGCTCAAAGTTGTTGGCTAGGATGTTAAGCCTATGGAAGCTTTTGTGAATACCTTCTATTATGGGATTGAAATGCACTTTAAAGGGTCTAGGTGGGTCATTCTCCTTATTTGGTTCACCCATCTCTAAAGCATGTGATTTGTTTTTATTTAGAAAGTTTAGCAAGGTTCTCTCTATCTCTTATTCAAATAATAGTTCTCCCTGACTAGTTATATAATGCATGCAACACCAAAAACACGAAATGTAAATGTAATGTTAAGTAAAAGTAAACACAAGTTACTCAAATAAATCAAAATTTAGAAAGAAATGAATACAACTCCAAAATAAAATAGAATAAATAAGAAAAAATAAGATTAAATAAGCAATTATTTGAATAATATAGATCAATTAGAAGGATAAGCAACCAGAGTTCCCCGATAATGATGCTAAAAACTTGACATAGCTATGCTTTCCTTATAATAAAATATGCTAAGGATCTAACTTAAGCAAAGACTAAACTTTATGAAAGTGCAAGTGCAATTCATGAAATTAAGAGGTTAGTTGAGTATCAATTTCATGAGGAATTAACTATCTTATGACTACCCTAGTATTGTCTATGTGAACTAAAAAAAAATTTCCTACAAACTAAATTGAAAAGAGTGTTCCAAAGTTCCTAATATATGTGCAAAACTAAAACATTCTCTGTATAAAAGTATTATGAACCTATGATGGTGAAGAAATTTATGTTTGCAAACATTAGACTCTTCTAAAATATTTTATGAATTAGAGCAAATTCACTCCTCATCTCGATTTAACATGTAATAGTTTCAAGTTAAGTTTTCACTCAACTACAATGATTATTCTCCTTATACTCCAAAAGCCTAGCCATCATATATCTATATATAGTAAAGTTTCATTTTGATTCCTCTATTGTTTCCTTTATTCCTCCAACGAGGCAATAAATCACACTTGATTTTTTAAGTTAGTGCATGACCTATGTAAGAATTAAATGAAGAGCAAGATAATTGAAATCATCATTTAAATCATTAAAAATATTAGAGCTTATTTAAGCAAAACATGATTTTTAATATATCATAAGTCTAGAACTAGAAAATTAAACAATCATGAATTGATAAGTACACAAAATAATTTCCATTGAATACTAAAAATAAGATTCAAAAGGAGATCAAGTGTAGATGCCACTTGGAAGTGCTTTTACAAATGATTAGAAATGTTCTTTGCAAAAGAAATCTGCTTCCCATATGCCATCTTACTTCTTAATTCTCTACTTAAACACACTATTTTGCATAAGAAAATAATGGGCAAGCCCTTCAAATTCAGCCAAAAAACTATTTTTATTTTAACACCCTAACTGACTAGCATCATAGTACTACAAAGTATGGTGATGCATCACTATTGCATTACATTAGCATTGCAACGCTGGTAAATATCTTTATTGAGGCACTATGTCTAAATCAAGTGCAAGTGCCATTTTACTAGGTAACTGACCTAATTGCGGTGCTACAAATGTGTGGGAAATTTGGGGCTACGGTGCTGTATTAAATTGCCAAAATATAGAGATCAGGGAGCCACAACGTTCTTCCATTGCATTGTATTGCTTGATCATGCAGCACCAGATCTGGTGGTGGTTGGGTTACTATGGAGTGTACTTTTAAATCATAAAAATGTTTAAGGCTTTATCTCACCTAAACAATGCTTAGGTCTTCTTTTATATATAATAATAACAAACCCCACTTAATTGACACAAGTATACATGCCAAATTAAACAATAAATGATAAAGTAGACTGTCGGCCCATGAGAAGTATGCTTTTTCAGCAATTAACTATTACTGTTTACTATAATTATAAAATTATCCTACTAAAATAAAATTATTGGTTATGGAGCTCATATTATTGAATAAAAATAATAAAATAATGGATATAATATTTAAATTAAATGTTTTGGGTTAATGAATGTAAATTACATATCCTTCCAAGTGAAATTCTTATCTATAATATGATTCAGAGTAAATGCATTCCTAGATCTCTATCAAGCTTATAGGGGTGAAAAGGATATCGAATGACCTCCTAGAGTTGTATCATCTCCTTAAGAACCTAGTATATTTTATATCATATGTCTAGATATGCAAATATAATATTTTAATATTCTTAATTATTTTTGCATTCCTTCGTCGAAGCTATGCATCACACTAGGTCTTAACTACTCATATGGCCACTATGTGCATTAAATAAAGAGCAAGATAATATTGAAAATATCATTAAACTTTAGAGCACAAAAAATTTCATTAGTACTTAATATTTTTTATACTTCATCAATCCAAAAATTAAAGAATTATCTATACATGAAAAAAAAGCAAACTACTTTTCATTGAAATCATAAAAAAAATCAAAATATAAGAGAATAATATCACTAGGAAGGATCAATGTGTATTTTCTACATTTCTTCTTCCTTAATGTAAGGACTTGCTCAAAAAAACACAAAATAACACTCTATTGATTGTATATAGTACTTTCTTAATCTCTCTTAGATTGTACTCTATGAGAGATCTAAAGAAGTATTAAGATAGTTGCTATTTGCATGCTTTATATTTTTGCAACTTGTATAGTTTTGATGATTCCAAACATTATTGTTCAAATGTGTAGTTATCTCCTAACAATTTTAGAAGATTTGTATTTTCTCTTGTGTGTACTAACATTTCAGGAAAATCGAACTCCAGACTATGAAGACTTCAAATAAAATTCAACATGAGATACTTTGTGAATTTGAAGCTTGTACTTTTCTTTGAATTAAATTTGAAAGGGAGTGATTGTAATTGAGTGAATAAAAATATACACACACACATAAGGAGATCATATAAAATTTATACTGATCGTATGGGATGATATCAGATCGTACGGGACGATCAGACAGTTATCTCCTATTGAGGAACTGGCTTGAAAAATTTTCTAAGTCCTATTCGTCTGGGACCAAATTAAATATCGTCTGGGACGATCTGGTCTCTGTAAAATTTTCGTCCAGACGAAATTAATTATCGTCAAAAAATGAGTTGCTCTCTGTAAAATTTTCGTCCAGACGAAATTAATTATCGTCTAGGACGATCTGGTCTCTATAAAATTTTCGTATAGATGAAATTAATTATCGTCAAAAAATGAGTTGCTCTCTGTAAAATTTTCATCCAGACGAAATTAATTATCGGCCAAGACGATCTGGTCTCTGTAAAAATTTTGTCTAGACGAACCAATTTTCATCCAGACGATACAACCGACTTAAGACGGTTTTTCTGTAATTTCTAGAACCAACCTTGTAATAACTGTTCGTACCGAACGAACTTAGTTCGTACGGGACTATCAGCTTGTACGAAAATATTTCGTACACATATGCAATTAGGTTCATCTCAAGTCTTTTAAGTAAAATCGTCCAAGACGATCCACGATCGTACGGGACGATCCACTGAGTACAGAATTGAATACTTGCAGTTTTTGGGCGGTTTTTCTTATCTTTTGTATAAATAGTCCAAATTAGACTACCACCCAATCTTTTTGTCATTTGATCTTCGTGCCTCTTGAGAGAATAGCCAAGGAGAGAGTGTGAGAGTGCATTCAAAGGAGGATTCCTACCACTGGAGCGTGAAGGCTTCACTTGGAGTTCAAAGGTAAGAATCTCTACTTGTGAATTAGGATTACTTCACTCTTTTCTTTCTTCCTTCTAGATTTCTTGTGAGAAGATCTGTCAAGGAGATCCGGTCCGCTACCGACACTTGGAAAGTGTGAACAGCCAAAGGGTTCGCTGCCTACACTTGGAGAGTATGAATAGCTGAAGGGTTCTCTGCCCACACTAGGAGAGTGTGAAAGGACGAAAGGTTCTCTGCCCACACTAGGTGAGTGTGAAAGGAGGAAGGGTTCTCTGCCCACACTAGGAGAGTGTGAAAGGATGAAGGGTTCCCTACCCACACTTGGAGAGTGTGAAAGGATGGAAGGTTCTCTGCCAACACTGGGAATTGTGTAAAAGGACGACGGTTCTCTGCCGCATCGGGTAGTGGTGAAAAGAGTGTTTATAAAGGCTTCTCCGCCTTGCTGTGGGTGCAAAAGGAGAGTCACTATTGATATTAGTGCAATACTCAGAGGGTGCCTCTGGGGAGTGGATGTAGGTCTGGTTTAGACCGAAACACTATAAATCTTGTGTCATTTACTTTACTGCTTTTTATTTTCCGCATTTTTTTGTTTAAAAACTCTATGGTTGAAAAATGTTTTCTATAAAAACTTAATTAAAAGTTTCATTTCAGTTCAACACTTTTTCAAAGAGGGTTTAAAATTTTTAAAATACCAATTCACCCCCCCTCTTGGTAGCCTTGGGACATTAACTTAGGTTTAACAACCTATTTACTAGACTCAACAAGTGGTATCAGAGCTTCCTTTCAAAATCATAAGTTTGAACTACTTTTTGATTAACGTAGATGGCTACTTTCGGAAAACAAAACACACCTGAGGGTTACTCAATTACTAGACCTCCACTATTTGACAATATTCCTTTTGATTTTTAGAAAACACGCATATCTACTTTCTTACAGTCACTTGATTATCGTATGTGGATTCTAGTCCAGGAAGGTTACACAAAACCAACTAGATTAGTTGATGGAGTTAGGGTAGAAACACCTTTTGCATATTGGACTATAGAAGAACGTGACTTAGCACAATTAAATGCCAAATATTTAAATAATTTCTTTTATGCTTTAAAATCTGAAGACTACATACGTGTTTCCACTATATGGGATAGACTTTGTATAACTTATGAAGGGACAAATGAGGTTAAACAATCAAGACTCAATATCTTGTTACATGACTATGAATTGTTTCGCATGAAACCTAATGAATCTATTTCTGACATGTACACAAGATTCACACAAATTGTCACTTCTTTGCATGCACTTGGTAGGAAATTAACTAATGCTAAAATGGTTAATAAGATTCTTCGATATTTACCTACTGCTTATGATGCTAAAATTACTGCAATTACAGAATCTAAAGATCTAAACATTTATTATATTGACAATATTCTTGGTTCACTCATTGCTTATGAGCAAGGAGTAAGTCAAAGAAAGATTGATGCAGGTGAACCACGAAAGGAGAAGAATATTGCACTAAAGGTGGAAAAGTCAGAGAGTGAACACTCACAACCTGAGGATAAAGACGATATTGCATTGATGACTAGACAATTCAAAAGCTTTTTAAAGAGGAAGCAGAAGAGACGCCAGTAATGGAATAGAGGTAAGTTTAACAGAAATGATAAGGTTTCTAATGAAGTGATTTGTTATGAATGCAGGAAACCAGGTCATATCAAGACTGATTGCCCAAAACTCAAAGCCACTCCTAGCAAGGAGAAGGTGGAGGAGAAATCAATGGTAAAGAAGGGCAAGAAGAAATTTCAAAGAGCTTTCTGGGCAGACTCAGCTTCAGACTCATCTGAGACTGAAAAAGAAGAAGAAGTCACCAACCTTTGCTTGATGGCAGATAATGTTGATCAATTAGATCAAGAAGAGGTATGTGACTTAACTTATGATGAATTGTTTGAAGTTTCTAAACACATGCATGATGCATATAGGAAAATGAAAAAGATGCATGCTAGTATAAGTTTAGAATTGGAAGAGCTCAAGAAGGAACATGAAATCCTTATGAAAGATCATGCATTAATAGATGACAACCACATGAAACTACTTGATGAATATGATGACTTGAATAAGAATTTTGAAAATCTAAAATCATCCTATGCTGATCTTGAAAGAGATTTTAAAAAATTTAAGGATGAATCTGAGAGGAAAACATATCGAATCAATTATACAAATCGACTCTTGGAAGAAATGAATTCATTTTATAAATTGATAATAAGAGCTCTTGAGGATAATAGGATACCCCCCAAAATTGAAGATTTTACAAATCCTAACTATTATCCTAAATATATGGAATCCCTTAGAAGACAAACAAATGGAAGAAAACTTAGGAATACTTTTCCTAAAGTTAAATGTAATAATTGTAGATTTTTGGGACATATAGCTCACACCTGTACTTTGAAGATGAAATCTAATTTGGTGTGGAGACCTAAGATGCATAAACCTAGACATATCATACATGCATTTGATTATAAATAGCTAAAAGGTGAACCCAAACTTGTTTGGGTTCCCAGGTCTAACATTTGAGAATTTTGCTGGGTTGCTCTCATACAAGACCTTGTGGGAGCATATGGTACCTGGACAGCGGATGTTCAAAGCATATGACTGGAGATACTACTCAATTCATAACGCTAGAAGCCAGGAATGGAGGCAAGGTTACACTTGGAGATAATACCATAAAGAAAGTGGTTGGATCTGGTATGATTGGAAATTTCAAAAACTTTTTCATAGACAATGTGTTATTGGTTGAAGGCTTAGAACATAATTTGTTAAGTATAAGTCAGCTATGTGACAAGAGATATAATGTAAAATTTTTACCTACTAGCTGCATATTAAGCCTAAATGGGAAAGAAGTTTTAAATAGAAAAAGGGTAAACAATGTTTACATGCTAGATTTGAATTCAATTCAATCTCTTACTGCTTTTTGTTTGAAAACTGTTTCTGATGAATCATGTCTTTGGCATAGGAGACTTTGTCATTCTAGTATGAAAAACTTTAGGAGAATTACCCAAAAGAATTTAGTGAGAGGTATACCAAAACTAGAGTTTACTAAGGACCACCTTTGTGATGCATGTCAATTAGGAAAATAAGTGAAGTCCTCTTTTAAGTCCAATAAGGATCTTAGAACTAGTAAACCATTAGAAATTCTTCACATGGATCTTTTTGGACCATTAGGAACTGTAAGTCTAGGAGGGAAGGTATACGGATTTGTTATAGTGGATGATTTCTCAATATTCACTTGGGTTAGATTTCTTTTTCATAAGAATGAATCATTTGAGGAATTTAGAAATTTTTTGACTTGGATTCAAAGAAAATTAGGGTGTGAAATAATGTCTATACAAAGTGATCATGGATGAGAATTTGAAAATGAAAGATTTGAAAATTTTTTTAAAAAAAAAGAGATTGATCACAATTTTTCTGCACCTAAAATCCCTCAACAAAATGGGATAGTTGAAAGGAAAAATAGAACATTAATAGAAGCTGCCCGAGCAATGTTGGCAGAATACTCACTTCCTAGATATTTTTGGGCTGAGGCAGTTAGCACTGCATGTTATGTTCTGAATAAGGTGAATGTGAGATCAAATTTAAATAAAATACCCTATGAGTTACTAAAAGGTAGAACACCTAACTTGTCTCATTTGTATGTTTTTGGTTGCAAGGTATTCATTCATAATAATGGAAAATCTGTCTTAGAAAAATTTGATCCAATATCAGATGAAAGAATTTTTGTTGGATATTCAAGTGTTGGAAAATCTTATAGGGTATTCAACAAAAGAACTTTAGTCATTGAAGAAATCACACATGTTGTATTTGATGAATCTGGAAATTTGGAAGAGCCAAATATTGTTGAAGATGAGATTGAGGAAAACTCCCAAAAGATTGATAGAATAAATTTGGAAGAAGATATGGAAGAGAATTTGGAAAGAGAAAACCCTTTGCCTAGAGATTTGAGATTTTCTAAAAACCACCCAAGGGAATTGATTATAGGTGAACCTAGTGAAGGTGTTAGAACTAGGCGTGGATTAAACAAGAAAGTCAATCGTTCAGCCTTTATTTCAACAATAGAACCCACTAATATTGATCAAACACTTTCTGATGAATTTTGGATATTGGCCATGCAAGAAGAGTTGAATCAATTTGTAAGAAATAAAGTTTGGGAATTAACTAAAAGGCCAAAAGATTAAAGTGTTGTTGGAACCAAGTGGGTGTTCAAAAATAAAATGAATGACTCAGGAGTAGTCATTAGAAATAAGGCTAGATTAGTTGCTAAGGGGTACAATCAAATTGAAGGAATTGATTTTGAGGAGACTTTTGCCCCTGTAGCTAGACTTGAAGCAATTAGGGTTTTACTTGTCTTTGCCTGTTTTAAAGGTTTTAAATTGTTTCAAATGGATGTCAAAAGTGCCTTTTTAAATAGGGTAATTGAAGAAAATGTTTTTGTAGAACAACCTCCAAGTTTTGAAAATTCTAAATACCCAAATCATATTTTCAAGGTTAAAAAGACATTATATGGATTGAAACAAGCACCCAGGGCTTGGTATGAGAGGTTGAGCACCTTCCTACTTGAAAGATCTTTTGAAAAAGGAAGTGTGGATACAACTCTCTTTTTAAAGAAATTTGGAAAGGATATACTCATTGTTCAAATTTATGTGGATGATATCATTTTTGGATCTTCAAATAAAAATCTTTGTGATGATTTTTCTAAAACAATGAGTAGTGAATTTGAAATGAGTCTAATGGGAGATTTAAATTACTTTCTAGGCTTTAGCATTAAGCAACTTGAGGAAGGTACATTTCTTAGTCAAACTAAATATATTAAGGACATCCTCAAAAATATGAAATGGACAATGCTAAACCTGTTAGTACACCAATGAGTTCCTCAGTACAGTTGGATAAGGACCTTAAGGGAAAATCTGTTGATCAAAAGAAATTTAGAGGGATAATTGGATCTTTACTTTACTTGACTTCTAGCCGACCAAATATTATATTCAGTGTTTGCTTATATGCTAGATTTCAATCAGATCCAAAAGAATCACATTTGACAGCAGTGAAAAGGATATTAAGATATTTACTAGGAACTCAGAACTTAGGAATTTGGTATCCTAAGTTTAGCTCTTCATTTAAAATTATTGGTTATTCAGATTCTGACTTTGAAGGCTGTAGAGTGGATAGGAAAAGCACTTCTGGAGTATGTCAATTCATTGGAAATTCATTAGTTTCATGATCTAGTAAAAAACAAAATTCAATGGCCCTATCTACTGCAGAAGCAGAATACATTGCATTAGGAAGTTGTGTGGCACAAGTACTTTGGTTAAAACAACAGTTGATTGATTTAGGATTAACTATAGGCACTATTCCAATTTATTGTGATAATACTAGTGCTATTTGCATTTCCAAAAATCCTATTCAACATTGTAGAACCAAACACATTGATATAAGGCATCATTTCATAAGAGATCATGTATCCAAGGGAGAAATTGAACTTACACATGTTTCAACTGAAAATTAACTTGCAGACATTTTTACAAAACCTTTAGCCTTTGATACCTTCAGTACATTAAGAACAAGGCTTGGTGTAATTGATTTCAATGCTTAAATAAAAATGTTTTTGCAACATTGATATTCCTGTTTTCGTAGTTTTTGTTTTTATAATTTTTGTTTTTGTGATTTTTTTGTGAATTTTTGTTTGTTTTGAGTGATTTTATTTTAGAGTCTGTGGATTTGTCATTATTTTCTGTGATTTGTATTAGTGTTTGTTCTAGTATTTGTTTTAGTTGTGTTTGTTTATGTTAAGTTTTAAAAGTTTAGTGTATTTTTTTTGTGTTTTTGTATTGATATTATGAAATGATCTTGTAATCTTTTTCATCAATATCAATATGTGTTGTAGTTGATTTAAATTTATATTGTTTTTGAAATGTGTTTAGTTTTTATGAATTTCATTAGTCTTTTTAATCTTAATTGTGCTTAAATTAAATTGTAATTTAAGATTAATCTCATTAGAAAATCTAATCTTTCTAAATTTAAAATTTGTTTATAACTTGTTATAATTAGAATTTTTAATTTCATGTCTATTCATTTAGACTACATAAAAATTAATATTATTATTGCAATTTAGATATGTTCTTATTTTGTATTTCTTTGCTCAAGTGATATTTATGCACTTAGAAAAATTTGAAATTTTAAATTATTGATCCTGGAAAGAATTGGTTTCAATTAGTCTTGAAAAATTGTACAAAGAGTACAAAAATCAAAAGGAATGCGCAAAGGTTCGCAAATGTGAAAAAGAGGCACAAAATAAGCCCAATGTAAAAAAAAAAGATGAACAAAAATGTGCCAAAAATTTGAAAAAGATGCGCAAAATGCCACATGTGGTAATTTTCTTCTTTCCAAATTCTTTCAATCTCTTAATTCAAATTGATCTTATGTTCATTTATATTCTATTGAACTTTGAAATATAGATTTTTTTTTTCATCTCTCTTGTAATGATTTTCTATATTCAAATGTCTAAATTGAATCATGTCTTTAATAAATTCTTCTTACTTACAATATTATATCACTTCTTAATTCTATGAATTTCTATGATTTATCTAATGTTATTAGTTTTAGATTGCATACCTTATGTCAATCACTATTTAGATTTAATTTTCAAATAAATTTCATATAATTACTTACATTTCTTGTCTATTTCTTCTTCACTTTTTGTTGTTGTCAAAAAGGGGGAGAAATTATTGTGTTTTTATGCTTGTCTTTGTGTATGCTTGTATTTTGATTTTGTGTCTTTTGGCTTGTGGTCTGGTTTGTCTTTTTTTTTTTTTTTGTTAAAAATTTATGAAAAATAAAAAAATTGTGTTCTTTGGTTCAAAATGCCTCCTTATTTTCATGTATTCATCAATTCAGGGGGAGTTTAGGAGATTTGTTTAAATTAAAATCATACAAACAATAAGTGTTTTGCCATCATCAAAAAGGGGGAGATTATTAAGATAGTTGTTATTTGCATGCTTTACATTTTTGTAACTTGTATAGTTTTGATGATTCCAAATATTATTGTTCAAATGTGTAGTTATCTCCTAACAATTTTAGAAGATTTGTATTTGCTCTTGTGTGTACTAACATTTCAGGAAAATCGAACTCCAGACTATTAAGACTTCAAATAAAATTCAACATGAGATACTTTGTGAATTTGAAGCTTGTACTTTTCTTTGAATTAAATTTGAAAGGGAGTGATTGTAATTGAGTGAATAAAAACATACACACACACATAAGGAGATCATATAAAATTTATTCTAATCGTACGGGACGATATCAGATCGTACGGGACGATCAGACAGTTATCTCCTATTGAGCACATGGAACGAATATGAACTGGCTTGAAAAATTTTCTAAGTCATATTCGTCCGGGACGAAATTAAATATCATCCAGAACGATCTGGTCTCTGTAAAATTTTCGTCCAGATGAATTTAATTATCGTCAGAAAACGAGTTGCTCTATGTAAAATTTTCATCCAGATGAAATTAATTATCGTCCAGGACGATCTGGTCTCTATAAAATTTTTGTCCAAACGAAATTAATTATTGTTAGAAAACGAGTTGCTCTCTGTAAAATTTTCGTCCAGACAAAATTAATTATCAGCCAGGACGATCTGGTCTCTGTAAAAATTTTGTCCAGACGAACCAATTTTTGTCCAGACGATACAACCGACTTAGGACGGTTTTTCTGCTGTTTCTAGAACTGACCTTGTAATAACCGTTCGTACCAGACGAACTTAGTTTGTACGGGACTATCAGCTTGTACGAAAATATTTCGTACATATATATAAATAGGTTCGTTTCAAGGCTTTTAAGTAAAATCGTCCAGGACGATCCACGATCGTACGGGACGATCCACTGCGTACATAATTGAATACTTACAGTTTTTGGGCAGTTTTTCTTGTCTTTTGTATAAATAGTCCAAATTAGACTGCCACCCAATCTTTTTGTCATTTGATCTTCATGCCTCTTGAGAGAATAGCCAAGGAGAGAGTGTGAGAGTGCATTCAAAGGAGGATTCCTACCACTTGAGCGTGAAGGCTTCACTTGGAGTTCAAAGGTAAGAATCTCTACTTGTGAATTGGGATTACTTCACTCTTTTCTTTCTTCCTTCTAGATTTCTTGTGAGAAGATCTGTCAAGGAGATCCGGTTCACTGCCGACACTTGGAAAGTGTGAACAACCGAAGGGTTCGCTGCCTACACTTGGAGAGTGTGAACAGCTGAAGGGTTCTCTGCCCACACTAGGAGAGTGTAAAAGGACGAAGGGTTCTCTGCCCACACTAGGAGAGTGTGAAAGGATGAAGGGTTCTCTGCCCACACTAGAAGAGTGTGAAAGGACGAAGGGTTCTCTACCCACACTAGGAGAGTGTGAAAGGACGGAAGGTTCTCTGTCAACACTGGGAATTGTGTAAAAGGACGACGGTTCTCTGCCGCACCGGGTAGTGGTGAAAAGAGTGTTTGTAAAGGCTTCTCCGCCTTGCTGTGGGTGCAAAAGGAGAGTCACTATTGGTATTAGTGCAATACTCAGAGGGTGTTTCTGGGGAGTGGATGTAGGTCTGGTTTAGACCGAACCACTATAAATCTTGTGTCATTTACTTTACTGCTTTTTATTTTCCGCATTTTTTGTTTAAAAACTCTGTGGTTGAAAAATATTTTTTATAAAAACTTAATTAAAAGTTTCATTTTGGTTCAACACTTTTTCAAAGAGGGCTTAATTTTTAAAATACCAATTCACCCCCCTCTTGGTACCCTTGGGACATTAACTTAGGTTTAACAACCTATTTACTAGACTCAATAAGAAGTACTGTAAAAAGAGTACTAAAATTATATAAGTTATTGTACTATTTTTATAAGTATAATACAGTGATTATTTGTAGGAAAACATAAAGTAGGCAATTGGCTCTACGACGCTTGAAAGATTGGCTCTGATGCACCAATAAAATAAACTAACACCTTTGAGCTACTATTTTAGCTCCATTATAACATATCAAAATAAAATAAACATGCTACCTGTGGACCTCTAAAAGGACACCGCTCCACTACAGAGTGTAGAGGGTACACAATTGCACCACCCTGAGGAATAGAAACGATTACATGCCTCCGCGCTCTCGTAAGAGGGCCAATGGGAGGGTAGATTAGATCGCACATATGACTAACCATTGATGATAGTGACTCTCACCAGTACACCCCAATGGGTAGTAATATATATGAGGTAATTGTAATAATGGGTTTCCCCCACCCGATACATCAGCTTGAGTGGGGTTTATTTGAGGTGGAGTTTCATTTCCCACAGGTGCAAGCCCCTGTGGTTAATTACATCTCAGGCCTAGGGCCCATGAAAACTCTCAATTATGGATCCAATATAATTCTTCCCAGATAAGGGGATTGGTATGAAAGGGGAGACTAGGAAATTCCTACTCAAAGGGGAAGAAGGGCTCAAGTGGCTTAGTCAACATACATGGTTCATACCAACATCCGGAGGGACTAAGGTAGTAAAGAGGGCAAGAAAATCAATCACTCAAAACATCCAGAGAGAAAAGATGGAAGTGACATCAGCTATGTGGCACATATAAGTAGGATTTATAATCCCTAGAGAGAAGGAACTTATACATTATTTAGGGATACTATGAAACACCCAATATAGTAGCCTTAAATTTTATATCTAATGTGGGCTTAGTATTTTACCCAACACTAATATCTGTGTCCTAGATGATGCACCTGGGATTACACCTTACCTAAAAAGGGATGCCAGCTAACCACCTAGGCACATAAAATTCATACAGTCCAGTCTTTATGAGAGATAGGTAGATAGGTTGAATATTTTGGAAGTAGGACCAACATCTAGAGAGTTTCTTAATTGGTCCTGAACTTATGTAGAATGAATGCTTATAGATTTAATGCAATTAAAGTTTAATTTAGTTAGTTTTTAGTGTAATATATGTTGGTTAAAAAAAAGTCTAAATCATTTATGCTTGAGATTTTAAAAATAGGCTTAGAAAATAATTTTTAAAAATGACTGAGCCTCCCCAAATTTGGCACTTCATCCTCATAGGCCAGATTATCCGGACTCTACCTACGGGCAGGGAGGTGTCTTCTTAGAAGGAGGAAGAAGAATGCATTGATATGCATGCGACCCCAAACAATTTTGACTATTTCTAAGTCTTTAAGTTTCTAAGTTATTTAATTCTTAAAATTTTAAAATATAGTTATGAGTAAAAAAATAATTTTTATCCTAGAGAGCCTAGCGCAAATCAGGCCATACATATTCAAGAAAGAAACCTTGAAAAAGCAGGCAATTTCTAATGTGCAATTAATGTAAACACATTAATATAAATCCATAAAACACAATAAAGTAAAGTCTACAGCAAGTGCAATATAAGTACAACCCAGTGTCTGCAAAAAAGTAATTGTGTTCAAGCTCCACTAACAACATCTTGGATTATAATCCTAATAAATAACATAAGTCTTAAAAGCCAGATATTTTGTCTTCAAGTCTTCATCCTCAGGTGGATCTTTCTCCTCCAGATCATCTCCCTTCGGATCGTCTCCTTCAGGCTCCATCTGGTTCGTCCTCTAGAAGGGTACCCAAATAATTAAGATCCTTATTGTACTGAGAAGATGACTTCACCTATTTTCTTAATTGACATACATCACAAAGCTGATCTTTAATAAAGTCTAGTTTTGGTATACCTTTAACCAAATCCTTTTGGGTAATTTTTCTAAGATTTTTCATACTAGAGTAACAAAGTCTCCTATGCCATAACCATGACTCATCAGAAATAGTTTTCAAACAAAAAGTATTAGGAGTTTTTATATAATTTAAATCTAGCATATAAATATTATTTACCCTTAAACCATACAAAACATCATTACCATTTAGGCTTAATATGTAGCTAGTAGGAAAAAAATTTATAATGTATCCTTTATCACACAGCTGACTAATACTCAACAGATTATGCTTTAAGCCTTCTACAAGCAGTCCATTCTATATGAAAAAATTTTGCAGGTTTCCAATCATACCTGATCCAACCACCTTCCTAGTGGTGTTATCTCCAAGTGTAACCCTGCCTCCACTTCTGGCTTCCAGCAATATAAATTGCTTAGTGTCTCCAGTCATATACTTTGAGCAACCATTATCCAGGTACCAAATTCTCTCATGAGGCCTTGTATGAGAGCGTGCCTGTAGAATTATCAAATGTTAGACATGGGAACCCAAAGTACAGGTGTGTGTTAGACATGGGAACCCAAAATGTTCAAACTAGTTTGGGTTCTCCTTTTGGAAAATTAAAAATAGATGCATGTATGATATGTCTAGGTTTATGCATCTTAGGTTTCCACACTAAATAAGTTTTCCTATCCAAAGTACAGGTGTGTGTTATATGTCCAAACATGCCACAAGAATAATATTTAACTCCAGGAAATGGATTTCTCAATCTTCTATAATTATTTTGTGTCTTCCTAGGTTATAAAAATTTTGGATACAAAATAGGATTTGTAAAATTTTCAAGTGTTTGTTGTTTACTATTTTCCTCAATAGCTTTTACTTTCAATTTAAGAAATGTGTTTAAATCTTTTAACACATTATTACTATAATTCAAATAATGCTCTTTATTTTCTGATTCATCCTTAAAATTCTTTAATTTTTTTTTTAATTGAGCATAGGATGATTTTAAGATCTCATTCTCCTTATTCAAGTTATCAAATTCATCAAGTAAGCTCATAGAATTATTATCTATCAATGCATGATCATTCCTAAGGATTTCATATTCTCTCTATAGTTCTTATAATTTTATATTCAGACTAACATGCATTTTATTTAACTTTCTATATGCGTCATAAATCCTTTCAGAAACTTCTAATTGTTCATGTTAGATTAGGTCACATACCTCTTCTTAATCTGACTGATCAAGATTATTGGCCATTAAGCATAAGTTGGTGACTTCCTCCTCCTTTTTAGTTTCTGATGAATCCAAAGCCAAGTCCACCCAAAAAGCTCTTTGGAATCTCTTCTTGCCTTCTTCACATTTAGTTTCTCCTCTACCTTCTCCTTGTTAGGAATGGCTTTTAGGTTTGGGCAGTCTGACTTTATAAGTCCAGGTTTTACACTTGTAGCAAATCACATCATTAGAAACCTTAACATTCATATTGAACTTACCTCTGTTCCACTGTTGGCATTTCCTCTACTTCCTTTTAAGAAAGCTCCTAAATTGTCTAGTCATTAAAATTATGTCATCCTCATCCTCATGTTATTATAGATCACTCTCTAACTCCTCCACTTTCAATGCAATGTTCTTCTCCTTTCGCTGTTCACCTGCATCAACCTTCCTTTAACTTACTCCTTGCTCATAGGCAATTTGTGAACCAAGAATATTATCAATAGAGTAAACATTCAAATCTTTCAATTCTGTAAGTGCAGTTATTTTGGCATCATACACAGCAGGCAAACAACGAAGAATCTTTTTAACCATTTTAGAGTTTGTTAGTTCCCTACCCAATGCATGTAAAGAAGTGACAATTTGAGTAAATCTTGTATACGTTTTAGAAATAGATTCATTTGGTTTCATGCAAAATAATTCATAATTATGTAACAAGTTATTCAGTCTAGATTGCTTTACTTCATTTTTTCATTCATAAGTAATACATAGTCTATCACATATATCCTTTCCACTTTTGCAAGTGGAAACCCACATGTAGTCTTCAGACTTAAGTGCATAAAAGAAATTATTTAAACATTTTGCATTTAACTGTACTAAGTCACGTTATTCTACTGTCCATTTAGCAAAGGGTGTTTCAACTCTAATACCATCAAATAATTTAGTTGCTTTTGTATACCCTTCTTGAACTAAAATTCACATACGATAATCTAATGATTGTAAAAATGTAGACATGCATATTTTCTAAGAATTGAAAGGGATGTTATCAAATAAAGGAGGTCTAGTGATTGAATACCCTTCAGGTGTATTCCAGATTCTAAAAGTAGTCATGTTCATTTATCAAAAAGTAGTCTAAACTTATGGTTTTGAAACAAAGCTCTAATACCACTTGTTGATTCTTGTTAAATCTAGAATAGGTTGTTAAACCTAAACTAATGCCCCAAGGCTAACCAAGAGGGACAGGGAATTGGTAATTTAAAAATTACTTCTTAGATTTTAAAAGTTAAAACCGTTGATTTATAAAGCAAGTTAATTAAAGTGTTTAAAATAAAAATTTTCAACTATAGAATAAAAAACTTATAGAAAAATAAGCAGTGGAAATTAAATTGACACAAAGATTTATAGTAGTTTGGTCAAATACAACCTACATCCACTCTGTGAAGCCTCCCACTTCAAGTATTACACTATTATCAAAGTGACTCTCCTTTAGCCCCCACTGTTAGGCTGAGAAGCCTTTACAAAACTCTCTTCTACCAATCCCCGGTGCGGTAGAGAACTGTCATCCTTTCACACTCTCCAAGTGTACCTTCATCCTTTCATAGCCTCCAAGTATAGGTAGAGTACCTTCATCCTTTCACACCCTCTAAGTGTAGATAGAGTACTTTCATCCTTTCACACTCTCCAAGTGTCAGCAGAGAATTATTGTCCTTTCACACCCTCCAAGTGTCAGTAGAGAACCAAATCTTATCCGAAGATCTTCTCATGAGTAATCTAGAAAGACAAGAGGAAGAGTGATAACCACAATTATAAAGTGATCCTTATCTTTGAATAACTTTGTGAACCCTTCACACTCCACTTGCAAGAAATCTCTCTCAAACAATCTCTCACACTCTCTCCTTCAATTACCCTTAAAAAATCACATTGACTAAGATACTCTCACATTAGTTTTAGTGGACCTTTTATACAAAATACACAAAAAAATTATCCAAAAAACTAAATTATTCAATTTAAAGTGTACACGATCGTACAATACGATCATATGTTCATACATATGAATAGCTCAAATACTATTGCACACTAACCTATTGTGAATCAGTACAAAATCATTTTATACCCGATCATCATTTGGTACGAACTAAGTTCATCCGGGATGAACAATTAAAAAATTAAATTTCATTTATATGAAACGTTTGGATGAAATAAGCGAGAACAGAACAGAGATGTTCGTCATGGTATGAACATAAATATCATCCTGTATGATCTTCATCTGAGGATAAAATAGAGGCATTCATCCCTGTACGAAATTAAATATCATCCCATACGATCTTCATCCAAGGACAAAATAGAGGCGTTAGTCCCTGTACAAAATTAAATATCGTCCTGTATGGTTTTCGTTCGAGGACAAAATAGAAGCGTTCATCCCAGTATGAAATTAAATATCGTCCCATACGAACCATACTTAGAAAAAAAAATTCATTTCTATTTATTCCATTGCTCGTTGGGAAACAATAACTGACCAGATTGTCCCGTACAAAGTGATATCATACAATATGATCAATCTAAAAATATGAATTTTAAAATTCTTCCCCGGTGTGTGTGTGTGTGTGCTCAGTTACTCAATTAAAATTATACTCTCTCAGACTCAATAAAAGGAAAAATACAGACTTCAATTACAATAAGCTTCTAATTTTATCTTGATTTTAAGTCTTCAACAATCTGGAGTATGATTTCCCTGAAATGTTAGTACGTACAAGAGCAAAACAATTCTTCTAAAATATGTTAGGAGAAATAATAATCAAATCAATAATATTTAGAATCATAAAAAATATACAAGTTGCAATAATATCAAACATGCAAAACTAAGTAGCAACTATCTCAACACATATGAGATAGATTACTGTATGAAGGATAAAATAGATCTCTATTTCAAATTTTAATTTTTAATTTGAAATAGATTTTGATTCAAAATGAATATACACTACTAAAAGAGTTAAAGGAAGAGAAACAATCATCAATGTTTATTCCTTTAACTATTTTAGGGGAGCCAATTTTTACTTACAGTTTCTAAATAAAAATAAGGCAAAAAAAGTCATTTAAAAACAACTTCAATAGTATAAGTGAATAGTGATCTAATTCTTAAAACACTGAAGAAAAATAATAAAAATTAAAAGAATAAAACAAAAACACATAAATAAAAACACACATACAAATAAAATAAGAAAAAATAGAAATAGAAAGCATCAATTTCAAGCATGAATATATATCACACCTAATATGGTTCTTAAGGTGCTGAAGGTTTCAAAAGATAGTGGTTTTGTAAAGATATCAACAAGTTGATTTTCAATGGCTACATATTATTTCTCTATACATCCTTTGGTAATATGGTCCCTAATAAAATGATGTCTTATGTCAAAGGTTTAGTTTGAGAGTGTTGGATTAGATTCTTTAAAATATAGATGACAATAGTGTTATCACATAAGATTAAAATGGTGCTTATAGATAATCCTAAATCTAATATTTATTATTTTAACCAAAAGACTTGGGCCATATAACTTCCTAAAGCTATGTATTTTGCTTCAGGGCTACTAATTCTATTTTCTACTGGACCAAGAGACTAAGGATTCTTCTATGAATTAATAATTTCTAAAAGTGCTTTTCTTTATCAACTCTGTATCCTACAAAATCTAAATCAAATTATCCTATGATTTCAAAGGAAGTCTTATTCCTAGGATACTATATTCCTAAGTCTTGGGTTCCTTAGAGATATCTAAAGATTTTTTTGACAATAATCAAGTGGGACTTTTGGATTAGCTTAACATCTAGCATAGAAACAAATATTAAACATACTATCAGGTCTGCTAGTAGTCAAGTAAAGAAGTGATCCAATTATTTCCCTGTATTCTTTTGCTTAACTAATTTTTCATTTGATTTCTTATCTAACTGAACAGTATAACTCATGGGAGTGTTTATTTTCTTGGCTTTATCCATTTCATATTTTTTAAAGATATCCTTGATTTATTTTGTTTGACTAAGGAAAATTTCATAGTCCTTCTTCCTTATACTAAATCCAAGAAATTTAGCCAGTGCTACTATCATACTCATTTCAAACTCCTTACTGATTATTTTTTAAAATTCATCACGAAGATTTTTATCAAAAAATCCAAACAGAATATCATCAAGATAAATTTGGATAATGAATAGTTCATCTCCAACCTTTTCTAGAAATAGGATAATGTCTACGCTCCCCTTAACAAAGATTCTTTCTAGTAGGAATGTACTTAACCTTTTATATTGTGCTTTGGGAGATTGTTTTAGTCCATATAATTCCTATTTTTAATTTGAACACATAATTAAGAAATTATGAATTTTCAAAGCTTGGGGGTTATTGAACATACACATCTTCATTTATTACCTCATTCAGAAAGGCACTTTTGACATCCATTTGGTATAGTTTGAATCCCTTTAAGAAGGCAAAGGATAGTAGCACCCTAATGACTCTAATCTAGCTACAGGAAAAAATGTCTCTTCAAAGTCAATTCTTTCTATTTTGTTATACCCCTTAGCTACTAATCTTGTTTTATTTCTCATGACTACACCATAATCATTCATTTTATTTTTCAAAACTCATTTAATTTTAACAACACTATGGTTCTTAGGTATTTCAACTTATTCCCAAACATCCTTTTTCACAAACTGATTTAACTCTTCTTGCATTACTAGGATCCAAAATTCATTAGATAGGGTTTGATTTATACTGGTGGATTCAATCATTGAAATGAAGGCAGAGTGGTTTTCTTCTTTTCTAAGTCCATGCTTAGTTTTAATACCTTTAGATGGGTCTCCTAAGATCACTTCATTAGGATAACTTAAAGAATAACTTCATTCTCTAGGCAGTGAATTTTTAGGTTCTACCCTTTCCTCTAGATTTGTAGATTCTACTCCTTGGATAATTTCTACAACTTCTTCTTCTACCCTAGACACCCCAGAGTTATCAGATTTATCAATACAACATGTGTGGTCTCCTCTACCACCAGTGTTCTTTTATTAAAAACTCTATAGGATTTTTCAATATATGAATACCCTAGGAATATTCCTTCATCTGATTTGGGATCAAACATTACTACTAGAGATTTCTCATTATTCAAAATAAACACTTTACATTCAAAAACATGAAGGTGAGAGAGGTTGTGGGTCTTACCATTAAGGATTTCCTAGGGTGTCTTGTTCAGCTTGGATCTAACACTAACCCTATTCAAAAAATAATAGATTATATTCACTACTTTTTCCTAGAAGTGTCTAAGATCTGAGTACTCAGCTAGCATGGCTCTAACAATTTCTACCATTATCCTATTCTTTTTTTTTTCATCAACCCCATTCTGCTGAGGGGTCATCGGAGCTAAAAAATTGTGATCTATCCCGTGCTCCTTATATTAAGATTCCAATTTCTCATTCTCAAATTCTCCATGATAATTACTATGAATTGTTTGAATTTCACAACCTAACTTCCTCTAAATCTAAGTAGAAAATTATCTAAATTCATCGAATGATTCACTTTTATGAGATAGGAATCTAACCCACACAAACCTTAAGTAATCATCAACAATCGCATACCAAAAAACTTTCCCTCCTAGACTTACAGTGCTAATGGGTTCAAAGAGATCCATGTGAAGGGCTTCTAAAGGTTTTCCAGTGTTAATGTCCTTGATTGAGTGGAAGGAGGATTTTACTTTCTTTTTTAATTGATAGGCATCACACAGGTGATTTTTAGTGAACTCTAGTTTCGGTATGCCTCTCACTAAGTCTTTTTGGGTGATTTTTAAAGGTTTTTCATACTTATATGATACAATCACCTATGTCATAACTAGGATTCTTCAGCAATAAATTTTAGGCAAAAAGAAGTTGCAGGTTCAACACAGTTTAAATCAAGCATGTAAATATTATTGATTTTTTTTCTTTCAACATTATATTTCCATTTAAGCTTATCATGTAGTTGGTAGATAAAAATTTAATGTTGAAACCTTTATCACAGAGCTGGCTTAAGTTGAGCAAATTATATTTTAAGCCATCTACTAGTAGAATATTTTCAATTAGGAAATTTATTAAATTCCCAATTATACTTGAGCCCACCACTCTCCTGTTGGTGTTATCTCCAAGTGTCACCTTGCCTCCTGCCATGGACTGTAGTAAAATGAATTGATTTGCATCTCTAGTTATGTTCCTAAAACATCTACTATCCAGGCACCACATGCTCTTATGAGGCCTTCCATGAGAGAATCCCTACAAAATCATCAGTGGTTAGATTTTGGTTTATTTGGTTTCCATGTTATGGAATATGGGATGAAATGCTTGCATGCTATGCTGTAAATTATACAATTTTGGTCACCACACAAAATGTGTTCTACGGTGGATAGTGCAAGTGTGGGAGATGTATCTTAGCATGTCAGAAAAGAAACATCAAACTCCAACAAAAGGGTTTACAAATGTATATGGGTTATGGTGCCTTTTCCTATATTTGAATGATACATGTTGTGGTGTTGAATCATGTAACTGTGCAAATATAAGTGAAGTTTTATTTTCTTTGTAAGCTTTTAATTGAACTTGTAAAAATTTGTTTGCAGTTTTGAGAATTAAAGTTTCAATTTTTAATGCATGCTCAATACAATCTAATTTACATGCAAGAGTTTCTAATTCCTTGAATGCATTTTCTAATTCAACATCCAATGTTTTCAAGGAATCATGTTCAACGGTTAAATCAAGATGCTTCTTATTTAAAGAGTTAAATTCATCCAATAATGTCATATGGTTACCATCTAAAGTGGAATGATCTTTCCGGAGGCATTCATGCTCTTTCGGCAGATTTGAAAAATAAAATTTAAGGCTTGTATGTAACTTCTTGAGCTTCCTATATGAAATATGAATTCTTTTTAAAACTTCAAATAATTTATCAAAGGAAAGCTTACATGCCTTCTCTTGATTAGAATGATCAAGATAATTATTTTCCATTAAGCACAGGTTGATTATATCCTCTTCTACTTCAATTTCAGATGAGTCAAAAGCAGAGTCTGTCCAAAAAGCCTTTTGAGTCCTTTGCTTGCCCTTCTTGAATTTATATTTTTCCTCACCCTTCTCCATTATTGATGACACTTTTGCTTTCTTTAAAAATCTTTTAAATTATCTAATAATCAATGCTATGTAATCATCTTCTTGTCCAAAAGTATCACTATCAGAATCATTAGCCTTTAAAGCTTCAGTTTTCTCCTTTATCTTTTCTCCTACGTCAAGCTATCTTTAACTAACTCCTTGCTTATAGGTAATGAGTGATTCAAGTAAGTTATCGATGGAATAAACATGTAGAACCTTAGACTTGGTAATAATAATAATATTTTGCATCATTGGAAGTAGGTAAGTAACGTAAGATCTTGTTAACTTTTTCATAGTTAATGATTTCTCTTTCTAAAGCATGCAAGAAAGTAATAATTTGAGTAAACCTATTATACATTTTTTAAATAGATTCACTAGATTTCATGCAAAAAAATCATAATCATAAAGCAGAATATTCGACCTAGATTATTTTACTTACTTTATTATGTTATGCAAAGTTTATCTCAAATCTCCTTACCAATAACGCAAGTAAAAAATGCACATGTAATCTTCAAATTTAAAGCACAAGTAAAATAGTTCAAACATAAGGCATTTAGTTGGGTTAAATTTCTATCATCAATACTCCATTTAAAAAATCGTATTTCAATTTTAATACCATTTACTAAATGTGAAGGTGCAGAATATCCCTCCTGAACTAACAACCCCATGCAATAATCAATATATTGCAAGAAAGTAGATATGTAAATTTTTCAAAAATCAAAAAGAATATTATTAAATAAAGGTGGTCATGTGATTGAATATCCTTCCATAGTATTACAATTTCCAAAGTTAGCCATTGATTATTTTTTAAAAGTTTTCTAAAACTTAATTTATGAATCTCATTATGATACTACTTGAAAGTTTGTGAAGGTTATTAAACCTCTATAAACTAGCCCGAAGCTAACCAAGAGAGGGGTGAGTTGGTAATTTAAAAATTCTTAGATAAAAAGAATAAAACCCTTGATCTGGAAGCATGTCAATTTTACGATAACAAAATTAGAGTTTTTCCAACCATAAAGTAAATCACAAAATGTGCAGAAATTAAAATGTGGAAAAGTAAATCACAAACATAAAGGATTTTATAGTTGTTTGATCAAATCTGACCTATATCCACTCCTTGGAGGCCTCCTCAAAGTATTGTGCTAAACCTCTTAGTGTCTTTTCTTTAGCCCCATAGCTAGGTGAAGAAGCCATTACAAAAATCTCTTCCACTGACTCGACAAGGCAGAGTACCTTATAACTTTTTCACCCTCCTAGTGAAGGTAGAGAGCCTGAATCTTATTACTTCCTCCTTGAGCAGGAATAGAACCTGAATCCTTTTACTCCCTCCTGGAGTAGGCAGGGAACCTAAATCTGATGCTAAAGAATGTCTCCTATTGAGCCACCAAGGAATCAAGAAAGCAACTTAAAGAAGACAATGAAATCTTGTATGGAGTAACCTTTATGAATCCCTCACAACTCCCCCCCTCACAAGAATCTCATCCTTTCTTCTCTCCCAAAGCTCTCTCTCTCTCTCTCTCTCTCTCTCTCTCTCTCTCTCTCTCTCTCTCTCTCTCTCTCTCTCTCTCTCTCTCTCTATCTATCTATCTATCTATCTATCTCTTCCTTATTTAAGCTTTCTCTTAGAACAAGTAAACGATAAAAGATGTCTCAAAATACAATGTAAGAGATTAAATAGAGAGCCTCCAAAAGAAGCCCTAATTTTTAATTTGTCGTTAAAGATCATCCCATATGATTAGTATAAAAATACCCCATTTAGCCAGTACAATCCACATTATCTTATACGATCAGGTCAAGTATCTAAGCTGATCATTCTTCATGACTCTACTATCATTCTGTACGATAAGTTTAATATATTATACTAATCATTCAGTATGAAAGGCAATGATGGACAATGGTTTAAATATTACCCCAGACATCCGTCGGGTCATCCAGAATGATATCCCTATATAATTAGAAGACATCATGGTTTTTCAATTAAGACATTACGGGATGATCAAGTATATTCCCATACATCTCTCGGGTCATCCAGTACATTCATCACTGATCATACTGTATGATCTAATCAAGCAATTCTATCATAATTAGTCCCCTAATCATAGAATTAATTTAGGCACGATTGTCATAAATTGTCATGTACGATTAAAACAAAATTTGAATATTAAAATATTACCTAAATTAAGATTTTGCAATTATTTTTCATAATCTTAACTGATCATCTTGTACGATATGGATCATATAATATGATTAGGTTAATCACTCTTAATTAATAGAGGTGTCATGATTAGGGTTTTTTATTTTGATTGATCATCTAGTATGATATAAATCGTGCTGTAAATGAGTTCAAAATCCTAAAATTTCACTAACTTACCAACTCACTAAGTTGAGTGTGTGTGTTTGCAAAGTAATTCAGTTTATTGTCCAGCAAATACATGATTTAACTTAAGATAGGCAAAAGTACTTGAAATTAAAATTACAGATAGACTCAACCCTAGTATACTCAATCTAGATCTGATTGACGTTGCTAGTGGATTTGTGTACATGAAATATTAGTAAGTAGGGCAATAAAACATATATGTAATAATAACATTGATAAGAAAACAATAATGTTTGTTATCATCAAAATCATAGTACTTGAGCCCACATTTGAAACTATTGATCCAGCACATAGAGATAAAAGAAGAGTTTCAAGAGACACCTAAGTTTTATGTGAAAATTTTGAAAAGGAAAAACTCATGAGGCCTGGACTAATAAGAATAATTTTGTTAGTGTATTTTTTCTTCTTTATAATTAGGGAAGGTGTTCATATACTACCATTGATATCACCTATAAAGAATTAATTTCATGGTGCAATTTAAAAAAATTTTGAGGAATTAAAGCTATCTTAAGAGTTAATTTATCATCTGTTTGCTCATTCTAATTTGAAGAAAGAAGACCATAAAATAAGAAAACTAGTATAATCTTGGTGTTGCCATTAGGAATTAGAGTTGGTATCAATAGAGTGTATTGGCCTTATTAGTCATTATGTGTGTGGATGTTGTTAGTGAAGATAGTTAGTGAAGTTAGTAGTCATATGTAACAACCCAAAAATAAAAGTATTTTAAAATATAAATTTTTTAATTTCTATTTGAATTGGAGTGCTTCAGTGCCATACTTGTGAGCACTATGGTGCTAGGTTTGAGATCTTAATGATGCCATAAAATGTTGCTATGATGTTTTAATCTTTGTTATATAGTAATTCTGGACTCAACAAGCATTGGTGTGACACTGGGTCTTAGCGCTACAGCTCTAGGACACTAATTATACTTTTATATTTTTTTTATTATAAATATCTATGTAATCCCTCTCCCTTCTTCCACTAAATGATGCAAGGTAGGAAAGTAATCGAAGGAGAAGGGTGGAGAAGAGAAAAGAAAAGAAGAGAGAGAGAAGGATCTTCAGGTGAATTTTTGTCCATCGTTTCTTTTACAAAAATTATCATATTCATCGTAAGTAACTATCCTTTTACTTGTATTTTTTATATTTTTATTTTTAAGGATTTATCTCTCTTAAATCTACCAAAAATAAATTATATCCTAATTTTTAAGTTTTCATTATATAACTTTTGATACATTATAGATTTGATTATTCTGAATATGTTATAATTTTATTTTATTTGCACAAATTAAATATAAATATAATAATTTTTGGGTAAAATGAGTAGGGAAAAAGGTAAATTAAAAATAAGTTGAAAAGTGTTTTATTGTGATTTGACATTATAAGATTGAAAGATAATATGCACTAAAATAATTGATATGATTGAGTTATACAGGAATGTAATATTGTTGTTAGTCTAAATTTAATATGATATTTATATATGATGTACTAATTGATGTCAGATATATGATATGACAACCTCAAGTGATATCCTCAAGATCCATGTAGTCCATTGATGAGAGTTAGAAGATGGGAGTCATAAAAAGTTGGAGATTAACGAAGAGTTATAAGAAGTTGGGAAATTGATTCACATGATTTAAGGGGAGTTATAAGGAGTATACTAATTGGGAGTCATAAGGGAAAATAATTGGGAGTTATAACTGTAGGAGCAAGATACCCTTAAGATACTCTTTGCTAAATATCTGAATATTATTATTAATATGGATATTATTTACTATTATTGATATTGTATGGATATTAACATTACAAACATTGATCATATTTATTGATTATTGTTAATTATTGTTACTGTGACTGACACTAATAATACTTATATTAATATTATAATAAACAATGATACTATTTACTGATATTGTGATTAATGATGTGTTAGAATGTGTGTGATATGTTATAAATTGAGTGATTATTATATATAACCAGTATAGATATCGATGCATTGATTTCTTTATATGATTTATATCATATTGTTTCTCTTTTTATTTCATTGATTTTAGTTATAAGATTTTATTTATTTGTTGGGCTTTATGCCCATTACATGATTTTACATGATTACTGATAAAAGTAAGGAGCATGTGGATTCAAGCTTAGCTATAATGATGTTTTAGTTTTTTTTCAATTCTTTTGGTTTATTTATATTCTTTTGTAGCTTATAAAGGCTATTGTATATATTATTTTAGATTCTATTGACAGAATATAAATATTGATTATTACTATATTAAATATGAATTATGTTTTTCATTGTTTGCTAGTTTTCTTTAATGCAATTAATCAATTATGGATGTCAAAATAATTGGGATGTTTATCAATCTGGTTATTAAGTGAAAGATAAAAGAAATAGAATAGATTGAACATAACTGAAGAAGAAAAGAAAAGAAATTCTTTCACTTTACATCACAAGGTGTGACATCATCAATGTTGGTGTCGAGTGACAAAAGTTAAGGGAGATAAATCGAGAGTCTATAGTTGAGCAATGGTGGTTAGGAAACTATATATAGACTAAGATGTTTGATAAATAAAATTGGGGTGATTATGGTAATGAGATTGTACTCGATTGATAGTGATAGGTGTATATGGTTGGGTGATTGTGATCAAGAGATTTTAGTTAGGTAATGAAGGGTAAGTGATTATAGGTGGGTTATGGTGTTCGGAAGACCATAGCTGAGTGATGGTGGTCGAGAGATCATTGTCGTGTGATCATGGTCAAGAGATCATAACCAAGTAATTATGCGTAAAGTATAATATCTATATATATACAGTTCTATATAATAAAGGTTTTATAATACCCTCTAATGTGATGATCACTTTTGTAGTAATTAGATTACCTGTGATGACCTAATTTAGATGTGGTAAGATATGCAGTGTATTTAACATTTACTAAATTAATTTCTATAAATTTTTAAAGTTACTTTTAAGCCTAATTTAGTCATCAAGAATTTCATGATTTGATTTGGATAAAAACTATGATAATTAAAGAGGGTCATGATATGAATTTTAAAACTAGGAGGTTTGCGACATTATCATGTTAGCATTGCAATGTTCATTTCTATATTTTGAAGGGAGAATTTTGTAATAACTCAAACTCTTAACTATCGACACATTATCCTATTTGGCCTAAGAGCCTCAAGATTTTCCCCTTTTACTATAACTTCTCAGTAGGTCACCCATCTCAGAATTTCTTTGGGATGAGCATGCTTAACTATTGAGTTTTTTTCAAAAATTATATCCATTACACCAAAAGGCACCTCGATGTTAAAGTGTTTATCTTCTTTTACTTAAGAGGTTTTACAATCTCTGCCACTTAAGTAACTGACGTCCTCATCAGCATCTTTATCTCATAATCATCTACCAATCATATAGGATTCTAGAGGGTTCTAGAGGTGGCCCGTATAAGTTCAAGTGGTGGCTCCCTTCATATAACACTTTATCCCATACATGGTTCAAGAGGTTGCTCCTATAGAATAACACTTTGTCTTTTATGGCACTTAGTTCCCATCTTCCAACTGGTGTATTACTCTAATACTATTTGTAACAGCTCAAACTCTTAACTATAGAGATATTATCCTCTTTGGCCTAAGAACCTCACAGTTTTGCCCTATTGGTGTAACTTCCCAATAACCCATCCTAGAATTGTTCTGGGATGAGCACGCTTAACTACATAGCTTTTTTTACTAAAATTCCAACCAATACACCAAAAGGCACCTCAATATTAAGAGTTTATCTTCTTTTATTTAAGGGCTTTTATAAATTTATTGTAGTATTGTTATACAAAGCTCATCTCTCTTTTTTAGAGCAAAATTGTGTTCCCTAGGGTGTGATACAACAATATAACCTTAGATTACGTTTAAATATTTATTGGGAGATATAAGGTTCTGACATAGTACCCATGAAACTAGTAGGAGGTATAAGGCATGTTACTGTTTACATGAAATATCTAGCAGGTATAAGGGCTTGATACTGTACACATGAAATATTTGGAAGGTATAAGTGTTTGATGCTATATATAAGAAATATTTTGGAATATAAGGTCTGACACTATACACATGAAATATTTTAGAGATATAGGGGCTTGATATTATATACATTAAGTACTTGGGAGTTATAAGAGCTTATTGATGAATAGGTGAAATAATTGGGAAGTATAAGGGCTTAAGGGAAAATTGATGTGATGCATTTTATCTTAGTTATCTTTATATTATAATATGACACATCTCTTTATATTAAATTTCTATGTTAGCTAGCATTAAACTTAATATAACAATATAGTTAATATGTTGAAGTGTTGAATCCAACAATATTATTATAAGCATTATTTTAAAATTTTCTATAATTAAGCTTTACTATTTTTAATGTAGTGATAGAATGACATATTTTCTTACTACATTTTTGGTATATCAAAAACTTAGATAGGTCTCAGATAACCTACTAAGCGATTAGTGATCATTCTTACCTTATATACATGTATTACTTTCATGATAGGGAAATGATAATTAATTGATTTAGTAGTTTTAGAGTTGATAGATTCCTATTTATATGTCTTTTATTAGCTTGTTAATTTTGTTATCATGCTGATATTATATGATGATAGATAGAGATAGGTCTACTATGATTGTTATAAATTATTATGTTTGATTGTATAGCCATGTGATATAAACAAAAGGATGTCGATGGTTTTATTTGTTGTATTTTAATCATGTTAGTACCTCTGTATTATTATTACATGAATATATAAAAAAAAAAAAGAATTCATTTCAAATAGATCTTGGGTATTATTTATATCACATTCAATATGGTGTGATACACCCAACATTAAGATTATGACATTTTGGGTCCTGATATAGAGATTGTAGTTAAGAGGCGATAATTGGGAGACCATAGTTAGGTGATGATGATCAAGAGAATGTAAATGGGAGATGGTCATTGAGAGACCGCGATTAATTATGTTATGATCCAACTCGATGCAAACAACTCTACTGATGCAACTCACATTGTGCTTAGTTTACAATAGTTGAATTATCTCGAAAAATCTATTTGGAATATGTTTTTTATAATATTTTTAGACACAAAGCCTTTTATATATCATCAAGTAAATAGAAAAATAAAATATTAGCATTATTTCATTTACTTCACTAAACTATGCAGCCAAAAAGTGTCATGGATAATAATCATTTGTATAATCTCTCTCTCCACCTATTAGATTATGTTTTGTTCGATGGATGATATTAGACCATACTTGACATCATTTGAGAGCTGATAGTTGTTGGAGAGAATGCTATGGAGTTCAAGTATAGAAAGAGGAGGAAGAAGACGAGTTGGAGAGATTTATGAACTTTAGACAAAATCTTTATTATCTAAGTCATAAGGACAAGAGTGATGAAGGTAAGAGCTCTACGCCTTAGAGCTTAAACTATACAAGATAAATAATACAAATCTTTGAGAGTATTTCTTCATAGATTACAAAACTTGGCTTATTTTCCCTCTCCCTCTCTATATTTTGATGTAGAATCTTCTATTTGAGGAAGAAGAGTTTCAGAAAGAGGAGCTCTAATTGGAAAAGAGTTTCGGAGGTCTTGGAAAAAGTTCTCCAAAAGGTCTTTTTTCCCTTCTCATCTATCCCTTTTATGGGATTTGGGAGGATGCAAGAGTTAAGTCTTTGTATGTAGCTTGTTCCATCAATACGTAGTAGTAGCTCGTAGGTGCCAAACTAGTTGGCAACTGGACGAGATGAGTTGGATGAGATAGCCGCCTCACCAATATGGTACGGGGTGAGTGTCATTCAGCTATTGTGAATGACATATGGCGGAGTGGTCTGGGTCGCCCTATTGAGTTGGAAGGGTGAGTAGTCATCTAAGCGTCTTCTTCAAGCGTATTTGAGATGGAAGTCTTTGAGAGAGAAGATGCATATTAATAGTTCTTTGATGTATAGAGAAATAGAATATTGGTTCTTGCTTATACGAAAAAAGTATTGTTAGGATGAGAAAGTAGCTTTTGAGGTCTCCTCTCTTTGGGGAGACAACTATTTGGAGAATGTGATTGATCCTGATTTGTTATGCTCCAACATTAAGTTCCTTTCAGCTCCCGAATGAGTCCCTTGACCAAGAAATTTCGAGAGTAGAGTGCATTGAAGCTGGATTTAATTTAAAATTGATTTAAAGTATATTTAACTTATTAGTTAACTCAGTCACAACAACTCAAAATTTCAAACTCAATAAAAAACCCAAGTTGCTATTTGATGGACTGAAATTAGTAAATTAAAATCCTAGAAGTGCGGCGGGAGCATTAGAAGGTTCCGAATGTCTAACCTTCTATAACCGGTAGCCTAGGCAGACATACGCTAGAGGGACTGATGCGACCGGTTTTTGACCGAGTATTACCGGTGGCTGCTTCTTCGTTTTCCATCGCAAACCAAACTGCCATGTCCTCTATAACACCTCGGAGAAGAAGAAGATTACGAAGACGATAAATAAGAAGTGGATGGAGTGCAGTAAGTACCATTGATTTCTTTCCCTTTTTTTCCTTCTCATCAATCTCTCCTCAACAATGCAATGAAATCAAATATCTCTCTCTTGAAATGGTGATGGATTGACAATATTAATGCAGAACATGGAGTTCAGTGATGGTATCTGAATGGTGATCAGCTCGTCTCAGAAGCACGAAATGTGGATTTTGCAGAGCAGCAGTAAGAAGAAGAGAGGACCGGCGAAGAGGGGATCGGAATGCTGATCGGCGATGGTGATAGCTGATCGATGCGTCTCATGCACAACCTTCAACATTCTGGCCCCCATATACAAGAGGCTAGACAAAGAGGTTAGGGATCATTGATATCTGATGTTAGTCTTCTTTTTTATGTTCCTTAGACGAAAATGGATCACGCATCCTCATGATTTTGGTGGAAAATAGGATCAGAGTCGTAAGTAGAGCCAGTGCAGAGCATATTGGTTGAGTAGGAATCAGAGCATCATTGATCGGTTGCTGGTGTAGAAATCTTCCATCGTTTGCCTACAGGTTGGCTGGTTTAATTGATGTTCAGAATTAGGAAGGAATTTTGGTTTGTCTGGAATAATCGTTCGAGATTGTATTATTTATTGAAAATTTTCCAGGAAGTCTGGTTAGGGAATGATGAACTCGTTGAGATGTATGAGAAGAGTTGGGAGATGCTGGATATAGGAGTGTCAAGCTAGCCCGCACAAATAATCGCGGAGATGGTAAGATTTTTGTATTTTTCTTCTTTGTTCTTCATTGATATTCAGTGGAAATAACTGAGTTATCGTGGAGACAATTTTTTCTAGACGTTATGGGTTCATTTTTTGTGTTCTTGGGATGCTAAATGATTAATCTTAGAAGATTTATTTGATTAAACAGGGCAACAATATATTATTCTAATCATAAATGCAATGAAATTTGAGCTCCCACGTGTTTTGGATTACTTTGCTCACATACTATCTTTTGATATGCAACTCGTCCTGTCATGAATTTCTTTAATTGTCAAATATTAGAACACTACCTGTATTTGTATTTTCACTTTATTTCTCTGTAACCAGTCATATGCTTACACGTGTACCCATAGTCCATAGAGTCTATATATATGGTTGTATCTGTACAACAAAGGCAATTAAGGAAAATCACTATTCTTCTTCCTCCTCATTCGTTTCTGGGCTGAGCTCCTCCTCTGCTTTTTTATGGTATCAGAAGCGGTCTATTCCTAAGACCTATCTCCATGGCCTCCTCTGCATCCGCCGCGGCCTCATCTTGCACGACGGCGGTTCTCGGCGATACGTCCGATAAGCCTCTTCTTTACCCCTCTCTCAAATTCATTATCTCCAATCTCAAATCTCTTGTTCCTCATCAACTCTCCATGGATAACTATCCAATCTGGAGAAATCAGATCTCAAAGCTGCTCAAAGTGAACGGCTTTGAATCATTTCTTGAACCCCCTTCTCCGGCCGTCAACGATCAAGATCAAACAGATCTTGATTCTGAAACTACCAAATGGCTACTCACTGACAGGAATCTTGCTGCCGCAATCTCTTCTACTATCTCCGCTCCGGTGCTACCTTATGTTATGCATCTCGAATCCACACATGAAATCTGGTACGCATTGCAAACCAGGTTCCAGTCCGCCAACAGATCTAAAGTAATGCAGCTCAAGAACGAGCTCCAAAATATTTCGATGCGCAATCTGTCGATGCAAGAATACCTCATGGAAATCAAGAAGACAGTTGATCTGATTATCTCCGCCGGATGCAGTCTTGATAGTGAAGACATCATACTTCACATATTAAACGGTCTCCCGCCTCCCTATCAATCGTTTAAAACAGTGATCAGGACACTGCAAACACCGCTGTCTCTTGACAGCCTATACGCTATGTTGATCAGCGAAGAAATACATATTCGTCAAGATTCTCAAAGATACTCCATCACGACTGACAATCAAGCTGCTCTCTACGCTAACCGTGGTCGCAGTCAACGTGGACGAGGTCGACAACCACAAGCAAATCAAACCAATTCCAAACAGGGGTCCAAAGCTACGCTAATCTATCAGATATGCGCTAAATGAGATCACACCGCCGAAGTCTGCTGGCATAGACATAATCCCAACTATACGACACCTTCCTCTCAACACAACAGCAACGAGCAAGCTCTTCTTGCCGCATCAGATCAGTCATCCATGGAGTGGTATCTTGATTCAGGTGCCTCATCTCACATGACTCATCGACAAGAAAATCTCGTTCACTCTTCATACTACCACGGCTCTGAGCACGTCACGGTTGGGGATGGAAGATCGATTCCAATTGCTGATTCCGTCACTAGAATTCTTCCAACCCTTGAGCGTAAGCTTTTTCTGTCTCATCTACTTCACCTACCTGACATCTCCCACAATTTGATTTCAATCTCCAATCTAGTTAATGATAATCAAATCTCCATTACATTCGATCCTAACGGTTTTCTTGTTAAGGATCTGCAGACTCACAAAATACTTCTACAAGGACCATGTATAGCAGGACTCTACCCCATCTCGATCAAGAAACCAGAAGTCTCCCAGAAGGCTCTTGCTACTCGTCAGCTGCAGCATCCAAATTGGCACGAACGCCTCGGGCATCCTCATCAACGCATTCTTGATACGATTTCTCACGCTCATCCATCTCTCTGTGTTGAATAAAAACATTAGTTGCACATCTTGTAAGGCTTGTAAAGGTCATAAACTCGTTTTTTCAAACTCTGTAAATCGCAAACGAACTCCTCTTGCACTTCTTCATTCGGACGTCTGGGGACCTTCTCCAGTTCAGTCTCAACAGGGATTTCGATATTACTTGCTAATTTTAGATGATTACTCTCGCTATGTCTGGATTTTTCCTTTCCTATTCAAAACGGATGTTATGCCAATCTTTATGAACTTTATTAACTTTATCGAGAAACAGACTACTAAGCAAGTGCATGCTGTTCGTACCGACGGTGGAAGTGAATTTGTGAACCAACAATTTCAGAACTTCCTTCAATCCAAAGGAATTCATCACCAATTATCTTGTCCCTACATGCCGGAACAAAATGGTGCCGCCGAGCGCAAACACCGCCACATCGTCGACACTGCCAGGACTCTTCTTCACACCGCCTCCATGCCTCCATCCTACTGGCCAGATGTGGTCCTAACAGCTGCTCATCTAATCAATCGTATGCCGACGCCTACAAACAACTATGACCCACCCATTCAGCTCATGTTCAACATCAATCCTGATTACGCTTTGCTTCGCACCTTCGGATGCGAATGCTTCCCTCTTCTTCCTAAACATTCTCGGAATAAACTGCAACCCAACTCCACCTCGTGTGTCTTTCTTGGCTACACCAACAACTACAAAGGTTATAAGTGTCTTGATCGTAAAACCAATCGTGTCATAGTATCTCTTCATGTTCAATTTTTGGAAAACTCCTTCCCTTTCTCCGTTACAACTCATCACAAGAATCAGCAATCTCAGCAGGATATTCCGTCGTCTCTTCACATTCCGACATCTACATTGCATCTGAATACTACTAATCAAACTCTGCCAAACAAGTCACCATCCACGCAACGATCCATCCTCAACGGATTGACCTCCATCCCAACTATCACCTCCCCGGTGCAGCCTCATCTCACATCCAGTAATCACCCTTCATCCAGCCATCCCACTGCTCGGCATCCTATGATAACTCGTGCTAAAACCAGATCTCTGAAACCTATTCACAGATTAAATCTGTTTAACAATGCAGTTTCTCAACCTGATCCTACAAGCTATAATGAGGCCAATAAAATATTAGAATGGAGAAATGCAATGGCTGTAGAATTTCTTGCCCTTCAAAAACAGGGTACATGGCAGCTAGTTCCCGCTCCTCCAAACGTGCCTGTCTTAGGATGTAAGTGGACGTTTCGCAAGAAACTGCACTCAGATGGCACGGTAGCTCGCTTCAAAGCGCGGCTTGTAGCTCAAGGAAACCAACAAGAATACGGGATAGATTACGGTGAAACTTTCAGTCCCGTAGCGAAACTACCTACCATCCGGGTTCTTTTCACTATAGCTCTTCATCATGATTGGAAGATACATCAGCTCGACGTCAAAAATGCATTCCTGCACGGCAACATACATGAAACTGTCTACATGAGACAGCCGAGGGGCTTCGAGGACTTAGCTACTCCAAATCATGTGTGTCTCCTTTGGAAAGCCATCTACGGCCTCAAACAAGCACCGAGGCAATGGTACACTACCTTCTGCACTCATCTCCTAACTCTCGAGTTCTCTCCAAGCACGACAGACCCATCCCTTCTTATATTCCGACAAGGCAACACTACAATGTTCCTACTGGTCTACGTGGATGACATCTTACTCACCGGCAACGACGAATCAGCTATCTCAAGGTTTCTTCAACAGCTTAACTCAACCTTTGCGCTCAAACACCTGGGTACTGCACACCACTTCCTCGGCATCCGAATTCAACATCAACAAGATAAGTACTTCCTTTCTCAGGAATCCTATGCTACATCTATTATTCAACAAGCTAACCTTATCAATTGCAATTCAGTCGCTAACCCATCGTGCACCAAACTTCCTACAGAAACTCCACCGGACTCCTCCTTCCTCTCGGATCCGTCGACCTACCAGAAGATCACTGGGGCTCTGCAATACCTCACCATTACGCGTCCCGACATCGCGTATGATGTCAATACTTTATCACAGCATATGCACGATCCTCAGCCTGCCCACTTCTACCTTCTCAAGCGTCTCATTCGATACATCAAAGGCTCAGTCAACTTCGGTCTTCCGATCTCAAAATCTGATCTCACCCTCCACACCTTCTCCGACGCCGACTGGGCGAATGATCCCATAACCCAAAAATCAACATCGGCTTACTGCACCTACCTCGGTTCCACACTAGTGTCCTGGACAGTTAAGAAACTAACAACAGTTTCCCGGTCATCCACCGAATCAGAGTATCGCACTCTAGTGGCTGCCACCGCCGACACCATATGGCTTAAACGTCTGCTCTCGAACCTCTTCATTCCGCACGATGCTCCGGTCGTCCTGCATTGCGATAACACCTCAGCCATCGCATTAGCAACCAACCCAGTGTTTCACACAAGAACCAAACACATAGAGATCGATCACAGGTTTGTCCGCGAACACATCAGCAATGGCCATCTTCGTCTACTACCAATCAAAACTGAAGATCAAACAGCCGATGTTCTCACCAAGCCGCTGTCCACGCCGCCGTTCAGACAACTGAGAGCCAAACTCACCGTCATACAAGATCCGTTCGTTTGAGGGGGGCTATTAGAACACTACCTGTATTTGTATTTTCACTTTATTTCTCTGTAACTAGTCATATGCTTACACGTGTACCCATAGTCCATGGAGTCTATATATATGGTTGTATCTGTACAACAAAGGCAATTAAGGAAAATCACTATTCTTCTTCCTACTCATTCGTTTCTGGGCTGAGCTCCTCCTCTGCTTCTTTTTCAAATATGCTAATGTGCGCTTCAAAAATGAAAGCAACCCCATGGGGGAAGAGAAAATAAAAGAAATTTGTCATTCTAAGAATAGAAGATAAAAAAAAGCCCTCTCCTATTTCATAAAAATTCTTGAAAAATAGATAAGTAATTGTATATATTCAAGAAATTTATCTTTAATAAAATATTGATTCAAATATAGTTTATTTTCATTTTGCGGGTTGAGACTTTCCATAGGAGCAAATCATTATGGTTAATTACATCTCAAATATAAATCTAAGAAAACTCTTAATTAAGGAGCCTCCCTTGTGTTCAACTTTATGTTATGGTAAGATACAAGATATGTGTTTTTAAAGTAAATTTTGTTTTAGGAAAGAATCAAGACGGCAGGATGACCTTATATCGGAGATTATGGAAATTGGGTCAAAATATTATACAAATAGATATACTATTTCTAATAACCAAGGAAGATTGGAATAAATGGTTGGAATCGACTTTTTGGAGCCTTATAGCTTTGCAACCTTTAGACGGAGATGCCTAACATGGACTAATGGTACTGTGTAAGAGTACTTTCCTTGACATAAGGGAATATGGATCATAATCTATATTTTTGGGGTCTTACACTCCATAATCTCTAGAGGGACATGCCTAGACATAGCTCACAATACCATATAAGCATCCCTAACTTGACATGAGAGAATAAGATCCCAAATCTATGTTTTTGAGTCTTACATTTGAAAATTTCTAGAGGGAGATGCTTAGAGTAGAATAATTATAGCATATGAAGGTACCTACATTTGGCTGACATTGAGTACTAGACTCTACTACCAAAGGGAATATGTAGGACTCTTCTTCCACTTGATGGGGAAGATGCCTATAATGGGACTAATGACCTTGATCATGAAAGATCATGACAACAACAACATCAAACCTTTATCTTACTATATGGGGTTGGCCACATGAATCCTTTTTTTTTTCATTGTGTAAATTCTTATTTAAATCTAATAAAAAAAGATAATTTCTAATTATTTCTAACCAAGTCTAATCATGAAAGATCAACAAGCTCAACATTTAATCTTATATCATGCCTGGGTTAGGAATGCAACTAAATTCAGATAAACACAGTTTAAAGTGATGATATTAAATCTATGTGATGTAGAGAAACTAACATGGCTTATATCTAATATGCATAGGAGGGGACATGAATGCCATGATGTTATATTAGATTATCTACCTTGATTTAAACCCTAAACTATTAAATAGACTCACAAGGCTCACAAGGTTAGGAAATGACGTGGCTCTTTTGAGAAGCCATAAATTTATATCTAGCATGATTATCCAAATGCTTATTAATCATATTTGACCTATGGCTTTTTGTAGCTCCAAACTACTCTGTTGAGACCTATGATGCACCGACACGGCACTTAAAGAGGGTACGACACACGTGTCGGACACGAACATGCGTCGGACACGGCATGGACACGTGTCCGACACGACATTGGAGTGTCGCAATTTAAAAAAATAAAATTAAAATCGGACACGTGTGTCGGACACGCGTATCTGATTATTAAATGAAGCATCGCTATGTACATGCTCGGTATTGCTAGGTACATGCTCGGTACCACTCAGTACAGCTCGATACCGCTCAATACATACTCGGTACTGCTCAATATATGCTCGGTACCGCTCAGTACATGCTCGGTACTGCTCATTATATGCTCGGTACTGCTCAATATATGCTCGGTACTACTAGGTACATGCTCGGTACCGCTCAGTATCGCTAGGTACATGCTCGGTACTGCTGGGTACATGCTCGGTACTGCTAGGTACATGCTCGGTACCGCTCAGTACCGCTAGGTACATGCTCTGTACCACTCGGTATCTTCCCATACAAACAACTTACGAATTTTAAAAACAAGCAGAACTTCAAAATTACTCTTACAATAAAATTTTGTTCCGGGGGCGCTGCCAGGGGGGAGCGCCCCCTTAGACCCCCGACAGACCGGTATATTGTTGTATTCATGTTGTCTTATTATTAGGATATTTTGATTTCACTTCATATCAATTTAATTTGATGTATTCATATGTATGATTGGTTTGTTAGCAAAATGAGCTTTGAAGCTGGTAGGGTGTGGATTAGGTGAAGGTTCAAAAGAGCCATCTGTCCACACCGTGTCCATGCCCTATATTTTTTAAAAATTATTATATATTACATTAAAAAATTATTATGCCGTGTCCACGCCGCACCCGTGTCCTATATTTTTAAAAATACCCGTGTCCGTGTCGTGTCGTGTCCGTGTCACCGTGTCCGTGTCGGTGCATCATAGGTTGAGACATATATAAGAGCATGCTCATTTAATTTCAAATTTTGATCAAGAGAGTTGCACTTTTTTTAATTAAAAAAAAAATCAGTTAATTATAGATATAGATTTACATATTTTAGGTAGAGGATATAACCAATGTCTTTACTCATCATCACAGACATGGATAAAAATAATAAAATATGTAGTAAACAGGAATAATAAATACCCTATAACTACCCTTCTCTCATGGTATGATATCATACGTCTCCTACAGATTATTTGGTTAGTATAGTCACATAATATCCCATCTTCCATGGTCTGATATCATACATCTTAAAAAATATATGGTTAGTATAATCACATTATATATCATAGCTCAGATCATAACACATCACAACATGGACTTAAGCAACCATAATATTGTATCATCCAATATACGTCACATATTTAGATATTAATTGTTACATCTACTAGCAATAAATTATATCAAGCCCTACGCATCTCTACATTAACAATAAGATATATTTGTTCAACCCAATAGGATAAAGGTGTTTTGTGTAAGGTGTATATACCTGTGTGCACTATGTACAGTGTATATCATATAATGCCAACTCATTATATAAATTTGGTAATTAGGAAAATAACATAGGCTTTATGTGAACACATATTCTTCAAGCCCATATGTATTTCACATAGTGGTTAACTCGAGCTAATTGACTGAATACTTAGACATAAGGGATATCAAACTAATATCTTGATGCATGAGCATATGTACTCATGAGGCAAAGATTTTTAATCAAATATGTCTGCTGCCTTTCTGAATTTCAAAATATACAATAAAAAATTATTAACATGACAAAATATTTTTTTTTCTTAATTTAGAATATATTTTTAAACCACAAAGATAGTTATTTAAATATATTTTTAGCATCATATATTTTAAAATACTTTTAAAAAAGATTTTTGAAGGCATGAAAATATGTGAAATTATTATCTAAAAATCCCAATACCAAAGACAAATTTCAAGGCTCAAGGACAATGTCTTAAGGCTCTAAAATTTTTCTTGGAAATTATGAATAATTATATGCATTTTTATAATTTTTAAAATATTTTAAATTTGCAAGAATAAAAAATTTTGTATTTTAAAATTTTCAAATTTCTTAAATATTTTCCATGAATGAAGGATAGTGCCTTAGAATCATAAAGTAAATTTTGGAATTATATGCGAATTTGTATAATTTAAAAACTTGAAATATGGATAAGAAAATGCAAATTTTTAAAAATTCATAAAAATAGTTGGGGAATTTTATGAATTATGAAAATATTCTTATGATTTGAAATGCATAAAATAAACATGAAAACGTGTTTAAATGTTTAGTAATGTTACAAAATGCTTGGTCTTCAGACTATATGCTAATGCTAATAGGGACATATTATATAATTAATTTTGTAATTATATTAATTCATTTAATAGGCATGATTATATATATAAATTATAAAATACTTTATTAATCATATGAAATATTTTGAAATAGATGTAATTTAATCAAATAAAAAATATAATGTAATTTTGAATTTAAGAAAATTAATTTTATAAATTTCAAATTAAAAGTTTATTTATTATGAATTTCAAGAGTTCAAAAGAATTAATCAAAACATTAATTGGTTTTTTGCAGTCAGTTTTGTAGTTTGCATCATTCTAACCATCTATTAATAATTAAATGATTTGGAATCCATTCCTAATTTTTTTCAATGTTTGGCAAATATTGGAATGTTTTGCAACATCCATTAATTGGGCCATGACAACTCATGCATTCTAGCTATTCTCTTAGGATTCACTCTCTCAGATGGTTACTAAAAATTGTTTGTTATCATTTTCTCTATCAATACATGTCTCTTCAAAAGGTTTTGACATAAAAAAGCTTTGACTTCAAAGATGCTCCGGTTGTTGCATCAATTATGGATCTAAGAGATCCTAAAAGTCCATTATAAAAGGTTTGAATCACCAACCAATCAGGTAAAGCTTGATAAGGACACTTTGTAAGCATCTTCTTAAATTTTTCTTAGAATTCAGAAATTGACTCTCCATTATTTTGGGAAAATGAGTTAATAAAATTCCAATGCTTTGCCGTTTTAAAAGGTGAGAAGTACTTTACTAGGAACTTGTGGGTCAATTCATTTGAAGTGGTTATAAAGCCCTAGGTAAGTATTTAGTCACATTTTTACTTTGTCCCTTAGAAATAGGAAACAAATGAAGTTTAATAGTGTCATCATTGACTCCATTGTACTTGAATGTCACATAGATCTCCAAGAATCTAGCTAAATGTAAGTTGAGATCCTCGACAGGAACCCCCAAACTGTGAGTTATAAACCATTTGGATAATTGTGGGTTTCAACTCAAAGTTATTAGCTTGGATGGTTGGTTGATTGATACTCTGATAGATGTTGGCATACTCCCTAAGAGGTCTGGATTGGTCCTAATCTTGGTTTGATTCGACCATTTCTAAAGTTAAAATCTTTTTGGTTTTTCGATTTTTGTACGGCTCCTTTCTATTTCTAAGTCAAACATTGAAGGTCTCTTACTGAATCTACTATGCATACACAAACAAGCACACGAATTATAAAATGCAAGCAAAAGAAAGTTAATAAGAATTCTTAAAAAATGGAACAAGTACTCAAGTTACAAGATAACAAATGCAACTAATCAATCTAAAGTTAAACAACACAAGTAGGATTAAAAAATATACTTATTAAATAATGTAAAGAAACAAACAGAAGGTACAAATTGCTCCAGGGCAAAGGTGCCAAAAATTTGATGGAGGAAACTAGCGCTGTGATATAGCTAGTGTAAAACTACACAAGTGCACATGTCAGTCAAGTAATAAAGTGAATGATAATTGTGTTGATCACACAAAAAAATGTACCTTATGAATACCTCTAGTACTATCTACTCAAGTAGCACGATTGTCCTACTGAATCTATTTGAATGTGCGGTTCTATCACTTCTGAAATTGCTGAAAAGATAAAGTACTCAAAATAAAAGATGTCTTGGACTCATGATAATGAATATTGTAGTGTTTTCCTAAGTGGACTCATCTAAGTTTGTTGTAAATCAGAGCATATACACCTTTAGATCTTTGTTGATCTTGTAAGTGTGTAGAGTAAGATTCTCACCTCACTATAGTGATTTTATCTCCATAGACCCTAGAAACCTATTCATCCTATGTCTAGGTATGAAAGTTTTCTATCTCAGTTCGACTATTTGTTCTAACATTCCTCCATCAAGGTAATGGATCACATTAGGTTTTAATTTTATACATGTCAATTGCATGAATTACATGAAATACAAGAGTAATTGAGAACTACCATAATCAATTTCATATGCAAGAGTCTTTATTAGGAACAATATGCTTCATTCATATTGTAAGCCTAAAACAATGATTTTTAGCCAACCAAAGAAATGATTTTCCATAACACATTCTATTATGAATAATATAAAAAGGTACTTGGGATTAAATGGAAAAAACATCACTCGGAACTGCTTTTACAATCAATCCCAAACAACGAATGCTTCTTGGATCGATTTCTCTTAAGCCCATTCACTCTTCACTCTAAACTCCCACTCCTTTTGTTATCTTGTACAATAAACAGACAACCAATCCTCAATAAAATGAAAATAAAATTATTTATATTAAGTACAAAAACTGGCATTGGCATCACGACATTTCAATAATGGACTAGCGCCTCGGCGCTCAATACTTGGCATTGTTGCAGCGTTGGACTGAATCGGCATGATAGCTAACGGCTTTAACTCTTGAGCCATGACGCTAAGGGAGATTTGGCATTGCGTTGCCACCATGGCGCTGCAATGTTGAACAAGAATTTATGTTATGATGCTCTTAGCACTAGGGTGCTCCAGACGCAAGTGCCGCGGATTTTCCAATAGAGATTAGACCGCCTTGGTGCTCCAAATTTTGGCGCTTTGACTCTGCAGTGCTTGAAGGATCGACGTTGTGGTTTTGTAAAATTCCTGAACTCAATTCACCTTAGCGCTCTAGAAGTAGCGTCGGGGCATTGAAAGCGCTGCGACGACAAGTGTTTGAGTGCTGCGGCGCTTGAGCCAATTTCCTATTTCAAGCCTTTTTGCCTCAAAATTTCTGCACAACATCAACTAAAACACATTTTCACTGAAATTAAAGCACAAATAATAACGCTAATATTCACTTAACATTGCTTCCAAAAGCTTTGCAATTCAGCTTGCATTTCGGCTTGCATCTCAACTTTATTTTCCTGCATGTAAGCATTCATTTGTTCCATTAATTCAACCATCTTTCTAATCACCAATTCCTAAATGGTGTTATCCACAAGCCTGTTGTGTTGAGGATTGGGCTTCATATGCAAAGGCTTGTGAGCCTAAATAATAAACCCTTTCATTTTGCATTTATCCTACTACTTGGGTCTATGAATTGTATTCTGATTGTTGCGTTGATCTTGTAGAAGATCCTTCCCTAAAGAAGTCTACCTCCTGTGATATATGAAGTAGAGTTAATAATTATTATATACATAATATTTTAAAAAGCATTATACTTATATAATTTTTTCGAGATTTGATGTTCCACTTTTAATCCTCCTGAGATATATGAAGTAGTGTTAACAATTATTATATACATAATATTTTAAAAATCTTTAAACTTATATAATCTTTTTGAGAAGTGATGCATTAATGATGGAAATGGAAATTTTGTACGAAATTCCATCGATTATTAAGTATCCCGACAAAATTTCTGATGATCATTTTTGGCTAAAAAGCATTATATACATATTGTTTTAAAAAGCATTATACTTATATAATTTTTTCAAGATTTGATGCCCCACTATAGGAAATATATGCATTACCGATGGAATTACTGGCAAAAATTCTATTGGTAAATTCCGGCAGAAAAATTCCGTTGGAAATTATGTCGGTTATTAAGTTTCCCGACAAAATTTCCAACGGTTTGTTTTGACTGAAATGTTATTTAATTTTGACAGAAAAACCGTCGAAAATTGCGCCGGAAAAGGTCCGATTTCGTTCTGAGATCACCTCCCTCCCCCATATTACAATTGTTTTTTTTTTCAAATAGCTCTCTTGACCTCTCCAACGCCCATCGTCGTTTAAGGACATTGCTAGACTGTTTAACTACGTTTCTTTGAGATTTGAAAGGTAAAAAATTCAGCACAAAATCTATCCAAACCTTGAATAGATGTTTCACCACCACCCAAATAACCCTTCCACCACCACTCGAAAGGGGTCATCAATTACATTTTTTCCTTCATCATAAATATCCTATAGACCATACGCCAATCAGCCTTGCAGGATCAAGTCCTTAACTCAACCCCATTAGGTGTATTTAAGCTAGACAATAGATCTGAGTTTGTTTATGATATAAGCCTAATGAAATTAGTTCAGAGTGTACAAACAAGCCTACTATACCTATTTTTTAGGTTTGACTATGATAAACCTAAGTTTAATTAGGATATAAGTTTAAAGACATCAAATCTATGTTCATCTCATTAGGTTTATATGAATACCACAATGGGTAAACTGGGGGATAATATAATTGAACCTGTAGAATATAAGCCTAGTAGGATCAGATTATTTGAGTTTGACTAGGATGTAATCTAGTTAGATCAGAAGGATAATAGTTTCAGGTCTAACTAGGATTTAAGCATAATAGGACTAAATGATCTAAGTCTGACTAGGATATAAGACTAGGAGAACTGGAGGATTTGAGTCAGATAATGATATAAATATAGTAAAATTAGAAGATCGAAATATGACTAGGATGCTAATAAGACTACATAAATTAATTTTGTTTAAGTTATAATGCTAGTAAGACTATGACATATGAGTCTAACTACAATATTAGCCTGAACTTATAAGTTAATAAATCTTAGTCTAATTAGGATAATAAGTCTTGTGTATTTGTAAGGCAATAAATATGTCTACTACAACAATAAGCCTTAATCTCACTATGTCGGCTGCATGAATTCTTTTTTCTCCATTGTTTCCTGTTAAGAGTCAAATTCTCATTTAAATCTAATAATGAAAAGTTATTTCTAATATTTTCTAACTAAGTCTTTTTAGGTCAACCTCTACCTTTCTTAACATAAGCCAAATTTAATACATCTACTTTCCTAACCGGGCCATTGGAAGGCCGTTGCTTTATGTGACCAAACCATCTAAGGCGACTATACCTAATCTGATCTTCCACTGGAGCTACTCCAACATTTTCACATATATGTTCATTTTGTATCATGCCTTTAAGAGTAAAGCTACTCATCCACCTAAGCATCCTCATATCTGTAACACTTAACTTAATATTATGCTTCTCTTTTAATGGCCAACATTTTGCACCATAAAGTATTGCAGGTCTCACCGCCATCTTACAGAATTTTCCCTTAAATTTGAGGGGAACTTTTCTATCACACAACAAGCCCGATGCATTTCTCCACTTCAACCATCCAACTTGAATTCTATTAATAATATCCCCATCTATTTCACCATCACTCTGAACAATAGATCGAAGATATTTAAAACATGTATTAATTACTTGATCGCCTAAAGTCACAATCCTCCCACCAGATCTATTACTACTAAAATTACACTCCATATATTCGGTTTTAGATCTACTCAAAGAAAAACACCAGATCTTCAACTCTCTCTCTAGTCTTATCAACAAGAAGAATATCATCAGAAAAAAGCATACATCACTGTACAACCTCTTGTAAATGTCTAGTGAGAACATCCATGACTAAAGCAAAAAAATATGGGCTTAAGGTTGATCCTTGATGTAATCCGTCAGAAATGGGAAAATTCTTGGTCAAATTACCTTGTGTTTGAACACAAGTAGCAGCTCCTGCATAGATATCCTTAATGAATTGAATATAAGCATTATTAACACTTTTCTTTTCTAGAATTCTCAATTGCATTTATCTTGGAACTTTATCATATGCTTTCTCTAAATCAATAAATATCATGTGTAGATCCTCCTTATTCTCTCTATACTTCTCCATCAAAACTCTCAATAAATGTATAGCTTCCATAGTAGACCTACTCGGCATGAATCCAAATTGATGTTGAGAAACATTAGTATTATGTCGTAACCTATGCTCCATAACTCTCTCCCATAGTTTTAAAATATGACACATTAACTTAATTCCTATATAATTCGCACAATCTAGTGCATCATCTTTTTTCTTAAAAATAGGAATCAACGCGCTCATTCTCCACTTATCTGGCATCTTTTTAGTCTTCAAAATAATATTAAAAAGTATAGAAAGCCAAGAAATTCCTTCATGTCCTAAGCATTTCTACACCTCTATTGGAATATCATCAGGTCCAATAGCTTTTTCACACTTCATTTTCTTTAAAGGCAATAAATATGTCTAATTAGGATAAATTCCTAGTCAACCTAAAAGGGTGGGCTAGTACAAGTAGAGTTTGAAAGGTACTCGGGTATACTAGGTTTAGCAAAGTAAGATATATAAATGAAATATAGATCTGAAGATAGGTCCAAAGACATGCCTCAGTGAATGGCGAGTGCCCCAAAAGTGAGGCCACCAACTAAGCCTATTGAAATTGAAAGTGACATTTGAATTTCTACTGCTATTTGGTTTTAGGAAGTACAAATTTAGAAAATGTACTATATTAAAATCTTAATCTTATTTATTGATCAATAATGTAGCTGTTTCTCTTGATTGTGCATGGGATTCTTGTTTAGGTTCAATATTTAAGAAGATAAACTACTAAATTTTATAATAATTTGATTAGTTTTGATATTTATTGATAAATAGTTTTAAGTTTTATATATTTCTTCTATTTCCCTTTTTACTTTTGCCAACCAAATATTTGAAAAAAAATCAAACATATGAAACACTCAAATTTGTAGCAAAACTTCTACGTTGGTTTATCTATGTCAGATTATCTATAGTGATAAATGAATAGATGTCAGTAATAATTATAACTTATGATGCATTGATACATCTTCTCGAAGAGGTATGCAATGTCCGACATATATCGACATGACACTCATTAGACGCCCCTTCGACACATAACAGATATGCCGAAGATATGTCTGATTAAAAAATATTTTAAATAAATTTGACATGCATGTCTTAAATATTTATGGAAAAACTTTTTTAATATAATTTCTTATATTTCAAATTTTTATTTATAAAAAAAATAAAATAAAAAATTTCTCAACAGCTCCAAATCAATTGACGGCACTCAATACCCCATTCCCCACATATTCCCATCTTCATTTCTCTCTAAAAGATTGCAGCTAGGATTTTACAATACCTTCCAATGTCATCGCAACATTGACGTTCGATGTGGTCCCAATATCATTGTTTCAAAACAATATCAAAATCAAAGTCTAATGCTAGCAATTTCTGCACCCGCAATCATGCCCTAGAGCCGTCTCGATATCTCATCTTTGTCCAACATCGTCTCAACATAGACGATGGATGCCATCTTGACATCAACCCGCAATACCCATTGCACAACATCAATGCCCAATTCTTGACAACATTGTCGTCTCCCTTCTCGATGCTTGAAACATGACATTGACTCTCAACTAATGACATTCATAATATTAATCATTTTGAGCATAAACAATAGTTACATGATTTATTATTTCTCAACTATTCTTAATATCCTGCTTACTCAATTTTTATAAACTATTTTTAAAATATAAAAATTATGATAGCGTGTCGAATCCGTGTCTGTGTCCTATAATTTTAATAATTCACGTATGTCATATATGTGTCGTCATTTTTATATCTATGCATTATAGATTATAACATACTCAGATTCTGAAAATCACCATTGTACTGTTTGCATACATTACTTGCTCTCCGAAGCATTCATCTATTTGATAAATTCTTTGCAATGTCTTTGTATATGTGAATTGATCACCATGACATACTAGTATTTAGCCCATGTTGTTTCCTCCAGATGATTGTGCAATATTGTGGGAAATTAGCTGAATTATCTAAAACAGCAAAACTGTGAATTAATTTTCATGTTCATCTTTTTCTATTCCCTTTAGAGTTAATATTAAAGAAATGAAGATTTTTTTTTAATTATCATGTGGCTGATGACAACGGTTCATCTTCTCTGCAGGCCTACTTACTGCCATACGCACCGATTCCCTTAGAATTCTTAACTATCAGGAACTGCTCTTTAATGACTTTGGAGATCGTGTTGCTCAGCTTTTACGCGTTGAATCAGTTGTTCCTTTCTTACCAAAAAATATCTGCAGCATCCAGCAACAAATCCTCATTGTGAATACCGACTTATTGTTTCCTCATGATTACACCCTTTGTATTGTTCGATTGCATCAGGTATATTGGTTATTGTTTTTCATGCTTATCCCTCATCAAATTTCTCTTCGTCAATCTGTGCTGATGATTAATTATTTTGATATTCCTTCTGTGCTGGTAGGTGTACAAGATTCTTCGATCTATAGAGTCCTATAAGAATGAGCATAAGCTTGATCCTTTGCCTATTATACTATGCGGGTCAGTTCAACCGTCGAAAAATCTCCACCTTTAATCAAGTTGAGTTCAATTATTTTAATATTGAAATGTTGGTTGCAGCGATTGGAACGGAAGTAAGCGAGGGCACGTTTATAAGTTCCTAAGGTCTCAAGGCTTTGTTTCCTCATATGATGTTGCCCATCATTATTCTGATAGCGATGCAGATGCTCACAAGGTTTTAAATAATACTTCTCTTCAATATCCTACAGAATTCCAGCATTATTAGCTTTGTTTAAGTTGGCTTCTGCTTTCTTGCTGCAGTGGGTTAGCCATCGAAATCATCGTGCGAATATCTGTGGGGTTGTATTGCCACGCATGCCAAAGATGAACTGCATAAACATTTCTGTTTTTTTTAACATCTTTTAGAGCCATCTTATACATAGTGCAGATAAATCTTTTCTCATTTTGAAAATTTTGAGCTCTTATTGTAGAAAAACTCCGGCTAACATGGCTAATTATTCTGTACAAGGCATTTAACCATGTTAATATATCCTTGTATCAGTATCTTCTCATCCGCCAAGCTGCTCTAGCAGAAGTTAATTCTTTTGCCTTTCTTAAAGGAGACAATCCTGCAGATTCTATTACCTTCGCTAGTTTCTGTCAAGCACTTCGTCGGGTAAATACATGAACTTTAGAGAAACATAATACATTTAGTTAGATACTGATAAATATCTTTCCTATCTTGTACAGTTAGGCTTAAGTGGCCATCCTAATGGCCTTAGTGCCGAAAATATTGAAGATTTGTGGATCGAAGCAGATGGTGATCGAAACGGTCTAGTAGACTACAGAGAATTCCAGGTAAGCTCTTAAAATTAGTTTCAGAGATTCATATTCATTTGAATGTCAAAGTTAATCATTCAATTATGTTCTTTCACAGAAGCGAATCTGGAATCCAAATTATTAAGAGGAGCCAGATCAAGAGAGCATGGAGGTGAGTAAAAGCAGCCAATGTGTCTGTGCTAAGAACCAGGCTTTTGGTTTTAATGTGGAGAATGCTGCGGTCTTTCCGCCGGAAGTAGAGAAAGGAATGTGGCCTGAGAATTACACTCTATCTGATCATTCTCCCTTAACTGTGGTCTTCTCTCCTGTAAAGGTATCTTGCTCTCAATCTCTTTGCTGAGTCCTGCTATTGGTTCTCCAGTACAAAGGCTGACTATTAAGTGGGGCGTAAATCCGGACGTGTCACGTCACCCGGGACCTGATGTATCAAGGTGATATGGCGTGTTCGGATTCGCCTCCAAACAGTCCAAGCTTTTGAAGTTTCTAGAGCTTGAGAGGCTGAAGAACTATATCACATAAGCGAACAGTTAACAGGAATTATATCGTCGTGAAAGAATTTGGGAAAATTGAAGTCGCATGACATAAAGGCAATTATTTAAGAAATTGGACCTGCTTTTGATTGACATGCGTGCCACGCAGCTTTGTAATTAGTTTCGTGTTTGTAAGGATTGGGATTGGGATTATATATATATGGGTCCAGCTAATCATATATATAATAATCTTCTCATGCTTTCATGAGGTATATTAATTTTCATATTTTTTTGTCATGATTATACTTATAAATATTTGATTGTATAGTTATATTGTTTAATAATTTAGTTGTATTTATTTTTTTTTCTGGTAAATATTTAGAAAAATTTCTTCAGATATTTCATGTAATCATTTAGTTATTATGTAAAAAATTTAGACGTTTAATCTTTTTTTTTTATTATTATACTTTATGTTATATTTTTTTTTTCGATTTTATTATCTAATTGCTTAGTTATATCAAGAGATAATACTGCACATAAATTTAATATTTATATATAAGCATTAAATTGCAACAGGTTCTTGAATGCGAGTGATTATTCCGTCAGGTTACCGAATGCATTCGGAAGCCAATAATAAAATGCCACGTCATTAAAGTGCTCGGTACTGTGCTCGGTACAGGCGCTCGGTACAAGCTCGGCATACTCGGTATTTCTTACCGGACGCAATAAAAATTCCTTGAATGCAGACCCCCACATATTAATTTTTTTTTTACGTTGGAATGCATTATTGTCTCTTGTTTATATTATTTGAAAACTTGATAGTGTTTGATCGAAAAAAAAAAAAAAAAAGAGTTTATAATTTCTTTATAGCTACCCATCTAATTGGGAACTAGGCACCTATAATTGATAACAAGGGTGATATGGTTCACCTAGCCCAGATGGAAGGGCTCAGGGTTTGGTTCAACCTTGATGTTAGCCCTTACTAGTGCAAGGGTGGATATCATATTTATTGTACTCTCACCATCAATAATAAGTCTTCATTTTCTCTCATTTACATAGTGCATGCATGGATAAAATATTTCTTCTTCTTCAAACCTCTATCTCACTCTTAGAAATCAAAGCACTTCATAACTCTAACATGGTTAGTATGCTCTAGCTCAATTTCCGTTTTTGATGTAGCGTCTTGTCTAAAATTTTCTTGATTTTATCATCTTAAAGTTTTTTTTTTTTTTTGGAAAATTTTGGGGCTTAGCCCGTATATTGAATATACAAAAATTATAGATTTACAAAAATTGAGGCCAGAAAAATAGGCCAAATACTAAAACTGAAAGAAAAACATGCCCAAAGTGAAAAAAACACCCAAAAAAAAACAGGATTCAGTTTACACAGAAATCGCCCCAGGACATAAATTACATCAAAGCAAGAATGCTCAAGTGTCCAGTGCCAGCAAGGACATTGAGAGAGAGCTTCTCTGGTTGCCAACGAAGAAGAGCACAAGTGGAAAGCAGGGTGCACGAAAAAATTGCCAAGCCAATAAACTTTTCACTAGAGATAAGAACCCCATTAGCCATCCAAAGGAAGCAGGCATAGGGGCGGTTCCAGTCATCATTATCCCGCCACAAAAACCATTCTCCAAATAGCCACAAATAGTCAGCCATAAAACTGTGCTCCAACAACAAAACAACCTCCGAATAGTCACAAGCAAGTAGAAAAAGAAGTACGAAGCATATCCTCATTTTTCCTTCCAGACCATTTCCGAGTAATGGCCAAAGCCAAATTCTGGCATAGCTCATGATAAGTAGAATGGGAACCGAGTATCTACGATTATTCCGCTCTCTCCAAATAAAGTAAACAGCGGCACAAATCACAGAAAAATAGAAATCCTTCTCCGATTTGTTGTAAATGCACAACTCTTCAATAAAATCAAACATTTGCAGAATAGTAGGTCTAAACATAAAAGAATCCAACACAGGCAAAAGATGAGAGACAGCAGCAAATGAGTAGTCACATTGAAAAAAAAAACGTGAGAGCTGAACTCCCCTGAATGGCAAAGGGGGCAAATAGCATCAATGAAAATGTTTCTTCGTGCAAGATTGTCAGCCATTTTTAAACCACCACGAACTAACAGCCAAGTATATGAAGAAAATCTAAGAGCAGCACGTTTATGCCAATTGTAATGATGTCAATTGACTTTGTGCCTACCATCAAAGAAATTCATCTAAAATCTTTAAAGCAAGGCTTAGCAATTTCATTCCATTTAATAGTCTCAACAGACATATCCAAAATAGAGGTGGCAATTATGTGTTCCTTAGCCCCGAGAGGAATAAAATCAGGAAAGAGCCAGTCCCGGTTCCAGAAATCCGAGATGGACCCTTGAAGAGCAATGGAGGGGGGTATAATATTAGCCAAAGAAGTACCATTCAACCAGGGATCCCAAAAAAAAGAAAGCATGTTACAGTTCTCAGCAGAAACAATAAAATGAATATGCTTTTTAATCTTTCTTGCAACCCCACAAATATTTTTCCAAAATTTAGAACATTTCAAAGGAGCAGGCTTAAAGGGGGAGAAAAATTTAATCCTGAACTAGTCAAAAATCAGAGAAGTAGAGTTATAAAATCTCCAAATAAAGGAGCAAGCAAACCCATGGGTAAGAGATAGAATGACAGGAATCCCAAGTCCCCCAAAGCAGATTGGCAAGCAAGTATCATGCCAAGCAATCAAATGTAACTTCTTCCCCTCATTGGAACCATGAAAAAGAAATCTAGAGCACATTCTGTCTATAATTTTGCAACAAGGTTTAGGTATAATAGCTCCCCTAATCCAGTATGTGATAGTGTTAGCAATGGTGAACCTCAAAAATTGAACTCGACCGACAAAAGAAAGAAATTTTACTTTCCAACCAACAAGTAGAGTAGAAATTCTACTCAAGAGTGGTTGGAAGTGAGAAGAATTTAGCTTTTTGGTGGAGATAGGAAACCCCAAGTATTTGAAGGTGTGCTCAGTGGGGGAGAAACCAAGGATATCAATGATGTCATTAGCAGAATAAAAGTTTCTGGAGAAGAGGATGGAGCACTTATTGTTGTTGATATGAAGACCAGAAGCCTTGGCAAAGTTGCTTAAAATCTATGAAAGCTCAATAGCATTGGGGATAGAAGCTGTTCCAAACACCAAGACATCATCAGCATAAAGGAGGTGATTGAGAGAGGTCTGCCCGAGAGGGATCCCCAAAAAGGAGCTGGAGTCCATAGAGCAGGAAAAAGCATCCATAACAATTGCAAATAAAAGCGGAGAAAGGGGGCAACCTTGTCTTAAACCAACAGAGGAAGTGAAAAATCCCTCAAGGGAACCGTTAATGCAAACAAAAAAAGGAACATCACAAATGCAGTTCTTTATCCATAAGATGAATTTTTCTGGAAACCCTTTCTCCCTCAATCTAGCAATAAGAAAATCCCAAGATACTGAGTCAAAAGCCTTACGAATATCCAGATTAGCAAAGAAAATTTTCTTAGAAGATGCACCATTGAATTCGTTAAGAATTTCATTGGCCAAAATAATATTATCAGAAGAAATTCTCTTTGAGATGAAACCATCTTGACTCTTATGAGTAATGTGAGCCATGACAATCTTAAGGCGATTAGCAAGAATCTTTGTAATAATCTTGTAAAAGATATTGCAAAGAGAAATTGGGCGATAATCAGAGATATCAGAAGCATGATGATGCTTAGGGATGAGAGCAATAGCCATGGCCTTAGCACTTCTAGGAAGATGACCGGCAGAAAAGAAATTTTTAACATCATTGGTCACATACAAGCCAATAATATTCCAAGAGCCCTTATAAAATTCAAATGTGAACCCATCAAGACCTGGGGAAGAGGCTAACAACCCCCCAAAAATAGCTTGTTTAATTTCCGGGTCAGTAACATTCTCCAGTAATAAATCGGTCACATGAGGAGGAATGGGTTCTCCACAAGGGAAAATAAACTCATTGATACCAGACAGTTTAGGAGGATTATAAAGCTTGTTGAAATACTTGCAGATGGCCTTGGCAATCTCCCCATGAGAAGAGAAGTGACCTTCATCTATGGTGATTTCATTTATTCTAGAAGAATTAGCTCTAGAATTAATACGGGCATACAAAAATCCCAAGTCATCTTCCTCATTTTGAAGCCATTTAGCCTTACCTCTTTGAATGATCCAAGAGCTCCAAATCCCTTGAAGTTTAGATATACTAGAATTTATATCCTTCAAAGTTGCATTAAGATGAGGGTTCTGTGGGTTACACTGTAAAAGTTCAAGACAACCCTTCTGATTTTGATTTAAATTTGCAAGCTGATTCTTAATACAATGAGCATTAGACCAAGTCATAGATTTGAGGTTAGCCTTCAGGTATCTAAGTTTACCATAAAAGTTGTCAATGGGACTCCCAGCATGATGCGGGGCAAAGGAAGTCAAGAGGATATCCTAATATTCATTTATCCTCAACCAATAGTTTTTAAATTGAAATCTTTTAGCCATAGTAGTAGGGTGTCCTTCCAAAAGAAGCAATGGAGAATGATCAGAGAAACCAGGGGGAGCAACTTTATAATAGGATAAAGGAAAAACATCCAGCCATTTTTTGTTCACAAACATTCTGTCAAGTTTGATATGGCTAGGATCATCAGTATGACCATTGAACCAAGTAAAATTCAACCGATGGAATTAAGCTCATTAGTGCCAGAGCTAAAAACCCAACCATTCAACTCCCCCATTCTACTGAAATGCGTTGGTGCACCACTAGATTTGTCTTTAGGTTCTCTGAAACAGTTAAAATCTCCCATAATAATCCAAGGAGTGGAGATAGTATCAGCCAATGCATTAAGTTGTTGCCATAAAGGTCCTCTTTCCATCGGGTATTAGCAGCATAAACCATAGAAATAAGAATAGGGGGTAGGGTACCAAAATTAAGAATGCCATGAATGAGTTGAGAGTTAGTGATGGTAGGAGAAAAAGATAAAGTGGAGGAATTCCACTTAATCCAAATCCGGCCACAAGAGGAAGAGCAGAAGTTGTTGCAACTAAGTTCATTGGGGAAAATTTTGTGAGTATTGATGAACCAAGGGTCCAAAAGGGATTGGGAAGAAATTTTAGCTTCTAGGATACACAACATAATAAGATGGTGAAAGGCAGTTAAGTTCTTAGAGGCTAGAACCTTATTTGATTTGTTAAAACCACGAATATTCCAGCAGCAGATAGAGGGAAGGGTCATTTAGACTTGGTTGGAGGTAGGGGTGCTTTCATAGCACCTTTGGATCTTGTGGTTTTAACATGCTGAGATTTCTGAGATTGACCCTTCTCAGAGTTTTCTTCTTCTATGTGACCCAGAGAGGATAGCAGAGTTCAAATGCTCATCCATAGAAAAAACAGAAAATTTATTGGGAGAAGCCGAAACAGGAATGTCTTGGCAACTTCTCTCAAAAGAGGATAAAAGGGCACTTTATGATGAGGAGGCTTCACTATTTTTAGATTTGGAGATGGGATTTGTGGATGGAGATTGGTCGTAAGAAGAGATATCTTCCCCAGGTGAGTTCAAATTTGAAATGACAACATTAGCCACATAAAGAGGATTATTAGAGGTGGAGTTATTGGTTTGAGGGGGAATGATGCAAGGGGCAACATCCTGGATAAGATTGCAAGATGAAGAGGTGGAATTGGGTAGCACAGTGGTGTTGCCAGTGGTAGGAATGGAGGCATTCAGAGGGAGTTGAATGTCATTGGCTAGAATAACAGAAGATGGGAGAAGAGCTGGTGGTTTAGGAGGACCTGAGCAGTGAAAGGAGGAGGGTTGGGTTTCGGGTTAGGAAGAACATGACGAGCACGGCTAGTGCTTCTTCCCCGATGTTTAGTTTGTTGTTGCGGTTTCGGTTGGAGATTCTTGTGACATAAGCTGGAGGGGTGTACAAGGGAACCGCAACCAGAACATGGCGAAGATTTCCAGTTGTATAAAACCTTAAGAGAAAAATCATCTCCATCCATAGAAATAGGGATTTCATCAGGGAAAGAAGAGTCAGAATTGACCATCACCCAGACACGAGAATAGATCAGTCGAGTTTTCCTTGCCGTAAGGGCATCAACAGCTAAAGGCTTACCCACAAAACTCACAATTTTAGAAATACCTATAGGATTCCAAACGGCTAAAGGGAGATCAACAATTTTAATCCAAATAGGAATGGAACTACATTCTTCCCTCTTCGGCTTAAACTTAGGGGTCCATTTCTGAAGAATGAACGGTTTCCCAAAGAAAAAACATGGTCTACCTGACCATGCAAGCTCAAAATCTTCTGGCAAAGAAAATTTAAACAGAAAAAAACCATCATTCAGTGAAAGGAGGTCAACCAAACCTTTGATAGACCAAACCTTTCTAATCGCGTTCTACAAGCTGAGGTAGGACGGTCTTGGGCCGACTAAATACCTGACCAGCGAGAGTCCCCAATTTGGAACACCAAGGTTGGGATCATCAGCGTTAAAAGGAACTTGATTTGTCGGATTAATGAAAGAAACTTCAAAGCTACTAGCCACCGGATCATGATTTGTGAGGTTGGAGATGAAGTTAAGACTAGATGGGGCAGAGACAGAGGGAGCCACCGAGCCAAATAGAGGGGGGAAATTGTGGAGGTAGGAAGAGGAGGTCATGGTGAGGAGAAGGGGAGGAAAAACCCTCCCCGATGGTGGGAGAGAAAGAACGGTGGGAGGAGAAGGAAAACTAGGGTTTTCGCACCTCCGCACAAAAAAGTTCGCCCTCCCCACCCAGAACTCCAAAAGCCACGCGCTCTACCGGCTGAGCTAAGACGACAGATAAGATGTGGTCCCTGCACTGATACTGGGTTTGTCCCTTCTTATATCATTTAAAGTATTTGATCTCTTTGGTACCCTTAGGACTCTCCTTAGTAGTAGTCCTAATAGTTTGTGTCATTAATAGTGGGATTAAGCCTAGTAGGAGGCTTCTTCAAATGAGTAGGAGTGGCATGACTCTTATGTTTAGGTTACAAGACAACATTTACTTTTCTACCATAAAGGCATACTGGATGACATCCTCTAATATCTGGGGATTAAATATCTCTAATTCATTCTTAGCATCCATCCTAAGACATAAAAATTTATTAGCTAGCTCAGACTTATTATTTTTATTATTGGTCCTAAAAATTAAGTCCTCAAATATGATGAGGTACTTAATGACTTGAAGGGTGTCTTACCTTGGAGGTAGTAACTACTCATGTAGTTTCTTATCATGGTATCTTAGCAAAAATTGGATCTAAGTGTTTCCTTCATCTCTACTAATGTGAGGTTGCTCCTTTTTTATGCTTTGCTCTTTTACTAAGGTTTTAGTCTAATAAATCTTTTTGTATGACTAGTGAGTTTCATCTTAGCAAAAATGACCCTTTGGTAATTATCCATCATATACAACTTAAACAAACTCATCCATTTTAACTATCTAATCCAAAAAAACTTTTTAGGTTCATGTACAATATTGTATGAAGGTGTCTCAACTTTAACTTTCCTAAAAGGTGATGCAACCCTTTATTTTTTATCTTCTAATGCTTCAAGTATTGAAGATAATATGTAACAAGTAGTAAAACTATTGGGATAGTACAAGATGAAAAGTTGAAGTAGGGCTTTGATGAGATATAGTTAAGGGTTTCTTTAGTTTGAAGTAAAAAGAGTGTATTCCAAACACATATATTTTGAAAATATTGTTATTTGGTCTGAAGTAAAATAAATGCAGTGTCATCCTCTAGTTTTTTTTTCATGTATTTCGAATTCCTCGGATTTGGATGAGTTCCAAATATATAAAAAAATCACTGCAATAATCGCCGCCATTACTTGCCTCAGTGGATCACTGCAAGTTACCACTATATGTTGTCACCAATCAACACTTTCGTCCCTGGACACTGCTACTCACCATTGCCTTCCCCTGCAGTCATCTATCACCACCAACCATCGCTGACCACCCTTATCAGCCACCATCACCATCGCTGGCCACCATAGTCGTCAACCATTATCGGTAGCCACAGACCACCACTGTGGGTCACCACCGACCCCGATAGCCTCCAACCACCCACCGCCACTACCGTCCACCACCACCTAATGCCGTCGAGCACTGCCACCTACGACGAACTACCACAGTCACTGGCCGCCACCATCCACCAGCTTTGTTCTCTATCAGCCACCATAGCACCAATGTCGGCCACCTACCACCATCCTCTTTGCATTTTATATTGCATTCATTTAATTTCAATCTCATATATTCATTTTACACTCATCCAAACAGCTCCAAAGTATTCCTTTTTTAGCCAACCAAACAGCCCCAAAAACTCTAATTACCTCCTCCTTTGGACTAATTATAAATGGAGGCAGGAGTTGATGGATTTAAATCTCCACTGACCACTTCTTAGGTAATTTTGAAAATTAAACTAATCCTCCATAGTCTTCCCTCCCAACTATTTAAAATTCAAAATTCATATTAACATTTTGAATTCCAAAAATTCAAAATGTCAATATTCTCAAATGTTTTAGAATTAACAACAATCCAACATTATTACAATTTAAATAAAAGTTTGCTATTCATGTCTAGTAGTAATCATCTTAGTTTAGCTTCTTTTGGTTTGTCGAAATCTCACTATAGGGGCATCTTATACTGCATCATTTATCTTGTTCCACGTTATTTCTCTTGTATCTCAAAGAAATCTTATGAGTTGAAATTTAGATAAGATTTCACAAGATCAGGTGCAATTTCTCCAAATAAGCCATAGTTTGTTATGTGGGCTTGCCATTCAACCACATTATGAATTTGTGCTCTCTAATATTATCTTCTAGTGCTTCATCTATAACTATGTGCTCCACTTCAAAAATGTTGGGTTGAATTTCCACGTGCACTTGCATTCTTGCTTCATCTCCAAATGGTTATCTCCATATTTTTATCTAACATCTTTTCTTAAAAATTTAGTATATCTTCAATGTTAAATATACAACTTTTATGCATGCCATGTAGTAATTCTAAGAAAATGTGCATTCGATGTTATTTTTTTAAGAATTTTAAATGGTCTACAAAGCATTGCATGGAATTTCTTAAATTTGGAAGTATTTCCTTTAGGTCTGATATAAATCATTACATAAATCGCCCTTTTATACTCTTTTACATATCTTGTTTTATTTGGAGATTTAACAAACCTTATATTATTTTATTCAATTTATATCTTGACATTTTCATGTACCAAGTAAAAGCTTTAGAAATATAAATGCATATTCTAAAGATTCAAGTGTAGGAACATCAACGAGATTAGATCTTTTGAGATTATAACCATATACTTTCTAAAATGGTGATGGTTTTGTTGTTTTAGAAATACAATTATTGGTAACTTCTAAAGTAATTAGCTAGAAATACCAATTATTCTTTCCTACTAAGCACCTCAAAACATTTCCTAGTAACATATTGATTACTTCTATTTGTCTTTTTTTTTTGAAGGAATGCATAAAGCAACTTTATTTAAAAAAAGAAAAAAATACAATAAACTAAGTAATCCCCTCCAAATAACATTCCTCCTTTACCAAGTCAACAAAGGTAGGAGGAACATTACTGCTACTTAAATCATCCCAAAAAAATCAAAAGAAAGAGCATAGTTAGAATAAAAGTCCGCTAAATTATTACATTCCCTTCTAGTAAAATGAAATAAAATTATTAAAATCATTAAGAAAAGCTAAATCATCAATCTTCAGCAATACCTCCTTGACATCTTTCTTGTTCATCAAACTTTGCACATAATAGCATTGAAATTATCACCTTCTACAATGATACCCTTGGCTTCAAACATCCACTCTTGAAGAACTTTCCTCATAGAAAGGATTGATAATAATTCCAGCTATGAGAAATCCAATTGCAGACTACCAAACCCAAAAGCACATAAAAATCTTCCTCAATGATCTCTGAAAACACCTCCTATTCCAGCTTTATACAAACTCACCAATGAAGCATTAATATTAAGTTTAATCCAATCCGGAGGAGGGGAATGCCAGGAAGCAAGAGATAGCTAAGCAAGCTGATTAGCATCCCAGATTTTCGGAATTAGATTATTACAATAGGAAGCAATAATATAAGAAACAGAATTAGCTGCAACGAACGTAATTGTATCCTCCGTTCCACCATGTATCAACTTATTTCTACTCTTCCAAGTGAAGAAAACAGCAAAATAATACAAATTACGAACAAAAGGATTAGACTTTGCTAGATATTCCAATACCCGAATTCAATCTTTCATATCAACAACGATCTAAACACCAAATCCCCATTTATTGAGTGTGGAAAACACTTGAGAAAGCTTCACACATTTAATAGCAATATTTTATTGGTATTCAACACCTATACACCCTCTCGGACATTCACTAAAGTCCAAAAGATGCCTCTACATTAGAAAATCATTAGAGGGAGATATACAAACGCCGCCAAAAAATTTCAACCCAAGGCCTTAGCTTAAGATTCTTTATCCATCTCCAATTTATGTCATCACCATCATCTTCAAATAAGTTTTCAAATACTAGAGCCATAATGGACTTCCCAGAACATTTAAAAACCAGCTCCAATTGATCTTTTCGCAAAACAGAATGAATAGGAACTGACATAATAACCTTCACTAGCTACTGCCCGAAAAAAATTTCCAACTAGGACTCATTCCACTCTCCTTCCCTAATGAATGCCTTGAGAAATTTAGAATCATCATCCATCTGAGCTACAAACATAGGCCACTTCATGATACTTTTATAAAAAAATCCAAGCATCCTCAACTGTATTAATATCACAACCATTAATCACTTTCCATCTCACTATTGGATGCAAAAATTTGGCTCCATTCACAATAATTTTCCAGTTGGAGAGGAATAAACCATTTTCTTAGAATTCCAAATATCATCCCCGTATCTAGCCACAAGAACCCTATTAAGAAGGAAATTTGGCTTTAAGATGAAGTTTCAAGCAGACTTGGCCCTTAATGGACCAGCTCTCATAACATCTGATTGCAACCCACATTCACCTTTTTCATAGGTCTACATAAATCTTCCCATACAACATAATGTAGACCCTTATTACCATTCTGCTTGTTCCAAAAGAAGTCCCTACACATTTTATCTATGTCATTCAACACTCCTATAGGAATTAATGAATGTGTTGATAAGAAGGTAGGCAGAGATAAGCAAGCTGAATTGACTAATAGAAGCTTCCCTATAAGAGAAAAAAAATTGTTACCTCAAACATTCAGCCTACTTAATACTTTCTCCAAAGGTTTTGAAAATCTGAGAACTCCAATCTCCTTAAAGATATCTTGATCCCAAATAATTCATCTCATTAACCACCTTGAAGCCCAAGAAGCTTGAAAGAGCAATCCTTCTTCTCCTCTGAATTAATTTCCCAAATAGAATAGAAGATTTCAGCATGTTAACTTTTTGACTAGTCAATTTACAATAATCTTTAAGAATCTTACTCACAATCTTCACACTCTTGTGGTTAGCCTCTGAAAAAATAATAATGTCATCTGCATAGAGCAAATGGGAAATTATTTCCACATTTGGGGAAACTTTAATACCAATACTCCTACCTCTTTGAGAAAAAGCATCAGATAACAGTTGAGAACACAAAATAAAAAGATATGGAGACAAAGGGCAACCTTGTCTAAACCCACTTTTGGCCTCAATCTATTTTGATTCTTCCATTTACTAGGATAGAAAAAATCGGGTCTACTACACATTTAAGTATAAGATTAGAAAATTTTGCTAGAAACCCAAAATAATCTAAAACTTACTTTAAAGTAAGCCAACACATGCTGTCATAAGCTCGATCCATATCAATTTTGATTGCCATCAACTCTTTCTTACACTTGGAAATTTTGAATTTATTAAAAACCTCTTGGGCAAGTAAAATATGATCAGATAATGTTCTTCCTTTAACATAAGCAGATTGGTCTTCAGATATAATGTTATGAATGAAACAATTCATTCTATTCAACAACATCCTTGCCACAATCTTATAAATTGAAAGACAAAGGCTAATATGCCAAAAATGGAAGGAGTTAAAGGAGTTTTCACCTTGGGAATGAGCACCACAATAGTTTTCTTCCATTCGGAACACATTTTACCAGAAATAAAAAAGCAGACTTATGGCCTTCCAAAATCCTATTTAATAATAGACCAATAAAACTTGATAAAAGAGTAGGTGATCCCGCCATTAATTGGAGATTTGTTTCCCTCAAATTATCTAACAACAGCTTCCAGCTCTTCTACAGAAAAATTAGAATCCAAACTCTTCTTCTCAACATCATCCAGCACCTTAGAAAGAGGAGGCCAACCCTTTAGATAATGCTTCCTTTCCTTCCATTTGCTTTTAAAGAAATCATAAAAAAACTCCCTCCATATGATTTTAATCTTCTATCAACAAGTCATTACAATCTTTCACTTGATAAATCCAATTTCCATTATGCATAGCCGATGCATACACATGGAAGACTTTAGAATTGGTATCACCTTATTCAATCCACTTTACCTTTTCTCTTTGCCTCCACCATGAATTAAGTCTCCCAAGAGTAGAGTTGAGCTCAAACACCTTAGATTTCAACAAGAAAGCTTATCATCCAAGAGACCACCTCCATTTACTTCTCCTCTTGAAGATCTAAAATTTCTTTCTTGAGTCGTTCCTTCAAAACATTAAATTTTGGTGTTTAGCCTTACTCCAAAAGAATAAAGCCTTCAAAGCTCTTCTAAACTTCAAATTTAAAGTGCTCACAACATCTCCTTAAACACTCTTATTCCAAGACTTGAGCACCACTGATTGAAAGACTGGATAGGAGGCCCAAACATCTTCAAACTTTAACCTTATACTTTTTTGAAGGCAGAGAAAACCTTAAGGAGGATAGGACAATGATCTGAGGCTACATGAGCAAGATGTCTCACAGCCGCCAACTGAGTAGTCTCCAAAGCAGCATAATTCAAAAGACACCGATCCAGTCTGTCCAATATTCAAGCACCTCCTTTCTTATTATTACACCAGGTGAACTTTGGACCAATGATTCTAACATCATGATAGTCACATTTATTCATAAACAAACTCATATCCTGAGGCCCTTGAGAGAGGAAGAACTTTTTTCCCACCTTTCTTATCATCCTGAGACAAAACACAATTGACTTCACCTCCCACAATAGAAGGAAGTTCCCCAGCATAATTTTCTTCCAATCTACTCCACAACAATCCCCTTTTATAACTATCTTTACTTCCATAAACTATAGAAATCAACCACACCCCTTTGTTGACAACTCTAAGTTCCCCTACAACCACTTGAGAAAATGCTTCAATAAAAGAAAAATCAGCCAAATTAGTCCTCCATCAAACCATAATACCTCCTGAAAGGCCATCAAAAGGAAACATAAGGAAATCCCATTTCTCACCAATAAATCTATTGAACCCAACTCTTTCTATAGAAGAAATCTTCATTTAAACAAGCCCAACAAATAGCGTATCAAAATCTTTAACAAACTCCTTTAAATAATGGGAGGCTTCCCTCTTCCTAGCCCCCCTACAGTTCCAAAAAGCTATGGATGACATTTAGATTTTGAATTGGGATTTCTCCCAATACTATCTTTACTCCACAAATCTCCTTCTCTATTGTGAGGAAAAGGTGCAACTTTTCCTAATGATCTCAGTTCTTTTTGTAGTTTAAATTTAGTCACCCCAAAACAATCCCCATCCACATCTTTACCTGAATCAATCTTCTTCACATTCGCATCAACCAATTCTCCATCTTCTATATCTTCCAAAACTAAATCAGCAATACAAGGGTTGACCTTAGTTAAATCCTCTTCACATGAAGACTTAAAGATTTTGAACATATTATTTGTAGGTAAAGCAGCATTAGCAGAGGTAGATTCTATATCAAACGCTGAAATGGAAAAGGTCTTCAATATTTCTTCATTTAAACTATCTAAAGCCGGCTTCTCCAAATTACAAACAACATTACCATCAAAACCTTCTGAATCAAATTTTACATTATCTTCTTCAATTGTAATAGAAGAACCAGGAATGTTATTGGCAGTACTAGGAGGAATCGCATCATTCACTCCCTTCACATAGAGACTTGTACAGTACTGTCTAGTGGTTGAATTTTTTTGAAATAATGAAGGCCTACATTAGACAGAATTTAATTATTATTAGTAGTCTTCTTAAAGTTGTCACCTTTCCTATTAACTGAAAAAATTGATTCCTTTTCCCATAAGTAATATGCATCCAAGGTCCAAAGGAATCTTCTTTATTTATCACATTCAACTGAGATATACCATGATTAGTGACAACTGCTTCAGATCTAGCAACAACTTCAGTTGTGGAGACGTTCTCCTTCAAGTTACATTCATTGATGAGATACCCAATGTTACCACACTTGTAACAAAATTTTGAAATTTTTTCATACTCATTTTTTGGAAAAAACGACCATCTAACCCTTCCACCCAAACCCCCATAGGGAGTTGCTTGTCTAATTCCACACGAACACAAATTCTAGCAAACACTCTTCTACCCCAATGGAACATATTACCATCAATCCATAGAGGTGTGCCTATCATAGAAGCAATTCTAACCACATTAATCTCATCCCACAACACATAAGTGGAAGATGTGGCATTCTAATCCATACATTAGATGACAAGCCTTTCAATAAGGATGGTGAGAAAAGGGGATTCCACTTGTCAAGGCCTACTATATGACCATTCACGTACCATGGGCCTCCCGATAAAACACTTTCCACAGCTTCAGAAGAAGAGAAAGAACATAAAACCCACCCTAATCCAAGGATAGTAAGGTGGAACTTCCCAAACTACAAACATTGACGTCGTAGTTCATTAGCTATCAGATGGACTGGTACATCCTTCCCAAAAACTTTAACCACATTTGAAAATTGAAGTCTCTCTATGTTAGCTTTTACGTTTGACTCGTGCAACTTGACAACAATGCCATTTCAGTGAGGATAGATTCATCTATAAAAAAATTAACCTTAACATTAGTTCACTTAACCCATGAATTAGATGAAACATTAGCACGCAAAACACCATCATCAATCAACCCTTGTTTTGAGATCTTTCCATCATGCATCCCTTCTTGCACATTTACACAACACCAGATGGCTTATCCTTAGATACCTTCTTCGAAAATTCCTCCTTACCAGAAAATAGAGATTTAGCATTCACATTAGCAAATCTGTTAACAAAAGCTTCAAGCTTGAAGAAGAAGACGCCTCAAAATCATTCTGCCTTCTAGGTGGTGAAAAACAATCAAAAGGCCATGGAGACTTGATATGAATATCACTAATAATAATATTGCCTTTACCAAGCACCGGAGAAGAAGATGGAACTAGGACGAAAGATGGTTCTTTAATCACCAATGGGGCATTTCTAATAGTAAATGTTCGATTAGCAAGTTCGCCATTAAGAGAAGACGAAAAGAGACAATAGTTGTTCGATCACTAGAAGACGTTCTACTAGAAGAACTTAGGCGACCATCAGTGGTCACCGATGAATCAACCGTCCTACACGGAAATTCAGCCAAGTGGCGAAAACAAGGAAATTTAAAAGAAAATTTAAGCTTAGTATCTACCACATTTCCTAGATTTTTTCAAAAATAAAAATATTACGTCCCTTTTTAACATTATAATATTGTGTAAATCATGTAGTACAACCATCTCTTTGAAAAATATCCTTGCAATATATGAAGCTTCATTGTTTTTATTACAAGTTAAAAAATATACAATCTTAGTGAATATATCCCCCAACATAAAAAATTTATCATCTATTTTAGGTAATCCTAATACAAAGTTCATAGATAGTGATGCAATCAATATAATATTTTTGGTGCAGGCAATAAATTGATTGGTATCCCCTTATGGTTGTGATGGAAGAGTTATTTGAGTGGTGGTAAAATGAAAATTCAAAATTTTGATAGATTTTGAGTTAAAACTTCTATGCTACAAAAATATAAGATTTTTTTTATTTTTTTTTTTATTTTTGTAAAAATAATGAGGAACTTTAAATCAAAGGTTTGGGACATTAGGGAACTAATGGTGGTGGTTTTATAGGTTTTGGATTAGTAGGTGAGAAATTATGATATTTTTATTTGGTTGCCCACAATAAGAAATTTGTTCTTTATTTTAGGAATTTGACTATTGTATCTTAGGTTTATTGGAAACTTTAAGCCTTGAAAGGTTATAAGGGATGTGAGATAATATTTTAGAGAGTTTAGAAGAAGTTGGATGCATTTTAGGGTTGAGAAAGGCTAGGCTCAAGGCTATGTAGAGGAGATGAAAATTATGTGGGAAAAAAGGAGTAAGGGTAAGAAAAGATAACTAAGGACATACCAAAGCCCTAGGGGATCAAACGCAAAGTTTTATCAAAATGTAGAGCAGATGCTAGGCCCTTTCCAAACAAAATTGACATGAACAAAAATATTTTTTATTCAATGAATAAAGAATTACAAACTAATATCCTATTTATAGGCCTTTTCTTCGCCTAGATAACTTTGGAAAGATTTGGGAGCTAATAAAATACTATTATATGGACTGATGACTTGTTCTAATATAATGAAAAAGAAAAGATAAATTAAATAAAATTTAAAGCTTTCATATACATGAATATTTAGATTCACTAAATAAGGCAAGCAAAGTAATCTTGAAATAAATTAATTTATAAAGATTTTTGCCTTCTTTGATTGGTATGGCCCATCTACCCATGACCCATCAATGGACCTTAAATTAGGAATTTTAATTAGTATTTCATAATTTTAATAGGGTTATGAGATGAATACATTTAGTTTGGATGGTTCAAGGCTTGAGCTAGAGGAGGAAGATGAAATCAGAGCCATCTATTTCCTTAGGTTTTAATTCAACAACTCTGATTTCATCAAATCAACAAATGTCCCACCTTCTCATGATTAGCTCTTTTAAATCAAAACCATCTGATATGAGATCGGACAGCTATTAATGATTTATATTATCCAGTGGAGCCCATTGCCATTTAAGTAGCTAATCAAGATGCACCATTTATAAAGTGTTTGTTGATTAGGTGGTTGACAGTGTACATGGATAACCAAATAGAGCGTTACATTCATAAGCATAAAGATGACTTTTAAGATCTAGCATTTGGCCAAACATCATAATGATATTTGTTTCACAACCCTAGGGAGAGAAGGAAAAAAGGTACATAACCCAGGGGGTGGGGAAAGAATATTTACAAAACCCAATGAGAAAAAATGTGTAGGAGTAGATTAATCTTAATTTGATTTCAGCATTCTTTTATTAATCCAAACATCACTAAGGTAGCCTTTATACTATAAAGAAGGTTCTCTTACAAAAAGACTATAGCAAGATATGAAACTTAAAGAAAGAACATGAAATAAATAAATAAAAAAACCCACCTGCATGGCTCAAACTAAAGTTAAGCTAGCCCATTAGTGTTATGCATATGGAGCCATATTTAATCATATTTTCAAAATGATGAATAGGTCCTTACATTTTAAAAACCTATATTTGAGACTTATTAGTTAATAGTAATTGATAAATTTGTCATATTACCTCATTTAATGGTTGAACATATTTGTTAATCATTCAAAAATATGAATAGGTCTTTACATTTTTAAAACCCCGTTTGGGACTTATTAGTTAATAGCACCAAATAAATTGGTCATGTTACCTCATTTAGTGGTTGGATCATATTATGAATATTCAAGTTTGTTGTATAAATTTCATCATTATATAACCTAAACCCAATCATTTGAGATCATAAACTCAAGAAGTATAAGTTCCATCAAAGCAGGCTGTAACAATTTTGTCTCCAACATATATGTTGTCGTTAGGAAACAAACCAAGTTATTTATGAGTATGGGGTGCTTTAAATTAATTAACCATCACTTCACATTTGAGTTTCATTCCTCTGCTCCTGAAAGAGAGATCATGTTGTTTTAGTCATGATATCACAACTTATCATTGCCAAAGATATACATCTTAATAATTTGGGATTGAAGCAATAAGTTTGTATCACTGAGATTAATGTCGATTTGTGTTGGCACTGCTCCGTACAATGTTGTTCGGGTCAAGGGTCTACTTTTGAACTAGAACACAAGTCATCCGTCTTGCAACATCCTTGAGGATGGTTGTCGTGTCATGTCGCTTTTGCTTAATAGGCCAGTGTTTGGGGTCAATCATCTTCTTCATCATTACAGATTTTCATTCTTATTGCAGAGCTTGGACACCAATGACAAATAAAATAGGACTTTATTCATCAAACTCATGAATGTGCTAGGTGCATTCGATGATCCAAAAGGCATAACTAGCAACTCAAATGTTGACCCCTAAAATATATCTAATGAGCAAGATAAAAAAGCCCAATGAGGTTGATGTGATGCCGTACAAGATTATATGAAATACGCCGACAATGTTCAAAACCACTCAAAAATAATTTCCGGTCAAAAAATGAATCATGTTGTCATGATCAAAACATCCAAATTTCTCAAATGAGACCTCTCATAAGCAAATTGAGTGAATGCAATCAAAAATGTCAAATCAAATGTAAGATGACAGCACAGGCAATTTGGAACGTCCAAAACATAGGAAATGTGACCCATATTTCCTATGTAATAGAGGGAACCTAATAATAATATTTAAATATTTAATGACAATTGCAACGAATCAAAGGTGCAAAGTTAAATATATAGAGTACAAAATGAGTAACATTAGAAAAAAAATAGAATTATGATTTACAGAGTTTGATGCCTTAAAATATTAATTTGTACACTACTTTTAACTAAAGGTGTCAATATTGGACCCGATCTGAAAATTTTGGGTTTGGGTTGACCCGAACCCGATTCGGGTCCAGAAAATCGACCCGTTTGCAAAACCAGGTCGGTTTCGGGTTGACCCGGAAACCCGGGTCTGACTTGGAATGAACCGAACCTGAACATCAACGAAGCCGAACAGCAATGAGCGAACTCCCGTTGTTGCTTCCGATCAAAATGTTGTAACTTCCGATCCGATGGGAGGGAAAATCGTCAAAGGAGCGATGTCGAACAGCCACGAAGGAGCCGAACAACAACGAGCGAAGTCGAACAACAACGAAGCTGAATAGCAATGAGCGAACTCCCGTCGTTGCTTCCGATCAAAATGTTGTAACTTCCGATCTGATGGGAAGGGAAAATCATCAAAGGATTGATGTCGATCAGCCACGAAGGAGCTGAAGAAGCGACGCGTGCAATCTCTACACCTCCTGCGAAGCAACGAAGCCCAACAGCAACGTCGAAAAGAGAAAGATGAAAGGCACTATTCGGGTTGTGTCAGAAAATTGACCCATTTGCAAAAACGGGTCGGGTTGACCTGAACCCAAATAGTGTTGGGTCAGTTTCTGGTTCGACCCGAACCCAACCTGTGAACCGAAATTGACACCCCTACTTTTAACCTAGTCAATGTATATGAAATCTGCATGTTCAATCAACACTAAACCTACTACAAATCCGTTATAAAATTGGATAAGGCCTTCCAAAGCTTTTAGCTCTTCGTATGGATGTGGCCATCTATACATGTAAAGAATCCATGAGAATTAAAGAAAACCCTCAAACTGATTATGGTATTTTATATACAGTGTATAAATATGAGAGATATAGCTATTAAAAGGTCATATAGCCAGTGCTATTATGGCTTGTGTGAATGTGAGACTTAATATATAAATTCACTATGGGCACTATAATTTCATTAAAATTCTAAGAAGCCTAAGAAATTTGGAGGAAAATTCTAAGGCTGGATACTCCTATGGGACTTGTGAGGTGGTTCACCAAATCCTAAGAGCATGACATATGAAAAAGATGTTGTACATGTGGATATGCTCTTCACATGTTCTTTCAAAATACTGCATTTTTTTAGCCACCAAATCCGCAATCCTAATTTGGACAAGTGGATAGAAGGCAAAGTCAAAAATCCACAAAAAGTGTAAAATATCAAAATGCAAAAGCCAAATATGTGCAACTGCTACTTAAAGGAATTTTGCAAGATGACATTCAAATCTTATTATCGCTTGCAATACAAAAAAAAAAATATCTATATTCACCCTAAAATTGTTTTTTTTTTTTTTCATCAAATCCACAACCTTCATACAAGCAGACATAAGGTGATACCCAAAATTCCTAAAATTCAAAATTTTAAAAAATATGAAGGTGAAACCTAGAATTTACATGAGCTTTACTTACATGAATTTCGCAAGGCAAAGCTATAATTCTAATACACAATGCATAGAAATTCTTGCAATATAGTCAATGGGGTACAATGTGATCTGAAAGTTCGTTAGGGATGTTAGGCCCTATAGAACTAGCCCAAGGCTAATTAAAAGAGAGAGGAGAATTGGAAAACCTTAAAACCAAAGATAAAACTCCAACCAAAATCACCACAAACAAAGTAATACGGAAATATAAGTGCGGAAGCGATAATAAGAAAAGAATACACCGGATTTATAGTGGTTCGGTCAAACCTTGACCTACGTCCACTCCTTGGAGGCACCCTCCAAGTATTGCACTAAAACAAGTGTCTCTCCTTTAGCCCCCACAGCTAGGCGGAGAAGCCCTTACAAAATCACTTTCACCTTCCCCGGTGCGGCGGAGTCGCCGGATCCTTTGACACCAAAGAGATCTTCTTCCTTGGTGAACTTACCTCGAGACAAGCCTTGAATCCGATGGTACTAAGGTGCGAGTTCGCCGGAGCAACCGTGTGGATCCCCCACCACTCTCCCTTGAGTTCCTCCCCCTCACAGGATCTTCTTCCTCTCAAACTCCACCCTTTCCTCTCTCCCTTTCAAGCTCTCTCTTCAAGTCTCCCCCACAAGAACGAAGCTCCAATGGCTGCCAAAGACACTTACAAAAGTTGCCATGCCATAGCTTAAATAGAAGCTCTCAAAATGAGCTCATTAATGCAAGTTGCCAACATTATCGTCCAGGATGATAGGTATATCATCCTGTACGATCAGTACAAATTAAGCTCATTAGCCCGGGATGATCAGAAGAAACTTGGTTACATCGTCCTGGCCGATCTCACGATCGTCCTGGACGATTATTTAAAACCAGTTCAATCGTCCTGATCATCGCCCTGAATAGAGTCTGCCGATGTAAATCGTCTAGGCTATCGTCCCGGCCAATCCAATGATCGTCCCGTACGATCGGATCGTATCAATCAGCCATTAATTATTTCTAAAGATACCATATCATTTTAGGCATAATTGAGTTAGATCATCCTGGACGATAGGTATATCATCCTGGCCGATTTCTTAAAATACATGATACCTAATCTGATCATGGCGGCTGATTCTTTCTTAATTGATCATATCGTCCTGGCTAATACAAGTATCATCCAGGCCGATTATTATGACGGCTGCCTTAATGAGGATGCCCTAATTAGGGTTTCTGATTTTGGACAGATCATCCAGGCCGATATTAATATCGTCCCGGACGATGTTACCAAAAATAGAAATCATATAGGAAAAAAAGAATTTCTACCAAGTTACAAAATATCATGAGCCACACCAAATACAATAGATTCAAGAAAGGAAAAAGATACAAACTGACTCAATCCTAGTCTACTCAATCTTGAGCTGGTTCCAAGTTGCAGTCTGATCGTGTGGACCTGAAATGTTAGTACAAAAAGGCAATCGTAGAGAAATAAGAAATGTTTTTGCTATCATCAAAATTATAAACCATAGATCCGTAACAATCTCCCCCTTTTTGATGATGGCAAAAACATTTCAATTTTGAATTTTCAAAAAATAATATTTACTCCTAATCTCCCCCTCACTTGAATAACACTTTAAAAAATAGGAGAGATAAAAATATTTTTGTTGTTTTAAAGTTTTGAAAAGAAAACAAAGGATACAAGTACGTTCTCCCCCTTTGACATTATCAAAAAAGAGAAGGCACAGAGAGAACAAAACGAAACAAAAATGTTCCTGATCTAGTGAGACAAAAAGTATTCTTAAAATGAGAAAGTTACCTCTTGGTTTTAATCAAAAATTTTAGTAAAAAATGGATAGACAACGCATAGTCCAGTAAAGGTTAGAAAATCAGAATTTGATAATCCAAACTCAAGTTCTTTAAAAAGGCTCAAAAACTTTTTAATTCAATATCTAAATCATAAAATAAATTAGAGAAAGAAACGATCATTTTTTAAAAAACTCCTTCCATAAAATATATCTAATAGAAGATCAATGCATGAATTGTTGAATCAAAAAATCAAAATTTTCAAAGTCAAGTATCGAAAATATCAAGGGTTTTCTTAAGCTTTTAAGAAGTACAAGAATGGTAAGCATTAACTTTTTATGGGCTCATTTTATGCCTCTTGACAATTGGTTGGCGCACTGCGCGTCTTTTGATACACTTTGTGTATTCTATATTTTTCAATTTAGCGCTTTGCGCATCTTTTATTTTTGGCATCATTGGCCAATTTTTTGAATATGCTACCTTTCTGAAACATTTAAAAAAAAAAAGTAAACCCATAAAAAAATGAAATTCTTGATTAAGAAAATTATGATGAAGATTCAGCACCTTGTAAAAGATCCCTATGCGGTAAATAAAATGTAGGGAGATAAAAAATTTAGTTTCAAAGACTAATTTAAGAGATGAAAGAGATTTTAAATCAAAAGTATGATAACCTCTTTTTAGGAAATAGAGATTGAGAGTACAAATAAATCATGAGTTTCCTTCCTTCGACTGTTTTAGAGAAGTCAACAAAATTTACCAAAGATTTAAAAAAAACATGAAGTAGATTTTTCATTTTTAGAAAAGTGAGTGTGTGTGTTGGATCAAAGAAAAAATACGAATAATAAAAAAACAAAAGAAAAATGAAAACAAAAGAAAAACAAAAACCAACAAAGAAAAAAAACACAAATAGCCCTTTTTAACCATTATCTCACTCCTGGTCCGATTCTTCAGAAACCATGTCTGCCCATGAGATTGTGTTTTTCAATATTTTCCCAATTAAACTTTAGCTTTGCCTTGCTCTTTTCTTTTGTAGGAAGAATTCTTACATTAGGGCACTCATTCTTCATATGTACAGGTTTCCTACATCAAAAGCAAACAATGTCACAGGAAATATGGACATCCTTACCATTTTTACCTTTCTCCACTTTTGCTTATGCTTTGGTGAGCTTTGTGATTTGCTTGACAATTCATTGCTATCGTCACCAACTAAGCTTCCTCTTTCCGTATCTTCAACTTTTAAAACAATCGTTTCACCTGCAGCCAAAAGTCTTTGACCCAACCCTTGCTCGTAGGCAATGAGTGAGCCAATCAAATTATCAATAGAATAATCATTCAAATCTTTTGATTCACAAATAGCAACTACTTCAGCATCGAATTTTTTAAGTAAACAATGAAGAATTTTGTTAACTTTTTCAAAATTTGAAAACACTTTTCCTAAAGCATGCAATGAGTTTACAATTTGAATGAATCTGGTATACATGTCTAAGATTGTTTCAAAAGGTTTCATGGAAAATAATTCAAATTCATGCATTAACAAATTCAACTTGGATTGCTTGATTTCACTAGTGCCTTCGTATATGGTGTGCAATTTATCCCAAACTTCCTGACCGATAGTGCACGTGGATACTAACATAAAATCATCAAAATTTAAAGCACAGAAAAAACAATTTAAAGACTTCGCATTCAATTGAGCATTGAGTTGTTCTTTCCTATTCTATTGACTAAAAGGAATATTAATTTTAACTCCATTAATAATTCGTGACGGTGATGAAAAACCAGTTAAAATCATTGCCACATGCTAAAATCAATCGATTGCAAGAAAATAGACATGCGAGTTTTCCAAAAATCAAATGACATATTTTCAAATAAAGGTGGTCTGGTGATTGAATAACCTTCCGCAATATTACGATTAGCCATGGATCAAAATTCAAAAGCTCTTAAAAACTTGTTTTTATAAATAAAGCTCTGATACCACTTGAAAGTTCGTTAGGGATGTTAGGCCCTATAGAACTAGCCCAAGGCTAATTAAAAGAGAGAGGTGAATTAGAAAACCTTAAAACCAAAGATAAAACTCCAACCAAATCACCACAAACAAAGTAATGCGGAAATATAATGTGGAAGGGATAATAAGAAAAGAACACACCGGATTTATAGTGGTTCGGTCAAACCTTGACCTACGTCCACTCCTTGGATGCACCTCCAAGTATTGCACTAAAATAAGTGTCTCTCTTTAGCCCCCACAGCTAGGCGGAGAAGCCCTTACAAAATCACTTTCACCTTCCCCAGTGTGGCGGAGTCGCCAGGTCCTTTGACACCAAAGAGATCTTGTTCCTTGGTAAACTTATCTCGAGACAAGCCTTGAATCCGATGGTGCTAAGGTGCGAGTTCGCCGGAGATATCGTGTGGATCCCCCACCACACTCCCTTGAGTTTCTCCCCTCACAGGATCTTCTCCCTCTTAAACTCCACCCTTTCCTCTCTCCCTTTCAAGCTCTCTCTTCAAGTCTCCCCCACAAGAACGAAGCTCCAATGGCTGCCAAAGACACTTACAAAAGTTGCCATGCCATAGCTTAAATAGAAGCTCTCAAAACGAGCTCATTAATGCAAGTTTCCGACATTATCGTCCAGGACGATAGGTATATCGTCCTGTACAATCAGTACAAATTAAGCTCATTAGCCCGGGACGATATGGGACGATCAGAAGAAAACTTGGTTACATCGTCCTGGCCGATCTCACGATCGTCCTGGACGATTAGTTTAAAACCAATTCAATCATCCTGATCATCGCTCTGAATAGAGTCTAGGCAATGTAAATCGTCCAGGCTATCGTCTCGGCCGATCCAATGATCGTCCCGTACGATCGGATCGTATCAATCAGCCATTAATTCTTTCCAAAGAGATACCAGATCATTTTAGGCATAATTGAGTTAAATCGTCCTGGACGATAGGTATATCGTCCTGGCCGATTTTCTAAAATACATGATACCTAATCTGATCATGGCGGCTGATTCTTTCTTATTGATCATATCATCCTGGCTGATACAAGTATCGTCCAGGCCGATTATTATGACGACTGCCTTAATGAGGATGCCCTAATTAGGGTTTCTGATTTTGGACAGATCGTCCAGGCCGATATTAATATTGTCCCGGATGATGTTACAAAAAACAAAATCATATAGGAAAAAAGAGAATTTCTACCAAGTTACAAAACATCAGGAGCCACACCAAAAATAATAGACTCAAGAAATGAAAAAGATACAAACTGACTCAATCCTAGTCTACTCAATCTTGAGCTGGTTCCTAGTTGCAGTCTGATCGTGTGGACCTGAAACGTTAGTACAAAAAGACAATCGTAGAGAAATAAGAAATGTTTTTTCTATCATCAAAATCATAAACCATAGATCTGTAACATGATCAAACCCATATATTTTTAAGACATGCAGACATTTTGTGGTAGTCTCCAAATCCCACCAAATTCATCTCAATAAGCATACAAATGTAATTAGCTAATTGTATGCCATATACAAATCTTATAAAGATGTACTAAAAGTCAATGCAAATGTATTATGTAAAGATGTTTAAAGTTGCATGAAAAGATAAGTCCTAAAAATGGTGCAACTACATGTGTTTTAACCATCAAACCAAAACTCTCAAATCCTGGTCTAAGAATATTGTGCAGGTTAAAATTAAAAAAATGAAAATTTTTATTTTAGATGTAATCCTTCTCCCTAAGAGAATCAAAGTTAACAAGATTTGAATTCATAAGTAGATATACAAATTGCCCAATTTTAGCATATATACGATAATCCCTAAAATTAGTAGTCTAACATGTTCGTTTATTAGTAGGCAAATAGAGTTGGCATAGTTCAAACTACAAAAATGAAATTATTTAAAATATCTAATGTTGTCCATATTGATAGAAAATCATAAATGAAGAGGACATTATCTTTCAAATATGAACCTCATTTGTACAATACAAGAAAACTAGAAAAAGCATGATTCCCACTTGCATTAATTATAATATTATTGCATATCATATTGTATGAATGACTATAAATATTGAATGATTTAACTAAGTCAAAAAAGTCATCCAAATGCACATTGGGATGATAAAAAGTAATTGATCATACTATACGAAAACTTATTATACTGTATAATGTTGATCATAATGTATAATTCGATAAATATTTTTTCTCAAGTGGATAAATTAGATGCATAAGATATAATACTAGAAGGTCAATAATCATACTATATAAACCTACAGAGGCTTTATATAGGGAGTCATTCTTCATTTCTATTCACACCTTTGACACTTCACCTTCTTACTCTTAGTGTGAACACATCCTTCACTTCCATATTACTACAAAAAAACTGAAAGTGTTATAGCACACCAAGAGGAGGATGAATTGGTATTTTAAAACCTTTTCCTAAAAATAGCGTATTGTGCAAAATTGAATAAATATTTAAAATATGATATTTAAAACATTTAGAAGAAAATTATTTTCTTATATTTTAAAGATTCTTTTAACTTTATGAAAAGATTAACCAAATCAATTCCATAAATGATGTTGTCAATAAATATGCAAAGTAAACCCAAAGTAGGAAAGTAAAAGTGCAAGAAAGGTAAATAATGAAAATCTATAATTTTTATAATGGTTTGATCACCAGACCTACATCCACTCCCCAATGTCCTCGTTCTTGGGATTTTTAATATAGAAAACTCTTTCAGCACTTAGTCGAGTAGAGAAGCCCTTCTCCTTTACTAGGTGCAGAATGACCTTTTAGACTTCTCGATCTATTACTAAAAAGTCTCCCTCCATCAGCCTTCTGGAACGATGGAGATAAGGCTCCCTCCTTATGCTCCTCACAATGGTGGAGATATCGCTCCCTCTTTTTGCTCTTTGCAACAGTGGAGATGCCAACTCCCCCTAGCCTTCCCTAGCAAGTAAGCTTGGATCCTTTGCCTATTTATACTATGCGGGTCAGTTCAACCGTGAAAAATCTCCACCTTAATCAAGTTGAGTTCAATTATTTTAATATTGAAATGTTGGGTGCAGCGATTGGAACGGAAGTAAGCGAGGCACGTTTATAAGTTCCTAAAGGTCTCAAGGCTTTGTTTATCATATGATGTTGCCCATCATTATTCTGTAGCGAAGCAGATGCTCACAAGGTTTTAATAATACTTATTCTTCAATATCCTACAGAATTCCAGCATTATTAGCTTGTTTAAGTTGGCTTCTGCTTTCTTGCTGCAGTGGGTTAGCCATCGAAATCATCGTGCGAATATCTGTGGGGTTGTTTGTCACGCATGCCAAAGATGAACTGCATAAAACATTTCTGTTTTTTTAACATCTTTTAGAGCCATCTATACATAGTGCAGATAAATCTTTTCTCATTTTGAAAATTTGAGCTCTTTTATTGTAGAAAACTCCGGCTAACATGGCTAATTATTCTGTACAAGGCATCTACCATGTTAAATATCCTTGTATCAGTATTCTCATCCGCCAAGCTGCTCTAGCAGAAGTTAATTCTTTTGCCTTTCTTAAGGAGACAATCCTGCAGATTCTATTACCTTCGCACTAGTTTCTGTCAAGCACTTCGTCGGGTAAATACATGAACTTTAGAGAAAACATAATACATTTAGTTAGATACTGTATAATATTTTCCTATCTTGTACAGTTAGCTTAAGTGGCCATCCTAATGGCCTTGTGCCGAAAATATTGAAGATTGTGGGATCGAAGCAGATGGTGATCGAAACGGTCTAGTAGACTACAGAGAATTCCAGGTAAGCTCTTAAAATTAGTTTCAGAGTTCTATTCATTGAATGTCAAAGTTAATCATTCAATTATGTTCTTCACAGAAGCGAAATCTGAAATCCAAATTATTAGAGGAGCCAGATCAAGAGAGCATGGGAGTGAGTAAAAGCAGCCATGTGTCGTGCTAAGAACCAGGCTTTTGGTTTTTATATGTGGAGAATGCTGCGCGCTCTTTCCGCGGAAGTAGAGAAAAGAAGGTGGCCTGAGAATTACACTCTATCTGATCATCTCCACTTAACTGTGGTCTTTCTCCTGTAAAGAGTATTGCTCTCATCTCTTGCTGAGTCATGCTATTGGTTCTCCAGTCAAAGGCTGACTATTAAGTGCGGCGTAAATCCGACGTGTCACGTCACCGGGGAACTGATTATCAAGGTGATATGGCCGTGTTCGGTTACGCCTCCAAAACAGTCCAAGCTTTTGAAGTTCTAGAGCTTGAGAGGCTGAAGAACATACATAAGTCGAACAGTTAAACAGGAATTATATCGTCGTGAAAGAATTGGGAAATTGAAGTCGCATGACATAAAAGGCAATTATTTAAGAAATTGGACCTGCTTTTGATTGACATGCGTGCCACGCAGCTTTGTAATTAGTTTCGTGTTTGTAAGGGTTGGAATGGGATTATAAATATATATGGGTCCAGCTAATCATATATATAATAATCTTCTCATGCTTTCATGAGTATATTTAATTTCATATTTTTTGTCATGATTATACTTATAAAATTTGATGTATAGTTATATTGTTTAATAATTTAGTTGTATTTATTTTTTTTCTGGTAAATATTTAGAAAAATTTCTTCAGATATTTCATGTAATCATTTAGTTATTATGTAAAAAATTTAGACGTTTAATCTTTTTTTTTTATTATTATACTTTATGGTATTATTTTTTTTTTTTCGATTTTATTATCTAATTGCTTAGTTATATCAAAAGATAATCTGCACATAAATTTAATATTTATATATAAGCATTAAATGCAACAGGTTTCTTGAATGCGAGTGAATATTCCGTCAGGTTACCGATGCATTCGGAAGCCAATAATAAAATGCCACGTCATTAAAGTGTTCGGTATTGTGCTGTACAGGCGCTCGGTCAAGCTCGATATACTGGTTATTTCTTACGGACGCAATAAAATTCCTTGAATGCAGACCCCCACATATTAATTTTTTTTTTACGTTGGGATGCATTATTGTTCTTGTTTATATTATTTGAAAACTTGATAGTGTTTGATCGAAAAAAAAAAGAGTTTATAATTTCTTTATAGCTACCCATCTAAGTGGGAACTAGGCACTATAATTGATAACAAGGGTGATATGGTTCACCTAGCCCAGATGGAAGGGCTCAGGTTTGGTTCAACCTTGATGTTGCCCCTACTAGTGCAAGGTGTGATTTCATATTTATTTTACTCTCACCATCAATAATAAGTCTTCATTTCTCTCATTTACATAGTGCATGCATGGATAAAATATTTCTTCTTCTTCAAACCTCTATCTCACTCTTAGAAATCAAAGCACTTCATAACTCTAACATGGTTAGTAATGCTCTAGCTCAATTTCCTTTTTTGATTAGCGTCTTGTCTAAATTTTCTTGATTTTATCATCTTAAGTTTTTTTTTTTTTGGGAAATTTTGGGGCTTAGCCCGTATATTGAATATAAAAAAATTATAGATTTACAAAAATTGAGGCCAGAAAAAATAGGCCAAATACTAAAACTGAAAGAAAAACATGCCCAAAGTGAAAAAAACACCAAAAAAAAAACAGGATTCAGTTTACACAGAATACGCCCCAGGACATAAAATACATCAAAGCAAGAATGCTCAGTGTCCATGCCAGCAAGGACATTGAGAGAGAGCTTCTCTGGTTGCCAACGAAGAAGAGCACAAGTGGAAAGCAGGGGGCACGAAAAATTGCCAAGCCAATAAACTTTTCACTAGAGATAAGAACCCCACTTAGCCATTCCAAAGGAAGCAGGCATAGGGCGGTTCCAGTCATCATTTCCCGCCACAAAAACCATTTCTCCAAATAGCCACAAAAGTAGCCATAAAAGTGCCCAAAACAAAACAACCTCCGATAGTAACAAGCAAAGTAGAAAAGAAGTACGAAGCATATCCTCATTTTTCCTTCAGACCATTTCCGAGTAATGGCCAAAGCCAAATTCTGGCATAGCTCATGATAAGTAGAATGGGAAACCGAGTATCTACGATTATTCCGCTCTCTCCAAATAAAGTAAACAGCGGCACAAATCACAGAAAAGTAGAAATCTCTCTCGATTTGTTGTAAAATGCACAACTCTTCAAATCAAACATTTGCAGAATAGTAGGTCTAAACATAAAGAATCCACAACAGGCAAAAGATGAGAGCAGCAGCTAATGAGTAGTCACATGAAAAAAAAACGTGAGAGCTGAACTCCCCTGAATGGCAAGGGGGCAAATAGCATCAATGAAATTGTTTCTTCGTGCAAGATTGTCAGCCATTTTTAAACCACCACGAACTAACGCCAAGTATATGAAAAAATCTAGAGCAGCACTTATGCCAATTGTATGATGTCATATGACTTTTGTGCCTACCATCAAAGAAATTCATCTAAAATCTTTAAAGCAAGGCTTAGCAATTTCATTCCATTAATAGTCTCAAACAGACATATCCAAATAGAGGTGTCAATTATGTGTTCCTTAGCCCGAGAGGAAATAAAATCAGGAAAGAGCCAGTCCGCGTTCCAGAAATCCGAGATGGACCCTTGAAGAGCAATGGAGGGGGGTATATTATTAGCCAAAGAAGTACCATTCAACCAGGGATCCCAAAAAAGAAAGCTGTTACAGTTCTCAGCAAAACAATAAAATGAATATGCTTTTTATCTTTCTTGCAACCCCACAAATATTTTTCCAAAATTAGAACATTTCAATGGAGCAGGCTTAAAGGGGGAGAAAAAATTTAATCCTGAACTAGTCAAAAATCAGAGAAGTAGAGTTATAAATTCTCCAAATAAGGAGCAAGCAAACCCATGGTAAGAGATAGAATGACAGGAATTCCAAGTCCCCAAAGCAGATTGGCAGCAGTATCATGCCAGCAATCAAATGTAACTTCTTCCCCTCATTGGAACCATGAAAAAGAAATCTAGAGCACATTCTGTCTATAATTTTGCAACAAGGTTTAGGTATAATAGCTCCCCTAATCCGTATGTGATGTGTTAGCAATGGTGAACCTCAAAAATTGAACGCGACCACAAAAGAAAGAAATTTACTTTCCAACCAACAAGTAGAGTAGAAATTCTACTCAAGAGTGGTTGAAGTGAGAAGAATTTAGCTTTTTGGTGGGATAGGAAACCCCAAGTATTGAAGGTGTGCTCAGTGGGGAGAAACCAAGGATAGTCAATGATGTCATATGCAGAATAATAAGTTTTGGAGAAGAGGATGGGCACTTATTGTTGTTGATATGAAGACCAGAAGCCTTGGCAAGTTGCTAAAATCTATGAAGCTCAATAGCATTGGGGATAGAAGCTTTCAAACACCAAGACATCATCGAGCATAAAGGGGTGATTGAGAGAGGTCTGCCCGAGAGGGATCCCCAAAAAGGAGCTGGAGTCATAGAGCAGGAAAAAGCATCCATAAAATTGCAAATAAAAGCGAGAAAGGGGCAACCTTGTCTTTAACCAACAGAGAAGTGAAAAATCCTCCAAGGGAACCGTTAATGCAAACAAAAAAAGGCAATCACAAATGCATTCTTTATCCATAAGATGAATTTTTCTGGAACCCTTTCTCTCCTCATCTAGCAATAAGAAAATCCCAAGATATAGTCAAAAGCCTTACGAATATACAGATTAGCAAAGAAAATTTTCTTAGAAGAGCACCATTGAATTCGTTAAGAATTTCATGGCCAAATAATATTATCAGAAGAAATTTTCTTTGAGATGAAACCATCTTGACTCTTATGAGTAATGTGAGCCATGACAATCTTAAGGCGATTAGCAAGAATCTTTGTAATAATCTGTAAAAGATATTGCAAAGAGAAATTGGGCGATAATCAGAGATATCAGAAGCATGATGATGTTAGGGATGAGAGCAATAGCCATGGCCTTAGCACTTCTAGGGAAGATGACCGGCAAAAAGAAATTTTTAACATCTTGGTCAAATACATAGCCATAATATTCCAAGGCCCTTATAAAATTCAAATGTGAACCCATCAAGACCTGGGGAAGAGGCTAACAAACCCCCAAAAATAGCTTGTTTAATTTCCGGGTCAGTAACATTCTCCAGTAATAAAATCGGTCACATGAGGAGGAATGGGTTCTCCACAAGGAAAATAAACTCATGATACCAGAACGGTTTAGGAGGATTATAAGCTTGTTGAAATACTTGCAGATGGCCTGGCAATCTCCCCATGAGAGAGAAGTGACCTTCATCTATGGTGTTCATTTATTCTAGAAGAATTAGCCTAGAATTAATATACGGGCATACAAAAATCCCAAGTCATATTCCTCATTTGAAGCCATTTAGCCTTCCTCTATGAATGATCCAAGAGCTCAAATCCCTTGAAGTTTCAGATATACTAGAATTTATATCCTTCAAAGTTGCATTAAGATGAGGGTCCTGTGGGTTACACTGTAAAGTTCAAGACACCCTTCTGATTTTGATTTAAATTTGCCAAGCTGATTTTAATAAATGAGCATTAGACCAAGTCATAGATTTGAGGTAGCCTCAGGTCTCAGTTTACCATAAAATTGTCATGGGACTCCCGCATGATGCGGGGCAAAGGAAGTCAGAGGATATCCTAATTATTCATTTATCCTCAACCAATAGTTTTTAAATTGAAATCTTTTAGCCATAGTATGTAGGGTGTCCTTCCAAAGAAGCAATGGAGAATGATCAGAGCAAACGGGAGCAACTTTATAATAGGATAAAGGAAAAACATCCAGCCTTTTTTGTTCAAAATTCCTATCAAGTTTGTATGGCTGGATCATCAGTATGACCATTGAAACCAGTAAAATTCAGACCGTGGAATTAAGGCTCATTAGTGCAGAGCTAAAAACCCAACCATTCAACTCCCCCATTCTACTGAAATGCGTTGGTGCACCACTAGATTTGTCTTTAGGTTCTCTGAAACAGTTAAAATCTCCCATAATAATCCAAGAGTGGAGATAGTATCGCCAATGCATTAGTTGTTGCCAAAAGGTCCTCTTTCCATCGGGTATTAGCAGCATAAACAAGAAAAAATAAAAAGAATAGGGGTAGGGTACCAAAATTAAGAATGCCATGAATGAGTTGAGAGAGTAGTGAGTAGGAGAAAAAGATAAGTGGAGGAATTCCACTTAATCCAATATCGCCACAAGAGGAAGAGCAGAAGTTGTTGCAATAAGTCATTGGGGAAAATTTGTGTGATATTGATGAAACCAAGGGTCCAAAAGGGATTGGGAAGAAATTTTAGCTTCTAGGATACACAATCTAATAAGATGGTGAAAGGCAGTTAAGTTCTTAGAGCTAGAACCTTATTTGATTTGTTAAAACCACGAATATTCCACAGAGATAGAGGGGAAGGTCATTTAGACTTGGTTGGAGTAGGGGTGCTTTCATAGCACCTTGGATCTGTGGTTTTAACATGCTGAGATTTCTGAGATTGGACCCTTCTCAGAGTTTTCTTCTTCTATGTTGCCAGAGAGGATAGCAGAGTTCAAATGCTCATCCATAGAAAAACAGTAAAATTTTTTGGGAGAAGCCGAAACAGGAATTTTGGCACTTCTCTCAAAAGAGGATAAAAGGCACTTTATGATGAGGAGGCTTCACTATTTTTAGATTTGGAGATGGGATTTGTGGATGGAGATTGGTCGTAAGAAGAGATATCTTCCCCAGGTGAGTTCAAATTTGAAATGACAACATTAGCCACATAAAGAGGATTTATTGAGGTGGAGTTATTGTTTGATGGTTATATGAATAAGAATGCAAGGGGAAACATCCTGGATAAGATTGCAAGATGAAGAGGTGGAATTGGGTAGCACAGTGTGTTGCCAGTGGTAGGAATGGAGGCATTCAGAGGGAGTTGAATGTCATTGGCTTGAATAACAGAAGATGGGAGAAGCTGGTGGTTTAGGTGCATGAGCAGTGAAAGGAGGAGGGTTGTTGGGTTTCGGGTTAGGAAGAACATGACGAGCACGGCTAGTGCTCTTCCCGATGTTTGTTTGTTGTTGCAGTTTCGGTTGGGAGATTCTTGTGACATAAGCTGGAGGGTGTACAAGGGAACCGCACCAGAGACATGGCGAAAGATTTCCAGTTGTATAAAACTTAGAGAAGAAAAATCATCTCCATCCATAGAAAATAGGATTTCATCAGGAATAGAAGTGTCAGAATTGACCATAACCCGACACCGAGAAAGATCAGTCGAGTTTTCCTTGCCGTAAGGGCATCAACAGCTATAAGCTTACCCACAAAACTCACAATTTTAGAATCACTATAGGATTCCAAACGGCTAAGGGAGATCAACAATTTTAATCCAATAGGATGGAAGAACTACATTCTTCCCTCTTCGGCTTAAACTGGGGTCCATTCTGAAGAATGAACGTTTCCCAAAGAAAAAATGGTCTACCTGACCAGCAAGCTCAAAATCTTCTGGCAAAGAAAATTTAAACAGAAAAAAACCTCATGCAGTGAAAGAGGTCAACCAAACCTTGATAGACCAAACCTTTCTAATCGCGTTCTACAAGTAGGTAGGATGGACGGTCTTGGGCCGACTAAATACCTGACCGCGAGAGTCCCCAATTTGAACACCAAGGTTGGGATCTCAGCGTTAAAAGGAACTGATTGTCGGATTAATGAAAGAAACTTCAAAGCTACTAGCCACCGGATCATGATTTGTGAGGTTGGATGAAGTTAAGAACTAATGGGCAGAGACAGAGGGAGCCACCGAGCCAAATTAGAGGGGGAGGAAATTGTGGAGGTAGGAGGGAGGTCATGGGAGGAGAAGGGGAGGAAAAACCTCCCGATGGGGGAGAGAAAGAACGGTGGGAGGGAAGAGAAAACTAGGGTTTTCGCACACTCCGCACAAAAAAGTTCGCCCTCCCCCCGAACTCCAAAAGCCACGCGCTCTACCGCTGAGCTAGACGACAGATAAGATGTGGTCCCTGCACGATACTGGGTTTGGCCCTTCTTATATCTTTAAAGTATTTGATCTCTTTGGTCCCTTAGGACTCCTTAGTAGTAGTCCTAATAGTTTGTGTCATTAATAGTGGGATTAAGCCTAGTAGGAGGCTTCTTCAAATGAGTAGGAGTGGCATGCTCTATGTTTAGGTTACAAGACAACATTACTTTTCTACCATAAAGGCATACTGGTGACATCCTCTATATCTGGGATTAAATATCTCTAATTCATTCTTACATCCATCCTAAGATAAAAATTTATTAGCTAGCTCACTTATTATTTTTATTTTTGGTCCTAAAAATTAAGTCCTCAAATATGATGGGTACTTAATGCACTGAAGGGTGTCTTACTTGGAGGTAGTACTACTCATGTAGTTTCTTATCATGGTATCTTAGCAAAAATTGGATCTAAGTGTTTCCTTATCTCTACTAATGTGAGGTTGCTCCTTTTTATGCTTTGCTTTTTACAGGTTTTAGTCTAATAAATCTTTTGTATGACTAGTGGAGTTTCATCTTAGCAAAATGACCCTTTGGTAATTATCCATCATATACAACTTAAACAAACTCATCATTTTAACTACTAATTCCAAAAAACTTTTAGGTTCAGTACAATTATGTTATGAAGGTGTCCTCAACTTTAACTTCCTAAAAGGTGATGCAACCTTTATTTTTTATCTTCTAATGCTTCAAGTATGAAGATAATATGTAACAAGTAGTAAAAACTATTGGGATAGTACAAGATGAAAAGTTGAAGTAGGGCTTTGATGAGATATGTTAAGGGTTTTCTTTAGTTTGAAGTAAAAAGAGTGTATTCAAACACATATATTTTGAAAATATTGTTATTTGGTTGAAGTAAAATAAATGCAGTGTCTTTCCTCTTGTTTTATTTTTCGTGTATTCGAATTCTCGGATTTGGATGAGTTCCAATATATAAAAAAATCACTGCAATAATCGCGCCATTACTTCCTCAGTGGATCACTGCAAGTTACCACTATATGTGTCACAATCAAACATTTCGTCCCTGGACACTGCTACTCACTTGCCTTCCCCTGCAGTCTCTATCACCACAACCTCGCTGACCACCTTATCAGCCACCATCACCATCGCTGGCCACCATAGTCGTCAACCATTATCGTAGCCACGACCACCACTGTGGTCACACGACCCCGATAGCCTCCAACACACCCACCGACACTACCGTCCACACCACTCAAGCCGTGAGCACGGCACCTACTACGAATCTCCACAGTCACTGGCCGCCACCCATCCACCAGCTTTGTTCTCTTCAGCCACCATTGCACCAATGTCGCCACCTCACCACCCCTCTTTGCATTTTATATTGCATTCATTTAATTTCAATTTCATATATTCATTTACACTCATCCAAACAGCCCAAAGTATTCCTTTTTTAGCCAACCAAAAGCCCAAAACTCTAATTACCTCCTCCTTTGGACTAATTATAAATGGACGGGAGTTGATGGATTTAAATCTCCACTGACCACTTCTTAGGTAATTTGAAAATTAAACTAATCCTCCTAGTCTTCCTCCCTAACTATTTAAAATTCAAATTCATATTAACATTTTGAATTCCAAAAATTCAAAATGTCATATTCTCAAATGTTTTAGAATTAACAACAATCCAACTTTATTACAATTTAAATAAAAGTTTGCTATTCATGTCTAGTATAATCATCTAGTTTTAGCTTCTTTTGGTTGTCGAAACTCACTATAGGGCATCTTATACTGCATCATTTATCTTGTTCCACGTTTTTCTCTTGTATCTCAAAGAAATCTTATGAGTTGAAATTTAGATAAGATTTCACAATGATCAGGTGCAATTCTCCAAATAAGCCATAGTTTGTTATGTGGGCTTTGCCATTCAACCACATTAGAATTTGTGCTCTCTAATATTATCTTCTAGTGCTTCATCTATAACTATGGCTCCACTTCAAAAATGTTGGGTTGAATTTCCACGTGCACTTGCTTCTGCTTCATCTACCAAATGGTTATCTCCAATTTTATCTAAAACTCTTTCTAAAAATTTAGTTATCTCAATGTTAAATATACATTTATGCATGCCATGTAGTAATTCTAAGAAAATGTGCATTCGATGTTTATTTTTTTAAGAATTTTAATGGTCTACAAGCATTGCATGGAATTTCTTAAATTTGGAAGTATTTCCTTTAGGTCTGTATAAATCATTACATAAATCAGCCCTTTTATACTCTTTACATATCTTGTTTATTTGGAGATTTAACAACCTTATATTATTTTATTCAATTATATCTTGACATTTTCATGTACCAGTAAAAGCTTAGAAATATAATGCATATTCTAAAGATTCAAGTGTAGGGAAATCAACGAGATTAGATCTTTTGAGATTATAACCATATACTTTCTAAAATGGTGATGGTTTGTTGTTTTAGAAAATACAATTATTTGGTAACTTCTAAAGTAATTAGCTAGAAATACCAATTATTTTTCCTACTAAGCACCTCAAAACATTTCCTATAACATATTGATTACTTCTATTTGTCTTTTTTTTTTTTGAGGAATGCATAAAGCAACTTTATTTAAAAAAAGAAAAAAATACAATAAACTAAGTATCCCCTCCAAATAACATTCCTCCTTTCAAGTCAACAAAGGTGAGATGGAACATTACTGCTACTTAATATCATCCAAAAAAATCAAAAGAAGAGCTAGTTAGAATAAAAGTCCGCTAAATTATTCATTCCCTTCTAGTAAAATGAAATAAATTATTAAAATCATTAAGAAAAGCTAAATCATCAATCTTCAGCAAGCCTCCTTGACATCATTCTTTTCATCAAACTTTGCACATAATTGCATTGGAATTCACCTTCTACATGATACCCTTGGCTTCAAAATCCACTCCTTGAAGAACTTTCCTCATAGAAAGGAATTGATATAATTCCAGCTATGAGAAATCCAATTGCAACTACCAAACCAAAAGCACATAAAAATTTCCTCATGATCTCTGAAAACAACTCTATTCCCAGCTTTAACAAACTCACCAAGAAGCATTAAATATTATAGTTTAATCCCAATCCTGGAGGAGGGGAATGCAGGAAGCAGGAGATAGTAAGCAAGCCTGTTTAGCATCCCAGATTTCGGAATTAGATTATTACAATAGGAAGCAATAATAAGAAACAGAATTTGCTGCAACGAACGTAATGTATCCTCCGTTCCACCTGTATCAACTTATTTCTACTCTTCCAAGTGAAGAAAACGCAAAAAATATAAAATTACGAACAAAAGGATTAGACTTGCTAGGTATTCCAATACCCGAATTCTCAATCTTTCATATCAACAAGATCTAAACACCAAATCCCCATTTATTGAGTGTGGAAAACACTGAGAAAGCTTCACACATTAATAGCAATATTTTATTGGTATTCAACACCTATACACCCTCTCGGACATTCACTAAAGTCCAAAAGATGCTCTACATTAGAAAAATCATTAGAGGGAGATATACAAACGCCGCCAAAAAATTTCAAACCAAGGCCTTAGCTTAGATTCTTTATCCATCTCCAATTTTGTCATCACCATCATCTTCAAAAAGTTTTTCAAATACTAGAGCCATAATGACTTCCCAGAACATTTAAAAACCAGCTCCAATTGATCTTTTCGCAAACAGAATGAATAGGAACTGTACATAATAACCTTCACTAGCTACTGCCCGAAAAAATTTCCAACTAGGACTCATTCCACTCTCCTTCCCTATGAATGCCTTGAGAAATTTAGAATCATCATCCATCGAGCTTCACAAACATAGGCCACTTCATGATATTTTATAAAAAAATCCAAGCATCCCTAACTGTATTATATCACAACCATTAATCACTTTCCATCTACTATTGGATGCAAAAATTTGGCTCCATTCACAATAATTTTCCAGATGGAGAGGAATAAAACCTTTTCTTAGAATTCCAAATATCATCCCCGTATCTAGCCAAGAACCCTATTAAGAAGGAAATTGGTGCTTTAAGATGAAGTTTCAAGCAACTGGCCCTTAAGGACCAGCTCTCATAACATCTGATTGCACCCACATTCACCTTTTTCATAGGTTACATAAATCTTCCCATACAACATAATGTAGTACCCTATTACCATTCTGCTTGTTCCAAAAGAAGTCCCCTACACATTTTATCTATGTCATTCAACACTCCTATAGGAATTAATGAATGTGTTGATGTAAAGGTAGGCAGAGATAAGCAAGCTAATTGACTAATAGAAGCTTCCCTATAAGAGAAAAAAATTGTTACCTCAAACAATCAGCCTACTTAATACTTTCTCCAAAGGTTTTGAAAATCTCTGTACTCCAATCCCTTAAAGATATCTTGATCCCAAATAATTCATCTCATTAACCACTGAAGCCAAGAAGCTTGAAAGACAATCCTTCTTCTCTCTGAATTAATTTCCCAATAGAATAGAAGATTTCAGCATGTTAACTTTTGACTAGTCAATTTACAATTAATCTTTAAGAATCTTACTCACAATCTTCACATCTTTGTGGTTAGCCTCTGAAAAAATAATAATGTCATCTGCATAGAGCAAATGGGAAATTATTCTTCCACATTTGGGGAAACTTAATACCAATACTCACCTCTTTGAGGAAAAAGCATCAGTAACATTGAGAACACAAAATAAAAAGATATGGAGACACAAAGGGCAACCTTGTCTAAACCCACTTTTGGCCTCAATCTATTTTGATTCTTCCCATTTACTAGATAGAAAAATGGGTCTACTACACATTAAGTATAAGATTAGAAAATTTTGCTGGAAACCCAAAATAATCTAAACTTACTTTAAAGTAAGCCAACATGCGTCATAAGCTCGATCCATATCAATTTTGTTGCCTCAACTCTTTCTTTACACTTGGAAATTTGAATTATTAAAACTCTTGGGCAAGTAAAATATGATATATAATGTTCTTCCTTTAACATAAGCAGATTGGTCTTCAGATATAAGGTTATGAATGAAACATTCATTCTATTCTACAACATCCTTGCCACAATCTGTATAAATTGAAAGACAAAGGCTACTATGCCAAAAATTGGAAGGAGTTAAAGGAGTTTTCACCTTGGGAATGAGCACCACAAATGTTTTCTTCCATTCGGAACACATTTTACCAGAAATAAAAAAGCGAGACTTATCGCCTTCCAAAATCCTATGTAATAATAGACCAATAAAACTTGATCAAAAGAGTAGGTGATCCCGCCATTAATGGAGATTTGTTTCCCTCAAATTATCTAACAACAGCTTCCAGCTCTTTACAGGAAAAATTGAATCCAAACTCTTCTTCTCAAATCATCCAGCACCTTAGAAAGAGGAGGCCAACCCTTTAGATAATGCCTTCCTTCCTTCCATTTGCTTTAAAGAAATCTAAAAAAACTCCCCCTATGATTTAATCTTCTATCAACAAGTCCTTACAATCTTTCACTTGGTAAATCCAATTTCCATTATGCATAGCCGATGCTACACATGAAGACTTTAGAATTGGTATCACCTTATTCAATCCACTTTACCTTTTCTCTTTGCCTCCACCATGAATAGTCTCCCAAGTTAAGTTGAGCTCAAACAACCTTAATTTCAACAAGAAAGCTATCATCCAAGGACCACTCCATTTAGCTTCCTCCTCTTGAAGATCTAAAATTTCTTTCTTGAGTGTTGTTCCTTCAAAACATTAAATTTTGTGTGTTTTCAGCCTTACTCCAAAAGATAAAGCCTTCAAAGCTCTTCTAAACTTCAAATTTTAAAAGTGCTCACAACATCCTTAAACACTCTTATTCCAAGACTTGAGCACCACTGATTGAAAGACTGATAGGGGCCCAAAACATCTTCAAACTTTACCTTATACTTTTTGAGAACACCAGCCCAACCCGGCAGAGAAAACCTTTAGGAGGATAGGACAATGATCTTGGTACTGAGCAGATGTCTCACAGCCCCAACTGAGTATAGTCTCAAAAGCAGCATAATTCAAAAGACACCGTCCAGTCTGTCCAATATTCAAGCATCCTCCTTTCTTATTATTACACCAGTGTGAACTTTGGACCAATGAGTCTAACATCATGATAGTCACATTTATTCATAAACAAACATCATTATCCTGAGGCCCTTGAGAGAGGAAGAACTTTTTTCCCACCTTTCTTATCATCCTGAGGACCAAAACACAATTGTACTTCACCTCCCACAATAGAAGGAAGTTCCCCAGCATTTATTTTCTTCCAATCTACTCCACAACAATCCCCTTTATATAATCTTTATTCCATAAACTATAGAAATCAACACACCCCCTTTGTTGACACTCTAAGTTCCCACAATAACCACTTGAGAAAATGCTTCAATAAAAGAAAATCACCAAATTAGTCTCCATCAAACCATAATACCTCCTGAAAGGCCATCAAAGGAAAACCATAACGGAAATCCCATTTCTCACCAATAAATCTATTGAACCAACACTTTTCTATAGAAGAAATCTTCATTTAAACAAGCCCAACAAATGCGTATCAAAATCTTTAACAAACTCCTTTAAATAATGGGAGGCTTCCCTCTTCCTAGCCCCCCTACAGTTACAAAAAGCTATGGTGACATTTAGATTTTGAATTGGGATTTCTCCCAATACTATCTTTACTCCACAAATTTCTTCTCTATTGTGGGAAAAGGTGCAACTTTTCCTAATGATTCAGTTCTTTTTGTAGTTTAAATTTAGTTCACCCCAAACAATCCCATCCACATCTTTACTGAATCAATCTTCTTCAATTCGCATCAACCAATTCTCCCTCTTCATATTTCTTCCAAAACTAAATCAGCATACAGGGTTGACCTTAGTTAAATCCTCTTCACATGAAGACTTAAAGATTTTGAACATTTATTATGTAGGTAAAGCGCATTAGCAGAGGTAGATTCTATATCAAACGCTGAATGGAAAAGGTCTTCAATTTTCTTCATTTAAACTATCTAAAGCCGGCTTCTCCAAATTACAAACAACATACCATCAAAACTTTGAATCCAAATTTTACATTATCTTCATCAATGTAATAGACAAGAACCAGGAAGTTATTGGCAGTACTTGGAGGGAATCGCATCATTCACTCCCTTCACATAGAGGGACTTGTACAGTACTGTCTAGTGGTTGAATTTTTTTGAAATAATGAAGCCTCATTAGACAGAATTTAATTATTATTGTAGTCTTCTTAAAGTTGTCACCTTTCCTATTAACTGAAAAATTGATCCTTTTCCCATATGTAAATATGCATCCAAGGTCCAAAGAATCTTCTTTATTAATCACATTAAATGAGATTACCATGATTAGTGACAATGCTTCAGATCTAGCAACAACTTAAGTTGTGGAGACGTTCTCCTTCAAGTTACATTCATTGATGAGACCAATGTTACCACACTTGTAACAAAATTTTGAAATTTTTTATACTCATTTTTTGGAAAAAACACGACCATCTAACCCTTCCACCCAAAACCCATAGGGGAGTGCTTGTCTATTCCACACGGACACAAATTCTAGCAAACACTCTTCTACCCCAATTGGAACATATTACCATCAATCCATAGAGGTGTGCCTATCTCTAGAAGCAATTCTAAACACATTAATCTCATCCCACAACATAAGTGGAAGATGTGGCATTCTAATCCATACATTAGATGACAGCCTTTCATAAGGATCGGTGAGGAAAAGGGGATTCCACTTGTCAAGGCCTACTATATGACCATTCACGTTACCATGGGCCTCCCGATAAAACACTTTCCACAGCTTCAGAAGGAAGAGAAAGAAACATAAAACCACCCCTAATCCAAGGATAGTTAAGGTGGAACTTCCCAAACTACAAAAATTGACGTCGTAGTTCATTAGCTATCAGATGGACTGGTACATCCTTCCCAAAAACTTTAACCACATTGAAAATTGAAGTCTCTCTATGTTTGCTTTTACGTTTGACTCGTGCAACTTGACAACAATGCATTCAGTGGGATAATTCATCTATAAAAAAATTAACCTATAACATTAGTTCACTTAACACATGAATTTGATGAAACATTAGCACGCAAAACACATATCAATCAACCCTTGTTTTGATCTTTCCATCATGCATCCCTTCTGCACATTTACACACCAGCAAATGGCTTATCCTTAGTTACCTTCTTCGAATTCCTCCTTACCAGAAAATAGGATTTGCATTCACGTTAGCAATATGTTAACAAAAGCTTCAAGCTTGAAGAAGAGAGACCTCAAAATCATTCTGCCTTCTAGGTGGTGAAAAACAATAAAAGGCCATGGAGACTTGATATGAATATCACTAATAATAATATTGCCTTTACCAAGCACCGGAGAAGAAGATGGAACTAGGACGAAAAACATGGTTCTTTAATCACAATGGGGCATTTCTAATGTAAATGTTCGATTAGCAAGTTCGCCATAAGAGAAGACGAAAAGAGACAATAGTTGTTCGATCACTAGAAGACGTTCATACTGAAAGAACTTAGGGACCATCAGTGGTCCGATGAATCAACCTCCTAACGGAAATTCAGCCAAGTGGCGAAAACAAGGAAATTTAAAAGACAAATTTAGCTTAGTATCTACACATTTCTAGATTTTTTCAAATAAAAATATTACGTCCCTTTTTAACATTATAATAGTGTGTAAATCATGTAGACAGAACACTCTTTGAAAAAATATCCTTGAATATATGAAGCTTCATTGTTTTTATTACAAGTTAAAAATATACATCTTAGTGATATATCCCCCAACATAAAAAATTTATCAATCTATTTTTAGGTAATCCTAATACAAAGTTCATAGTTAGTGATGCAATCATATTATTTTTTGTGCAGCAATAAATTGATTGGTATCCCCTTCATGGTTGTGATGGAAGAGTTATTTGAGTGTGGTAATGAAAATTCAATTTTGATAGATTTTGAGTTAAAACTCTATGCTACAAAAATATAAGATTTTTTTTATTTTTTTTTTTTATTTTTGTAAAAATAATGAGGAACTTTAAATCAAAAGTTTGGGACATTTGGGAAATATGGTGGTGGTTTTTATAGGTTTTGGATTAGTAGGTGAGAAATTATGATTTTTTAATTTGGTTGCCCACAATAAGAATTGTTCTTATTTTAGGAATTTGACTATAGTATCTTAGGTTTATTGGAAACTTTAAGCCTTGAAAGGTTATAAGGGATGTGAGAGATATTTTTAGAGAGTTTAGAGAAGTTGGATGCATTTTAGGGTTGAGAAAGGCTAGGCTCAGTCTATGTAGAGGAGATGAAATTATTGGAGAGAAAAGGAGTAAGGAAGAAAAGATAACTAGGACATACCCAAGCCCTAGGGGATCAAACGCAAAAGTTTTATTCAAAATGTTAGAGTAGTATGCTAAGCCCTTCCAAACAAATTGACATGAACAAAAATATATTTTTATTCAATGAATAAAGAATTACAACTATATCCTATTTATTGGCCTTTCTTCGCCTAGATAACTTTGGAAAGATTTGGGAGCTAATAATACTATTATTATGGACTGATGACTTGTTCTATATAATGAAAAAAGAAAAGAAAATTAAATAAAATTTAAAGCTTTCATTATACATGAATATTTAGATTCACTAAATAAGCAAGCAAAGTAATCTTGAAATAAATAATTTATAAAGATTTTTGCCTTCTTTGATTGGTATGGCCCATCTCCATGACCATCAATGGACCTTAAATTTGGTTTTTAATTAGTATTTCATAATTTTTCATAGGGTTATGAGATGAATACATTTAGTTTGGATGTTTCAAGGCTTGAGTAGAGGAGGAAGATGAATCTGTAGCCATCTATTTCCTTAGGTTTTTAATTCAACAACTCTGATTTCATAAATCAACAAATGTCCCACCTTCTCATGTTTAGCTCTTTTAATCAAAATAACCATCTGATATGAGATGGACAGCTATTAATGATTTATATTATCCAGTGGAGCCCATGCCTTTAAGTAGCTAATCAAGATGCACCATTATAAAGTGTTTGTTGATTAGGTGGTTGACAGTGTAATGGATAACCAAATAGAGCGTACATTCATAAGGATAAAGATGACTTTTAAGATCTAGCATTTGGCCAAACATCATAATGATATTTGTTTCACACCCTAGGGAGAGAAGGAAAAAAGGTACATAACCCAGGGGGTGGGGAAAGAATATATTACAAAACCCATGAGAAATGTGTAGGAGTAGATTAATCTTAATTTGATTTCAGCTTTCTTTTATTAATCCAAACATCATAAGGTAGCCTTTATACTATAAGAAGGTTTCTTACAAAAGACTATAGCAAGTATAAAACTTAGAAGAAACATGAAATAAAATAAATAAAAAAACCCACCTGCATGGCTCAAACTAAAGTTAAGCTAGCCCCATTAGTGTTATGCATATGGAGCCATATTTAATCATATTTTCAAATGATGAATAGGTCCTTACATTTAAAAACCTATATTTGAGACTTATTAGTTAATAGTATTGATTGAAATTTGTCATATTACCTCATTAATGGTTGAACATATTTGTATAATCATTCAAAATATGGATAGGTCTTTACATTTTTTAAAACCCCGTTTGGGACTTATTGTTAATAGCACCAAATAAATTGGTTATGTTACCTCATTTAGTGGTTGGTATCATATTATGAATAATTTCAGTTTGTTGTATTATAATTTCACATTATAACCTAAACCCAATCATTGAGTCATAAACTCAAGATGTATAAGTTCCATCAAAGCAGGCTGTAACAATTTTGTCTCAACATAATATGTTGTCGTTAGGAAACAAACCAAGTTATTTATGAGTATATGGGTGCTTTAATTAATTAACCATCACTTCACTTTGAGTTTATTCCTCTGCTCTCCGAAAAGAGATCATATGTTTTAGTATGATATCACAACTTATCATTGCCAAAGGTATAATCATCTTAATATTTGGGTTGAAGCAAAAGTTTGTTTCACTGAGATTATGCGCTTTGTGTTGGCACTGCTCCGTACAATGTTGTTCGGGTCATGGGTCTACTTTGAACTAGAACAAGTCATCCGTCTTGCAACATCCTTGAGGATGTTTGTCGGGTCATGTCGCTTTTGCTTAATAGGCCAGTGTTTGGGGTCAATCATCTTCTTCATCATTACAGATTCATTTTATTGCTGAGCTTGGACCCAATGACAATAAAATAGGACTTTATTCTAAAACTCATGAATGTGCTAGGTGCATTCGATGATCCAAAAGGCATAACTAGCAACTCAAATGTTGACCCTAAAATATATCTAATGAGCAAGATAAAAAGCCCAATGGGTTGATGTGATGCCGTACAAGATTATATGAAATACGCCGACATGTTCAAAACCACTCAAAAAATAATTTCGTGTCAAAAAAAGAATCATGTTGTCATGATCAAAACATCCAAATTTCTCAAATGAGACCTCTCATAAGCAAATGAGTGAATGCAATCAAAAATGTCAAATCAAATGTAAGATGACAGCACAGGCAAATTGGAACGTCCAAACATGGAAATGGGACCCATATTCCTATGTAATAGAGGGAACCTAATAATAATTATTAAATATTTAATGACAATTGCAACGAATCAAGGTGCAAAGTTAATATATAGAGTACAAAATGAGTAACATTAGAAAAAAATAGAATTATGATTTACAGAGCTTTGATGCCTTAAAAATTAATTTGTACACTACTTTTAACTAAAGGTGTCAATATTGGACCCGATCTGAAAATTTTGGGTTTGGGGTGACCGAACCCGATTCGGGTCCAGAAATCGACCCGTTTGCAAAACCAGGTCGGTTTCGGGTTGACCCGGGAACCCGGGTCTGACTTGGAATGTAACCGAACTGAACATCAACGAGCCGACGCAATGAGCGAACTCCCGTTGTTGCTTCCGATCAAAATGTTTGTAACTTCCGATCCGATGGAGGGGAAAATCGTCAAAGAGCGATGTCGAACAGCCACGAAGGAGCCGAACAACAACGAGTCGAAGTGAACAACAACGAGCTGGATAGCAAGATAGCGGACTACCCGTCGTTGCTCGATCAAATGTGTAACTTTTCGATCTGATGGGAAGGGAAAATCATCAAAGGATTGATGTCGATCAGCCACGAAGGAGCTGAAGAAGCGACGCGTTGGCAATCTCTTCACCTCCTGCGAAGCAACGAAGCCCACAGCACGTCGAAAGAGAAGATGAAAGGCACTATTCGGGTTGTGTCAGAAAATTGACCCATTTGCAAAAACGGGTCGGGTTGACCTGAACCCAAATAGTGTTGGGTCAGTTTCTGGTTCGACCGAACCCAACCTGTGAACCGAAATTGACACCCCTACTTTTAAACAGTCTATGTATATTGAAATCTGGATGTTCAATCAACACTAAACCTACTACAAATCCGTTATAAAATTGGATAAGCCTTCCAAAGCTTTTAGATCTTGTATGGATGTGGCCATCTATCATGTAAAGAATCCATGAGAATTAAAGAAAACCTCAAACTGTATTATGGTATTTATTATACAGTGTTATAAATATGAGAGATATAGCTATAAAATGGTCATATAGCCAGTGCTATTATGGCTTGTGTGAATGTGAGACTTATATATATAAATTCACTATGGCACTATAAATTTCATTAAAATTCTAAGAAGCTAAGAAATTTGGAGGAAAATTCTAAGGCTGGATATCCTATGGGAACTGTGAGGTGGTTCACAAATCCTAAGAGCATGACATATGAAAAAGATGTTGTACATGTGGATATGTCTTCACATGTTCTTTCAAAATACTGCATTTTTTTAGCCACCAAATCCGCAATCCTAATTTGGACAAGTGGATAGAAGGCAAAGTCACAAAATCCACAAAAAGTGTAAAATATCAATATGCAAAAAGCCAATATGGCAACTGCTACTTAAGTTATTTTGCAGATGACATTCAAATCTTATTATCGCTTGCAATACAAAAAAAAAATATCTATATTCACCCTAAAATTGTTTTTTTTTTTTTTCATCAAATCCAAACCTTCATACAAGCAGACATAAGGTGTAAACTCCAAAAATCCTAAATTCCAAATTTTAAAAATATGAAGGTGAAACCTAGAATTTACATGAGCTTTACTTACATGAATTTCGGCAGGCAAAGCTATAATTCTAATACACAATGCATAGAAATTCTTGCATATAGTCAATGGTGTACATGTGATCTGAAAGTTCGTTAGGGATGTTAGGCCTATGAACAGCCCAGCGCTAATTAAAGAGAGAGGGAATTGGAAAACCTTAAAACCAAAGATAAAACTCCAACCCAAAATCACCACAAACAAAGTATACGGTAAATATAAGTGCGAAGCGATAATAGAAAAGTTACCCGGATTTATAGTGGTTCGGTCAACCTTGACCTACGTCCAATCTTGGAGCCCTCTCAAGTATTGCACTAAAACAAGTGTCTCTCCTTTAGCCCCCACAGTACTGGCGGAGAATGCCCTTACAAAATCACTTCACATCCCCGGATGCGGCGGAGTTCGCCGGAGTCTTGAACACCAAAGAGATTTCTTCCTGGTGAACTTACCTCGAGACAAGCCTTGATATCGATGGACTAAGGTGCGAGTTCGCCTGGGAGCAAACGTGTGGTATCCCCCACACTCTCCTTGAGTTCCTCCCCCTCACAGTGATCTTTTCCTCTCAAACTCCAACCCTTTCCTCTCTCCCTTTCAAGCTCTCTTTCATAGTCTCACCCCACATAACGAAGCTTCCATGGCATGCCAAAGGACACTTACAAAAGTTTCCCATTGCTGCTTAAATAGAAGCTCTCAAAAATGAGCTCAATTAATGCAAGTTTGCCAACAATTATGTCCAGGGTGATTAGGTATATGCTCCTGTTCGATCAGGACAATTAAGCCTCCTATTAGCCCGGGATGTCAGAAGAAACTTGGTTAACATCGTCCTGGCCGATCTCACGACAAGTCCTGGACGATTATTTAAAACCAGTGCAATCGTCGGATCATCGCACCTGAATAGAGTACTGCGATGTATATCGTCTAGGCCTTCGTCCGGCCAAATCCTATGATCGTCCCGTACGATTCCGGATCTCGTATCAATCAGCTTAATTACTTTCTTAAGATACCATTCATTTTAGGCATAATTGAGTTCGATCATCTGGACGATAGGTATATCATCCTGGCGATTCTTAAAATACTGATGACCTAAATCTGATCATGGCGGCTGTTTCTTTCTTAATTGATCATATCGTCCTGGCTAATACAAGTATCATTCCAGGCCCGATTATTAGACGGCTGCCTTTAATGTGGATGCCTTAATTGGGTTTCTGATTTTTGGAAGATCGTCCAGAGCGATATTAATATGTCCGGTCGATTGTGTACCCAAAAACAGAAATCATATAGGAAAAACAAAGAATTTCTACAAGTTACAAAACATCATGGCCACACCAAAATAATAGACTTCAAGAAAGGAAAAAGATACAACTGACCCAATCCTAGTCTACTCAATCTTGAGGTGGTTCCAAGTTGCAGTCTGATCGTGTGGACCTGAAATATGTTAGTACAAAAGCGCATCGTTGAGAAATAAGAAATGTTTTGCATATCATCCAAAATTATAAACCATAGATCCGTAACAATCCCCCCTTTTTGTGATGGCAAAAACAATTTCAACTTTTGGGAATTTTCAAAAAATAATATTTACCTATTCATCCCCCTCACTTGAATAACAATTTAAAAATAATGGAGGATAAAATAATTTTGTTGTTTTAAAGTTTTGAAAAGAAAACAACAGGATACAGTACGTTCTCCCTTTTGACATTTATCAAAGTAAGAGAAGGCACAGAGAAAAAAAGAAACAATAAATGTTCCTGATCTAGTGAGACATAAAAGTATTCTTAAAATGAGGAAGTACCTCTTGGTTTAATCAAAAAATTTTAGTAAAAAATGGATAGACACGCAATAGTCCAGTAAAGGTTAGAGAAAATCAGAATTTGATAATCCAAACATCAGTTTCTTTAAAAAGGTCAAAAACTTTTTAATTCCAATATCTAAATCATAAATAAATTAGAGAAAGGAAAACGATCATTCGTTTTAAAAACATTCCTTGCCATAAAATATATCTAATAGAAGATCATATGCACCCACGGAATTGTTGAATCTAAAAATCAAATTTTCAAGTCAAGTATCGAAAAATATCAAGGTTTTCTCTAAGTTTTATAGATGTACAAGATGGTAATAGCATTAACTGTATTATGGGCTATTTTTATGCCTCTTGGCAATTGGTTGGCGCACTGCGCTTCTTTTGATACACTTGTGTATTCTATTTTTTCAATTAGCGCTTGCGCAATCTTTTATTTTTGGCAATCATTGGCAATTTTTTGAATTGCCTACCTTTCTGGAAACATTTAAAAAAAAAAGTTAAACCATAAAAAATGAAATTCTTGGAGTAAGAAAATTATGATGAAGAATCAGCACTTGTAAATAGATCCCTATGGCGGTAAATAAATGTAGGGAGATAAAAAATTTAGTTTTCAAAGACTATTTAAGAGATGAACAGAGATTTTAAATCTAAAGTATTGATAGCTCTTTTTAGGAAATAGAGTTGAGAGTCATAATAAAATCATGAGTTTTCCTTCCTTGACTGTTTTAGGAGAAGTCAAAAAATGTTACCAAGATTTATAAAAAATACATCAAGTAGATTTTTCATTTTTAGAAAAAGTGGTGTGTGTGTTGGATCAAAGAAAATTGTTAATATAAAAAAACAAAAGAAAAATGAAAACCAAAAAGAAAACAAAAACAACAAAGAAAAAAAACACAATAGCCCTTTTTAACCCATTAATCTCACTCCTGGTCCGATTCTTCAGAAAACCATGTCTGCCCATGAGATTGTGTATTCATTTTTTTTCCCAATTAAACTTTACTTTGCCTGCTCTTTGTCTTATTGTAGGAAGAATTCTTACATTAGGGCACTACATTCTACTATGTCCACGGTTTCCTACATCAAAAGCAAACAATGTCACGGAAAAATATGGAACATCCTTACCATTTTTACCTTTCTTCACTTTTGCTTATGCTTTGGTGAGCTTGTGATTTGCTTGACCAATTCATTGCTATCGTCACCACTAAGCTTCCTCTTTCCGTATCTTCACTTTTAAGAACAATCGTTTACCTGCAGCCAAAATGTCTTTGACCCAACCCTTGCTCGTAGGCAATGATGTGACCAATCAAATTATCAATAGAATAATCATTCCAAATCTTTTGATTCACAATAGCAACTTACTAAGCAATCGAATTTTTTAAGGTAAACAATTAGAATTTTGTTAACTTTTTCAAATTTGAAAAACTTTTCATAAAGCATGCAATGAGTTTACAATTTGAATGAACTTGTATACATGTCTAAGATTGTTTCAAAAGGTTTCATGGAAAATAATTCAAATTCGGAGCAATTAACAAAAATTCAATTGGATTGCTTGATTTCACTAGTGCCTTCGTATATGGTGGCATATTTATCCCTAACTTCTGACCGATAGTTGCACGTCGGATTACTATACATAAAAATCATCAAAATTTAAAGCACGAGAAAAAACAATTTAAAAGACTTCGCATTCAATTGAGCATTGGAGTTGTTGCACATGTCTATTCTTTTGACTAAAAGGGAATATTAATTTTTAATCTCATTGATAATCGTGTGCGGTGATGAAAAACAGTTAAAATCATATGCCACATTGCTAAAATCAATCGGATTGCAAGAAAAATAGACATGCGAGTTTTTTTTTTCCCAAAAATCAATGACATATTTTCAAATAAAGGTTGGTCTGGTGATTGAATACCTTCCGATATACGGATTAGCCATGGATCCAAAATTCAAAAAGCTTTAAAAACTTGTTTTATAAATAAAGCTTGATACCACTTGAAAGTTCGGTAGGGATGTTAGGGCCCTATAGACTAGCCTAGGTAATTAAAAGAGAGAGGTGAATTAGAAAACCTTAAAACAAAGATAAACTCCAACCATAATTACCACAAACAAAAGTAATGGCGGAAAATAAGATGTGGAAGGGATATAAGAAAAGAACACACCGGATTTATAGTGGTTCGGTCAACTTGACCTACGTCCCACTCTTGGCATGCAACCTCCAAGTGATGTCACTTAAATATGTGTCTCTCTTTAGCCCCCATCGCTAGGCGGAGAAGCCCTTACAAATCACTTTCACCTTCCCCAAGTGTGGCGGAGTCGCCCAGGTACCTTGACACAAAGAGATCTTGTTCCTTGGTAAAACTTATTCTCGAGACACAGGCCTTGAATCCGATGGGTGTAAGGTGAGAGTTCGCCGGAGGGAGATATCGTGTGATGTCCCCCACCACACTCCCTTGAGTTCCTCCCCTCACATGATAAAACTCTCAATAAATGTATAGCTTCATAGTAGACCTACTCGGCATGAATCCAAATTGATGTTGAAGAAACATTAGTATTATGTCGTAACCTATGCTCCATAACTCTCTCCCATAGTATTAAAATATGACACATTAACTTAATTCCTATATAATTCGCACAATCTAGTGCATCATCTTTTTTCTTAAAAATAGGAATCAACGCGCTCATTCTCCACTTATCTGGCATCTTTTTAGTCTTCAAAATAATATTAAAAAGTATAGAAAGCCAAGAAATTCCTTCATGTCCTAAGCATTTCCACACCTCTATTGGAATCATCAGGGGTCCAATAGCTTTTTCACACTTCATTTTCTTTAAAGGCAATAAATATGTCTAATTAGGATTTATTCCTAGTCAACCTAAAAGGGTGGGCTAGTACAAGTAGAGTTTGAAAGGTACTCGGGTATACTAGGTTTAGCAAAGTAAGATATATAAATGAAATATAGATCTGAAGATAGGTCCAAAGACATGCCTCAGTGAATGGTGAGTGCCCCAAAAGTGAGGCCACCAACTAAGCCTATTGAAATTGAAAGTGACGTTTGAATTTCTACTGCTATTTGGTTTTAGGAAGTACAAATTTAGAAAATGTACTATATTAAAATCTTAATCTTATTTATTGATCAATAATGTAGCTGTTTCTCTTGATTGTGCATGGGATTCTTGTTTAGGTTCAATATTTAAGAAGATAAACTACTAAATTTTATAATAATTTGATTAGTTTTGATATTTATTGATAAATAGTTTTAAGTTTTATATATTTCTTCTATTTCCCTTTTTACTTTTGCCAACCAAATATTTGAAAAAAATCAAACATATGAAACACTCAAGTTTGTAGCAAAAACTTCTACGTTGGTTTATCTATGTCAGATTATCTATAGTGATAAATGAATAGATGTCAGTAATAATTATAACTTATGATGCATTGATACATCTTCTCGAAGAGGTATGCAATGTCCGACATATATCGACATGACACTCATTCGACGCCCCTTCGACACATAACAGATATGCCGAAGATATGCCTGATTAAAAAATATTTTAAATAAATTTGACATGCATGTCTTAAATATTTATGGAAAAACTTTTTTAATATAATTTCTTATATTTCAAATTTTTATTTATAAAAAAAAATAAAAAAAAAAATTTCTCAACAGCTCCAAATCAATTGACGACACTCAATACCCCATTCCCCACATATTCCCATCTTCATTTCTCTCTAAAAGATTGCAGCTAGGATTTTACAATACCTTCCAATGTCATCGCAACATTGACGTTCGATGTGGTCCCAATATCAATGTTTCAAAACAATATCAAAATCAAAGTCTAATGCTAGCAATTTCTGCACCCGCAATCATGCCCTAGAGCTGTCTCGATATCTCATCTTTGTCCAACATCGTCTCAACATAGACGATGGATGCCATCTTGACATCAACCCGCAATACCCATTGCACAACATCAATGCCCAATTCTTGACAACATTGTCGTCTCCCTTCTCGATGCTTGAAACATGACATTGACTCTCAACTAATGACATTCATAATATTAATCATTTTGAGCATAAACAATAGTTACATGATTTATTATTTCTCAACTATTCTTAATATCCTGCTTACTCAATTTTTATAAACTATTTTTAAAATATAAAAATTATGATAGCGTGTCGAATCCGTGTCTGTGTCCTATAATTTTAATAATTCACGTATGTCATATATGTGTCGTCATTTTTATATCTATGCATTATAGATTATAACATACTCAGATTCTGAAAATCACCATTGTACTGTTTGCATACATTACTTGCTCTCCGAAGCATTCATCTATTTGATAAATTCTTTGCAATGTCTTTGTATATGTGAATTGATCACCATGACATACTAGTATTTAGCCCATGTTGTTTCCTCCAGATGATTGTGCAATATTGTGGGAAATTAGCTGAATTATCTAAAACAGCAAAACTGTGAATTAATTTTCATGTTCATCTTTTTCTATTCCCTTTAGAGTTAATATTAAAGAAATGAAGATTTTTTTTTAATTATCATGTGGCTGATGACAACGGTTCATCTTCTCTGCAGGCCTACTTACTGCCATACGCACCGATTCCCTTAGAATTCTTAAACTATCAGGAACTGCTCTTTAATGACTTTGGAGATCGTGTTGCTCAGCTTTTACTCGTTGAATCAGTTGTTCCTTTCTTACCAAAAAATATCTGCAGCATCCAGCAACAAATCCTCATTGTGAATACCGACTTATTGTTTCCTCATGATTACACCCTTTGTATTGTTCGATTGCATCAGGTATATTGGTTATTGTTTTTCATGCTTATCCCTCATCAAATTTCTCTTCGTCAATCTGTGCTGATGATTAATTATTTTGATATTCCTTCTGTGCTGGTAGGTGTACAAGATTCTTCGATCTATAGAGTCCTATAAGAATGAGCATAAGCTTGATCCTTTGCCTATTATACTATGCGGGTCAGTTCAACCGTTGAAAAATCTCCACCTTTAATCAAGTTGAGTTCAATTATTTTAATATTGAAATGTTGGTTGCAGCGATTGGAACGGAAGTAAGCGAGGGCACGTTTATAAGTTCCTAAGGTCTCAAGGCTTTGTTTCCTCATATGATGTTGCCCATCATTATTCTGATAGCGATGCAGATGCTCACAAGGTTTTAAATAATACTTCTCTTCAATATCCTACAGAATTCCAGCATTATTAGCTTTGTTTAAGTTGGCTTCTGCTTTCTTGCTGCAGTGGGTTAGCCATCGAAATCATCGTGCGAATATCTGTGGGGTTGTATTGTCACGCATGCCAAAGATGAACTGCATAAACATTTCTGTTTTTTTTAACATCTTTTAGAGCCATCTTATACATAGTGCAGATAAATCTTTTCTCATTTTGAAAATTTTGAGCTCTTATTGTAGAAAAACTCCGGCTAACATGGCTAATTATTCTGTACAAGGCATCTAACCATGTTAATATATCCTTGTATCAGTATCTTCTCATCCGCCAAGCTGCTCTAGCAGAGGTTAATTCTTTTGCCTTTCTTAAAGGAGACAATCCTGCAGATTCTATTACCTTCGCTAGTTTCTGTCAAGCACTTCGTCGGGTAAATACATGAACTTTAGAGAAACATAATACATTTAGTTAGATACTGATAAATATCTTTCCTATCTTGTACAGTTAGGCTTAAGTGGCCATCCTAATGGCCTAGTGCCGAAAATATTGAAGATTTGTGGATCGAAGCAGATGGTGATCGAAACGGTCTAGTAGACTACAGAGAATTCCAGGTAAGCTCTTAAAATTAGTTTCAGAGATTCATATTCATTTGAATGTCAAAGTTAATCATTCAATTATGTTCTTTCACAGAAGCGAATCTGAAATCCAAATTATTAAGAGGAGCCAGATCAAGAGAGCATGGAGGTGAGTAAAAGCAGCCAATGTGTCTGTGCTAAGAACCAGGCTTTTGGTTTTAATGTGGAGAATGCTGCGCTCTTTCCGCCGGAAGTAGAGAAAGGAATGTGGCCTGAGAATTACACTCTATCTGATCATTCTCCCTTAACTGTGGTCTTCTCTCCTGTAAAGGTATCTTGCTCTCAATCTCTTTGCTGAGTCCTGCTATTGGTTCTCCAGTACAAAGGCTGACTATTAAGTGCGGCGTAAATCCGGACGTGTCACGTCACCCGGGACCTGATGTATCAAGGTGATATGGCGTGTTCGGATTCGCCTCCAAACAGTCCAAGCTTTTGAAGTTTCTAGAGCTTGAGAGGCTGAAGAACTATATCACATAAGCGAACAGTTAACAGGAATTATATCGTCGTGAAAGAATTTGGGAAAATTGAAGTCGCATGACATAAAGGCAATTATTTAAGAAATTGGACCTGCTTTTGATTGACATGCGTGCCACGCAGCTTTGTAATTAGTTTCGTGTTTGTAAGGGTTGGAATTGGGATTATATATATATATATATGGGTCCAGCTAATCATATATATAATAATCTTCTCATGCTTTCATGTGGTATATTAATTTTCATATGTTTTTGTCATGATTATACTTATAAATATTTGATTGTATAGTTATATTGTTTAATAATTTAGTTGTATTTATTTTTTTTCTGGTAAATATTTAGAAAAATTTCTTCAGATATTTCATGTAATCATTTAGTTATTATGTAAAAAATTTAGACGTTTAATCTTTTTTTTTTATTATTATACTTTATGTTATATTTTTTTTTTTCGATTTTATTATCTAATTGCTTAGTTATATCAAGAGATAATACTGCACATAAATTTAATATTTATATATAAGCATTAAATTGCAACAGGTTCTTGAATGCGAGTGATTATTCCGTCAGGTTACCGAATGCATTCGGAAGCCAATAATAAAATGCCACGTCATTAAAGTGTTCGGTATTGTGCTCGGTACAGGCGCTCGGTACAAGCTCGATATACTCGGTATTTCTTACCGGACGCAATAAAAATTCCTTGAATGCAGACCCCCACATATTAATTTTTTTTTTTACGTTGGAATGCATTCTTGTCTCTTGTTTATATTATTTGAAAACTTGATAGTGTTTGATCGAAAAAAAAAAAGAGTTTATAATTTCTTTATAGCTACCCATCTAATTGGGAACTAGGCACCTATAATTGATAACAAGGGTGATATGGTTCACCTAGCCCAGATGGAAGGGCTCAGGGTTTGGTTCAACCTTGATGTTAGCCCTTACTAGTGCAAGGGTGGATATCATATTTATTGTACTCTCACCATCAATAATAAGTCTTCATTTTCTCTCATTTACATAGTGCATGCATGGATAAAATATTTCTTCTTCTTCAAACCTCTATCTCACTCTTAGAAATCAAAGCACTTCATAACTCTAACATGGTTAGTATGCTCTAGCTCAATTTCCTTTTTTGATATAGCGTCTTGTCTAAAATTTTCTTGATTTTATCATCTTAAAGTTTTTTTTTTTTTTGGAAAATTTTGGGGCTTAGCCCGTATATTGAATATACAAAAATTATAGATTTACAAAAATTGAGGCCAGAAAAATAGGCCAAATACTAAAACTGAAAGAAAAACATGCCCAAAGTGAAAAAAACACCAAAAAAAAAACAGGATTCAGTTTACACAGAAATCGCCCCAGGACATAAATTACATCAAAGCAAGAATGCTCAAGTGTCCAGTGCCAGCAAGGACATTGAGAGAGAGCTTCTCTGGTTGCCAACGAAGAAGAGCACAAGTGGAAAGCAGGGTGCACGAAAAAATTGCCAAGCCAATAAACTTTTCACTAGAGATAAGAACCCCATTAGCCATCCAAAGGAAGCAGGCATAGGGGCGGTTCCAGTCATCATTATCCCGCCACAAAAACCATTCTCCAAATAGCCACAAATAGTCAGCCATAAAACTGTGCTCCAACAACAAAACAACCTCCGAATAGTCACAAGCAAGTAGAAAAAGAAGTACGAAGCATATCCTCATTTTTCCTTCCAGACCATTTCCGAGTAATGGCCAAAGCCAAATTCTGGCATAGCTCATGATAAGTAGAATGGGAACCCGAGTATCTACGATTATTCCGCTCTCTCCAAATAAAGTAAACAGCGGCACAAATCACAGAAAAATAGAAATCCTTCTCCGATTTGTTGTAAATGCACAACTCTTCAATAAAATCAAACATTTGCAGAATAGTAGGTCTAAACATAAAAGAATCCAACACAGGCAAAAGATGAGAGACAGCAGCAAATGAGTAGTCACATTGAAAAAAAAAACGTGAGAGCTGAACTCCCCTGAATGGCAAAGGGGGCAAATAGCATCAATGAAAATGTTTCTTCGTGCAAGATTGTCAGCCATTTTTAAACCACCACGAACTAACAGCCAAGTATATGAAGAAAATCTAAGAGCAGCACGTTTATGCCAATTGTAATGATGTCAATTGACTTTGTGCCTACCATCAAAGAAATTCATCTAAAATCTTTAAAGCAAGGCTTAGCAATTTCATTCCATTTAATAGTCTCAACAGACATATCCAAAATAGAGGTGGCAATTATGTGTTCCTTAGCCCCGAGAGGAATAAAATCAGGAAAGAGCCAGTCCCGGTTCCAGAAATCCGAGATGGACCCTTGAAGAGCAATGGAGGGGGGGTATAATATTAGCCAAAGAAGTACCATTCAACCAGGGATCCCAAAAAAAAGAAAGCATGTTACAGTTCTCAGCAGAAACAATAAAATGAATATGCTTTTTAATCTTTCTTGCAACCCCACAAATATTTTTCCAAAATTTAGAACATTTCAAAGGAGCAGGCTTAAAGGGGGAGAAAAATTTAATCCTGAACTAGTCAAAAATCAGAGAAGTAGAGTTATAAATTCTCCAAATAAAGGAGCAAGCAAACCCATGGGTAAGAGATAGAATGACAGGAATTCCAAGTCCCCCAAAGCAGATTGGCAAGCAAGTATCATGCCAAGCAATCAAATGTAACTTCTTCCCCTCATTGGAACCATGAAAAAGAAATCTAGAGCACATTCTGTCTATAATTTTGCAACAAGGTTTAGGTATAATAGCTCCCCTAATCCAGTATGTGATAGTGTTAGCAATGGTGAACCTCAAAAATTGAACTCGACCTACAAAAGAAAGAAATTTTACTTTCCAACCAACAAGTAGAGTAGAAATTCTACTCAAGAGTGGTTGGAAGTGAGAAGAATTTAGCTTTTTGGTGGAGATAGGAAACCCCAAGTATTTGAAGGTGTGCTCAGTGGGGGAGAAACCAAGGATGTCAATGATGTCATTAGCAGAATAAAAGTTTTTGGAGAAGAGGATGGAGCACTTATTGTTGTTGATATGAAGACCAGAAGCCTTGGCAAAGTTGCTTAAAATCTATGAAAGCTCAATAGCATTGGGGATAGAAGCTGTTCCAAACACCAAGACATCATCAGCATAAAGGAGGTGATTGAGAGAGGTCTGCCCGAGAGGGATCCCCAAAAAGGAGCTGGAGTCCATAGAGCAGGAAAAAGCATCCATAACAATTGCAAATAAAAGCGGAGAAAGGGGGCAACCTTGTCTTAAACCAACAGAGGAAGTGAAAAATCCCTCAAGGGAACCGTTAATGCAAACAAAAAAAGGAACATCACAAATGCAGTTCTTTATCCATAAGATGAATTTTTCTGGAAACCCTTTCTCCCTCAATCTAGCAATAAGAAAATCCCAAGATACTGAGTCAAAAGCCTTACGAATATCCAGATTAGCAAAGAAAATTTTCTTAGAAGATGCACCATTGAATTCGTTAAGAATTTCATTGGCCAAAATAATATTATCAGAAGAAATTCTCTTTGAGATGAAACCATCTTGACTCTTATGAGTAATGTGAGCCATGACAATCTTAAGGCGATTAGCAAGAATCTTTGTAATAATCTTGTAAAAGATATTGCAAAGAGAAATTGGGCGATAATCAGAGATATCAGAAGCATGATGATGCTTAGGGATGAGAGCAATAGCCATGGCCTTAGCACTTCTAGGAAGATGACCGGCAGAAAAGAAATTTTTAACATCATTGGTCACATACAAGCCAATAATATTCCAAGAGCCCTTATAAAATTCAAATGTGAACCCATCAAGACCTGGGGAAGAGGCTAACAACCCCCCAAAAATAGCTTGTTTAATTTCCGGGTCAGTAACATTCTCCAGTAATAAATCGGTCACATGAGGAGGAATGGGTTCTCCACAAGGGAAAATAAACTCATTGATACCAGACAGTTTAGGAGGATTATAAAGCTTGTTGAAATACTTGCAGATGGCCTTGGCAATCTCCCCATGAGAAGAGAAGTGACCTTCATCTATGGTGATTTCATTTATTCTAGAAGAATTAGCTCTAGAATTAATACGGGCATACAAAAATCCCAAGTCATCTTCCTCATTTTGAAGCCATTTAGCCTTACCTCTTTGAATGATCCAAGAGCTCCAAATCCCTTGAAGTTTAGATATACTAGAATTTATATCCTTCAAAGTTGCATTAAGATGAGGGTTCTGTGGGTTACACTGTAAAAGTTCAAGACAACCCTTCTGATTTTGATTTAAATTTGCAAGCTGATTCTTAATACAATGAGCATTAGACCAAGTCATAGATTTGAGGTTAGCCTTCAGGTATCTAAGTTTACCATAAAAGTTGTCAATGGGACTCCCAGCATGATGCGGGGCAAAGGAAGTCAAGAGGATATCCTAATATTCATTTATCCTCAACCAATAGTTTTTAAATTGAAATCTTTTAGCCATAGTAGTAGGGTGTCCTTCCAAAAGAAGCAATGGAGAATGATCAGAGAAACCAGGGGGAGCAACTTTATAATAGGATAAAGGAAAAACATCCAGCCATTTTTTGTTCACAAACATTCTATCAAGTTTGATATGGCTAGGATCATCAGTATGACCATTGAACCAAGTAAAATTCAAACCGATGGAATTAAGCTCATTAGTGCCAGAGCTAAAAACCCAACCATTCAACTCCCCCATTCTACTGAAATGCGTTGGTGCACCACTAGATTTGTCTTTAGGTTCTCTGAAACAGTTAAAATCTCCCATAATAATCCAAGGAGTGGAGATAGTATCAGCCAATGCATTAAGTTGTTGCCATAAAGGTCCTCTTTCCATCGGGGTATTAGCAGCATAAACCATAGAAATAAGAATAGGGGGTAGGGTACCAAAATTAAGAATGCCATGAATGAGTTGAGAGTTAGTGATGGTAGGAGAAAAAGATAAAGTGGAGGAATTCCACTTAATCCAAATCCGGCCACAAGAGGAAGAGCAGAAGTTGTTGCAACTAAGTTCATTGGGGAAAATTTTGTGAGTGTTGATGAACCAAGGGTCCAAAAGGGATTGGGAAGAAATTTTAGCTTCTAGGATACACAACATAATAAGATGGTGAAAGGCAGTTAAGTTCTTAGAGGCTAGAACCTTATTTGATTTGTTAAAACCACGAATATTCCAGCAGTAGATAGAGGGAAGGGTCATTTAGACTTGGTTGGAGGTAGGGGTGCTTTCATAGCACCTTTGGATCTTGTGGTTTTAACATGCTGAGATTTCTGAGATTGACCCTTCTCAGAGTTTTCTTCTTCTATGTGACCCAGAGAGGATAGCAGAGTTCAAATGCTCATCCATAGACAAAACAGAAAATTTATTGGGAGATGCCGAAACAGGAATGTTTTGGCGACTTCTCTCAAAAGAGGATAAAAGGGCACTTTATGATGAGGAGGCTTCACAATTTTTAGATTTGGAGATGGGATTTGTGGATGGAGATTGGTCGTAAGAAGAGATATCTTCCCCAGGTGAGTTCAAATTTGAAATGACAACATTAGCCACATAAAGAGGATTATTAGAGGTGGAGTTATTGGTTTGAGGGGGAATGATGCAAGGGGAAACATCCTGGATAAGATTGCAAGATGAAGAGGTGGAATTGGGTAGCACAGTGGTGTTGCCAGTGGTAGGAATGGAGGCATTCAGAGGGAGTTGAATGTCATTGGCTAGAATAACATAAGATGGGAGAAGAGCTGGTGGTTTAGGAGGACCTGAGCAGTGAAAGGAGGAGGGTTGGGTTTCGGGTTAGGAAGAACATGACGAGCACGGCTAGTGCTTCTTCCCCGATGTTTAGTTTGTTGTTGCAGTTTCGGTTGGGAATTCTTGTGACATAAGCTGGAGGGGTGTACAAGGGAACCGCAACCAGAACATGGCGAAGATTTCCAGTTGTATAAAACCTTAAGAGAAAAATCATCTCCATCCATAGAAATAGGGATTTCATCAGGGAAAGAAGAGTCAGAATTGACCATCACCCAGACACGAGAATAGATCAGTCGAGTTTTCCTTGCCGTAAGGGCATCAACAGCTAAAGGCTTACCCACAAAACTCACAATTTTAGAAATACCTAGAGGATTCCAAACGGCTAAAGGGAGATCAACAATTTTAATCCAAATAGGAATGGAACTACATTCTTCCCTCTTCGGCTTAAACTTAGGGTCCATTTCTGAAGAATGAACGGTTTCCCAAAGAAAAAACATGGTCTACCTGACCATGCAAGCTCAAAATCTTCTGGCAAAGAAAATTTAAACAGAAAAAAACCATCGTTCAGTGAAAGGAGGTCAACCAAACCTTTGATAGACCAAACCTTTCTAATCGCGTTCTACAAGCCGAGGTAGGACGGTCTTGGGCCGACTAAATACCTGACCAGCGAGAGTCCCCAATTTGGAACACCAAGGTTGGGATCATCAGCGTTAAAAGGAACTTGATTTGTCGGATTAATGAAAGAAACTTCAAAGCTACTAGCCACCGGATCATGATTTGTGAGGTTGGATGAAGTTAAGACTAGATGGGGCAGAGACAGAGGGAGCCACCGAGCCAAATAGAGGGGGGAAATTGTGGAGGTAGGAAGAGGAGGTCATGGTGAGGAGAAGGGGAGGAAAAACCCTCCCCGATGGTGGGAGAGAAAGAACGGTGGGAGGAGAAGGAAAACTAGGGTTTTCGCACCTCCGCACAAAAAAGTTCGCCCTCCCTACCCGGAACTCCAAAAGCCACGCGCTCTACCGGCTGAGCTAAGACGGCAGATAAGATGTGGTCCCTGCACTGATACTGGGTTTGTCCCTTCTTATATCATTTAAAGTATTTGATCTCTTTGGTACCCTTAGGACTCTCCTTAGTAGTAGTCCTAATAGTTTGTGTCATTAATAGTGGGATTAAGCCTAGTAGGAGGCTTCTTCAAATGAGTAGGAGTGGCATGACTCTTATGTTTAGGTTACAAGACAACATTTACTTTTCTACCATAAAGGCATACTTGATGACATCCTCTAATATCTGGGGATTAAATATCTCTAATTCATTCTTAGCATCCATCCTAAGACATAAAAATTTATTAGCTAGCTCAGACTTATTATTTTTATTATTGGTCCTAAAAATTAAGTCCTCAAATATGATGAGGTACTTAATGACTTGAAGGGTGTCTTACCTTGGAGGTAGTAACTACTCATGTAGTTTCTTATCATGGTATCTTAGCAAAAATTGGATCTAAGTGTTTCCTTCATCTCTACTAATGTGAGGTTGCTCCTTTTTTATGCTTTGCTCTTTTACTAAGGTTTTAGTCTAATAAATCTTTTTGTATGACTAGTGAGTTTCATCTTAGCAAAAATGACCCTTTGGTAATTATCCATCATATACAACTTAAACAAACTCATCCATTTTAACTATCTAATCCAAAAAAACTTTTTAGGTTCATGTACAATATTGTATGAAGGTGTCTCAACTTTAACTTTCCTAAAAGGTGATGCAACCCTTTATTTTTTATCTTCTAATGCTTCAAGTATTGAAGATAATATGTAACAAGTAGTAAAACTATTGGGATAGTACAAGATGAAAAGTTGAAGTAGGGCTTTGATGAGATATAGTTAAGGGTTTCTTTAGTTTGAAGTAAAAAGAGTGTATTCCAAACACATATATTTTGAAAATATTGTTATTTGGTCTGAAGTAAAATAAATGCAGTGTCATCCTCTAGTTTATTTTTCATGTATTTCGAATTCCTCGGATTTGGATGAGTTCCAAATATATAAAAAAATCACTGCAATAATCGCCGCCATTACTTGCCTCAGCGGATCACTGCAAGTTACCACTATATGTCGTCACCAATCAACACTTTCGTCCCTGGCCACTGCTACTCACCATTGCCTTCCCCTGCAGTCATCTATCACCACCAACCATCGCTGACCACCCTTATCAGCCACCATCACCATCGCTGGCCACCATAGTCGTCAACCATTATCGGTAGCCACAGACCACCACTGTGGGTCACCACCGACCCCGATAGCCTCCAACCACCCACCGCCACTACCGTCCACCACCACCTAATGCCGCCGAGCACTGCCACCTACCACAAACTACCACAGTCACTGGCCGCCACCATCCACCAGCTTTGTTCTCTATCAGCCACCATAGCACCAATGTCGGCCACCTACCACCACCCTCTTTGCATTTTATATTGCATTCATTTAATTTCAATCTCATATATTCCTTTTACACTCATCCAAACAGCTCCAAAGTATTCCTTTTTTAGCCAACCAAACAGCCCCGAAAACTCTAATTACCTCCTCCTTTGGACTAATTATAAATGGAGGCAGGAGTTGATGGATTTAAATCTCCACTGACCACTTCTTAGGTAATTTTGAAAATTAAACTAATCCTCCATAGTCTTCCCTCCCAACTATTTAAAATTCAAAATTCATATTAACATTTTGAATTCCAAAAATTCAAAATGTCAATATTCTCAAATGTTTTAGAATTAACAACAATCCAACATTATTACAATTTAAATAAAAGTTTGCTATTCATGTCTAGTAGTAATCATCTTAGTTTAGCTTCTTTTGGTTTGTCGAAATCTCACTATAGGGGCATCTTATACTGCATCATTTATCTTGTTCCACGTTATTTCTCTTGTATCTCAAAGAAATCTTATGAGTTGAAATTTAGATAAGATTTCACAAGATCAGGTGCAATTTCTCCAAATAAGCCATAGTTTGTTATGTGGGCTTGCCATTCAACCACATTATGAATTTGTGCTCTCTAATATTATCTTCTAGTGCTTCATCTATAACTATGTGCTCCACTTCAAAAATGTTGGGTTGAATTTCCACGTGCACTTGCATTCTTGCTTCATCTCCAAATGGTTATCTCCATATTTTTATCTAACATCTTTTCTTAAAAATTTAGTATATCTTCAATGTTAAATATACAACTTTTATGCATGCCATGTAGTAATTCTAAGAAAATGTGCATTCGATGTTATTTTTTTAAGAATTTTAAATGGTCTACAAAGCATTGCATGGAATTTCTTAAATTTGGAAGTATTTCCTTTAGGTCTGATATAAATCATTACATAAATCGCCCTTTTTATACTCTTTTACATATCTTGTTTTATTTGGAGATTTAACAAACCTTATATTATTTTATTCAATTTATATCTTGACATTTTCATGTACCAAGTAAAAGCTTTAGAAAATATAAATGCATATTCTAAAGATTCAAGTGTAGGAACATCAACGAGATTAGATCTTTTGAGATTATAACCATATACTTTCTAAAATGGTGATGGTTTTGTTGTTTTAGAAATACAATTATTGGTAACTTCTAAAGTAATTAGCTAGAAATACCAATTATTCTTTCCTACTAAGCACCTCAAAACATTTCCTAGTAACATATTGATTACTTCTATTTGTCTTTTTTTTTTTTTTTTTTGAAGGAATGCATAAAGCAACTTTATTTAAAAAAAGAAAAAAATACAATAAACTAAGTAATCCCCTCCAAATAGCATTCCTCCTTTACCAAGTCAACAAAGGTAGGAGGAACATTACTGCTACTTAAATCATCCCAAAAAAATCAAAAGAAAGAGCATAGTTAGAATAAAAGTCCGCTAAATTATTACATTCCCTTCTAGTAAAATGAAATAAAATTATTAAAATCATTAAGAAAAGCTAAATCATCAATCTTCAGCAATACCTCCTTGACATCTTTCTTGTTCATCAAACTTTGCACATAATAGCATTGAAATTATCACCTTCTACAATGATACCCTTGGCTTCAAACATCCACTCTTGAAGAACTTTCCTCATAGAAAGGATTGATAATAATTCCAGCTATGAGAAATCCAATTGCAGACTACCAAACCCAAAAGCACATAAAAATCTTCCTCAATGATCTCTGAAAACACCTCCTATTCCAGCTTTATACAAACTCACCAATGAAGCATTAATATTAAGTTTAATCCAATCCGGAGGAGGGGAATGCCAGGAAGCAGGAGATAGCTAAGCAAGCTGATTAGCATCCCAGATTTTCGGAATTAGATTATTACAATAGGAAGCAATAATATAAGAAACAGAATTAGCTGCAACGAACGTAATTGTATCCTCCGTTCCACCATGTATCAACTTATTTCTACTCTTCCAAGTGAAGAAAACAGCAAAATAATACAAATTACGAACAAAAGGATTAGACTTTGCTAGATATTCCAATACCCGAATTCAATCTTTCATATCAACAACGATCTAAACACCAAATCCCCATTTATTGAGTGTGGAAAACACTTGAGAAAGCTTCACACATTTAATAGCAATATTTTATTGGTATTCAACACCTATACACCCTCTCGGACATTCACTAAAGTCCAAAAGATGCCTCTACATTAGAAAATCATTAGAGGGAGATATACAAACGCCGCCAAAAAATTTCAACCCAAGGCCTTAGCTTACGATTCTTTATCCATCTCCAATTTCTGTCATCACCATCATCTTCAAATAAGTTTTCAAATACTAGAGCCATAATGGACTTCCCAGAACATTTAAAAACCAGCTCCAATTGATCTTTTCGCAAATCAGAATGAATAGGAACTGACATAATAACCTTCACTAGCTACTGCCCGAAAAAAATTTCCAACTAGGACTCATTCCACTCTCCTTCCCTAATGAATGCCTTGAGAAATTTAGAATCATCATCCATCTGAGCTACAAACATAGGCCACTTCATGATACTTTTATAAAAAAATCCAAGCATCCTAACCTGTATTAATATCACAACCATTAATCACTTTCCATCTCACTATTGGATGCAAAAATTTGGCTCCATTCACAATAATTTTCCAAGTTGGAGAGGAATAAACCATTTTCTTAGAATTCCAAATATCATCCCCGTATCTAGCCACAAGAACCCTATTAAGAAGGAAATTTGGCTTTAAGATGAAGTTTCAAGCAGACTTGGCCCTTAATGGACCAGCTCTCATAACATCTGATTGCAACCCACATTCACCTTTTTCATAGGTCTACATAAATCTTCCCATACAACATAATGTAGACCCTTATTACCATTCTGCTTGTTCCAAAAGAAGTCCCTACACATTTTATCGATGTCATTCAACACTCCTATAGGAATTAATGAATGTGTTGATAAGAAGGTAGGCAGAGATAAGCAAGCTGAATTGACTAATAGAAGCTTCCCTATAAGAGAAAAAAAATTGTTACCTCAAACATTCAGCCTACTTAATACTTTCTCCAAAAGGTTTTGAAAATCTGAGAACTCCAATCTCCTTAAAGATATCTTGATCCCAAATAATTCATCTCATTAACCACCTTGAAGCCCAAGAAGCTTGAAAGAGCAATCCTTCTTCTCCTCTGAATTAATTTCCCAAATAGAATAGAAGATTTCAGCATGTTAACTTTTTGACTAGTCAATTTACAATAATCTTTAAGAATCTTACTCACAATCTTCACACTCTTGTGGTTAGCCTCTGAAAAAATAATAATGTCATCTGCATAGAGCAAATGGGAAATTATTTCCACATTTGGGGAAACTTTAATACCAATACTCCTACCTCTTTGAGAAAAAGCATCAGATAACAGTTGAGAACACAAAATAAAAAGATATGGAGACAAAGGGCAACCTTGTCTAAACCCACTTTTGGCCTCAATCTATTTTGATTCTTCCCATTTACTAGGATAGAAAAAATTGGGTCTACTACACATTTAAGTATAAGATTAGAAAATTTTGCTAGAAACCCAAAATAATCTAAAACTTACTTTAAAGTAAGCCAACACATGCTGTCATAAGCTCGATCCATATCAATTTTGATTGCCATCAACTCTTTCTTACACTTGGAAATTTTGAATTTATTAAAAACCTCTTGGGCAAGTAAAATATGATCAGATAATGTTCTTCCTTTAACATAAGCAGATTGGTCTTCAGATATAATGTTATGAATGAAACAATTCATTCTATTCAACAACATCCTTGCCACAATCTTATAAATTGAAAGACAAAGGCTAATATGCCAAAAATTGGAAGGAGTTAAAGGAGTTTTCACCTTGGGAATGAGCACCACAATAGTTTTCTTCCATTCGGAACACATTTTACCAGAAATAAAAAAGCAGACTTATGGCCTTCCAAAATCCTATTTAATAATAGACCAATAAAACTTGATAAAAGAGTAGGTGATCCCGCCATTAATTGGAGATTTGTTTCCCTCAAATTATCTAACAACAGCTTCCAGCTCTTCTACAGAAAAATTAGAATCCAAACTCTTCTTCTCAACATCATCCAGCACCTTAGAAAGAGGAGGCCAACCCTTTAGATAATGCTTCCTTTCCTTCCATTTGCTTTTAAAGAAATCATAAAAAACTCCCTCCATATGATTTTAATCTTCTATCAACAAGTCATTACAATCTTTCACTTGATAAATCCAATTTCCATTATGCATAGCCGATGCATACACATGGAAGACTTTAGAATTGGTATCACCTTATTCAATCCACTTTACCTTTTCTCTTTGCCTCCACCATGAATTAAGTCTCCCAAGAGTAGAGTTGAGCTCAAACACCTTAGATTTCAACAAGAAAGCTTATCATCCAAGAGACCACCTCCATTTACTTCCTCCTCTTGAAGATCTAAAATTTCTTTCTTGAGTCGTTCCTTCAAAACATTAAATTTTGGTGTTTAGCCTTACTCCAAAAGAATAAAGCCTTCAAAGCTCTTCTAAACTTCAAATTTAAAGTGCTCACAACATCTCCTTAAACACTCTTATTCCAAGACTTGAGCACCACTGATTGAAAGACTGGATAGGAGGCCCAAACATCTTCAAACTTTAACCTTATACTTTTTTGAGAACCGGCAGAGAAAACCTTAAGGAGGATAGGACAATGATCTGAGGCTACATGAGCAAGATGTCTCACAGCCGCCAACTGAGTAGTCTCCAAAGCAGCATAATTCAAAAGACACCGATCCAGTCTGTCCAATATTCAAGCACCTCCTTTCTTATTATTACACCAGGTGAACTTTGGACCAATGATTCTAACATCATGATAGTCACATTTATTCATAAACAAACTCATATCCTGAGGCCCTTGAGAGAGGAAGAACTTTTTTCCCACCTTTCTTATCATCCTGAGACAAAACACAATTGACTTCACCTCCCACAATAGAAGGAAGTTCCCCAGCATAATTTTCTTCCAATCTACTCCACAACAATCCCCTTTTATAACTATCTTTACTTCCATAAACTATAGAAATCAACCACACCCCTTTGTTGACAACTCTAAGTTCCCCTACAACCACTTGAGAAAATGCTTCAATAAAAGAAAAATCAGCCAAATTAGTCCTCCATCAAACCATAATACCTCCTGAAAGGCCATCAAAAGGAAACATAAGGAAATCCCATTTCTCACCAATAAATCTATTGAACCCAACTCTTTCTATAGAAGAAATCTTCATTTAAACAAGCCCAACAAATAGCGTATCAAAATCTTTAACAAACTCCTTTAAATAATGGGAGGCTTCCCTCTTCCTAGCCCCCCTACAGTTCCAAAAAGCTATGGATGACATTTAGATTTTGAATTGGGATTTCTCCCAATACTATCTTTACTCCACAAATATCCTTCTCTATTGTGAGGAAAAGGTGCAACTTTTCCTAATGATCTCAGTTCTTTTTGTAGTTTAAATTTAGTCACCCCAAAACAATCCCCATCCACATCTTTACCTGAATCAATCTTCTTCACATTCGCATCAACCAATTCTCCATCTTCTATATCTTCCAAAACTAAATCAGCAATACAAGGGTTGACCTTAGTTAAATCCTCTTCACATGAAGACTTAAAGATTTTGAACATATTATTTGTAGGTAAAGCAGCATTAGCAGAGGTAGATTCTATATCAAACGCTGAAATGGAAAAGGTCTTCAATATTTCTTCATTTAAACTATCTAAAGCCGGCTTCTCCAAATTACAAACAACATTACCATCAAAACCTTCTGAATCAAATTTTACATTATCTTCTTTAATTGTAATAGAAGAACCAGGAATGTTATTGGCAGTACTAGGAGGAATCGCATCATTCACTCCCTTCACAATAGAGACTTGTACAGTACTGTCTAGTGGTTGAATTTTTTTGAAATAATGAAGGCCTACATTAGACAGAATTTAATTATTATTAGTAGTCTTCTTAAAGTTGTCACCTTTCCTATTAACTGAAAAAATTGATTCCTTTTCCCATAAGTAATATGCATCCAAGGTCCAAAGGAATCTTCTTTATTTATCACATTCAACTGAGATATACCATGATTAGTGACAACTGCTTCAGATCTAGCAACAACTTCAGTTGTGGAGACGTTCTCCTTCAAGTTACATTCATTGATGAGATACCCAATGTTACCACACTTGTAACAAAATTTTGAAATTTTTTCATACTCAATTTTTTGGAAAAAACGACCATCTAACCCTTCCACCCAAACCCCCATAGGGAGTTGCTTGTCTAATTCCACACGAACACAAATTCTAGCAAACACTCTTCTACCCCAATGGAACATATTACCATCAATCCATAGAGGTGTGCCTATCATAGAAGCAATTCTAACCACATTAATCTCATCCCAACACATAAGTGGAAGATGTGGCATTCTAATCCATACATTAGATGACAAGCCTTTCAATAAGGATGGTGAGAAAAGGGGATTCCACTTGTCAAGGCCTACTATATGACCATTCACGTACCATGGGCCTCCCGATAAAACACTTTCCACAGCTTCAGAAGAAGAGAAAGAACATAAAACCCACCCTAATCCAAGGATAGTAAGGTGGAACTTCCCAAACTACAAACATTGACGTCGTAGTTCATCAGCTATCAGATGGACTGGTACATCCTTCCCAAAAACTTTAACCACGTTTGAAAATTGAAGTCTCTCTATGTTAGCTTTTACGTTTGACTCGTGCAACTTGACAACAATGCCATTTCAGTGAGGATAGATTCATCTATAAAAAAATTAACCTTAACATTAGTTCACTTAACCCATGAATTAGATGAAACATTAGCACGCAAAACACCATCATCAATCAACCCTTGTTTTGAGATCTTTCCATCATGCATCCCTTCTTGCACATTTACACAACATCAGATGGCTTATCCTTAGATACCTTCTTCGACAATTCCTCCTTACCAGAAAATAGAGATTTAGCATTCACATTAGCAAATCTGTTAACAAAAGCTTCAAGCTTGAAGAAGAAGATGCCTCAAAATCATTCTGCCTTCTAGGTGGTGAAAAACAATCAAAAGGCCATGGAGACTTGATATGAATATCACTAATAATAATATTGCCTTTACCAAGCACCGGAGAAGAAGATGGAACTAGGACGAAAGATGGTTCTTTAATCACCAATGGGGCATTTCTAATAGTAAATGTTCGATTAGCAAGTTCGCCATTAAGAGAAGACGAAAAGAGACAATAGTTGTTCGATCACTAGAAGACGTTCTACTAGAAGAACTTAGGCGACCATCAGTGGTCACCGATGAATCAACCGTCCTACACGGAAATTCAGCCAAGTGGCGAAAACAAGGAAATTTAAAAGAAAATTTAAGCTTAGTATCTACCACATTTCCTAGATTTTTTCAAAAATAAAAATATTACGTCCCTTTTTAACATTATAATATTGTGTAAATCATGTAGCACAACCATCTCTTTGAAAAATATCCTTGCAATATATGAAGCTTCATTGTTTTTATTACAAGTTAAAAAATATACCATCTTAGTGAATATATCCTCCAACATAAAAAATTTATCATCTATTTTAGGTAATCTTAATACAAAGTTCATAGATAGTGATGCAATCAATATAATATTTTTGGTGCAGGCAATAAATTGATTGGTATCCCCTTATGGTTGTGATGGAAGAGTTATTTGAGTGGTGGTAAAATGAAAATTCAAAATTTTGATAGATTTTGAGTTAAAACTTCTATGCTACAAAAATATAAGATTTTTTTTATTTTTTTTTATTTTTGTAAAAATAATGAGGAACTTTAAATCAAAGGTTTGGGACATTAGGGAACTAATGGTGGTGGTTTTATAGGTTTTGGATTAGTAGGTGAGAAATTATGATATTTTTAATTTGGTTGCCCACAATAAGAAATTTGTTCTTTATTTTAGGAATTTGACTATTGTATCTTAGGTTTATTGGAAACTTTAAGCCTTGAAAGGTTATAAGGGATGTGAGATAATATTTTAGAGAGTTTAGAAGAAGTTGGATGCATTTTAGGGTTGAGAAAGGCTAGGCTCAAGGCTATGTAGAGGAGATGAAAATTATGTGAGAAAAAAGGAGTAAGGATAAGAAAAGATAACTAAGGACATACCAAAGCCCTAGGGGATCAAACGCAAAGTTTTATCAAAATGTAGAGCAGATGCTAAGCCCTTTCCAAACAAAATTGACATGAACAAAAATATTTTTTATTCAATGAATAAAGAATTACAAACTAATATCCTATTTATAGGCCTTTTCTTCGCCTAGATAACTTTGGAAAGATTTGGGAGCTAATAAAATACTATTATATGGACTGATGACTTGTTCTAATATAATGAAAAAGAAAAGAGAAATTAAATAAAATTTAAAGCTTTCATATACATGAATATTTAGATTCACTAAATAAGGCAAGCAAAGTAATCTTGAAATAAATTAATTTATAAAGATTTTTGCCTTCTTTGATTGGTATGGCCCATCTACCCATGACCCATCAATGGACCTTAAATTAGGAATTTTAATTAGTATTTCATAATTTTAATAGGGTTATGAGATGAATACATTTAGTTTGGATGGTTCAAGGCTTGAGCTAGAGGAGGAAGATGAAATCTGAGCCATCTATTTCCTTAGGTTTTAATTCAACAACTCTGATTTCATCAAATCAACAAATGTCCCACCTTCTCATGATTAGCTCTTTTAAATCAAAACCATCTGATATGAGATCGGACAGCTATTAATGATTTATATTATCCAGTGGAGCCCATTGCCATTTAAGTAGCTAATCAAGATGCACCATTTATAAAGTGTTTGTTGATTAGGTGGTTGACAGTGTAGATGGATAACCAAATAGAGCGTTACATTCATAAGCATAAAGATGACTTTTAAGATCTAGCATTTGGCCAAACATCATAATGATATTTGTTTCACAACCCTAGGGAGAGAAGGAAAAAAGGTACATAACCCAAGGGGGTGGGGGAAAGAATATTTACAAAACCCAATGAGAAAAAATGTGTAGGAGTAGATTAATCTTAATTTGATTTCAGCATTCTTTTATTAATCCAAACATCACTAAGGTAGCCTTTATACTATAAAGAAGGTTCTCTTACAAAAAGACTATAGCAAGATATGAAACTTAAAGAAAGAACATGAAATAAATAAATAAAAAAAACCCACCTGCATGGCTCAAACTAAAGTTAAGCTAGCCCATTAGTGTTATGCATATGGAGCCATATTTAATCATATTTTCAAAATGATGAATAGGTCCTTACATTTTAAAAACCTATATTTGAGACTTATTAGTTAATAGTAATTGATAAATTTGTCATATTACCTCATTTAATGGTTGAACATATTTGTTAATCATTCAAAAATATGAATAGGTCTTTACATTTTTAAAACCCCGTTTGGGACTTATTAGTTAATAGCACCAAATAAATTGGTCATGTTACCTCATTTAGTGGTTGGATCATATTATGAATATTCAAGTTTGTTGTATAAATTTCATCATTATATAACCTAAACCCAATCATTTGAGATCATAAACTCAAGAAGTATAAGTTCCATCAAAGCAGGCTGTAACAATTTTGTCTCCAACATATATGTTGTCGTTAGGAAACAAACCAAGTTATTTATGAGTATGGGGTGCTTTAAATTAATTAACCATCACTTCACATTTGAGTTTCATTCCTCTGCTCCTGAAAGAGAGATCATGTTGTTTTAGTCATGATATCACAACTTATCATTGCCAAAGATATACATCTTAATAATTTGGGATTGAAGCAATAAGTTTGTATCACTGAGATTAATGTCGATTTGTGTTGGCACTGCTCCGTACAATGTTGTTCGGGTCAAGGGTCTACTTTTGAACTAGAACATGAGTCATCCGTCTTGCAACATCCTTGAGGATGGTTGTCGTGTCATGTCGCTTTTGCTTAATAGGCCAGTGTTTGGGGTCAATCATCTTCTTCATCATTACAGATTTTCATTCTTATTGCAGAGCTTGGACACCAATGACAAATAAAATAGGACTTTATTCATCAAACTCATGAATGTGCTAGGTGCATTCGATGATCCAAAAGGCATAACTAGCAACTCAAATGTTGACCCCTAAAATATATCTAATGAGCAAGATAAAAAAGCCCAATGAGGTTGATGTGATGCCGTACAAGATTATATGAAATACGCCGACAATGTTCAAAACCACTCAAAAATAATTTCCGGTCAAAAAATGAATCATGTTGTCATGATCAAAACATCCAAATTTCTCAAATGAGACCTCTCATAAGCAAATCGAGTGAATGCAATCAAAAATGTCAAATCAAATGTAAGATGACAGCACAGGCAATTTGGAACGTCCAAAACATAGGAAATGTGACCCATATTTCCTATGTAATAGAGGGAACCTAATAATAATATTTAAATATTTAATGACAATTGCAACGAATCAAAGGTGCAAAGTTAAATATATAGAGTACAAAATGAGTAACATTAGAAAAAAATTAGAATTATGATTTACAGAGTTTGATGCCTTAAAATATTAATTTGTACACTACTTTTAACTAAAGGTGTCAATATTGGACCCGATCTGAAAATTTTGGGTTTGGGTTGACCCGAACCCGATTCGGGTCCAGAAAATCGACCCGTTTGCAAAACCAGGTCGGTTTCGGGTTGACCCGGAAACCCGAGTCTGACTTGGAATGAACCGAACTTGAACATCAACGAAGCCGAACTGCAATGAGCGAACTCCCGTTGTTGCTTCCGATCAAAATGTTGTAACTTCCGATCCGATGGGAGGGAAAATCGTCAAAGGAGCGATGTCGAACAGCCACGAAGGAGCCGAACAACAACGAGCGAAGTCGAACAACAACGAAGCTGAATAGCAATGAGCGAACTCCCGTCGTTGCTTCCGATCAAAATGTTGTAACTTCCGATCTGATGGGAAGGGAAAATCATCAAAGGATTGATGTCGATCAGCCACGAAGGAGCTGAAGAAGCGACGCGTGCAATCTCTACACCTCCTGCGAAGCAACGAAGCCCAACAGCAACGTCGAAAAGAGAAGATGAAAGGCACTATTCGGGTTGTGTCAGAAAATTGACCCATTTGCAAAAACGGGTCGGGTTGACCTGAACCCAAATAGTGTTGGGTCAGTTTCTGGTTCGACCCGAACCCAACCTGTGAACCGAAATTGACACCCCTACTTTTAACCTAGTCAATGTATATGAAATCTGCATGTTCAATCAACACTAAACCTACTACAAATCCGTTATAAAATTGGATAAGGCCTTCCAAAGCTTTTAGCTCTTCGTATGGATGTGGCCATCTATACATGTAAAGAATCCATGAGAATTAAAGAAAACCCTCAAACTGATTATGGTATTTTATATACAGTGTATAAATATGAGAGATATAGCTATTAAAAGGTCATATAGCCAGTGCTATTATGGCTTGTGTGAATGTGAGACTTAATATATAAATTCACTATGGGCACTATAATTTCATTAAAATTCTAAGAAGCCTAAGAAATTTGGAGGAAAATTCTAAGGCTGGATACTCCTATGGGACTTGTGAGGTGGTTCACCAAATCCTAAGAGCATGACATATGAAAAAGATGTTGTACATGTGGATATGCTCTTCACATGTTCTTTCAAAATACTGCATTTTTTTTAGCCACCAAATCCGCAATCCTAATTTGGACAAGTGGATAGAAGGCAAAGTCAAAAATCCACAAAAAGTGTAAAATATCAAAATGCAAAAGCCAAATATGTGCAACTGCTACTTAAAGGAATTTTGCAAGATGACATTCAAATCTTATTATCGCTTGCAATACAAAAAAAAAATATCTATATTCACCCTAAAATTGTTTTTTTTTTTTTCATCAAATCCACAACCTTCATACAAGCAGACATAAGGTGATACCCAAAATTCCTAAAATTCAAAATTTTAAAAAATATGAAGGTGAAACCTAGAATTTACATGAGCTTTACTTACATGAATTTCGCAAGGCAAAGCTATAATTCTAATACACAATGCATAGAAATTCTTGCAATATAGTCAATGGTGTACAATGTGATCTGAAAGTTCGTTAGGGATGTTAGGCCCTATAGAACTAGCCCAAGGCTAATTAAAAGAGAGAGGTGAATTGGAAAACCTTAAAACCAAAGATAAAACTCCAACCAAAATCACCACAAACAAAGTAATACGGAAATATAAGTGCGGAAGCGATAATAAGAAAAGAATACACCGGATTTATAGTGGTTCGGTCAAACCTTGACCTACGTCCACTCCTTGGAGGCACCCTCCAAGTATTGCACTAAAACAAGTGTCTCTCCTTTAGCCCCCACAGCTAGGCGGAGAAGCCCTTACAAAATCACTTTCACCTTCCCCGGTGCGGCGGAGTCGCCGGGTCCTTTGACACCAAAGAGATCTTCTTCCTTGGTGAACTTACCTCGAGACAAGCCTTGAATCCGATGGTACTAAGGTGCGAGTTCGCCGGAGCAACCGTGTGGATCCCCCACCACTCTCCTTGAGTTCCTCCCCCTCACAGGATCTTCTTCCTCTCAAACTCCACCCTTTCCTCTCTCCCTTTCAAGCTCTCTCTTCAAGTCTCCCCCACAAGAACGAAGCTCCAATGGCTGCCAAAGACACTTACAAAAGTTGCCATGCCATAGCTTAAATAGAAGCTCTCAAAATGAGCTCATTAATGCAAGTTGCCAACATTATCGTCCAGGATGATAGGTATATCATCCTGTACGATCAGTACAAATTAAGCTCATTAGCCCGGGATGATCAGAAGAAACTTGGTTACATCGTCCTGGCCGATCTCACGATCGTCCTGGACGATTATTTAAAACCAGTTCAATCGTCCTGATCATCGCCCTGAATAGAGTCTTGCCGATGTAAATCGTCTAGGCTATCGTCCCGGCCAATCCAATGATCGTCCCGTACGATCGGATCGTATCAATCAGCCATTAATTATTTCTAAAGATACCATATCATTTTAGGCATAATTGAGTTAGATCATCCTGGACGATAGGTATATCATCCTGGCCGATTTCTTAAAATACATGATACCTAATCTGATCATGGCGGCTGATTCTTTCTTAATTGATCATATCGTCCTGGCTAATACAAGTATCATCCAGGCCGATTATTATGACGGCTGCCTTAATGAGGATGCCCTAATTAGGGTTTCTGATTTTGGACAGATCATCCAGGCCGATATTAATATCGTCCCGGACGATGTTACCAAAAACAGAAATCATATAGGAAAAAAAAGAATTTCTACCAAGTTACAAAACATCATGAGCCACACCAAAAATAATAGACTCAAGAAAGGAAAAAGATACAAACTGACTCAATCCTAGTCTACTCAATCTTGAGCTGGTTCCAAGTTGCAGTCTGATCGTGTGGACCTGAAATGTTAGTACAAAAAGGCAATCGTAGAGAAATAAGAAATGTTTTTGCTATAATCAAAATTATAAACCATAGATCCGTAACAATCTCCCCCTTTTTGATGATGGCAAAAACATTTCAATTTTGAATTTTCAAAAAATAATATTTACTCCTAATCTCCCCCTCACTTGAATAACACTTTAAAAAATAGGAGAGATAAAAATATTTTTGTTGTTTTAAAGTTTTGAAAAGAAAACAAAGGATACAAGTACGTTCTCCCCCTTTGACATTATCAAAAAAGAGAAGGCACAGAGAACAAAACGAAACAAAAATGTTTCCTGATCTAGTGAGACAAAAAGTATTCTTAAAATGAGAAAGTTACCTCTTGGTTTTAATCAAAAATTTTAGTAAAAAATGGATAGACAACGCATAGTCCAGTAAAGGTTAGAAAATCAGAATTTGATAATCCAAACTCAAGTTCTTTAAAAAGGCTCAAAAACTTTTTAATTCAATATCTAAATCATAAAATAAATTAGAGAAAGAAACGATCATTTTTTAAAAACTCCTTCCATAAAATATATCTAATAGAAGATCAATGCATGAATTGTTGAATCAAAAAATCAAAATTTTCAAAGTCAAGTATCGAAAATATCAAGGGTTTTCTTAAGCTTTTAAGAAGTACAAGAATGGTAAGCATTAACTTTTTATGGGCTCATTTTATGCCTCTTGACAATTGGTTGGCGCACTGCGCGTCTTTTGATACACTTTGTGTATTCTATATTTTTCAATTTAGCGCTTTGCGCATCTTTTATTTTTGGCATCATTGGCCAATTTTTTGAATATGCTACCTTTCTGAAACATTTAAAAAAAAAAAGTAAACCCATAAAAAAATGAAATTCTTGATTAAGAAAATTATGATGAAGATTCAGCACCTTGTAAAAGATCCCTATGCGGTAAATAAAATGTAGGGAGATAAAAAATTTAGTTTCAAAGACTAATTTAAGAGATGAAAGAGATTTTAAATCAAAAGTATGATAACCTCTTTTTAGGAAATAGAGATTGAGAGTACAAATAAATCATGAGTTTCCTTCCTTCGACTGTTTTAGAGAAGTCAAACAAAATTTACCAAAGATTTAAAAAAAACATGAAGTAGATTTTTCATTTTTAGAAAAGTGAGTGTGTGTGTTGGATCAAAGAAAAAATACGAATAATAAAAAAAACAAAAGAAAAATGAAAACAAAAGAAAAACAAAAACCAACAAAAAGAAAAAAACACAAATAGCCCTTTTTAACCATTATCTCACTCCTGGTCCGATTCTTCAGAAACCATGTCTGCCCATGAGATTGTGTTTTTCAATATTTTCCCAATTAAACTTTAGCTTTGCCTTGCTCTTTTCTTTTGTAGGAAGAATTCTTACATTAGGGCACTCATTCTTCATATGTACAGGTTTCCTACATCAAAAGCAAACAATGTCACAGGAAATATGGACATCCTTACCATTTTTACCTTTCTTCCACTTTTGCTTATGCTTTGGTGAGCTTTGTGATTTGCTTGACAATTCATTGCTATCGTCACCAACTAAGCTTCCTCTTTCCGTATCTTCAACTTTTAAAACAATCGTTTCACCTGCAGCCAAAAGTCTTTGACCCAACCCTTGCTCGTAGGCAATGAGTGAGCCAATCAAATTATCAATAGAATAATCATTCAAATCTTTTGATTCACAAATAGCAACTACTTCAGCATCGAATTTTTTAAGTAAACAATGAAGAATTTTGTTAACTTTTTCAAAATTTGAAAACACTTTTCCTAAAGCATGCAATGAGTTTACAATTTGAATGAATCTGGTATACATGTCTAAGATTGTTTCAAAAGGTTTCATGGAAAATAATTCAAATTCATGCATTAACAAATTCAACTTGGATTGCTTGATTTCACTAGTGCCTTCGTATATGGTGTGCAATTTATCCCAAACTTCCTGACCGATAGTGCACGTGGATACTAACATAAAATCATCAAAATTTAAAGCACAGAAAAAACAATTTAAAGACTTCGCATTCAATTGAGCATTGAGTTGTTCTTTCCTATTCTATTGACTAAAAGGAATATTAATTTTAACTCCATTAATAATTCGTGACGGTGATGAAAAACCAGTTAAAATCATTGCCACATGCTAAAATCAATCGATTGCAAGAAAATAGACATGCGAGTTTTCCAAAAATCAAATGACATATTTTCAAATAAAGGTGGTCTGGTGATTGAATAACCTTCCGCAATATTACGATTAGCCATGGATCAAAATTCAAAAGCTCTTAAAAACTTGTTTTTATAAATAAAGCTCTGATACCACTTGAAAGTTCGTTAGGGATGTTAGGCCCTATAGAACTAGCCCAAGGCTAATTAAAAGAGAGAGGTGAATTAGAAAACCTTAAAACCAAAGATAAAACTCCAACCAAAATCACCACAAACAAAGTAATGCGGAAATATAAGTGTGGAAGGGATAATAAGAAAAGAACACACCGGATTTATAGTGGTTCGGTCAAACCTTGACCTACGTCCACTCCTTGGATGCACCCTCCAAGTATTGCACTAAAATAAGTGTCTCTCCTTTAGCCCCCACAGCTAGGCGGAGAAGCCCTTACAAAATCACTTTCACCTTCCCCAGTGTGGCGGAGTCGCCAGGTCCTTTGACACCAAAGAGATCTTGTTCCTTGGTAAACTTATCTCGAGACAAGCCTTGAATCCGATGGTGCTAAGGTGCGAGTTCGCCGGAGATATCGTGTGGATCCCCCACCACACTCCCTTGAGTTTCTCCCCCTCACAGGATCTTCTCCCTCTTAAACTCCACCCTTTCCTCTCTCCCTTTCAAGCTCTCTCTTCAAGTCTCCCCCACAAGAACGAAGCTCCAATGGCTGCCAAAGACACTTACAAAAGTTGCCATGCCATAGCTTAAATAGAAGCTCTCAAAACGAGCTCATTAATGCAAGTTTCCGACATTATCGTCCAGGACGATAGGTATATCGTCCTGTACAATCAGTACAAATTAAGCTCATTAGCCCGGGACGATATGGGACGATCAGAAGAAACTTGGTTACATCGTCCTGGCCGATCTCACGATCGTCCTGGACGATTAGTTTAAAACCAATTCAATCATCCTGATCATCGCTCTGAATAGAGTCTAGGCAATGTAAATCGTCCAGGCTATCGTCTCGGCCGATCCAATGATCGTCCCGTACGATCGGATCGTATCAATCAGCCATTAATTCTTTCCAAAGATACCAGATCATTTTAGGCATAATTGAGTTAAATCGTCCTGGACGATAGGTATATCGTCCTGGCCGATTTTCTAAAATACATGATACCTAATCTGATCATGGCGGCTGATTCTTTCTTAATTGATCATATCATCCTGGCTGATACAAGTATCGTCCAGGCCGATTATTATGACGACTGCCTTAATGAGGATGCCCTAATTAGGGTTTCTGATTTTGGACAGATCGTCCAGGCCGATATTAATATTGTCCCGGATGATGTTACCAAAAACAAAAATCATATAGGAAAAAAGAGAATTTCTACCAAGTTACAAAACATCAGGAGCCACACCAAAAATAATAGACTCAAGAAATGAAAAAGATACAAACTGACTCAATCCTAGTCTACTCAATCTTGAGCTGGTTCCTAGTTGCAGTCTGATCGTGTGGACCTGAAACGTTAGTACAAAAAGACAATCGTAGAGAAATAAGAAATGTTTTTTCTATCATCAAAATCATAAACCATAGATCTGTAACATGATCAAACCCATATATTTTTAAGACATGCAGACATTTTGTGGTAGTCTCCAAATCCCACCAAATTCATCTCAATAAGCATACAAATGTAATTAGCTAATTGTATGCCATATACAAATCTTATAAAGATGTACTAAAAGTCAATGCAAATGTATTATGTAAAGATGTTTAAAGTTGCATGAAAAGATAAGTCCTAAAAATGGTGCAACTACATGTGTTTTAACCATCAAACCAAAACTCTCAAATCCTGGTCTAAGAATATTGTGCAGGTTAAAATTAAAAAAATGAAAATTTTTATTTTAGATGTAATCCTTCTCCCTAAGAGAATCAAAGTTAACAAGATTTGAATTCATAAGTAGATATACAAATTGCCCAATTTTAGCATATATACGATAATCCCTAAAATTAGTAGTCTAACATGTTCGTTTATTAGTAGGCAAATAGAGTTGGCATAGTTCAAACTACAAAAATGAAATTATTTAAAATATCTAATGTTGTCCATATTGATAGAAAATCATAAATGAAGAGGACATTATCTTTCAAATATGAACCTCATTTGTACAATACAAGAAAACTAGAAAAAGCATGATTCCCACTTGCATTAATTATAATATTATTGCATATCATATTGTATGAATGACTATAAATATTGAATGATTTAACTAAGTCAAAAAAGTCATCCAAATGCACATTGGGATGATAAAAAGTAATTGATCATACTATACGAAACTTATTATACTGTATAATGTTGATCATAATGTATAATTCGATAAATATTTTTTCTCAAGTGGATAAATTAGATGCATAAGATAATACTAGAAGGTCAATAATCATACTATATAAACCTACAGAGGCTTTATATAGGGAGTCATTCTTCATTTCTATTCACACCTTTGACACTTCACCTTCTTACTCTTAGTGTGAAACAATCCTTCACTTCCATATTACTACAAAAAAACTGAAAGTGTTATAGCACACCAAGAGGAGGATGAATTGGTATTTTAAAACCTTTTCCTAAAAATAGCGTATTGTGCAAAATTGAATAAATATTTTAAAATATGATATTTAAAACATTTAGAAGAAAATTATTTTCTTATATTTTAAAGATTCTTTTAACTTTATGAAAAAGATTAACCAAATCAATTCCATAAATGATGTTGTCAATAAATATGCAAAGTAAACCCAAAGTAGGAAAGTAAAAGTGCAAGAAAGGTAAATAATGAAAATCTATAATTTTTATAATGGTTTGATCACCAGACCTACATCCACTCCCCAATGTCCTCGTTCTTGGGATTTTTAATATAGAAAACTCTTTCAGCACTTAGTCGAGTAGAGAAGCCCTTCTCCTTTACTAGGTGCAGAATGACCTTTTAGACTTCTCGATCTATTACTAAAAAGTCTCCCTCCATCAGCCTTCTGGAACGATGGAGATAAGGCTCCCTCCTTATGCTCCTCACAATGGTGGAGATATCGCTCCCTCTTTTTGCTCTTTGCAACAGTGGAGATGCCACTCCCCCTAGCCTTCCCTAGCAAGTACTAAGTCTTCACTTGAGACTCCTATAGAGACCCTTTCAAAAATACTTTACATGCGACTGTAAAGGATAGATGCAGGTTGAAAAGACTCTCGTCTGAATTCCCTCATAATCCTTGAGCACCCTCATGGACTCTCTCAAACTCACCTTTATTCTCAATAGTTCACTCAAGATTTTTCCCAAAAGAGAGAAACCCTCTCTCCTAAGAGCTCTCACATAGAAACTCACATTGAGATTTTCTCTAAGACTCTTATTAAAAATGAATTAAATTGAACTATTTAAATAAAATTCTAAATTTTAAATTTAATACTCTAATTGTACAATATGATATTAGGTTTATGCTATCCAATTAGTTCAACTCCTATTTCAAATCAAATTATACAAAATTTGTTGATATAATACAACCAGTTACATCAAATTAAGGATCATCAAGGATGAATCAAAGTTTGTTCAGTGGACTCTCTGTTTAATTGGACTGTATGACTTGGATCATACAATATGATATCCAATCAAGATTTAATCCTGATTCGATTCCTTGATGAACGAACAAAATTAGGTAACTTTTATTAATAATTATTCAGTGCGATTAACTAAAAATTCAATTTTTAAACTTTTCTAATTTTGATAATCAAGATTCGATGGATGGTTTTTATTAAAATACCTAATCATCATGTATGGTTATAAGTAATACAATATGATTAGTTATGCTAAAAATTACTTTAATTACTTTAATTAAATAGTTAATTTAATTTTTAAAATAGTTAATCATACATTACGATCTTGATTGTATAGTAGCTCTTCTCAGCGCTGGTGGTCCTCCAATGGCTTCGTCTACAAGCAGCGGCGGCGCCACCTTTCCTTGCTGGTGGGGCATCTTCCAGCTAACTCTGCGTAAGAGCTACGAAGAAATCACCGCGCGCGCAAGAAGCGGTACCTTATTACCATCCGCGACAGGTACCAACGAGAAGTATAGCAGTTAGAGGACTTTCCGCCTCCCTCCTTCGCTTGGCTTCTCCTCCTCCTGAAGCCACCTCCGAAGCTGGCAATCATCTGTCACTTCCCCTCTCTCCTGTTAAGAGTAAGCCATCTCAGCAGGTTAAAGAAATGCCACGTCATCATGTACTTTCTTGTTTTCAGTTATTAGAATTCTTATATATATGTAAGCTGTAATAAACATAAGTGAATAAGATCATATTTTACTCTTGTCCTGCTCTGTCTCCATTCATTCCCTTATCTGCATCCAGGTCTCCAGGTTCTTCTCATGGTATCAGAGCTTCAAAAGCTCTATAGCATTTTTTTTTCTCTAATCCCTCATGGGCGACGAAGCTTCGGTCGGTTCTCACCGGCACCAATCAACCATCTCCGATCAAGATTCCGATCTGATCATTCCCACCCACCTCAAATTTCTAATTTCAAACATCAAGAACCTAGTTACAACGATTCTTACTTATGAAAATTATGCTATCTAGAGGCTTCAGCTCCATCAACATTTTGCAGCCAATGGGTACGACGGTCATCTCTCTGGCTTCGCCGTCTGCCCGCCGGATTTTGTTGTTCAAGATCAAAATCGTTGGCGGCTGATTGATCGCAATCTAGTCTCGGCATTACTATCCACAATCTCTCCAGCAATCCTTCCATACATGATCACCCTTTGCACCGCACACAACATCTGGGTCACATTGGAACGTCGTCTTCAACCTACAAATCGTTCCCGTGTCAAACAACTCAAGAACGAGTTGCATCAAATTCGGATGGCTGGCCAGACAATGCAGCAGTATCTTGATCAAATCAAGAAACTGATTGACAACATCGCGGCGGTAGGATCTACGGTGGACACCAAAGACATTGTCATGTACATCCTTAACGGGCTTCCCGCCGGTTATAACCCGTTCAAAACAGCAATACGAACGTCGCTCCAACCTATTAACCTCGACGATCTATATTCTCTCCTCAGTAGTGAGGAGATAAACCTTCAACATCAACTCTTACAAGACAGTCAACAATCCGACGCCACGGCACTGTATAGCAATCGCTCTAACAACTACCGAGGCCTACAAAACAAAGTTCGCGGTAAAAACTCAACTCCTTGGCCACAACAGGGTGATCGGCAGCCACAAACAACTGAAGTCCAAACATCCGCTCGCAACCAGCAACCATGACCGACCTGCCAAATATGCGGGAAAATCGGACATACAGCCGTGAACTGCTGGCACCGTCAGAATCTTAACTACACGTCTCCCACAAATTCCAGAGCCCTCCGCTCAATAGCAATACGACTGGATTCTTGACTCCAGCGCATCCTCCCACCTCACGGTCGATGCGACAAACCTACAATAATCCACACCATACAACGGCTATGACTCAATTTCCATTGCTAACGATAGCAATCTTCCATTCAGAACTCAGGACAAGGCTTGCTGCCGCTCCCCGAGTCCCAGCGTAAGCTTTATCTTAAAAAGATTTATCATGTGCCTTCGCTAAATCGTAACCTTTTATCTATTTCTAGTTTAGCGTCTGATAATAATGTTTACATCTCCTTTACCGCTAACGAATTCATCATAAAGAACCTCCAGGACAACAAAGTGCTTCTCCGCGGTCCCAAACGCAATGGGCTATACCACATTAAGGCTCCCGCCACCTACAACAAGGAAGCACTCACGACTTCTTCATCTACCAAGACGTTGTGGCATGCTCGATTCGGTCACCCCCACGACAGGAAACTTCAACTACTAGCTAAACTAGATCCAAAAATTACTGCTTGCTCCTCCAATTTTGTTTGCATTTCTTGTAACGTGTCAAAAAGTCACAAATAATCGTTTACTCTTAGTAGTTCTGTTTGTAATAAGCCATTCCAGCTTGTCCATTCGGACGTTTGGGGTCTGGCTCCAACATGTTCTTTAAATGGTTTTCACTATTACGTTACTTTCATCGACTATTTTACTCGCTTTACATGGTTGTATTTAATTCATACCAAAGATGAAGTGCTAACTAAATTTCAACAACTTTGCAATCTCGTGACTAACAAGTTCAACACCAAAATTCAAACGTCCCGGTCCGATGGTGGCGGCGAATTCACTAGCATGTCTTTTCGATCATACCTAAATCATCAAGGCATTACTCATCAAGTGAGCTGCCCCCACACACCGGAGCAGAATGGAACTGCTGAACGCAAGAATCGCCTTCTTCTAGATCTTACACGGACACTTCTCCATGCCGCTCATCTGTCCATGTCGTTTTGGGCGGAAGCCGTATCAACTACCAACTACCTAGTTAATCACCTTCCTTCATCAGCAATTCAAGACCAAACACCCTACTATCGGCTACACGGTAGTCAAGCATCGTATTCTCATCTCCGCACCTTCGGCTGTCTATGCATCCCATGGACAAGGCCCTACGCTCAGCACAAAACTCTCCTCCATATCTTAGGTGTGCATATTTCTTGGCTACTTGAGTTATCACAAAGGCTATCGCTGTCTCCAACTCTCCCAAAATTGTCTATACATTTCCCGACACATTGTGTTCTACGAACATATTTTCCCATTTCCTACGGCAAACACACTAGAGCATACAGCACCGAGCCCCAGCTATGTTCCCCCGTCGCTCCTTGTCCCCTCCTCTACCATTACACCCCAACACAACACCACCATGCCAGCTATACAACCTTGTCCGTCGGCACCTATTACCACTTCGTCGGACTACGTCCCAGAAACCGTCTCTATCCAAAATCAACCCACTACTCAGATTCCAAAGCACCCTATGCAAATGCGTCTCCGCTCCGGCATAACCAAGCCCAAACAAATATTCAATCTGTCCGCGGTTAAGTCTGAGATCGTCACACCTACCACGTACTCCGAAGCCTCAAAACATAGCCACTGGTGATCGGCTATGTCGTCCGAATATTTAGCTTTGCAAAAATAGGGAATATGGTCACTTGTTCCATCGCCACCAAATAAACCTATAATCGGCAGCAAGTGGACATTCAAAATAAAGCTTCTTCCAAATGGAAAATAGATCGTTACAAGGCTCGTCTGGTAGCTCAAGGTTGCTCTCAGGAGTTCAGAGTTAACTTTACCGAGACCTTCAGTCCGGTAGCAAAGATGGTTACCATCTGAATGTTGATTACAGTCGCCTTAAATCAACATTGGCAAATCACTCAGCTCGACGTATCGAATGCCTTTCTCCACGGGGAATTACAAGACAAAGTGTACATGAAGTAACTTCGGGGCTTCGAGGACGCACAACATCCACAACATGTATGCAAACTCCATAAGTCGATCTACGGCCTCAAACAGTCGCAGCAATAGTGGTTTAAGAAACTTACCACGTTCCTTCAAACTCTTAGATTCATCTTCAGCAGGGCCGATCCTTCCCTTCTTCTTTTTAAACAAAATAATATACGCCTGTTTGTCTTAATATATGTTGACGACATTCTGATCACAAGTAACAACTCAAACCAAATTCAACATATCCTACAACAACTACAATCCGAATTCATCCTCAAACAGTTGGGTGACATCTCCTTATTCTTGGGCATTCAGGTTATTAAAACTACCTATGGTTATTTCCTAAGTCAATCACATTATGCACAGGATCTTCTTCTTAGTGCAGGATTCACTGACTATAAGCCAGCGACCACACCCGCACCAACCCGTCCACCGCTGTCCATGGACAAACAACCATACACGGACCCGAAATTGTTCCGCAAACTGGCAGGTTCGCTCACTATAGGAAAACACGATGTTACCGATGGACAGTATCCGCCAGTAATCCGTAATATCCGATGGAAATCCTCGGTTTCCGGCACATTTCCGTCGGATTTTCCTACGCCGGTTTGGCGTGCGTTGCTAAATGTCTTCCAACATTTGTAATGCGCCGAAAACCCTTCCGGCTCACGTTCCAGCACATTACCGGCACAAAATGTGATATAAAAGACAGCGATTTTCAATCGATAATTCCGACGACGAATGCGTAGGTAGTTTACGTCGTATGTATTCGACGGAAACTACCTGCGCATAAACCGTCATAGATGCACCGTAAATAAGCAACGGCTAATTTCCGGCGCCCAAGTAGCGTCGGAAATCTCTGGCGGACCAGACACCGTAAAATGCGCCGGTAATTTCCGGCGCATATTAAAATGCCGGCATGATCGATCTGATTCATTGTATCATCGTTTCCGTCGAATTTTCGACACATAATCCGCCGGAAACCTGTAGCATTGACAAAAAAATTGCCTTCCCACCAACAATCAGATTTTCACACCTGCAAACCTGTACAAATATCTATCCACAACAGTTTATAACAATTCCACAACATAAAATTCTTTAACAGATGCACAAAAATAGAAATACTCATTAAAAGAAATTGTTCAATAGCAACAACAAACTAAAAACATCACATAGTATTCAATATTACAGATTCAAAGATATAAATAAGTTCCTAAAGTAAACTACTCTGAATCTGTGGACTCCTCCTCAGCTGGAGCTACATCTTTTCCACTCATCTGGTCCTTCATTTTGTGCAATTCATCCAAGAACTGATTCTGTTTCTCTTGCATCTACATCTGCATTTAGACCTGTGTTTTCAACTGAGCTTGCCAATCAGCTTGTGATTTCCTTACTTGTTCTAGCTCTGCTTGAAGGGCACTTATTTATTGAGAATGTAAGGTCTCATGTGAACTGGATGCGAAGCTGGATGCAGAAGAGGAGGTCATCCCCTCGTATGCCTGAGCTTAGGAACCCAAACCATAAACTCTGCCATGCTGCATTCCTCCGACAGCCTGTGACCAGATGCGATACTCAGAAAACTCCACAGAGGCGCCAGAAGAGCCCTTACCTGATGCAACATGACTCTTCCGAAGCCGTGTATACTCCTCCTGTAAAGTATAATATAAATATATATAATTAAACTAAAAATAAAAATTTCTAAACATATATATATATATATATATATATACTTACATAAGCTTTTTTTGTTCTCTCATCAATCCATTGTTGATCATGTCGCCTATGAGTGTGACTATGCAATTTCACAGGAGCCGGTTCTCTACCCAGCATCTGTTTCTGTTAGAATTAAAAGAAATCTATTAATATTTGTATTAAAAAACATTTAAAAAATATTTAAAATTCATTTCCAAACGTTGTCTGTGCTCAATATGTGGAACAGAGCCGCCAGTATGAAGGGAACTACCCAAGCCCCCAACACCAGAAGCTCTGTTATGTCGGTTTTGATCCCTCCTCCTAGTATACACTGCGCTTCCCCAAGCAGTGTTCAACTCAGCCCATATAGCCTCTCCAATCCATAATAGTCGCTTCCCATACTTTCTAATGTCTGTGAACATGTCGCACATCCGAGTAGACCCATTCTTCTCAAAATTCTTTCTAATCTTGTCATTGTGTTGGGGCAGCCAACAAAATTCTTTTTGCATTTAAATACATATGATATATAATATATAAGATTTTTAGCTTAAGTAAAAAAGAATAAATCATTTAACATAATAACTAAAATCCAAAAATACCTCAAACTCTCTAAACCACATCTCCCGAACTTCTTTCGGGACTTTCTTCCAAGAAGCATAAGGAGCGTCAAACCTGCTCCATATGATATCCCGTATAAGGAGTAGTCATACACAACTCTAGAGGAAGATTGTAAGGAGTGAGTATCACGGGCCAACATGAGTACGATGTAGCAGACTGACTGAATGGAGTAAAACCATCTACGCATAAACCTAATCTGACATTTCTTGGTTCTGCCGCAAATGTTGGACGTGTATGATCAAAGTGTCTCCAAGCCTCTGCTTCTGATGGATGTGTGATAACACCTTCTTGTGGAATGTGATAATTATGCCATCTCATATGTGCAACGGATCTCATGGAAGCATATAGCCGTTGTAATATCGAAATTATTAGAAAGTAAAACATCCTACTGATAGGCACATCCTTCTGCTTCCTTCTACTACCAGATTTTGGTTTAAACCTTGGTGCATTACAATGACGGCATGCAATCTCTAAGAAATCTTTTTTAAAGTATAACATGCATCCATTGACACAACAATCTATCTTTGTGTATGTCAAACCAAGTTTGGAAACTAACTTTTTTGTCCGATATAGATTTGTAGGAATTAGATTATCTGTCGGATTAGTTTCCTTAAGCAGCCCAATGAATTGATTAAAATATTCACGAGGAACATTATATTCTGCCTTGATGCTTAACATGTTCACAGCAACAGATAACTCTGAGTGAGTGGTGCACCCTCTCCAGATTGGTTGCTGGGCAGCATGCAATAAATCATAAAAATTCTGTGCCTCCTTATTCGGTGACTCTTCTGTATTTTGTTCAAATTGTATTCCAGTTGCATCATGAACTAATTCCTCAAGATTTGGTCGGATATTTTCAGTCTCAGCAATATTAGTGCTTGTAGAATGACCGCATTGATAATCAAATTGTGGCTCGTACTCACCATGAGAAATCCAATACCAATACCGTGGAATGAATCCTCTGCTATACAGATCAACAATTACATCATCTAGTTTTAGGTGCACTAGATTTTTATGTTTAGAACATGGACATCGAAACTTTCCTTCTGATATGAAGCTTGGTAGTTGTTTCGCTTGCTGAATGAAAATGTTCACCCCATTAATGAATTCATCTGTTAATGTCTTTCGTCCTTGAGATAATCGGTTATACATCCAACTTCTTTGATTTCTAATATCCATAACCTACATATAAGAGCAAAGTCGTAGGTGATTCAATGCAAGGAAGTCATTCAGGTGATTGTATACAAAATTATGATCAATTTGTATCCTATCTAAAAGGGTCAAGCCACTCATCCACCAAAGCATCTCATCTCGGCAACACTTAGCTCATTCGACATCATAAAGTATTGCAAAGTCTCACAACCATCTAAGATGTGTACTCTTATTAATGACTTGATCACCGTACCCAAAATCACAATCCTCTTGCAAATGTCTTATCAACAAAAAGAATAACATTAGCAAAAAGCATACACCAAGGTACATCATCTTGCAAATGTCTAATGAGAACATTCATTACTAAAGCAAAAAAGATATGGACTTAAGGCATTTCCTTGATGTAATCCAACCGAAATAGGAAAATACTTTGTCAAACCACCTTGTGTTTGAACACAAGTACTAGCTCCTACATACATATCTTTAATGATTGGAATATAATTGTTATTAACTCCTTTCTTTTCAAGAACTCTCCATAGCACTTTTCTTGAAACTTTATCATATATTTTTTATTCTCTCTATACCTTTCCATCCAAACCTCTAAAAAAATTATTACTTCCATAGTAGACCTACCCGGCATGAATCCAAATTGATTTTGAATAGTTTAGAAACAAAAAAACATTGAATATGAGCGTTATTAACTTTTTTTTTTTTTGCAAGAACACTTAATCGCACTACTCTTGAAACTTTATCATATGTTTTCTCTAAATCAACAAAAATCATATGTAGATCCTCCTTGCTCTCTCTATATTTCTCCATCAAACCTCTCAAAAAAGTATGGCTTCCATAATAGAAATACCCGGCATGAATCCAAATTGATTTTGCAAAAATTTTCAACATAAAACATCTACAATATGAATCCTAAATCAAATGTCTAAAAAGAAATTACATGAACAAAAAAAATTAAGGGAGGCGACGTGAGGGAGGTGACGGGAGGGAGGCGGAAACTCACGGTCAAAAAGCGATCTTTGCCCTGGTGACGAATGCGGTGATCGTCGACGACGTCCGGTGATCGTCAACACAAGTCGGCGACATCGATCTACGGCGAGCGATGGAGGGCGACGAGGGAGACAAAGAAGTTGTGAGAGAAACGAACGAAAGAAATGAGCAGCCGTCGGGCTCGGTTTCGGAAATAGGGTTTACGCCGGCGGATTTTCCGGCGTCCAAGCCGCCGGAAACATTTCCGGCGCATTATGCGCCGGTGTTAAGTCGTTGAGTTTAAATACGCCGGCGCATTGTCCGACTATAACTGCGCCGGTAACCTTTCCGCTGTAAAGTGCGCCGAAAAAAATAAAATGCAGGTATATTCCGACGTCTTTCCCGGCGCAATATACGCCGGCGAGTTACCGGCGGAATTTGCGTCAGAAATAACGCCGTAGATTTTCCCGCGTACAATACGCCGCTGCAGGCGCCGTGTGTTCCGACGCAACTTTGTCCGCCGGTAAACGCGTGTTTTCCCATAGTGGCTGCAATATTTGTCCATCACGCGACCAGACATTACATTCGCCACAAACTCTATATGCCAACACATGCATCAACCTCGAACGGTGATTTTCAATCTCTAAAGCATCTTCTACGCTACATTAAAGGATCCCTAAGCTACGGTCTTCCCATCACGACCGGAACAATGCAACCCCGCTCGTACACAGATGCCGACTGGGCGGCCAACATCACGGACAGTCCATGTCGAGATTCTGCACCTTTCTCAGTCCCAATCTCGTCTCGTGGTTAGTTAAAAAGCAGACAACCGTAGCAAGATCATCCACCGAGGCGGAATACAGATCTCTCTCTTCAGCTAAATCCAACATTTTGTGGATTCGATGCCTGGCGGAGGATCTTGGCATTCCGCAATCCTCTCCTACAGTAATTCACTGCGATAATACTTCTACCATTGCGCTCGCCAACAATTCGGTGTTTCACGCAAGGACCAAGCATATTGAGATCGACTATCATTTCATAAGCGATCATATTCGACAGGGCCACATCACTATAGCTCACATCTACACTGCCGACCAAATCGCTGATATCCTTACCAAAACTCTTCCGATCAGTCGGTTTCAGCTACTCATATCCAAATTAACCATTCGATCTCAAAATGATTAATTTGAGAGGAGCTGTTAAGAGTAAGCCATCTCAGCAGGTTAAAGAAATGCCACATCATTATGTACTTTCTTGTTTTTAGTTATTAGAATTCATATATATATATGTAAGCTGTAATAAACATAAGTGAATAAGATCATATTTTACTCTTGTCCTGCTCTGTCTCCGTTCGTTCCCTCCTCTGCATCCAGGTCTCCTGGTTCTTCTCAGCTCCTTCCTTCTGTCTCCGTCGGCGATTGACAGCCTTATCCTCGAGCTGGAGACTCAAGAAGTAATTTTTAGAAACATAACAGACTGCTTCAATTGTGTGGATTTATTTTGCGAAGCTCCCCAATACAGGAGACGAATGCGAGGGTTTCGTTCAAAGACCTCGTCGTGTCTCCTCTCGAAGTTTTGATCCTACTGCGAATGAAAAGCTCGCAAAAGCACAGGGCTTCGTCTATCCTCGATGCTTCAGGAATCAATAAGAAAGCCTTGAAAATGAGATTACAAATTACGGAAGTTACCGTTTGCATCTTTACTATCTTTTACGTGTACGAAATTCAAAATGAGATTGACTTGGCCTGTGAACAATATGTATCTAATGTAGCAGATGAAAATGCGGATGAAAGAATTATAGGTCCCAGCCTTGGTCATTTATTTTGCTGTGCTAGTTTCTCATTTCTCTCCTAGATTTTCTGCATGTTGGCTGTTTGAAGGTTGTTTTCGTGATTTCTGTCAGTTTGCTTTGCATTGGGCACCTCTATTGCAGGTGTTCTTCATTTGTTTGTGCTGTTGGTTTGTTGCCTTCCTTACCTTAAAATCCTTCTCATAAGTTTTTGTGTTTTTGGGTTCTGCCTTTGTGTTTTTCTTTTCTGTTTGCTCAATTGTATTAGTTAGGATCATTGGCTCACTATGTTTTATTTCGAATACTATATTTTTTAGATAGAATTTGATCCTCTAAGGACCTATAATTTTTTTGTTAATTAATGCATATGCCCCTTGTGTTAATTTATATATATATGATTTGCTAACATCTCTAAGCATGCATACATTTTAGATAGTATTTTTCAGAGCTCTATTTTTCCTATTTTAAATAACTAATTTGGTTTGCTGGCATGCGTTATACTGATGTCAAATGATTAATGAATTGAGAACTTTTACATTATACATAAAACTTTTTTTTTTTTTACATTATACATAAACATGCTTCTTACTTTCATCTAACGAGAGGGCCCACATTGAAACATGAGGTGGCTGATAGTTGAATCAAATCCCAGTGGAGCTCCCGTCGCTCTGCTAGGGTTTTTGTTTTTCCTTGGCGGCGCTCCTTTCTCACGGTGGCTCTCCTGGCCTTATGGCCAGGATGGCTCTCTCTTCGCAGGATTTTCCTCCCCTTCAAGGCTCCTCCCTTCTAGGGGCTCCTTCCTTACCTCTTTCTTCTACCTACGCGACTAACCTCGCGGCGCCTCCTCCGTCTCGGGACATCTGGCCGATGTCCTACTCCAAGCCGGAGAAAAAACTATCCTTTGCTTCGAAGGATCTGTCTGAAGGAAAGTCCCTCTGGAATCTATCTCTTGTGGGATATTATCTTGGTCCTCGGCCCTACTAGGAGAGATTACGTTCAGCCATGGAGAAAGCGTGGAAGCTCAAAGGTGATTTATCTCTTCTTTCTCTTGCTGACGATTTCTTTCTTCTGAAGTTCACCGCGGTGGAAGATTATGACATGGTTTTAGCTGGTGGCCCCTGGTTCTTACTCAGCAAGCCGTTCATCTTACAGAGATGGGATTCGAAATTTCAACCAAAAAGGGATGAATCGGTAGCTATTCCGCTGTGGATTAAAATCCTAAATCTACCCCTTGCTCTTTGGACCCCTTCAGGTATATCTAAAATTGCTAATTATATCGGTATACCGCTATATGTCGATGCTTTGACAGCTAAGAGAACCAGGCTCATATTCGCGAGGGTATGTGTTGAAGTGGATAAAAACTCTATTTTAGCTGATGAGATCCCTTTGGAAATAGACGGGATTGATATGACTTTGAAGGTTGTTTATGACTGGAAACCCGCTAGGTATGAGGGTTGTGGATCTCTTATCCACTCTTTTGCCCTGTGCTCAAAAAATCTAGCTCCTAAACATTCTATCCCTCAGAAACCGGCTTTTCGTGGTAGAAGTAAAAGCAGGGCTCCCAACTCGCGAGCCGCCAGTTCTTCTCGGGTCAGAGATGTGAATCCTCCTTTACCCCCCACGATTGCTCAACCTCCTATTATTCCACCAAGCTCTAAACCTCCTCTTATTCAGCCTCCTGCTAAATCGGTCTCAGGAAAGAACATCATTTTTCCTAACCTTAACCTTCCTCAAGTTGACTCTTTCTTAGCTAATCCTATTCCCCCTAAAACCCTCTTGATGCCTCCCCAAGTCCTCCTGGCCAATAGTTTTCAGTCCCTACCGGTTGACAATTCTGTCATTCCCGAAGAAGAGCCTACTAATGAAGATCCTATTGAAGAGGAGCTCTCTTCCTCTTCGAGAATTGATGATGTGCTTCACAAGCGGGCCACCAATCATAAACCTTCCTCTTTCACCTCTAAAACCATCTCACCTCCTAAAAAAGCCAAATCCAAGTCGGCCAAGAAGGCCAAACCCCATAAATAACCCATGTCCCTTCCTTCTATCGCGGCTTGAAACGTCAGAGGATTTAACAACCCAGTCAAAGTTAAGATGTGCAAAGATCTCATTGTTGTTTTCAAGATGAAGCTTCTATATATTCTTGAGGCTAAAGTTCATTCCTATGCTGCCGCAAACCCGTGGTTTAATTTTTCTCATGCTCTATACGATAATGAGAAATGTTGCGACAATTTTCATCTTTCTTCTCCTGGCCGCATCTGGGTGAAGTGGGACTTCTCTTCTTTAGCCTTTAATCCCTCTTTTATCACTTCTCAGATCATTCATGGTACTGTTAATGCTGGCTATTTGCCCCCGTTTCATCTTACTGTTATTTACGCTTCTAATAATGTGGAGGACAGGAAGGCTTTGTGGAGTTCTCTGTTGGATCTTTCTTCTCACATTGATTCTCCGTGGGTCATCATGGGGGATTTTAACTGTTATAGATTTGATCATGAGAAGGTGGGAGGGAATCCTTCTTCAAATGCTAGAGTTGGTGAGCTGAACTCTTTCATTTTTTACTCTGGATTACAGGATCTGAAATCTGTTGGTTTGTTGTTCACTTGGTTTAATCAGAGGTTAGACTCTCCGATTCACATCAAACTTGATCGTATGCTAATTAACTCTTCCTTTCTGGACCTATTTCCTTTGTCTTATTACAAAGTGGACTCTCATTCGGGCTCGGATCATGCTCCTATCTTTCTTATTGCCTCCCATCACAAGAAGGTTATTTCCCGGTTCATGTTTAAGGAATTTTGGCTTAAATTGGATAATTTTTGGGAGGAGCTTCTTCTGGCTTTTGAGAGGCCGTTAGGTGCTAGCCCAATTACCTCTTTTTATGATAGTCTTAAGTCTCTTAAGGGTGCTATCCAGAATAAGAATTGGTGCTCTTCCAATTTTTTGTCTAGTTGCATCCTAGAACTAAAAAACCAGCAAGCTCAGTGCTTAGCCAGTATTCAAAGAGATCCTATTAATCTGGAATTGAACCTTCGCCTTAAAAATACCAATGAACAACTTGCTTATGCCCAAGTTGCTTGGTCCTCTTGGATCACTCAAAGAGTTAAGGCTTACTGGCTCTCTCATGGGGAGGATGATCTTGGTTTTCTTTATGCCAAGATTAGAGCTAGGAACAATAGAAACATGATTAAGGAACTTGAGACTCCTTCCGGCCTTCTTACTACTCATTCTGAGGTAGCTATGGCTTTGGTGGGTCATTTTCAAGCTCTCTACAATACCTCCTCCCCTCCTCTTGAGAACTCATTTAACATTCCTGCTGGTAACACTATTCCTTCTCATGCTATTGCTGGTTTGGTTGCACCGGTTACAAATGAAGAAATTAAGAAGGTGGTCTTTGGTGGGGTTGCTTCCTCTGCCCCTGGCCCGGATGGCTACTCCTTTGCTTTTTATCAGCAAACTTGGCTCATTTCTGATTTCAAATTATGCTCTGCTGTCAAGTATTTCTTCTCCACTGGGCATATGCCTAGAGGGGTCAAATCCACTGTCATCACTCTCATTCCCAAGGGTACTCATTCCAACTCTATCTCTGATTATCGTCCTATCTCCTTATGTAATGTGTTTTACAAGATTGTTGTCAAGATTATTGCTAATAGGATGAAACCCATCTTACCCTTCATCATTAACGAAAGTCAATCTGGATTTGTTGCTAAGAGATGCTCTACCGATTACATCATTCTTGCCTCCAAGATGCTCAGAGAATTTAAAAGTCAGAAGAATTATTTTTGTGCTAAGCTGGATGTTAAAAAAGCTTTTGACTCCGTTTCACACTCCTTCCTGTTTAATAGACTTCTTCAAAAAGGTTTCCCTAAGACCTTTATTAAGTGGATCAGGGATGTATCTCTGAGGTCTATTTTTCTATCTCTATTAATGGGGCTTTGGAAGGTTATTTCAACTCTACTTCGGGGCTGAGGCAGGGTTGTCCTCTGTCTCCTCTTATGTTCTGCATTGTCATGGATGCCCTCTCCTCTTGTCTGGATATTTCCTCTTTTCAGGGGATTAGCAATCACAACTGTAACTTTAATCATCTGATGTATGCAGATGATCTCTTGGTTCTTGGTGTTGCTTCTAGGGAGAATACTCGTTCTCTTAATGATATTTTGCTTTATTTCTCCAAGGCTTCGGGCCTCCATATTAATCCTGCTAAGAGCACTTTACTGTTCTCCAAAAATTTCAACTCTAGCATGGCTTTGGATCTGGCTGCTAGCCTGGGCATTTCTAAGGTGGATGAGTACATTACTTATTTAGGCCTCCCTATCTCTACTGGCAGACTTAAACTATCACATTTTCAACCACTTAGGAATAAGATTGCGGATCATTTAGATGGTTGGAAAGTTAAATTTCTTTCATTTACTGGTATAGTGCAGTTTTTAAAGTTTACTATAGCGAATACGATTGCCTACTGGATTCGTCGGAGTATTATGCCTAAAGCTTGTTGCAAGTTTATTAGTAAAATTTCTGCCAATTTTTTTTTTTTTTTGGTAACATTAAGGAGAAGAAAATGCATCTTATATCTTAGAAATCTGTGGCTTTACCTAAGCGTAAGGGTGGTCTGGGCTTGCCAACTTTTGAGTCCCTCTATCATAATTTGGTGTGCTCTTTCATCTTTAGGATGTACAACAGTGATAATATGCTTGGCTCTTGGTTTAGGGAGAAGTTTTGCTCCCCCTGGAAACCTCCCCCCATTAATGCTTCTAAGTTTTGGAAAATTTGTTTCCTTAAAGCTACTGAGATTAGGGACTCCATTTCCTTAGCTGTTCACTGTAACAGCAATTTATCTTTTTTCTGGGACCCGTGGTGTAACAAAAAAGCTCTTTCTTAATTTTCTTGTCCCCAAAGCTTTTCCAATTTGAAGGTCAAAGATGTCACATCTCAAAATTCTTGGAATTTGCTAGTTGGGTTACCTGATTTCATTAAGTCTAAGATTCTGTTGGTTGGGTTTTGTTCTAAACCACAGATTATTAGCTGGGATGGTGTTGTTTCTCCATCTCCCAAGAACTTCTCTAATCATTATTTTTCTTTCCTGGAGGATGTTGGCTTGACTAAATTCATTTGGCACAAAGGATTTGCGTTGAGATATGCTTCTTATGCTTGGATGGCTATGTATAGGAAGCTTAAAACTGCTGATATTCTTTTACTCAGAGGCATTCCTGTTACTTCTCCTTGCTCTTTATGTGTTAGCAACCGAGAATGTCACTCACATTTATTTTTTGAATGTGATTTTTCTTTCCGGATTATTACTAAGCTTCTGCCTTCTTTGGAGAATTTTTACCTGAGACCAAATCTGTTCCAGGTTTATGAATTTTTTAGCAACACCAAGAATTATAGCAGATTTGATCTTAATTTCTGTTATCTTACTATTTCTGTTACGGTTTATTGGATTTGGAGGGAGCTTAATTGTAGGAGGTTTTCAAATTTGAGAAAAAGTCACTCTTAGCTGATGGGTGTGATCATTAATGCAATTAGAGCGAAAGTTATTAAGTGGAAGTATTATGAAAGCCTCAAAGAAAAATTCAGGGAAATTCTGAACTGATGTTGTGGTGTTTTGCTGCTGGAGGCTGTTTTGGGCTGTTTTTTGTTGCTGGATTGCTGTGAGCTCCAAGTTTTTCCCTGGTTGTCAACTCTCTTCCTTCTCGTTTATCCTGTATGGCTGCAATTGGAGTTTTTGGAGGACGATGATGTGCATGGTCTACATCAGTTTTGCATCCTTGGATGGTCGTTCGGCAACCAAGACTGCAATTTTAGACACTTGGATGGTCTTCTGCATCTGCTTCAGGCAACTAGTGTTTATTCGGTTGGCTTGGTGGATTATTATGATTTTGGCATTGATGCCATTGTGATGTAGACCAATTTTTTACTGAGTCCTCTTGTAATTTTTTTTTATAGTTTTCCTCTGCTGGTATAGTCACTTTACTTATAATTTTGGCATACTTGTAACTCTTTGGTGATCAATATACAGGCTTTTGCCCCCATTTTTCCCAAAAAAAACTTTCATCTAACTTTTTTTAGTATTTTTTAGAATAAAAGAAGTTTATATACATATTAATTATGTATAAATCATTTATAAGTTCACAAACATTGTATGTAATATTCATGTAGCGTTTAATATCATTGACACATTATGTCATAACTTAATTTTAAACTTTATTAATTATATCATTTTTTTATTTTTTTTTTAATTGACGTGCACCATGCTCACTACTTCACATTGCTCTCTCTTTTTTTTTTTTTTTTTTTGGACATTTAGGCCATTTAAGGCAAACTCACTCACACAACGCATACACAAAGACTCGAACCCAAGACCTCTTAGTTGGAAGCATCAGCTCTCAACCAACAGGCCAAGGTGAGCTGTGTCATTTGCTCTCTCTCGTTTCAGACTTCTTTGAATTACTTTTTAAAATTTTTGTATTGTCACTTAATAGCATAAAATTCATGGGTGAAATGAATGGTATGAGATCACAAAAAAGCTATTGAGAAACTTAGGCTTCATTTGGGGCGGCTTTCTTCCTGCTTCTTAAAGCAGCTTTTAAGTACAAAAATTAAAAATTTTGTACTAAAAAGCTGCTTTAAGAAGCAGTAAGAACGCTGTCCCAAACGAAACCTTAGGCTTCATTTGGGACGGCTTTTTTAATGCTTCTTAAAGCAACTTTCTAGTACAAAAAATTCAATTTTTGTACTAAAAAATTATTTTAAGAAGCAAGAAGAAAGCCGTCCCAAACAAAGCCTTAGCCTTAGGTCGTAATGCTTCATATGGTGAAGGAAATGAGCGACGCCTAACAGGAAGGCGTGAAGCTACTAATATAATCACTTTCTCTTGGATATGCTTCCAATATTTTATAATTTGCAGATTAATGAACAAGTTAACCTTCAAATGTCATGCCTTTCAAGGTGTTGTAAATCGTGGATTATTAATTCGAGTTTGTGGTGAAATTCAGAAGAATGTCTAAGGTAAATCTTCTTTATTATATCTACTATCTATTTATATTTTTAGATACACAAGTGAATTATATCAATTTTAAAACAATTGTTGAGGATCATTTTGGTAAATACTTTAACCGATATTTTTTTTTTCTCGTGTAACCAAAAAAATATAGTATTACATTTTTGTAAATACTATATAAGGCTTTTTTATTCTTTAACTTTTACTCAAATGCATGTTGTATTTATGCAATTATTAATAAGAATATTTTGTGTTAATTTTATAATTTCGGTAGTCCTATTTTTCTTTAGACATTATCTAAATGGATGATTTCAAGCGTTGTGGTCATTGCCTAAATTGAGAAAAGTTATTACGTCCGAATAAAAAATCAAAAAATTGGACAAATACCGAACAATACCGAGTGCTCAGTACTGAACACCCAAGTGACATGGCACTTTGTTATTGGTCTCTAGATACGTTCGATGTCCGGACACAATAATTACTCCTAAATTGGACCAAGAATTCACTTCTTCCAGCCATATGTAAGTACATCTCTATAATCTTAGTGCATATCACTCCTCTTGTAATTGAGTTGCATAGTTATATAATCATATTATTCTTCTTTTTTAATGTTATTCTTTTGTTTTCTTACTTTTCAACTTGCTTCATATTAGATTTACAAAGATATGAATATATTAGAATAAACAATGTGTTTAATTCTACTAGGGGGCAACCACCTAAAGATAATAGTATTTTAATTTTTTTAGGAGGGGCAATTGCCTAAAAACTCCTATAATAAAGAGTAAAAAAAATGATGGAAGTGAACAAATTACCTAAATATTCATATAATAAACAAATTTTTTTATTTTTTTAGGTGGGGCAATAGTACCCCATGGGACTAGGTGGTTCCGCCCCTGATTTTAGATTTACAAAGATAAATTTGGTAAAAGACTTGAGAGGGCTTAGCTTTAAAGCCATATCCCTTATAATGGATACTTCACTTTGTCAAAGGGAATCTAACATCAAATGGCTTGTGGAGTTACATATATAGTTTTTTTTTTTTTTTTTTTTTTTTTCTCTAATCAAAATTCAGCCCAATAGACTAAACTTCCATAGATTTTCCTATAGATGACTTACTGCATAACTCAGCTCAATGGACTAAGCTTCCATAGATTTTCCTATAGATGAGTTATTACATAACGTACATTATAATGACAATTGTTCATCATAAAATTTTAATAAATAATCATTAGGACCTCTAGCTATCTAAAGGATATCAAATTGATATTTGAATAATTAAGTATTTTTATATAATAATTATTGCATCCAAACAAATATACATGCAATCCTAATATTTAAAAGGTTATAATTTTTTTAATAAATAATTGAACCTGTAAATTAGTATATCCTTTCTACAATAAAACTAACTACATCTATATAGATAAATTCAAGAAAATTAATAGCTACAATTATTAATAATTATAATTACTTAAAATGATAAATTTACTAATTTTTTATTTTAAATAATAATAAAATAATTAAAATATTTATAACATATATTTTTACTTTTAAATTTTATTTACGTGCATTAAATGCACATGCACTAAAACTAGTTGAATACAATGGCAACATCGCAATACATAAGAATAAGAAAACAGAATGCCAAAACAGCAGGACCTACTTTGCTGAATGATATATACACGAACCATAAGACAGGTCAGAAATTCTACTTCTTGCAGAAAAATAAAAATAAAAAGAATATAAAGCCAGAATATAATGTAACAGAATTTGACAAAAATCAAAACATTAAATGCCAGCAGCATATAGAACTAGCTACAAATTAGGAAAAATACATTGCGCCAGCAAGCTAAATAGGTTTGGCCATTCATAGAACACTGACACAATGTTTGCCATAATCAAATCAAATCTATTTTGATCCCAGCTAAATATGGCTCTTTAAGCAAAAACCAAATTAATTTCAATTGATTTTCGACATGCGAGTGTGACCGAATATACATGAATGAATGCATTTAAATCATACATTTTGAGCAAGTTTAACCAAATCCAGCACAGCTAGATATACGATTGGTCCAAACCACCAAAAATTGATAAATCTCCGCTCGACATTCAAGCTTCGTTTGGGACGGCTTTCTTATTACTTCTTAAAGCAACTTTTTAGTACAATCATTTTAATTTTTATATTAAAAAATTACTTCTAAAAACAGTAAGAAAATTGTCCCCATCAATATTAAATGTTTAGTTCTCTTTTCTATAATCCATTGTTGATGTCTAGGGTCCTATCATTCCTAATATTTCAAGAGCAAAATAGTTTACATCAGCCATCGATGATTGCAACAATCCCTTCAATTTCTGTACACCAAAAGGAAACAGAATTTTATTCTTCCCAATTTATATAACATGGTACAAATTTAGTTTGATGTCAAAATCAAATAGATTAAATCTGATAATACAAGGAATTATTCCAACTTGATCTTCACCTCATACTTCCAAAGAGAAGGCCTTCCTCATGAGTGATCATGTGTATACACACTGGAATTATTCCATTTAAAAATAATGTATCCAAATAATGCTTAGGGAATCAAATCTGACAGCCATGCCTGATAAATAAGTTATCTTTTGGAGACTTCGATTACAAGAGTCGCATAAAAATCTTGTCCAAATACTATCATAACCTAAGAATTCCAAAACATCCAAATTCTAAAATTTTAGAATGTGTACCATTTGTTCACAAAATTATATTTTTTTTCTTATCTTTTTCTTCAGAGAGGGGAGAATCTAGTCATGGAAGAAGATAAGAGTTGTCCTCCCATTGACCTTCCTTCATCATCAATATACATGCCTCACAAATCAGAAGCTATTGTCTTAGCGTCTCATCCAATATAAGTTCCTCTTATGAAAAATCATGAATTGCCTCCACATCTCACGTGGTTTCCTCTATTTAACAAAGTGTACCCAAGATAAAAAATGTTACTGAACTTGCACTAGTCAGAAGATCTGATTGGATTCCTAAAATTGAGGTAAAAGTTTCTAATTCAACTTTACAAAATGAGTCACATAAGTTCTTTGGGTTGCAATCTTAATCATAATCATCCTAATGCCATCCAGGAAGAAAACCAAAGAATGTGCAAACATTTAAAAGATTTTCAATATCTCATACGAGTTTCCTTGTAAACCTAAATAGCATTCTCATTCCTGCCATGTTATCTGAGGCTTTATCTAAAGCTATGAAGACAAAGATAAAAGCCTTACAATAGAAAAAAGTATGAGAACTGGTGAGTTCACCTAAAGGAAAAATACCCATAGGATACAAATGTCTTAAATTACGAATACCAAAATAAATGGATCACTAGCGTAGTACAAAACAAGGTAGTAGCTAAACAGTAGACACATACATATGGTTGCCAAGATGAACACTAGAAAAGTTCTACTATCTTTGGTACTTAATATGGTTGTGAATTGCAACAATTTGATGCTAAAATGTGTTCATATATGGAGACCTTGAAGATGAGATTTATATAAAAAACTAAATTGGATTTGAAAGAAGTATTTTCTACAAATAAAATATGCAAGCCAAAAAGGGTCTTGTATGTATTGAAACAGTCTCTAAGGGTATTGATTTCAAAGGCTTGCAAAGGTACTGCTAGCTATGGATATAAGCAAAGTCAAAGAGATCATACATTATTCATACTTAAACTCATGGTAGTCACAATCATTCTAATGTAGGTTGACGATATAATTATATGTGGAACCTATGAAGAAAAAAATAATATTTAAAGTAATTTTTTATCAAAGAATTTGAGATCAAAAAGCTAAAAAAGTTGAAGTATGCCTTAGGAATTAAAGCAGCAAAGTCCATGCAAGAAACTTCGTATCTCAATAAGAGCACGGCACTCGCCTATTGAAAGAAATAGGAAAATTGGAATGTAAGCTAGCAAGTAGATCAATAGATCCCAATTATAAACTTGGTGAAGCTAAGAATGAAGTGGCAAGGATATATATTAACGTTTGATGTGAAAATACATTTGTCACTCCTATCAAAGACCAAATATAGCTTATGTTGTTAGTGATCAGGCAGTTTATGCACAATCTAAAGAAAGTTCACATGTAGTTTGCAAACCAAATATTGTAGTACATAGAAATAGCTCCAGAGAAGGGAAACATAATAAAAAAAACACATGTTTAATACTTGATGCGTATATAGATGTTGATTATGTCAGATCTAATACCCATAGATGATCAGCTTCCGAATATTACACTTATCTAGATGAAAATCATATAATATGGCAAAATAAGAACCAAAATGGTGGCAAGATCAACTGCTAAAGCAGAATTTCAAGCAACAACTCTAGGTGTTTGTGAACTACTATGGTTGAATATTACTTTGGAGTATGTGAAGATTCAATGGGATAGCGACATGAAACTTTATTGCGTTAATAAATCTATAAATGAGCATAACTCATAATCAAGCATAAGAAAACAAACATATAGACTAATATATATATTTTCAGATAGTTTTAGGCAAGAGGTGTAATATATTTTTTAATGTTTTTTAATATATATATATATATATATATATATATATATATATATATATATATATATATATATATATATATTAGCTTGAATCAATAAGAAAATATTTAATTTTTTTTCTCAGCTTCGTTCTGCCACAAATACAACCTTTCAAGGAATTATGCAGCACTTAGCTACCATAAAATCTAGAAGAAGGTGCCTTCTGGGGGCTGGACAAGCTTCCGATTCTGAGGAGCAAGCATTTCCTTTTTCAACTGAGTCAATATGTCCTCCATGGTATTATCCCTTTGCCAATGAGCCAGCATACCAAACTTCTTTGGTTCCACCTGCAAAACATGACCAAAATATAATCAAAATAAAATAGACAAATAAAAGTGATGAGGACATCCGACCGTGGAAAGTTTATCAGAGAAGGAGCCGAAGATCTACGGCCATGATTGGACCACTTTGTTGTTATTATTTGTATTTGATTTATTTATGCATTTTTTTCCATTTTTATCCTCACTTGAGGGAATAGGCTTATGTGACCCCAGGGGGCACTTCTGTCATTTGATTTGTTATTGTATTTTAGCTATTTATAGCCCCCTCTTCTTTTCGAGGGAAGATGATTATTATAAAAAGAAAATTTTGCACTTTGTGTTTGAGAGCTTGATAGTTCTTGTGAGAGTTAAGTCCCTAGGTGAGGGCAACGTATTACCCATCAGCTATAGGAAGCATCTGGACTCGTGGTCCATCTCCTCTGCCAATTTCCCCTCCTTTCTCCTAGCCGCTGCCTCTATCTTCCTCTTTCTCTCTTGGCTGAAAACCACCCCAGCCTTTTCCATCACTCAGCCAACCACCTCCCCCTAGCTGCCAGCCACCACTTTCCCAACCCTTGGCCGACCCCTTTCCCCACCCAACCACCGGCCCCACCACCTATCCTAGCCGCCGGCCATCTTTTCCCCCTCCCTTTGGATTCAAACTTTCAAACTTAGCATTCAAGAACTTTCCTAAATTAACCCCCTTTTAAATTTGGAAGTTTATTAAATTTAGATTCAAATGAATTTTAATTTGAAAGTTATTTCCTAGAATAGGGGAAGTTATTTTAGGAAAAGCCCTCAACTCATGCTTTATTTGAATTTTAAATAGGATTTGATTTAAATATCATTTCCTATTTTAAAGTTCCAAATCTAGCAATCCATAAAGTCTCCCATTAAATCCTCTCCGCTAAGCCTAGCTGCCGGCCCCCACCTTTTCTCTCCACCATTATTTCCTTTCCAACTTGGGTTCCCAATCAAACCAACCATCAAGGTGCCGCCCCTCCTTTCCCCCTTTATTTTGGAGATTCAAATTCAAATTTCTCCAATTAATCTCCCAAATTAATGCGGCCATTAAATCTCAATTCATCCGAATTGATTCTTGATTTAAATTGCATGCTACCTAGGAAAGAGAATTAATTCAAATTTCCTTTAATTGCTACCCCTACATTAATTTGACCTCTAAATCCAGAATTACTCCATCCTCCTTTGCGTCGGCCACTTAGCCCCACCCCCTCTCAACTTCTTCTCCTATGCTTGATATTTCACCAAAGGAAGAAGAAATAAAACCTCCTCCCTTGACCATCCATATGGAAAACCCTCGAGCACCTTAATCCTTTGACAACTACAAGGACTATTCGCTTCAAGGAGAACTCACAAACAATCATCGCCCGGATCCTGAAAGACATGGGAGCAAAGTTCAGAAGTTCGACGAAGTTTTACATCAAGTTCAGAAGCTTGGGGATGTTCTACATCATATCAAAGTTTAGAAGTTCGACGAAGTTCTACATCAAGTTCAGAAGCTTGACAAAGGTGAACTCTCTTATGAATCATTTATTCTTCTTCTAACTCCTCGGTCGTGACATCATTAGAGTTATGAAAGCTTCTCCGCTTAGCCCTTATCACGAGTTTGTGTGAGGGATCTTAATAGTGACTAATCTAACTGTTAATCAAGGGATTTCCTTTGAAAGCCACACAAAAAGCTAAGTTAGATTTGATTTGATTGTTTTTATGTTCCTATCATTAGCTCGTAATTGACTGCCTGAACCTAATCATTGCTTTATTGTTTTCAATCTCTTTTAAGTTGCAAGAAGTTACCAATTGATATTTCTCACTCGTAAGAGTGTAATTTTAAAGATAATCGCATCTCAAGTTCATATAGTCCTACATCAAAAAGTTAATATTTTTACCTCGTTTGGTAAGGCTTTTCAAATTGTTATGTGCTTCTACAAATGTGTTGTTAATGATCATGAAGCCATTAAAGAGTTCACGTACATTATATTTATACCATGCTTTTTGTTCAATATTTTTCACACGAATAAACATTGAGATGCAAGGTTTGTGAAAAGCAAAGGCACCAAAAAGTGTAACAAAGGCTAGTTTGCTTTGAGGAAGTGTTCGCAAGTGGTTGGAGTTGACTTTAAAAAGTAAGCCTTGTTTACATAAGATTAAGTGGTGTTTGTTTGTTTGTTTTTGTGAACTCGGTTGCAGTGTTTAAAGTATAATGAGCTTCATAAAATAATGCTAAAGTAATAGATTATGAGTGATTAATATTTTATTAACCTAATTATTATACTCATAACAATAATCTGATTATTTAGACTAATTGCTAACTAATATATAATCCTTACATTGGTGGTTAATTAATTATTAATCATATTCTTTAATTCTAGACCATGTAATTTATTGAATTAGCCTAAATAATAAGATTAATCTTCTAATCATAATGTCCAGATCTAATCACTATAATTATTTCATTAATGCTTTATGGTGCAAAATATTGGTCATTAAAGAAAAGCATAAAATTAAGTTAAGTGTTACAGAAATGAGGATGCACAGGTGGATGAGTGGCTTTAAACTTAGAGACAAAATGTGAAATGAGTATATGCGTGAAAATATTGGAGTAGCTCTAGTGGTAGATATGATTAGAAAGAGTCTCCTTAGATGGTCTGGTCACATAAAGTGTTGGCTTTTCGATGACCTAGCTATGAGAGTAGATTTATTAAATCCAACCAATGTTAAGAAAGGTAGAAGTATTAGAAATGACCCTTGTTTATTAGATTTAAATGAGAATCTGACTTTTAATAAGGCACAATGAAGAAAAAGAAAGGATTCATGTAGCCGACATCACATAGTAGGATAAAAGCTTGATGTTGGTAATGCTTTACATGTAGAAGTAAAACTAGGTGTGCATTCTACAGCTTCAAAGCTCCTAATAAACGGAACCCACTTCAACTTATGAATTCTGAGCAAAATAAATAGAGGCTCGCTTTCCTTTACTTTCAACCAAGCAGATAACCAAACACAAACCTGAAATCCAACAATTCCTAAATACATATGTCAAAACAAACTGAATTCAAACAAGGCTAAGACACATTTGAGGCATCAGATATAATAAAGAGTAAGTAATGAAAGCAAATTCTAAAATTATTAAGAGAGATATTATTACCACTCCAGTCTCTGAATTGACACAAGAGATATTTATCCGTGAATGGAAGCGGACGCTGGGTGGTTTCTCAGGGTAATCCTTGTCACAGAATAGCTTCAACTGATAGATGCGGCCCTCATGAACACACTGCAAAAGTAATATGATTTTAGAGGAAAAGGAAAAGCAAGCAAATCATATTTGAGCAGCTTGAGATTTCGAATTAAGTGCTAACATTAAGTGGACCAATTATGGTGCCTGTCCATGAGCGCATGTAAATGTCATCTCCATCATCCATCCCATAGCTCACCGTGCCATCACCAATTCCTTTCTCACCTCTTTCAAGTTCTTCTAGCAATCTGAAGTTCCGTGGAACTGTGAATTATGTAGAAGTAGACAGCAGAATGCTAAAATTTCAGAATTTCAGTAGCTCATCAAAGAATATGGCAATCAAAAATTTTCCTTCGTATAATCAGATATATCCGAGAAGAAAGATATAAATGCAAAAGTTTTTTAGATGACTTTATGATAAAAGAAACAGAACAAACTGCAAGAATGGCCGTAGCATAGGACAAGATCATAAATAATAGGCTTTGGTAGTTTGAAATGTCAAAACGAAGAGCAAAATAGTCACCACTAAGAGGGAAGATAAAATCAATAAAGTAGATAGATAAGGAAAAAAAACAAAGGATAGATCAAAGACACTTTGATCACTCCTAACCAGAGAAGCCCATCCTCCCAATACCCATCCTCCCAATATTTTTTCCAACTTTTGATTAAAGAATTTAGATGGCTAAAAGTATTGAGAATGTTACTGCGACACAAAATGAAATGGCACCAGCCGTGAAGATACGAAAACCCTCCTTCCCTGCTTGCCGATGTCAATCCATTGGCTCATCATAGCCAGGTGGGGGCTGCATAATGGACACAGGACTTACTGCCTGAGAAACAAAGACCAGACATGGCGGAAATGGGACCCTGATGTTAATGCCCGCAAGGGTGTACAAGACCAGTGGCAGCAGGGATCCTCTTCCTCTTCCTCTTCCTGCACTTCTATATTCACTAGCATGCATATAACCGCACCATGCGACACACACAACAGAGATGCAACTGTCTTATTTTCATAAATGAGCGCCAATCTCTACGGGCCAAGCCCACCTTAGACCCTTCCATCTTCAAATCCCTGCCAGAACTCATCTTTTCCAATATAGATGAGTATGATGAGCCTAAGACATTGAGAATTAAAAAATATGAATGAACAACTTTAAATCTTAATCATTCAAATATGTGGATGAATGGTGTTAGTTATAATGCGCCGACAATTCCCCTCAAAAAGGTATGCAGTCTCCAACATATATCGAACATAACACACATCCAACACGTCGAAGATGTGTCTGATTAAAAAATACTAAAAATAAATTGGGCATGCATGTCTAGCACACGTCTTAAATGTTTTATGAAAAAACTTTTTTTTTTTTTGTATTTCAAATTTTATTTATTATAAAAATGAAAACTAAATTTATTATATCATTTCCTTTACCCAAAATCAAATTCCTACCCTCATTCTCACATTCCATGAATATTCCCATTTCATTTCAATCGTAGGTCACAGTCATGGTTTAACATCAATGCCCAATGACATTTCAAAATTGCCATTTAATGTCGTCACAACATCAACATTTCAAAATCATCTCAATATCAAAGTCTGACATTGACACTCAACGCAATCAATTTTTACACTCACAATTATGCCCCCGCACTATCTCAACATTTCATCTATGCCCCACATTGTCTCAACATTAACAACCAATGTCATCTTGACATCTCAAAAACTATGTTCGATGCCCATTGCACGGCATTGATGCAGACTCTCGACAGCATTGTTGTCTCCTCTCTCGATGCCTGACATATGACACCGATTCTCGACTCTTGACATCCTAATATTTATCATTTTAAGCATAAATGTTAGTTTTGAATTCAGAGATTTGGAGAGGGAAAATACTTAATATTATTTCACAAAATTATCCCTATTTATAGATCTATACATGATATCTTAATAAATAAACAAATAACTCCAGAATCATGCATAATTTCTCAAATATAATCCTTCCCAAATCAGCCACCCAAATATGGAAGGAGATCAGGGTGATCCATGTGAGCCTCCCATGGATCCTCATCATAGCCGTGGGATCAAAATGCCCAGTGACATATAAGATTTTAACACTCCCCCTCAAGTTGGGGAATATAGATATGTCATTCCCAGCTTGATAATCAATCTCAGAAAGGTAGAGTTATCAGGTTCCTTTGTAAGAATGTCTGCAAGCTGATCTTTTGATGAGACATGGTAGATACATATAAGACAACTATCTAGTTTCTCCTTTATGAAATGTATGTCCACTTCTATGTGTTTGATCCTATCATGCTTAACCACATTATGAGATATGTTAATTGTTGATTTGTTGTCATAGTGTAGCTTCATAGGTCCTTCCCACTTAACCCTTATGTCTTCTAGGATCATTTTTATTTATAGTAGCTCACATATTCCCAAGATCATGGCCTTATATTATGCTTCTGCACTGGACTTTGCCACCATATTATGTTTCTTACTTCTTCATGTAACAAGGTTTCTTCCAAGAAATGTACAGTATCCTGAGGTAGATCGTCTATCTACTAGGGATCCTGCATAATCTGCATCAGTATATGCTTATGGGATTATTCCACAGTTTCTTCTTAAGAGAATCTCTTTACATAAGTTCCCCTTAAGGTAGTGCATTATTCTACCTACAGCTTGCATGTGAGTCTACTTTTAATTTTGCATGAACTGGTTGATCATGCTTACAACAAACGCAATATAAGGTCTGGTGTGAGAAAGGTAGATCAATTTTCACATAAGTCTCTAGTAAGCTCCCTTATCTACGTTTAGATATTTTTTAACTTCCCTCAATTTCAGATTTGATTCTACTGGTGTTGGTGTTGGTTTACAAGCTAGCTTACTTGTTTTTTTAAGAAGATCATTAATATTTTTTTTTTGTTGTGAAATGAAGATTCCTCTACTGGAGTGCTTCATTTTAATTCAAAGGAAATATTTTAATCTATCAAAATCTTTGATCTCAAATTCCTCAGCAAGGCATTTCCTCATGTAACTTTCTCCTTTTCATCATTCCCAGTGAAGATAATATCATCCACATAAACTAATAAAATTGTGATTTCCCCTGAGTTTGAGTGCTTGAAGAACAATGTATGGTCCCCTTGTCTCTATCGATAACTATTCAATAGCATGACTTTTAAGAATCTTTCAAACTAAGCTCTATGTGATTGTTTTAAAACCCATATAGAGCATTTGTTAACCTACACACTTTATCACCCCCAAATTTCTCCTTGAATCATAGTGGAATCTTTATAAATATTTCTTCCTCCAAGTTCTCATGTAGGAAGGCATTTTTAACATCCAACTATTCCAGATGCTAGTTGTAATTAACTGCTAGTGAGAGTAGAATCCTCAGTGTTCATCTTGGTCATAGGTGCAAAAATTTCCTAGTTGTCAATGTTGTACGTTTGATTGTACCCTTTCACCTCCAGTCTTGTCTTATACCTTTCTAATGTACCATCAACTTTGTATTTCATAGAGAACACCCATTTGCAGTTGACTGGTTTTTTTTTTTTTTTCTACTAGTAGGTTGGTGATTTCCCATGTACTGTTGTTCTCCAAGGCTAGCATTTCATTTTCCATGTCACTTTTTCAACTTTTATCAAATAAGACCTCAAAAATAGCATTAGAAATATGAATATCATTTAGTGTAACCAGAACATTTTTGTGTGAAAGTGAGAAGTTAATAAAGTATACAAAGTTGATCATGGGGTACAAGGGAGGTTTTTTTCTGTGAACTTATGTTAACCTCAATTTCAGGAGACGGTTAACATTCTTGGATCTGGTCTGGAACATAGTTTGTTTTTATACACCTGGAATACGCACTTGCTCAAACTTCCTGTTATCCATAATAGCATTGTCCTCAGTTTCTCTGGCTTTGATTTTAGGTTTAGATCAATTTGTTTGATGCAGAGCTAGAAGGTCAAGAGGGGCAAGCTCATTTTCCTCATATTCATCAGTTTCAATCTCCCCAGAATATGAGGTTTGGTGAAATAGGATTTTTGTTCATCAAAGGTAACGTCAACAGATATAAGAGTTTTCTTGGTGGAGTGATGATAACACTTATAACCTTTCTAGGTGGATGAGTATCCAACAAATATACATTTGAGTGCTCTTGGATCTAATTTTCCTTTATTTTGGCTATGAATGTGAACATAGACAGTGCACGAAAGATTATGGTCGTAAGATTATTATGGGTTTAAATTTGAGGTAAAAAGATGATAGAATATCCATTGGTGTTTTACGTCTCAAGGTTTTTGAAGGTAGTTGATTTATAAGATATGTGGAAGACATAAGGGCTTCCCCCAATAGGATTTGCATACATTATGGTTGAATATAGAAGTGCACAAGTGGAGGCTAGAAGGTGACCATTTTTCTTTTCTGCAACCCCATTTTATTGTAGGGTTTGAATGCAGGAAGACTCATGAATGATATTTATTTTGAAAATAGGAGGAAATAATTTGATTAAAATAATCTTTAGGATTGTCTGAATGAAATTCTTTTTATTTTTATCCCAAATTGGTTCTGGATCATGGTATGAAAAATGGGAAGGATAATGCTAACATCAAATTTGTTTTCGAGGAGAAAGGCCCAAGAGACTCGAGTGCAGTCACCAAGGAAGAATACAAACCATCGTGCCCCTGAGATGTTAAGAATTTTTTAGGATCCCCATATACCACTATGAATAAGGTAAAATGGTGTATTACATCTCTCATGTTTGTTTGGAAAATAAACTCATTTATGCTTGGTTAACTCACAAGTTTCATAATGAAAAAATTCATTTTCCATCTTATAAAAAAGTTTTGGATACATATTTCTTAAGACATCAAAAGATGGATGTCGTAATCTAAAATGGTGAAGCCAAATAGTATATTTTTTATCAAATAGGAATAAAATAGTCATTATTGGTAATATTAGATTTGTTCAGCTCTTCCAGGTAATACAAAACATCTCTCTCCTTAGCAAGTCCAATCTTCTTCCCCAAATCTCTAGTCCTAAAATAAGCAACAAGTATGATTTATAAGACTTGACAACTACTTTTTTTTTTTTTTGGTGGAGGGGGGGGGGTTAGGACTAAGCCCGTATATTATAAAATGAGATTACAAAGAACCACAAAAGCAACTCTAAATAAAAATTGCAAGTAAAATGAGACTTGTGACAAAAACCAACTATAAGGGCATCAAAAATTCCCAAAAAAGCCAAAAATGGTCACAATAGTGCTCAGGTGTTGCTATAACTGACACGTTCGGGCTAGAAAATCATGGCAGCAATAGCTCTAAAGCCCGAGAGAAGCAGCGACAGAAAGAAGTTTCATCCTTAGTTGCCATCAGACCAGATCAAAAGAACGTTCAGTAGGGTGCAAAAGGATGCCAGGTCGGATGCAAAACCAAAACACTGGCAAAATGATCAGGCCATCTAGGGGCAAAGCACAATATGTCGGTTCCACTCATCATCGCCCAAAAATCACATAAAATTCAACCAATTGTCAATGCTGCAGGATGAAGCATGAAGGGAATGATGACAGCAGCTTATCAATTTTTTTTCATTTAGAGGCACAAAAGCCCGTATATTATAAAATGAGATTACAAAGAACCACAAATGCAACTCTAAATAAAAATTGCAAGTAAAATGAGACTTCTGACAAAACCCAACTATAAGGGCATCAAAAATTCCCAAAAAAGCCAAAAATGGTCACAATAGTGCTCAGGTGTTGCTATAACTGACACGTTCAGGCTAGAAAAGTTATGTCCTACACAACAACAAATGGGGTGGCTGCAGAAGATCAAAAACCGCCAAACCATTGACCCACAGATCCCAATACATTGCAAGATTGCAATTAACAGCATCAACATGAAGCTTAATGTTATATGGGGATTAGGTTATGAGATAATTAAGATATATGGAGCATATTTTTTTAGAGGGAGGGAGATATGTTGTCTCCTTGGCCTGCTATTGTGGTAAAAGAACCATTAATAGTGATGATTTTTTTATCATTTGGGAAAGGAGTATAGTTGATGAAGTAGGTAGTGGAGTGTGTTATGTGATATATGGCTCCTAAATCAATGATCCATACTCCTTTCAAATAATTTCTTAAGACACTTAATCTAATGGATATAGATAACATACCTAAAAGTGCAAGAGAAAAAGATGCATGTGATTTTTCAAGGTTTATTAGGAGTTGTTTTAATTTATCAATATCTTTTTTCTTGAACTCCCTGGGGCTAGACTGCATTTTTGTGTTGTGCTGACTTGTAGTACTGGCTTATGATGTGCATTTTTGTCCACTTCTTTGATTCCACTCTTACTTGGGGGTTTTTGATATATCTTCCAACATGTCTCCTTTGTATGTCTTGATTCCTTACAATAGTTGCACCAAAAGGAGTATGTCTTTAGATTTTGAGGAATACTTATATTTTTCTTCCATGACGCCACTTTGGTTGACACCATTGTTGAACCTTCAATAACATTTAGCTCTAGCATTACCCCTTGTCGGCTTTCCTCAGCATAAATCAGAGAATGATCTCGTTTAATGAAGGTGCTCCTCTTTGTCAAAGATCTGAACTCTAATCTGATCAAAGTCTGCATTTAATCCTGCAAGAAAGTCATACACTATATCTATCTCAATAAAATTTTTCACAATAGCAACATCTTCTAGACACTCAGTCTCTATGGATATATGTTGATCAAGTTATTGCCACAAGTTTTGAAGGAGAGTGGCATATTCCATTACAATTTTACTTTCTTGTTTTGTGCTTCCCACCTTTACCTTAATTTCAAAGATCTAGGCAGCATCCCGAGCAACAACAACAACAACGTCAAGCCTTTGTCCCACTACATGGGGTCGACTACATGAATATTTTCTGGTGGCATCTCATATATCCTTAGCAATAGACAGGAACATAAGAATATCACTAATTTCTGGAGTCATGAAATTCCACAACCATGATATAATCATGAAGTTCGCTTCATCATATGCCCAAAAATTAAGATCTCCTTTCAGTTCTATCCAAGGGAGGTGATTCAACTTTCCTTTCCCTTTTCAAATAAGTCTTCACAAATTGGGACAATTTCAAATAGTTCTTATCATTTAAGTGATAAGATTGTTGCATGATTTGGAGATCTCTTCCTTGGTGCACCTTAGAATCTTCAGCTTGGTCAATGCTCTGGAGGAATTAATTTCAAATATTGCAATGTCAAAGGATAGCAATGAAGGCTATATGTAAGATCCTGGCAACAACAATGAAGGTTGATGATTGTTGAGTAAATCAAGAGCTATAGCAGCTTTTGTTTGGGTTAGTGGTGCTTTTGTTTGGCTCGGTCTAGATGCACGAACAAGTGGATCGATCGCTTCTTCTGGTTGAGCCCAATACACGGGTTCTTCAGTTCAATCTCCCTCACGTTTCCCTCTTGTTTCTCAAGAGAAGCTGGCAATGAAGGAATGACATTAGAAATGAACTTCAAATTTTCGTAGGCTCTGATCCCATGTGAAATTCAAAGATTTGGAGAGGGAAAAGACAAGATTTTATTATTCAAATCTATCCCAGTTTATAGATCTATACAAGATATCTTAATGAAGAAACAAATAATTATAGAATTAAATTGCTCTAATATAATCCCAATCCAGGTGAGCCTCCCATGGATCCCCATGCTAGCCGTGGGATCAAAATGCCAATGTATAGTTAGGATTTAACAATTATTTTTCAATTATTGTTAATATTCTGCTTATTCAATTATTATACACTATGTTTATAATATGAATATTATAATGTCATTTCAACCCATATTCATGTCCTATATTTTCAATAATTGATGTGTGTTGTGTTCATGTCACCATATTCGTGTCTGTGCATCATAGGGTGCAAGTTATGAGGGAACAAAGAATTTTTACCATTCCAAAAAGATAATCTAACACATTCTTTCACTCACGCAAATGTGCACAAGCTAACACACTCATGCCCTTATAATGTCAATAAAATAATTATACTATTGTATATAATATATGTTATATACATTATTATACTATATGCATTAAAGAAGTATGTTTCTTATTTATTATTATATAATCGATTTATAATATACTATTCATAGTACAAAGCAATAAATAATGCATTTGATAGTAATACTATGCATATAATTAAGACGTATATTATAATAATTTACAATAAATTATAACATTTGTTCCTTGGGATGAGTCATGCTTTGGAATGGTGAGTGGCATGTCAGGTAAGAATGTCACACTTAGTAACTTACTAAAGTCTCATTGGAGAACATGAGCTGGAGCCAAATTTTTAGAAAGCAAGGTTTGAACTTTGAAGGATCACCCAAATAAAAGTTTTTATTATAACAATATTGACTTTTTTTCTCAACAAAAAAACAAAGTTTATTCTTGCCATTACAAGCCAAAATTCTAGACGGGCTTCTGTAGCCTTGAAGATGGAATAAAAAAAAATTTGTGCAAGTGAAAATAAATCAGAAGAGAAACTCACATGGGAATCTAACTTTGGATTTCTAATTAATAGTTCTACTGAGCAACTAACCTTATACCCTAAAATGGTTTATACTAGAGGACCCGACTGAATCCTAGTTGGCAAACCTAACCTAACCTAACCTAACCTAAGTTAGCTTAACCTAAGAGCTTGGCTCAATTGACCCAAATGAGCGAATTGAGTTAAATCACAAACTGATTTGTTTTAGGACCTAAAATGACTAATAAGCCTTCAAGATGAGTAGTACCTTGGCCTCTAGCATGTAATTAGGCACTAGACATTCACTACAATAAGATACAGCATTTATACATAAGAGTTTCAGTAAGAATGAAAACATCTTCACATTTGCAGATATTCATGAAATTGTGAAAAAAGTTTTCATCCTTGCCTACATATTTACCCAAGTAAAAAAACATGATATATTTTTATTATGGCGCATGTACATCATAAATCCCCCATCATCTCAACATCCAATTGTATTAATGAATCTATTACCATTTCTAAGGATCTCAGAAGATTAAAGTCCAAGAATGCATCCACTCCACTGGCAGGCATATATCCTTACCCAAAAACTCTCCGTTCCTACATTGTCTTCCAAGCTTCAATCCCTATTCTTTTTGGGCATTGGTAATAAATTAGTTATCCAAAAAGCTTTGATGGGTATCTTTTTCTTATAACAGCTAGGGTAAAATTAGAAAGGCCTCTTTGCTACCTTAACTTCCTTCAGATAAGAGTTGCCTTGTTATAGTCTAGTAAGGGTGATATTGCAGTACATCTTCAAGCAATCATAAACAGTTCGTCTTCAATAATCTCAGGAAGGAAGAAAATTATGATGGAAGAGAGAGACCAGAATAATGAGGGTATTATATCCATCTTTAAAATATTTTGAAAGTAGAGAAAAAGGAAAAGAGTAACGTGGTACAGATATACAGTGCAACTATTGAAATTTGGCTTAGAAACCATAATTAATCAATATTAGAAATGCATGTCTCGGGTTGAAACCAGAGATGGTGAAATGAGATTCAATGGATCACAAAATGATGACATGTTTTGCAAGGGAATTTAGATTTTACAAGTTATGCAACTTAAAAAAAATAATATCAATTGCCTTTGTGAAGAAGCACAAGCATTGAGATCTCCTAGAAATCTTATTAAATGGGTTGGTTTCACATATCTGGTCCAATAAATTTCAGAGACAATTTGAATTTCAGCTAGTAGGTTTCTATTTCAATCTTTTCTTTAGGTTGCATAACATTAAACTTTCCAAAGAAAAGTTATGATTATATGCATTTATTTTATTCGGTATTTGTGTATTGAAGAATGAAAAATATTTTGGGTTTCCTGAACAGAAACTAGTGAATAACAAAGAAATCATTAGGAGCTCAAGGCGGGTAAAGACTTCTGTGGTAGAATTAGGAAAGCAATTCAGCGAAGGGAGTGGGATCCCACATGAACTATGGAGAGCCTCCTCCATTATTTTAAACATACTCGATAGTAAAACCCATTGTTTTGAAAATCGAACCCTGACCGGTCCGATTCAGCTTAAAAACCGGATTCGCATCAAACCGGACTGAACTAGCAAAAATTGGCGGTTCAACTGCTCAAGAAATTCGGGCAAAGTGGCCCCCAATGGTGAACAGTTAAACCGATCCGAGTTGGAGAACCTGCCAATTCTATAATTTTTTTTAATTAAATCATAAATAATATATTTTAGTTTATTAACATACTTTAAATTTTTAAATAATTTTATTATGTATAGAGAATAATTACACCATACATAATATATGCATGTCATAGCACATAATGTATGTTGTTATAAATAGTGTGTACTACACAAGATATAAAGAGTTAAAGGCAACTATCTCAAACTTTCCTATAATGTGGGACTAAAAAAGTTACATAAATACTATATGAGATGGAATATGAATTTGGACCATGTTAAGCTGCGAATTTGGACTGGTTGGGCTATAACCTTAGGTTAGCTGAGATACAAATTTTTTAATGTGTATTAAAAATATATAAATTATAAATTTGTTATAACGAATATTATAATATTTTAAGATTATAAATTTATATATTATATTAAATATTATTTTTACTATAAATTTGTTATAATGTATATTATAAGAATCTCATTTATTATCACCATAATTAAATATAAAAGTTAATTATAATTAAATTATTAGATAAAATAATATAATTAAAATATATATCTAATAATTTAATTATAGTATATAATTATATTCATTATTTCAATTTAATTAAATTATTTAATAATTTAATTATATTGAGAGAAAATGTGATAATTTGTTGAAAAGAACAAAAATTAAATTTTTTAAATTATGAGGTTTAAGATTAAATTGTTATAATTATTATATTAATTTTATTAGTTTTTAATAACACTATTATTTATTACGTCATCTAGTTCGATCGGTCAAACCATGAACCTCTCCCTCGGGTTTGTTATCCGGTCTAGTTTTCACCATGGTAAAACCAGTCTTATTGCTTTTCACTAAAAGGGTCCCTCATATTCCAACAGTATGAGGCCTTACTAAGAGAAATATATCTCATAGGTTCTTTTCTTCTATATATATCTCATAGTCTTTCTATTAAAACCTCACTATGAATTCTATAGCTATGTGGGCATAGATTGGGACCCATGTAAATTAATAGTGAAGAGTGCTTGAGTTTGGAGTAGAAATGACTCCATGATGGCCTGTTCCATGAGTTTGAAGTTAAAAAGAAAGGGTATACTTACTTGAGCAGTTTCCCTAGTCCCCCTATATGTGTAATAGGGGATCAAAGTTAGGGAGTCAAGCAATATTGACTCTCTCCAAACTTCAACTCTAAGATCACCTCCAACCGAAAAACACATTTTCCCCTCCAAAATACAGTAATATCAGAAATGCATTAATTCATCTCCAACCGAACTCTATTTCTTAACACAAAAAAGAAAACTCCGTGTATATTCTTTCTCAACCACATGCACTAGCCTTTTTCCCCTCCGCTTTATCTGTTTCCGCAAAAAATGTGTTTGTGAACAGTGTGACACCTCTCACTATTCATGAACAAGAGAATGGCTTGCCTTTTGCGTTTGATTGGAGAAGTTCGCGGGCGCCAAATAGGAGTATGGAGTTCAGTTGGAGATGGCCTAACTGGGCCAAAAGTCCATTTAAGAGGATTAAATCAACCAATCTTCTTCTATATCCAAGCAGAATACCCACACTCATGGCATAAAAGTATAATGAAGATCAAAGAAAACTAATTAGATATAATTAGTCAGACATACGTGGTTATTGAAATCAAAGACCAACACGTTGATATTATGAAGAACGTCCACTCCAACTAGAACAGCAGATAAAATTAACCAAAAAAAATCGGAAAGGAGAAGGTAGACCTCAGCTAACAAGAATATAACTTGATCAAAAGAATTTGCTAAGAATATAAAACCTTTACAGCACTCAAGGAACAAATGAAAATGTACAAATAGATGTGATAAGGGCAATAATCTACATAAACCAAGTCCAAACCAGTAAATTGATCTCATCCCTACGCAAAACGAAATAATCCTGGCTACCTAAGTCACATGTTAAATTAGACCCCACCGAGTGAATCCTCTCTCCGAAACTCATCAGATTCATCCATTATGCAACCCCTCTTCTTTTGCCAATTCTCCAAACCAATCAACAGAAAATCCCTGACAAAAAATAAGCAGGCCAAAAGCCAAAAATCAAAAAGTGGATAATCTTCTCACCGACGACGCTGGATCCACCAGATCCTCCGAGAGTCATGGACGATCTCCTTGCCCTAGACTCGAAGCTGCTTCTTCTTCTCCTCCTCCTCCTCCTCCTACGTTGCCGTCCGTGAAGCTAAATCGATGCGCCGACCTTATTCTTAATGGGGGAATCAACCTAAAGCAAGAAAGAGAAAGAAATGCGAAATGGAGACGGAGCAGTGGCGCAGAACCGTGACGATGGCCACATCGAATGTCGGAGATCCACCGTTGGTTATGGGCGTGACATGTGAGATCGCGTGAAAAAGGAAGCTGCTTAGGGCCCAGGGCGGCCTGGCGGGTCGATTTTGATGCCCGTTTCAGAAGAAATAATTCAGTGCTGAGTTCGAAAGTAGTTCTGCATTGGGCTCTTTATATATATATATATATATAATTTTGGGGCCTAAGCCCACATATTAAAGAGAAAAAAATTACGAGTAAGACAAAAACCTATAAAATCCCAAAACGAAAGAAAAAACCAAAAACTCAAAACACAAAGAGAAGCTGAGACAGTCAAAAAAGGGTCTCAGAGAGAGGCCAACCTCCAAGCAACATAACAAAACAGATTGAGAATAGACAAAAATCCATACATCTAGATGAAGAAGTCAGCTAGCATAATTACTCTTCACTATCAAGTTAGTTGGAGTGTTTAGTTAAGATTTCTCCCAACTATAATGTTAATATCTCCTTAAGATCCCAAAACTTTATCCATTATATGTTTATGCATGGAAAAGTAAAATTTTTAATCCCCTAATTATTATTCTACTACTATGTCAAGGTAATAAATCACATTATAAACTAAATTAAGCATGAAGGATTTAAAAACAACTTTGAGTATTTCATGAAATTATAAATCTAATCTAGAATAAAAATGGTTTCTAAAGTATTATTTGTAACACCTATAGAATCAGTATATCATTCTACATATTTTAATATAATATAATTTAAAGTAATTCATTGAATTTCTAAATTTAAACCAATCTACAGGTGTTCAAGAATATTTTGTATGCATGTGAAAGTATGCACATATTCTAAAGTTGGACCTGGGGGTCTCTTTGCATGATCTAAAATTCTAAAATTTTCTCCTTGAGCACTCTGGATTATGTCAAATTATTTCAATGTACTAGTGTGATGATATAGTGTTGTGTGCTCCTTAAGGGAGCATTGCGGCGACCAAGATTGAGCACTGCAGTGTTGGGTCTAGATTTTAAAATACAAATATCTATTTTCATTAAGATCAATTTGTTTCATTCCATCAAGGCATCAAACAAGAGAGAGAGAGAGATATATAGAGCCATATTTGGGCGACTTCAATTTATTTTTAGTTGATGCCTCAGTTCTAAAAGTTTCTTGGATCAATATTAGTTGTATTTTGCCTATCTTACTTTTCAAAAAATATTGAAATTTTATGAATTTTTTTGTTTTATTTATAATTTAATATTGTAAAAATAGGGATAATTTCATTATTGCTAAACTTTTATCATATAACTTTTTGTATGTTAAGAGACAATGATTATGAGTATTTAGATACTTTTCTAAAAATTTTATTACAAGGATTTAAAAAATGAACTATTTTAATCTTTTGAAAAATAACTTTGACCTAAAAATAATATTTTTTTTGTATAATTAAATCATGAAAATAATTTTATGAATAATCTTTAGTAATTTGGTTATATTAATATATTAAGATTGGTGTGTATATAACCAATCTTTATAATCTTTAGTAATTTTAGTATAATTAGTAGATGCAGGAGATGTTTTTTAGGTTTATTCAGGGGAGCAGGAATGTGATATTGTACGAGGATGATTTTACTGCCTTAGTTAGCTATACTCATGAGCTAGTTAGCACTTTTGAGGAGAAGTATTATAATTTCTAAGAGAACTCCAGGACATCTTGAGATGACCATTAGTCCCATTTCATATTTTTTTATTTCTCTAAGTTAGAAAGCGAGCTCTTCTTATTGATAATGATTTAATAGTTAATCAATAGTGGTGGAATACTATAAGGAAATGATTTGGTGATGAGACTTCGAGTAGCTTTCTATGAGAAGAGTAAATTTGGACCTAGAGATCTAGGAGAGGCATACCATCTTTTTCAGTATCTAGAGGCAATATTGCCAACTTTGGAGGTTCAACTAGTGGGGCACCTATGTGTCATAGTTGTGGTAGGAGCCACTTTTGTCAGTGTTAAATAATGATCTTGTAATATTTTGATGATCTGGTAGTGTTATAGGATGATCTGGCAGTTTGACACATGACAGGCAAGTGTCCATATAAAGGTCCTGGCAGACATTTTGAGCCCATATCTGAGAGTTTTGCTGGATTAGCATGAAGAACGAGGATAGTCCCACTTTGTCTATTTATTGAAGGGTCATTTAACAGATGTAGTGGCTTTGGTTCAATAGCAGATTATATAGTAAGGAGATCATTCTCATGTTAGAGAAAGTCTAGTAGTTTTGTTATACAGCTTTTATTCGGGCACATGAAACAATATAACTCAACAAGAGACAAAAGATGCTCCAGATTTTGTCAAATGTATCGCTTATATTTTGTTTATCATTCCTCTCATATTTTATTTGATTATGAAGATTTTCATTCATTTATATTTTAGATTTACTTTGATTTACTACATTTATAATTTATATTACTATCTTTTACTTTGATCATTATGAGTCTTTATCGAGGAGAGTGAGTCTACTCCAAATAGAGATATTGAATTATGTATTGATGTGTTTTTAAGTATAGCTCTAATATCTAAAAGTTTATACAGAAAGGCACCAACGGAGCTTTAGGAAATGAAAGTACATCTTCAGGGGATAGTTGATAAGGGATTTATCCATCTTAGTGTGTCACCATGGGAAGAACCTATTCTATTTATGAAAAAAGAAGGATAGTACGCTGTATATTCATATAGCCTACATGGAGCTAAACAAGTTCGCTATAAAAAATAAGTATCCTTTGTCAATGATTGATGATCTATTTGATCGACATATAGGATCTTCTATATTTTCTTCTCTTATGCTAGGAGGATGATTTTACAACTAAGAATAATCATTTCAAGGTTTGAGAAAGAAAGCCACCTTAAAAACCAAATGGTAAAAAAGATACAGAATAATAATGAGCCATGAGTATAATAAATCTTTACTCTATTATGAGGTTTGTTAAAAAGATGTACATAAATAAAATGCAATAAAAAAAGAAAATAGGGAGGTGATTTTCATTTCCAAACTTGAATATCAATGGATCCACTTATCCTTTAATATTTTTAATAATTTACTATAAGAATCTTGATTTTTGGTTGATCATCATACATTGATGCTTTGTTTAATATAAAAATATAATCCATCTAAGGGACTTGAAAAGATTCAATTTCTATCTCCAATTAAATTCTCTTTAGACTAGATTTTGCTTTAAAAAAAAAAAGAAGGAAACCTTAGTTTAGCTTATAGGGAGCTTTGATCTGGATCAATAAAATATAAACCCCAAGACCTCTTTAGTTAGCAACTTGAGTAGGTTATTTCATTTCATCAGTCCAATCTTAGAGAAAATCAAAAGGATAATCAATATAGCTGAATTTATAATGGAGTTGGTTATGCATTATTGGGCTTTACATAAATAACTTAATCGGGGTGCATAAACAAACTATTATTGAAGAATTCTCAAATATGGGGGGCTTAACTCTCTCTCGTGATTTCTTCCCAATTTGATTGAGACTCTAGATAAGGTCCTGATGCTGAAAAACTTATAGTGATACTTATAGATATAAGAATCATTCTCTTCGACCCATAATTTTTTAGACATGATCTAGGGATGTTCTTCCTAGGTTAATTTTGAGAAGATTATATGATGCTCTCATTCATCATAAGTAGGTATCATCTCCATATTTAATCCATGATTGACTAAGCCAGGCTGTCTGAGGGATTCTATCCTTGGTAAGGTCTATGATGATTTTATTTGCATCTCTTTCAAACTTCAAATTAGAATCAAATTACAATTTGAACAAAACTCCATAAAATTCAGTCCCAAATCAATGCCCAATTTATGATTTTATAAAGTTAAACATTATAGTTGAATGTCTCTAATCCCATAAAAAAAATTCTTCCATAGCATTGAAATTCAAAATTCATCAAAACTATACTTTTCTTTATAGAAAGATATTAAGTTTTGTCTATTTGATTAAAATTATTTTGGCTAAGTTCAAACTATTTGGTTTAGATGGAGTCAAACTACCTTTCATTAAGACTTCATAATCCTTCAACACTTGTCACATTGAACTAGGTTCCGAAATTAAAAGAATCAATCATGGAAATCTTTGCTTTAATTTCCCCCTAAGTAGCTTAGATGCTTTCATATATGCTATCTATTAATCTTGATTGAACTACTCTTTCTCTTTCTCTTTCAGCAAGTTACCAAGAGTGCACAACGTCTCTCTGCTCTGGGTTTGTTAGGCAATTACAGGGCGATTTCTCTAGGGCATCATCGGGAGCGCTGGTTTGCTCTTTCCGTGGCTCTTCTCTTCAGTTTTTTTGAATTTGGCTTTCTCTTTGTGTGTATTGTGCTGTGATTTGTTTTGTTTTGAGGTTTCATTTTGGTTCGATGTTGGGCAATGATGCCTCTTTCGTCATCGCTCCCAAACCCGAACACTTCCTCACTTGGTGAGGGGAAGTCACGATCTTTTAAAAATATTTAAGCCAGCTCTACTTCTACTTCTTCGAATATGAAATTCGTGCAGTCCTCTTTTAAGGGATGTCTGGCTCTTTTGTTTGAAGACTCGGTTGTTGATTTGTTAGCTGCTCCATTTGCTTTGACGCTTGTTGGTGAATTTGTTTTGAGACGACCAAATCTAGATGTCATTCGAAAATTTTTTTCTTAACCTAAAACTATCTGGAGCATTTCACATTGGATTGCTTGACCAAAGACATGTAGCAATTCAACTTGCAAATGATATTGATTATAGCCGTATTTTTGCTATGAGATCTTACTATATTCAAGCTTGTCAAATGCGGTTTCTTAAATGGTTTCTAGATTTTGATGTTAGGGAGGAATCCCCTGTTGCTCCCATATGGATTTCCTTTCTGAATTTGAGACTTCATTTCTTTAATCATCAAATTCTCTTTGGGTTGGCTTCTATATTTGGTAGGCCGTTACAAATTGATCAAGCTACTGTTGTTGTTTCTATGCCATCGGTTGCTATGGTTTTAGTTGAACTTGATGTCTCCAAGAAACATCCTACAAAAATATGGATTGGATCAGAAGTTAAGGGATATTCCCAAAAAGTAGAATTTGAAAATTTACCTATTTTTTGTTCTTTTTGCAAGATGCATGGGCATGGAATGAATGAATGCTTTCGGAAACATCCTCACCTCCGTAAAGAAAAGAGCTCTTTGAAACAAAATGAGGATGTGCCTACTCAGGTGATCTTTAATCCTATTCAAATTACTTTAGAGGATAATACCTCTAATCCTAATGATGAGCCAATGGAGGTTAATTTGGAGAACCCTATTATTTCTACTACTAATGATGGTTCTTTGGTTATTGATCAAGGTCATATTGTTAAAACTCATGCTAATACTAATTTTTCTTGTGAAAACATCCAGGATTAAGACTTGAATAATTATGAAGCTCCTACTAGTACTAATATTATTGTTTCTCCTACTTGCACGATTAATTTAAATAATATTGATTTTCATGGAAAGATGATTGTTTCTACCTCTACTAATATTTTAAATGATCAAGAAGATTTGGCTATTCAAGTGGTCCCTAAAGATGCTTTTTTAGAGGAAGGAGAATTTGTTTCTTCTCTTCTGAAAAGTAATAAAGAAATTATTCTGAGAGAATGTGATGTTACTAAGGAGGAGGAAAAGTTTATGGAGGATGAATGTCCTCAACTATCTTCTTTAAGGGACCACCCAAGTGGCAGTAAGGCTCTTTCTCTTTCTTATTATAACAATGATGCTTTGACTGATACTGAGGAAATGCTTATTGTTGCTAAATGTTTTGCTAAAGATGATAGTGATTTGAGTTTTATCAAAGTTCATAGTAAAAGAGGTAGGAAACCTAAGCATATTTCTATTCAACCTCCTAGAAACACTCGATCGCATACTTCTCATTAATTTGGTTTTTTATGTTTAATACAATTATTTCGAATGTGAGGGGCATTGGTTGTCCTTCTTCTAGAATTCGTGTTAAAAACTTGTGTCGTGTTCATAATATTGCTATTCTTGTTTTTCTTGAGACTCTTATCTCTTATGATAAGTTAATTAGCACTTCTTAGTTTTTGGGCTTTAACCATGCTATTTCTAATGTTGCTAACAAGATTTAGGTTTTCTTGAAAGAATCGGTAAAAATTGATGTCATTGGTAACTTTACACAAGTTTTGTACTGTAAGGTAGAGGTTCTTAATTTTAACTGTTGCACTTCTTTTGTTTATGATGCTTCGTCTATTTATTCTAAAAAATTGCTTTGGGAGCAACTTTTTGAATTTCATAATATATGTAATTTTCCTTGGCTTGTTGTGGTGATTTTAATACTATCTCTAACCCTTTTGAATGGATTGGAGGTTCCCCTCCTCCTTATCATGCTATGGAGGATTTTAATAATATGATTACTACTTGCAATCTTTCTGATACTGGGTATGTTGGTAATAACTTCACTTGGAATAGGGGTCATTTATGGCAAAGATTGGATCGTGTTCTTTTCAACGACCCTTGGCTTAATTCTCTATTTTCCACTAATGTGTAGCATTTGAGTAGAACTTTGTCGGATCATTCCCCTTTACTTATCAGCATTAAGTGTAAACATGGTAATGTTTTTTCTCAATTTAAATTTCAAAACATGTGGTTAAATCATGATTCTTTCTTGGATGTTGTTCAACTTAATTGGTATGCTCCTCTTCATCCTGATTATTCTATTTTTGGTATGAAGAGACTATGGTTTAAGTTGAAAAGGTTGAAATAAGTTTTAAATTGGTGGAACCATCATGTGTTTAAAAATATTTTCTCTAATATTCTGCAAGCTGAGGAACTAGTTAACTCTGTTGAATTAGCTTGTAAAAATGATCCTACTGATATTAATCTTTCTCTCTTAAAGAATTCTAAAGAGAATCTATTTAATTTATAAGCTCAGGAAGAGGTTTATTGGAGGCAAAAATCTGCTGCTAAGCATTTGCTTGAAGGTGATAACAACACTAAGTATTTCCACGCTTTGGTCAAGAGAAAAAGAGCCAAAAATAATATCAATAAAATTCAAAGGGAAGATGGGTCTTTTACTGAAAATTTTGAGGAGATTGCTAATTTAGCTGTGAATCATTTCCAATACAAGTTTAACAAAGTTTTTACTCTGGATCAAATTATTGATCAATCTTTCATTCCATCCTTTATTTCTATTGAGAAGAATATTTTACTTTCTAGACCTCCTTCTGTTGAGAAGGTTAAAGAGACCTTACTGAATATAAATAAGGAGTCTGTGGCTGGGCTTGATGGTTTTTCCACTCTGTTTTTTAAAAATGTTGGCATATTATTAGTAATGATATTTTTCATGCTATTTTAGATTTTTTTGCTGGTACTCCTATCCCTAAGTTTTTTCTTTATACTTCTATTGTGCTTATTCCTAAAAATAATGCTATTACTAATTGGAATGATTTTAAGCCTATCAGTCTCTACACTTTCTTCAATAAATTGATTTCTAAAATTATTGTGAATCGTTTGACTACTATTTTACCCAGAATTATTTCTCCAAATCAGATAGGGTTTGTGAAAGGTAGGTCCATTACTGATAATATCCTATTGGCCCAGGAATTTTGTCAAGACTTGGATGTTAAGGTTAGAGGTGGTAATTTAATTATGAAGCTGGATATTGTCAAGGCATATGATAATATTGATTGGAATTTCATTTACCTTAGTTTAGAATTTTTTTGGTTTTAACTCTATTTTTATCAAGCTTATCAAGAATTGTATTGAAAATGTACATTTTTCTATTATTGTTAATGGTTCAAACAATGGTTTTTTCAAAGCTTCTAATGGTTTAAGGCAATGTGACCCCATTTCCCCTGCTCTCTTTATTATTGTTGTTGAGTTTCTTTCTAGAGGTCTTACTAATTTATTCAATGCCAATCCTCATTTTTACTTTAAAACTTTGGGAGGCGTCCCTCTATCGCATTTCTGTTTTGCGGATGATTTTATTGTGTTTGCTAATGGGACTATTAACAAAATTTGAAAGCTTATGGATTTTTTTGATTATTTTGAGAAGGTTAGTGGTTTACCCTTTAACAATAACCAATGTTGTTTCATTGCATCTAAGAGAATTTCAAATGATCGTATTTTATCTATAAGTAATCTTACTAGCTTTTCTCATACTCAAATGCCTATTAAATATCTTGGAGTGCCTCTTTTCACTAGTTGAGGGAAATCTTTTTTGTTTGATGATCTCATTGCTTCTATTCAAAATAGACTATTATCTTAGGAATCTAATTTCCTTAGCTTTGGTGGTAGGGTTGTTCATATTAAAAGTGTTCTTTGTGCTTTTCCAGTTTATAGTTTTCATTCTATCTTTCCTACTCAAACTGTCTCTAATAGACTTTACAAGATTATTAAGAATTTTTTTTGGAGAGGCACTTGTGCTAGTGTTAAAATTCATTTGGCTGCTTGGGAGAAATGTTGTGGTGTTTTGGCTGAAGGTGGTCTTGGGTGTAAGAACTTTAAGGACCTTGCTAAGGCTTTTTCCTTTAAACTTTGGTACAATTTATCTGCTAATATTAGTCTTTGGGCTAATTTTATGGTTTTTAAGTATTGTATTGTCAAGCATCCTACTAATTATTTTTCTAAACAAGGTGACTCTAGAGTTTGGAAAAGGCTTTGCAGGATTAAATGGGAGGTTGAGCCCTTCATCTCTTGGGGCCTTGGTGATGGTAATATTTTCTTTTGGTAGGATCATTGGTTAGGTAAAAATTCTATTGACTCTATACTAAACTCTTTTTCTACTTCTTCTATTAAGGTCAATACCTTTTTTAATAATAATTCATGAGACTATAATAAGCTTGCTAATGAGGTCTCTTAATGCATCCTCCATAGTATTTTAAACTTACCTATCAATACTACTTCTAGAGATATTTTGTTGTGTGATCTTTCCAAAGATGGTGGTTTTCATTTAAAAAGTGCTTGGCATACCTTGAGAGATAAAAGAAATAAATATAGCATCTTCCATAATATCTGACATAAAAGCATTCCTTCTACTATTTTTATTTTTGTTTGGAGAGTTCTGCATAGATTTATTCCTACAGATGATAATCTTATTAAGAAAGGTAGTATCTTGGCCTCTAAATGCCAATGTTGTTTTCTTAAGGAGAGTATGCATCATGTTTTTTTATCTGGGCCTATTGCTGTTAGAACTTGGGTCTATTTCAATGATTTGTTTCAACTAAACTTTTTTAACTCTCATTTTTCTCTTAAATCCATGCTTAAGTTATGGTTTATTAACTCCAAAGGTCACATAGTAACCTTATTCTTTCTCTCATTTTGTGGTTTCTGTGGCTGGAAAGGAATCATTCCCTTTTCAATAATGTGAAAATGAACCATCAGAATGTTATTCAGAAAGTGAAGGATATGGTGTTAGCTCTACTGGCTGTTAATTTGATTTCTGTTAAGAACTTTAAAATTGTTACTTTGTTAGTAATTCTTTAGGTTTGAAGTTGGAGGGTGTTCCTGCCATTTCTAATGTTATTCACTGGCATAAACCTCCCATTAATTTCTTTAAGCTTAATGTGGATGGCACTAGTACTGATTTAATTGGTGGTTGTGGTGGTGTGATTAGAAGTAGTAATGGTGGCCTCATTGTTGTTTTTGCGGGTCCTACTCAGAGTAACTATTATACTGTTGTTTTTAAGGCCATTTTGAATGTTATTCAATTGTGTATCTCTCTCAATGTCTCTAATTTGCATATTGAGGTAAATTCTGACTTAGATTTTCACCTCTTTCAAGCTGAAGATGAGATGTGTTGTTCCCTAAAACTCTTCTATATGGTTAGAGAAATTAAAAAACTGATGTTGTCCCTTAACTATTCTTTTAACTATATTAATAAGGATGGTAATTCTTGTGCCTCTTGGTTGGCAATGTGGGGTTGTAGTCGGACTTATTTTGCTAATTTTATTTGGGACACTAGCCCTGCCATCTTCATGGATTGCTTAATCTTGATGCTTATGGTTGTCCCTATATTAGATCTTAACTTATCTTGGTTAGGTTTGGTTTTTGTTTTTTCATTTGGTGGTCTGTTTGCTGGTCCCTATTTATGTCTGGGATTATTGCTTTATCTTATTGTTTGACTGGGTTGTTATGCTCTATTTCCATAATTCTTGCAATTTGCCTTATGTTGATTGGAATTTCTGTAGTGAGGAGGCCCTTTTATATATGGCCTTCTATAATTGTTGTTTTTATTTTAGTGGGTCGGTTGTTTTTCCCCTTGCTGAGGGGGTTGTTAACTGGAATGTTATTTTTCTATCTCTGTCTCAATTTCTCTTTCTGTTCCTGGGTGATCCGTGCGGGTTTTTTTCGGTCTGGGACTCTCGGTGCTGGTCCTTTCTATGCTTTTAGTTTTTTTGAGTGTTATTGCGCCCAGCTTTTGGATCTCACCTTCTTAACTGCTTTTCACGGGGTTTTCTTCGATTATGTTTAGATGACTCAGTCGAATTTGTTCATTGCTTCTATTGTCTGTTTGATTATGGATATGAGCAATGATTGCAATGCTATTTTTGCTGAGAGCATTTCCCTTTGGTGCTCTCCCTCCCTTAGGTTGCTCTTTTGGTTCGCTGGGAGTGTTTCTATCCAATTGGTTGGGGTTCTGGTTTCATTCAACTTTCTCTTTTCTGGGAAGTTGGAGGAGTTATTTCCTCATGTTAGTTGCTAGAATGCATTTGGCTGTCCTTGTGGTAATTCTGTGGAGGGTTTGGCCTTGGCTCTTCATAGCTTGAAGTTGTGTTGTTTGACCTTAGGTGGTCTAGTAAGGTGCTGTTGTGCTTTTGGGATGGTTGGATCCTTTTACCTGTCTTGGATTTCTGTTAATTATGCTTTCTACTTATGCTCGGGTCATTTAGAGAGCTGGATGGTTTATGCTCCAGAGGGTTGGATCGAGTGGCATGTGGACATTCTTGTTGAAGCTAATTATATTATTTTAATCCTGAGCTCTTATAATCTATATCCTTGGTCTGATTTTTAGTGGTGCTTTGATCATTTCTGTTTAAGTGTCTTAGCTCAGCTTTTTTCCCTCTCTAACTTTACCTCTTGCAATTATATTTCCTATATTATTTGTTGTTATAATCCTCTCCTTTGCAGCATTTTTGTTTTGCATGTGATTTGGTTTAAAGCTATTATCTCCCATTTTTGTAGAAATCTCGAGCATAATTTCTCCATCTAGAGCTTTCTTTTTTGGATGCTTCCCTTTAATCTGCAGATCATTCATAAGTTCTTTTGTACTTTTGCTTAGTGGAGACTTATTGCTCATAGGTTTTTATCTTTTTTCTTTTTTGTAGCTCGTTGGGGCATAGTGAGCGATTAGTCTCCCTTAAGGACTTTGTAATCATTTTTTATTATTAACGCGTAGGCCCCTTTGATGGTTTTAACAAAAAAAACTACTATTTCTCTTTATCCTCCCCTTAAAAAGTGATGACCTACACACAAAAAAAAACCCCCAACAAAATATTTTGTAAGTTGTTCATGGCCATCATTGCTTGTAGGGAAGTGAAGAAGAGTCAAAATCTACAAAAAATTTTCAAATCCTCAAAAAAAAAAAAAAAATCAAAATTAAGATTCAAAAGCTTTTCAATTCTTTTTCCTTTCCTAGAAATTGACATGCATAAAAGCTTTTTGATCCCTAGTGGAGCATTAGTAAGTTATTGATGTCATTTGTGATTGAAAGAGAAAAGAAAACATTCAATCTAAAATTTTCAAATTGATTAGTATTTAAAATCTCTTCAATCTTTCCCTTCTTACCTACAAAATGGCATATACAAATGACATATGACTTGTAATGGAGCATATGGAAGTTGTTAATGTCATTTATGATAGAGAGGGGAAATCAACATCTCTAGATCGAAACTCTTTATCCTTCAATTTCAAAATATCTTCATCCAATAGTTTAGGATGTCCGTTTGGTATGTCTATCTATAGTTCAAGTTTTAGGTAACACTAGTTAGGGCTTAGGTCATAAAACCTTTATGGTGCAACCCAAGGTCTAAGTTAAGATTTAGTTCATGAAATCATTTTCTAGTTATGTATCAAAATCAAAATAAATATATTTTTGAAATATAGACCAAACATTTTAGTTTTTCATTTAGGGATAGGTGTGAGTCTCCATTGACGCTTATTGCCATCTAATATATGAGGATAATTGATAGTAGAGTATCTCCAAGTGAGCTTATGATGCCTAGCAAAACTACATCTGAATGAAGGACCGTTATCAGATATAATTTGGAAAGGAACACCAAACGGTACACGAGATTCTCTTTAAAAAAATTAGAATGTGATGATCTTTGACTTCTCTAAAAGGAACTACTTCTTTCCACTTTGAGAAGTAATTTGTAGTTGCTAATATTAATCTATGACCTCTAGCAAATAGAGGATCTATCAAACTAATGATATTTGTACCCCAACTTTCAAAGGCTATGAGGCAATGGTTGGATGTAAGATATTTGGTGATTGATGTAGAACTACACCATGCACCTGACATTAGAGATAGTGTAATGCAACATTCATGCAATCATCTATCATCTATGGCAAGTAATATCCCATTCTACTAATTTTCATTTTCATCTTTGGCCCAGATTGGTGTGCACCCCACAATCCAGCATACACTTCTTCTATTACCTTCCATGCTTTTCATTTATATAAACATTGTAACCAAATTTGATCGAAAGATCTTATGTATAAGGTGTCGTTAAAAAAAGCATAGGATAACAATCATCTTTTAATCTAATATGCCATTGATTTATTATGAGGGAGCTTATTTTCTTACAAGTATTCGATGAAGGGTTTTCTACAATCCACCTCTTCATTGTCTACTGCTAAACAATTTTCACCACAACTTGGGATTTTCTATTTATATATTTAAAGTATATAAGAGACAAAACTTGTTGGCCTTGTACTTCTATCAAAATTGAATCTTCCTAAGAACATGCTAAGTCATTTGCTAGCTTATCAAGAGCATCTACTATGGAATTATTTTTGTGAGGGATCCTATATGATATTACACTTGGAATTTGTTCCAACAAATGCATCGTATGCTGGTGGTAAGGAATCAAAGTTTCTTTCGATACTTTATAAATTACAACCACTTGATTAATGACAAGCTAGGAATCTCCAAAGATTTTGATTTCTTCGGTCCCATTTAGAATTATCAATTCTTAGCTAATTATCAATGCCTCATACTCAACTTCACTATTCGTATAGGGTTCTGACATATCGTAAGAGTGATACATCATGCCTTTATCTGATGTAATGAATATTATACCAATTCTGGCTTACACTAGAAATATCATCTTATGCTCCTTGTTGAATGGAAGCAGCACCATCAAAATAAACTCCCAAGTAAACTTTTCATTTGAATCTAGTTCCATAATATATTAGTATGGTAATTTATCATTTATTAGCAATCATCCAGCACTGGGTGAGCTGCTAGGAAATCTACTACAGCTTATCTTTTCATTGCTTGCATAGGAGTGAATGTAATTTTAAACTATGATAGAATCATCAACCAATAAGCTAATCTTCTTGATAGTATTGGTCAAGTCATCAAATATTATAACGAGTTTATCCTGGATATCAGGTTTTTTTTAGTGAGAAAACATGTAATGCCTCAACTTCTAAGCGGTGAATTTCAAGGTTAAACAGTGCTTCATGATCAGAGGATAATTTACTTCAATGGGAAGTAAACATCTTCTTAGATAATAAAGAGCTTTATCATTTCCTTCCTTATTAGCCTAAGCTAAAAAGGTCCCAAGAGATTCACTTAAGGCTATCATATATAAGATCAATGGTTTCCCTAGGGTAAGGGCTGCCAGTACATGAGGGTTTGTTAAATACTACTTTATGTTATCAAATGCTTTATGGAAATTCTCATCCTAGCAAAATGGAGTAGCCTTCTTGGATAATGCAGCAAATGGTTGACATATGTTTGAAAGGTTTGATATAAATCTTCTAACATATGCTAATCAAACTTAAAAAGATCTCAATTGTGCAAGGCTTTTAGGTGGATGCATTTCTATTATTACTTTAATTTTATTCAGATTAATTTTGATTACATAGTGTCGAACCACAAAACCTAAAATTTTTTCTTAAGTTATGTCGAAAGCACACTTCAAATGATTTATTTTTAAATTATATTGGCGTAGACTTTAGAAAACAATTCTCATATTAATTGGATTAATTGAAGTTTATTCATATTAATTGGATTAATTGAAACACTTCAAGCTCCTCTAGCCCTTCCCAAGGCTTTCCCAAGCTTTTCACAACAAAACCTAGCCTCAAACCTTATTTTGGAGAAGAAAGAGAAAGGAGAGTTTTCAAATGAACTTGAAATCCAGCCATTATTAGCTTCTAGAGTCTTCAGCAAAGTGTAGATGACTTCACCAGGAGCAAAAGAAGCCTAAGAACTCCAAAATCCACTAACTGAATGGTAATATATTCCCACTTTTAGTTTAGACTTCAATTTGAAAATTCTCAAAATCTGCAATGCATAGCCACTAAACTCCAGACATTGCAAGATTACATTCTCATGAGCTTTTTTTGTCAAATTATGAGTATTTTTCACATTATTGCTATTTGAAAATTTCAATTTATTTTAAACTAAAATTTTTTGGATCAATATCGGTATTTTGATCATTTCCTCTGCATGATTGGACGGCCCATAAAATGCCACATCACATGTACAAAACTGCGCGATGGCCTTAGGAATCGAATGCTAGCCAATTCAATCAACCTAGGCCAAGTAATCGCATCATAGCTACATGTCTCATGTGGTTTGAATATGACAGACGATATCTTTGCTAACATGTTTTACGACAGCAGTGGTGGTGCGCCGCATGGCACAATCATTTGCAATGATTGCATAACTGGCCAAATTAATTAAAATTTTATTTAAAAGTCAATTTAAAAAGAAAAAACTTTAAAAATTCACAAAAAAATCTAGTTTTTCACGAAATTAAGTATTTTTAGTGTCATTCAAAAAATAATTATACCTAGTAATTATAAAAATTAAATTTAAGTTATTTTGATTAGTGAATTGTAAGATATTATAGTTTTTTTAAGACAAATTTTTATCAATTTTCTCATAATATAGTGGTCAAACTGAATAAAAATTTTGGTGAAAAGTTTTTGAGCATCTTAGGCATCCCCTGTATTTTTCTTAGGCCCAAATGCTCAAATGATTGATATGATGTGAATTTACAAAGTAATGGGTCCATTTTAGACCTAAAACTTTAAAAATTCATAACTCTCCAAATTTGTAGAATTAGGCTATCTAATTTCCATGGTATGCTTCCATATATGCAAGGGTTAGGTGACCAGAGATTCAAGCCTATTTGAATAGCCAGAGATTCAAGCCCATTTGAACAACCAGATATTGAAGCACATTTAAATATTAGTGATGCCTATGAAAAACAACTAAGGTCAATATCTAGATAACTTAAAAAATTCCTAAAAAATTCTACATCCACCCAATAGGGATAAAACTTGACAACAATAAACTTAATAACATTTTACACACTAGGTTCAAAATTCATTGGATTTGGAACCTGATAGGTAAGAAAATTATCTAAGTCAAAATTTTGCACTTTAATGAACCCAAAAAATTCAAAAAATTACAAAAAAAAATAATTTAAATCCAAAAAATACAAATAATACATCAAATTGACTAGAATTTAACCCTAAAATTAAGAAAATTAAAAGCCCCTTGACTAGACTTCAATGTTAAGCTTATTTAATTTCAAATGAAAATTAATATTTAATTAAATAAGTTAATTAAAAATAATTTAAAAATTTCCAAAAAAATTTTAAACACTTGAGAACACTCCATTAGGTCATTACCGACCTTTAATAGTGATTTCAAAAAGTTTGGAATCAATTTGGATTGAAACTCATATAACCTACTTTATTAAATAATTTAAGAATTCAATTAAACGGTTAAACTTTGAAAAACCATAATTAATTCCAAAATGAGCAAACTCAAAGGCATTAGACTCCATTAAAGGTCCAGTATTTATTTAAAATGTTAAACCATAAGACATCAATTAAAAAGTCAACTTTTCAATCAGCATTAGTTTAAATTTAAGTCCAAACTTAAAAAAATTATAATTTAATCTAAAAAAATCCAATCCAAGCAAACTTAGTGTCTAATTACTAATCTTAAAGTCTAGTATTTATGTAAAATACAAAAACTCCACAATTCACTTTAATTTAAAAACTTAAATTTTGATCGATTAATTAAGACATTAAAATAATTTAAAATCCTAAAATTTAATAAATTACTTAAAATTCCATAATATATTAAATCTAACCTTCAAAACCTGTAATCAATTAAACTTAAAACAAAATCATCAACCCTTAAGCTTTAACCAATCAAATCAATAAATTTATATTGATTTCTATTAGATAACCTGAGCCTATGAGGCTATTAACTTAGCCTAAAGGAAGGTGAAATAAACTCAACGGCACATGTGTAAATAAAGGTAGTAATTAATCAACAGTTAAAATACACTTTAAAATCAACGTGAAACCATTAATACTTAAACTCAAACTTAAATCTTTTAAGTCTTTCAACAAATAAAAAACTACGCAACTTCAATCAATTATTCTATATAGGAAATATCCAAGCCACACAGCTTAGCATACACTTTAGATGATTTGCTAGAATAAATGACTCAAAAGTTAGGCTTGGCCAGTGTTTACTTTCTTATTGTGGTGTGCCTATTTTTTATGGTTTTCACTGCTTGTCGGTTGCTAGAATCAAGTGATGTGATTGTTTATTTAAATTTTAATGTAAAATATGAATTAATTTGATGGCTATTGGATTACTCCTATATTAAGAATGATCTAGATGCTCACATAATCTTCTATAGGTAGCCATGCTCATGTAGGGCTAAATCAAAGGGGGGAAATTTTAAAAGCTTTAAATTAATAAATTTCTACATGTGCTAAGCATGCTAATCCCCCTTAAAATTAAAAGAGCATGGCCAAGCGTGACTATGATTAAAATTTAAATAATTTAAGATATATAATTATTTGAGATGTTAATTTTAATTACTTAAGATAACTATGTAAGTGTTCTAGAGCCTTTTAACTTTTTGAGATTTGATGTATTTAAATCTGACTTACAATGTGAAAGTTGATCTTTAAGATGGGAGGCACATCCAACTTAGAGTTCAAAGAGGAGGGAACATCCCTTAGGTTAGAGTTTCCTTCCATTTAGAGATCTAAGTTAGGATCATTTCAAATATCCAAAGAGAAAAGAAAACACCCCTTAAGGGAGGAGTTTCTTTTCATTTGAATATTTGGACCCGAAGAATCAAAGAAGTTTATAGAATGATAAAGAAGTAAAGATCAAGAAGAGTTTTATTCTAAAAGTCACTTTGCACTCTTAGGAGTAGAATTTGGATTATTGTTAGTGGTACCCATCCACTTTTAATTTTTGTAGACCGTGGGTTGTAATATTAAGTAGCACTTACCATATAGATATTAAATTTAATTAATTAATTTGATTGATTTATTTACTTAGAGTGCATAGTGGAAATGTCATAATTTTCTAGTTTTTTTTTAATTGTATGCCAATTTTGATCTAGCTTTAATACTTTTCCAGTAGAATTGGCATACGTTAAAAAATTCTCTTACTCAAATAAATTAAAATTGTTAAGCTCACTTAGAAACTCTAATATTTTAAGAAGTAAGCTTGAGATCACCAAGAGTTTTTCATGCATTCATTTTGAACACTTCTCTTCCATTTTAGGCACCTTCTAGTCTGTGTGTTCTAGCAGAACAGCTGACTTATCATGGTGCTATTTTGGCAAGGGGATATTATGTAATCTCTAGGATAAAATTTTTTTAAACCTGATTTTAAAACTACTTCATATTCAATTTTATGCATTCATCAGGCCAATTAGCATGCATTATATTAGAAATAAATTTAAAAGAGAAAAAGTTTTAATTAAATTTTAGTTTCAAGCTTCAAATAAACCAACACATGTTAAGGGGCCGATTAGGATATGCTCTAGATGCCAGCCCCGATTCCTCGAAATTAATTAAATTATGTCCCTACCAATCTTTCATAAAATATCTAGTATATAGTTTTTAAAGTGCCTAGGTGGTTTGTTGGCTCCCCAGTCCAAGCCAGGGTATGTCTAGATTTGCACTACATTAGCTAGGTTCAAGTTACTATTATTTAGTGCCCAAATTTAGATTTATGATCTATGATAGATTTAAAATCTTAAGTCCCCAACTTCTGGGAATATAATCCCAACATTCTAATAAATTGATCAACTTAAATTAAAATATCTCTTTAAACCAAAACTTAAAGCTCAATGTATAGGATAGGCTGGGGTGTTTCTGAAGTATTTCAAAATCCCAAAACATCTCCTATCATTCATCCTTTGACCTCTAGAATAAGTGTTCAAAATTTGATCTAGTCCAAATTAAAAATTTAAACTTCACTTCTTTAATATCAATCCTTAAAAATTCTAGATAAAATTCCTACTGTTATTTTAATTGAGAGTCTTTGAAGGAAACTCAGGTTTCCTATAATGTAATTAACTACAAGGGCTTGCACTCATACAAGATTTAAAGAACCCATATCAATTTCAAAAATTTAATTACATTTCTTATGAACAATCAAAATTAATGATGATCATTATTATTATATTCAAAATGATTAATAGTGAATGATATATTCTTTCTTTGGGAAGATATATTATTTTATTATCATAACTTTAATTATGAAATTAATGATCATTTATCTAGATTATAATAGACAAATACTAGATCGAACATAGCTGGGTCATATATGGTTCTTCCTTAAATATGACTACGATAATCAGGATGAACTCAAAAGTTTTCTTATTTGAACTTATTAAGGAATAATATCTTCACCTCCCAGGGCATTATATCATTCATAATGATGTATTCAACTTTGAGACTAAAATTCCATAAATTAAATTTTCTAAAAGAAAATTAACTTTTTAAAATACCTTTTAAACACACCCACATGGCTTCTGCTTTTCTACTACAAGATCACCAATGATGATGTGATGCTTGGCACCATTAAATCCCTTTATAAATATGGTTTCCAAGTCATTGAAGGTATGAACCAACCCATTTGACAATTCAGCATACCATTTAAATGTAATACCAGATAAAATACTAATAAACGCCTGAATAACAGTGCACCACTACCTCCAACATTGTAGTAACTAGCTCTTAAATGTGAAAGGCATTGCTTAGGATTTACTATACCATCAAATTATTGAGCGAAGATGGTATGAACCATTTAGGATAAATGATCAAGTTATATTCTTCCAGATATGGTTTACCCTTTAAAATAGATAAAGTACCCTGAGATTTAGCTAATGCTTCTTTGACTTATTATTCTATCACCTGCTTGATATCTAATAACTACACTTCGGGTGGTTCTTCTTTCAAAGTATTATTCACTGGTTTCTTTGGTTCTTCTAACTTCTATTATATTCTCAGGTTTTTCTTATCTTTCTCATGTAGTTATTCTAATAGATTTTGAGTTGAATCATATGTATCATCCTCATCATCATCATTATTAACAGCTCTTGCTTAGTATTTATCCTTTTATTTCATTGTAGAGATGAACGAGTGTCTACCATATTGACACTGTTAGACATATCTTTATTCATCTCCCATCCTCTACAGCTTCTTTCTCATTAATTTGGTAGATACTTTCATTCATATAAAACACCATCTCTTCGATTTATTTCCCTTCCACATTGTGCAAATCTACCGATGCATATTCTCAAGTAGGAGATAATTCTATAACAAAATTTCCTTTTCTTGATCTTTCATCCAATGCATTATTCCTATGAGTCATTAATGCGATTAGAGTGGGAACCATCTTAGGCTGCCCCACCCTCTCCATATTAGATACAGAGGCTAACTAATTTGTAAAGTTTAGTCTCCTCCTATTAAAATAAGAAGATGATTCACTACCTAGTGAATGGTACTGATCAACCCTGGATGGATGCTGACCTAAAAGATGAGTAGAAGTTCTCATTAGAAGATTCCTAGATTGATGAGAAGAAGGGGGAGATATGGAATTATACTCTTGACGAGCTAATGCTCCATACCCCATAGATCTAATAGTAGTTTTTTATTCTGATTGTTGGTTGATGTTACATGCTGATTATGGCATGAGAACTTCTTTGGTTCCCTACAATAATCTGACACACCAGCCGGTCGACTTGGACCCTGTTCCTAGAACTGAACTATTCTCTTAGTGGGAGGGGACTCCTTGCCTATCACTTGAGTGTGATTGTACTTCAATAGAGATAACATCCTTAGCACTTCTAAAAAATTTAATCTTTGATTGCTCATAGCCAATAGCATAGTCCTGAATCAGTCCATTTAGAAAGGATTTAAACTTTCTCTTCCTTTTAGACAGAGAAAGTATGTAATACTTTCATGGAATAGAGTAGGAGGAGAATTCACAATATTTAATACATTCTCTTCTCCAATAGCATATGATAGAACTACATGTTAACGGAGGAGAATTAATGTACGCCTTAGGTGTTTTAGAATCTTCTTTACATGCTACTTGAGTTCTAGTGGCAATCAAGTTATTCTCTCCCATAAGCCCAACTTTATTAGCTCTTCACCTCATGTAGTTGTCCATGTTGTGGCGTTTAGACTTAGTCATCTCCTTTACTTTAGAAGATGACCCCATTTCAAAGTTTCTAAACATAGAGGTTACCGTGTTGATAACAGAATTCCCCTTCATCATAGCAACTCATTGGGGACAGTTAGAAGAGAAAAAGCTTAAGGTTTTGTAGCTGTTAGGGAAACTACATACCCACCCTCGATGTTGACCTAAAGGGGAGCTGATTTAACAAATTCAGTGGTTGTAACCACATCAACTTATGGTGCAATGAATGTAAACTGAATGTTCTCATAACTAGATCCAAATTTAATATGAGCACCTTCAACAGAATAGGTAGGAGTAACGTTGATGTTGAAGATGAGTTTTCCAGACATTTTCTATGATTTAATAAGAAATCCAAATCAATAACTGAATTTACTGAACCCCAAATTGAATGTTGTATCAGAAAATCACACTGAACTGAATCTGCTTGATTCTTAAGGGGAATTCTAAATGATCGACAATAGGAAAGTAAGGAACCTAGCTAAGGACTCAATCCACATAAAGGATATGCTCATGAAGTGCAGATTTGGAAAATTGATTGATTGAAGATTGAAGTTGAATTTGCTTATTGAAATGAGAATTGATTGAAATGAGATCTTAAATACAATGCATGAAAATAAGAAACTTGCTTATATGACTATTTGTATTATAAGTTTAGATAGGTTCCACTAAAGATGGAAAGTAAATCATTCCCCAGTGGAATCGCTAGAAAAATCTTATCGACAAATTAAATGTTGAATGGAATGTTGCCACTCGATTTGCTATTTAGTATTTTATTAGGAAAATCTGAATAATTAGTGTTAATTACCCTGAAGAGCCAACTAAAACTATTTTTTCGATTTGAGCAAAGAAAATTTTATTTTTGCATCTAAACTCGTTGTAGGTAATGTAAGAATTATCCCTAAAGATAATAATTGCATTCACCTATCATTTTAAATACAAAATTAACCCAGAATTAGCTTGATCAATGACTAAAGATTTTTCCTCTCTCATAGCAAACTTAAGAGATAGTTTATTTTAAGCTGGGAGCTTGGATTCATATAGAGGCAAGCCTTTATAGTCAACTATATCTCAGAAGAAAAAACTTTTAATTAAAGTGAAGATTAAGATCTAAACTTATAATGTAATCATACATATAAGCAAGATGCCTTAGTTGTTTAAAAAATACCAATCATCTCTTCCAAAATATCATCAAATTTGGTTAAAAAATACATTTATATTTAACATAGATAAGTATTTATTATTTATTAGGATAGGAGTTATGAAAAAACCTCTGGACTAATGCCTGCTTGGAATGAGTAGTCATTTAGCAACCTAATTCACATGCAATCATCTAAATGAAATGCAGGATAAAGGGAGCTCTATCCTAAGATTTCAAAAGAGTAAATCAAACTCCAAATTAGTGACTCAAGATGAATCTTCACTTTAAGTGGAAGTGATGCTATCGAGGAGGCTCATTAAGGACACTAACTTTTATCTTATTTAATTAACCTAACTAATTTTGTTAACCAACAAAATTTTGAAGAAATTTTGGCAGCATAACAACCCTAACAATAGGAGAACTATGATTAGGTTGTAATTAAAATTTATTCAAATTTTTATTTAAATTTAAATAATTAATCTCTAACTTTTATTTAATTTTATTTAAATTTTTATGTATTTTTGAATTATATTTAATAAATTATATTACAAAATTAATGATTTAATGAATTAAAATTAAATTTTAATTGAAACAATTATTTAAATTGAAACTATAATTCTTTGATTTTGTTTTTATTTTTTTAATTTATGTTATATTTTTAATTTAATTTTTATTTTTAATGAATTTATTTAATTTATATTTAATTGAAGGTAATTATTTATTAATTAAATTAAAATAAAATTTGAATTTGTAATTAATTTCTCAATGGTTGTAGGTTTGATTTGAAGTAGATTGAAGATGATTTATATTTTTATGAATTTTATTTTATTTATTAAAAATTGTTGGAGTTTTACCCTTAATGAAGGGTTAATTATGATTAATTTTTATTTTGAGGATCAACTAATGACAAATCATTGTGGACTCAATCCTAATGTGTAATGACAATAAATTTACTATGTCTAGAGTTACTCATACATAATGGATGTATGTATGATTCCTAAAATTGCCTAAGTTAATTAGATATGATCTTAATTATTGTCCTTTGGTGACAGTAATGTTTAAATAGGTTTGCAATCAATGTCTCTAACCCTTTGATACATGAAAACAATCATAGCACATCATACATAATGTTCTAAATATAAGAGAAATGAAAACTGATGAATTTCCAAATATCAAGGCTACAGTGTGACCAACTTATTTGGGAATACAATCAATTTGCAATTATATCTCCATTTAGTTCTACAATTGCTAGGTTATATCAATAGGATGTTATCATTTAACCTTGCTAATGATGAACATTAATAGTTAAGAACATAGTGAGCAATTGAAGGAATTTTTGGAAGCAAACATGATAAAATCATTCACTAAATACTTATCATGTCCCATTGAATTCTTTTTTTTTTAAAATTAAATCAAGCTTTGTTTAAAATTTCTATGGAGGATTTGAATGCATGTAATAGATTATAGTAAAATTTGTTATAATTTTTAAAGAAATAAATCAATTCATGATTTATCTTCTTAGAAATTTAATTAACATTAAAATTATACTCAAGAAAATCTATAAAAATTACTGGAAGTAGAGTATTGTAAATAATGGTAACAAAGTTTGAATATAATCGGATAAATATTTAAGAAATAATTAAAGTAATTATATTTTATATTTAAACTAAATAATTATTTAAATATTCAAAATTTCAGCTTGATTTCATTTTTAAATGAAAGGTGATGAAATTCTAAAGAAAATGAGTGGTTGCACACAAAATTTGGCCAAGAATTATATTTTTATGAGTTTTCAAAGTTTTTGTTAGTTAAATTCATTTAATTAAGCTATATTAATTAAGCTTTAAAACAAAGGTGGCTGCTTTACACACAACAGCAAGAAATTGAATCAAAATGCATGGCGGTGGGCAATAATTAGTATGATTGTACGGCATCGCACAATCATTATGGCGGCGGCCAGCCGCACATTAGCTGATAACCACCTCACGTGATTTCATTAAACCACATAAGCACATATCAAGATCGTTGATCCCGTGTGGTTCGGGATCAACGGCTATGATCGGGGTCGGATGGGAATCGAGATGGTCAACTGATCGGCACAGTTTGTACAACAAATAATATTACAGGATCTGAACTGTTGATCGTGAGATCAACAGTCCATAATTAGTACAGCTCAAGTGTGTAGCTATTTGAACCCTAGATGATGAAGAGTTCATCATTTTAAAAAATTGTTAAACCAAATTCAATGAAAATAATAATAAAAAAAGCTTTACTAATAGTAAATAAATAATGGAGATTTAATTTACGATTTAAAACACTCTATTTGAAGAGCTAATTAAATTAAAAGTTTTTGAACTAGGGTTTCAATTTTACCTTAATTGGATGGGTTTCAAAGGCTATTCTAGGGTTCATTATTGTTGATTGAAACATCTAGATCAATCTACCTAAAGGACTCAAAGCTTTGGAAGGTCTAGATCTCCAAGTATTAGCCTTGGATGGAACTTTGAGTGAAGGTGGTCAGGACTTGCCATCGACAACTTATAATTGATGGGTTCCTACTTGGGAGGTGTGAGGGAATGTCTAGAGGGTTCAAATGAAATGGGAATGGGGACTGGGAAGCTTACGTTTAGTGAGAGAGTGTAAAAGTGTTTAAAGAAGAATTTTGGACCCTTAGCCCAATATAAATGCCTTAGGCTAATTTGATGGGTAGGGATTACTTTGGAAGCTTACTAGAAAGGCTGCGACCTATCCCGCAGGTGGTTAGAAGGCCGAGAATCAAACAGGCTAAGGATGATGATGTGGAAAGGTAATTTTGTCTTTATATGAAAAAGGGGGATCATCTAACAAGCTTAGGGTTAAACCAATGCTTAAGACCTATTTAAGAGATATTTAAGCAACTTTTAGAAGAAATTTGAATAGTTGGAATGGTTTAACATGGAGTGAAAAAGGTTTGATTGAGTGATTACTCCATTTGACCTTCCTTAGCCCTTTGTTGACTATGTTGACCAATCAACCAATCAAGTTAACTGCTGCGGTGGCTTGGGGAAGTGTGATTTGTTATTTGGGTGAATGACCAAGGGGTTGGAGCTATGGATTTGGTGTTTAAGTAGTGATGAGTGTGTGTTTATGATTTGACCCATGCTAAATGGTTGACCATGTCAAACTATTCAATGGTTGACTCAAGATAGAATTGGGTTCATTTGAGGCATACAATAGAGTGATTTTGAATGATTAAAAGGCTTGATTTGGGAGCATGCAATGAATGGGTCCAAATATGTCTAATTTGACTGGTTGACTAATGACATGTCTAGTTGACTATGTCAACTCTTGACTATGTTAAAGTGACCATTCAAACTCAATTCACCAAGAGTAATGTTTAGAGCAGTATCATGAAGTCCAATATTTGGGCTAGCTCAAATGGGTCAGATGAGTCGATTGATGGTTGAAAGGTTTATTAATTGTTGATGTATCTACACTTTTGATCATCCATCTAATGGATAACAATCACCCAGCTCTAATGATTGATTTATAAATTGGATTTATGCAAGTTGATTATAAGCTCGAGATGATTATTGTAAGATAGATCAAGTTGGTGATTGATTGAATGATTGCTGATTGATGGATTTATTAGAGCCTGAATGATTAAAACTTGACTGGTTCATTGATTGTAGTATGGATATTAAGCCAAAATGGAAGTTATGGGTCCAAATGGACCCAACACTTTTAAAATACAATTCATAGCAATCCAGAGCATATGACTTAGAAAAATTATAGGCGGTGTATAAAATGCTCAAAAATCGACCTTAAAAAATTAAGCTCAACTGGAACATTGGATCTTGAGAAAATAAAAATAGGAAAAGCTTCATCACTAATTTCTCAAGAAATATTGGTCAAAAATCATTGAAAATATTTTTAAAGCAAAGTAGAGCTCAAGCCATTTCCAATGAGGCCAAGATCACTCAATTTGGAGTTAAATTGAATTTTTTTGTGAATATGGAAGATTTTGAGCATTAAAATAAATTCTTAATTCAATTTGTTTAAATTTAGCAGTGGCGCAATCATTGTCATCACCGCTATCTTCAAACACATGGCGGGACACTTGGCACACTATCACACACCACTTTAACATGTCGAACGATCAATCTGACAACTTGATTTCCCTCAAGATGATCTAACAGCCCACGATCTTTCTAAATTTTGAAATTTGGAAGTTTAAGTGAATTATTTAATTCCCTTTATATAAAAGAAATTTAGGATTATACAATTGATTGATCAAATGACCTCAATTAGCCAGATGATTGACAATATGAGTCAAGGGTAACCCAAAGTGCAATCATAGAAAATTTGGAATCAATTGAGCCAATGATTGATTTTATATGATTTAATTTAACTAATATTTAATTAAACCCTAAACATATGATTAAGATTATTTAAAATAAAATTTTATAAAACTTTTATTTTTCTCTAATTATATATTGAGTTTATGATTTAATGCAATTTTTTCATAATTTTTATATAATTGATTATGAATTTTATAAATTTTTGGCCCAAAATTTTGGCTAGTTTTAGAGTTTATTGATTAAGTGGCTTAGGGAACCCTAATAACCACCAAATTAATTCTTATAGTTTATAATGTCACTAAGTATGTTAGGTTTGTGTTTCATTCCTATTAAACTTGAGGTGATTTTTTTAGAATTTTTCTAAGTATATTATACCTAGACCTATATTCAATTACCTAGGTGTCTCTACTATTTATCAAGACTCAATAAAAAAAATACTATTTCTCAAGACTTACAATTAATTGTCTCTAACTCTCATATAAAAATACACAGACCATGAAAAATAAGACCTAAATGCTCTGTGGATTACTCATAGTGATTTTTCAAATATCTAGGTCAAATTGTGACCTAAGTATTTGAAAATTCTTGCTAGGATAGTGAAGGCTTCAAACAAGCTTGAAGCAATTATAGAAAGCGCAGGACATCCTTTAATATTAATCAACAAAATTTGAAGCCAAATGATTGAGTATATAATGCATCTTAATCAAAGAATAATTGACATTCAAATTTAAATTACTTAAAATTTACTCAATTAATTTACAAAAAATTATTTTTAAATTGTAAAGCTTCCCTCCCTGATTCTATAGAGCTATAGAATATGCAATTTGGATATAAAGATGAATTTCTATGGATTTTCAAAGCTTTAGGCATTAAAAATCATTTAATACATCAATTTAAAGCTTTTGCCAATGGCGGTGTTGACTCAGCCAAAACTTTCTAGAAGGAAGAAAGCTAATATATGCCTAATTTAGTGGTGGTTAGCCACTTATCCATGTCGTCTTATTCATCAGTCATTTTATCCCATGCTCGATCGATCGACTGACTGAGATTTAAAAATTTTATCCCATGTTAAAGAGAGTCGAACAAAGAGTTGATACGATGATATTTGAACCATCCGAGTAAATACATGCGAGCTGCATGATTCATATTTCATCTTCTTTTTCCATATAATAGAAACCTTAGATTTTCTTTTGCTTTAAAATATTGGTATATTGAATCTTAATACTTGAAATCACTCATAGAGACTACTAGATACCTAAACTTTAATTGTATAGAGTTTGAATACTTCATACAATAAGTCGAAAGAAATATTTAGAAACCTAGAGTTAGGGTTTAGGATTTACCTCAGAAATATAGGATGTTTTAGCAAGAATATAGAAGCTCAACTTTGTGTTTTGATGATTACAAATATTATTGTATGACTATCTATTTATTCCTGCATATTATTTTGGATATTTATTAAGTGTACTACTAATAACAACATACACGAAGAACGACTAAAGATTCAAGCTCAACACCATACTTTGTTAGTGTATAGTGTGTGAGTTAAACTATGTATTGATGAATATATACTTTCACTTTTTCTTGAGTCAATTTTTGAAATAGGTGTATGTTGGATTAGCAACGGTGCACACACACAAGGAAGAGTTTAATTAAATATTTTAAGATTGTAATTAAATATTTTAATTTTTTACCTAAAGATCGTATTGCATGATCTGATCTATACTATGCAATCTATATAATTAGGAATTAATTAAAATATTTATTTAATTTGAAATATAAATTAACTAATCATATTGTACGACCCCTTCATCGTACAAAACGATCATATATTTTAAGAAACCCTACCATTAATTAAATTAAGCAATAATTTGAATTTAAATGTTGTTCTATTCATGCTATATGAATACAATTGTAATGCACAATATTTTAAAATATTTCAAAATTTAATCCTTTTGATTAATCAATTAAATCTAACTTAATTAAGGTTCAAGATTGTATTGTACGAACTGGATCATACATGACATTCGATAGGGATGATATTTGATCAGCTTAGGGTTCTCCCTATACAAACTATAATTTTATTGAACTAATAATATTGTACTACTATTCAAGGAATTGAAATTATCGTACTGCAAGATTAATGAATTGTATTATACGAACAAAGATCACAGAAATGAATAATTAAGACTTTGGTAAGCTCATTATATAAACTCTCTTATAGACTTTGTACCTTTGGTAGTCAAAGAATTGAGTCTTCTATAAGTGAGGGCTTAAAGAAAGAATTTTGATCAAGGTAGAGAAAGGGTGAAGTTGCGAAAGAGGAAGAAGATCCTTGTGGGTTCAAGGGAGTGTGAGAGACAGTTTTACATGATTACTTTGACCAACTTAAATCTGAGTTCCTCCATATATTAAGGTTCATTTGAGGGAAGCTCCCGGAAGACCCCTTTGGTGTCAAAGGGCCATCGACTACTCCGCCACACTAGAAATTTGAAAGTGATTTGGGTTAAGGAGAGTGAATGTGATTTGGGCTACTTCACCTCATCGAGATGGTGAAAGTAACACAAGCTACTCCACCTCACTAGGAGGGTGAAATGATTTGGGCTACTTCGCATCATCGGGAGGGTAATTCAGGCTACCCAGCCTTACCAGGAGGATGAAAATGATTTTTGTTCTCAACTGCATCGAGAAGGTGGAAGTGATTTTATAAGAGCTTCTTTCCCTAGCCATGGGGGCTGAAGGAGAGTAACTAAGAGTTTAGTATAATACACGAAGAGGAGGACTTTAGGGAGTGGATGTAGGTTAAGTTGATCGAACCACTATAAAAATTTGGTTTGCATTTTTTTTTCTTTTTCATATTTATTTTCTATGCTTTACTTTTTGCTATCCAGTTTGAGTTTGGTGATTATTGCAACATGGGACTGATTAAGTTTAGTCTTTATTTGAAAAAGAAATAAAAAATAGAAAATAAAAATTTAGCATTTATTTTATTATTTGCTTTCGCTTTATAAATTTATTGGTTATTGTTTAATTAAAAAAGAAGGATTCTGAAAAAGATTTGAAAAATACCAATTCACTTCCTTCTTGGTGTGTAATTCTATAATTCAATTTGTTTCATAACCATCCATTGAACTTTCACCTTAGCTCCTAATAAAAAAGGTTTGCTAAAAAACTTGAAACTATATGAGCAATGGATGAGGAACAAGAGTTTTTAGGACTGAATGGTTGATAGATCCTCCTAGTTCTCGTCACTAACAGCCTTTAAATGTTAGGATTTTATTGGGGGAATGTAGAAAAGTGCTTAGGAGAGCAAAATGAAACAAAAACTGGATCAAAGTAACTCTGGAGTGTGAATAATCTAGATTTGAAAGTTTATCTTATTTTTGCCTTATCCAAGCACTAAGGGCATATCCGAGGGCTGGGATTTGGGGTGTAAATGAGTCGAGTTGAGTCGAGTATTTACCTTATCAAGCATAGCTTATTTAATCCTTAATGAGCTCGAGCTCAAGCTCGAGATCGAGCTCGATTAGTGGGCTCGAGATCGACCCGTTTAGAAAATATCAAGCTCCAGCTCAACTTGAAAGCTTTAGCTCGAGATCGAGCTCTTTTGAGAAGCACCAATGCATGTGATGCGTATTATTATATATAAAAATAATATTATAAATATAATATATATAATTATATCGAGTAGCTTGATAAGCTTTCGAGTTGAGTCGAGTTGAGCTCGAACTCGAGCTCGTTTATCATACGAGCTCGATTGTAGGCTCAAGCTCGAGCTCAAAGCTCTATAAGCTCGGCTCGCGAGCTCTTTAATGAGTTGAGTTAGAGCCGGCTCACGAGCTAGCTTGGCTCACTTACATCCCTAGCAGGGATTGTTCAGGCTTTATGCTTGGTTTTCCAAGTGGCTTAAATGGTTAGGGTGTAGGGACTAGGTTGTGTAGTGGCTATTTAAGAGTGAAAATGATTTGGGGTCATTTTTATTTATGTGGACCATTACGTCAGTCTTGGATTAATTCAGGCCATAAACTGGCTTCACGGGTGTTTAAGAAGCTTCTAGGGACTCATTCCAGAAAGCAAATCGGATGACAAAGGAAGAAATTGAGTGTTTAAGAAGGGTTGACTATATAATTATCTTTAACTACTACGAGCTGAGAACATATCTAAATGAACCGTCTCTCAATCCTTGGGTTAGTGCAGACTAGATAATTGTTGGCTCTAGATCTTTCACTTATAATATCTCTCTCTAAACTCTCACTATAATGCTCCTAAGTGACTCCTCCGGTTCCCGCATCATCTTTAATAGAGCTTATGAGCTATTCTAGTTTTTTTTAGTGCTGGAAAACTTAGTTACAAATTAACATTCTTTTTAAATTAGAAAAAAGGCCAATGATAAGTGAGTGAAACACATAAGCGTCAACTCCTTAAGTGTCATAAAGAATAGGTGATCCTTAAGGGCATTATTAATGTCCAACAAAAAAGTCATCAACTCGAAGGTAGCTATATAGTTGGTTGGATTAGTTTTACCCTGATAGGGTTCAAAGTGTGGCATTTTGAACTTGGGAGGTGGCTTGGCCTTAGCGATCACCTTAGAGAAGGCATTGGTGAGTTTAGGTTCTTCCCTTCTTACTCACCTAGCCAATGGACAACAGTCTTCGTCACTTATCAATGTGCGAGTATAATTAGGAATCTGTGGTGAGGTCAATGATTTATCTTGTTGATATTTATGATGAACTACTAAGTTAAATGACCCTTTAAGAATGAAATTATTTCACATTCGCCCTTGGAGGCTACCAAGGGCATCTTGAATCATCTTCATAATCCTTTCCTCCATTTCCTACTAGTCTTGCCAATTGGTGTAGTACGTGTTCTCCATGCTCTCGAAAGGCTCCAATTAAGCTAACTCATCTTTTCAGGGTTCTCTTCTTGTCGATGACATCAATACATGCTCTATGTTCCTTTTAGGATGTAGGATCCATTTTTTTTGTGGATGGAATTCAACTTTACTAGTAAGCAGATCCGATGAGCGAGGATCTGCATGCATGTAGAGTGGAGATAATAAAAAAGAATATTTAGAATGCCTACGAAACAATGAGTCTCAAAACACCATTATATCCGTAAAAACAAATCCTATATAAGGTTATAAGCTATTCTTCATTTTCCTTTGTTTATAGGGTTATGCGAGCTACAAGAAAGAAAATACAAATAAAAAGTAAAAAATACAACCCTACACAAATCACTCATATAATGTTCCACACTACTTTAGACATGTGTCACCTCATGATTAGCTGTGGGAGAATGGCGGTAGTAAAGTTTTGATGATCTATATTTGGTTGAGCTTAAAAGTGTCGAGTATGCACTAGGCGGGCTCCAAATTATGGGAGAGTTGTAGTGTCGAGTATACACTAGGCGGCCTCCAAATTATGGGAGAGTTGTAGTGTCGAGTATACACTGGGTGAGCTTTGTAATGTGGGTGAGCTTGGTAGTGTCAAGTATGAATGAGCGAGTTTGTGAGCGAATTCTATGGAGGAGGTGCTTCAATGCTCTAGAAGTTATTGGCAGCCTATAATAATCCTCATATTGCCTATGTGAGAAGGCAAGTGATGTTTGATTTTGGATAAGACGGGCTCAGTGATTGGTCGATCATGGTAGGGCTTCTTGAGTTAGCACTTTTCTATACTTGAGTTTGGATGAGAGGGTGGTCAATCTAGAGAGAGAGAGAAAGTGACTAATATGGAGTTTATGCATGTGGTGAGTGTTTAATTGTTAACTTGGCATGGAGGTCATGGTCTGCCTTATAAATGGAGAGCTTATTAGGAAGCCCAGTTGACTAGTGCCTTCTGGTCCTTTGGTCAAGTCCTCCTATGAGCCCCAGGTGTGTAGCATCACCCATATAATCAGGCGAGTCCATTCAGTGGGCTCCCTAGAGGGTGAGTTCCTACAATTTCTTATTGGGTTACCAACCAAATAACTGTAAAGGAATTTGCGAGTATACATGAACACAATTTGATTTGAACTAGTTCAATTCAAACATTTGTTTGAATACAACCCAAACCTAGTTTGTACCATGAAAAGTATCTTCTCCATTATAAAATAACCTTGTGGATGCCTTCTATAAGCTCCCATCATGAAATTCCTTCTCCTTTAGACAACTGCTCATGTTAATGCCCTAAACAAGTTCTTATTGCGAAATAATTGCTCTTGCAAATACATCAACGAGCTCCCATCACAAAATACCTTTCTCCTTCATGCTTGTTGCTCATGTTGACATCCTCAATAACTCCTATTGTGAAATACCTTATCCCATCAATTTCGTAGTTAGCTCTTGTTATGGAATACTCTTCTTTCACACTCGAGACTCTCTTTCATGCCATCTGTGAGCTCCAACCATGAACTCGTTTCAAATAAATTCAAATTTGCTCAAATCTATTTCAAATCTTATTGTATTTAGGAGTCCATAAATATAAAAGATTATTTTCTATTAAAGATAATTTGCTTCTAAATAAATTTTAGAATATATTTCGTAAAAAAAAAGAAGTGTTGGTCTATATTTATCATTAAATGGCTCCTAACCTAATTCTTGAAACCCTGCGGAAGTAAGGAGAATGGAAGGTATGTCGAGGAAGGCATTGCTGGAACCAGTAGCATAAGGAGAAGTGGAGTTCACGATGGAAACTCATTGGCAACACTAGTGGTGTGCCATGACTTAAGCTCTTTGGGGGAGGAATCCACGGTACTGGTGGGGTTTGAGGGAGGTGTTTGGGACGAGAGCTCACTGGGGGAAGGCATCAACACAATTGGCATCGTTTGAAGGAGGAGGAGTTCGTGATAGGAGCACAATGAGGGAAGAGAAGCCGCATATTTAGTTAATCCGACAAAACAAGTGAGAAATGAGATTTACAATTCCGCAGGATTGAAGTTCTTCATTTTTACTACTTTTCAAGATTTAGGAGTAGTTTGGCAACTAGTATGATTTAGCTTTAGTAGGATTTAGTAAATTATGTAAATCCGAATTTCTTAAATCTTACTAGTCAAATCGTGAAAACTGTTTGACATGACAAATGTTAAATTCTGTGGAACCTTTTGACAATGTAATCAGAATTTAAGGGAGTTAGTACATTAAAAAATCAAATTTAAATTAGGTTTTAATTTTAATTTGTATTTTAAATACAAGTTATCTATTAATTCTAATTAGAATTACTGTCAATAAATTACAATTACAAAATAATATAATTATAAAATAATTTAATTATGAAATAATTTATTAATTTTTAATTTTGATTAAATTATTAATTATTAATACTAACTAATAATTATAAATAATATAATTAGATTTTAAATTAATTATAAATTAATTTAAACAATTATTTATTTATTAATTGCATTAAGTTTTAATAAAGTTTAATTAAATTAATTAAAATAAATTAATTTATTCCTATAACCGCCTGTTTGCTGAATTTTTATTTGGTCCGGTGAACGTACGTAGAGCTACGTTCGGCCGGCACTAAGATCGCAGGCACAAAACGAGAAATACCAAGCAATACCAACAATAACGAGAAATATCATTATGTGAAGACAAAATACCGAGTAATACCGAATAATATCCGAGCAATACCAAATTTTTTTAAAAAAAACTCGATATTGTTCGATATTAAACTTCACAGAATAATATTACTCATTATCACCCAACAATACCTAACAGTACCGAACAAAAACAATAAAAGTTTTGTTTGCTAGGTTTGTTTTTCGCCTTTCGTTGTTCTTCGACTTCGCCTCCTTGTCACGGTAGAGTTTTTAACGAGTCGCCTTCCTGTCTGATCCGAAATCACTCCTCCTCGCCGTTCGTCTGTTCAATCGCAAGTAACGACGACGACGGGAGCTTGCTCTTTGCGAAGGTAGCCATGTTTCTTCCGTTCGCGCGCTTCTTCGGCCAAATCCCGTAAATACGCCGAACTCCGGCTAAAAGATCGAAACGGAGGATTTAACTCGCTGTGATATTTAACAGTTCCCTATATCCTGTTTGGCAGGATTTAGCTGCATAAATCCTGTATCCAAACAGCCCCTTAAATTAAATCTTGCCTAAATCCTGCTTAAGGCCTGCCACCAAACAGTCCTCAAACAATGGAAGCAGAAGCGGTGACTATCTCGAGGAAACGGAAGCCTAATCATGTAAAATCCAACAAAAACCGAAAGAAGATGAAGTCATACGGTGGCGCTTCGCTGAAGCCGAAAAAACCTAGCTTGAAGATGATCAAGCTTTTCCAAAGGAGGGCCAAAGCATATAATTCTGATGAAGACGAAACGGGAGAAGATGATTTGGGTATGAAACAAGAAGATTCCAGCGAAGAGGAAGATCCAAGGGGATTGGATGATTCGAAGGGAGATGGTGGATCCGAGACCGAAGAGGACGGTGAAGGTTCTGGGCATCGACAGGGGATTACGAAGTTTACCGAAGGCTGTCGGGCTTTTAAAATGGCTTTCATGAACATTATGAAGAAGAATCTCACGAACGATCCATTGGTTTGTAATTTCTTATGAGGTTGATTTGCTCACAGCAAGATAAGTTTCCTCACTCCTAATTTTTCTTCAGGGACCAGTTTTATCTGCGCACAAGAAGCTGCTTGCTGAGAAGTTAGCAGATGAGGAAGCTGAGCAAAAGGCAAAGGGTGAGGTTAAAAAGGAGAAACACATGGTTTGTACTCAATGTTTGCTTTGACAACCTCTATTTGCTTCTACTTTCGGCTATTTACTAAGAAAATACGATTGTTTTAATTGATAAACTGCCAATAGATTGCAGAAAAGGGACACATAAAACCGTTAGGAGTCCTTGATGCAAAGGAGAAACTTCTAATTAGTGTCGCTACAAAAGGAGGTAAGTATATATTGATTTTGCATGTAAAATTCATTATAATATCACATACTCCTTATTTTGCCACTGCGAGCATTTTACAAATGAAACCCGACTTGAGCAACATAACAACCAGAGTTAAGGACACAATAAATGATAACAAAAACAAATTTGTCTAGGTTACATGTTTAATGAAACTTGTGATGTAAGAATTTAAAATTTCAATTGTTGGTGTTGAAGTACTTATACAAAGGTGTGCTCTATTGCATTATTTTCTTACCCCAGTGTTTGGGAAGAAGTTGGCATACACAATTCTTACCTCTACATAGCTGAGAGGTTTTCAAGTTTTGAAATGTACTTTTGATTGTGAATTGGGATGCAAAATGCTTATGGAATTGGTTAAATTACAGTCAAGGTTTAATTTTTTTACGGAGGATTGAAGAGATTATGTTGTTTCTCCTAGTCAATTCGAGAGAAGTGAGAAGGGAAGCCAATAAGTAGCCTTTGATAACATGCCATAAGATTTGTAGGGTTGTTTGGAATTTTTTCCAGTGGAGAGAGGGAATCCCATATAGTGGGATAAAGGCTTGATGTTGTTGTTGTTGTTGGAGAGAGGGGGAGGCTCGAGTAGTCCTCTTGATTGAGAATTAGAGAGATTAAGGAGGAAAGTAATTCTATTTCTATTGATTCAATTATTAGATTTTGCTATAGTTTATAATTTTATAAGAAAAAATAGATCGTTTAGATTTTAAAGATTGTAAAGTTATTTTGAGTGAAAATTTATGTACTCAACATCGTTTATTAGTTTTAAATTTTAAAATGATGAGGTGGAATATGAAAAATTAAGTAAAATCTTATCATAAGATTAGATGGGGACATTTAATAAGCACTAACAAAAAAATTTTTAGAGTAAGATTTAAGATCAGAAGATTTTAATTGTACTTGAGGAAGTTAATGTTATGTAGAAAAATGTAACAATGAAATAAGAAAAATAAGAAATTAGTTCAGGTGAAGTGTATTAAAGATGAAGATAAAAAGTGCATTTTCTTAAAAGAGAATATTCAACAGAGGTGAATGAGATATTGTGATAAGCATTTCATTGAAAATTATGAGAATATTATTGATTTTATTGACCTTAATACCCACAATGAAAATAGAGATTTTTATTTTTATCATCATATTAGTAACATCGAAGTAGAGAGGTTTTAAAGAAAATAAAGTGTGGAAAAGCTGTTGGACCTGATGATATTCCAATAGAGGCGTGAAAATGTTTAGGAGATAAAGGAATTTCTTAGCTTATAATTTTTTTTAATATTATTTTAAAGAATAAAAGATGTCAGATGAGTGGTGGAGTATGTTGAAACCTATTTTTAAGAATAAAGGTGATCTAGAAAAATGTGCGAATTATAGAAGAATTAAGTTAATGTTTTATTCATTAAATTTATGGGAGAGAGTTATTGTGCATAGTTTAAGACCTGATACTTATGTTTCTCAAAATCAATTTGGATTCATGTCGGGTAGGTTTAGTATGGAAGCTATACATTTATTGGAAGGTTTGTTGGAGAAGTATAGAGAGAATAAGGAGGATCTACATATGATATTTATTGATATAGAGAAAACATATGATAAAGCTCCAAGGAAGTGCTTTGGAGAGTTCTATAAAAGGAAAGAGTTAATAATGCTTATATTTATATCATTAAGGATATGTATGAAGGAGCTATTACTTGTATTCAAACACAAGGTGGTTTGATCAAGTATTTTCCTATTTTACTTGGATTACAAGTAGGATCAGCTATAAGCCTATATCTTTTTGCTTTTGTCATGAATGTACTTACTATACATTTGCAAGAGGAGTGCCTTGGTTTATGCTTTTTGTTGACGATATTCTTTTTGTTGTAAGACTAGAGAAGGTGTTGAAGGAAAACTTGAATTATAGAGGTCAATCTTAGAATTTAAAGATTTTCGTTTGAGTAGATCAAAACTGAATACATGGAGTATAATTTTAGTAGTAATAGATCTAGTGGGGGGATTGCAACTTTGGGCGAAGTCATTAATAAGATTACACGTTTTAGATATCTCGGGTCTATTGTTCAAAGTGATGTTGAAATAGATGGGCATATTATTAGTATAATTCAAGTTGGGTGGTTGAAGTAGAGGAATGTATCAAGCCTATTGTGTGACATAAAAGTACCTTTCAAACTTTAGGAAAATTCTATAAGATGGTCTGCAATGCTTTGTGGCGTAAAATGTTGGTCAATAAAAGAAAAAACATAAAAATAAGTTGAGTGTTGTAGAGATGAGGTTGCTTAGGTGGATGAGTGGCTTCACTCTTAAAGACATAATGCGAAACAAGTATATACGTGAAAAGGTTGGATTAGCTCCAGTGGAAGATAAGATTAGAGAGTCATCTTAGATGGTTTGGATGCATAAAACATTGTCCTTCCAATGACCCGATTAGGAGAGTAAATGCATAGATTTGACCTATGTTAAGAAAGGTAGAGGTAGACCTTAAGTGATTTTGCCAGAAAATATTAGAAATGACCTTTTTTAGCCAATTGGAGATGTCATAAATAGTAGATGTCCTAAAACTTTGTTAACCCTCAAATGCACTGATTTGTGACTAGTCTAATATATGGAGTTTTGTATCCGAAGGGCTTTAGATTTTCCCCTCATTTTACAAAAATCATAATGAAAACTTATGACTTGGAACTAGTCCTCTCATACCAACGGATTTGGAAATGGGGTGTGAAAGGCAGATGGAAATTCAGCAAATTGTGGAGTCAAGGAAATGAAGTTTTATATGGAGAAATTGAGAGAATTGTGTTGATTCTCCTAACCAATTCAAGAGAAAGAGAGGCAAGTCTATAAGCAAACTTGGATGACATGCACTAAGGCTTGAGCTATGTGCTAGAATACATGGTAATATTTGATGCAACAAAAAAAAAAAAAACATAAAGCCTACTAGGTATGCAAATAATCGCTTCCTTTCCAAATAACTTAAACAAACATAACAATAATAAAAAAACTTGACAAAACAAACTTAAACAAGACACAACGACACCTTTCAAATTTTTGTAGTTTGAGAAGAAAGATACAATGAGGTGTAAACCATGGATAGAAGAAATAGATGGAAGTTCAAGACAAATTATAAGAGGAGAAGAAGAAGACAATAGCTCTCAAGCTATTACAAAACTCTCAGGTTTTCTTTTCAAAAATCATCAAATCACACTCCTTTCCCTTATCAACGGTTTGAATGGATAGAAAAAATAGACCATTTTTTTGATGGAAAGAAATCCCAAAAAATAGAAAAGTTAGGTTTGCTAGCTTAAAACTGACGGGTCATGCCTTAACGTGGTGGAAAAAACTTCAAAACAATAGGGTAAGAAGAGGAAAAGAAAAGATTCAAACTTGGGAAAGATGAAAGAAAAAATGCGGGGAAAATTCTTGCATTCTGACCATTCTCGAACTTTTTTTCAAGAATTTAAAAATCTTCGCCAAGGAAATCAATCGGTAGAAAAATACACTGAAAATTTCTATAAACTTCAATCAAGAAATGATATGGATGAATCTGAAGAACGAACCATAACTCGATACATCAATGGATTAAAATGGGCTATTCAAGATCAATTTAACTTACATCATGTTATTAAACTCGATGAAGCTTATCGAATGTCGCTTAAGATTGAAAAACAACATCAAAAAGGCTCTAATAAGACAATTGAATCAACTAAGCTTCGACAATCTAGTGGGATCAAAATCAAGTCGTTACAAACCTCTTTTGGTGCATCTTCTTGAAATCCTAATTTGCGAACAAAATCTAATGAAGCTCAAACCGTTGATAAGGGAAAAGAGTGTGATTTGATGATTTTTGGAAAGAAATCCTAAGGGTTTTGTAATAGCTTGATAGCTATTGTCTTCTTCTTCTACTCTTATAATTCGTCTTGAACTTCTATCTATTTCTTCTATCCATGGTTTACACTCCATTGTGTATTTCTTCTCAAACTACAAAAATTTGTAAGGTGTTGTTGTGTCTTGTTTGAGTTTGATTTGTCATGTTTTTTATTATTATTATGTTTGTTTAAGTTATTTGGAAATGAAGCGATTATTTGCATACCTAGTAGACTTTATGTTTTTTTTGGTTGCATCAATATTGGTAGAAAGGGACATAAGTAGGCCTATTGATCGAGAATTGGAGAGGTGGGGAGATTGAGGAAGGCATGATTCAATTGTTTCAAGCCTAATTCTTATATTTAAAGATTTTATATTTAAAAAAAATTAAATGCTCAATGTCACATAATTCCAACTAAATACGTTTATTTAGGAATCTTTATCCTAGTCATCTTACCTATTTTAAAAATTTGGTTTCCATTAAAATTATCAACAACACCCAATTTCTCTACTTGAAAGGAGACCATGATGTAGAACTATGTATGAATGCGATGATTTAGTAAGATCTTGCACAACTTTTGATTAGAGAATAACGAAGAAAACAACGGGATAAAACGTAAGAGGGGTCACTCCCGCTTAGGCTAAGTCACATATCCAGAGATTTGAAACTTCAAAATAAATTAGAAAACAACATTATGCCGGAGTAGTAGTTTCAATAAAACCCCTAGTCTAATAGTGAGATTAGCAAGCACATGAATACGCTCAAAACCCTATGTTTACTAAGCTTAGCTGAAGCAGGCAACGATCGGCCTTCGTGACTATAATCAATACCACGAGAAAAGTTAGATTCAAGAAATAAGAGAAAGGAAGCGTAGGAAACCTTTGTCAAGGATCGGTGGAGATCCTCCACTCGACGATTTCCAATTGCTCTCGATGGCTTCCTCCAAGGAATCCAAGATCCGCTCGATATAATCTTCCACCGTGTGGTCGACCCTCGGGTTGACATCGAAGAAAGTTGAATGTAAGATGCACACAAACCCGTGTTCGTCGTAGGTTAGGCCATATTCAGTTTCCGGATCGGCCATTCATAGATGTTAATGGACGAAGTCTTCCCACGGCTTGCTAGTATCTTTGATTATTGTTGAAGAGAAAGAAGTTTCTCGAGACGTGGTGGTGGTAGAAGGAGGCCGGCCAAGGGAGAAGAGGTCTTAAAGGTTTTACTTTGGACTTGAGAGGGAGAAGGGAGAAGAGGTCTTAAAGGTTTTACTTTGGACTTGAGAGGGAGAAGGAATAAAATCTGAAATAATTTCAGATTTTTGGAGAGGAGGTGAATTGGAATTTGAAATAATTCCAAAAGGGAATGAGAGAGGGGAGGGCGGCGGCAAGGGGGGAGGCCAGGGATTTATTTTCCAAATATCAATATCAGATTTTGGAAAGAAATAAGGAGGTGTGAGGGCCTTGGAAATTTTGGTTAGAGAGGATTGGGGGATTTGAAATTATTTTCTAAGTGGAGAGTTGGGTTTAGGAAATAATTAAGAGGGAATTAATGGGATAGGGTAAAGAGGGCCGGCGGCATCAAGGTTGGGAGGGGATTGGGGACAATTGATTGGGGCTTCCTATTTTGGATTTAGGAATTAGGAAAGACTTATTTTAAATCCAATTTGAATTAGAAATTCAATTAGATTTAACTTTAATACTTTCCTAAAATAGAATAATTAAATTAGGAAAGATTTTGAATTCAAATTCAAATGATTTGAATTTCAAAATTATCCTAAATGAATCCTCAACCAAATTAGGAAACTCATGGGAGAAGGGAGAGAAGGTGGGTTTGGCGGCCAAAGGAGCTCGGGCCAGCGGTTAGGGGGAAAACCGTGGGGTGTGGAGGTGGGGGAGAGTGGTCGGGTGAGCAAGGAAACAAGGTTTTGGGATGTAGCCAATGTGAGAGATTATGTGGTATTGAGGGAGCATAAGGTGGCCGGCGGCAAGGGTTTGAGATGACCTTGGCCGGCGGCTAGGTGCGGGAAGAAGAGTTTATGGGGAAGGCAACATAAAGAACCACAAACCCGGCCATCTCCATGGTTGGTGAGTGATCCGAGCTCCCTCTCCTAGAGATTCACCAATCAAACTCTCAAGCTCTCACAAGAATTCATGCAAGGAAGAAATTTTAATCAATCATTCATTAACTTTAAAAAACAAAGCAAGGGGCTATAAATAGCCTTGTAAATGAGACTCAAGAAATAAAAGACAATCATGCCCTTGGGGCTTACATACGACATCCCTTTACTAGAAGGGTTCAACGGGAAGTAAAATTATATAAAACAAATACAACGACACATAAATAAGAAAATACATAAAATAAGTCAAAAGTACAAAGACTCAATCGTGGCCGTAGATCGGCGGCCATGCCTCTGATAAACTTTCCAAGATCTGATGTCCCCAAACAAACTAGTTAAGATAAGTGAAGAGCTAATTAAATTACAATTTTGGGATTATTTCTTTGATTCCCTTCATATAGATTGCTCTCCTTATTCTAATTTGTCTTCCCCTCCTATTTCTTGAAATTGAAATGGCAGTTCTAAAATTTAGGTTTTCCTCAAATTTTTTATCTATGAATATATCCTTTCAAGATTAAACTTGCAAGTTTTCTGAAGAGCCTCTAGGATGAACTTCTAGGTCACAATCTGCTATTAAGCTTGTACTGACAACCAATTTTGTAATAATGTTCTTGTAAACTTTAAAGTCAACTTCAAATAGTTTGGATAAAGTTATCATGGTGCTGATGTTTTTGTTTTTGTAAACCACTTATAATATTTGATTGAAAGCACTAATGTTCAATAATTAGGCAAGCAAACTAATTAACATTTCTTTATATATATATATATATATATATATATATATATATATATATATATATATATTAAAAGAGATAAAAAGAGATGGGATACGGTTATGCTGGTGTTCTTTTTGTAAACCACTCATGCTATTTGATTGAAAACACTAATGTGCAATAATTAGGCAAGCAAACTATATATATATATATAAAATATATATATAATTATATATATATATATATAATATATATATATATATATATATATATATAAATGATAAGCTATTTGTATTATACCTAGAAGTTATACTTGGTGCATTTTTCACCAAAACATGACACAATTTTGACTTTGAATTCCCATCGTATGTCAAAATGATTTTAGAAACTAGAATCATCTATTTTATTTAATAGCAAAATATCAAATCATGCCTATGTTTAAATTTGCATATGACATAAAATAATTTTGATATTAAAAACTGACAACTATTTATTTAGTACTTTAAGATCATATCATATGTTATTACTTTTAAAAATTAAATTGAAAACTACAATTATTTTTTTAGCACTTACCTATCATGGATATCATTACTTTGAAATTTGTATTCTTCTTCCTTAATTAATTGTTAGTGATATATATATAATGAGTATGGCAACTTGTCTCAAATTTTAAGATTAAAACAAAGAATGACTTATAATGTTGGGGTTGCATATTAAATAAAATTACTATATTTTGTGCTTTGAATAATAAAACTCATGCTTGTATTTGATTGTTTTGCAAAAACATTTGGAAATGTATTTGGGTAAGACCCGATCATGATATTTAGTACCTTTTTTTAATTCTTGCTAACTTACAATGATACTTTTGCATGCTTGGTGCGGAATCTCCAGTGGTCAAGTTATTCAATGCGGTAAGAAAGGCTCTCTGAAAAGAGTTGTAATAACAAATATCTTCTATTTTCCTCTCTAGTTTATATATTTTTTATGATCTCTAGAACCGATAACAAATTGTTTTTTTTATTGCTGCTGGACAGGTTAATAAGGCACAAAATCAACAAAAAGGATTGAATCCTTCCAAATCTAAAGATGCAAAAGGTACGGTAGAGTGAGATATACACGTATTTTAACCCTTTCAATAATGCTCTTTTAATATTTTTTGGTCAAGTTAAAGTAGTCTGTTTGTCTTACCATAGAAAGAAGCAATTAGGCTTTTATGATTAATACATATTTTTTTGGGTTAAATTTTAATAGCATATCATCATTTAATATTAGCGAAGTGATGGTATGATTTTTATTTGTCTTTTACTTACCTTCCATGCCTATGCGTCAGAGTATTCTAATCTAATCTACTTTTACTATCAAAGATAGGCATTGGCATAACATATGATACAAATTATAACACAACATGTTTTAAAAAAAGTGGGATAACCTTTTATTACAACATGAAGAATAATGTGTGTGTGTGTGTACATACATGCATACATGATACATATAAAAGAATAAGATGGAATGAATGAAGAATAGACCACTTTTTGATTGGAACCTTTTCTGAAATCAAGGGGTTTTTCACTCCAATTAGCCTTATTCTTTCCAAGGATTCAGGTTCTTGTATCTACACTTCACGTCCAACCTTCTTCCTTCAACCAACTCAGTTTTCTTCCCATTTAGGTTATGAACAACAACCACGCATCATAAAACATGCTGCAAATCGTTTGAGCCACCATTGGATTAAAGGCAACAACAAAAGTGGATAATGAAGACTGTGTCAATAGCAATACATAAGAGGTTGTCAGCAATAGAAGCAAAAATCACGTAATAGGATAGAAGATCTGCTTGTCCGTTTTACCAAGAACAACTCAGGAAGTTGTTAGCAATAGAAGCAACAATCATGGAAAACATGGGAAGAAGAGAGGGAGAAGGAATAAAAAACAGAGGGGAAAAGCTAATGAAATAGAATTCAAAATATGTATTAATGAACATGACATGCTGCAGTATTTTTAGAGTTCATACTAAATGCTACACAAAAGTTATACTATGTGAAAACAAGAAAAAACGCTTACCTACAATTTGAAAAATCAAATTCTATTGGTTTGGTTACAAAGACAAACAACAAGAAAGCCCTAATAAATAGGCATAAAACCATACTAACAATCTCCAGCTTGAATTTATAGTAAACTTACTCACCATGGAACCACATTCAGCATCTCCAAACAATAGTAAAATTTGCTTGCAAACAATGTCTTTGTTAGCATCTATGCAGGATTATGATCCATTACAATTTTCATTTATTAAGAGGATTGATGGAGAAATATAGAGAAAATAAGGAGGATCTACATATGATATTTATTGATTTAGAAAAAACATATATAAAGTTCCAAGAGAAGTGCTATGAAGAGTTCTTGAAAAGAAAGGGGTTAATAATGCTTATATTCAAATCATTAAAGATATGTATGCAGGAGCTATTATTTGTGTTCAAACACAAGGTGGTTTGGCCCAAGGTTTAAAATTGCGTAAATAAGCCTCGAGACATTTTTCGTCCGTGAGGCGAGGCGTAAGCCTCGAGGCGGTGTAAGGCGTAAGCTTCACGGACGAAGAATTGCGTAAATGAGAATTTAAGGGCTTTAACTAGTAAATAATAGTAAGATTCTATCATACAATAAAAACATCTAAATGACAAGTGAAATCAGTTAAAAATAAGAAAAAGATGCAATAAAATTATGTTCCAAAGTCCAGACCACAAAATATTTGTCTATCAAAACTCTCAAAGTACAAATAAGAAAGAATATATATAATCCAATCATGTCCCATCACTAAATGGGTCTTCAAGGGAATATTCTTCTCCAATTGTATCTATGAATGTCATATATTCATCATCTTTAATGTCACTCACTTTTCTCTTTCCTGTTCATGTTACTTGCTCACTTGATATAAATATAATGTAATAGCATATAAGAAGTTGTGGAATACTTTTATTTGGTTGTTGTGCTGCAGAGCTAGTGGATGTGTATAGTGTGGTACTAGTGAATGTGCCCACTTGATCTGCTTCGCCCCTCAAGACATCCACACTTAGATCCTCTAGTTGCAAGTCTGTCTCATCATCTATGAACCACTCATTATCAAATGCCATATCATCACACACCAAAGGGTACTCATCATCCTTCAACCCCTTGTTCCTCAATCTCCTTTATCTCAACCTCTTGTTGTGCATAATATACACAAGGGAGTTCATTCTAAGTGTTGAAAGTCGATTTCTTCTCTTTGTTTGCACTTGACTATATGTACTCCAGTTTTGCTCACACCCAGAAGAAGAATAAGTGAGGCCCAAAACTCTAACAGCAAAACTCTGTAACTCAGGGGTGAAATCACCAAATTGGATCCACCATTCAACTATTTTCAAGAAGAAAAATGATAATTAGAACATATTAAAGTGTTATGCATTTATAAAAATAAGTATACCTGGAGACCGTTTGACAATAGTTGATTTTGCTGCTTGCAGACCAAAAAATCCCTCCTTATTTCGAAATAGAACAAGTTGTAAATCTGCAAGCTCCCTAACGATCTGGTCCGGTATTAGTCGTTCCATGCAATGATACAAGCCAAGCTTCATCTCCGGGTTTAAGGATTTCCTCTCTGAATATTGAAATTGAGGATTGAGATAATGCGCCGCTGTATGTAGATGACGGTGTAACTGTACCTCCCACCGAACATCAATGATATCCCAAATCTCTCTATAACTTGCCTCCTCTTCTCCCAAGTTATGTGCAATCAACTCCTTTGCCTCATCCATAGCATTATAAATGAAACCCATGGCTGGTTTCTTCTCGACATCTACTAAACGTAGAACTTGTACCAAGGGTCTCGTGCTCAATATGACATAGGTCACAGTAGCTCAAAATTTATCATTTAAAATTAGCCTTCGTATGTCCTTCCCCTCAATTTTCTTCCCCCATGCAGAATTAAGCAATTGTGTTGATGTAAACATTGCTTCAAGAGGTTGTTTCACATCCAACAGGCTCTGCAGTGTCAAATAAGATGTGACAAACCTGTAGAATAAATTTACATTAAGAATTGAAAATGATTTCCAGTGAACATATATAATAACGAACCTAGTGGTTGCAGGGCGAATGATTTCCTTCTTTGAAAACTTTCTCATTAAGGCTAAGACCCATGAGTGGTTGTATATGAACTTTGTGATTTTCTTCGCCCTTGAAAGAGCGCTTTTGTGTTGAGGTAAATCACCATGTTCCTCCAATATTGAGATTGATATAGTGTGCAGCGCAGGGGGTCCAATACAGGTGTTTCCTCTTCTCCATCAACATCTGACCAGCTGCTTTGTATGCACTGGCATTGTTAGTCACCACCTGAACAACAAATTGCTCCTGAAGCTCCTCAACAGCCCCATCTAGTAAATTGAAAATGAATTCAACATTTTTAACCTCATCTGAAGCTTCAACTGATCGTAAAAACATAGTGCTGTAGGGATTGTTGGCAAGGATATTAATCAAGCTCATGCTCTTCATGTTAGACCACCCATCTAACATAATGGTAACACCAGTCTCAATCCATGTCCGTTTAATCTCATCAATGCTATGCTCTGTGTTCTGCAACTCTCATTCAAAATCCATATTCGCAACTCGTACATGGAAGGTGCCTTCAACCCTCTCCTATACAACCCTACAGACCACAACATATTGAAGTAGGCCGGCGATGTCGCAATATTAAATGGTATGGCATTCCAAAAAAAAAAATGCCAATATCCATGCCTCTCTACCAGCCGCAGGCATCATCTGTGTTTATCCTCTATCCTCTCCTGGAGTAGTCAAATACTGGTCCATAGGACCCCGTGCACCTCTATTATGTATAGCGGAGGAAGAGCCCTTTCCACTCTCGCTCCCAAAGTAAGCACCATGTTCGACCTTTTCATCAAATTGCTCGTGTTGTAAATGTTTGGCCGTTACTTTTTTTCATATAAGCTGTAATTTCCTCCTTCACGTTATCCGAAACATTCGTACAAGGTGCTATATTCTTATGTGAGCCGGATAAGTGTTCCTTCATGCGAGTTACTCTTCCCTTCACTACCTTATCACAAAAATTGCATTTTTAAATACACATACGTCTTCTCGCCGCCTCGTACATCAACTTGTACACTGCATTTCCAAAAAGGGTCACGCTGCAATGACGTATTTGTCTTTTCCTTGCCCTAACTATGTTTCCTAATGCACAAATGCGAAAACATATAAAAAATCTCAAAAAATAGAAAACCCTAGATTTTCTATAACTTGAGAAAACTTTCCTTGAACTAAAAAAAATACCTAAATCCAATAATGGAGTGCTTGTAGAGGGCGGCCGGACCCTTCTTGCTCACCGGCGTGAGATGGCGCCGGCGAGAGAGGCGGTAGAAAGCCAACCCAAGTGGAGCCGAGCGGAATGTTCGCGAACGGAAGATGCTTGCGGGAGAATTTCGTTCGGGTTGGCTTAGAACCGAATGGAAGAATAGAAGAAAGACCTAATTTTAAGTAAGTGGGACCCGGTTTTAAGAGGCGTGCACCTCACCTCTAATTGCGCAATATCGCCTTAGAGGCGCGCCCGTGAGGCGTAAGCCTCACATGAACCCAAAATTGCTTAGGCAATGAGGCGTTTGGGGGCTGAATTGCGCAAAGGCGCGCCTCTAATTGCGCAATTTTAAACTATGGTTTGACCAAATATTTCCCTATTTCGGTTGGGTTACATCAAGGATCAGCCTTAAGCCAATATCTTTTTGCTTTAGTCATTGATGTTCTCACTAGACATTTGCTAGAGGATGTACCTTGGTGTATGCTTTTTGCTGATGATATTCTTCTTGTTGATAAGACTAGAGAGGGAGTTGAAGGTAAACTTGAATTATGGAGGTCAACCTTAGAGTCTAAAGGTTTTCGCTTGAGTAGATCTAAAACAGAATATATGAAGTGTAATTTTAGTAATAATAGACCTAGTGAGGGGATTGTGACTTTGGGCGATCAAGTCATTAATAAGAGTACACGTTTTAGATATCTTGGATCTATATTTCAGAGTGATGGTGAAATAGATGGGGATATTATCAGCAGAATTCAAGTTGGATGGTTGAAGTGGAGGAATGCATCAGGCTTGTTGTGTGATAGAAAAGTACCCCTCAAACTTAAGGGAAAATTCTATAAGATGGTGGTGAGGCCTGCAATGCTTTATGGTGCTGAATGTTGGCCATTAAAAGAGAAGCATAATACTAAGTTAAGTGTGGCAGAGATGAGGATGCTCAGGTGGATGAGTGGCTTTACCCTTAGAGATAGGATACGAAATGAGCATATATATGAAAAGGTTGGAGTAGCTCCAGTAGAAGATAAGATTAGAGAGAGTCGCCTTAGATGGTCTGGTCACATAAAACGACAACCTTCTGATGACCCGGTTAGGAAAGTAGAGATATTAGATTTGACGTATGTTAAGAAAGGTAGAGGCAGGCCTAAAAAGATTTGATTAGAAAATATTTGGAATGATATTTCTTTATTAGATTTAAATGAGAATTTGACTTTTAATAGGACACAATGGAGAAAAAATATTTATGTAGCCGACCCCACGTAGTGGGATAAAAGCTTGATGTTGTTGTACCAATTCTTTGATCACCACATCACTGTTGAAATGGAATTTCACATCCACATGCTTTATTCTTTCATAATGAACATATTTTTTGGACAAACTTCCAACAACTTGACTTTCACTGTAAATAGGTACTATATGTGAGACATTTTGATTAAGCAACTCACACATCAACCGCTTCATCCAATAGGCTTCCTTAAATGCTTTAGACAGCTATGCATTCTAATTCTGTAACAGATCGAGCCACTACAGAATGCAAACAAGATGCCCTTTAACTGTGTTTCCATAGACATTGAAAGCAAGTTAACGACTTTCTAGCATCCATATGTTTTAATCTAAATCTACATGCCTTTCAACAATCTTTTCAAGTGGAGTTGCACATGTGCATCTCAAGTATAATTTATATGTTACACTAACATAACTTCGAATCCATTTCATTGCCTCCCAATGGTTCTTACCTAGATTATCTATACATTTTCTAACCGCACCATCTCTATGCGATATCAGGTATCTTGCAATCCATTGCGTACATAATGCTACTAACTGCATTTTGGTAAGGTATCCATAACATGCACATCCTCTCATCATCATTTGATGATGGTTGATGCTTGCTTGGCTTCATATGCTGAGCCAAACGTGTTAAAACAACTTTTAAGTCCTGGATTTCAAACTTCGTATGCACCATTTTTAGGTTAGAAATTAGGAATTTAAATAGTTATTTGGAAATTTTGTTTCTCTTTATGGCCATTCCAAGAATCTTCTTTGTAGGACCCAAGTCTTTCATTTTAAACTTGGCTTAAAACATTCTCTTAAGTTTTGATTTTGCATCATACTTTCACTAGTAATAAGCATGCCATCAACATACAAAAGGGATAAACAATTTTCAAACTCCATGATTCTTATAATAAATAGAAGATTATTTTATAACCGATATTTAATAGATAATCATCAAATTTAGGGATGGCATTCTTGATGCATGTTTAGTACAAAGATATTTTAAGATGACATTCTTGGTTTTTAGCTCTCAAAACAATTTAACCATCAGGTTGCTTTATGTATATTGTTTCTTCCAACTCTCCCTGAAGAGATGTCATCTTCACATCTATTTGCCCAAGCTTTTGGTTGAATTGAGTAACTATAGAAAGCAATATCCTAATTGATGCGGACCTCAGAATTGGAGGGAATACTTTATTGTAGTCCACACCTTGTGAGAAGCCCCTTGCAATCAACCTTGCAATGAATCTTACTCCCTCAAATCCAGTATAATCTTCTTCTCGGATAACCACTTGTAACTAATTACCTTTTGGTGCTCTAGTCTATTCACCAATTCCCATGAGTTATTTTGGCATGACGATATTTTTTCTTGCATAGCTTGTTTCTATTCACTTCCTTCACTCTCCATAGTTTCTTTTTTGGAACTTGGCTCATCTTTATTCATCAAATCTGTAACAAAAACATGTATTATGAGATCAACATATCCATACCTTTATGATTCTTTGAAGCACGGCAAGGTTATCGTTTTCCAGGTTATAAATTCTTCTTTTCCTTCAATAGTTTTGTCCAGATTCTTCAGAAAGCACTCTAGTAAATTCTTAATAATTGGATTCATTAATTTCTTCCCTTGGTTGCTCCATGGCAAGCTCTATTGTCTCTTATGCATCAATTTGCTTGTATTGTGCTTTATCTGTTGAAATAATTTTAGCTATTTGTTGTTCATTGCATACAACATCCCGAATAATCTTATATTTTGTAAATTCTACCTCCAATCCATAACATTTATGCTTTAACTCCGTTAGAGTAGCCAATATAAATTAATTTCACTGCACACGACATAAGCTTGTATTTCTTGATGTGACCAGAAGCTTTACATCCAACCGTTTGCATGGAGTAATCACTGGTCATCCACTTTAAGCTTTTTGGTGTGGCTTGAAACCAATAGTTGAGGATGGACTTCTATTGATCAAGTACATTGCAATGCTAATTGCTTCAATCCAAAAGCTTTAAGATAATCTTGCATTACTCATCATGCATTTTGGCTTTTCAAGAATTATCCTTTTGAACTTCTTTGCCAACCAATTTTGTTGTGGGGTCAACTTCATTGTGTACTATCTTTGCATCTCTTGATCTTTATAAAATTTTGTGAATTCATCAACACAAAATTCAAGCCCAGTTTTTAGTAAAATTCTTTACTTTCTAGCTTGTTTGGGTTCCAACATGTTTCCGTTCTTTGAATTTTTGAAATGCTTATTCTTGTGTTAAAAAAAATACTCTACTTCTTTCTTGAATAATCTTCAATTAATGCAAGACAATACCTTACATCACTATGCTAGCTTTCTTTACAAGGCTCCCAAAGATCTAAATGTATTTTGTCAGGAAATTACATCCATTAAGCGCATGAAAAATATAAATTTGAGTCTTTTTGTCTTATAATACAACATTCACGAAAGTCAAGATTCTCAATCTTGTCACCATAGCAAACCTTGCATCTCAAGCTCCTCAAGTCCTCTTTGACAGATGTGGTCAAGTCTCTTATGCCATAGTTGGGTTGAACTTGTTGAGTTCATATTTATATTAACTGATCCTTCAATGATTGTTTTTCCAATAAAAAAAATGCAATCCATTATCCAAGAGACTTTTCATGCTACAAATGATTAATCCTTATTGTGAACCAACTTTATATTCAATAATACAATCCATTGTTTTGAACTTTTTTGCATACCAATTTTGTTTTGGAGTCATTTTCACTGTGTACCAACTTTATATATTTTAATTTTGTAAAACTTTGTGAATTCATCGATATAAACTTCAAGCTCATTATCAGTTTTTATTTTTTAGCAAGTTTGAGTTTTAACATTTTTCCATCCCTTGAATTTTTTAATGCATCATTCTTAGTTTTCAAAAATATACCTATATCTTTTTTGAATAATCATCAATTAAAGAAACATAATATCTTAAATCATCATATGAGATTTCGAAAGAAGTCTCCCAAGAACTAAATGAATCAAGAATTCCATCTGTCAAGTGCATATCAAATATAAATTTGAGACTTTTTGATAGGAAATACTTGAGTTCGCAAGTAACCCCAAGGGGGAATACTTGAGTTCGCTAGCGAACCTATCAATAATTGGTGAAAACAACGAGAAATAGGCTGATTTCAGAGAGAAATTAGCAAAACAATGCAGGAATTTCAGAAGATTGGAAAGAAAACATGGTGAAAATTTCTTCTATTCAATTCACGAACAAGAAAAACAATACAAGATATAAGTTTCTTTGATTCGAGAGGAAGAAACAACTCTCAAATCTCTAGCAAAGCCTAGAGCCCAAAAAGAACAAACCCTAGATCTCAAATTTCTTCCAAATTCAAGATGAAAAGCAAACCCTCACCTAAAAGATGAATTAAAGCCAAAGAACTCTTACAAAAAGACTAAACAACCCTTAATTCAAACTTTCCCTCATAAACAACGTTTACATTAAGTAATTGGGCCCACTAGGGCATCCGCCCCCTCTCCTTGGTTCCGCCTCCCACTGGGCTTGGGCCGCCAGCTGTAGCAGAGAACCGGTCCATGTTTGATCGGTTTAGCCGGCCCCTCCTGGGCCGGCCTAACATTACTCCCCTCCCAAAGACTCACCTTGTCCTCAAGGTGAAAATAAGGAAACTAGAGCACTCTCTCATATGGCTCCCAAGTGGTATCAAAATTGGGAAGGTCCCTCTATCTGATAAGCTCTTTTTTGTTTCTCTTTTTATCAGATCTGAATGCCCCCAGCTCTAGTGGTTCTAAGACCACTTCCAAGTCCTCTGTCAGTGTAATTGGCAACTATGCACAAATTGCATGCTCCCCTAGAGCTCTTCTCAACTGTGGTATATGGAAAATTGGGTGTGGCGGATGGGGGTAAAGTCAAACGATACGCCACTACTCCGATCTTGTCCAAAATCTCATGGGGGCCAAAGTGCCTCGAAGCCAATTTCTTGTTTCTCCTTTTAGCAACTGATATCTGCCTGTAGGGCCTTAGTTTCAAGAATACTTTCTCCCCAACTTCAAATTGTATGTCCCTCTTATATCTATCTGCTTGCTTCTTCATGATTTGTTGTGCCCTGGAGAAATTTTTCTTCAACTCCTCCAACACCTTATCCTTTTCCACTAAGTACTGCTCAACTGAATAGACTGGTGTGCTCCCCCTCCCAAAATACACTAAATGTGGGGGTATCTTCCATATAGTATTTTAAAAGGAGTCATTTGAGATGTAGAATTGTACGAAGTATTATACTAATACTTGGCCTATGCTAACCATTTAGCCCACATCCGTGATTTTTCAGAAACAAAACACCTTAAATAAGTCTCCAAGCTTCGGTTCATCACCTCTATTTGACCGTCTGTCTGCGGATGATAGGAGGTGCTTCTTTTAAGAACAGTGCCTTGCAACTTGAACATCTCCCTCCAAAACTGACTGAGGAAAACTTTGTCTCAATCAGACACAATCGACTCAGGAATTTTATGCAGTTGAACCCCCTTCCTGATGAATGCTGCCGCCTTTGTCACTGCGGTGAGGGATGTCGTAAGAGGATGAAATGTGCATACTTACTAAGTCTGTCAACAACCACCGTGATAACTTTGAATCCTTTTGATCGTGGTAGGCCTAATATGAAATCCATAGACATTTTCACCCATATTCTGTTTGGAAGTGCCGAGGGTTGTAGTAGTCCTCTTGGAGCCATTGCCATATATTTGTTTCTTTGGCACACTTTGCACCACGCCACCATCTCCTCAACATCTTTATTCATCCCCTTCTAGTGAAGCTTAGATGCCAGCCTTCTATAGGTCTTATGTACTCCTGAATGACCTCCAACTCCACTGTCGTGAAACTCCTGTAACAAGTGAGGAATATCTATGAAAGTTCGTGGCATCATAAACCTCCCTTGATGCAACAGCCTCTCCCCATCAATATAGTAACCAAAATGGCTACTATTATCTTTCATCAAATCCTCTATGATCTTTCTCAACTCTTCATTCTGCATGCTTTCTTCCTTGATGACCCCCAGTCTACCATCAGTGGTATTGAAACAACCAACTCCTGAAGTTCCCTAATACATCTGAATAAGGCATCAACCACCTTATTTTCCACCCCAAGTCTGTACTGGATCTCAAAATTATAGCCTAACAGTTTGGACAACCATCTCTAATGCTCCTCGGTCACCATCATTTTCTCCAATAGGTACTTCAAGCTCCTCTGATCCACCCGGACAATGAAATGCCTATCCAAAAGGTGAGGGCGCAACTTCTGAATAGCCAAGACAATGACCATCAACTCTCTCTCATACAGTGACTTCAATCTAGCCCTGGTTGACAACACTTGACTGAAGTATGCTATAGGTTTGTGATTCTGCATTAGCATTGTTCACAACCCATATCCTGATTCATCGGTCTCCCGTGGTTCTGCCTGAACACTCTATTCATCAAAGACTAGAAAGTAGCAAGGGCTTTAGTGAGCCCCAAATGGCATCACCTAGAACTCGTAGATCCCCTTGTGCGTCTTGAAGGCCGTCTTCTGAATATCCTCCTCCTTCATCCTGATTTGATGGTAGCCCGACTTTAAGTTCATCTTAGAAAACACTACTGTTCCATACAGCTCATCAAGTAGTTCATCGATCACCGGGATGGGGAATTTATCCGGCATAATCTCCTTATTCAACCCCCTGTAATTCACACAAAACCTCCAGCTCCCATCCTTTTTTTGATCAGTAAGATTGTACTAAAGAAATGACTTACACTTGGTCTGAAGATCCCCACTTCCAACATCTCTCTAATCAGCTTCTCAATTTCATCCTTCTGTATTTGGGGTTAGCGGTAAGGCCTTACACTAATCGGTGACACCCCCTCCTTTAAAAGGATCGCATGCTCCTACTCTCTGGGTGGTGGTAAACCTTGAGGTGGCTATAATACCTCACTGAACTGCTATATGAGTGGTTGCATTGCAAAAGGAATGTCTTCCTCTTCTCCCACACTGACCATCTCCAAGCGCTGCAATTCCACAAAATATCCACCTCCCAACTTTCTGTATGGTTATGATCATGAATTTGAGAGATACTCCAGCATAGATGTCAATGGCGCAAAATAGCGCGTGCCATGGCGCACAGTGCGGCGCGGCGCACCTATGGCGCTATGTGTATGGTGCGGCGCAAACGTTCAAAATAGCGCGCGCCGGCGCAAACGTTCAAAATAGCGCGCGCCATTTGCTTTAAATTTTTTTTAATGTAATTATAAATATTATATATATATATATATATATATATATATATATATATATCTTATAATTTTTAAATATATTAAAAGAGTTAAGATAAATGTTAGATTGCATATTATTATCTTCTTAATGCTTTTTTACTTTCATTTAAATATATTTTAGTTATATAAAGATTAACTACTTATTAGATTTGAAATTATGTTTGATTGTTATTTTTTTGTATTGTCGTTGTTTGCTTGTTATTATGATAGTTTGTCTTTCAATTTAATGATATTTCATATTCATGCTTATTATTTTATAGTTCTTTTATAATTTGCGCCATGTTCAAAATGGCGCACCGCGTCGTGCACTATGCGCCATGGCTCAAATAGGACCTTTGCGCTATGGTGCGCCATTCGCCATTAACAAGTATGTACTCTAGCCTTGGACAGCCTTGCATTGCCCTGCCTGGATCACCATTTTCCTTCTCTCCATCACCAGTTCCATTCTCAGTGCTCCCCAATTGACCTTGGTCTCCCCCGACTCTGTTGTCATTTCATCCCCAGGATGACATCAGTACTCTCCAACTCTAAGGGACCCTCACCTGGATCCACTGAATGGTCAACACCACTCCCCTACAAACTCCTCTACCCATTTCTATCTTTCCCATGCCCATCATCATCCCATAGTCTCATGTATCTACTAATTTTTTACCCCTAGCAGATCCACAATCTGGGTGGAGATAAAATTGTGGGTTGTCTTACTATCTATCAGCATCACCACCTCTCTATCATCTATCACTCCCTTCACTTCATAATGTGATTCAGAGTGAACCCCACCATTGAGTTTAGGGAGACTTCTGCCACATCCAGATGCAACTTCTCCTCTTCCTCCATCTCTAACCCGCTCCCACCTCCCTCTTCAGCATCCTCGTCATCACAGATGGTGAGAACCTAAAGAGTTTGGTCCTTACACATATGCTCTAGAATATACTTCTCATCACATCTAAAACACTACCCCATTGCCCTCTTCTCTTGTATCTCCTTCTCAGTCAGCCTTTGAAAATTTCCTCCATTTCCCCCTCCTCCAGCTCTCTTTTTGGGCACTTCCTTCAGACTCCCCGGTGTTGGCCCTTTGGGAGCTAAGAAGGTGGTGGTTAGTATGACCCCCAAGTTGCTCCCCCTAGCCCCTTTCTCCAGCTGCTTCTGATCCTTCGCCAACTGGGCTAGCTCCATAGCCTCCCCCAGGTCTCTTGGCCTCATCACCCTAACCGCTACCCGTATTTTCGGTTTAAGCCCTTTCATAAAGTTCCCCTCCAGTACTGTCTTAGAGAGCCGATCTAATCTACTGGCCAAGTACTCGAACCTGTCACGATAATCTGCTACGGTCCCCTCCTATGTTAAGGCAAAGAATTGCTCATAGAAGTCTTATCCCCTACCAGTTCGAAAACATTCTAATAAGCACTCTTTGAACTCCCTCCAGCTCCTGATGAGTTACCTCATGTCATGCAATTGATACCATGCCAGTGCCTTCCCCTCCAAACATAGTTCTGCCGCCGTCAGCTTCTCTTCCTCCGTTAACCCATTGACGGAGAAATATCGTTCCACCTTGTAGATCAAACCATGGCCATCCTCGCACTCAAAGATGGGCCTCTTCAGCTTCTTCACCTTTGGGTCACCCCCGTTGCTCCTGAATCTTCCATATCCTCCCATTCCGCGAAGAGGAGGTGCTCCCCAGTTGTCACGATCTTTCCTCAGGCGATCATACCCAACCCCTTCATCAAATTCCCCTCTTCTTCTTTGAAATTCAGCACCTTTGTGGTAGAATTCCTCCCTTCTCCCTACAAAATTAGCAGTCCTTCTTTCGAAACTAGTGTTCATCTCCTCCCTTGAAAGTGGTTCTAGAGGAGGCATTCTATCTTCGCCCTCCAAGATCTCCACTTCCAGATTTTCCCTTCCTCTAAACATTGTAGGATTTCCACCTCTTCCATTGCCGCCGATGGGTTCTCTTGCTTCCGATGTCGCCGGATTGGTATTCACTTCTAGCAATTTCTTCAACATCTCTTCCAACATAGTGAATTTCCCTTCCATCCTTTCGTTATTGGATGAAATCTGATTTTGAAAATAAAAAATTATCCCTCCAAATCTGATATTAGTTTGCCCAATTTCTCCTTCCAAAATTTCAATCTTCTTCCCGACCATAACTCTTCCCAAGATTTACTAGAAGATCTTCTTCCGGATGAAATTTCTCCGCTGAAATTTTAGGATTTCAGCCGCTGATGGTCCCAAGACGACGCTTCGATACCAATTTGATAAGAAGTACTTGAGTTCGCAAGTAACCCTAATGAGGAATACTTGAGTTTGCAAGCAAACCTACCAATTATTGGTGAAAACAGCAAGAAATAAGCTGATTTCAGAGAGAAATCAACAAAACGATGCTGGAATTTCAGAATATTGGAAAGAAAATATGATGAAAACTTCTTCTATTCAATCCGCAAACAAGAAAAGCAATACACGATATAAGTTTCTTCTATTCGAGAGGAAGACACAACTCTCCAAATCTCTAGCAAAGCCTAAAGCCCAAATAAGAACAAACCATAGATCTCAAATCTCTTCCAAATTCTAGATGAAAAGCAAACCCTCACCAAAAAGACTAATTAAAGCCAAGGGACTTTTACAAAATGACTAAACAGCCCTTAATTCAAACTTTCCATCCTAAACAGCGATTACATTAAGCAATTGGGCCCACTAGGGCATCCACCCCCCTCCCCTTGGTTCTGCCCCCCATTGAGCTTGGGCCGCCTGCTGTAGCAGAGAACCGGTCTAGGTTGGACCGGTTCAGCCCGACCTTACACTTTTTTCCTGCCTTATAACAAAACATTCACCAAAATAAGGATTATCAATCTTTTGCATCACAACAAACCTTGCTTTTCAAGCTCCTTAGGCCTTCTATAAATCTATGCAACCTAGTCTTGTAAGCCATAATTGGGTTGAATATATTGAGTTAATATTTGCAATAACTGATCCTTCAATCATTTTTTGTTTCTACCAGAGAATACAAGTCATTGTTCAAATTTCTTTTCATTCTACAAATGAACCTTTGTATACCCTTAAGATCTCACTTTCACTTTTTGCATTCATAACTAGATTTATATCGGATTCTTAGTTGAATTAAAGTTACCTTGAGGTCAGGTATGTACTTCATGTTGTTTCCGTTCAATTCCATCAAACATCTTGATTCGTATCTTGATAATCCCCATAATCTTACAATTTTTTGTTTTTTTTAAGCATCACCATACCACCATCCAAGTATTATAATGACTCGAGCAAATGCTTATTTGGGCACATATGAAAGAATACCCAGATTAAAGTTCTCAATTCTTATTAGAATTGAAGTCTAAAATGATCAGCACCTCAATTCATGTCCCTTGACAATCACAATTTGTTCTAATTCTACTAATTTTTCATGCATCTTTATCTTCCTTTATAAGCACATATTCTTTAAGTGGAATTTGTTGCCGTAAATGAGGTTTTTTGTTAGGCCAGCCCAAGCGGGGCCGGCTGAACCTTTTGAACTGGTCCCTAGTGGACCAGTTTTGGTTTACAGGAGGGGCCGGGGGAATTAAAGGGGAGAGGGGGCGACCAAGCATATGGGACCCACACTTTAATTAAGCATTGTATTAGAGGAAAATTTCAAATTAGTGGCTATTTAGAGATTGAATTTTTGTCCTTTTGCTTTAATTAGTCTTGTCTTGCTAGAGTTAGGGTTATCTTGAATTTGAATATGAATTTGGGATCTCTTTTGTGGTGCTTGGGCTCTAGTCTTTGGCTAGAGAATTGGAGAGTCTATTCTTCCTCTCAAATTGAAGATCCGTGTATTTTGTGCTGTTTTTCTTCTTCTACTAGTGAATTTCAAGTTTTTTCTCTCTGATCTCCCACAGTTTTGTGGGAAAAACTGTTGTTTACTGCAGATTTCTGCTCTATTTTCCATTAGTTTGGGCTGTTTTCTATCATTTTTCTTATTAAACTTTTACAGGAACTTGATTGATAATTATTATTGAAACAACAAATCTTCGCTCTCTGACAAGCCATAAGGCTACAACCAACATTTTTATCATTTGATTATCCTCTCTTTTATAATTCTTTTGAATTTAGGAATGATTTAACTTATGTTGTTGAAAGGGTGATTTTATCATTTAATATATTATTAACAAAATGTTCATACCCCTTCTCAAACATTTTTGTTATTAGATTCTTCGCTCTATTATAATTCTTTTGAATTTAGTGATAGTTTTATTTGTGCAGTGGAAAGAGTGATTTTACCTTGTATCATATTATCAACAAAATATTCAAACCTCTTGGGCAAAGAACTTAAATTGGATTATGACAAGATTCTCCTCTTTGATTTCAGTTCCAATGATTTTAAGATTTGTTGTGATCACATTAAAGTCATCCAAATACTTATAAAGTTACTTATATTCGTCCGTCTACAAGGTGTATATCCTCTTTGTGAGGTAGAATCAATTTACAAGTAGGCATATTCAAACTTTCTCAAACATTAATGGCTAACTTCTCCTTGGTAATTTCCCTTATAATTTCATCTCCAAGACTTAGGAGGATTGCACTATGAGCCTTGCTAGTAAGATTTGATTGATTTCTTGCATCCATCTTTTGTAGTGCTTTTTCTGGTAATGCCACATTTGATCGTTGATGTATGATCAATGCCTTTATCTTCAGTCTTCGAAGGCTGGTCATTTTGTCCTTTGAACTAGTTAATCTTGAATGTTTCCATTGCCATATTCATGATTTTTGAACTCTGATACTATTTATTAAGAACAAGAAGGGATGAGTGAATAATTCATTTCAATACTTCTTGATTGATGCCTTTGTTAAAAATCAAAATTTGTCCACTTTAATTAGAGCTAGCGATGCTTTTCCTCTGCAAGGAAGGAGGTGTTTTAAGAACTTTAGTGAGTATATTTACATAAAGACTATCGGTCTTTGTAGGGGAAGCGATTAATAGATTTTCCAAAGTAGCTTGAATAATCTAACTGCAAAATTATATTCTCCAATCTATATCTGCAATAACTATCGATAATTTGAGATGAAGAGACACGAAGAATTTTAAACAACCCTTTGTAAGATGCTAAATGCATATATTATACCCGACCAAACTCATCAGATGGGTAGTATATGTCACCATAGTCGGATAGCGTCCGTGGATGATCATGTCAAGCACAAGACTATGAGCTTCAAAGGGTTCTAAAAGAGAACAAAACTAGTCAATGAGGAGACTGTAGTTGATTAGGAAGGAACAAATGTAGGCTTAGTGAGAAGTAGTTGGAGGACAACGACGGTGATGCGAGGTGTGGAGGCATCAAGGAGATTGAGTTTGACATGCTTTAGATTTACATAAATCATTCTTCTAATAGCCTTATCAATAATTTTGATGTTTACCATGATAAGATCTTTGAACCACCAAGATTTATGATGCCGGTTCTTTGTGTTATTTGCATCGAATGAGATGCGGAAGATTGAGCAAGACATCAGATGAACAAGCTGAAGGGTTAGTATCACTTTATGTGGAATTCTTGTGTCATATAAGAATTCGGATGTTTAACTGTTGAACATCAGCAATTATCTGCAAATTCTGTAGGAAGAATCTTATACGAGACAAACAGCAGTGGTTCACTGTTGGAATACTAATAACAAGAAGTGAAGATATTATAACAAAATCTCCTTTCCAAATCCACCTACAAAATTTTTTGTTTATAGTGTTTACTTGTCTCACAAAGCCTTGATATTTTTACCATTAAGCATACGGAAATATGAGTACAATCATATAAACTAGCAAGGTAAAAAACAAGAGTTTGGGTAGCAAGAACCCGTATCAGCATTTTCTTTTTATCTCACAAGAAGACTTTCAAGCATTTTGGCCCATTCTAAAGGATTTATATATTAAATTGCATTCCTAATTTCTATTGAAATGACTTGTATCTAGTAATATATCCAGTGATGCCTCGAATAAAGCAGAAATTGGAGCTTTAAGGAAGATTTTTTTGAGAAATTTGTGCTGCTAAAATTGGGCCGTTGATGAAATCCTTTAATTTGGGAGTTGTGTAGACCAGTTCATCGTATTGATGGTTGGGGATTCATCTTCTTGCTAGATAAATAGTTTCTTCTGATTAGTTGTTGGAAAATGCGGGCTTTCTTCCAATTCTATGCCGGTTGTAAAAAATGTTAAGTGTTCAGAAATCCTCTGCTTTTAATGCAAATAAAATTTTGCAAAAAGTAAAAAACTTCCTTTCTTACAACATAGATAAGAAAGACACTAAGATTGCAAATTTAAAGATACATATTATAGATAATTGTAAACGACAAACATGACACATTGACGCTACAACTCACAAGACACAACAACATTTATAATTTAAAATGACTCAGGGACACCTTGCAATTTAAAGAAAATTTGAGAAGAAGGATACGTGTGGAGGCGACAACCATAGATAGAAGAAAGAGATTAGAAATTCGAGACAAATTATAAGAAGAAGAGAAGAAGAAGATAATAGCTCGCAAGCTATTACAAAATCCTCGGGTTTTCTTTCCAAAAATCAGTCCATTTTTTTTTCTAAACAACTGCAAAATAGCCCCCTTAAATAGGGACAAGAAGCTCAAAAGACACCTAAGCAGCCACCCAAAATAGCCAACCAGTGTCACGACCCGGCCCGGAAGCTCGATCTAACGAGGCGGGTACGAAAAGTCGGACAATAAAATTCATTAAACATAATACTACATCATTCATGATAAAGAGCCACAAAAAAAAAACACAAAATATATATTACCTATTATCATTTGCTCATCGTCTTCTGTAAACATGTTCTTCTCTTTCTGCCATTTCTTTTCTTAGGAATTACCTGAAACATTTAAACTCGTGGTTTGAGTTTACTAAGTAAACTCAGTGGGTAACTATTTAATAATCATTATTATTATTCTTTAATAGACATCGTGTTATTTCTTTACATTAATTCATTCTTTTCAATAATTTACATCTCTAGATGATTTCTTTCAAAACAATTTAAAACATTTTATAGCTTTAATAATTCATTCATATTTCTTTTCTTTTCTTTTCTTTTGCTTTACACAGGAGCACCGTCTCAAAGTACCCTAATGTACAACCTTTTCCATTTCCATAGCCTTTTCCATTTCCATAACCTTTCCTTTTCCTTTTTTTCGTGCACGAGTACGGCGTCCCCAGCCAGCACCATAAGGGGATGAACTCCTGAATTATTCATATATATCTATCCTTTTTCCTTTCTTTTACATTTACTATAACCTTTTCATTCTATTTCATATGTCGTTTTTTTCAATATTTTTTTAATACATACGGTATTTTCTTTTCATTATTCAATTCATTTATTTCCTATTAGAATAATACTTACAATCATTAGGTATTTAATCCTTCAACTCTTCATATGTAGTAATCTTTAAGATACAACTTTGAAAGTAATATTGTAAAGCATACTATTTTTATCGTACTGAAAGAAAATGCTAAATTTTGAATTTCATAATCATAATTACCCACTTTGAACTTTTCAGGCCTTCGATGCTTGATCTATTCTTGAATTAATTTCTCTTCTTGCTAAATCCTCGCGGGATCAACACTTATGACTTGATCTTTCACTTTCAAAAACCCTAATTTCAACAATAACTTCTATCAATATAATATTTTGATTTAAATTCTAAATATCATTAAAACTGAAATTGGAAGGAATTCACTTACACTTTTGAATGGAGACTTCTCAAACTCTCAAAATCCTTCTTCTCGAAATTTCCTTTTTCTTCGCTTCAATCCCTTTCTTATCTTTCAAGAAACATATCATTCACTTTGGATGAGGTAAAGGGAGGAAATTTATACGAGAAATCTGAAAGAAAAAATCAACAAACCTTTCCCTTAATCCTTATCGTCCGTTTCTCTTGTTCTTCAAATCTCTCCCAAAATAATACTCTAATAACGATAAGAATGAAAAGGAATCATTATTTCCTATTATTGAAAACAATTATGTGCTAAAATTAGAAAAACGAAACTCACTTTCCTCTCCCGCACGAACGTTCTGTCGCCCGCCCCTCTCTGTTTCGCGCGAACTGTTCTGTTCCGCGACCCTTCTGTTCGCGGGATTATAAAGGGTGGGCCGGCCGGTTCAGTTGAACCGGCCGGAAGAACCGATTGTCATAATCTCCCTTCCTTAAAAAAATTTCGTCCTCGAAATTAAACAAGTATAATGAAACATACCTTAGTTAAAAAGATGAGGATATTGACTCCTCATTTCAGCTTCTCGCTCCCAGGTGGCATCTCTTTCTAATCCATGTTTTCATAAAATCTTCACAAAAGGAATTGCCCTATGCCTCAGTTGTTTTACATCATAATCCAATATCCTTTCTGGTTCTTCTATATATTTCAAATCAAGCTGCAAGTCAATGGATTTTGACTGTATTCTTTTAGAACATCTTAGACATACTTTCGAAGCACTGATATGTGAAACACATTATGAATTCCTTGCATGTGTACTGGTAGATCCAATCTGTATGCCATATTCCCAATCTTTTCACTGATTTCATAGGGACCTATGAATATTGGGCTCAACTTCACTACCTTTCCAAACCTTTGAACACCTTTCATTGGGCTAACTTTTAAGAAAACAAACTCTCCAACTTCGAATTCCACTGGTCGGTGCTTTGCATCATAATATTTTCGTTGTCTGTCTTGAACCACCTTTAATCTTTCTCTGATCAATCTAATTTTGCTAGTAGCCTCATCTACCAGTTCAGTCCCAATCACCTTTCTTTCACCAGTTTCTACCCAACACAAGGGTGTTCTGCACTTTCTTCCATAAAGGGCTTCATATGGTGCCATTCCAATACTAGCCTGAAAACTGTTGTTGTAAGCAAATTCAATCAATGGTATGTGAGTCTCTCAATTTCCTCCAAAATCTAATACACATAATCGCATTAAATCCTCCAAAGTTTGAATTGTTCTTTTTGATTGCCCATCTGTCTGTGGATGAAATGCTGTACTGAAAGTCAATCGTGTACCCAAAGCTTCTTGAATTTTCTTCCACAATTTAGAAGTAAAACGGGCATCTCTGTCTGAAACAATAGATTTTGGAATTCCATGCAATCTCACAATTTCATAAACATATAGCTTTGCCAACTTTTCCACTGAATCTGTCTGCTTGATTGGTAAGAAATGAGCTGATTTGGTCAATTTGTCAATAATAACCCATATTGCATCTCTACTCTGCCTTGACCTAGGTAATCCAACTACAAAATCCATCGCAATGTCTTCCCATTTCCACTCAGGTATAGGTAGGGGTTGCAGTTGTCCACTTGGCCTTTGATGTTCTGCTTTGATCATCTGACAGGGAATACATTTTGCTACAAATTCTGCAACACTTCTCTTTAATCCTGGCCACCAAAATAAACCTCTGAGTTCCTGATACATCTTTGTACTGCCTGGGTGAATTTCATAAGTTGAGAGATGAGCTTCCTGCAATATTTCTTCTCTTAAGCTTCCAATATTTGTAATACAGATCCTGCCTTTATATTTTAATAACCCTTCTCCATCAATAACAAAGTTCTCTAATTGTCCTGCTTGTACCTTCTGTATGATGGCCTGAAATTTTTCATCTTGAGATAGTGAATTGAGCACTCTGTCTTTCAAGGTAGATTGGATCATCAGTTGATTCAACATCATATCTTTTGTCTCTTTTTGATTGACTACTGAAATCTCTAACTTTTCCATATCTCTGATGATCTGCTCCTGTTGGGTGATTAACCAATTTGCATTTCCAAATGTTTTTCTACTAAGTGCATCTGCAACCACATTTGCCTTTCCAGGATGGTACTGTATGTCCAAGTCATAATCTTTAATGAGTTCTAACCACCTTCTTTGTCTCAAATTTAGCTCCTTTTGATTGAAAATGTATTTGAGACTCTTATGATCTGTTAACACTTCACATCTGACCCCATACAGATAATGTCTCCATATTTTAAGTGCAAAAACTACAGCTGTCAATTCTAAATCATGAGTGGGATAGTTCTTTTCATGAATTTTCAGTTGCCTTGAAGCATAGGCCACCACTTTACCATGTTGCATCAGCACACAACCAAGTCCCCTTAAGGAAGCATCGCAGAAAATTTGAAACCCTTCTGAACCTGATGGAATTGTCAAGATTGGGGCAGTCATTAGGCAATTCTTTAACTTTGGAAAGCTCCTTCACACTGATCACTCCATTCAAATTTCACTGTTTTCTGAGTTAATCTGGATAATGGCACTGCTATCTGAGAGAACCCCTCTACAAATCTCCTGTAGTAACCAGCAAGTCCAAGAAAACTCCTCACCTCTAAAACAGTCGTTGGCCTTGGCCAATCTGATATAGCTTGAATTTTATTTTGATCAACTGAAATTCCTTCTCCACTAATCACATGCCCCAGAAAGTTTACACTGCTCAGCCAAAATTCACACTTTGAAAATTTGGCATACAACTTGTTCTCCTTTAATGTTTGCAACACTGCCTGCAGATGACTGGAATGGCTTTCTTTATCACTTGAATAAATCAGAATGTCATCAATAAACACAATCACATATATGTCCAGAAATGGCTTAAAAATTCTGTTCATCAAATCCATAAATATAGCTGGTGCATTTGTCACCCCAAATGGCATTACCACAAATTCATAATGACCATATCTGGTTCTGAAAGCTGTCTTTGCTATATCTTCCTCCTTAATCCGTAGCTGATGATATCCAGATCTCAAATCAATTTTAGAGAAAACTGTAGCCCCTTCCAATTGGTCAAAAAGATCATCAATCCTGGGCAATGGATATTTATTCTTAACAGTAAGTTTATTCAGTTTTCTGTAATCTATGCACATTCTGAAGCTCCCATCTTTCTTCTTTACAAACAGTACTAGAGCTCCCCATGGTGAGGAACTTGGCCTGATGAACCCCTTATCGAGCAATTCCTGTAACTGACCTTTCAGCTCCTGTAACTCTTTGACTGCCATTCTGTAAGGTGCTCTTGCCACTGGTTCTGAACCCGGTATCAATTCAATAGTGAAATCTATCTCTCTTTCTGGTGGTAATCCTGGCAAATCATCTAAAAACACTTCTGGATACTCTCTGATTACAGGTATATCTTTCAACTCTTTAACTTCCTTATTTGTATCCTTTACTTGAGCAAGAAAACACTGACATCCCTTGGATACAAATTTGTATGCTTTCAAATAAGTGATTATCATTGAAGAAACTCCTCTTTCTCCATAGAATTTCAACTCCTTTTCTCCAGGAAAATTAAAATTTACAATTTTCTTATTGCAGTCAATAATCACAAAATGCTTTGACAATCAATCCATTCCCAATATCATCTCAAACTCTTTTAATAGTAAAACATTCATTATGGCTTCAAACTCTCTTTCATTTATTTTGAAAGTCACTTTACATACACCATTTACATTCATAAATGTTCCATCTGGCATTAAAACTTTCAAAATTACCTTGGTCTCACAAACATTCAATCCAATTGTTTTAACAAATTCTTCTGAAATGAAAGAGTGTGAAGCTCCTGTATCAAAAAGAATCCGTACAGGCTTCCCTTGCATCATAATTATACCCATAAAAATTACATAAGAAAATCATAAACACACATCATTCTTTTAATAGTACTTTCATAATACACATTCATTTACTTCTCATTTTTATCACCTGTAATCACTTCAGGTGAATCCTTAGCATCCTTCTGAGTCAATGCATATACTCTAGGCAGAGTATTCTGTCGGCTTTAACTTGATCCTAAAGTAGATGCAGCTGATTCCACTGTTCTTGGTCTTCCAACATTCCTCTGAGATCCAGTATTCATCTTTGACTCTCCTGCTGGTCTTTGCCCCAGAGTAGGACAGTTCTTAGCTATATGACCTGGTAGATGATACCAGAAGCAAGTATTTGTACCAGATAAGCATTCTCCTTTATGTTGTCTTCCACATTTGCTACAACTGTTCACACTTGAACTGTCACTACTACTGGACTTTGTCTTTTTCCAATTAAATTTTCCACCTTGTGAAGTAGACTTGCTATGTGAATCCTGAGGAATTCCCATAACCTCACCACTTTTCCTCTTCTGAAAATCACGTCTTCTTTGAGTATTTTGCATGTCTGCTTCTATCTTTCTAGCTTTTTCCACTAGCACCACATAATCTTCAATTTCGAAAGGAACCAGGGGTTGCCTAATTACATCCTTCAGTCCAGATAAAAATTTATGACATTTTTCCTCTGCCGTTTGTATTAACTGGGGAGCATATCTGGATAGGGTGGTAAATTCAGCCTCATACTGCATCACTGATCTTTCTCCTTGTACTAATCTCATAAATTTATCTTGCATCTGTCTTCTCACTGTAAGAGGTACGAACCAATCTCTGAATATCTGAGTGAAGTCATTCCACTTGATTTGCATGCCAGGTATTCCTTCAAATTTGTCTTGATACAGTCCTCTCCACCACCTTTCAGCTTCTCCTTCTAGTGCAAAGGTTGCCAATGCAACTTTTCTCTCTTCTGGACTGTTCATACCTTCCAATATCTTTTCAATCCTCAGCAACCAGTTTTCAGCCTCTATTGGTCCATCTATTCCTTTGAATAATGGTGGTCTCATATCTTGAAATAATTTCAGATATTTATCCATAACTATTCCACCACCACTACTACTTCCCGATGGTTGATTTCTTGAATCTTGAATCAGCTGAGTCACAGCTATCATCATTTGTGCCAGTGCATCAGGATTAACATTAACATTAGGCACTGATCTTTCTACTTCCTCTTCTCTAGGATTATTTTGATTCCTGTAATCAATAAGATATTCATTTCACATTAAACTTTCAATCATTGATATTCATCCTAATGGCTCTTTCAGTATGATTCAGATCTTAATTGGCTCTGATACCACTTTTGTCACGACCCGGCCCGGAAGCTTGATCTAACGAGGCGGGTACGAAAAGTCGGACAATAAAATTCATTAAACATAATACTACATCATTCATGATAAAGAGCCACAAAAAAAAAACACAAAATATATATTACCTGTTATCATTTGCTCCTCGTCTTCTGTAAACATGTTCTTCTCTTTCTGCCTTTTCTTTTCTTAGGAATTACCTGAAACATTTAAACTCGTGGTTTGAGTTTACTAAGTAAACTCAGTGGGTAACTATTTAATAATCATTATTATTATTCTTTAATAGACATCGTGTTATTTCTTTACATTAATTCATTCTTTTCAATAATTTACATCTCTAGATGATTTCTTTCAAAACAATTTAAAACATTTTATAGCTTTAATAATTCATTCATATTTCTTTTCTTTTCTTTTCTTTTGCTTTACACAGGAGCACCGTCTCAAAGTACCCTAAGGTACAACCTTTTCCATTTGATTACCTTTTCCATTTTCATAGCCTTTTCCATTTCCATAACCTTTTCCTTTTCTTTTTTTTCGTGCACGAGTACGGCATCCCCAGCCAGCACCATAAGGGGGTGAACTCCTGAATTATTCATATATATCTATCATTTTTTCCTTTCTTTTACATTTACCATAACCTTTTCATTCTATTTCATATGTCGTTTCTTTTCAATATTTCTTTAATACATACGGTATTTTCTTTTCATTATTCAATTCATTTATTTCCTATTAGAATAATACTTACAATCATTAGGTATTTAATCCTTCAACTCTTCATATGTAGTAATCTTTAAGATACAACTTTGAAAGTAATATTGTAAAGCATACTATTTTTATCGTACTGAAAGAAAATGCTAAATTTTGAATTTCATAATCATAATTACCCACTTTGAACTTTTCAGGCCTTCGATGCTTGATGTATTCTTGAATTAATTTCTCTTCTTGCTAAATCCTCGCGGGATCAACACTTATGACTTGATCTTTCATTTTCAAAAACCCTAATTTCAACAATAACTTCTATCAATATAATATTTTGATTTAAATTCTAAATATCATTAAAATTGAAATTGGAAGGAATTCACTTACACTTTTGAATAGAGACTTCTCAAACTCTCAAAATCCTTCTTCTCGAAATTTCCTTTTTCTTCGCTTCAATCCCTTCCTTATCTTTCAAGAAACATATCATTCACTTTGGATGAGGTAAAGGGAGGAAATTTATACGAGAAATCTGAAAGAAAAAATCAACAAACCTTTCCCTTAATCCTTATCGTCCGTTTCTCTTGTTCTTCAAATCTCTCCCAAAATAATACTCTAATAACGATAAGAATGAAAAGGAATCATTATTTCCTATTATTGAAAACAATTATGTGCTAAAATTAGAAAAACGAAACTCACTTTCCTCTCCCGCACGAACGTTCCGTCGCCCGCCCCTCTCTGTTTCGCGCGAACTGTTCTGTTCCGCGACCCTTCTGTTCGCGGGATTATAAAGGGTGGGCCGGCCGGTTCAATTGGTTGAACCGGCCGGAAGAACCGGTTGTCACAACCAGAATAGGGGAAAGGCACGACAACACCACAATCGAACATCCAGGAAAGGAACGACCAGGAAAGGAACAACTAGGAGCTGAACAACCAGGAAAGGAACAATCAGAAACCGAATAGCCACCAAGAAGTGGAGCTCGGCGCACAAGAACCCATTAGCAAAGCCAAAAATACAGCACCCCAATCAACCCCCATCCTCAAAACACCAAATAGCCATATAGACAAATGGGCCAAGCCCAATAGAAAAAAAAACAGCCCACTATTTAATGCCAATTTTGCCTACATCAAATCTCCCTTGGTGGAGAAACCTCATCTCCTAATGAGATGTCTTTGGAACCTCCATCAAACGCAGACTGAGCCATATCCAACTCCCGAATTAAAGCAGCGTACTACTTTTTGATCATCTCTTTTTCTCGATTAAACTCAGCTAGAAGTAAACGCTTCTTACTGTCATATTTTTCTGCACAAAATCACATTTTTTCTTGAAGTTTGTATAGCTCGTTCTGGAGTGGATCGGTTGAACATCCTTGAGTTGGTACCCAATTCGTGACAGAAAATCCTTTTTCTTGAATCCAAGGCATTTGACTTTCATCAACAACATATTCTATATCATTTTGATTTTCTAACTTTTTTATAAAAAAAGAGACGATTACCTAATTGATGCAATCAAAACAAAAGTATTGCAAAAAAAAAAAAAAAACTTGACTTCCTTCCAAATGACAAAACACACACTAAACAAGACACAACAACACCCTACAACTTCAAATAAAAAGGACACAATAACACTTTAACTTTCAATAAAACATGACACGACACAACTTATAAAGATTGAGAAGAAAGATACATGTGGAGTGGATACCATGGAGAGAAGAAGGAGATTAGAAGTCCAAGATGAAATATAAGAGGAGAAGGGAAAGGGGACTTAGCTCGCAAACTTAAAAACCTGAATCATCACATATTTCTTCCTTAAACATGGCCTCAAGAAGTTGCTTTCTCCATTCTCATCATTTTATATTACGCAAGGTATCTTGATGTCAGCTGAAAGATCTATAGCTTGATATTTTTCCTGTAATTGCTTTCTTATTTTGAAGCTTTAGCGAAACAAAGGAAAAAGACATTTCTATCAGAGTTGAAGAAGTCAACAAGTACTACATTGAACTCATCACAGGTAATTAGATTATATTTTTATCACATTTTTTTTGTGTGCAAAATGTAAAAGCAGTGTTTCCCTTAAATTGTACTCTGCTTCTCCTTGAACTCTTCATTGAATCATTTATTGCTGTTGATTCTTACTTCCATTTTATTTTAATTTATAGTTCTACAATATTTTTATTCACTTTGGCTAATTCGCTTTGCAAGTTTGAGGTACCTTCACTGCATTTATTTTTAAATTGGTTTTTTTGTGATCTTCTTGGAATGCGCCCAAGCAAAATTTACATATGTACAAAATGCATTTGAGTACATATATATTTTATAATATGATCGCATATTGTAATCATAGATATCCTTTTGAGAGTATCTGGTATATCATATGCTAGCCAGTATAACCTTTCTTTAGCCAAGCTTAATGATTACAGTACCCTCTAAAAGTATTTATTCTTCATAGCTAAAAAACATAGTGATATCCTTATTTTGGGATATGTTTTTGTATGGGGGGATTTCTATTAATTCTTATGTTATCGGGAAGCCATTGATTAGGCTCAAAGATTCATTTATTGACAACTAAACTTTTAATCATCATCATGACAATTAACATTGACTTTGTCAATAACCCTTGTATTGTATTAGTTTCTTTTCCATCAGAAAAATTTCTTGCTATCAAACTTTTACCAAGGCTGCATTTGGTGATTGTTCGTGTTGACTATTTCATTCACTGTATGGTCATTCTCATTGTAATACACACTTCATTTTATAGGCAAACTTCTTTCTTTATTCATATTTTCTTTGGTAGCTACATATTGGGTATATTTTTCATTGTCCTGAAACATTTAAATTACTTTCTTTAATTTTTCTATGTATAACTTGTCAATTAGATTTGTAATATTCTTGATTCCTTTATAGCAGTTTATCACTGTGTTTTGGAATGTAACATCTATATTTAGCTCTACATGAAACAAGATCAGAAAATTCTGTTAGTTTCTTGCCTTCATTGGAGACATTGTCAATGAGTATCATAATTTGAAAGGACGATGCTTCTATTTTCTCCATAGTTCTTTTATTTTTGTTGTTTGTTCAGTATTTTTTGGAACTAGTATTGCTCTCCAAGTGCAACTTCTGATATTTCTGATGTTTACATCCAGTCACTCCATGTACATTTACATTAAAATCAGATTCGTATGTAAATTTTTTAAAATTCAGTTTTGCTTGTCTGCAACTTCCTGCATTATGCCTCCTATGTAAACGAATATTTGATGCTGAAAATTAATTAATGCAATTAATCTGTTGTCAGCCATAATCAAGCAATGTCATTCTTTAAGAATGTTTAATTTTTATAACTTTTTATTCAACAATCTTTTATTTCTATAAAAACTAGCCTATACGGCTATACCTCTCGTTCTATATAAATGAAGAATTAAATATAGAAACTCAGTAATATAATGTATATTTTGTTTAGTTTGTCATAATCAAACTTAGACCTTATTCGAGCATGCATTCATTATTTGAAGATGATTTAATTAACTTATTACAGGATACCCATTTTAATAAAACCAATGAAGAAGAACTTGGATGGGCTCCTTTACGTGATGGTTATATGCTGACTAGCTCAAAGTTGAAGGACTGGGATAAAATGGAGGTAAACCTTGTCATGTGTGCTTCACTTTCTTGTAAATGTAGTCGATGAAACTTTGATTTTTATCTTTAGAGGTTTTTTTTTTTTAGGATTCTGCGTCTATTGGTGGACGTACAAAGATGCCGTCTGATGAAAGCTCTTCTGATGAGGACTAGAATGAAGTGTTTTTACTTTTGCAATGAAGGTAAATTTGAAAGTAAATACTCTCCCTAGGGAAATACTATGACACCTTAAAATACATGTCCTTCTAGTCACGTCCTTTGCAGGCTTTGTTATCAGATATTAGTGTTCAGCTGTTCTTTTAAAGCTTTTATGTTTATATCAAAACAATTTTATAAAATGGATTTAACTGTTTTGATTTAACCTCTACTTATGTGGCCAGCAAACTACTTTTTTTTATTAGTGTTCATTTTCAGCCGTCATTTCTGAAATAATGTTTAACCCATTCCATTTGAAGGGCATGCAAATAACAATGTCAATACATAAGTGCCTTGAAAATGCTTCATGTAGAAGTTTTTGATTAGGTGGCTCGACTGCTGCAATGCTAATCCTCTTGATGCCGGACACCTGTCAAGGTCTAGATTTTCTCATATGCAACAAATTCATTAATGAAAAATATTTAAATATGGAATGCATTTTATGAATTATAATGATGCACACAATCTACAACAGATTACATGCATAAAAAGCATGCCAAGATTTGCAAAGAAGCACACAGGTGGATCTAAAATATTTAGTTCCTATTAGTGATAGTGAAAAATGAAAGATATATTACTTAACATTAGGAATTCAAGGCACAAGTGTTGAGACCATACAAGCTGACCTACCTTTTTTATTTTTTTTTTTAATTTTTTAATTTTTTCTTTCGTTTTTTTTTTCATTTTTTAATTTTTTTGATTTTTTTACAAGACGTCCTACCTATATATTTTCATTCGTAGGCATGAATGCTCAAATGCACCTTATAATTGAAAAATCATATGGCGCGACTTAATTATTTTTGTTGAATTTTAATTTTATGTACTATAACTGAAAGATTTCTGTTCAACCCCGTTTGATTCAAATACTTTTAAAATAAAGAAATACTAACACAATACGACACAACAAATTTGAATTTCTATTAAACTTTGTAACATTGAGCTCGCATACTCTTCCCCTTGTTCCGATGAATGGGAAAACAATGCAAAATTCTTTTACGTTAGTGGCATCCCTTCTCCCTCTATATCAATCTTCATCTGTCGCTCTTGTTCTCTTGTGTGCCGGATGCTATAAAACGTGGGCATTAACATGACTGCTGGAACATTTTGTAACTAAATTTTTAACAATCATCACACGTTTATGTCTGTTACTCATAGTTGTTTTGTACTATTAACAATATGAATAATAGAAGAAAATATTTTTAAGTTAAAAAAAAAAACTTGCATTCTCCATGTAATTTATGAAGCTTCATGGATGTGAGCGCACTTTACAGAGAAGAGTGCATGCAGCAACTAAATGTTAGATTAATTTTGGATATATCCAGCTAAAATGACATCTTTTGCTCATTTTTTTGAGACCTGCATGACTGAAATCCATAGTATTTAAATTTTTTTTGAAATTTTTTCTTTTTCCCCATAGAAGTGAGAAATGCCAAATCGTATCTCAAACAGGTGCCTTGCTATCTGATGCGGCTCATGTTCTATCTGGCGATCAAAACTTGTAGATTGTGGAATATTTCCTACAAACTGATATATAGGATCTAAGAATGAAGACGTGTGTGTATGTGCATAAATATCCATCTATATATATAGTTAGGTAGGTAGGTAGGCATGCATATGATAGGCTACTATCATTTTCTATGGTTTATTTTCAAATATGTAACATTTGATTACATGATCAAGCACTCTCTTAGTCTATGCCTTGAGAAATAGTTGATCCGAATTTCCTAAGCTTTTATGAATGTTTTGTTTTGCGTAAGGCACACAATCTTAGTACCATTTTGTAGTGATCTGTATGTTTCGATTGGCTCCAAACTGATTTGTATATGAAATAAACCAATCGAAACTAACCTGATAATTTCAGTTCAGTTTAGTATGATTTTCGGTCTAAGAATATAAATATTTAGGCATTCTTTTTTTTTTTTTTTTGGTTCGGTTAAGTTTATTAGCTTTGATTTTAAATGGGTTTTAATGGTTTCTTCTAGGTTGATTTCATAGTTTGTTTTAAGTTAATGGATCATTAAAAGCAAACATCTCGAAGGTTTCATGAAAGAAATCCAAGAACGTTTTGATTCCACTTTAATTAATTTGAAAACTTGGTAATAGAAATTATGAATTTATATATATATATATTATGCTTAATCATTTTGATTTGATTTGTCTAGTTTTTGCAAAACCTCAAACCTAAATTATGCCAAATAAGTTGGTTTAGATAAAATATCAGACCTAAACCAAACCAAATCAGTTAGGCAGTTTTAGTTTTGATTTTTTGGGTTTGCCAGTTTTATTGTACATGCCTACCCTTTTGGATTAGACAATTAACTAAATGATTCGATAAGTTTATGATGTATGAGTACAAATTTGATGAAATGTTTTGAGAATGTATGTTCCAATATCTATTGCACAAATTCAATGAATTTGATGTTGAAATGATCAAGTCGAAGTTAAACTTTTGCTTAGGAGCATTACAAGCTATTCAATATGTCATCATGTCCAGTCATTGGCATATACTTATAGAAAAGTGATCAAATTAAATCAACAAGTTTTTCTTAGGTTGTAGATCAGCTATCATTGTTCTTGATTTTTCATTTGAAGGTAATAACATAAAAAATTTGTATGTAGAATATGAACGCTTTTCATGTCAATTGATGGTAGTAGACTATTTGTAGATGTTTATGTCTGTGTTTGTTTACATTACACTAATTTTTTTATGAATTGAATTAAATCCAGTATTTTTAATCATATGTCATTTAAGTATTACTTGGACCTCTATCATTACTTATTTATGGATGTTAATTTCACATTAACTAAAATAACATATCGTTTAGGTATTCTCTGTTCTATTAATCCTAATCCTAGAGTTGGCCAATTTTAAAATAAACATGATATTGATGAACTTAATTGAAATTTTGGGATGACAAAATGTTGGAAATGCATAGATGGGGTTCTCCTAGACTAGTATGCCTGAATGGTGGTCGTACAACAGAAAATGTTTTGCTTCATATTGCATATTAAACTGATGAAGCAGATTTATATACTTGAGTAAATAGTCTAGTTTAAATTATGATAGCCAGACGAAGTTTCTAAGAGTGGTTTATTTATAAACCACTCCATCAGTGGGCTCAACATTCAAACAGTCCAGGCTTTGATTTAAATTCCGTCTGATGCGATGTATCATATTAGAATTTTTCAGTTTTGTTACATAAAATAAATGAGTTTTTTCTGTTTTTAGTGTCCTAACTCATCTTAAACTTGTTTTGTTTGATCCAAATGCGTCTATGGGTAACGCCCGACCTTACTAGTAGGAAAGCTAAGAGGATTGGGACATGCAAACTTATGAGTATGGAAAGTTGGGGGAAGTGTTTTACTAGTTTAATATTGTTTTTAGAAAGTACCAAAAAGATTCAAAATATGTCTCTTCACCCTTTATTTATAGGGATCTTATGGCTACAGGGAAATTTATACCCAAAAAAATTATAAATACAATTATAAATAAAACCTAAAATGATTTTCGTTGGGCACATTTCACGCTCTAATAGGTGCTTGGAATGACTGTTGCTTGCTAATCTAATTCCCCTGTCTCAGGGCGAGTTCTCTTACACAGAATATTCATGGGAGTTGAAGGAGGCGAGCCCTCTGATAGGTCGGACGAGATGAACTACTATCAATGAGTACTATCGTGATACTGTCGACCTTTGGGAAGGGTCCCTGAGTTGACTTGATATGAGAGGCAAGTTCATTTGAGTCAAGGAGTAGTGGACTCCATGGTCAACCAAGCGTACTGAGGCGAGTTTGAATTTTTTCTGGAAAATCTTTCCTTGTAGCTAGGATGATAGATTTTATTATTGGTGGGCCAAGTAGCTTTAAGAGCATGCTTCTCGCTGAAAGGGAAAGTACCAATCTGAGTGATCTATATGTCCTTGACGTTTCTTTGAGAGCGCTGCTATCTCTCCGCTTTGCCGAATTGGCGATAGCGACTCTTGGGTGAGTTCGTTGTTCAAGTCCACGAGATGTTAGTTCACTCATTATAACCTATCAGCTATTTGTTAAACACCCGAGAAACATATGTGAGTATATGTATTTATAGGTTAGTGTCGTGCGGGGATCAAACAAAGAAGTATTGAACTTACGAATCTGGAAAGAAAATGAACAAATTAACCTGTACATGATCTAGTTTCCCTTTCTTTTATTTTGACCTTGGTCGTAGAAAAATTCACTCTGCCTTTGCTTCTCTTACTTCAACTTCAAGTTTAAAAAAGCTATTTATTCCTTTCATATACTTTTCACTACTGCATTGTAGTCTGCACTCATTTTCTGTTCTTAAGCTCGCATAGTTTTTTTGCTTGTCATCATCATTTCTTCATTATACTTTTATATTTTTTCCTTAAAAAGCCTGTTAAACTCTTGTATAATTTTCAAAAAGCAAACTAAACAAGAACATCAAGCAGTAATTGATCAGCTTTATTGAGGGCGTTTATCCAATACTGTAACTTATCAGCTTTGATGTTCTGCTGATACCAGTTCAAGAGCATCTCCACAGCTAAGCGTAGGATGGAATTTAGATAAAGCATCTCTTCCTTGGTTTTTACTTCAGTTAGATTTTGGATAAATAGGCCCAGCCTGAATGGATACCTGATAGGGAATCATGAAGGTAGCCATAGATAGTTTGGATGTGGGCCATGTGGCAGCAGCAGGTAACGCTTTTTATTATGAAAACGATCACTTCAAGCGCAGTAGTTTTATAACTTAAGCTGTTACTTTTACGCTAAATGATCTTTTTTTACTTTCTAGACAGGGTATTGCATTTTCCCTGTTAAAGAGCACCTTCACCTTTTCACTATTAACTGGAGAAATAATGCTTCTTTCTTACTTTCCTTGAGGTGGCGTGGCTTTGCATTCAATTGACGCGCGTCATATTACATAATAATAATGAGCCTGACTCTGTGCTATTGCTGGGACAATTACTTTTTGTTCATGTTTGATGCATTGGGGCAATAATCTTTCCTTTTCTTCTTATGATGCCTACTTTATTTTGTTTGCTGTTTATTATTTTGCACATTTAATGCTTCAGGCTTATTATATATCTAATCTTTTTGTTTTACATTGAATTTGCAGCGTTTTTGCCAATTATAATTGACATTCACAAATTTCCTCGTTGATGTGATTCAGCGATCATAATTCTTTCAATACTGCTCATCTATTATTCAGCTAGCTAATGATTAACATGAATTAGTCAGAGTTTTAGACTTTGTTTTGCACAGTTTTCTTATTGCTTTATAAAACATAACAAAAGCTGTCCCAAACAAATTCCTTAATCTTATAACTTGTTCTTGAGTTTCACGCAATTTTCATCATTGTCAATTGAGTTTTATTCGGGGTACAGGGGAAGTTTTTTTGAACTTTTTTTTTTTTTTTTTTCTGTAGTACTGATAAGTTTTCATTAATATGATATGCAGTATTGTTTGCATCGTTTATTAAGGTTGGATCGGCTCATCTCAGCGAATTGATTGAATATTGTCCTGCACCTGAAGTATTCTTGAACAAACCACCCCACAGCTGATGCAATTACAAATTTAATATGCCAGCCCATCATCAGCATATATATATATATATATATATATATATATATATATATATATATATATATATATATATATATATATATATATATATATATATATTTTGCAGGAGAATTTCGCTTGTAATTTAGCATTATTTTTCATCCTCTTCAATTGAGTTACGTGGCTTTAGAATTTTGTCACTGCCAAATTTTGTAGTAATATGTAGCCTTTATTTATCACTGCCAAATTTTGTCAAAATTATCAGCAGCCGTTTAGGGTTTTGGCTTTCACTTTCCCCAAAAAATTAAAAAAAAAAGTATTATTATTATTTTTTTAATGGAGTCCTGCTAAGTTATTGAAAATTTTTTTATATGTAGATATTGTGTTTAATTATAAATGCAAGCAGGGTGAAATTTAAGCTCAGGCATCCCCAACATTTTCGCAATTTTTTTGTCACAATATTGTTTCACATGAAATCATTTCTTATGAATTTTATTTGAATTATAATGACTCAGTTTTGTCCATCATTGCATTGTGTTTGTATTGTTATATTTATTGATATAAATATTAAAAAAGATATTATTAAACTTTTAACATGATACACCTCTTAATTCAATAAAACATTACTTGTGTAACCATTTCTTTAAAACCAAAAAGGGTGACTTGGCTATGAAAAATAATTTTTTTTTGGAAAACTTTGAGAATCTTAATTCAATATATTAAAAGAAAGCAAGATTTGGGTACACGCATCACCTTTTGTATGTGTTTACATATCTACTATCTAATTTATTATATTTATTTATATAAATGTCTAAAATCTAAAATTTCAAGGGGAAGATGTCTACTTTAATTCTGGAGCGTTTGATAAAATTTGAGAAGGGTTAAATAGTCCAAATGTGCTTTAGAAGTGATTTAGGTCAATTCTATCTAGAAGAGATCAAGGTAGGTGATTTAAATGTTGCTTTATACAGATTAGTTGAACTCATAAATTCAACTTGGACATGATAAAAAACTCTATAGATGAGATTATAAAGTCTTAGCATTTTTTATGGTGTTTTGATGTTTTAGGGATTTTATATGGGCATGGAAATAGTTTACTTGGCTGGAATTGCAAATAAAAATATAACTAGGGTTAATTTGTTCTTTAAGATTTTAACTAGACCCACCCCCAATAAATTTAGGGTTATTGAAGTATGGGCTGCTAGCTAAAGATTTGAATATTTTAGTAAAATTTTATGAGATTTAGGTTGGTAAAATACTAGTAGGACTAAAACTAGTCCAACTAAGTAGTAAGTATTCGTTGGCACTAGCAATTAGGATTAGACTTGGAATTTGAGAAAAAGAAATTGATTTTGAATATTTAGGTGGTGGATTAATAGCACAAAAACAAACTACAAAAGTTTGCATAAAAAAATGAATACAAGAAAATTAAATTGTACTAATTAAAGTAGAGGTATCAAGATGATCACCCCATCCCCTTCGGTTGATCGACCACCAAGCCTCCAAAATCTTTAAAATTTATTCTCTTAAATGTGTTTCACAATCAATGCACTTCATTATAGAAGAAGGTGTTTAACACAACTAAGACAAGCGGCATCAAGATGATCACCCCATCCCCTTCGATTGGCCGACCACCAAGCCTCTAAAATCTTTAAAATTTATTCTCTTAAATGTGTTTCACAATCAATGCACTTCATTATAGAAGGAGGAGTTTAACACAGCTAAGACAAGTGGCATCAAGATGATCACCCCATCCCCTTCGGTTGGCCGACCACCAAGCCTCTAAAATATTTAAAATTTATTCTCTTAAATGTGTTTCACAATCAATGCACTTCATTATAGAAGGAGGAGTTTAACACAGCTAAGACAAGAGGCATCAAGATGATCACCCCATCCCCTTCGGTTGGCCGACTACCAAGCCTTTAAAATCTTTAAAATTTATTATCTTAAATGTGTTTCACAATCAATGCACTTCATTATAGAAGGAGGAGTTTAACACAACTAAGACAAGTGGCATCAAGATGATCACCCATCCCCTTCGGTTGGCCGACCACCAAGCCTCTAAAATATTTAAAATTTATTCTCTTAAATGTGTTTCACAATAAATGCACTTCATTATAGAAGGAGGAGTTTAACACAGCTAAGACAAGAGGCATCAAGATGATAACCCCATCCCTTTCGGTTGGCCGACCACCAAGCCTCTAAAATCTTTAAAATTTATTATCTTAAATGTGTTTCACAATCAATGCACTTCATTTTAGAAGGAGGAGTTTAACACAACTAAGACAAGTCTAAAAGACAAACCTCTTGGCATTCAAACACAAACAAGGAGGGAAAATAAGTTTGATGAAGGGGCGACCCACACTTGTAACCACCATTAACCACTGTTTCTTTCATGCTTGGCCAGCCACTCCACTCTTCCTAGACACATTCTTAGATTGCCACTTCAGTCAAGTATTTAAAAAAAAATAAAAATAAAAAAAAAATAAAAACAAACAAATCCAATACAATACCGCGTGGCCCACACAACATCTTATAAACATGAAATTACATAAAACATAACATGCAAATGATGTAAATCTTCATGGGTGCTTCATAACTTCAACTACATGTTCTCTTGTCCTAGCTCTAGTGATAGGACCACCTCCATGTGCTACATCATCTTCTCCTTACACATTTTTAGCGCCATTTATGTTTTCTCTCAACGAGCTCCCATAACGAACTCATCTTCTCCTTTCCCGATGAGATCCTTCACACACTACTGTTGGCCTTGTGATTCCCTCTCTAGAGAGCTTTTTCCATGACTCCACTTCTCATATATCACTGATGCCTGATAAGAGAAACAAATGTATAATCCAATTTGTATCTATTTTATAAAAAAATTATTTAATTCTATCTTTTTATCCAAGAAATAAGAAAAACATTCTAAAATTGAGAGAGCACCATAGCGCCAAAGACATAGCACAACAACGCTACATTTCCCCTAGCATTAGAGTGCTACAAGTTCGATATCATAGTGGGAGGTCTTAATTTCATTCAAGACCAAGGAGCTGAGACAATTTGGAAGGAGCGTTGCAGTTCCAAATTCCACAGTGCCATGGTGAAAGATAGTTACAGATATTTGAATTGGAAAACTGATGCAATCAATGATAAACCTACACTTCAATTCAGTAGTGCCACAACACTACCTAGTTAGCATTGCATCACAGTTCATTTATTTGTAAAAACTATAAATAGAGCTCTTATTGTCTCATGTAAGGGAGAGTCTAGAGACAAGGGAGAAAGGAGTGCAAGGAGTCTGTAATCGTGTTGTAATAGATTTTCTAGTGATATTTATTCTTATTTATCTCTTGTACTTTTATTTTTTTATATTGTAATTAAGTATATTTTATTTTCATGCATGACAAAAACTTTTTTCTTGCTTATGATGTCACAACCTAACCCAATAAGACCCATAAATGGGACATATTTTATCATGCTGTCTTGTGAAAGACTAACCCAAGATTAGAATTTAGGGAACCTTTTAGATTTTGTTCTTCCAATTAAACTTAAAACAAACAATAGAACATAGAGCTGTTAATAACGTATATCATACAGTAAATAACTCATCCACAATATTTTTTTTTTCATTTCTCATCTTGATGTATATACAACAATTACACTATAGTGCATAGCTATATACTGAAACACAGACTAGAGCAATTTAAATAACTAGTCATGACTGTACAAAAATAAAAAAGAGAAATAACTATACAAATTCAGACTGGTCAGATCCTAACTCAGCTACTTAGGATTCTTTCCCTTTCCTAGACCCTGAAATAGAATGTAGATAAACTTTGAACCAACATAGGTGAGCAGGTTGCACTTTCCGATCTAAATTTATAATTATTTTATTGAATTTAAAAATAACTAATAAATGCAATTACTGTACTAAACCAGGTATTAGAATAGTGCTTAATAGAATAGTGCTCGTAGTTATAAAAAATATAAATTACAATGTTGTAAAAAAGTACTTTATATATCATAACATAAAATAATAGATTTTTTCTAAGGCCTTTATACTTACTACCAAAATAAAATTTATAGAATTCTAGCCATTTTGACACTTGTGCTAGCATATTAAAAAATAGACCCTCATGAATCCCAATGTCTAGCACAAAAATAAAATGTGCATATAACACTAGAATGTGCCTTTGGCACTAGAATGTGTATTTAGCCCAAGAATAGAGCTTTCTCCATGCCCAATATATCTCCTCAAAATCACACATCTTAATCAGATAACCATATAATTCATTATATTATAGTAAAAAGTAATTCAAATTTTAACTGAATGCTTTAACGATAGACAACAAAATACATTATTGTGTAGAAATTCACTATTTTAAAATATAACCAAATTAGTAGAGATTGTTCAAAACATAACTTTAAAATTTTAATTGTACAACAACATTATTTTTTAAGGTTGAAATTGTTTTTTGGACAATTAAAGTTGCATAATTTTCAAAATCTCTGGTGTAAAATTCTCAAAAAATATATAAATATCTAAAATTTGCGTCTTTATAACATAAAGAAAGTTACACGGTAAAAGTTTACTAGTAACAAAATCATCCCTATTTTTATAATATAAACTTATAAATTAAATAAAAAAATTCTCATATTTTTTAAAATTAAGATAGGCAAAATACAACCTACCTTGATTAGAGAAACTTTTAAAATTGGATCGTAAGCTAAAAATGAACTGAAGTCTTCTAAAACTAGCTTTCTCTTTCTAAAATTCCTCCTCTCTCTCTCTATCTCTCTCTACTGGCTGCCTTGATGGAATGAAATGAATCGATCTTATTGGAAATAGATGTTTTTATTTTAAAATCAGAACCTAGTGTCATGGTGCCCGATCTTAAACTCTACAACACTCCCTTAAGAAGTACATAACGTTGCAGCGCCACCCTATTGTTGATTGCTAAGAGCCATAACACTTCCAACCCTAGCACTGTAGTGCTCTAGGTAGAAGTCCTAGATTTTAGAACATGCAAATAGATGTTCATAACTCGCTTTAGAACACATGCAGACTTTTTACATGCATACAAAATATTACCAAACTCATGCATAAGGGTTTAAATGTAGAAATTTAGTGTATTACCTTGAATTAGATTGGGTCATAATAGGTAGAATGATATAGTGATTCTAGAAGTGATATAATTATTTTCTCCTAAGAAAATTATTGTAAATCAATAATCAAGATTGAGATTGTGATTTTTGATGATAACAAAATATTATTGTTATGATTTTATTATTTTTCTTCTAACTGATATTGGATATTTTGATTGTTTCTGTGAGTACTAACATTTAAGAGAAATCATACACTACTCTAGATTGCTAAAGATTTCAAGACAAGTTAGAATAGGATTTTAGTATCTTTATTTTTATTTCTTGAGTATGCATAAGTGTAATTATAATTGGGTAACCATGCACACACATAGGGGAGAGTAATAAAATTTTTAAAACTGATCGTACTGTATGATATGTAATCATACTATACGATTTGACTTAGTTTTTTTCCAGAATTTGGTTACTCAAACAATGGCTTAATTTTCTTAACTAATTGTATTGCACGATATACAATCATACAGACGACTAATAGTGTATAAAATCAAGTTCATACTAGATCGTACCATATGAGCTTATTCATTTTTGAGCTATTCATACAATAATATATAAATTCATACAGATGACTGACGAGGTACAAAATTAGGTTCATACCATACGAACTTATGAATTTTTGAACAATTTGTATAGTACGATATCCATTCATACAAATGACTGCCAGTGCACAAATTTTGCTTTGTACCAATTCGTACCAAAATGTGGACAATTATTTTGAATTGTTTATACAATATGATGTCAAGTCGTATAGATGATTGATAGTATACAAAATTTAGTTCATGCCAAATGATACCAAACGATGGATAATTATTTTGAACTGTTTGTACTGTATGATGTTAAGTTGTACAGATAACAGATAATGTATAAAATCAAGTTCATACCTGATTGTACCATACAAACTTGTTCATTTTTGAACTATTCATATTGTATGATATCAAGTCGTACATACGACCCATAGTGTATGAAACTAAGTTCATCTCGCTTGTACCAAACGAAGCCATGATTTTTGAACTGTTCATATCGAACGATTTTTAATTGTATAGTACAAACTGTGGATGGTACTCTTAAAAAAATTTCAATTTTTGGATAATGTTTCATGTGTTTTCTATAAATAGAGTCCTATAACTGTCATCCCTATCCTTTGCTTCAAATTTTCTCTTGAGAATGAATATTGGGAGTGTGTTTGAGAGAGATTTTGAGATTGGAGAGCGAGAGATATAGTGAAAGGGAATTGTGAGCAATGTTTAAAATTGCGTAATTAGGTATTGAGGTGTTTTTTGTTTGTGAGTTGAGGCGTAATCCTCAAGGCGTTTTGAGGTGTGAGCCTCAAAAAAAAAAAAAAAATTGCGTTAAGTGCAAATAAATTTTAAAAGTAAAATTTTATATAATACTCAAATAATATGTTAAAAAATGACATTATCTTTTTGTTGAGCTATGAAATAACACAATGACATACATATGAAATAAAAAATTGCACAAGACATAAAGTGGTTAGTGATAAATTGCATGAAATATATTTAAAATACAAATATTGCATGAGAAAAAAAAATATTAATTATAGAAATTGCATTAAAGTATCATATAAGTATATAAAATTAAGTTTAGCTTCAAATTCTTTCTTTCTTAGTTTCCTACTCATCTACATTTAATTTCTAAAAAAGACTGAAAAGTTAGCAACAACTAGAAAACCATTTATATTGCCATCACTGAGGAGATCTTTATTTGAGCCATCATTATAACAAATTGATCTCTCCCGTCTCATTTGTGGAGTCCAATGCCTCCCAATATGCTTCTTCTTCATTTATTTCAGGCATTTTCCTCTTTCAAAAATAATTTTCATCAACATAAAGATGAGATTAGTACTCCAAAAATTTTAGAGATAGTGGTGGTGTGCAGCTTTCAAGTGATCCTTGACGGAGGTTATGGCGTTGGTGGTTGTAGCAAAGGTGACGGGCATGAGGTTGAGGCAGTTGAGAGGAAGTTATTTTGACTTGGGGTACACAAAGTGTGATTTGTTCAAGGCTTTACTTCAGGATTTATTTAAGTTTTAATATACATTGGGTGAGGTGTAAGCCTCACACTAGTGAGGCGAGGCACGCCTCAAGGTGGGCCTCAACCAAGTAGAGGCGCAAGCCTCATAAAAAAACTTGAGACATAAGCCTTGAGCATTTTTCACTAGAATTACGCAAAGGCGGGCCTCAAAATGAGCCTCACATTGCATAATTTTAAATCATGATTGTAAGGGATTCACAAGGTTGCCCAAAATGAGGATCTCTTTGTTCTTCTTTTAATTTCTTCCCAACTTCTTGGGAGTCTCTTAAGAGAAGATCTTCAAGACTATATCAAGGTTGTTAGCCTTCACTAGGAGGGTGAAAAAGATATGTCAGTTCTCTGCCTTCACCAAAAGGGTAAAAAAGGATGCTTAGTTCTCTGCCTTCACCAAGAGGGTAAAAAAGAATGCTTGGTTCTCTACCTTCACCAGGTGTGTAAAAAAAGATGTGTAGTTACTCTGCCTTCACCAAGTAAGCGAAAAAAGATGAGAAGATACGCTGCCATCACTAGGAGAGTGTAAAAGGTGATGGTTCTCTGTTATAATGGGTTGGTGGAAGAGAGTTTGTAAGGGCTTCTCCGCCTTGCTGTGGAGGCAAATGGAGAGTCTCTTTTATTTAGTGCAATACCTAGAGAATGAGTCTCCATGGAGTAGATGTAGGTCTAATTGGACCAAACCACTAAAAAATTTGGTGTTATTCTATTTTCTTTTATTTTTCCTGCATTTTATTTCACTACTCTTTATAATTGTGGCTGTAAGATTATCCATGAAAGTAATTTCTATAAAAAACTGCATATTTTAAGATTAGTGTTTTTAATCTTCTAAAAATTTTAAAAAAAGGGTTTTCTAAAATCCAAGATTTTTTTTTAAATAACCAATTCACCCCCTCCTAGTTAACCTTGGGACAGTTTTATAAGGTCTAATAACCTACTCAAGCTTTTAAGTGGTATCAAAGCTAATTTCAAAAATTAAGGTTTAAGCTACTTTTTGAAAAAGATCATGGCTAATTTTCGAAACTAAAACACTACTGAATAATATTCGATCACTAGACTGCCTTTATTTGATAACATTCCTTTTGATTTCTAAAAAACTTGCATGTCTACTTTTTTGCAATCACTTAACTATCGCATGTGGATGTTAGTAAAGGAAGGTTATACTAAACTTGCTAGAATAATAGATGGCATTAGAATTGAAACACCATTTACTAAATGAACTGTAGAAGAAAGGGATTTAGCATAGTTAAAGGAAGGTTATTCTAATTTTTTGTGATAATACAAGTGCCATTTATATCTCAAAGAATCCAATCCAACACTCTAGGACCAAATATATAGACACAAGACATCACTTCATTAGATACCATGTTACCAAAGGAGAAATTGAGCTACATCATATAGCAACAAAAAATCAACTTGTAGAAACTTTCAAAAATCATTGGCTTTTAAGGCTTTTAGCTCTTTAAGAACCAGATTGGGTGTTATTGATATTCATGCCTGATAATTATAATTCTGCAAATTGAAATTGTAGTGTATTTTTTGTGTTTATGATTATGTTTTGTTCTTTATTTTTGTGGTTTGTCTTGGTTATTTATTCTCCATTTTATGCTTTATTTTTATTTTGTGGTTGATTTTTTTATTTCATTTTATTATTTGTTTTTGTTTTTCATGGATCTTGAATGAATTTGTTTGGAAAAGTATCTTGATCCTCAAAATTCGTAATGTACAAATTCTCCAGATTTCACATGATTTCTTTTTTGCATTGAGTTGATGAAAATATGTTTTATGCTATTAATCGTATAATAAACACATGTTTGTTTATATGAACCATCAATTTTTTGTCTATATGATCGTTGCATGCATTCTAATAACAATTATTTTTCAAACATCGAATGTACGAACACCTATTCTTCTGTATGATCCAATTGTCAGTTTGCATGTGGACAATCTAAATTGTTAGGTATGAATATTATAAACTAATTTTCCCGTACGAACACCTGTTCATCTTTATAATCCATTTGGTCAAAATATTATACAAAATGTATCATCATAAAATAGCCTTACAAAAAGACGTTATGCAGCATTAACTATTTTTCACCATTTTCATTCGTATGTACGAACCAAAGATCATCCCGTACGAAGATCTAAATTATCTGTATGAATGTAATTTTGTACTATATGAAATAGTTCAAATTCAATAAACTAGAGTTTGTTTTTAAAATTTTTCAATCATTTTCATCTTCAGTCCCTTTCAATTCTAGTGTTTTAAATTTTTCTTAAATGACAAGCAGTAGCAAGTGATCTCAACCTTCTAAGGGTAGTTCATCTCATTCTGAATGAGATAACAATTTTCTGCCTTGGGAGAACAAATAAGCCTTTGATATGTTTGTTCAGGCTAAGATTACCCCTTCTCATCTTCTAATTCAAGAAGACATTATTTTTCAAATCATTCCCCTTTTCAACCCTACTAAATTCTCTTTCATTCTCACTTTAATCTATGCATTTCATTCTTAGACTTTTTTATTATTTTCTTACAAATATGAAAATGTGAGAAAATAACCTGATAATTACCTCCTATGTTTTTCATTAATGTGTTGAAATTACCAATGAAGATTTGGGGACTTTTCTACACCTTAGGACTGAAGGATTTAGGTTTTATTCAATGATATCTAGTAATGATTATGATTGGACCATTGTTAATCAAACTCTTAGGGGTATACCTTCCATCTCACATTTACCAATTATTTCTACACTGAATCAAAATGCTAGGACATTCCTAAAGTTGGTGATTAAATCAATATTACCCCTCTGCTTTCCTTCATTACGTATTGTATATTAAAAAAAAAACTCCTATTCATGAAGCTTAGTTAATCTTGGACTACATCAATAATTTGTCTGATATTAGACTCCCTACCATCCGAAGAAAGAAGAATGTAGCTCTAGGACAACTGCTTGTCCACATTCTTGAAAAGAAATACAACCTTATTCGTCCTGAACCCCCAAATAACCTACCTGTTTATTTCACTGACGCCTCATTTTGAATTCTTTCTCACCGGGATCAAGGGGATGAAGGAGAAGAATTTGATGAAGGAGGACCTGCACCTGTACCTGCTCTTGCTCCTGGACATGATCAACACATCTATCAATACATGGTATGGAGATTTGATCACCTTGAATCTCATATAGATCAACATTTTGATCAAGTTCAGACACATCTGGATCAACAGGATTATATATATAATGAAAATATGGCCTGGGTTAGAGAATAATTTGATTTTCTCCACACTCAAGTAGCTACCATCAGTTGCTGCTTCACACAATTCAATCCTCCATAGCCTCCTACAGATCAAGACCCTTCAAATTATTAGTTTAGTTGCAGTTTATTGTATGTTTTGTTTTTTAGTTTTTATGATTATATGTTTAGTTGTTATTAGTTCTTGTCTTATTTTTTAGTTGATTTAGTTTTTTAGTGTGTTATGTTTTCTTTATATTTTTAGTTCATATTATAAAAAAATATATGTGTTTGGTTATTACTATTTTTTTTCCTCTAGAATTGTCAATTAATGAGTTAATACTAACTAATCTAAAATGTTCATTGAAAGAATTGAAATTTTATAATTTTTGCACTACAAACTTATTTCCTTAGTAAATCTTTTTCTTTACTCTCCCTTTAAATAAAATTATAATGAGATCTAGATAAGAAAATATTTTTTGATTCTCTGATAAGACATTTGTCTCATAATTATAATTATTGCAAAAAGGTAACCTTCTTTTCTTTTATTTTCTTATTCAATGTGTTATTTTTATTGTTATCTATAGGATTTTGTTTTGTGGTTTAATTTTTCTTATAAGAGAAAGTTTTTTTTCTTTTATTTGGAAATTACTCACACAAGCTAAGATTTACTGATTTAGGTTAATAAAAAAATAGAATGTCAAAAGATGCACAAAGAGTGCCAAATTTGAAAAGAGGCACAAAATGACCCCAACTTGAAATGATATGCAATGCTCGCCAAATAAAGTTCAAAATCAAAAGATATGCAATTGAGACAATAAAAATTATCAATTCTAGTTGATCAAGAGGCATAAAATGAGCCCATACCACATTTAGTTCTTTCCTATATATCTTTAATTCTTAAAAAAATCTAGACATTTAACATAAATTTCAACTATTGAATTTGAATTTATGTTATTTTTTTAATTTTTGCGATAATTATTCTTTTTGAGATTTCTGCTCTATAGAATGAACATTAAATTTGATCAACTATTCTTTTCTTATTTATTTATTGTTTTAAAATATGAGTTTAAAAAGAGTTTTTTCTTATGGAATCTAATATTAGTCTTGCATATTTTTAATTTTCTTTTCCTTATCATCTTTTTTGATCCATCAATACTAGCTTTGATATTCAGAAGATTTTTTAAATTTTTCTTTCCATTTTTGTCGATGTCAAAAGTGGGAGGTTATTGTTTATGTTTGCTTGAAGTCTTCTGGTTTGTATTTTTGATTTGAAGTTTTTTTTTTTTAGTTCTATGTCGGTACTCTTAGGGGGAGGTTGTTTATGGTTATGTTTATTTGAAGTTTCCTCGTGAACTTGATTTCATCTCGTGCTTGTTTGTTTTATGATCTTTTTGGTGTTTGTATTTTGCATTTAGTTTATTTTGTGTTTGTTTTTAAAAATAAAAATTAAAAAGAGAGACAAAATTTTATTTATCCTCATGATTTTTAGTTTTCACTCATTTAAGGAGAGTTTAGGAGAAAAGAACTTTAATTTATTATTCAAATAATAATTGTTTTTACCATCATAAAAAAGGGGGAGATTATTGTAAATCAGTAATTAAGATTGAGATTATGATTTTTAATGATAATAAAATATTATTATTATGATTTTATTATTTTCTCCTAATATATATTGGATATTTCCGGTTATTTCTGTGAGTACTAACATTTCAAGGAAATTACATATTACTCTAGATTGCTAAACACTTCAAGACAAGTAGAATAGGATTTCAATATCTTTGTTTTTATTTCTTGAGTATGAGCAAGTGTAATTATAATTGGGTAACTATATATACACACAGGGGGAGAGTAATAAATTTTTAAAATTGATCATACTATATAATATATAATCATATTATACGATTTGACTTAGTTTTTCTCTAGAATCCGATTACTTAAACCATGGCTTAATTTTCTTAACTGATCATATTGTATGATATATAGTCGTACATATGACTGATTGTGTATGAAATTAGGTTTGCACCATATCGTATATACAAGCTAGTTCATTTTTGAACTATTGGTACAGTACGATATCAATTCGTACAAACGACTAGCAGTGTATGAAATTAGGTTTGTACTAGATTATACCATATAAACTTGTTCATTTTTGAATTGTTTGTTTAATATGATAGCAATTCATACAGAAAATAGAAAATGTATGAATTTTGGTTCATACCAGATCAAATCAAATGACAGACAGTTAGTTTGAATTATTTGCATTGTACAATGTCAAGTCATACATACGATTGACATCATACAAAATTTGGTTTGTACCAGATCATACCATGGATAGTTATTTTGAATTGTTCATACTGTATGTTGTCAAGTCATACAGATGACTGACAGTGTATGAAATTAGGTTCGTACCTAATCATACCATGCGAACTAGTTCATTTTTGAATTATTCATACTATACGATATCAAATCATACAGATGACCCACAATGTACAAAACTAAGTTCATCCCAGTTTGTGCCAAACGAAGCCATGATTTCTGAACTATTCATACCAGATTATCTTCTATCATACATTACGAACCATGGATGGTTCTCTTTAAAAAAATTCAATTTTGGGATAGTTTTTCAAGTGTTTTCTATAAATAGAGTCCTAAAACTATCATCCCTCTCCTTTACTTCTAATTTTCTCTTGAGAATGACTATTAGGGGTGTGTTTGAGAGAGATTTTGTGATTGAAAAGAGAGATCTAGTGAAAGGGAATTGTGAGGGATTCACAAGGTTGCCCAAAGTGAGGATCTCTTTGTTCTTCTTTTAATTTCTACTTCTTTGGAGTGTTTTGAGAGAAGATCTTTAAGACTCAATCAAGGTTCTCCGCCTTTGCCATATGGGTGTAAAAGATGTGATGGTTCTCTACCTTAACTAGGAGGGTGAAAAGGATATTTGATTCTTTGCCTTCACTAGGAGGGTGAAAAAGGATGCTTGGTTCTCCTCCTTCACCAAATGGGTGAAAAAGGATGTGTAGGTACGCTACCTTCACCAGGTGTGTGAAGAAGGATAAGAAGGTATGCTTCCCTCACTTGAAGAGTGTACAAGGCGATGGTTCTCTACCACACCGAGTTGGTGGAAGAGTGTTTGTAAGGGCTTCTCCGCCTTACTGTGCGGGAAAAAGGAGAGTCACTTTTATTTAGTAAAATACTTTGAGAAGGAGTATCCAGGGAGTGGATGTAGGTCTAGTTGGATCAAACCACTATAAAATTTGGTGTTCTTCTGTTATCTTTTATTTTTCCTACATTTTATTTCACTGCTCTTTATAGTTGTGGTTGAAAGATTATCCATGAAAGTAATTATATAAAAAATTGTATATTTCAAGATTAGTGTTTTTAATCTTCTAAAAAGATTAAAAAAAAGATTTTTTAAAATCCAAGATTTTTTTTAAATAACCAATTCACCCCCCTCTAGGTTAGCCATGGGACAGTTCTTTAAGTTCTAATAACCTACATGAGCTTTTTAAAATATCATACTTAATATTTCAGAACTCATGCCATCAAAATATATTATGAAACAATTGCATAATATCTAATTATTTCTCCCAAGTAGTTTTTCTTTCTATTCTCTTATAAATCTAAACCTAAAATATTAGAATTCATTTATTCCTTAACCTTCTAACATCGTAAGCTAGAATCCTCTCTGGTTCCTCTTTATAACTTAGATTGATAAGTACCTTAACTTTTTCTACATACACATAATTTTTAAAATCAGATACCTATTTCCTAAGAAGTGACATGTGGAATACATTGTGAATACTAGACATATAATCTAGAAATTACAATCTATATGCAAAATTTTTAATCCTTTTAATTACTTTGAATGGTCCAATGTACCCTGGGCTCAACTTTCTCCCTTTTCTAAACATACTCATGCCTTTCATCGGCATGATCTTCACATATATAAAATCTCCCACCTAAAACTCTATTGATTGGTGCTTTGCATTAAAATACTGTTGTTATATATTTTGCATAGTTTTTAATCTATCCTAATCAATTAGATCTTTTCAATAGTGTCATCAACTAAATCTAGCCCTATTAAACCCTTTTATCCATCTTTATCCAAGATAAAGGGGTTCTACATTTTCTAACTTAGAGAGCTTCGTAAGGAGTCATACTTATACTTGACTAAAAGATATTATTATAGGAAAATTTGATTAGAGGGATACAATCCTCCTAACCATTGCCAAATAGGACATAGCCTTAGAAGGTCTTCTAGTACTTGAATATTTCTCTCAGACTATCCTTCAGTTTGTAGATGAAAAGTCATATGAAATATAATTAAGTACCTAAACATCATTGAGTACCTCTCCATAATCTAGTAGTGAGCCTACCATCTCTATTAAAAATGTTCACCTTTGGTATCCCATGTAATCAATAATTTCATGCACATATACTTGCACCAATCTATTTACCAAATCATACTTTCCTATCAGAATAAAATGAGGAAACTTCATCAAATGGTCTACTACGACCTAGATGGAATCATTCCCCTATCTCTTCCTAAGAAATCCCATAACAAAATCCATTATTATCTCTTCTCATTTCCACTCTAGAATAGGAAACAACTGAAAAAATCTCTCAAACATTGATGCTCAACCTTCACTAACTAATACGTTTTATATTTTGAAAAAAAAAATCTACCACATTCTTTTTTTATCTATATCATCAAATCATAACTTTAAGATAACTATACATTTAGTTTCATAATTTTTGAATAGTTTAGCCTGAATAAAGAGCTTCATGTTGAATAACTAATCTCAATTTTGTAGAACTAGCACCCCATAATTTGTTTTTAGAAAATATAACACTAGACTCAGATACTCGTAATTCATATTTCTTTACATACTTAATTTGATTAATTAATTTTAGATATCATGTATTTGACTTGTAAGCTTCATGAATCCTTTCTTGTAAAGATGGTTGAATGATCATTAAAGCTAATATACCAAAATCTATTTCAATAGAAGAAATCACCTCCAACTCTAACTTTTCTATATCCTGAATTAGATATTCCTTAGAAGTAAGCAACATGCATGATATTCCAGAAAACTTCATGCTCGAAGCATCTACTACAACATTTACCTTTTCAAGATGATACTAAATTATAAATTCATAATCTTTAATCCATTCAAGTCATCTCCTTCACCTTAGATTCAGATCTTTCTGAGTGAATATATAAATTGAACTTTGATTATCAATAAAAATCTCACATGTGATTCCATACACATAGTGTCTCCAAATATTTAATACAAATATAATGGCAGCAATCTCCAAATTATGTGTTGAATAGTTCTTCTCATATGACTTCAACATACAAGAAGCATAAGCTATAATTTTCTTGTACTGCATCAGAATAAATCACAATCCCTTCAATGTTGCATTACTTAATATTTAAAATCCTTCCATACTACATGGAAGAGTAGAACTTTAGAAAATGTCAAATAATCATTTAACTTGGAACTTACTTCATAATTATATATACAAATAAAAGCCATTAACTTCTAAATCAATCTCATGAAAGGAAGAAAAATTTGAGAAAATTCCTTCACAAACTTCTTGTAGTTGTCAGCCATACCTAAGAAGCTATGGAACTCAGATATAGTAGAAGGCCTCAACTAATCATCAACAACCTTAGCTTTTTGGGGATCTAAATAAATACCAACGATGATTATCGCATGCCATATGAAATAAATACTATTAAACTAAAATTAATACCTGAAGAATTTAACATAAAATTGATGCTTTCTAAGAGTCTGTAGAATAATCCTTAGATGTTTGGTGTGATCTTCCTCAGAAGTAGAATAAACTAGAATGTTATCTATAAAAAAGATCATGAATTGATCCATATATTCTCTAAACGCCCTCTTCATTAACATGCTCTTTTCTTACATTATTCTATGCATAAATACTATTGAGGCTATTTTGGTTGGCTGGCTTACATGTAATCTACATAGTAGAGCATGAGAGGAAGAAGGGGTGGCTGGCCTGGGGGTGTAATAACCCAAAGATACAAAATATATTTTAAATAAAAAAAATGAATTTTTGAATTGTTGATTGAACTAAAGTTCTTCAACGTTTTATATGTTAGCACTATGGAACCAAAAATGGCCACCATGGTGCTAGTGTGTTTCTTCTAATGTAAATCTTATTTTTGCATGCGGTACTGTGGCGTTGGGAAGGAACACTGTGATGCTAGGCAACTCAAAATATTTTTTTTTATTAAATCCACCCCACCACCCCCTCACCCCTCACTTTAATGCCTTAGTTAAAAAGGAATCGAAGGAGAAGGGGGAGAAAAGGATATATATATATATATATATATATATATATATATATATATATAGAGAGAGATATATATATATATATATATATAGAGAGAGAGAGAGAGAGAGAGAGAGAGAGAGAGAGAGAGAGAGAGAGAGAGAGAGAGTTTATGTGGGCATTTTTGTCTGTCATTCCTTTTACGAAAAATATTTTAATTATTGTAAGTAACTACCCTCTTACTTTTATTTTTTATGTTTTTTATTTTTCTGAATTCACCTCTCCTAAATTTGCTATAAATACATTTTCTCTTGATTTTGTGGGCTTTCACCAATAACATATGATATATTATAGACTTGATCATTTTGAATAATATGATTTTATTATATTTTTACAATTTAAATATGTGTATAAGAATTTTTGGATAAAATGAATAAGAAAAAAGAAAACATAAAAATGGGTTGAAATGATGTACTGTGATTGATATAATAATACTAAAATGTGATATGTGATAAAATAATTAACGTAATTAATATGTTTGGAAATGATGTATATAAATGATATTGATGTACTAATTAATATATGATCAATAATAAGAGTACAAATGATCATATTTATACATCAATGATAAAAGTACATATAGTACTGATGATATTTGATATATATGATAAGAGTATTATAAGTATTGATATATTATAGATAGTACTGCTAGTACTGATATATTATAAAAAGTATTACTTGTATTGATTTATATATTATAGATATCTGAACACTGATACAATTAACAATTGATTGAGAGTAATAAGTGTAGGAATAAGATACCCTTAAGATATACTTACATAAATATCTGATGGACTACTGCTTATTGATTACTAATTACTGGTATGAATTATTACTGATTTGGATTACTAATTACTTCTAAGGATTAAGTGTGAATTTAGATTAAACAATATTAGTTCAAGTGCAGTTAAGCATAACTCTTTCTCATGAGATTAACACTATATTCTTTCACTTTATTACTTAATTTGACACATATACTTGTATATTTTAATGGGATTTCATTAATTTATATTAAAGAAAATTGATCTAAGTATATTTCAACTCAGTAAGTCATATCTTAGCCAATCTAGTCAATACAATCCGGACGACCGTTGAAAAAGCAGATCGTCCGGGCCGATTAGGTGTATCGTCCAGGACGATGCACAATAATTGATCGTACCGGCTGAAGTTAAAATGTTTTAAATCTGTGCCACGTGTATCTTCTAGGACAAATAGTGGATCGTTCGGGGCCGATTTAAAGATTCTAACGTGCTGACATGTGGATCGTCCAGGACGATCCAGTGTTTCGGCCAGGATGATATATATAAAATGCATCGCCCAGACGAACTATTCTATCGGCCAGGACTATCATCATGATTGCAATAGAGTTCGATCAGATCGTCCAGGATGATATGGTATCATCCAGGACAATGAGTTACAGCAAGCACATAAAAGCCTCATAGGATATCATGTTCATCTTCCAAGATAATATTTTATCCTCTTGACTCTGTTTGACTATAAAAATGATATTTTCTTAAACCCCTATTTTTTAATTGATTTCATTGTAGAATACCATCTTCCTATATCGAGATGGTACATTATTCTCAATGCACAATTCTATCACAAAATAGAAGTGATAAGTGCAAATTTTATACTATTGTGGTGCCTTAAATATCAATAAAAATGTTCTGTCTTAGTTGTTGTTGTGTAATAATGCCTCTGGAAAAATATAATAAAAATATAAAATTTGGAACTAAGCACCACAATACTCATATTTTCAATTCCATAGAGCTCACAATGCATCAAAGCCCAAAAGGCCATGTTGTAGTGCTTGTGGCTCTAGATCTAGTGGAAATAATGCCATAATGCAGCCAAGATTTGTGCCATAGTGCTAGGGAGTATATCCCACCACCATGACACCAAAATTAACATTGCGATGCTATTCACCCTATCTTTAAACACTAGAACATTCATGGATTTCAATGCTACATTTTTGAAGCATCATAGTGGTGCAGTTGGCACCTATCGATTACCCAAAAGTTATGCCAGTTTAATCAAGTGACATGTGAGCCGAGCTAGCATCGCAGTGATTCAATCCTAGTAGCATTGAGCCATTAGTTCACTTATCCAACACAAAAATACTAACATGTGGAGCACTCCAGTGTCTAACATCATTTTCTTACTTAGTATATAAACTATTTAAGTCATTTATGTAGAGGCTTATCACTGTTAGACCAAAAAATTATCCTTTTGAGTAGAGCATTATGTTGAGATACTTCTATTAGAGATCTTATCCCATCTTGTAAAAGCAATCCTACTATTAGTGGAAGAAGTGTAGAGAAGCATTGTTGCATCTTTTTGGTGATATTTTTCCTTACTAATTCTTTTATAACTTTTCTCTTACAATTGAAATGAAGATGTCTTTGCTTTCTAATTTAATCATGTTTGGATAATTTATGAGTTTTGGACTAATGGAGTGAAACACATTTCAAGTATTAATGTAAACTCTTCTATCCTTAAATGAATGTATAGATGTTTATAATATCTCCTGATATTTATTTATTGCATATAATAGCCATGTGTGAAGTTAATACCTAGTATGATGTATTACCTCGATAAAGGAACACTGGAATAGATAGGAGTATTAAAATAGAATGTTGGCATACTAAACATAAGATATTTTACTTTTTATGTTCTATGGAGATTTTAGTTTTGTAGGAAAGCCTCAAAACCTCCCTTTTCACGCTTACAAGCTTAACAAAGATCTAGGAATGTAAATGTTGTGATCCTCACCAACAATCAAGTGTCTCATTAAAAAAACTTTGTTATTTAGTATATATTAGTACAAAATGCTTTTATATATTGGTATCTTATTTTTCTTTTCATTCTTTGTAAGTGGAAGAAACTCAAAAACCCAATTTTCATTCTATAGAATAAATTATGCATATGTAGTAAGCGATAGTAGTTTATTTGCAAATTAAGCATAACCATTCCTCTCAAGTTAGACACTCTTTCAATCACTTTATTACTTGATTATACACATATAATTATGTATATATTGATGGTTACTAATTTCAAAGAAAACTAAGTATATTTAATTTGTACATCACGATTGTGCATTCAAAACACCACACAATGAATCTCCCATCAAGTTTTTGGCACTATTGTTGGGGAAGCTATTTGTGATTTGTATTTTGAACTATATAATTGACATAGTTGAATATTTAAATATACTTTTATCTTATTTTTCATAATTTGTGTTTCAAAAAATTTTGTTTGAAAAAAAAAGAAAAAAAAGAATATATATATATATATATATATATATATATATATATATATATATATATATATATATATATTCCTTATTTTTGCTATTATTTGATCTATTTTGGTTTTTACTTCTTATTTGTGTGTTGTTGCATGAGTAGTAAATCCAATATGGTATCCTTATTGTTTAATTCTAACATTGAATTGAATTTTTTTTTTCTTTTGTGATGGCTGAACCAGTTCAAAACTTTGTCCATCCTAGATCCCTTAGAGAGTATGCTAATCTTGTAGTAGATAGAATCTACCAAAGTTTTAATAGACATCCTATCCGGGCTAATAACTTTGAACTCAAACAACCAATAATTCAAATGGTTAAAAATTCTCAATTTGGGAGCACTCTATTAAAGATCCCAACCTTCATATAAATAGCTTCTAAAAAATCTATACATCATTTAAGTATAATGGTATTAGTGATGATGATGTTAGACTTCATCTGTTTCCCTTTTCTCTAAGGGACAAAAATAAGATTTGGTTGAATGCTTTGCCCACAGGCTCTATAACCATTTGGGATGAGTTAGCACATAAGTTCTTAGCTAATTATTTCCCTCCTTTCAAAACTTCCAAACTTAGAAATGACATCACATCCTTTAACCAATTTGTGGGAGAATTGATTTATGAAAGTTAGGAGAGATTCAAAGAATTACTTAGAAATTGCCCTCAGCATGTCTTACTATATTGTTGGTTATTCAATTTTTTTTTTATAATGGATTGGTAGGATATCTTAGGTTGATCATTGATGTAGCCGTAGGAGGATCATTAATGTTTAAATCCTTTGATGAATCCTACGTATTAATTGAAAAAATTATAACAAATAATTTTTAGTGGCCATGTGAAAAGATAAATCCTAAGAGAGTAGGAAGTGTTTATGAATTTGATGCATTATCCATCTTGACTCCTTAAGTTACCACAATCAAAAAAATTTGAATAGCTTTAGGAAGAATTCAGGATTATGATCACCAATGGAAGTGGATTAGCAAGATTTAAATTTTATTAGTGATGCAAATGATTAAGGGATTGAGAATATTAGTGTGATTAGAATATAAAATAATCCCTATTCCAATACTTATATTCTATTTCAGAGAAACCACCCTAATTTTAGTTGGAGTAATAATAATGTTAGTGGCAATAATCAACAGAATGCTGGTCATTCAATTCAAGTAGGAAATTGAAATAATCCATAATAACATGTAGTGAATCCTAGAACATCTTTTCCTCCAGGTTTTAACAAAAATAGTTAAAAGAGAGATAATAAGACACTTTGGAGGAGATTGTACTTCAGATGGGAACTCAATTTAAAAAATAATATGCTTTGATCAAAAATTTGAAACATTAATTAGGACAGCTTACAATTTTTATTAGTAGTAGACCTTCTAAAAGTTTATCTACCAATACTGAAGTTAAACCTAAGGAAATGCAAAGACTAAATTGGTGACCACTTGAAGAGTGGTGGTGATTCACTCAACCAAAATAATACATCTTAGCAAGTCTAGTTGAGGACTATAAACTTAGCGCTTATGGGAGACAAAATAATCAAACTATATATTGTGTTTAGAATTGTTTTCAATTGTGTTTTGATTGTAATGATTGCATTTGATCTTTCTATCATTTAAATGAAAAGGCAAGTTTCATTATATGCTTAACTTGTTTACTCTTATTTATATTGTTTTTATTCTTGTGCTATGAACTTTATTATTCATTACAATTCTCGATTGCTTAATCATTATAATTGTCCTCTTTATATCACTTGCAGTTTGATTCTTTATTTAGCCAAAATAAAAATTTTAATGAAAAATTAAGAATAATAATAAAACCCTAGGTGATAATTTGAGTGAACATAGCATATTAATTCTTAATTTGCAAAACATATTACTTAACTAATGAAAATTATCCGAGGCATTGACTTTTTGAACTTAAAAGCTATACACTTAGCACCAACTTTTGAATTGAAGAATGATTAGGAGAGTTAAAGGAAAGTAAGTGTATAGATCAAATTCATGAAGACCACAATGAATCTAAGTATGCAATTAGCTAACTTACTAAGTCCTTACATAAAACTAAATTAGGGTTGCTACAGGAAGGAAAGATACTTGATATTCAAAATCATTCTATTTACTCCAAAAATGAAAAAGCTTGAAAATAAAAAAAATTAGAAAATCTGAGAAAGAAAAAAAGGAGTACATTCAAAAATTGGTATCAATTGTAACCCAATTCCAATAACACCCTAGAACTTAAATCAAATAGGAAAAAGTAAGTGAACAAGTATATATAATGGTGTACCAATGAACTTCTGATTTGACTATTAGCATAACTAATCTCTAAGTAATATACTATTTATGCCTAAAATTAGAAGTCAATCTTTTTCACACACACTCTTAATGATGAGGTTCGATTCAAACAATAATAAGGATGATTGATTAGGCTAGTTACTTATGATTTTTTAAATTAGCATTATAACTTTAATCATTCCAAATTAATCCCAGACAGTAATATATTATCTTATATTTTAATAATTTTAGATTACTAATCTTTATTTTGGCTAATTGAATTAATCAAAATGTGCTTACACCATTGCCTGAAGATAAGCAAGAATTTGAGTTTGGGAGAATTTGATAAATGTAAATTTTGTACTATTTTAGTGCCTTAAATATTAACAAAAACTTGTATTTTAGATGTTTTGAAACAATGCCTCAAGAATAGAAGAAACATTTCAAGTTTGGAACTAAGTGTCATAGTGCTCATATGTTCAATATTGTAGTGCTCACAATTCACTGGTGCCCAAACAACCACATTACACTCCACTAACTTTGGAAAATCTACTGGAAATAGTGTTCCAGTGCATCCAAGATCAATGCCATTACATTGCATTTTTATAGCACTACAGTGGAGGAGTTGGTTCCTGCCAAGAGCTATGCTAATTAGCCAAAAGTCAAATCAATTCAACCAAGCAACGTGCGAGCCAAGACAATGCCACAATGGTGTATTCTAGCAATGTCAAGGTATTAATTCTCTTATCAAACACTACAACATAAACATGGTGAATGTCACGGTGCCTGATGTGGGTTCAGGGTTCAAAACCTAAAATAATTTCATTCTTGTCTTAACACTATATGCATATTCTTTGTAGCTCGATATATTTGATAGGATAAGTGTTGAGTCTAGTAATTAGGTTGTTAAGCCTAAGTTAATGTCCCAAGGCTACCAAGAGGGGGGGTGAATTGGTTGTTTAAAAATTTTAATTCCCCTTTGAATTTAAGTTGAACTGAAATGAAAATTTTTCTTTTGAGTTTTTCTAGAAAATGTTTTTCAACCACAGAGTTCTTAAAATTAAAAATAAAATGCAAAAATGTAAAAACAGTAAAGTAAATGACACCAAATTTATAGTGGTTCGGTCTAAAACCAGACCTACATCCACTCTCCAGAGGCACCCTCTGAGTATTGCACTAATACCAATAGTGAATCTCCTTTTGCACCCACAGCAAGGCGGAGAAGCCTTTACAACACACTCTTTTCACCACTACCCGGTGCGGCAGAGAATCGTCGTCCTTTTACACAATCCCCAGTGTTGGCAGAGAACCGTCCGTCCTTTCACACAATCCCCAGTGTTGGCAGAGAACCGTCATCCTTTCACACTCTCTTAGTGTGGGCAGAGAACCCTTCGGCTGTTCACACTCTCCAAGTGTAGGCAGAGAACCCTTCGGCTATTCACACTCTTCAAGTGTAGGCAGCGAACCCTTCGTCTGTTCACACTCTCCAAGTGTCGGTAGAGAACCAGATCTCCTTGACAGATCTTCTCACAAGAATCTAGAAGGAAGAAGGAAAAGAGTGAAGTAATCCCAATTCACAAGTAGAGATTCTTACCTTTGAACTCCAAGTGAAGCCTTCACGCTCCAGTGGTAGGAATCCTCCCTTTAATGCACTCTTACACTCTCTCCTTAGCTATTCTCTCAAGAGGCACGAAGATCAAATGACAAAAAGATTGGGTGGCAGTCTAATTTGGACTATTTATACAAAAGATAAGAAAAATCGCCCAAAAATTGCAAGTTTTCAATTCTGTACACAGTGAATCGTCCCGTACGATCGTGGATCATCCTGGATGATTTTACTTAAATGCCTTGAAACGACCCTATTTGTATATGTGTACGAAATGTCTTCGTACACGCTGATCGTCCCGTACGAACTAAGTTCGTCCAGTACGAACGGTTATTACTAGGTCGGTTCTAGAAACTGCTGAAAACCGTTCTAAGTCGGTTAATCGTCTGGACAAAAATTGGTTCGTCTGGACAAAATTTTTACAGAGACTAGATCGTCCTGGACGATAATTAATTTCGTCCGGACGAAAATTTTACAGAGAGCAACTCGTTTTCTGACGAGAATTACTTTCATTAGGACAAAAATTTTACAGAGACCAGATGGTTCTGGACGATAATTAATTTTGTCCCGGACGAATAGGACTTAGACAATTTTTCAAGCCAGTTCCTATTCGTTCTATGTGCTCAATAGGAGATAACTGTCTGATCGTCCCGTACGATCTGATATCATTCCGTATGATCAGTATAAATTTTATATGATCTCCTTATGTGTGTGTATGTTTTTATACACTCAATTACAATAAATCCCTTTCAAATTTAATTCAAAGAAAGGTATAAGCTTCAAATTCACAAAGTATTTCATGTTGAATTTGATTTGAAGTCTTCATAGTCTGGAGTTCAATTTTCCTGAAACGTTAGTACACACAAGAGCAAATACAAATCTTCTAAAATTATTAGGAGATAACTACACATTTGAACAATAATATTTGGAATCATCAAAACTATACAAGTTGCAAAAATGTAAAGCATGCAAATAGCAACTATCTTAACAATCTCCCCCCTTTTTGATGATGGCAAAAGAATTATTATTTGTATGATTTCAATTTAAACAAATCTCCTAAACTCCCCCTGAATTGATGAATACATGAAAATAAGGAGGCATTTTGAAGCCAAGAATAATATTTTTGTTTTTCAAAAATTTTTTAACAAAATAACACAAGCCATAGACACAAAGTCATACACAAAGTCAAACACAAAATCAAAATGCAAACAAAACAAACAAAACATATAAACACAATAATTTCTCCCCCTTTTTGACAACAACAAAAAGTGAAGAAGAAATAGACAAGAAATGTAAGTAATTATATGAAATTCATTTGAAAATTTAATCTAAATAGTGATTGACATAAGGTATGCAATCTAAAACTAATAACATTAGATAAATCATCAAAATTCATAGAATTTAAGAAGTGATATAACATTGTAAGTAAGAAGAGTTTATCAAAAACATGATTCAATTTAGACATTTGAATATAGAAAATTATTACAAGAGAGATGAATAAAAATTCTATATTTCAAAGTTCAATAGAATATAAATGAACAAAAGATCAATTTGAATTAAGAGATTGAAAGAATTTGGAAAGAAGAGAATTACCACATGTGGTACTTTGTGCATCTTTTTCAAATTTTTGGCACATTTTTGTGCATCTTTTGACATTGGGCTAATTTTGTGCCTCTTTTTCACATTTGCGAACCTTTGCGCATTCCTTTTGATTTTTGTACTCTTTGTACAATTTTCAAGAGTAATTGAAACCAATTCTTTCCAAGATCAATAATCTAAAATTTCAAATTTTTCTAAGTTCATAAATATTACTTGAGCAAAGAAATACAAAATAAGAAAACATCTAAATTGCAATAATAATATTAACTTTTATGTAGTCTAAATGAATAGACATGAGATTAAAAATTCTAATTATGACAAGTTATAAACAAATTTTAAATTTAGAAAGACTAGATTTTCTAATGTAATTAATCTTAAATCACAATCTAATTTAAGCACAATTAGGATTAAAAAGACTAATGAAATTCATAAGAACTAAACACATTTAAAAAACAATCTAAAATCAAAATCAACTACAACATATATTGATATTTATGAAAAGGATTACAGAATCATTTCATAATATCAATACAAAAGAAAATACACTAAAGTTTAAAACAAAGACAAACAAACACAACTAGAACAAACACTAGAACAAACACTAAAACAAACACAAATACAACAAACATAAAGTAAATCATCGCTCATTCTCTATTCTTCTGGAGGAGGAGGAGGAATGCCACCAAATAGGTTGAAGTAGGAGGCCATCAACATAACATTGGTATTGATTTCATGAACTTCATTTCTGATACTACCAATATCCTGTTGCTGCTGTAGAAGTTGAGCATCAATTTGATCAAATCTTTGATCAACATGAGTCTCAAGTCTATCAAATTTCTTAATCAAATTTTGATAATCTGATTGAGGTGCGGAAGGTCAGTTGAAAACCGTCCCCTACAATGAAATGATGTCTGTTCGTCTGGACGAACAAAAAGTTCGTACGGACAAACTTCACATTTAAAACTATCTTATCCACTCAACCGCTCCATTTAATCGTCCCGACATTTGAGAGAAAAAAAATTTCGTCCTGGACGATTATAAGATCGTACAGACGAACTACATTAAAAACTACTCTCAAAACGGTTAGAATTCTCGCAAAATGAAATTTGCACACATCGTCCAGTACGAAAAATTTTGTCCCGGATGATTTCCACACATTTTTGGATTTTTTGAATTTTTTATCAAACTAAATCAAACTAAACATTCAAAACATAGAAAACAAAGACAAAACCACAGACTCTAAAATAAACTCATTCAAAACACAAAAAAATCACAAAATCAAAACAAAATTAAAACAAATAAACTAAGAAAACATAAATATCAATATTACAAAAACATTTTTATTTAAGCATTCAAATCAATAACACCAAGCCTTGTTCTTAATGTACTGAAGGTATCAAAGGCTAAAGGTTTTGTAAAAATGTCTGCAAGTTGATTTTCAGTTGAAACATGAGTAAGTTCAATTTCTCCCTTGGATACATGATCCCTTATGAAATGATTCCTTATGTCAATGTATTTGGTTCTAGAATGTTGAATAGGATTTTTGGAAATGCAAATAGCACTAGTATTGTCACAATAAATTGGAATAGTGCCTATAGTTAATCCTAAACCAATCAACTATTGTTTTAACCAAAGTACTTATGCCACACAACTTCCTAATGCAATGTATTCTGCTTCTGCAGTAGATAGGGCTACTGAATTTTGTTTTCTACTGGACCAAGAAACTAATGAATTTCCAATGAATTGACATGTTCCAGAAGTGCTTTTCCTATCCACTCTACAGCCTGTAAAGTTAGAATCTGAATAATCAACAATTTCAAATGAAGAGTTAAACTTAGAATACCAAATCCCTAAGTTTTGAGTTCTTAGTAAATATCTTAAAATTCTTTTCACTGCTGTCAAATGTGATTCTTTTGGATATGATTGAAATCTAGCACATAAGCAAACACTGAACATAATATCTGGTCGGCTAGCAGTCAAGTAAAGTAAAGATCCAATAATCCCTCTATATTTATTTTGATCAATAAATTTTCCCTTAAGGTCCTTATCCAACTGAACTGAGGAACTCATTGGTGTACTAACAGGTTTAGCATTGTCCATTTCATATTTTTTGAGGATGTCCTTAATATATTTAGTTTGACTAAGAAATGTACCTTCCTCAAGTTGCTTAATGTTAAATCCTAGAAAGTAATTTAAATCTCCCATCAGACTCATTTCAAATTCACTACTTATTGTTTTTAGAAAAATCATCACAAAGATTTTTATTTGAAGATCCAAAAATGATATCATCCATATAAATTTGAACAATGAGTATATCCTTTTCAAATTTTTTAAAAAAGAGAATTGTATCCACACTTCCTTTTTCAAAAGATCTTTCAAGTAGGAAGGTGCTCAACCTCTCATACCAAGCCCTAGGTGCCTGTTTCAATCCATATAATGCCTTTTTTAACTTGAAAACATGATTTGGGTATTTAGAATTTTCAAAACCAGGAGGTTGTTCTACAAAAACATCTTCTTCAATTATCCCATTTAAAAAGGAACTTTTGACATCCATTTGAAATAATTTAAAACCTTTAAAACAGGCAAAGACAAGTAAAACCCTAATTGCTTCAAGTCTTGCTACAGGGGCAAAGGTCTCCTCAAAATCAATTCCTTCAATTTGATTATACCCCTTAGTAACTAATCTAGCCTTATTTCTAATGACTACTCCTGAGTCATTCATTTTATTTTTGAACACCCACTTAGTTCCAACAACACTTTGATCTTTTGGCCTTGAGGTTAATTCCCAAACTTTATTTCTTACAAATTGATTCAACTCTTCTTGCATGGCTAATATCCAAAATTTATCAAAAAGTGCTTGATCAATATTAGTGGGTTCTATTGTTGAAATAAATGCTGAATGATTGACTTCCTTATTTAATCCATGCCTAGTTCTAACACCCTCACTAGGTTCACCTATAATCAATTCTCTTGGGTGGTTTTTAGAAAATCTCAAATCTCTAGGCAAAGGGTTTTCTCTCTCCAAATTTTCTTCCAAATTTATTCTATCAATCTTTTGAGAGTTTTCTTCAATCTCATCTTCAACAACATTTGGCTCTTCCAAATTTCCAGATTCATCAAATATAACATGTGTGGTTTCTTCAATGACTAAAGTTTTTTTGTTGAATACCCTATAAGATTTTCCAACACTTGAATATCCAACAAAAATTCCTTCATCTGATTTTGGATCAAATTTTCCTATGGCAGATTTTCCATTATTATGAATGAACACCTTGCAACCAAATACATGCAAATGAGACAAATTTGGTGTTCTACCTTTTAGCAACTCATAGAGTATTTTATTTAAATTTGATCTCACATTCATCCTATTCAGAACATAATATGCAGTGCTAACCACCTCAGCCCAAAAATATCTTGGAAGTGAGTATTCTGCCAACATTGGTCGGGCGGCTTCTATTAATGTTCTGTTTTTCCTTTCAACTACCCCATTTTGTTGAGGGTTTCTAGGTGCAGAAAAATTGTGATCAATCCCTTTTTCTTTACAAAAATTTTCAAAATTTTCATTTTCAAATTCTCCTCCATGATCACTTTGCAAAGAAATTATTTCACATCCTAGTTTTCTTTGAATCCAAGTTGAAAAATTTCTGAATTCCTCAAATGATTCACTTTTATGAAAAAGAAATCTAACCCAGGTGAATCTTGAGAAATCATCCACTATAACAAATCCGTATACCTTCCCTCCTAGACTTACAGTTCCTACTGGTCCAAAAAGATCCATGTAAAGAATTTCTAAAGGTTTACTGGTCCTAAGATCTTTACTGGACTTAAAAGAGGACTTCACTTGTTTTCCAAATTGAGATGCATCACCAAGGTGGTACTTAGTAAAGTCTAGTTTTGGTATACCTCTCACTAAGTTCTTTTGGGTAATTCTCCTAAGGTTTTTCATACTAGAATGACAAAGTCTCCTATGCCAAAGCCATGATTAATCAGAAACAGTTTTAAAACAAAAAGCAGTAGGAGATTGAATTAAATTCAAATCTAGCATGTAAACATTGTTTACCCTTTTTCCATTTAAAACTTCTTTCCCATCTAGGCTTAAAATACAGCTAGTAGGTAAAAATTTTACATTATATCCCTTGTCACATAGCTGACTTATACTTAATAAATTATGCTTTAAGGCTTCAACTAATAACACATTGTCTATAAAAAAGTTTTTAAAATTTCCAATCATACCTGATCCAACCACTTTCTTTGTAGTATTATATCCAAGTGTAACCTTGCCTCCATTCCTGGCTTCCAGCGTTATGAATTGAGCAGTATCTCCAGTCATATGCTTTGAACATCCGCTGTCCAAGTACCATATGCTCCCACGAGGTCTTGTGTGAGAGCACTCCTACAAAACTCTTAAATGTTAGACCTTGGAACCCAAACAAGTTTGGGTTCACCTTTTAGCAATTTATAATCAGATGCATGTATGATATGTCTAGGTTTATGCATCTTAGGTCTCCACACCAAATTAGATTTCATCTTCAAAGTATAGGTGTGAGCTATATGTCCCAAAAATCCACAATTATTACATTTAACATTAGGAAAAATATTCCTAAGTTTTCTTCCATATGATTGTCTTCTAAGGGATTTCATGAATTTAGGATAATATTCAGGATTTATAAAATCTTCAAGTTTAGGGGGTTTCCTATTATCCTCGAGAGCTCTTATTGTCAGTTTATAGAATGAATTCATATCTTCCAAGATTCGATTTGTATAATTGATTCTATATATTTTTCTCTTTGATTCATCCTTAAAATTCTTAAATTCTTTTTTAAGATCAGCATAGGATGATTTTAAATTCTCAAAATTCTTATTCAAGTCATCATATTCGTCAAGTAGTTTCATGTGGTTGTTATCTATTAATGCATGATCTTTCTTAAGGATTTCATGTTCTTTCTTAAGTTCTTCCAATTCTAAACTCAAACTAGCATGCATCTTTTTTATTTTCCTATAAGTATCATGCATGTGTTCAGAAACTTCAAATAATTCATCATAGGTTAAGTCACATACCTCTTCTTGATCTGAGTGTTCAACATTATCTGCAATCAAGCAAAGGTTGGTGACTTCTTCTTCTTTTTCAGTCTCAGATGAGTCTGAAGCTGAGTCCGCCCAGAAAGCTCTTTGAAACTTCTTCTTGCCCTTCTTTACCATTGGTTTCTCCTCTATCTTCTCCTTGCTGGGAGTGGCTTTAAGTTTTGGGCAATCAGTCTTTATATAACATAATTTCCTGCATTCATAACAAATCACTTCATTAGAAACCTTGTCATTTCTGTTAAACTTACCTCTATTCCATTGCTGACGTCTCTTCTGCTTCCTCTTTAAAAAGCTTCTGAATTGTCTAGTCATCAGTGCAATATCATCTTCATCCTCAGGTTGTGAGTGTTCACTCTCTGACTCTTCCACCTTTAGTGCAATATTTTTCTCCTTTCGTGGTTCACCTACATCAATCTTTCTTTGACTTACTCCTTGCTCATAAGCAATGAGTGAACCAAGAAAATTGTCAATAGAGTAAATGTTAAGATCTTTAGACTCTGTAATTGCAGTAATTTTAGCATCATAAGCAGTAGGTAAACATCAAAGAATCTTATTAACCATTTCAGCATTAGTTAATTCCCTACCAAGTGCATGCAAAGAAGTGACAATTTGTGTGAATCTTGTGTACATGTCTGAAATAGATTCATTAGGTTTCATGCGAAACAATTCATAGTCATGTAACAAGATATTGAGTCTTGATTGCGAAACCTCATTTATCCCTTCATAAGTTATATAAAGTCTATCCCATATGTCCTTTCCGCTTTTGTAAGTGGATACCCGCATGTAGTCTTCAGATTTTAAAGCATAAAAGAAACCATTTAGACATTTGGCATTTAATTGTGCTAAGTCACGTTCTTCTATAGTCCAATCTGCAAAAGGTGTTTCTACCATAACTCCATAAACTAATCTAGTTGGTTTTGTGTTACCTTCCTGGACTAGCATCCACATACGATAATCAAGTTATTGTAAGAAAGTAGACATGCATGTTTTCCAAAAATCAAAAGGTATATTGTCAAACAGTGGAGGTCTAGTGATAGAGTAACCCTCAGGTGTGTTTCAATTTTTGAATGTAGCCATCTACGTTAATCAAAAAGTAGTTCAAACTTATGATTTTGAAATGGAGCTCTGATACCACTTGTTGAGTCTAGTAATTAGGTTGTTAAGCCTAAGTTAATGTCCCAAGGCTACCAAGAAGGGGGGGGGGGGGGTGAATTGGTAGTTTAAAAATTTTAATCCCCCTTTAAATTTAAGTTGAACCGAAATGAAAATTTTTCTTTTGAGTTTTTCTAGAAAATGTTTTTCAACCACAGAGTTCTTAAAATTAAAAATAAAATGCGAAAACGTAAAAACAGTAAAGTAAATGACACCAAATTTATAGTGGTTCGGTCTAAAACGAGACCTACATCCACTCTCCAGAGGCACCCTCTGAGTATTGCACTAATACCAATAGTGACTCTCCTTTTACACCCACAGCAAGGCAGAGAAGCCTTTACAACACACTCTTTTCACCACTACCCAGTGCGGCAGAGAACCGTCGTCCTTTTACACAATCCCCAGTGTTGGCAGAGAACCGTCCGTCCTTTCACACAATCCCCAGTTTTGGCAGAGAACCGTCATCCTTTCACACTCTCCTAGTGTGGGCAGAGAACCCTTCGGCTGTTCACACTCTCCAAGTGTAGGCAGAGAACCCTTCGGCTATTCACACTCTTCAAGTGTAGGCAGCGAACCCTTCGTCTGTTCACACTCTCCAAGTGTCGGCAGAGAACTGGATCTCCTTGACAGATCTTCTCACAAGAATCTAGAAGGAAGAAGGAAAAGAGTGAAGTAATCCCAATTCACAAGTAGAGATTCTTATCTTTGAACTCCAAGTGAAGCCTTCACGCTCTAGTGGTAGGAATCCTCCCTTGAATGCACTCTTACACTCTCTCCTTAGCTATTCTCTCAAGAGGCACAAAGATCAAATGACAAAAAGATTGGGTGGCAGTCTAATTTGGACTATTTATACAAAAGACAAGAAAAACCGTCCAAAAACTGCAAGTTTTCAATTCTGTACGCAGTGGATCGTCCCGTAAGATCGTGGATCGTCCTGGACGATTTTACTTATACGCTTTGAAACGACCCTATTTGTATATGTGTATGAAATATCTTCGTACACGCTGATCGTCACGTACGAACTAAGTTCGTCCGGTACGAACGGTTATTACTAGGTCGGTTCTAGAAACTGCTGAAAACCGTTCTAAGTTAGTTAATCGTCTGGACGAAAATTGGTTCGTCTGGACAAAATTTTTACAGAGACCAGATCGTCCTGGACGATAATTAATTTCGTCCGGACGAAAATTTTTACAGAGAGCAACTCATTTTCTGACAATAATTAATTTTGTATGGACAAAAATTTTATAGAGATCAGATCGTCCTGGATGATAATTAATTTCGTCCTGGACGAATAGGACTTAGACAATTTTTCAAGCCAGTTCCTATTCGTTCTATGTGCTCAATAGGAGATAACTGTCTGATCATCCCATACGATCTGATCTCGTCCCGTACGATCAGTATAAATTTTATATGATCTCCTTATGTGTGTGTGTGTGTATGTTTTTATACACTCAATTACAATAACTCCCTTTCAAATTTAATTCAAAAAAAGTACAAGCTTCAAATTCACAAAGTATTTCATGTTGAATTTGATTTGAAGTCTTCATAGTCTGGAGTTTGATTTTCCTGAAACGTTAGTACACACAAGAGCAAATACAAATCTTCTAAAATTGTTAGGAGATAACTACACATTTGAACAATAATATTTGGAATCATCAATACTATACAAGTTGCAAAAATGTAAAGCATGTAAATAATAACTATCTTAACAATAAGATTCATAATTCACCACACTCAAAATTTTCAAAATTAAAAACAAAATAGATCTGAGAAAATTTTGTAACTAAAGACAAAAATTTGGTCTTTGAAGAAGAGTTTTTCAAAAAATATCAGGTTTCTTCCTCTCAAAGGAAATTTACCTCTATTTTCTCTAAATCATGATAAAAAGTGGGGTTTAGTTGAGTTTTATAAATAGTAAAAGAATAAGGCATATGGTTATCAATGCTAATAAGAAATGTTTATTCCCTCCCTTTTATCGCTTAAAAAAATTATGGGAAAATAAAACCTCGCAGATTCAGTGTGCTCTCTTATTTTATGATCGAATGCTGCATTGAGAATAGCGTACCATCTTGAGAGATGGACACCATATTTTATTATAGACTTAAAAACAAAATAGGGTTTTATAAAATATAATTTCTATTATAAAACAAAATCAAGACAAAAAAATATCATTTTGGAAGATGGAAATGATATCCTATGAGAGTGTTTAAACAAAGAAAAGAGATACTGAAAGTTTTTCCATTCTTATAGTCAAATATAATGACAAGAATATTATAACATCTCAAGAGAAAAACATAATATTCTATGAATGATTTGGATGTAATAATGACTTTATTAAAAGTTCACCGTTTTAATAATCAATTATGATAAAGAGAATATCGTATTGTCTCAAAAGATAACAACAATATTCTACAAAGGTATTTAAAAATAGAAATGATTTTTTAGATAGTGTGTATATGTTCCTAGAGATCTTTCCCTTACCTTAAATGAATAAGATATGATTTATTTTGTTTTAAAGTTACAGTTCCATTTAAAGGTAAGCTCCTATGGTTAATTATAACCTAAAAAAGATAAATCTCCTGAGAATACTCTCAATTAAAGTAGTTACTGTTAGGAAAGTTGCTATTTGCATGTTTACATTCTTGCAACTTGTATTATTTTGATGATTTCAATAATTATTATTGTACATATTTCTCCTAACACTATTTGGCACATTTATTTCTTGCTCTAGTGTGTACTAACATTTCAGGAAAATCAACTCCAAGATATTGAAGACTTGTAATCAAATTCAACATGTTTTCATAATTTTTAATATGAGAGGGAGTGATTGTAATTGAGTGAAAAATCACAATATACACACTTAGGAATTTTTTTTAACTGATCGTACAGGACGAACTTAGTTCGTACGGGACGATCATGTCAATTACCCCCAAGGAGAGCAATAGATCGAACAGGCAAAGGGAAAATTTTTCTAAGTCCTAATCGTCCAGGACGAATTTAATGTTCGTCCCGGGACGAACATCTCTGTATTCTCAATATGGCCTGTTCGTCCAGACGAAAATTAAGGTTCGTCCTAGGACGATCTTCTCTGTCTTGAAGCTTGCTCTGTTCGTCCAGACGAAATTTAAGGTTCGTCCCAAGACGATCTTCTCTGTCTTGAAGCTTGCTCTATTCGTCCAGACAAAATTTAAGGTTCATCCCAGGACGATCTTCTCTGTCTTGAGGCTCGCTCTATTCGTTCCAGGACGAACTGAACCGACATACATCAGTTGGTTACATCCTAGAACATTTCGTGAACTGACTTATGTAATAACCGTTTCGTACCGGACGAACTTGGTTCATACGGGATGAATAGCGTGTACGAAAATATTTCGTACCAATATACATAAGGTTCGTTTCTGACCATTTAAGTAAAATCGTCCAGGACGATCCACGATTGTACGGGACGATCCACTGCGTACAGAATTGAAAACTTGCAGTTTTTATTGTCTTTTGTATAAATAGTCCAAATTAGACTGCCACCCAATCTTTTTGCCATTTGATCTTCGTGCCTATTGAGAGAAAAGTCAAGGTGAGAGTATGAGAGAGCATTCAAAGGAGGATTCCTACCACTGGAGCGTGAAGGCTTCACTTAAAGTTTAAAGGTAAGAATCTCTACTTGTGAATTTGGATTACTTCACTCTTTTCTTTCTTCCTTCTAGATTTCTTGTGAGAAGATCTGTCAAGGAGATCCGGTTCGCTGCCGACACTTGGAGAGTGTGAACAGCCGAAGGGTTCGCTGCCTACACTTGGAGAGTGTGAACAACCGAAGGGTTCGCTGCCTACACTTGGAGAGTGTGAACAGCCGAAGGGTTTGCTGCCTACACTTGGAAAGTGTGAACAGCCGAAGGGTTCGCTGCCTACACTTGGAGAGTGTTAACAGCCAAAGGGTTCTCTGCCCACACTAGGAGAGTGTGAAAGGACGGAAGGTTCTCTGCCAACACTGGGGATTTTGTAAAAGGATGACGGTTCTCTACCGCACCGGGTAGTGGTGAAAAGAGTGTTTGTAAAGGCTTCTCCGCCTTGCTGTGGGTGCAAAAGGAGAGTCACTATTGGTATTAGTGCAATACTCAGAGGGTGCCTCTGGAGAGTGGATGTAGGTCTGGTTTAGACCGAACCACTATAAATCTTGTGTCATTTACTTTACTGCTTTTTATTTTCCGCATTTTTCTTTTGTTTAAAAACTCTGTGGTTGAAAAATGTTTTCTATAAAAACTTTATAAAAATTTTCATTTCGGTTCAACACATTTTCAAAGACGGTTTAAATTTTTAAAATACCAATTCACCCCCCCCTCTTGGTAGCCTTGGGACATTAACTTAGGTCTAACAACCTATTTACTAGACTCAACAAGTGGTATCAGAGCTTCGTTTCAAAATAATAAGTTTAAACTATGTTTTGATTAACATAGATGGCTACATTCGGAAACCAAAATACACCTGAGGGTTACTCTATTACTAGACCTCCACTGTTTGACAATATTCTTTTTGATTTTTGGAAAACACGCATGTCTACTTTCTTACAGTCACTTGATTATCGTATGTGGATTCTAGTCCAAGAAGGTTATACAAAACCAACTAGATTAGTTGATGGAATTAGGGTAGAAACACCTTTTGCAGATTGGACTATGGAAGAACGTGGCTTAGCACACTAAATGCCAAATGTCTAAATAGCTTCTTTTATGCTTTAAAATCTGAAGACTACATGCGGGTTTCCACTTGCAAAAGTGGAAAGGACATATGGGACAGACTTTGTATAACTTATGAAGGGACTAATGAGGTTAAGCAATCAAGACTCAATATCTTGTTACATGACTATGAGTTGTTTTGCATGAAACCTAATGAATCTATTTCTGACATGTACACAAGATTCACACAAATAGTAACTTCTTTACATGCACTTGGTAGGGAATTAACTAATGCTGAAATGGTTAATAAGATTCTTCGTTGTTTACCTACAGCTTATGATGCTAAAATTACTGCAATTACAGAGTCTAAAGATCTAAACATTTATTCTATTGACAATCTTCTTGGTTCACTCATTGCTTATGAGCAAGGAGTAAGTCAAAAAAAGATTGATGCAGGTGAACCACGAAAGGAGAAGAATATTGCACTAAAAGTGGAAGAGTCAGAGAGTGAACACTCACAACCTGAGGATGAAGACGATATTGCATTAATGACTAGACAATTCAGAAGCTTTTTAAAGAGGAAACAAAAGAGACGCCAACAATGGAATAGAGGTAAGTTTAACAGAAATGGAAAGGTTTCTAATGAAGTGATTTGTTATGAATGCAGGAAACCAGGTCATATCAAGACTGATTGCCCAAAACTCAAAGCCACTCCTAGCAAAGAGAAGGTAGAGGAGAAACTATTGTAAAGAAGGGCAAGAAGAAGTTTCAAAGAGCTTTCTGGGCGGACTCAGCTTCAGACTCATCTGAGATGGAAAAAGAAGAAGAAGTCACCAATCTTTTCTTGATGGCAGATAATGTTGAACAATTAGATCAAGAAGAGGTATGTGACTTAACCTATGATGAATTGTTTGAAGTTTCTGAACACATGCATGATGCATATATGAAAATGAAAAAGATGCATGCTAGTTTAAGTTTAGAACTGGAAGAGCTTAAGAAGGAACATGAAATCTTTAGGAAAGATCATGCATTAATAAATGACAACCACATGAAACTACTTGACGAATATGATGACTTGAATAAGAATTTTGAGAATTTAAAATCATCCTTTGCTATTCTTGAAAAAGAATTTAAAAATTTTAAGGATGAATCTGAGAGCAAAATATATCGAATCAATTATACAAATCGAATCTTGGAAGATATTAATTCATTTTATAAATTGACAATAAGAGCTCTTGAGGATAATATGATACCCCCTAAACTTGAAGATTTTACAAATCCTAAATATTATCCTAAATATATAAAATCCCTTAGAAGACAAACAAATGAAAGAAAACTTAGGAATACTTTTCTTAAAGTTAAATGTAATTATTATGGATTTTTGGGACATATAGCTCACACCTGTACTTTGAAGATGAAATCTAATTTGGTGTGGAGACCTAAGATGCATAAACCTAGACATATCATACATGCATCTGATTATAAATTTCTTAAAGGTGAACCCAAACTTGTTTGGGTTCCTAGGTCTAACATTTGATATTTTTGTAGGGTTGCTCTCACACAAGACCTCATGGGAGCATATTGTACCTGGACAACGGATGTTCAAAGCATATGACTGGAGATACTGCTCAATTCATAACGCTGGAAGCCAGGAGTGGAGGCAAGGTTACACTTGGAGATAATACCACAAAGAAAGTGATGTGATTAGGTATGATTGGAAATTTTAAAAACTTTTTCATAAACAATGTGTTATTAGTTGACATAATTTGCTAAGTATAAGTTAGCTATGTGATAAGGGCTATAATGTAAAATTTTTACCTACTAGCTGCATATTAAGCCTAAATGGGAAAGAAGTTTTAAATGGAAAAAGGGTAAACAATGTTTACATGCTAGATTTTAATTGTATTCAATCTCCTATTGCTTTTTGTTTGAAAACTGTTTATGATGAATCATGGCTTTGGCATAGGAGACTTTGTCATTCTAGTATGAAAAACCTTAGGAGAATTACCCAAAAGAACTTAGTGAGAGGTATACAAAAACTAGACTTTACTAAGGACCACCTTTGTGATGCATGTCAATTAGGAAAACAAGTGAAGTCCTCTTTTAAGTCCAATAAGGATCGTAGGACTAGTAAACCATTGGAAATTCTTCACATGGATCTTTTTGGACCAGTGGGAATTGTAAGTCTAGGAGGGAAGCTATACGGATTTGTTATAGTGGATGATTTCTCAAGATTCACTTGGGTTAGATTTGTTTTTCATAAGAGTGAATCGTTTGAGGAATTTAGAAATTTTTCGACTTGGATTCAAAGAAAATTAGGGTGTGAAATCATTTCTATACAAAGTGATCATGGAGGAGAATTTTAAAATGAAAGATTTGAAAATTTTTGTAAAAAAAAGGGATTGAACACAATTTTTCTGCACCTAGAACCCCTCAACAAAATGGGATAGTCGAAAGAAAAAATAGAATATTAATAGAAGCTGCCCGAGCAATGTTGACAGAATACTCACTTCCTAAATATTTTTGGGCTGAGGCGGTTAGCATTGCATGTTATGTTCTGAATAGGGTGAATGTGAGATCAAATTTAAACAAAATATTCTATGAGTTGCTAAAAGGTAGAACACCTAATTTGTCTCATTAGCATGTTTTTGATTGCAAGGTGTTCATTCATAATAATGGAAAATCTGCCTTAGGAAAATTTGATCCAAAATCAGATGAAGGAATTTTTGTTGGATATTCAAGTGTTGGAAAATCTTATAGGGTATTCAACAAAAGAACTTTGGTTATTGAAGAAACCACACATGTTATATTTGATGAATCTGAAAAATTGGAAGAGCTAAATGTTATTGAAGATGAGATTGAGGAAAACTCCTAAAAGATTGATAAAATAAATTTGGAAGAAAATGTGGAAGAGAATTTGGAAACAAAAATCCCTTTGCCTAGAGATTTGAGATTTTCTAAAAACCACCCAAGAGAATTGATTATAAGTGAACCTAGTGAGGGTGTTAGAACTAGGCGTGGAATAAACAAGAAAGTCAATGATTCAGCCTTTATTTCAACTATAGAACCCACTAATATTGATCAAGCACTTTCTGATGAATTTTGGATATTGGCCATGCAAGAAGAGTTGAATCAATTTGTAAGAAATAAAGTTTGGGAATTAACTTCAAGGCCAAAAGATTAAAGTGTTGTTGGAACCAAGTGGGTGTTCAAAAATAAAATGAATGACTCAGGAGTAGTCATTAGAAATAAGGCTAGATTAGTTGGTAAGGGGTATAATCAAATTGAAGGAATTGATTTTGAGGAAACTTTTGCCCCTGTAGCTAGACTTGAAGCAATTAGGGTTTTGCTTGCCTTTGCCTGTTTTAAAAGTTTTAAATTGTTTCAAATGGATGTCAAAAGTGACTTTTTAAATGGGGTAATTAAAGAAGATATTTTTGTAGAACAACCTCCATGTTTTGAAAATTCTAAATACCCAAATCATGTTTTCAAGTTAAAAAATGCATTATATGGATTGAAACAGGCACCTAGGGCTTGGTATGAGAGGTTGAGCACCTTCCTACTTGAAAGATCTTTTGAAAAAAGAAGTGTGGATACAACTCTCTTTTTAAAGAAATTTGGAAAGGATATACTCATTGTTCAAATTTATGTGGATGATATTATTTTTGAATCTTCAAATAAAAATCTTTTTGATGATTTTTCTAAAACAATGAGTAGTGAATTTGAAATGAGTCTAATGGGAGATTTAAATTACTTTCTAGATTTTAGCATTAAGCAACTTGAGGAAGGTACATTTCTTAGTTAAACTAAATATGTTAAGGACAACCTCAAAAAATATGAAATGGACAATGCTAAACCTGTTAGTACACCAATGAGTTCCTCAGTTCAGTTGGATAAGGATCTTAAGGAAAAATCTGTTGATCAAAAGAAATATAGAGGGATTATTGGATCTTTACTTTACTTGACTGCTAGCCGACCAGATATTATGTTCAGTGTTTGCTTATGTGCTAGATTTCAATCAGATCTAAAAGAATCACATTTGACAGCATTAAAAAGGATTTTAAGATATTTACTAGGAACTCAGAACTTAGGAATTTGGTATCCTAAGTTTAGCTCTTCATTTGAAATTATTGGTTATTCAGATTCTGACTTTGCAGGCTGTAGAGTGGATAGGAAAAGCACTTTTGGAACATGTCAATTCATTGAAAATTCATTAGTTTCATGGTTTAGTAGAAAACAAAATTCAGTGGCCCTATCTACTGCAGAAGCAGAATACATTGCATTAGGAAGTTGTGTGGCAGAAGTACTTTGGTTAAAACAACAGTTGATTGATTTAGGATTAACTATAGGCACTATTCTAATTTACTGTGATAATACTAGTGCTATTTACATTTCCAAAAATCCTATTCAACATTATAGAACCAAACACATTGATATAAGACATTATTTCAAAAGGGATCATGTATCCAAGGGAGAAATTGAACTTACTCATGTTTCAACTGAAAATCAACTTGCAGACATTTTTACAAAACCTTTAGCCTTTGATATTTTCAGTACATTAAGAACAAGGCTTGATGTAATTGATTTAAATGCTTAAATAAAAATGTTTTTGCAACATTGATGTTTCTGTTTTCATAGTTTATGTTTTTATGATTTTGTTTTTGTGATTTTTTGTTTGTTTTGAGTGCTTTTTATTTTAGAGTCTGTGCTTTTGTCATTGTCTATTGTACTTTGTGTGTTTAGTTTGATTTTCTTTGATAAAAACTCAAAAATCCAAAAATTAGTGGTAATCGTCCAGGAAGAAAAATTTTCGTACGGGACGATGTGTGTAAAATTCAGTTTGCGAGATTTCTAACAGTCTTCAGGGCAATTTTTAATGAAGTTCGTCTGTACGATCTACACGATCGTACAGGACGAATTTTTTTTTTCTTTTCAAATGACGGGACGATTGATTACAACAGTTGAACGGATAAGGCAATTTTAATTATGAACTTCGTTCGTACGAACCTTTGGTTCATCCAGACGAACAGATGTCGGTTCATAGCGGGGGACGGTTTCAACTGCCATTAAAACGAGTTAACTTTTGATCGTCTGTACGAACACATGTTCTTCTGTACGATCCTTTTGGTCAAAAGTCTGTACGAAAGGATGCTTCATAACTTGTGTGATTACGAAAAGCCATTATTATTTTGACTCACTCGATCATCCATACGAAATATTTTCGTACTGGGACGAATCTAATTCGTACGGGACGAACGAAATTTCGTCCGGTACGAACAGTCATAATTCTTTAAATTAACGACATTTTTTACTGATAAGTTACTTTCACACATCACTTTCAAAGAATTCTTCCTTTCAAATCACTCAATGTGTTCAAGCAAACATCAAAAGATTTTGGCTAAGGGCCCTCCTAGGAACACTTCAGAAAATTTTCTGTCTAGGGCAAATGAAGAGTCTTTTCCTAGATTTGCCTTCGCTAAAATCACTCCTTCTAGAATCCTTCTTCAGGAACACTTGACCTTTAAGGTAATGCCCCTTTTTGCTTCAACTCAATTTGGATTGATCCTTACCTTAGTCCATCTCTACAATAAGGAAACCTTCCAATATTTCCTCGCAAACATGTCCTTTAATTCCGACCATTCTGTTGTCAGTTCCTTTGTGTTCAAAAAAAAAAATAGAAATCACCAAAGTTGACTTTGGTATTTTCTTAAATTTAAGGACTGAAGGGATTAGAGCACACACTTTTACCACTACTAGCTTTGACTGGACTGAAATTAACAATGTTCTTAGAGGAATAAAAGTTAAGGACCATTTGCCAAAAGTAGCCACTTTAAATCTCAATGCCCGAATCATCCAACATGTTCTTAGATCTTCTATTATACCTAAAGCTGGTGATATAGTCAACATAACTCCACTTCTCTCTACAGTCACCTACCTGATAATGACTAGGCAACCCATAGATGAGGCCCAACTCCTAATCGATTATATTTATGGTCTCTCTGAAATTGGTCATGCAGACGAAATTTGCTATTATACCTAGGACGATCTTCTTTGTCTTGAAGCTTGCTCTGTTCGTCCAGACGAAATTTAAGGTTCCTCCCAGGACGATCTTCTCTGTCTTGAAGCTTTCTCTATTTGTCCAGATGAAATTTAAGGTTCATCCCAGGACGATCTTCTCTGTCTTGAGGCTCACTCTATTTGTCCAGATGAAACTCTATTCGTTCCAGGACGAACTGAACCGACATACGTCAGTTGGTTCATCCTAGAACATTTCGTGAACCGACTTATGTAATAACCGTTTCGTACCAGACGAACTTGGTTCGTACGGGATGAATAGCGTGTACGAAAATATTTCGTACCAATATACAAAAGGTTCGTTTCTAACCATTTAAGTAAAATCGTGCAAGACGATCCACGATCGTACGGGACGATCCACTACGTACAGAATTGAAAACTTGCAGTTTTTCTTGTCTTTTGTATAAATAGTCCAAATTAGACTGCCACCCAATCTTTTTGCCATTTGATCTTCGTGCATATTGAGAGAAAAGTCAAGGAGAGAGTGTGAGAGAGCATTCAAAGGAGGATTCCTACCACTGGAGCGTGAAGGCTTCACTTGAAGTTTAAAGGTAAGAATATCTACTTGTGAATTTGGATTACTTCACTCTTTTCTTTCTTCCTTCTAGATTTCTTGTGAGAAGATTTGTCAAGGAGATCCGGTTCGCTGCCGACACTTTGAAAGTGTGAACAGCCAAAGGGTTCCCTGCCTATACTTGGAGAGTGTGAACAGCCGAAGGGTTCGCTGCCTACACTTGGAGAGTGTGAACAGCCGAAGGGTTCGCTGCCTACACTTGGAGAGTGTGAACAGTCGAAGGATTCGCTGCCTACACTTGGAGAGTGTGAACAACCAAAGGGTTCTCTGCCCACACTAGGAGAGTGTGAAAGGACGGAAGGTTCTCTGCCAACACTGGGGATTGTGTAAAAGGATGACGGTTCTCTACCATATTGGGTAGTGGTGAAAAGAGTGTTTGTAAAGGCTTCTCCGCCTTGCTGTGGGTGCAAAAGGAGAGTCACTATTGGTATTAGTTCAATACTCAGAGGGTGCCTCTGGGGAGTTGATGTAGGTTTGGTTTAGACCAAACCACTATAAATCTTGTGTCATTTACTTTACTTCTTTTTATTTTCCGCATTTTTCTTTTGTTTTAAAACTCTGTGGTTGAAAAACGTTTTCTATAAAAACTTTATAAAAATTTTCATTTCGGTTCAACACATTTTCAAAGAGGGTTTAAATTTTTAAAATACCAATTCACCCCCCCTCTTGGTAGCCTTGGGACATTAACTTAGGTCTAACAACCTATTTATTAGACTCAACAATTACAAATATTTTAGGATTTCAAAGTTTAAGGCAATGAAACATTATTTGGAATTTTCAAACAAAAGTAATTTCAATATTGAACATTTCATTCTGGAGTTGAAGAAGAAAGAGTTGGGAGTACTAGGACTATGCGAACACTTGGAAGTGTTCCACCCTATCATATCATTGGAATTTAATATTTTAGAAAGGGATTTATTTTATTTAAGTTCATATTTTATTAGAATATTAGGACTTAACTCCTAATCACTAAATCATGACAAAGCTATGGGGTAAGTGAGGACTTATGATATAGAATTAGCCTTATAACCTAAAACTAACGTGAGCCACAACATAGTAGTAAGTTGAACCTATTTTAATGAGATATAGTAGGATTTATATCTCTTTCCTTGTCTAGTATTTAAGAAAGCCTGACTCTTATAGACTAGTAATCCTGCTTAGATACAACTGCCAGCTTAACTCCACCTAACACTTTAAAACCATGATATATGATCTCATGTAGATGCAAGATAGGATAGGATAATATTTTAATTAAAAATCTAGGATCGATATCTAAGAAGTTTTAAATGGCCCAAGATTATGAATGGTAGATCATCTATTCTAAAACTAAATGTAATTAATTTTTTTATTATTGGTGAGTTGTTAATGCAACGCATGCTAATTATATACAAAAAACTATAGAATTAAAATTTTAAAAAGGCTTAAAAATAAATTTTATCCAATGGAATAGGCCTCCCCTGAGACAAAATTGTACCCTCATTAGTCAAGTTGTCTGCTTTTACTTGCAAGCAGGGAGGTACCTAAAGAAGGAATAAAAACAACATACTGTGGACCTGGCCAAATACCATTTAGGTCATTCTAGTCATTCATATTTCAAGGTTATTTAATGAAATTTCTTTATTTTGAGTTTTGAGTAGAAGAATTTTCCTAAAGTCTAACGAGACTCAATATCAAGGCTATCCTAAGAAAGCATGCAAGTGTCCATCGTAAACCAGTTATGCTTTATATAAATCAGGAAATTTTAACATGCAAAAATTATAAGGTTTAAAATGTCAGTTGATGTCATTTAGTTTATACCCTAACTAAGGCTTTTAATTTTACCTAATTTTGGTCAAAGTTATTATCTGGTGTCCTTTTACTTTTATTTTGGGATTTGAGTTTGTAATTGATGACTTAATATTTCTAGTTAAATGAGAAATTGAAGTACCATAGAATTTATGAAAGGTAACAAAAATACAAGTAAATAATATATAAGATTAGGTAATAATTATATAAGAAAAGGAAAACATCCTAACCTAAGAATTCTAAGGTTGGTATTTTATATATAATATCTAGTGTGTTAGGTCGTGCGGGTGGTCAACCTTATTAGTTTGGTGTTTAAACTTTAAATTTCAAATGTGTTTAATTTTATCCAAGGGTGATTTTAATTTGAATATTAATGCTTTATAATTTTTTATTTGGCTTTTAAATGATTTGTTAAAAAAAAATATTTTGAATTAATCTTACTCCACTTTATATAAAATTATTATTTGGTATAACTCTATGCATTTCTAAAAATTTATTTAATATTTTTATATTTTTAATGAGTTTTTTAAATCCCAGATCAATTAGGGGGTTTATTTAATCTGGAGGCAAAAATTATTTGTTAACTAAAATATTTATTTAATTTATTATTTATTATGATTTTATGAGTTCATAAAAAATTATTTTACATTTTTCTAATTTTTATTCTATATTTATTGAACTTCTTGTTATTCTATTGTTGTTTTTCTTTTTTAATCATTTTTAAATCCATCTTTACATTCACATTTGAATTCATTAATTTTTTTTATTAGATTGTATTAGTTATGTATATGTTATTTATTATTATTATTATTATTATTATTATTATTTATTTTAAGTTGGTTTTGTGTTTCATTTAGTTTTGAAAGTTATATGGATGTGATATGAATTAATTTAGTTCAAATATAAAATGAAATCCCTTAATTGTATTTATCACTTGAATATTTATTGTAGGCTTTATCCCTTATTAATGATTTGATTTTTTTTTGCCTCTTAAAAATGATTTATGCAGGCTGAATGAACTAAGTGTTCAAATAGATAAATAACCAGGGGATGGAAACTAATCTAACAAGTGGGTATGATGCCCCCAATCAAGATCCCATGGTTCCATCTTTTTGAGTTTGTTGATGTCTTTAGCCTACTTAGTCGAGTGTCGACTAGAGGATCCTTATTAGCAACCATGGGTTATCTCATCCAAGGGGACCTCATAAGCTAGAGGATCCATATTAGCAACCATGGGTTACCTCATCCAAGGGGACCTCATAAGCTAAGAGTTTTAGGGACCTAATCCTAAGCTCACAAATGAGAAGTGCACCAGCTTATGGATAATTAACATATATATACATTGTCTACCTTAGGGTGTCATCCTTAAGCTATGTATATTTTCATAAAGAGTGAGGACTAGTAGGAATCTAGTGCTTAAGGGTTCTACCTACACCCAACATCTCCTATTGAGATCATAGGTGAACTGGGTTATATGCTCAAACATCTTAGCTGATGGGTGAATGTGTGGATTGATTAATTTGTACAGAGTGGCTAATGTAAAAAAACCAAATTAATGCATAATTATAGATATTTTGAAATGAGAGCATGCTCGTATGATGGTCTATATCTCCATTATTTGCTAAAGAAATGCATAACAACAAATAACTGTGTTTGTGGTTGATTTTATTGCATTTTAAGCAAAAGTATGAAAAATACGATGGGATGTAATTTTAATTGTTAAAACAAAGAGCTACCATTTTTTATATAATTTATGTCAAGCGTGTGAATATTTTAATTCTATAAAAAATTTCATGAGGATCTAACAAAAGTATACACGTATATGTGTGCATGCATGCATCTAATCATTGTGTATGGATAAACAATTACAGCTAGAGATTGACATCAATTCACTCTTGTTGGTTCATCTAATCATGAAATCAAATTTGAATTGTAATAAGTTTATAAAAAGTATACATGTGTAAATAATACATGAGGCACACAACATTTGAAAATGTAAGCGAAACATCCTCCATCCACACTGGTGGTTAAGATTGTAAAAACATGTTTCTATTTAAGTACATCCTCCAACCATAAACAAAAAATTTCAAATACAAGCTACTTTTGCATTCATTCCAAACATCAATTACTTCAAAGTTCAAAGTAATAGTAGATTCAATTTCAACTCCACCTCACCATTTCTTACATATGGTCACTTTATGCTTTCCCAAAATAAATTTAAATAAAACATAATGCAAAGAAAAGTACATACCTATAAATACTATATAGCAATTATTGAGGTAGATGAAACATATTTATAATGCTAAGGGTCCTTAATGGTTAGCCAATAAAATTAGAACCAATATCAATTTTAAGGAGAAATTAACACATTCCTCTTTTTTCATTTTTTAGAAAGCAAGTTCAGGAAGTTTGGAAGAAATTATTCACTTTATGGATATTTAAAGAAGAGTAGCAAACATTTTCTTAATGATAGAGAATGATTAAAAAAATGTTAGGATCATTCTCTAAAATAGTTTGGAGAAAATTATAAAATGCTTCAACCCAATGATAACTGAACAATAAAAGGGTAGATAAAATGCTTCTAGCCCAACATCATATTCCAGCAAAATACTTATTCAACTTGGAATATTGAATAAAGGTTTAGATAGGCTTGCTCTTATGAGGATTATTCCTTAAAGATTGGTTTTGATAACACCAATTCCATTGAGTAAAATTCCACCAAAACATTCCCATTAGGATGCTTTTATTTAATAAAACTCCAATAGGTTATCAAAATCACTCTATGTTTGTAAAGTTATGAGGTAATTATAACCATGCAACCTACAATCGATGACTTCTTATGTTAATAATTACAGACTAATTTGCATATTATAATGATACAAATGCAAGCCATTTCGTAAATACCATATGAAAAAACCAACATATGTCAATTGTCCTTTCTCTTTCAATTACAGAAGGATTATAAAATCATTAGCAATGAGAATGATAGATCTAAGGAAAACAAAGGCTAATACACTAGACAAGAATAAAACTTATTGAATTTCATCAAATTGATTAACCATAAAAGAAATGAAGTATGCATCTGCATAACCTGGGAATCTACCCTTTCCATCATAACAACTAACATATGTATACTTAATGAATCCTAACATAGAGGAAAATAAAGTAAATATGCCCTTGCTTTTGTCCCTTCTCAGAAAAGATAAGAAAGAATATCATTTAACTTACAAAAAATGGGTTACTCATGTGATATGTTTAACAAGAACAAATCCAATATTTAAACCATGAGGATAAATGTAATAAGATATGCACCTTTGCTCTTGAAAATAATTGCATATATATATATATATATATATATATATATATACTCAAGATCAAAGCATATCCTTATGTGGGCTTAAAAAATTTGCACACTGGCCTCTCCAAGACTCCTTTCTTTTTTGTGTCATTGAGGAGTGTTTTAACTGTTTGAATAGTTGCTATTTGAATGAGTTATATTTATGCAACTTATGTAGTTTTGATGATTCCAAACATTATTGTTCAAATGTATAGTTATCTCCTAACAATTTCAGAAGATTTGCACTTGCTCTTGTGTGTACTAACATTTCAGGAAAATCAGACTCCAGACTACGAAAAGTTCAATTCAAATTCAACATGAGATATTTTGTTTAATTGATGTTTGTCTTTTCTTTGAATTAATTTTGAAAGGGAGTGATTGTAATTGAGTGAATAAAATCTCACACACACAAATAAGGAGATCTTGAAATTCTATACTGATCGTACAGGACGATATATATCGTACTGGACGATCTGTCAGTTATCTCCTATAGAGCACTTGGAACGAATAGGAACTTGCTTTGAAAAATTTTCTAAGTCCTATTCGTCCAGGACGAAATTTATTATCGTACCAGGCGATGGGTTCTCTGTAAAATTTTCGTCCAGACGAATTTTACCATCGTACGAGGCGACGAGTCCTCTGGAAAATTTTCGTCCAGACGAAAATAAATATCGTACAGGACGATCAGCTCTCTGGAAATTTTTTCGTCCAGACGAAAACAAATTATCGTCCGCGGCGATTGGTTCTCTGGAAAATTTTCGTCCAGACGAAATAAATAATCGTCCAGGACGATCCAGAATCGTACAGGACGATCCACTGCGTACAGAATTGAAAATTTGCAGTTTTTGGGCGGTTTCACTTGTCTTTTATATAAATAGTCCAAATTAGACTGCCACCCAATCTTTTTGTCATTTGATCTTCGTGCCTCTTGAGAGAATAGCCAAGAAGAGAGTGGAAGAGAGCATTCAAAGGAGGATTCCTACCACTGGAGCGAGAAGGCTTCACTTGGATTGCTAAGGTAAGAGTCTCTACTTGTGGAATTGGATTTCTTCACTCTTTTTCTTTCTTCCTTCTAGATTCTTGTGAGAAGATCATTCAAGAAGGTCCGGTTCTCTGCCGACACTTGGAGAGTGTGAACAGACGAGGGTTCTCTGCCCACACTAGGAGAGTGTGAAAGGAAGAAGGTTCTCTGCCTACACTTGGAGAGTGTAAACAGCCGTAAGGTTCTCTGCCTACACTTGGAGAGTGTAAACAGCCGTAGGGTTCTCTGCCCACACTAGGAGAGTGTGAAAGGACGACGGTTCTCTGCCGCACCGGGTAGTGGTGAAAAGAGTGTTTTGTACAGGCTTCTCCGCCTTGCTGTGGGTGCTAAAGGAGAGTCACTTTGTGGTATTAGTGCAATACTCAGAGGGTGCCTCTGAGGAGTGGATGTAGGTCTGGTTATAGACCGAACCACTATAAATCTGGTGTCATTTACTTTATAGCTTTTACGTTTCCACACTTTAAATTTCAGTTTTAACAACTCTGTGGTTGAAAAACATTTTTCTACTAACTTTAAAAGAAAATTTTATTTCGGTTCAACTTTATTATTAAGAGGGTTTAAAATTTTAAAAACTACCAATTCACCCCCCTCTTGGTAGCCTTGGGACACTTACTTAGGCTTAACAACCTAATTACTGGACTCAACATTAACGAGTTTAACTTTTAAGGTAAATTTTTAGAAGGTAGAATGGGTTTTAGATAAGACACTACCTGGAGATTTTTCCCTCATTTTATGAGGGCTTTATGTCTGAGTTCAGGTTTCCTATAGGTGCAAGGCCCTATTGTTAATTACTCCTCCCAACAATTAAGAGAGGTTTTAATTAAGACTAGTCGTTAATGCATAGTATCAAACTTATAGTAGAAATTAAATTAGATATTAAAAACATAATTTTATATCATCACATACTTAAAGCAAATGGTGGGGTAAATAATAATGAACCTGATCAAGATCCCATTGTTATGTCATCCTAAGTTAAGTCCCCAGTTTACTTAGTCAGAGGAGGTAGTCAACCCAACTTGACCAAAGGATCCTTGTTAGCAGCCATGGGTTACTTCATCCAAGGGTACCTTACAGACTTGGGTTGAATATCTTAGAATTGAAATTTTATTTAAACTTGAACCTCAAAAAATTAACTTTGAGATTTTAGGGTATTTCTTTAAAATTTGTGTTGACCCCTTCGATTGAGATTTGTATTCAAAATGGCCATCATCACGGTGAAATTGCAATTACTGTAAAAGATTTATTTTTTTTATGAGTTTAGAAGGTATTTAAAAATCATGATTCCCTCCGATTGAGATTAGCTTTTAACATGGCTATCATCGGGGTAACATTATAGTCATTTGAAAATATTTATGTTTCATAAACATTTGGAGGCATTCAAAAGTGTAGAATACTCTCTAATTGAGACAAACATTCAACCCAAACATCACAAAAAATTTTGGATAAATTTTTTTCGTTATTTGACCTTGTCAACTCTGCTTGACTGTGAACAAAGGTTTGAGTTTACCTCCTAATTTTTGGAGTTATCGTATACATATGAGAACTGCGAGTATGTATTTTGATGAGTAAATTTTTTTTATAAAAGTCCATGAAGGCCTAATATGAACATTAAATTCAATTATTTTAATTGATTTATTGAGTGATGATCCTGAGAGTTTATATTTTTAGTAGTGAACATTTCTTCTAATAAACCTTGAAGGCCTAATACAAATGTATAAAAATTAAATTCTATGTTTGGTGCTAGGGTTGTATATTTGTTTGGTGGTTCATGTCGTGTCAACTCTAGTCTATTCAAGGAGGATTAGAATTGAACCTAGGTTCACCTTAGGCCTATGTAGCATCCTCAGACATCATGTGTGTACATATATCAGACTCATCGGGGCCCATACAGTTATGTGATCTCTTTAATGCATTTTTTATTATACATAAGGGTGTTTGCATGATGTAAGTGATGTATTTACATAATTATGATGTATTTGCACATTAATTTATGATGCACAAATAGTTAATTTATATATTGTCTTGCATGTATGCCTGCTACATTTATATATTGTACATTATATACTCATAATATATTTGCATGTGACATATTGGATGTGTATGATGTATCTTCATGTTTATATAAACATTCATATAATTATTTACATATCTCCATGCTTGCATATGCATTTGCATGTTGTGTGGGGTGTCTGTTTGTTGCATCTACATGTTGCATAGTGTATGTATGTGATGAGTTTGCATGTGGTGTAGTGCATGCACATGATGAAATTGTATGTTTAATATTAAAAAATAAGTGATGCATTTGCATGTTCTACAATACACTTAAATGTATTTTAGTGCACGTTGTATAAGCCATTTGCATTTTACTTAGTGCACATATACAATGCATTTGTATGTTTATTTAGTACGCATGCATGCTATCTTTGTATGATTGGTTGTGTATTTTTAAGATGCATTTGTATGATCAATGACATGTATACAAAGTATGTAGTACAACCATATGATTAGAGAATTACATACATGCCACATGATGTATTTATATAATATGTTTGTATGTCTTTAATATCTGTGCACTATATGATTGGGGGGGGGGGGGGGTTTATATGCAACACTGCCTTTCAGTGATTTAGTATGCTGTACATACTTTAAAGAAGATTTATACAACCCGTGACACATAACAATGTTATTTTATTTCTTTCTAGGAGGAGTGATCACAGGGTGTATGACACACTCACGGGCCATATACGAGTTTCCAAACTTTAATAACTAGCATTATGCTATCTAAAGTACGTGTGCACCTGTAACTTACAAATTGATTGACATTTACCATTTTATTATGAAGAATTTAGCCATAATAATTATATAGGATATATGGAGAGTCCTATGTATTAACCATTAATATAAATAAATTTATGTAGGAAAATTAAGAAATTTTTACTTTTACCCCTTCCTTGTTTAGGATAATTACCGTCTGTATTCAGGTTATGGTTGTATTTACTCGTAGGTGAATGCTAATGGAATCAAAAATTTGAGCTTCAAACTGGAACTTTGATATATTTTAAATATATATCCTAAGATGGTGAGGCTCGTAAGCGTACCTTCCCTATCTTTTAGTAAAAGGATCCTAGGCTAGTGGGGTCCATAAATGATTTAAATTTTATTATATATGTAAGAGGGAGGCTTAGTTTATTTTTCACTCTTCATTTTTTATAGGGATTATTGCTAGGGGATTTAGGTGTATGTGAGTTAATAGCTAAGAGAGGAAAGTTTGGTTCCTACTTGTTGGTGAGCACTAGTTCTCCTATAAGTTCACTTTAAGTTCTTTTTCTATTATGCTTTCATTATTCATTCACTTTTGGTTTTAGTGTTTAGAACCTAGGATGTCATGTATTTTTTGTTGACCTAAGAGTTTAGTTAGATTTCAATCTTCTAAATTTCTTTTAAGTCATATATTTTGTTATAAATTTTTGCAGCACCTCAGTGTCGTCCCCATATAGGGGCTTATATCTAGGTACTAAGCCTACCTGCTTTCCAAGAATGGCTATCATGGTAGGTGTTAGGTGACACCATGGTAGAAACTTAATTCACCATCTACAAATAAAGTCAGTCATATGTTAAGTACCTATTTATAGAGCATAATATTTTGCTTGCTATAGGTGCTTAGTGATTGAGGTAGTGATGATAGAAAAATGATGAGATGGCATGATTCATGAAACCTTACTAGTTTGAAGTGGTGGCTGATCAACGACTTTACTCAAGAAAGAGAGAGAGAGAGAGAGAGAGAGAGAGAGAGAGAGAGAGAGAGAGAGAGAGAGAGAGAGAGAGAGAGAGAGAGAGAGAGAGGGAGAGAGAGAGAGGGAGTTTTATTGGGAGATGGGAGGGATCGTGAGTTTGGCATAAGGGGGCTAGGTATGAGTGAGTGTGATTAAGGATGTGTCATGTGCGAGGGGGTATTTTAGAGATTTATTATAGTTATTTAAAATAAGGGATTTTTTTTTTAAATTTTTAAGTACATATTTTTTGTTTTAATTATGTACTTAAAAATAAAAAAAATTATTCAAGATAAATAGTTATTTAGATTAATCATGGTTCAACTTGGTCATCAAGTCATCATTGTTGTTTGCACACATCATCACTGACTCAATTCACATGTGCAAAATTTAAATTTTTATTGATTGGTGACCCCTATTAATATGGGCATCAATTTTAGTTGCTTCCATTGCTCCAAACATGCTGACACTATCCTTTTTATGAATAGAGGTCATTTCAACTACAAGTTTTAGGTTGATGCATGTCGGGTGATTTATGCATGATGTTGCATTCTTTTGCTTTCACAACTCACCTTGCATGATCAACATGACCTCGAAACTAGTGTTGATGTAAAAAAAATGCCCCCCCCCCCCCTAAAATATAGTGCATTCCTAAAACATACTATATTTTTACATATAATTGACATTGCGAATCTCCATTAATTTTCTTTTCTTCTCTATTTTTATTTTATATTGTTGGATGTCAACATAGGATAAGGGTAAAACATGTAAAGTATTTTTTACCCCTTTTTTTACTTTATTTTGCTACTTTATGTCAGCCTGCATGCTTATTATTATTATTATATTTTATCTTTTTGGAAGGAAAATATTCAATTAAAGCAGACCAGATGAGATTCCATGAAGCGAGCCTAGTGACGAGGCTATATGGGCAATGATTGACAAGCATGACCCTCAAGGAACTACTTATATGAGTGATAGGTTGGAGGAGCATGAAGAGATGCTGAGAGATTGTAGCATCTATGTTGAATTCCTTATGCGCTCATCCTTACTATCGCATTCTATGCTTGACCCCTCAATATATAAAGATCCTAATAAGTGAGTGACCACTATTAGATTGAAGTGTGGGGACTATAACCCACTGGAGAGTACCTTCATTCATGTGAGCTCCACTATGTGTGATATTCAGGAGCTGATCACTGATGTTGTTGAGCAAGTTGGAAAATCATGGTTGTTGAGTCATCAGTAATTAAAATCCATTACACATGAGTGGCATAGGAATTCTCTAGTGGGTCAGGTCTCTACTCTTGAAAGTGGGTATGTTTCTTGGATGAGATTTGTCTTAAGAGCCCATAAAAATATTTTGAAAAAAACAAGCATATACAAAGCTATTAATCTTTGACAGTTAACTTCAAGAATATTTCCCACTCTTAGATAAAGGGGGTTATAGAATTCTGATGCCAGATAATGAATACATGTTAGAAGGGTCCTGAGGAGCTAACAATCACACTATGGGAGATATAGGCCATTTTTTTTGGCTTTCCAATCTTTGGATGTCAATATGAGGAATACATTCCTCTAGATGAGGAGTTATTCTATAGGAGACCTTCCCTTGGAAAGAGTAGGAGGGGAGAACTATTTCTACCAATAATTCTTCTGAATGCATTAAGTCATTATTGACAGACTTACAAAGCTGCCAAGCTATTGATGCACTCTCGAGCCATCATCCCTTTAGACATGGAACTGCAGCTTGATTTAGGAGGAGGAACTCAATCGACTCACCATTCATCTACAACATCTTTTTGAGCTAGGCATTGAGTAAACTTACGATCTAATTGAATAACTTGTAGAACCCTCCACCAATGTTGGGTATGTATGGAGAATGCCTTTATCTTGCTCTCATGATTCTCATCAAAATTTTTAGAACATTCAAAACTGTCTTGGAGAAGTCTATGCCTAATGGGCATGATGTAGCTCTTCCTTGGCATTACATCTACGCTTAGATTCACATCCACATCCAGGAAGCATTTGGCTATTTATAATATCCCTCCTATTTCTCAAATAGGGGATAACCAATCATCATGGTACTTTTAAGGACTTCATCCATGCCGAAGAAGGAGTGAGTGCAATTATTCTTCTTTACTCCACACATTATCATTGAGTATTTTCACTTAGTGTATCCATTGGAGCTCGGCAATCTACCAAGTAACTTGATGGGAGTGGATATCATTGGCGACGCTAATCTCTATGGCAGGTATTCCTTACCTCAAAGGTGTTTTTTATAAGTTGTTGAGTATTTCATTAGCATACAACTAGGATGGCTGTGTTACAATTATGGGTGAATGGTGGCCTTAGAAAGATATCAACCAAATAGGATCTCCTAATAATTCAGCCTTTTACAAGCTACCTTCTTTGAAGTTCTACAACTCTTTCCTGATGTTATGGACTCCATCAAGCTAAATATGATACTTATGGAAACTCGCATGTATATTGCCTCACTAATATTGATTCATATACTTAGGCACAACAAAGGTAGAAGATTTTGCATAGCACCTCCAGCCATTCTTAGCGTAGTGAGCTATACCTGATTAACTTGGGTCAAATTATCATATGTGCCCTTCACGGAATATGGAGTCCAAAAATATGAGTGAAGGGTGTGCTCTTTAGGGGTCCCTTAGGGTCAGAGGCTAAAAAAATCTTAATGTAGGCGAGATCCTATGGAGGAATATGCACGCACAAGCGCATGTGCAAATAAACACACGCACACGCGCGCCCGCGCGCACACACACACACACACCATACCATGGAAGATGCCGAGGCTACACTTACTCGGGATGTGGAAGAGTTGCATGTTATTGAGACCAAACATCAGACCCTTGCCAAAGTGATGTTGCGGCTTCAAAATTTATAGAGATGATTATTCTGATTATAATTTCATGTGCCACTTTGTTTAAAATTTATGTCAGTTTTTTACATTATACCAATTTTCTTTCTTTCTTTATTTGAATAATTCTCTTTTTTAAAAATTCGATAGTTGAAGTTGTGAGCAAACAAACGCTTGAGTCTTGACCCAAATGTTAAGTTTGTTGTTGCTTTTGGTTTGTCCATAACAGCTTGTTGAACCAATTGAGATTATCAAAGGTCATATGCTTTGTTCTAATGGACTTATTAATGATGAATCCAATTTGACATTTGAGAATGATTCCTTCTGTCTTATGCTTTGTGTGACATACTGGATGAAGAATTAACTTATTTATCTTAATTAACTTGTTAGGAAACTTGCGTACCTTCTGCCCTTTACTTTTTTTCTTTGGTGGGCTTAATGAAGGAATGCATGTTAGTGACCTAACCCACAGGCTTGCATTAGATTGATAGCAAATAGTCATTGGTCTATAGCTTTGTACATAACATACTTATTGATGGCAACATTTTTTAGATTCAGCCTTGGGCTTTATATAAACTCTGGGTTAGTTTCTTCAGTCCATTGCTTTATGCTTTGGCAGACTTATTAAAATAGAATTTCTTTGATCCTCACTTTTTGCTTAATGTATTTATTGAATGATCTATATATTTTGATTTGGTTGGTAGAACCAATTCTATGTAGTACTTTGATCTTTAACTAGTTGAGAAGACCTTGATTTGTGTTAATGAACTCATCAAGTTAGGAAAGCTAGAACATGATAGATCTTGTTATCTTACAAGTGAGATGGGGGTTCTTTTGCTATGTCTTTTCTTGTAGTTTGTTGAGTAAGCAGAGTTGTCAATGACTCGACTACATCTAGGCTTATTGAGTCTGATCTCATATGCCCACTTAGGTTTTATACTTGAGTTATATAAAGAAACATGCTCCCCAAATAAGATATACTGAAGTTTACATATTTGAAGTTTTTCTTTATGGTTTAACATCATAGAGCTTGCATATATTCAATAACCATTTTTATTGATACTTTCACCTTCCATTGTAAGCTTAACCCTTTGGTCAATGAGAAGAATCTCTTGGACCACAATAGGTTATACTTGCCAAGTCAATTAAGCTTTGGGAATTCAATAGTCATTACTATTAGGTTGATAAAACAAGGGTTCTCTTACTATTACCTTTCCTATGTCTTGTGTAGAGAGAGTTGCTATTTGCATGTTTCATATTCTTGCAACTTGTATTATTTTGATGATTTCAAATATTATTGTTTTTATATATCTACTAACACTTTTTGGAAGTTTTATTTTTTGCTCTAGTGTGTACTAACATTTCAGGAAAATCAACTCTAAGCGATGAAGACTTCAAACTATTCATTTGTAAATCATATTTTTTTTACATGAAAGGGAGTGATTGTAATTGAGTGAAAAAATCACAACACACTTCTAGGGGACAATTTTTTGTGAATTGATCGTACGGGACGAACCATGTTCGTACGGGACGATCATGTCAATTAGCCCTCAGAAGAGCACTGGTTCGAACGGGCAAGGAGAAAATTTTCTAAGTCCTAATCGTCCAGGATGAATTTAATATTCATCCCGGGACGAAACTCTCAGGATTTTCAAACGCAATGTTCGTTCAGATGAAAAATATGGTTCGTACCAGGACGAAACTCTCTATATGAGTTCGTACCGTATGAAATTAATTTTCATACCGGGATGAAACTCTCTGTATGAGATCGTACAGGATGAAATTTATTTTCGTCCCTAGACGAAACTCACTATTTAAAATCGTCCCAGGACGAACTGAACCGACTTAAGTCAGTTGGTTATGTCCTGAAGAATTTTTGGAAACTGAACTATGAAATAACCATTTCGTACCGGATGAACATAGTTCGTAGGGGTCGATAAGCGTGTACGAACATAGTTCGTACCAATTTACATTAGGTTCGTTTCCAGCACTTTAAGTAAAATCGTCCAGGACGATCCACGATCGTACGGGACGATCCACTGCGTACAGAATTGAAAACTTATAGTTTTTGGGCAGTTTTTCTTTTCTTTTGTATATATAGTCCAAATTAGACTGTCACCCGATCTTTTTTCCATTTGATCTTCGTGCCTATTAAAAAAAAAGTCAAGGAGAGAGTTTGAGAGAGCATTCAAAGGAGGATTCCTACCACTGAAGCGTGAAGGCTTCACTTGGTGATAAAAGTTACGAATCTCTACTTGTGAATTGGGATTACTTCACTCATTTTTTTCTTCTTTCTAGATTTCTTGTGAGAAGATCTGTCAAGGAGATCTGGTTCTCTGCCGACACTTGGAGAGTGTGAACAGCCGAAGGGTTCTCTGCCCACACTTGGAGAGTGTGAACAGCCGAAGGGTTCTCTGCCCACACTAGAAGAGTGTGAAAGGGCGAAGGGTTATCTGCCCACACTAGAAGAGTGTGAAAGGATGGATGGTTCTCTGCCAATACTGGGGATTATGTAAAAGGATGACGGTTCTCTGCCGCACCAGGTAATGGTGAAAAGAGTGTTTGTAAAGGCTTCTCCGCCTTGCTGTTGGTGCAAAAGGTGAGACACTATTGGTATTAGTGCAATACTCAGAGGGTGCCTCTGGGGAGTGGATGTATGTCTGGTTTAGACCGAACCACTATAAATCTTGTGTCGTTTACTTTACTGTTTTTTATTTTCCGCATTTTTCTTTTGTTTTAAAAATTTGTGGTTGAAAAACTTTTCTATAAAAATTTCATTAAAAGTTTAATTTCGGTACTACTAAAATTTAAAAAGAGGGTTAAGTTTTAAAATACCAATTCACCCCCCCTCTTGGTAGCCTTGGGACATTAACTTAGGTTTAACAACCTATTCACTAGACTCAACAAGTGGTATCAGAGTTTCGTTTCAGAATCATAAGTTTAAACTACTTTTTGATTAATGTAGATGGCTACATTTGGAAACCGAAATACACCCGAGGGTTACTCTATTACTTGACCTCCATTGTTTGACAATATACCTTTTGATTTTTGGAAAACATGTATGTCTACTTTCTTACAGTTACTTGATTATCGTATGTGGATCCTAGTCCAGGAAGGTCATACAAAACCAACTAGATTAGTTGATGGAGTTAGGGTAGAAACACCTTTTGCAGATTGGACTATAGAGAACGTGATTTAGCTCACCTAAATGCCAAATGTTTAAATAGCTTCTTTTGTGCTTTAAAATCTGAAGACTACATGCAGGTTTTCACTTGTAAAAGTGGAAAGGACATATGGGATAGACTTTGTATAACTTATGAAGGGACAAATGAAGTTAATCAATCAAGACTTAATATCTTGTTACATGATTATGAGTTATTTCGCATGAAACCAAATGAATCTACTTCTGACATGTACACAAGATTTACACAAATTGTCACTTCTTTGCATGCACTTGATAAGGAATTAACTAATGCTGAAATGGTTAATAAGATTCATCTTTATTTACCTACTGCTTATGATGCTAAAATTACTGCAATTACAGAGTCTAAAGATCTAAACATTTATTCTATTGACAATCTTCTTGGTTCACTCATTGCTTACGAGCAAGGGGTTAGTCAAAGAAAGATTGATGCAGGTGAACCACAAAAGGAGAAGAATATAGCACTAAAAGTGGAAGTGTCAGAGAGTAAACACTCACAACTTGAGGATGAGGACGATATTGCATTAATGACTTGACAATTCAGAAGCTTTCTAAAGAGGAAGCAGAAGAGACGCCAGCAATGGAATAGAGGTAAGTTTAAAAAAAATGGCAAGGTTTCTAATGAAGTAATTTGTTATGAATGCAGGAAACCAGGTCATATCAAGACTGATTGTCCAAAACCTTAAGCCACTCCTAGCAAGGAGAAGATAGAGGAGAAACCAATTGTAAAGAAGGGCAAGAAGAAGTTTCAAAGAGCTTTTTGGGCGGACTCAGCTTCAGATTCATCAGAGACTGAAAAGGAAGAAGAAGTCACCAATCTTTGCTTGATGGCAGATAGCATAGATCAATTAGATCAATAAGAGGATTTCTCTCACACAAGACCTCGTGGGAGCATATGGTACTTGGACAGCAGATGTTCAAAGCATATGATTGGAGATACTACTCAATTCATAACGCTGGAAGCCAGGAGTGGAAGCAAGGTTACACTTGGAGATAATACCACAAAGAAAGTGGTTGGATTAGGTATGATTGGAAATTTGAAAAACTTTTTTATAGATAATGTGTTATTGGTTGAAGGCTTAAAGCATAATTTGTTAAGTATAAGTCATCTATGTGATAAGGGCTATTGTGTAAAATTTTTACCTACAAGCTGCATATTAAGCCTAAATGGGAAAGATGTTTTAAATGGAAAAAGGGTAAATAATATTTATATGCTAGATTTAAATTGTATTTAATCTCCTACTGCTTTTTGTTTGAAAACTGTTTCTGATGAATCATGGCTTTGGCATAGGAGACTTTGTCATTCTAGTTTGAAAAACCTTAGGAGAATTACCCAAAAGAACTTAGTGAGAGGTATACCAAAACTAGACTATACTAAAGATCACCTTTGTGATGCATGTCAATTAGAAAAATAAGTGAAGTCCTCTTTTAAGTCCAATAAGGATCTTAGGACTAGTAAACCATTAGAAATTTTACACATGGACCTTTTTGGACCAGTAGGAACTGTAAGTCTAGGAGGGAAGGTATACAGATTTGTTATAGTGTATGATTTCTCAAGATTCACTTGGGTTTGATTTCTATTTCATAAGAGTGAATCATTTGAGAAATTTAGAAATTTTTCGACTTGGATTCAAAGGAAATTAGGGTGTGAAATAATTTCTATACAAAGTGATCATGGAGGGGAATTTGAAAATGAAAGATTTGAAAATTTTTGTAAAGAAAAAGGAATTGATCACAATTTTTCTGCACCTAGAACCCCTCAACAAAATGAGACAGTCGAAAGGAAAAATAGAACATTAATAGAAGCCGCCCGAGCAATATTGGCAGAATACTCACTTCCTAGATATTTTTGGGCTGAGGTGGTTAGCACTGCATGCTATGTTCTGAATAGGGTGAATGTGAGATCAAAATTAAATAAAACACCCTATGAGTTGCTAAAAGGTAGAACACCTAATTTTTCTCATTTGCATGTTTTTGGTTGCAAGGTGTTCATTCATAATAATGGAAAATCTGCCTTAGGAAAATTTGATCCGAAATCAGATGAAGGAATTTTTGTTGGATATTCAAGTGTTGAAAAATCTTATAGGGTATTCAACAAAAGAACTTTGGTCATTGAAGAAACCACACATGTTGTATTAGATGAATCTGGAAATTTGGGAGAGCCAAATGTTGTTAAAGATGAGATTGAGGAAAAATTCCAAAAAATTGATAGAATAAATTTGGAAGAAAATGTGGAAGAAAATTTGGAATTAGAAAACCCTTTGCCTAGAGATTTGAGATTTTCTAAAAACCACCCAAGGGAATTGATTATAAGTGAATCTAGTGAGGGTGTTAGAACTAGGCGTGGATTAAACAAAGAAGTCAATCATTCAGCCTTTATTTCAACTATAGAACCCACTAATGTTGATAAAGCACTTTCTGATGAATTTTGGATATTGGCCATGCAAGAAAAGTTGAATCAATTTGTACGAAATAAAGTTTGGGAATTAACTTCAAGGCCAAAAGATCAAAGTGTTGTTGGAACCAAGTGGGTGTTCAAAAATAAAATGAATGACTCAGGAGTAGTCATTAGAAATAAGGCCATATTAGTTGCTAAGGGGTATAATTAAATTGAAGGAATTGATTTTGAGGAGACTTTTGCCCCTGTAGCTAGACTTGAAGCAATTAGGGTTTTACTAGCCTTTGCCTGTTTTAAAGGATTTAAATTATTTCAAATGGATGTGAAATGTGCCTTTTTAAATGGGGTAATTGAAGAAGATATTTTTATAGAACAACCTTCAGGTTTTGAAAATTCTAAATACCCAAATCATGTTTTCAAGTTAAAAAAGGCATTATATGGATTGAAACAAGCACCTAGGGCTTGGTATGAGAGGTTGAGCACATTCCTACTTGAAAGATCTTTTGAAAAAGAAAGTGTGGATACAACTCTCTTTTTAAAGAAATTTGGAAAGGATATACTCATTGTTCAAATTTATGTGGATGATATCATTTTTGGATCTTCAAATAAAAATCTTTGTGATGATTTTTCTAAAACAATGAGTAGTGAATTTGAAATGAGTCTAATGGAAGATTTAAATTACTTTCTAGGTTTTAGCATTAAGCAACTTGAGGAAGGTACATTTCTTAGTCAAACTAAATATGTTAAGGACATCCTCAAAAAATTTGAAATGGACAATGCTAAACCTGTTAGTACACCAATGAGTTCCTCAGTTCAGTTGGATAAGGACCTTAAAGGAAAATTTGTTGATCAAAAGAAATATAGAGGGATTATTGGATCTTTACTTTACTTGACTGCTAGCCGACCAGATATTATGTTCAGTGTTTGCTTATGTGCTAGATTTCAATCAGATACAAAAGAATCACATTTGACAGAATTGAAAAGGATTTTAAGATATTTACTTGGAACTCAGAACTTAGGAATTTGGTATCCTAAGTTTAGCTCTTCATTTGAAATTATTGGTTATTCAAATTCTGACTTTGCAGGCTGTAGGATTGATAGGAAAAGTACTTCTGGAACATGTCAATTCATTGGAAATTTATTAGTTTCATGGTCTAGTAGAAAACAAAATTCAGTGGCCCTATCTACTGCAGAAGCAGAATACATTGTCATTAGGAAGTTGTGTGGTACAAGTACTTTGGTTAAAACAACAGTTGATTGATTTAGGATTAACTATAGGCACTATTCCAATTTAATGTGATAATACTAGTGCTATTTGCATTTCCAAAATCCTATTCAACATTCAAGAACCAAACACATTGACATAAGGCATCATTTCATAAGGGATCATGTATCCAAGGGAGAAATTGAACTTATCTATGTTTCAACTGAAAATCAACTTGCAGACATTTTTACAAAACCTTTAGCCTTTGATACTTTCAGTGCATTAAGAACAAGGCTTGATGTAATTGATTTAAATGCTTAAATAAAATGTTTTTGCAACATTGATGTTTTTGTTTTCGTAGTTTATGTTTTTATGATTTTGTTTTTGTGATTTTTGTTTACTTTTTGAGTAATTTTTATTTAGAGTCTGTACATTTGTCGTTGTTTATTGTGTTTTATGTGTTCATTTAGTTTTCTTTGATAAAAATTCAAAAATTTGTGTTAATCGTCCGGGACAAAAATTTTTCGTACAGAACGATGTGTGTAAAATGTCAATCTACATAATTTCAAACCGTCTTAAGATCAGTTTTTAATGTAGTTCGTCTGTACGATCCTCACGATCGTCCGGGACAAATTTTTTTTTCAAACGATGGGGTGATTGAATAAAGCAGTTGAATGGATAAGACAGTTTTTATTATGGACTTCGTCCATACGAACCTTTGGTTTGTCTAGACGAATAGATGTCGGTTCATAGCGGGGGACGGTTTTCAACTGCCATTAAAACGAATTAACTTTTGATCGTCTGTACGAACACGTGTTCGTCTGTACGATCGTCTTGGTCAAAACTCTGTACGAAAGGACGCTTCATAAATTGTGTGATTATGAAAAGTCATTATATTTTTAACTCACTCGTTCATCCATACGAAATATTTTTGTACGGGGACGAATCGAATTTGTACGGGACGAACCAAAATTTTGTCTGGTACGAACATTCATTTTTCTTTAAATTGACGGCAATTTTTACTGAACAGTCACTCTCACACATCACTTTCAAAGACTTCATCTTTTTAAATCCTTCAAAGGCAAGTTCTAGCAAGCGCCAAAAGACTTTGGCTAAGGGCCCTCCTAGGAAACATCCAAAAACTTCCTTTCTAGAGCCAATGAAAAATCTTTTCCTAGGTTTGTCTCTGCAAAAATCACTCCATCTAGAGTTCTCCTACAGGATCATTTAACCTTCAAGGTAATGCACTTGTTTGCCCATACTCAATTTAGTTTGATCGTCACTTTAGAACACTTCTACAATAAAGAAACCTTCCACTATTTTCTGGCAAACATGTCATTCAACTCCGACCACTCTGTTATCAGTTCTTTTGTTTTCAAAAAGAATGTTGAAATCACCAAAGATGACTTTGGTATTTTTCTAAACTTAAGGACTGAAGGCTTAAGAGCACACACTTTAACAAACTCAAGTTTTGACTGGACTGAAGTCAATAGGGTGATTAGAGATAGGAGAATTAAGGATCATTTGCCTAAAGTTTTAACCTTAGTGCGTGATGCCCGTATCATTCAACATGTGTTAAGAACTTCCAGTATCCCTAAAGCTGGTGATAGAATCAACATCACTCCTTTTCTTTCCACTGTTACCTACTTGATTATGACTAGACAACCTATAGATGAGGCTCAACTCTTAATTGACTACATTTATAGTCTCTCTGAAATTGGTCATGTTGATCACAAAAGGAAGAAGAACATAGCCCTAGGACATCTGATTGTTTATATTCTGGAGAAGAAGTATAATTTAACTCATCCTGAACAAGACTTTGAAGAACCGCTCTACTACAACGATGCATCCTTTAGAGCTATCTTTAATAAGGACGAGCCCAGTAGAACTCATGTAGTTCTAAGTGAAATAGAAGAAGAAGCCGGACCTTCACATGCTGCTGGACCAAATTATGAGGATTTGGTTCAAAGGTTTGAAAATTTAGAGGCTCATTTTGATCAAAGATTTGATCAAATTGAAACTCATCTGCAGCAGCAAGATTTTCAGCATAATCAGGATATGGGATATATGCGTGAATAAATTAATTCCATTAATACCAACATGTTCACGATCAGTAGTAACTTCAGCTTTTTTGGTGCAGCACCACCTCCTCCTCTAGATTAGGGTCCATCTGAGTGATTTGTTCAGTATTTGTTCTATGTTTGTTCAGTGTTTGCTCCATGTCTGTTCTATACTTCAGTATTGTTCTTGTGTTAGTGATTTTCTATTGTGTGTTATCTTTCCTTATTTTAGTTGTGTTAATATTGATATCAAAGAGTTTAAATTGTAATAGTTTTTATCCGATATCAATATAATTTTCAATGTTTTGTTATTAAATGTTTTAGAAATGTGTGTTAGATTTTATGACATTCATTTTATTTTAATCTTAATAGTGCTTTATTTAACTTGTAAATTTAAATTAATTTCATTAGAAAATATGATTTTTCAAAATTTAAGACATGCTTATAACTTGATATTCTTAGATTTTTCAATTCCATGTCTCTTATTTAGACTACATTATATTGGTATTATTATTGCAATTTAGATGTTTTCTTATTTTATATTTCTCTCTTCAATTAGTATTTATGCACTTAGAAAAATTTGAAATTTTAGATTATTGATTTTGGAAAGAATTCAAATACTCTTGAAAAATTGTACAAATGTACAAAAATCAAAAGAAGTGTGCAAAAAAATTTGCAATGACAAAAAGAGGCACAAAATAAACCCAAATTAAAAAGATGCACAAAAATGTGATAATTACTTCTTTCCAAATTATTTTAATCTCTTAATTCAAATTGATCTAATGTTCATTCATAATTTATATTGAAATTTGAAATATAAAATTTTTTATTCATTCTTAGTGCAATGATTCTCTTTATCTTCATGTCTAAATTGGCACATACCCTTGAAAAACTCTTTTTATTTGCTAAGTTATATCACTTCTTAAATTATATGAAATTTCATGTCTTTCTATTGTTTTTCAATTTTTATTTGCATACATTATTTCAATCACTTTCAAGATTAAAACATCAAATGAATTTCATATTTCTGCTTATATTTCTAACATTCTTTTCTTCTTCACCTTTTGATGTTGTCAAAAAGGGGGAGAAATTGTTTGTTTGTTGCGTATGTTTTCGCACTGTTTGATTTTCGTAGTGTTTGATTTCGTATGTGTTGTTTTTGTGATTTTTGATTATTTTCTTTATTTTGTCTTCTATGTTATTTTTAGTTTTATAAAATTTTTGAAAAACAAAATTTTTTTTCAAGTGCCTCCTTAATTTCATGAGTTCATCAATTCAGGGGGAGTTTAGGAGATTTTAGAATTTGAAACCCTACAAACAATAATTATTTTGCCATCATCAAAAGGGGGAGATTGTAGAGAGAGTTGCTATTTGCATGTTTCATATTCTTGCAACTTGTATTATTTTGATGTTTTCAAATATTATTGTTTTTATATATATCTCCTAACACTTTTTGGAAGTTTTATTTTTTGCTCTAATGTGTACTAATATTTCAGGAAAATCAACTCCAAGCGATGAGGACTTTAAACTATTCATTTGTAAATCTTATTTTTTTTACATGAAAGGGAGTGATTGTAATTGAGTGAAAAAAATCACAACACACTCTTAGGGTACAATTTTTTGTGAATTGATCGTACAAAACGAACCATGTTCGTACGAGACTATCATGTCAATTAGCCCCTCAGAAGAGCACTGGTTCGAACGGGCGAGGAGAAAATTTTCTAAGTCCTAATCGTCCAGGACAAATTTAATATTCATCTCGAGACGAAACTCTCGGGATTCTCACTTACAATGTTCGTCCAGACGAAAAATACGGTTCGTACCGGGACGAAACTCTCTGTATGAGTTCATACCATACAAAATTAATTTTCATACCGGGACGAAACTCTCTGTATGAGATTGTACAAGATGAAATTTATTTTCATCCCTGGACGAAACTCTCTGTTTAAAATCGTCACAGGACGAAACCTGTTCGTCCCAGGACGAACTGAACTGACTTAAGTCAGTTCGTTACGTCCTGAAGAATTTTTGGAAACCGACCTATTAAATAACAGTTTCGATACGGACGAACATAGTTCGTACGGGACGATAAGCGTGTACGAACATAGTTCGTACCAATTTACATTAGGTTCGTTTCCAGCACTTTAAGTAAAATCGTCCAGGATGATCCACAATCGTACGGGATGATCCACTGTGTACAGAATTAAAAACTTGCAGTTTTTGGGCGGTTTTTCTTGTCTTTTGTATATATAGTCCAAATTAGACTGCCACCCGTTCTTTTTGCCATTTGATTTTCGTGCCTATTGAAAGAAACATCAAGGAGAGAGTGTGAGAGAGCATTCAAAGGAGGATTCCTACCACTGGAGCGTGAAGGCTTCACTTGGTGTTTAAAGGTAAGAATCTCTACTTATGAATTAGGATTACTTAACTCTTTTCTTTCTTCTTTCTAGATTTCTTGTGAGAAGATCTGTCAAGGAGATCCGGTTCTCTGCCGACACTTGGAGAGTGTGAACCGCGAAGGGTTCTCTGCCCACACTTGGAGAGTGTGAACAGCCGAAGGGTTCTTTGCCCACACTAGGAGAGTGTGAAAGGACGAAGGGTTCTCTGCCCACACTAGGAGAGTGTGAAAGGATGGACGGTTCTCTGCCAACACTGGGGATTGTGTAAAAGGACGATGATTCTCTACCGCACCGGGTAGTGGTGAAAAGAGTGTTTGTAAAGGCTTCTCCACCTTGCTGTTGGTGCAAAAGGAGAGACACTATTGGTATTAGTGCAATACTCAGAGGGTGCCTCTGGGGAGTGGATGTAGGTCTGGTTTAGATCGAACCATTATAAATTTTGTGTCGTTTACTTTACTATTTTTTATTTTCCGCATTTTTTTTGTTTTAAAAATTTGTGGTTGAAAAACTTTTCTATAAAAATTTCATTAAAAGTTTAATTTTGGTACTACTAAAATTTAAAAAGAGGGTTAAGTTTTAAAATACCAATTCACCCCCCCCCCCTCTTGGTAGCCTTGGGATATTAACTTAGGTTTAATAATCTATTCACTAGACTCAGCATCTTATTGAGTAAGAAAAATTGTTAGTGACTTGACACATCTGGGTTTGTTGAATCAAGCCTTATACATGCATTCAAACCTTGGCTTTGGGCTTTTAGGAGAACTTATACTTCTTTAAATTAACTAGTTTAAGAGTTTCGAAATGCAAGTCTTCTTTTTGACCTTTGAAATCATCATACATTAAAGATGCAATGTCTCAAGCCTTTGAGAATCATCTACATGTATATGTTTAAGGGGAATAGCCATAACCCCTTAGTTGGGATGCTGTTTATATTCAATAATTTTAAATATTTTTTTGGAAAACTTAGCATGTAATATGATGTCAACCTAAATAAATATTTAAAATGCTCCCTGTCTTAGGGGAGGGTTCGACAAATTTATAGAAAATATTTATATTTTATAATTTTTAATATTTATTTGGAGTTCTTGATATATAGTATAATGTCAATCTCAATAAATATTTGAAGTTTTTCCTATGTTGTAGAGGGATCTGAATAAATTTTAACTATTAGAACTAAAAAAACGCCCCTGTCTTGCAGGGGGTTTTATAACATACTTGAAATGCTTTTTTTATACTACATGAGAATTTTGAAAAATAAAAGATATACATCGATATGTGTGTATAAAGTGATTTTTTGCATGAGATTTTAAGTACAACATTTTCTTAAGAAAATTTTGCATATGATTCAAATATCATATGTTGATTGGTGTCATGGGTATTTGACCGTTCAAATCAATAAATTTGTAGGCTCATCTTTGGTACACCTTTTCTATGTCAAAAGGACCTTCTCAATTAGACTCAAATTTACCACTAATTCTTCAATGTGGGATGTTTGGTCTTCCCAACATGAGGACCAATTCTTTTTCTTAAAATGCTTGATGACATACCATACGATAAAAAAATCTTATCTTCTTTGCTTAATAAATCTCTAAATTTTATTGAGCTTGCAACCTAATTTCATCTAATTTGTCAAGATTTTCCATCCTCAAGTGAGCATTTTCCTCCTGAGTGAGATTATACTAGATAGCTACCCAACGTGATGGTAGTTCAATCTCTAGTAGTAACACTACGTTAACCTCGGACACCAATGAGTAAGGGTGGCTTTAGTCAGCATCTTATAAGTAGTATGATACACCTATATTGCTTCTATCAACTTGGTGTGACATTCCCTTTTATTCTTGGTAAGGATCTTTGAACAGCTTTACCAATATTTTGTTGAAGTCCTTTGCTAGGCCATTGTCCTTTGGATTATATATACATGAGTAATGCCAATAAATATTATGCCAAGAAACAAACCTATGAATCTTGGTACTTTTAAAATCTGGACAATTTCCTAACGTTATATGATGTAATACACCAAATCTGTAAATGGTGTTATGGGTAAAAAAACTAATTACATGCTTAGAGGTGACTTCCTTGAATGGAGCAACTTCAACGCACCTAGAAAAGTAATCAATTTTTATTAATATGAAGTGGTTTTCGACTGTTGACAGTGGATTGATTGGGTCAATTATATCAGTGCCCTAACATTCAAATGACTAACATAGGGTGCTACACATTTGGTAGTTCTTAGCATAATCATGGAATCTTTCACTAGTGATGGCAAGTAATAACCCATTCTTTTTATTTTTATTATCATTTTAGGATCTAATTGTTGTAAACCATAAAGTTATCATGAACTTCATCTACTACCCTAACACCCTCTTTAGTACCCAAACACATTAGCTAGATCTAATCAAAATCACATCAATATAGCGTGCTATTGATAAATTTATACCACAATGCTCTATTCTTGATCTACATAGCTAATAATTTATATGTTGGGAGTTTACTTTCTCTGAAGTTGTTGATAAAAGGCTTTCTCCAATCATCTTATTCTTAGACCTCTAAGCAATGCCTCCATGACTCTAAGGCTCAACTTGATTTTGGTCTTCTTTTGAACATTTGAGGTTCATATGATTGGTCTTCAATAATAATTTATAGAGGAGGTTAAGGATTAACTGGAATTTCATCCTACTACTTGGATTTGATAACTCCTTTATATGTGAGGATTGTAAAATTGTTAGCTCTAAAATTTAATGAGTGTGGAATCCAATCAATAAGGACCCATCATTCATACCTATGATTTCTATGGCTAATTTAGCAAGATAGTATTCTTTGTTATTTTAATCTTGAGGGCCTCAAGCTAATTTAACTATTTAAACTTGCTTCATAAGCTTAAGAACTCATCGGTGATAGTAGGCCAACTTGAGCTTACTGATTTTATATATTCATAATGCTTGATTTATAACAAGTTAAGAAACATAAAAAATTTGAAGGCTTTAAATCATGATTGAAAGGGAAATTTCAAGGCTTGCTACTAAAGCCTCATATTTAGCCTCATTATTATTTTTTTAGACAGACCAAAGAAGTGTCTCATTATACCTCCTTAAGTGTTACAAACTAAGACTGATGCTAGCTCAAACATTCGCTAAACTTTGAGGTTGGGTTTGGTTAATCGATGATGCCTTATCAAAATACATTTTATAAAGTTTTGATTTCACCTTTTCTTTGATATACATGATCTTTTCATCAGTAAAGTCATCATTGAGTGGTGAATCTGCTAGAATGGGATGTGTAGTGAGAAACTTTGCCATGTCTTACCCTTTCATTACCTATTGTGACACATATGTGATATCAAACTACAAGAGTTTCACAACCCATATTGCTAAATGACATGTCAATGATGGTATTTTCATCAAGAACTTTAGTGAATCAATCTTTGATATTAGAGTAATTTAATAAGGTAGCATATAATGACAGAGTTTCTAGAAAATGCTTCTCAATTTGAGAGTAATGCATCTCTGCTTCAATCAACCTTTGATTGATATATTAGAGAGTATTCTCCTTCCCTTCTTCATAATATTGAGTTATTATTACCCCAAGAGACTCTTCTAGTGCTGCAATATATAATATAATAAGCTTCCATGTAATTAAAATTACAAGAATAGGCATGCTTAACTTGTATCTCTTAATACTATCAAAGATTCTTGGAATTTTCTATCGTATCTTAAATGGACATCTTTCATCATTAATTTAATAAATGGTTGACACCTTCCTGATAAATTTGATATAAATAATTAAATGAAAGTAAGTTTCCCTTGCAAGAAGCTGAGTTACAAAAGGCTCTTTGACAACGACATATCCATAATTGCTTTAAATTTATTGGGATAAATTTTAATTCCTCGATGGAGAATGACATGCCTCAAAAACGTCCTCGAGGAGAACCTGAAAGCACATTTGAGAGGGTTCATAATATTAATTTTTTCTCCTCTCAAAGATAGTTCTCAAGTCACCTAGATGATCATTTTCATTTTGGTTAATGCTCTTGACAATAAGATCATCCATGCAGCATTTGACCTTTTGATGAATTAACTCAACAAAGATGTGTGTCATCGCTCATTGATAGGTAGCACTAGCATTCTTCAGGCCAAAGGGCTTAACTATATAGAAAAATATGATAATGGTCATTCTAAAAGATTTATGTTTATCTTCTTTAGGTGCCATCTTGATCAGATTATATCCCAATGATTTACCCATAAAGAAGAATATATTATAATTTAAGGTTTTATTAATTAATAGCTCTAGCATCAGGAGTGGAAATTCATCTTTCAGACACACCTTATTGAGATCCTGAAAGTCAAGGCTAATGAAAATCTTCCCATTCTTCTTCTTTACAGAAATATTATTAGCGATCCAACATATTTCTTTTCTCAAATAAAGCCTACTTTGATGAGATTTTTTTTTTTTTGCAATCACCTACTCTTCAATCTCTAATATTGTTCAACTTAGAGCTTTCTTAATAGGTGTTACATTTGATTTATTAGCTACTTTATGAATAACCACATTATGGGATAAGCCATACATTTCGACATATATTCCAATAAATCAATTTCTAAATTCATAGAGGAGTTCTTTTATTTCTTCAACTTGTGCCTCAAGTAGGAGAGAACTGATGAAAGTCAGACCATGGTCTTCCTCAATCCCTAAATTAACTTCTTTTAGCTCATCCATCATCTTCAAGCTCATTTGGTACAATTTTAGCTTTTATAGGTTGATTGCTTGAAAGTTTAATTTCTTAGTTCTCTTCTTTGTTGCTATCATCAAATTAAACTTCGCCACATGTTACTGCACATCAAACCTCTTTCTGAGGATACTTTCACATAATGAATCTAAGGCCCCTCCTTGTAAGTGTATCACTTTTTGTGATGTGAGGGGATAATGTGATACCATAATTTGAAAATGAATTGAGTTCATCGCTTAGTGATACCATCATAAACTCCTTATTTTCACATCAAAATTTGAACTCTTCAAGGATAATACTTAGGCTTCCTTGTAGGAGTTATATCTCCAAAGTCAATAAGTTTGATAAGCAGTCAAAATTCTCTTCTTTGCATTCTCCAAAAATGTAGAATAAATTCCTTATTATAGTATTTTTTTTTACTTAGAGGAGATGCATTAAATGTTTTGAGTTCTTCGATGTTATGCACCTCGTAAGAGATAATTTCCTTAAAATTTCATGGAGAGAGAGGCATAACCACCAATTTGCTTTCTAATATGGACAAGTAACTTATTCTTTATAAGAAGATAAACCACACCTTGCTTGCATAGGTAAAATCTTAGTTATAGTTTGAATCTGAATATTTTGTCTTGTACTTCTCTTTGACTAAAGACTGGTAGGCCTTCTTAGATTCCACAAGGATGACATTATCATCTTTCATGTCACTCCCTAAGTGAGGCACAATTCTGCTTGATTTGGGTATGATGGATATTATAGAAAGAGTTGATATTCGTTTCTTTCTTTCCATTTACTTTTTCACATATTTCTCTATGTGTAGCTTTATAGCCTTTGAGTTTGATTCCTAAGATGAAGTAATTTGTATCTTCATATATATTTTCTTCATGAACTGTAAAGGGTTGGATGTTTCAAGAGACCCAGAGTTCTTCTCCATCTCTAAGGTACTTCAAGCACTAGTGTAAGGTTGATGGGACAATACCATATTTATGTAATGAGGGGCAACCTAGAATCATTTCGAATGAAGTGTCCACATCAATCACATGGAATTTTACTTCCATATAAAGTTTCCTAAATTTGAGAGGAATTATGAATGACCCCATATTATTCTAACTTTTTTTATTAAACCCAGGTACCATAATTTATCTTTCCCAAGATGCTGCATGTCAAGGGACAATGCTCACAATGCTCTTAAGCTCATACAATTTATGAAAGATCCTAGATCAACTAGGATTCACCTTATCATGACACCATCACTCTATACGGAAATATATGGAGGGCGATTATGATCTGTCATTCCAAGCATCAGATCATACTTGACAAAAGTGTTGATTGGCTTATTTCAAGCATACAGAACTTTAGTCAGACAATGTTGAGCAAAATATGCTTCAAATTTTTGTAGACTTTTGAGAGCCTAAATTAAAGTTTCCTGAAGTTCTTCAAACATTAAAAGAGCTTTATATATATTGAATTATGCTGGAATGTTTCTCAAGTGAGATAAAATATTATAATCTACTCCTTTGTTTCAAATAGATTTCTTCTTTGGGTCTTTAGGAATTATTTATTCATTAATAATTTTTTATTTTCCCTTATCCTTATTGGAGACTCTTTTTTTTTGGTGATGTCAGATCTTGTCACTCCTCAAATGTACTTAAGCCACTTCATCTGATTCAAATTCATTAATAATGCATGTTCTTCAAAGTCAACCATTATCATTTTAGAAGGTTCTGTCATAGGTTCAGAGTTATTACCCACCTCACTTGCTCCATATATGATACTATGTCAAGTTCTCACTCATTTTTATTTAGAATATATAAATCCTCTTCTAAACTATAGTCCATCGACAACACCATAAAACATGACTCATAAATCACTTCCTCAGTGTGCCCTTCTTTTGTTGATGTATTTGATGTCATTGAAATGACTCGACATGCCTCCACAAGAAGTTAATCTTCATCTACCTCTTCTATTTTAATAATCTCAACTTCTATCATAAAGTTAGCGAGCTTGATGAGTCAGTATACAATTTAATAATAATTATCCAAATTGTCTATAACATTTTGGGTTACAGTGTTTTTCTATTTTAGCATTTTAAGATTGGTCTTTATTTTAGGAATATTTGATTTTGTTTCACGAGGCTTTTATGAGCTAGTCTAGTTAGTTTGCAGTCTTTAAGTGGATGCACTTAAAAGTGGTAATCCTTATAAGTCTAGCATGATTCAATAGGAGATTTTCACTTTACACAGGAGGCACATAAGAGGATGTGACCACCCATGTGAATTCTCTCTTGGGATGAATGAGAATACTATTTGATAGTGTAAAATCTCCTTTTTGATATTTTTCTAGCCAATCCTTAAAGATATAACAATCTTTGATGGGATGACCGATAATCCTATGATACATGTAATAATTAGGGTTATTTGTTTGATTAGTTTCTTTAGTTCTTTTACACTCATCTAATTGAAGACCTAATTTAAGTGCATGTTAAAATTACTTTGCTACACTTTCCCTTCTAAATGAGTATTCTTTACTGAATCTTTCTTTAAAGGGTTTGATTGCCAGCTACTACAGCTTGCTTTGGAGGATCCCCTCTATCTAGAAAAAGGGTAAGGCTTATCATTTCCTCTTAACACCAGCTTTTTGTTAGGTATTAGGGTAATATACCTTTTTGATTTATTTTTATGCTGCATTGGCTGCTTTCCTTTATCCACATTATAAAATACTTATTTTCCTTTATCAATATTAAATGAAGTGGCATGTGCTTCACCTCTTCTTTGATCTAGAGATTTACTTTCTTGAATTTATCATGATGGCCTTTATATTTTGGCAAATTTAACTTTTCAAACATTACCACTCTATCTAGTAGATCTTAAAATGTGGTGATATAAGCCACACATAAGAATGGTAGCATCTTACCATCAATGTTTCCTATTAGAGTTGAATAGTATGCTTCTATTCTAATTGATGCTCACATTTCATGCTCAAATTATACCAATGATTTCTATATTTGGTCACCGACTTTTCTGTTCTCCACTTTTCTAGGTAAAATCAGCAATAGTGGTTTTGTCAGTTAAACTATCAAATCTCTTCATTAATAAAGTTTTTAATTATGCAAACATCTTAATAGAGTCATTTGGGAGCTCAACATACCACTTGAAAGAAGTTGAGATTAAACTACTGACAAGTTATTAGAATATTAGAGCGTCAACACCTCTTATATTACCATAAGTGGTATTGACTTGGACAAAGTGTTATTTGAGGTTACTATTACATCTGAATTTGTTAAACTTTAGGATAGAATACCCCTTTGGGTAGGACACCTAGTCATATTCAGCATGATATGGCTAACCTTTATTCATTAGTTTTTCAGCCTGATCCAAAGCTATGATAACCTTAATCTTTTTATTGATGGTTATCTCTAATTGTCCCACTATCATAGGCTCGGGTGTGCTTTCCATATGTTGACGAGCATGTTAGCAATGCAAATGATTATTCTCAATTCCTCCTTCATGTGTACCTCACACTCTCAACACTTGGGGTACTGGATGAGTTGGCAAATTAGCAAGACCACTACTTAATACCTGATGACTAGCTTGTTAGATAGGTTTAGGATTGGTAGTGACATTTCTCTACATCGTCTACATCATCATGGTCATTTATGCCATCATCTCAGTAATTTTAGCATTTAACTGAGCTATTTTTTGTCCTTCACCTTTATCTGATGATACATCTATCTTTGTGTTTTTGTTAGTATGGTAGCATCAACGAACAAAGGATTCTTTTCAATTGCTTCCTCTTCTTCATTCCTTAAGGAGTCAACATCTCTATCAGTGATGTATCTAATCCTATGTTGTCGTTGGTATATTCATAAGAGCAGTGGCTCATCATCATGCCCCACCATATAAACCACTTCAATTTCCATGGTCTCTTTATCATCTTCTTGTTTTCAAATCTTTGAGCATCATCATTGTTGGCCTCACTTTTAGCTGAGGTCATTTGATCCACACTAGAATGATTTATAATCATTTGATGTATCATCTATTGATTGATAATCATCCGGCTGTTAGTTATACATCTATTAACCTATATTTAATTATTCCCTAACCATTAATAAAGCATTTATTCAACATTTCAATCATCTAGTTTCCAGTCAAGCTTCAATCATATCTGTAAATAGTACTTAAAGTATCTTGCCTTTCAACCTATAATTCAATCACACACCCTATATTTCAATCTACACTTTTATCAATCATATTGCATACATCCAATTAAACTTTTACCATAATATACAATCAATTATAATCAATCATCAATCAATGGTCTACAATAGATCAAGTTTATAACTATAAAACCATAACCACCTGGACAATTGCAGCCCTTTGACCTCAGTCATGGTTCAAACCACTTCATTAAGAGTTCTACACATAAAATTAACCATCACTAGCTATTGGGCTAGTGATTGGCCCAATCTGACTCGATTGAGTGAGCACAAGCTATCTCAACTTATCATCAAATCCTAAATCAATTTTTATTTTCATTAAACTTCCTTGAACATCATTCCTTGTGAAATGCTCATAACTAATCACCCTGACCTAGTTAACAGTTGACTTGGTCAACTAAAATGGATTCTGGTCAAACAAGGTTAACCTAGGTCAAAAAAATTCATACAGTCAACTAAAACCATCCAAGTCACCAAGACCACTCCACTCTATGGCTTAAATGCATTTAATCATTAGTAATTCAAAGTTTAGTGGGTTTGACCAAGTCAAACCATTAAAATTTGGGGCACACCATCATATACAGTTGATTATTCATTTAACCTCCAAGCTCATTATTTTAAACTCATGGCATTCCACCTCAATAACACCCAAGAATCCATACCTACCATCTTATTAGCCCTTAACCAAGTTGGATGGTCAAATGGTCAACTTAGCCAACAAATACATAAATAAGTTTGAAGTGGTCAAACCTCTCCCTCCAATCCATTGCATTCCCTACATCGAGTTTGGATATAAAGTCAATTAATTCTTTTCTCAAATCAATAATATAAGTATTAGTTTATTCTTTAAGTTAATTAACACTATTATGCAGATTTGTCTAAAGAAATATTAAATCAAATCTATTGGCACATTCAAATTAAACATTTAATTTATCCATAAGATTTTTTTAGTGACTCCACCAGGGATTGGGTTTTCTTTCCATCTTTAGGAGTATGTTAGAGGTTCATTAATATTTACTTGGATGGTTTGATTTGCTCAAAATTTAAACATATATTAAAATAAGTTACATATTATTAATTAAGGATACAAATCTTTGATTTATAAATTTAAAAGATTCCTTTATTAAAATAATTTTATTTGATTCATTTATTACATAAATGTTATCAAGTATGAAAAGAAAATTAATTAGGAAAATTAAATGTAATAAGCTTATTTGGTAAAATTTATTATGTATTCATTTTAAATTAAACTTGATTCAAATATATTTATTAATATATATTTAAGTTTATCTAAATTACATTATATTTTTATATGAGTATTTAATATATCTTTAAATACATTAAAATATACAAAAGTTTATATATATATATATTATGTTGATGGAATATGGCATAATCATTGCTTCTTTAAATTTCTTGGATTATGTATATAAAAATTAATAGGTTACATGACCCACTTTAGAGCTGTATTTAATTTATAATAAATTTATAAACATTATTAGATTTTAATATAATATGCTTGGTAGCCATTTTTGGCTTATTTTGGATGCATATGAAGACTTTTTCGTGTGACTAAGCATTTTATAGTCATTTGACTTAGTAAAGTTTAAATTATAAATAGATTGGGTTGTACTCGATTGCCTGTGTAAGAGAGTACTTAGGTTGTAAACAACTTCTATTATTTAAAGGAGTGAGGTTTACAAAGCAAATCAAGGATTGGTGTATTCTAGCCCAAGAGTTAGCTAGCATGGACGAAGGTCAGGTTGGAATTTGGGCCAAACCATGTAAAAATATTATGCATGTTATTTTCTTTTCTTGCTTATATTTCTCTTTATTATTTTCATAAAAAATTGTGTAATTATTTATTCTTTGACAAATAGTATTAAAAATACCTTTTTTTAATAAAAATTTTAAAACTCAATTCACCCCTCCCCCTCCTTGGGTGCCATAGTCATCCAACAATTGGTATCAGAGCCTTGATTCTTTTTATTTTGGCTTAACATTCTAGAGTAGATCCACTTATAAACTTTCGCACAAGGTCTTTACAAGGGTTTACTTCCCGAAGGTCAATCCACTCATCGACCAACATTGTTAGGTAATGTTCCTTTTGATTATTTGAAAAATTGAATTAGTATATTCTTAAGAGGATAATACTCTTGTATGTGACACAAGCTTACACACAAATATCATACACTCACTAAAGAAATTAATGGAATTAAAATAAAAAAAAATTGATGAATGGAATGCATTAGAGAGGGAATTACATGAGTTAAATTCTTTGGTATATAATACTTTACATTATGCACTTCTTCCAGATGATTACATGAAAATTTCCATGTTTAATTCAACAAAAGAAATTCGGGATAAATTAATTATAACTTATGAATGTACTAGTGAGCTTAGAGATGCTCACATAAATAGACATATTCATGATTATGATTTATTTTGTATGTCTCCTTCTGAGTCTATTTTTAATATGTATACAAGATTTATGAAAATAATTAATACATTATATTCTCTTGGAATAACATATAAGAATTAAGACTTACTCTAAAAGATTCTTAAATTCGTTCCCAAGGAATGGGATGCTCCATCTTCTAGAGGTCATAGATTTATACTAGCATCTGTAGATTACTTCTCAAATTAGGTAGAAATAGTTACTATGAGAAAAAGGCAAAGATCATCACATTCTAAAGTTTTTCAAAGAGAATGTCATGTACTATTTCGATGTCCCTCGCGAGATTATCTCAGACACATCATTTCATTCAAAGTACTAAGATAAATAGTTTTGTTAAATGTCACAACATTGATTGGATATACTTTACCATCTATTCAGGAAAATGGATTCATAGATGTTGAAACTTGTTGTTTCTAGAATAGATTGTTAGACCTAAACTAATGTCCCAAGGCTAACCAAGAAGGGGGTGAATTGGTAATTTTAAATTTTAATCTTCTTGGATTTTAAAATTTGAAACAATTAATAAACTGTGCAAGTTAATTTTAAAATTTTTAAAATAATTTTTCAATCATAGAAAATTAAACTTACAGAAATTAAAAGCAATAGAAATAAAAAGACATAAAGGTTTATAGTAGTTCAGTCAAACACGACCTTCATCTACTCCCTGAAGTCTCCCAATTCAAGTATTGCACTATTACCAAAGTGACTCCCCTTTTGCTCCCACAACAAGGCAGAGAAGCCTTTACAAAACTCTCTTTCACCAATCCCCAGTGAGGTAGAGAACCATTTTCCTTTCACACACTCCAAGTATAGGCAGAGAACCTTCGTCCTTTTACACCCTCCAAGTATAGGCAGAGAACCTTCGACTGTTCACACTCTCCAAGTGTAAGCAGAGAACCTTCGACTGTTCACACTCTCTAAGTGTAGGCAGAGAACCTTCGGCTGTTCACACTGTCCAAGTGTCAGAATAGAACTGGATCTTCTTGAAAGATCTTCACATGAGAAATCTAGAAAGATAAGATGAAGAATGAAGAAACATAAATTCCACATAGAGATCCTTACCTTTGAGTAACCTTGTGAACCCTACACGCTCAACTAGGAAAAAATCTCTCTCAAACACTCTCTCACACTCTCTCCTTCAATTTCCCTAAACCAATCATGAAGACCAAGTAACAAAAAGATTGATTATCAATTTTTAGTGGACCTTTTATAGAAAAGACACAAAAAATCATCCAGAAAACTAAAATTTTCAATTTTGACCATCCATAATCATCCTGTACGATCATATTTTGTACATATGAATAATTCAAAAACTATTGCATACGAACCCATTGTGAATCAGTACAAAATCATTTTGTACCCGATCATCATCTAGTATAAACTATGTTCATTCGGTATGAATAAAAATTTCAAAGATAGTATATACAAACCATCAGGATGAAATGAATGAAAACAGACCAGAGCCATTCATCCCTGCATGATAAAAAAATATCATCCGTACGAACTTCATTCAAGGATGAACCAGAGCCATCATCCTGGTATGATAAAAAATTATCATCCATACCAACTTTGTTCGAGGACATACCAGAGGGCATCATCCCGATATGAACAAAAAATATCATCTGTACGATCTGCATTCGAGGACATGCCAAAGGGAATCATCCCAGTACGAACAAAAATTATCATCCATATGATCTGCATTCAAGGATGTACCAGAGGGCATCGTCCCAACATGAATGAAAAATATCATCCATACGATCTGCACTTAAAAAAATTTTGGTCATTTTTGTTCGCTCCATTACTCGTTAGGGAAAATAATTGACCAGATCATCCCGTATGAACTAGTTTCATACTGTACGATTAATTTAAAAATATGAATTTTAAGACTCTCCCCTAATGTGTGTGTGTGTTCAGTTACTCAATTACAATCAAACTATCTCAGAATCAATAAAATAAAAAAATATAGACTTCAATTTACAATACACTCTAAACTAATCTTGATTTGAAGTCTTCAACAATCTAGAGTATGATTTCCCTAAAATATTAGTCCACGTTGAGCAAAACAATTCTTCCAAAAATATGCTAGGAGAAATAATAATCAAAACAATAATATTTGGAATCATAAAAAATATTCAAGTTGCAAGAATATGAAACATGCAAAACTAAATAGCAACAATCTCAAAAATAGAGGCCTTCAAGAAATTCTTGGTTTGAATATTAAAAAAAAACTTATATGATAATAAGCTTCAATGACATGAGAAGTTGGATGAAAATTTATGGGAATACCAAACCACATATAAAACTGCAACTCAATATATGCCTTATTCTTTAGTCTTGGGTGTGGAAGGTAATATTTTTTTGAAGTATAACTACCATCACTTAGAGTTGTAATAATTCCAAATATCCTCAGAATAGAATGCCAAATTCCAATTAGAAGAGCTTAAAGGTTTGAAAAAGAAGTGTCTAGATCCTAGAACTTTTTAAGTAGGTGACTTGAGGATAGTGTTGCGAACATGGATTCAAAGATTATAATTTTGATGATAGCAAGTATTTCTTGCATTCTTGTTTTCTTACTACAGTTACTATTACATATCTATATTTGTTGGCCTACCTACTAACATTTTAGGTCCACAAAGTTAATTACAATTCAAGTTAGCTCAAGATTGGGTATATTAGGATTGAGTCAATCTGTAAGTGTACTTCAAGGGTTTTTATCTTTTCTTAAGTTAAATGTAATAAAATGGATCTTGATTGATCGATTATATCGTCCTGGATGATTGCTAAATCATCTTAGATAATTAGTTAAAAAAAACTTCATCTTTTCTTGGATTACCTAGACGAGCTAAATGATGTGCTGGACAAAATTCCCTAATTTTGAACTAATCATACATGATGATTCAAGGATCATCCTAGATAATATATTATATTTCTTCATCATCCAACATATATGACTCTGGATAAATATAATGATGTGCTAAATGATATATAGGGTTTTGAACTAATTATATAGGATGATGTCCACATTATCCTGAATGATAAGAATAAATAAGGGTTCCAATCGTCCAGCCCTCCCAGATTATCCTGGCTAAAAGGGCTAAAAATACACTAATTATATAGGATAATCTATCGATCGTCCTTTATGATCTTTGATGGCTTATTATAATTTAGGGCAAATTTTAAGCCATTCTTTATAAGATCTCTTGATTATTCAAGTAGACATATTTTGTTGTTGTCTTGACCTGATAGAGGCAAGAAAAGGAGAGGGAGAGCTTGTGTGAGAGAGAGAGAGGATCTTATGAGGGGGAGTTTGTGAGGGGTTCATAAAGGGTACTCCAAGAAAGGATCCGAGTCATCTTCTCTAGTCATTATTTCTGGTTCCTTGGAGGCTCTAGGGAGGTCTTCTTCAGCAATCGACAAGTTTCTCTGTCTGCTTCAAGAGGAAGCAAAAAGAGTCTAGATTCTCTACCTACTTCAGTAGGAAGAGAAAGAAGTCGGGTTCTCTACCTCACTAGGGTCGATGGAAATAAGTTTTTTTATAGGCTTCTCCACCTTGTTATGGGAGCAAAAAGAGAGTCCCGGAGTTTAGTGCAATACCCTAAGGAGAGGCTCCAGGGAGTGGACATAGGTCAAGTTGACCGAACCACTATAAAATCTAGTGTACTATTTCTTATTATGTTTCCACATTAAAATTTTTGCACTTTATTTTCATGTAGGTGATCGTATGTTTTATGTTTTAAAATATTTTTAAAAGATCATACTTTTTGTTTAAGGTTTTTTAAAACTACCAATTCACCCCCCTTTTTGGTTAGTCTCGGGCAAGTTCATAAGGGATTAATAACCCTAATGAACTTTCAATTGTTAATAGAGAGGGATTCATAAAATTTAGTTTTTGAAAACTTTTAAATTTGAATCCATGGCTAACTTCGGTAATAGAAACACTGCAGAAGGATATTCCATTATCCAACTATCATTGATTGAAAATATACCATTTCATTTCTGGAAAACTAGCATGTCCATATTTTTATAATCTATAGATTATCATATGTGGATGCTTGTTAAAGAAGGTTATTCTACAACATAACATGAAGTTAATGGCATAAAAATTGAACTTCCTTTTACTAAATGGACTCTTGATGATAGGGATTTAGCACAACTTAATACAAAATGATTAAACAATTTTTTTTGTGCACTAAAATCTGATGATTACATACGTGTTTCAACTTGTGCAATTGGTAATGAATTCTAGGATAGATTATGTATCACTTATGAAGGCACAATTGAAGTTAAACAATCTAGGTTGAATATTTTACTTCATGATTATGAACTTTTTTGCATAAAAGCTAGTGAATCGATATATGAAATGCATACTAAGTTTACACAAATTGTCACCTCCCTGTATGACTTAGGAAGAAAACTCACTAATTACGAGAAAGTAAATAAAATTTTGAGATGTTTACCTTTTTCCTATGATGCTAAGATAACTTCTATCACTGAATCTAAGGATTTGAACACTTATTCTATTGATAACTTACTTGAATCAATCATTTCTTACGAGCTAGGAGTGAACCAAAGTTAACTTGATGTATGAGAGAAAAAGAAGGAGAAAACTATGACACTAAAGGCTAATGAAAAGGATACTAATTCTTTTGGGTCTGAAAGTGATGATGTTTCCTTAATCACTAGGCAATTCAAAAGCACCATAAAAAATGGAACCAAGGTAAGAGTGGTAAGAATTTTAAAAATTCTTCTAATATTATTTGCTTTGAATGTAGGAAGCTAGGACATGTACAAACTGATTGTCCTACACTTAAGGCTCACCCAACCAAGGAGAAGGATGAGGAGAAACCAAAGTTCAGGAAGGGAAATAAGCATATTCAAAAGACTTTCTAGGAAGATTCTACATCTAACTCCTCTGAGACTTAAGCTGAAGAGGAGACTATAAACTTATGTTTAATGGCGGATGAACATCTTGGTTAGTCTGACCATGAAGATGTATGTGAACTAACTAATGATTAATTATATAAAGTTTCTGAGAAAATTTATTCACCATATAGGAAACTTAAGAAATATATGCTAGTCTAAAATTAGAATTTTTAAACTTGTAAAAAGAGCATGAAGTTTTGCTTAATGATCACTCTACACTTGATAGAAATCACATGAAACTATTGGACAAGTTTGATGAATTGAATAAACAACATGAATCATTAAAACCATCCCACACCAATTTGAAAATGATTTTAAAACATATATTAATGAATCTGAGAGTTGGGAGCACTATTTAAAAGTTGATAATGCTATTTTAGAAAGTGCTAACTCATTTTTTAAAGATGAATTAAAATCATTTAAGGAAAATAGGATTCTACCCACACCTGAATAATTTTCCAATCCAAACTCAATGCCAAAAGTTTTAAAACCTAGGAAGAGATACTATAACCCGAATAAATTAGTAAACTCTTTTTCTGGTATTAGATATTTTTCATGTAGTATGCTAGGATACATCTCCCACATTTGCACTGTTCACTGTAGTACACATTAGGTGTGGAGACTCAAATTGCATGATTCACAATATAACACACATGTATTACATTCTTTTTTCCATAAAAAGGGACCCAAAATTTTTTGCATTCCTAAGTCTAACATTTGATGATTTTGTAGGTGTGCTCTCACCAAAGACCTCATGAGAGCATGTGGTACCTGGATAGCAGATGCTCACGACACATGATTGGAGATGCCAAATAATTCATTTTGATAAAAGCTGGAGCTGGAGGTAAGGTTAATTTTGGAGACAACACCACCAAGAAAGTGGTGGGCGCATGTATAATTAGAAACTCCAGGAACCTTTTGATTGAAAATATATTACTTGTTGATAGCTTCAAATATAACTTGCTCAGCATTATTCAACTTTGTAATAAGGGTTTTATTATAAAAGTTTTTCCAATCACATGCATCATTAGCTTGAATAACAACACTATTTTTCAAGAAAAAAAGTATTAACAATGTTTATATACTGGATTTAAATAACATTGAATGTTCTACTTCATTTTACTTAAAAACTACTACTGATGAGTCTTGGTTATGATATAGGAGATTATGTCATACCAGCATGAAAACCCTTAGGAGAGTAACCCAAAAAGACTTAATTAGAGGTGTCCCCAAGCTTAAGTTCGTTAAGGACCACCAGTGTAATGCCTATCAACTAGGGAAACAAGTTCAATCCTCTTCCCATTCCATTAAGGACATTAGCACCTCTAAACCTTTAGAAGTCCTTCACATGGATTTATTTGGACCCATTAGCACTGCCAACTTAGGAGGAAAAGTCTATAGATTTGTGATTGTCGATGGCTACTCGAGGTTCACTTGGATTAGATTTTTGTCATATAAAAATGAGTCTTTTAATCAATTTAAATCTTTCTGCACTTGGATTCAAAAAAGCTAGGTAGTGAGATTTTAACCATTCATAGTGACCATAGTGGAGAGTTTGAAAAAGTAAGATTTGGAATTTTTTTGTTAGGATCAAGGGATTAGTCACAACTTCTCAGATCCTAGGTCCCCTCAGCAGAACAGGGTAGCTAAGAGAAAGAATAAGAACTTAGTTGAAGCCACTAGAGCCTTGCTTGCTGGGTATTCACTTCCAAAATACTTTTGGGCTGAAGTGGTAAACACAGCTTATTATGCGTTGAATAGGGGGAATTTTAGATCCGAACTGAATAAGGCATCCTATAGGATCATTAAGGGTAGGACACATAACCTTTCACACCTCTACATCTTTGGCAGTAAGGTTTTCATTCTTAATAATGGGAAATCACTCTTCGGAAAATTTGTCTCAAAATTTTATGAAGGAGTGTTCTTAGATATTCAAGTGTGGAGAAATCTTTTAGAGTGTAACGAGGAAGACTGGTGGTGGAGGTGACTATTCATATAGTGTTTGATGAATCTGATCGTAAAAAGTCTAGAGTTGAGGAAGAAGATGAAGTTGGAGAGATTACCTAAGATGTAAAAATTACAAATTTGGAGAAAAGGGTAGAGCCTCAAAATATTGATGGAGTAGGTGAGAATACATAAGGAGTAGAAACTACAAATATGGAGGAAAGGGTAGAACCTCAATACACTTTTTCTAGAGATTGGAGATATTCTTTTAGTCATCCTAAAGAATTGATCTTAGGAGACCCTTCTGAAGGTGTTAAAACTAGGCATGGATTTAGGATTGAAGTAAACCACTCTACCTTTATCTCAATGACTGAACCCACCAACATCAATTAATCCCTTTTTAATAAATTATGGATCCTAGCTATGCAATAAGAACTTAATCAATTTGTGAGGAATGATGTTAGGGAGTTAGTAGAAAGACATAAGGATCAAAGTGTGGAAGGAGCCAAATGAGTCTTTAAGAATAAAATGAATGATTCTGGTGTGGTGGTTAGGAACAAGAAAAGATTGGTGGCTAAGGGGTACAACTAAATAGAAGGGATTGATTTTAAGGAGACATTTTCCCTTGTAGCTATATTGGAAGCCATTAGAGTGCTACTAGCCTTTGCTTGTTATAAGGGATTTAAGCTTTTCCAAATATATGTCAAGAGTACCTTTTTGAATGAGATAATAAAAGAGGATATGTTTGTAGAGCAACCCCCAGGTTCTGAGAGTTCCTAATTTCCAAATGATGTTTACAAATTAAAAAAAAGGCCTTATATGGATTAAAATAGGCACCTAGAGCTTGGTATGAGAGGCTTAACACGTTCCTACTAGAGATGGAGTTTGTTAGGGGGAGCATAGACACTAGCCTTTTTCTGAGAAAAGTAGAAGATGATTTACTCATTATCTAGATCTATATTGATGATATACTTTTTGGATCTTCTGATAAAGACTTATGTGATGACTTTTTTAAAACGACGAGTAAGGAGTTTGAGATGAATATGATGGGAGAGTTATCATACTTTTTGGGGTTTAGCTTAAGGAAAATGGATAATGGAACTTTTCTTAATCAATCAAAGTATACTAAGGACATCTTGAAGAAATATGAAATGGATAAATCCATGCCAATAAACACTCCCATGAGTTCTAGTGTTCAGTTATATAATGATTCAAATGGAAAATCTATTGATCAAAAGAAATACTGAGGAATAATTAGATCACTACTTTACTTGACTACTAGCTGACCTGATATAATATTTAGTATTCGTCTTTGTGCTAGATTTCAAGCTGATTTTAAAGAATCTCACATGACTGTAGTTAAAATAATCCTTAGATATCTCTTCGGACCCAAAACTTAGGAATCTGATATCTTAGGCATATCAGTTCTTTTGAGATTATTAGATATTATGATTCTGATTTTACAAGATATAGGGTGGATAAAAAGAGCATTTTTGGTACTTACCAATTTATAGGATAGTCCTTAGTCTCCTAGTTTAGTAGAAAATAAAACTCTATTTCACTTTCCACTACTGAAGCTGAGTATATTGCCTTAGGAAGTTGTATGGCCCAAGTCCTTTGGTTGAAGCAATAAATTCTAGATTTATGATTACCTATTGGGACAGTTTCAATTATATATGATAACATCTACATCTCTAAAAATCATATCTAACATTCTAGAACCAAACACATTAACATAAGGAATCACTTTATTAGGGACCATGTTACCAAAGTAGACATTGAGTTACACCATGTATTAACTGAAAACCAACTAGCATATATCTTTACTAAACCATTGGCCTTTAACACATTCAGTATCTTAAGGACCATATTGGGTGTGCTTAACATAAATGCATGAACTGCATGAACTTGATGATTTCTGAACTCTGAACTTTATGTTTTCTATTTTTTCTTTTGTTTTCTAATTTTTCTTTTATTTTCTAATTTTTCTTCTATTTTTGATCTTTTCCTTGATTTTGTTTTGATTATTTTGTTCCTGTTTACTTGCTATTATTTTTCATATTTTCAATTTTATGCTTTCTTTTTATTCTTTTAGTTTTCTTTTGGTCATAACTGAAATGATATCTTATGTATTTTTTTATTTTTGAAAATTTGTAATCAATGATTGACATATCTAAATCAGTTAAAGGGAGAAACACCATTAATTTTTTCCCTTCCTATAACTCCTTTTAGCGAAATAATTTTCTTTTCTAAATAAAATTTTATCTAGAATTAATAACTGGACTTTGCAATTGAGATCTTTTCTATCTTATTACTGTAATCAATCTTATATAAATAATATTCAAAGTCATTAAATCACTTTCAAACTTTCTTAATCTTATTATTGTATTTATCATATGACTTTTATTCTTCTTTGTGGTTTACTCTTCCTTATATTAGAGAGTAAGTTTTCTTCTCTAGTATGTAGAAGATATTCTTATAATTGAGAGTATTTAAAAGTTTTAAAAGGGAGCTAGCTTGGAAAAATGACAAGAGGAATAAAATGAGATCAGAAAGAAAAATAAAAAAGATTTGCAATGATCACTAAAAAAAATGAAAGATACACAAAGTGTATCAAAAATTAAAAGATGCATAAAGTGCGCGAACTAATTGACATGAGGAACAAAATGAGCCCACAAGAAAGTAAGCTTCCTTCTCTTTCAAATCTTAAATGTTAGAAGAATTCATGTGTCACTTGACATCTTCAAAGATTTGATTTCAAAATTCATGATTGTGACTAATTACTTTTCTATGTTATTCTATAAAATAGTTTTTTTGAAATAAAGTTTTGAATGGATGACTTTTTCTTATCTGATTTTTTTTTAGTTAGATCCTTATTTTTAAAAGATGATTTGCCTTGTAAGAAGTCCGAGCTACGATCAACAGGATTAGTTTTCTATAGTTTTTTAGATTTCAGCGTTGTTAACTCATTTCTTACAAATTTTTAATTCAATCACATGAAAAATTTATCATATTCTTTCTTTGATTAAAAAAACTTTATTTTTCATTCTTTTTGCCATTTTTATCATCTTTTTATCATTTTTATTTTATTTTTACTGGTGTTTTATGTTGAGAGAGTTGTTACTTAGCTTTGCATATTTTACATTCTTGCAACTTGTATATTTTTTATGATTCTAAATATTATTATTTTGATTATAATTTTCTCCTAACATATTTTGAAAGAATTATTTTGCTCTTGTGTGTATTAATATTTTAGGGAAATCACACTCCGGATTGTTGAAGACTTCAAATCAAATTCAGTTTAGAGTTATTATATTTTTTATTTTATTGAGTCTAAGAGAGTGTGACTGTAATTAAGTAACTGAGCACACACACACACACTGGGGGAACTGTTTTATAATTCTTATTTTTTAAACTGATTGTATAGTACAAACCCTATTCGTACGGGATGATTTGGTCAGTTATATTCCCTAATGAGCAATGGAACGAATAGAGAGGTTTAAAATTTTTCTAAGTATAGATCGTACGGACGATTTTTTCCATTCGTCCCAAGACGATCTTCTCAACTTTTTACAAATATGAAGATTATATGGATGATATTTTATGTTCGTTCCAAGATGATCTTCTCTAGACTTTCCAAATGTGAAGTTTAATGCGGACGATAATTTCCATTCATCCCCAGATGATCTCCTCTATTTTTTGCAAATACACAGTTTGTCCAGAACATATTTCTCTTTCATCCTAATACTTTTGGTAAATACACAGTTCATCCAGATGATATTTTTCTTTTATCCCAGGACAATCTCCTCTATTTTTGGGAAATACACAGTTCGTCCAGATGATAATTTCGTTCATCCCCGGATGATCTCCTCTAGTTTTTCCAAATACAAAGTTTGTATGAACGATAATTTTCAATCGTACCGGGACGAAGGGCTCTATTATGTATACTTGTAGTTCATCCTGAATTTTCGTACCAACAAACTTTTAAAAATAACTGGTCGTACCGAATGAACCCAGTTTATATGGGATGGTGATCTGGTATGAAGGCAGTTTGTACCGATTCACATTGATTTCATACACAACAGTTTTTATACTATTCATACGTATAAAATACGATTGTACGGGATAATCGTGGACGGTCAAATTTGAAAAATGTAGTTTTCTGGATGGTTTTTCATGACTTTTCTATAAAATGTCCACTTAAGACTATCATTTAATCTTTTTGTCACTTGGTCTTCATGAATGGTAAAGGGAAGTTGAAGGAGAGAGAGTAAGAATGAGTGTTTGAAAGAGATTTATTCCTAATTGAGCGTGAAGGTTCACTTGGTTACTTAAGGGTAAGGAACTCTGTGTGTACTTTGTGTTTACTTCACTCTTTTCTCTTATCCTTCTAGATTTCTAGTGTGAAGATCTTTTAAAAAGATCTAGTTCTCTACCGACACTCGAGAAGTCTGAATAGCTGAAGGTTCTCTGCCTACACTTGAACAGTGTAAACAGCCGAAGGTTCTCTGCCTAAACTTAGAGCGTGTTAAAGGATGAAGGTTCTCTACCTACACTTGGAGAGTATGAAAGGATAAAGGTTCTCTGCCTACACTTGGAGAGTGTGAACATCCAAAGGTTTTTTGCCTACACTTGGAGAGTATGAAAGGATGAAGGTTTTCTACCTACACTTAGAGAGTGTGAATAACCGATGGTTCTGTGCTGACACTTAGAGGGTGTAAAAGAACAACGGTTCTCCGCCACACTCGATAGTGGTGTAAGAGAGTTTTGTGAAGGCTTCTTCGCCTTACTATGGGGGAAAAAGGAGATTCACTAATGGTAATAGTGCAATACCTGAAGTGGAAAACTTCAGGGAGTGGATGTAGGTCATGTTTGACTGAACCACTATAAATCTTTGTGTCTTTTTATTTCTGCTGCTTTAATTTCTGTCATTTTTTATGGTTGAAAAATTATTTTTGAAAATTCTAAAAACAACCTGCTCAATTTGTTAAAATGGTTTCAAACTTTTAAATTCCAATAAGAGATAAATTTTTAAAAGTACTAGTTCACTTCCCCTCTTGGTAGTCTTTGGGACATAAGCTTAGGTCTAACAACCTAACACATATTCAACAAGTTTCAACAAGTGGTATCAGAGCTTTGTTTCAAAACTATAAGTTTAGACTACTTTTTGATTAATGACTGTAGCTATATTTAGAAATCAGAACACACCAGAAGGTTACTCTATAACTAGACCTCCCTTATTTGACAATATTCCTTTCAATTTTTGGAAAACATATATGTCAACATTTTTATAGTCACTAGACTATCGTATGTGGATCTTAGTTCAAGAAGGATATAAAAAACCAACTAGTTTAGTTGACGGAGTTAGAGTTGAAATTCCCTTTACAGACTAGAGTGTAGAACAACATGAGCTAGCACAACTTAATGTGAAATGTTTGAATAGTTTCTTTTATGCACTTAAATCGGAAGATTACATACATGTTTCCACTTACAAAAGTGGAAAGGACATATATGATAGACTTTGTATAACCTATGAAGGAACTAACGAAGTTAAATAATCCAGAATTAATATCTTGTTACATGACTATGAATTATTTTGCATGAAACCCAATGAATATATTTCTAACATGTACACAAGATTCAAATAAATAGTCACATTTTTACATACATTGGGTAGGGAACTAATGAAAGCTGAAATGGTTAATAAGATTCTCTATTGTTTGCCTGCTACTGATGACGCAAAAAAAATTACTATATCAGAGTCTAAAGATTTAAATATTTACTCTATTGATAATCTTCTTGGATCACTAATTGCTTATGAGCAAGGTGTGAGTCAACAAAAGATTGATGCAGGAGAGCCACGAAAGGAGAAGAACATTGCACTGAAGGTGGAGTAGTCGGAGAGTGATCTATCTGTACCTGAGGATGAGGATGACATTGCCATAATAACTAGGTAACTTAGGAGCTTTCTAAAGAGCAAGCAAAAGAGACACTAATAATGGAATAGAGGTAAGTTCAATAGAAATGTTAAGGTTTGTAATGATGTGGTTTGCTATGAGTGCAGGAAACCTGAACATGTGAAGTTAGAGTGCCCAAAACCCAAAGCAACTCCTAGCAAGGAGAAGGTTGAGGATAAACCAACTGTGAAGAAGGGCAAGAAGAAATTTCAAAGAGCTTTCTAGGCGGACTCAGCTTCGAACTCATTAGAGACTGAAGAGAAAGAGGAAGTCATCAATCTGTGCTTGATGGCTGATAATCTTGATCAATTAGATCAATAAAAGGTATGTGACTTAGCTTATGATGAACTTTTGAAGTTTCTAAAAGAATACATGATGCATATAGGAAGCTAAAGAAAATGCATGCTAGTCTTAACATAGAATAACAAGAATTACAAAAAGAACATAAGATCCTTAGGAAAGATCATGCATTACTTGATAGCAACCACTTAAGCTTACTTGATGAATTCAATAACTTTAATAAAGAGAACAATATGTTAAATTCATCATATGCGGAACTGGAAAAAGAATTTAAGAAATTTAAGGATGATTCTAAGAGTAGAGAAGATAAGAATGTCCTAGAAGATTTGAACATTTATTTAAACTTGAAAGTAAAAGCTCTCGAGGAAAATAGGAAACCCCCAACACTTAAAGATTTTACAAATCCTATCTTGTATCAAAAATTTATATGATTCGGGAAGAGACAGAGTAGTTATATAATATCGAGAAATTCATTTCCTGGAGTTAAATGTTATAGTTGTGGATTGATTGGACATATAGCACACACTTGTACATTGGATAGAAAAAACTCATTTAGTGCTGAAGCCGAAGATGCATAAACCTAGACATATCATAAATGCATCTTTTTATAATTTGCCAAAAGGTGAACCCAAACTTGTTTGGGTTTTTAGGTCTAACATTTGATGATTTTGCAGGCACACTCTCATACAAGGCCTCATGAGAGCATATGGTACCTGGACAGTGGTTGCTTAAGGCATATGGCTGGAGATACTAAGTAATTTATATCGCTGGAAGCCAGAAGTGGAGGCAGGGTTACACTTGGAGATAACACCACAAGGAAGATGGTTGGATCAGGTATGATCGACTTGAGAATTTTTTTATTGAGAATGTGCTACTAGTTGAGGGCTTAAAGCATAATCTTTTAAGTATAAGTTAGCTATGTAATAAAGGATACAACATCAAATTTTTTCCTACTAGCTGCATATTAAGCCTAAATGGTATTGATGTTTTGCATGATTTAATGGTAAACAATGTTTATATGTTAGATTTAAATTATATCAAAACTCCTAGTACTTTTTGTTTGAAAATAATTTTTGATTAGTCATGGCTTTAAAATAGGAGACTTTGTCACTCTAGCATGAAAAATCTAAGAAGAATTACCCAAAAGAACTTAGTGAGAGGTATATCAAAACTAGACTTTATTAAGGACCACCTTTGTGATGCTTGTCAAATAGGAAAATATGTAAAATCCTCTTTTCAATCCAATAATGATTTAAGCACAGCCAAAGGAAGAGAGAGAAGCTCCACAATTCAAGGAAGGATTTGGAAAGAGATTTTGAAGATTTCGGCTGCATAGATTGGAGATGGTAGAAGGTGACCGGTCATCTATGGATGACCAGAACACCAAATCCATTTTATCTACCATGAGTCCAATTATGGTGGATTCAAAAGGTAGATTCTCCTTCAAACGCATCTCACGTCACAATCTTTGTGTTTTAGAATCTCCTCTAGTTATCAAAAAGGGAAGTTTGGTGGCTAAACATAAGCCATTGCCGGATTCAAGTAAAGGGAAAGAGGTAATTTTGACTTCCTTCAAGTTACCTAAATCTCCTCCACCGGTTTCTTTGTTTGGAGCAAATGACAAAGAAGCTTCTTCTTTAAGGAGTAGTTTTGTTGATATTTTGAAGAATGACAAGGAGATTGATAAGGCTAATGTTAAATATCAATAATCTTGTTATTTCTTTAAATTTTGATAATTTTAATGTGTGGATTAAAAAACCACACATTAAAATTAATTGGAATAAAAATCTTGATGAGGTTGAAGATTTAAACATTGTTAAATTGGATATGTATATGGAAAAATCCAATATTCAAGTTTTAAGTAAATCTTTGGTTGTTAAAATTCTTGGGAAAGATTTACCTTTCTCTAAATGTGCCATCGAGTTAAGAAAACAATGGAAGAAATATGGAGGATTCCATTTAACCATTCTTGGATTAGATTGGTTACTTTGTTCTTTTCAAACTCATGAAGCCATAAAAGAAGTCCTTAATACAGGTCCATGGTTTGTTGGGGGTTTTGCTGTTGGGTTAGACAAATGGTCTCCTAACTTTAATCCTAATTCATTGGAAGGTGTATCATCCCTAATATGGGTTCGTCTTCCTCATTTGCCTCTTCACTGCTGGGATGAGTCTAATATCACTAGAATTGTCTCTAGAATTGGGACTCCATTACTTTTAGGTGGTAATATGTTTAGGTGAGGAAGAAGAGAATTTTCTAGAGCTACATTAGAGTTAATTTGAACTCTAAATCCCTTCTGGAATATGGGTTGAAGGGTTGCATGGAAGATTCTTTCAAAAGTTTGAATACGAAAATCTTTCATCACTTTATTTTAAATGTGGGAGAATAGGGCATATTGATTTAGTTTGTCCTAATGTTGGAGAAATCCCTTCCATCTCAAATCATAATGATAATCTTTATGGTCCTTGGATGCAAATCAAATTCAAAAACAAGAAGAAACCAGTGAGAAATCAATTGAAATCCAAGTTTTTTTTGCAGTAGAAAAATCTGGAATGGGTTGTAGAAGTGAAGGTATTATCTTTGCTAAACTAGAAGAAATTATACAAAATTTGGTAGATGAAAACAAGCTCAAACTGATGTCCGATCCAGTGGAAGCTGCAGATCAAATTGAAGAAGATGCTGGATTCAAGGAAGGAGATGAAGAGGCGGTTAACTAGAATTTGAAATTCAGCATGAACCAACTTGGTTATCAGGATTTTGAATCTACCCTTTAAAGATTGGCTGATATGGATATAGGATAATGGTTTGTTCAAATGAAGAAGATGCTGGATTCAGGAAGGAGATGAAGAGGCGGTTAACTAGAATTGAAATTCAGCATGAACCAACTTGGTTACAGGATTTGAATCTAACCCATTTAAGATTTGGCTGATATGGATAATATGGATATGGTTTGTTAGTAGACCCAGTGAGATGGAAATTGAAATTGCTGAAAATTTGAACATTCAGAATTCTAATTTTGAAAGTTCAAAAGATCGGTTCCTGAAATTTTGGAGGATGAACAGATCTCGGGTTTGACTCCTACAAAGGCTACCGAATCTCTTCATGATGCTGTATTAGTGGGAGCTGATCCGGATTTCTCTCCAACAAACACAGCTTTAAATTTTAAAAATCCACATACTTTGGAGGCTGTTAAGAAGGAAGTTCAAATTTTAGGTTTGAAGGCTACCGAATCTCTCTTTTATGCTGAATTTTTGGGATCTCACAAAACAGATTTTGAAACTCACACAACTTGCGGCTGATGCAAGTGTAAATGGTAATTACACTCATACAACAATCATGATTCTTCTTCTCCTCCATCAGCTATAGCTTGAATTTCAAAAAAAACTATTCTTAAAAAAGATAAAAACTTTTTTAAGAAGAATGTTTCCCCCGATTCAAAGTATGTTTTATTCAAAGAACTCCAAGCATTGGGATCTGTTAAAGAACTACCTAGAAGGAAGATGGCTGAACACAAAGAGAAGAACGATTTAAAAGGTTCTTCTTCCCTTTTATCTCACTAATATGAAGAAGGATTCTCCCGTGGATAGCAACAAAACAGAGATATTTTTGAAGATGGAGCAGTTGATCATAAAGTTTGGCATAGTTATACAAAACTTTTGGAATTTATTATTGAACTGTTATTTTATTTTTATCTTTCATTTGTTGGTGGAATTTTGAAAGCAAGTTTTTTAAAAAAATATTAGTTTCATTTGGGAATTTTAAAATTAAAGTTAAATTCTAATTCTAAAGTCGAACCAACCTATTAAAAGAGTGTATATCACCTCGAAAGGTGAAAAAAATTTTTCTAACGGTGTTCAAACTTAGAATTGTGAAAATTCATCTTGAATATCGTAACTAGATTTTAAAGAGAACTACGCATGGCCCTAAAAGACCAAGATTAAGTTCGATTCAATATCCAGCTACGATATTCAAGAAGTTTGATCATCGTGTTCTCATCCGAAACCTTATCGAAGAAGGATGTATCTCCCCAAAGGAAGATACACTATTCAATGATAATCCTTCGAATGCGACAACAACAATCATCTTTTAATTTTACCCAAAAAAAAACCAATAAAATTTTTAGAAAATCAATTTTGAAATCAGGTGAATGTGTGGTTCCAAATCTCCTACGAGCATAAGCCCTCGTAGTTAATTACATCATAGGCAGACAATGTCCCCTATAAAAACTCTCGATTAAAATAGTGACAATATTTGTTAGATTTTCTAGGATGGATACCAAAAGAGAGGAATTATAGAAATTCAAGACGGAATGGATCAAAGTTGAGCAGTTATTAACAGAGTCAAGGGAAGAGGGGTAGAGGACACTTTGAGATTCCAGAACCATCCGGAAGTGTCCCAACTTAATCTAAGTGTTGGGCTTTACGTTTTGGGATTGAAATGAAGCTTTTAGTTGAAGTTAAATATTATATTAAAAATTTGGGATTATATTCCTGAAATTTGGGGACTTATAATCAAGGATATGCCCCGAATCCTAAATCTAATTTGAACACTGGACCACAGTCATCCGAACCTAACTATGCAGTGCAAGGTATGGACTTACCCCGGCCTGGATTGGGGAGCCAGCTAACCACCTAATCGATTTAAAATACATGAATTCGGTCTTTTATGAAAGAGTGGTAGGGACGTTTTATTTGAAGTTTTGAAGAGTTGGGGCCGACATCTGGAGATTTTCATAATTGGCCCAATTGACTTATGTCGGGTGCAAAAATGCTAAGGACTAATGTAATTAAATTTTAACTCTTTAGATTTGTTTCTAATGCAATGCATGCTGGTTAAGAACTTCAAATCAAATATGCTTTAAATTTTAAAAACAGGCTTAGAAAATAATTTTTTAGAAGACTGGACTTCCTTAGGTTCGGCACCTCGTTCTCATAGGTCAGACTATCCGGACTCTACCTGCAAGCGGGGAAGGGTCTAAAGCAAGGGAAGAGTAATGCAGAAATATGCATGCACCTCCGGGGTCGATCCTCGGCTAATTTCCTAAATTCATTATCTTTCTATGTTATTTAGACTCACTAAAATTTTAAACTTTAAAGTTATGAATATAAAAATTTTCACACCCTCACGAGCCTCACGCATCCAAGCGAAAACAAAAATGGCACACAATCGCCAAAAAACTAAGAAAAATAAGTAATCCTAAAGGCAATCATCTCAACACATCAAATATAAATGAATTAATAAATGTTCATAGGCAAAGTTGCCTTAATTATTACAAACCAGAATTTTGCATAAAGTAAAGTGGCCGGGTACCACTGACAATAACCCAGATTATAAACCTAGTAGAGATGCAAGTAATTTTGAGTGGGATATTTTCTATCTTGAGTTCTTCAGTCTTGTTCTCCTTTGGGTTCATCTCCTTTAGGCTCCTTGGGTTCTTCGTAGTAGGCTACCAAATGGATAAGAGGGCACTTCCTTTAAGGGTAAGGCCGCTCTTTCCTCTTTGGATAGGAGAGAAGTGATCCAAATTTAGATGTCCAAATAGAAAAGGGCCACCCTCTAAGGGGTGTCCTTTCCTCTTTGGAGTCCAAGCTTTGGAACTATGTATCCCAACTCAAAATCTAACTTTCACAACACTTAACACTTATACAAATTACATTTACATCAAATCAAAATTCTAGACTCTCCTGTAGGGTTATCCTAAGCAGTTAATGAATCAAAATATTTCATTCCCAAGCAGTTCTATATGTTCAGAAAAGAAAGTAAACACACTAGCCACGCTCTTTTCATTTGGGGGCTCTAGCAGCTGAAGCACATGTACAAGCATTTATAACAATTGATATTTTTTTATTGATTTAGCCCCCTTTTTATTGCCCTGCATGAGCGTGAACACCTGCAAAAATTATGTGAACATCTAGATCGTACCTATCCTAGGGGTAGTCTAGTCACCAAACACATCAACCATCCACAAAGTGCAAAAAAAAAAAAAAGACACAGCAAAGCAATTTCATCCACAACATGCAATAAAATCACGAAAAACCCGGCACACAGCGGTAAAGTAAACATCGGCCTAACCTAGATCTAGAGTTGGTTGTCCTAGAAAACCATCTACAGTGTGTGTAAAAGGTCGTGTGGCTGGGGTAGATCCTAGGTTGGGTGATTAGTTAAAATTGTTTAGAATTTGAGTTTGTTAGGCTTAAGGGGAGAATTTAGATTAAAGTTTAAATATTAATATATTAAGAATTTTAGTAAAATGTATTTTAAGAGTTAATTGATTTTACCTGTTTCACAACGAGGCCGTGAGTTTATTTCACATTCCTTGGGGCTAAGCTAATAGCCTCGTAGGCCTAGGTTACCTAGTAGTAATTAGGGATGATTAGGTTAATTTAAATTTGTTGGAATTAAAAAAGTGGATTAATGTTAAAGAGAGTTGATCACTGATTTCAAAAGATTAGTTGAGAATTTTATTAACCAAATTATGAAATTCTGTAATTTTTATAAGTTAACGATTTTTTAGGAATTATCTAAGTGTACTAATTAAGGGGTTAAAAGTTGACATTTCAAATTAGAGTTAATCTTGGAGTTTTAAATTTTAAATAAATACTAAGCCTTAATAGGAGTGGTTAGACTATTAGCGTGCTCAATTTGGAGTTTTCTATAAAAAGTTATGATCCTTAAAGTTTGATCCTAGATTTGAACTTTGGTTGACTGAATTGGTGACTTTTTTTTATTTGACTAGATTTTGGTACTTTGACATTTTTAGAAAATACTAGACCTTAATTGGAGTCATTAGCCTTTTATTTTGACTGATTTAGAATTTTCTACAATTATTTATGAATTTTCAAAGTTTTCTTAATTATTTGAATTTTAAAATTTCTTAATTAGGAAGGCTTCGATCATTTTGATCCAAACTCATTTCAAACTACATGTAATCACTCCCAAAGATCAAGTCTGACCTATGGGAGTGTTTTAAAGTGTTTAGAAATTATTTGGAATTTTTTAATAATTTTTAATTAATTAAATTAATTAATTATTATTTTTTATTAGAAATTCAATTAAAGTTAAATTGAAGGTCTAGTAAAAGGGTTTTTTTTTATTTAGGTAGAGAACTATTTTTGGTCAATTTAAGGTATTATTTGTATTTTTTGGCTTAAATTTTGATTTATTGTAATTTTTTTAAATTTTCTGAGTCCTTAAATGGGCTGAATTTTGAGAGGGCTAATTTTCTAACCTAATGAGCTCAAAATTCAGTCAAATTTAAACCTATGGTTTAAAATGTCACTAAGTTTAATATGTTTGAGTTTCATCCCTATTGGGTGTATTTATAGTTCCTTAGAAATTTTGTAAGTTTTCTAGACATTTCCTTAATTATTTTCCTTAAGTGTCCCTACTGTTCAAATGAGCATGAAATTTGGTATGTCTAACCCTGGTACACATACATTCACATCACAAAAATTTCATTGAAAAAATACTAAGTATCTAGAGAGTTATGAATTTTCAAATTTTAGGGTTCAAAATGAACCCTTTAACTTGAAAATTCATATCACAGAAGATTAAAGAGCATCTGATCCTATAAAAATCACATAATATGCTTAAGATGCTCAAAAACATTTCACCAAAATTTGAGATTAATTTAATCGCTGGATTGTAAGAAAAGTAAAATATATTAAATTCAAATAAACTCAATTTTCTTGCGATCCAGAGATCAAAACAGATTAAAATTACTTTTAATATATAGTACATTAAAATATCTTTCCAATGAGCCCAAGAACGTCCAATTTAGTGGAAAATTCAATTTTCTATGAATTTTAGAAAATTCGAACATTTTTTTGAGTTTTTTTTTATCAAATTTGGTCAAATCGGCCATCGCATAGATGGACGACCAGGATTTCCCCACGTCACGCACATGGACCTTGGGATGACTTGCGTTCAATCCTTGAGGAAGGATTCACGTGGTATGCCCAGATCTGGGCCGTCCATCTTTGATTGGATGGTCCAGATCTTCCGCAGTTCATTTTGAATAGAAAACTTTAAATGTCCATATCTCTCAAAATACTCAACGAAATTTAACGAAATTTGAAACGTAGATTTAGGGCAATATAATCTTCCAACACCTCAAGTTTGGAGGCTTTAAGTATTGTAGATTTGATGCAGTTTGAAATCAAACTTTTAGAGAAAGTTGCGATATCTTACAATCCTGTGGACGTATTTTGATGTTCTTAGGCTTGTTGAAAAGCTCTCAATATCCTCTACAACTTTGTTGAAGGACCAAGAACGTTTAACAGCTAGATCAAAAACTGCTATGGAATCTCATTTTCTCTCTCTTTCTCTCTCTCTCTTCTTAGTTTTTAGCTCTCAATACTTCAAAAATCCTTAAGAAAAGCTTGGGTAAGCTTCTATTATAGATGGATAGGATAAATCTTAAGTTGGATAGATTTTTGAGATGATGGAATTAGAAATTTTGGAAGATAGTGAATGAAGCCAAGTCTTTGAGTTGAGTCAACCATCATTGCTACCTCCTAATGATAGCCTAGGCTTAATGAGAGAGAGAGAGGGAAGTGTTATGGTATTGCCAAGTGTTTCATTCAAACACAAAATTGCATGGATAAGTTTGAATTAGAGAGGCTTAAGCTTAAAATGGGTTTTGACCGTTTTTTAACCCTCCTAATGCCTTAGTTTGACTATTTGACTAGTCTAACTAGTCAATGTAATAATGTGGCAGGGAGAAGAATTATAGCGATTTTATTACTTTAAATATGATTTGAGATTAAGGATTCAAGATTTGAATGCATATTTATGTATGGAAAGAGGTTTGACAAAGTTTAACTTAGTTATTTAGTCAAGCTAGGTAGCGTTTAAGCTGAAATAAAAATTAAAAATATTTAAATCATGATTGGGATATCTTTTGATATGAATTTGAGAGTTTAATTGATTTGATTTAATCATATGACTTGATTTGACTCATTTAACCCTTTAAGGGTTATTTGGTCAACTTAGGTTGACTTGGTCAACCAAGTTGATCTAAGGTTGGAATTGAGTTAAAATGGTTTCAAAAATCATTTGAAAGCATTAGAGATAAATCTCAAAAGTTGGTGGTCACACCACATCAAGTTTAGCCAAAATTCCAAAAATCCCCTTAAAGGACATTTTGGTCATTTTGGCCTTGAGTCAATTCTCGATCAAGTTGAGTCTGAAAAGATGAAGAATATTGTTCAATAAATCAATATTAAGGTATTAGAGGTGATCAAAGGGTTTGGAGAGGGCTCAAAGGTCAAATTCCACTAGGTGGAAGGTCCAGTTGCATTGGCTGTAAATATTTAAAGGTTTTATAGCCTTTGGGACTGGATTAAGTTTTTGAGGTTAGAGTCCTCCAAATGAGCTCAAATTTGGAGGGTTGACAAATGAGACATGTCACATTAATATGAAATTGATAGACCTTAAATCGGATGCCAATTGACAGGACTTCAAGGTGATGGAAAAATCACCTAGAAGGGGCTTTAGGACCTAGGTCTTTAGCCTAAGGATTCTGGGTTTGGATTGAATTCAAGATCTGGACTAGGCCTAAGCGCTAGGAGCTAGGAAGATCCTAGGGTCTAGATCTCAGGAAGGAATCAAGAGTGACCTCATACAAAAATGAGGTCAACATCATTTCATTTTCCTTAGTTTAATTTGTTATTTTAAACTTTGCCTAAATGTTTATGAGATCTTTACTAATTCTTATTCTCTAACTAGATGGGAACTCTGAGATACTAATCAACCCTTGTGTTGTCTTAAATTTTGGTATCCCCTGCATCTAAACAGTTTCAAAATAGGAGATAGTGGATTTCATTACATTTATAATAAGTTTAAATTAAACATTTTTATTTAATAATGTCCTTTTTCTTGTGAAAAAGGGATCATTAGCTTCTTTTGCCTAGTTTGTATTAGGTTTTCTTCTTTTTCATTTTAATGCAATTTATGCATTTTCTCAAAAAAAAAAATTCCAATAAGGATCTTAGAACTAGTAAACCATTGGAGATTTTATATATGGATCTTTTAGACCAGTTAGAATTGTGAGTCTAATAGGAAAGGTATACAGATTTGTGATAGTAGATGATTTTTTAAGATTCACATGGTTTAAATTTCTATATCATAAGAGTGAATCATTTGAGGAGTTTAAAGATTTTTTGACTTGGATTCAAAGGAAACTAAGATGTGAGATTTTGATAATTAAAAGTGATCACGATGGAGAATTTAAAAATGAGAAATTTGAGAATTTTTAAAGGAGAAAGGGATTAATCATAATTTTTCTGCATGTAGAACCCCTCAGCAAAATGAGGTAGTTGAAAAAAAGAATAGAGCATTAATAAAAGCTGCTCGAGCCATGTTGGGAGAATATTAACTTTTCTAAATATTTTTGGGCTGAAGCGCTTAGCACAACATGTTATGTTCTAAATAGGGTGAACATCAGATCAAATTTAAATAAAACACCCTATGAGTTACTAAAGGGGAGAACACATAATTTGTCACATTTGCATATTTTTGGATATAAGGTGTTCATTTATAATAATGGAAAATCAACCTTAGGAAAGTTTGATCCAAAATTTGATGAAGGAATTTTTCTTGGATACTTTAGTGTTGGAAAATCTTATAGAGTATTCAATATAAGAACTTTGGTAGTTGAGGAGATCACACATGTTGTATTTAATAAATCTAAAATTTTAGAAGAGCTAATTATTGAAGAGGATGAGATAGAAATTAACTCCCAAAAGATTGAGAAAATAAAATTGCATGAAAATTTAGAAATTGAAAACCCATTGCCTAGAAATTTGAGATTTTCTAAAAACGACCAAAATGAATTGATTATAGGTGAACCTAGTGAGGGTGTTAGGACTAGGTGTGGACTGAATAAAGAATTCAATCATTTAGCATTTATTTCTATAATAGAACCCACAAATATTAATCAAGCACTTTTAGATGAATTTTGGATTTTGGCAATACAAGAAGAATTAAATCAATTTCTAAGAAATGAAGTTTGGGAATTAATTGTAAGGCCAAAGAATCAAAGTATAGTTGGGACTACGTGGTATTCAAAAACAAAATGAATGACTCAGTAGTAGTCATTAGAAATAAGACTAGATTGGTGGCTAAGGGGGTATAATCAGATTGAAGGGACTGATTTTGAGGAGACTTTTGCCCCTGTAGCTAGACTTGAAGCAATTAGGGTTTAGTTAGCCTTTGCCTGTTTTAAAAAATTTCAATTGTTTCAAATGGATGTTAAAAGTGTCTTTTTAAATGGGTTAATTCAAGAGGATGTTTATGTTGAACAACCTCCAAGCTTTAAAAATTCAAAATACCTAAATCATATTTTCAAATTGAAAAAGGCCTTAAATGGATTGAAACATACACATAGAGCTTGGTAGATAGAGAAGAGCACCTTCTTATTTGGAGATCTTTTGTAAAGGGGTGTGTGAACACCACTCTCTTTTTAAGGAAATTGGGAGATGATATACTCATTATACAAATTTATATTAACGACATCATCTTTAGATCTACTAATAAAAATCTTTGTGATGATTTTTTTAAAATAATGAGTAGTGAATTTGAGATGAGCCTAATGGGAGATTTGAATTACTTTCTAGGTTTTAGCATTAAGCAACTTGAAGAATGAACATTTCTTAGTCAATCTAAATATGTTAAGGACATCCTCAAAAAAGTATGAAATGGATAATGCTAAACTTGTTAGTACACCTATGTGTTTCTCAGTTCAGTTGGATAAGGACCCAAAGGGAAAATCTGTTGATCAAAAGAAATTTAGAAAAATTATTAGATCTTTGCTTTACTTAATAGTTAGCCAACTCGATATTATGTTTAGTATTTTTTTTTTGTACTAGATTTCAATCATATCTAAAAGAATCACATTTGATAACAGTGAAAAGGATTTTGAGATATCTCTTGGGAACTTAGGACTTAGGGATTTGGTATCCTAAGTTCAGCTTTTCATTTAAAATAATTGGATATCCAGATTCAGACTTTATAGGTTGTAGGGTTGATAGAAAGAGTACTTCTAGAACATGTCAATTTATTAGATATTCTTTAGTCTCTTGGTCCAGTAGAAAATTAAATTCCGTAGCCTTCTACTACTGAAGTTGAATAAATTTCCTTAGGAAGTTGTGTGGCATAAGTACTTTAGTTGAAGCAATAATTAATTGATTTAGGATTAGTAATAAGCATAATTTCCATTTATTATGATAAAACTAGTGCCATTTGCATTTCGAAAAATCCTATTCAACATTCAAGAACCAAACATATTGACAGCAGACATCATTTTATAAGGGATCATGTATCCAAAGGAGAAATTGAATTAAATCATGTTTCAACTGAAAATTAACTTGCAAACATTTTTACAAAACCACCAGTCTTTGATACTTTCAGTATATTAAGAAAAATACTTGGTGTGATTGATCTTAATGCTTAAATAAAAATTTGCAACCTTGACATGTTTTTTTATGTGTTTTTTACTATTTTTTAGATTTTTATATGCGTATCTATATTTGTTCTTGTATTTTTGTGTTTTGTGTGTTTGAAATGTTTTTTACATCAGATTTCATGTTTTTGATCGATTGTATGAAATTTTTTAAGTGTTCTATTCATATTGTACAAAATTCATTTCGTATAGGCCGAATTCTGTAGCGTATTGATCGTTGGGTAGGTCAGTCTGAGTATCAATTTTGTTTTCAATATAGTTTGTCCGTACAATCCCTATATCATCTGGACGATATGTATTCATTCGTATGTATGCATGTAAATAGTTATATGGGCAGAAGCAGATATTATTTTTGATTGTACATACGAATATTAAATTTGTATATACGAACATGTGGCATATTAATGTGGGGGACAAACCAAACCATCATTAAAATGATCTTAAATAACCGATCTTCCTGGAAAAACACCTGTTCATCCGTATGATCGTTTGTCAAAAAGTCTATACGAAAGGATGCCTCGTAACTTGCATGATTACAAAAAGTCATTTTATTTTGGACGCATTCATTCATACATACGAAATACGTACAAACTAAAGCATCATACGATATAAAACCCTTTTTGTATGTACAAAAGATCATTTACCTTTAAATAGAAGGCTTTAGAACTCTAATTTCATACACTTCAAAAGCCTTTCCAAACCCTCTCATCTTTCCAAATCTGTCAAATGGCAAAATCTAGCAAAATAAGTAGAGTGGCTAAGGAACCGACTAGGGGACCTTCCTCTAGAATCCTGAAGAAAATTTCCTGTGCAAAACAAGCAAAATCTTTTCCTATGTCATTTCTGCTAAAATCACTCCTTCTAGAGTTCTTCTCCAAGAGAACATTAACTTTCAAGTAATGCACCTTTTTACCTCGACCCAGTTTACTTTTATTATGACCCTAATCCATTCCTATAATAAGGACACATTCGACTATTTTCTTGCAAACATGACTTTCAATACTGACCAGAGTAAGATTAGTTCATATGTTTTGAAAAAGAGGGTAGAAATAACCAAGGAGGATTTGGGGATATTCTTAAATTTAAGGACTCAAGGGATTAGAACCCATACCTTGACCTCTACCTCTGACTTTGATTAGACTGAGATAGATCGAGTTCTTAGAGGGATTAGAAAGTATGTCATTTGGCTAAGGTAAACACTTTACACCAAGATGCTAGAATCATCTAACATGTTCTTAGGACTTCTATCATTCCAAAATCTAGTGATCGAATAAATATCACTCCTCTTCTTTCCACTATAACATACTTGATTATAACTTCCAACCAATAGACGAAGCCCAACGGATCATTGATTATATGTATGGACTTTTAGAAATTGGCCATGCATCCCATAAGAGAAAGAAGAATATATCCTTAAAACACCTTGTAACATACATTCTTAAAAGGAAGTATGACCTTGTTCAGCCTGTTCCACATCTAGAAGAGCCTATCTGCTATAATGATGCTTCATTCCGAGCAATCTTTGCTAAAGATGATGGAGGTGATGATTCTAAGGGATAGAGGAGAACACCTGCACCTGTACCTGCACCCACGCCTGCTGGTGGACCAAACTTTCAGGAGATAGTTCATCATTTTGATCATCTTGAGACTCATTTTTATCAATGCTTTGATCAAATTGAAGCTCATCTTCAGCAGCAGAATTTTTAATATCAGCAGGATATGGGCTGGGTAAGAGGTCAATTTGACTCGATTAGCATGAATATAGCTATGATGAATAGCTATTTTAATCTATTCAACCATCCACCTCCTCCAGATCAGGGACCCTCAAAATGATTGATGTGCTTCTTTTGTGATTTTTTTTGCCAGTTCTGATGATGCGATGAGATGATGTTTCGAGTGTTTGTGACTATCTTTAGTTTTTAATTTTATGTTTAATGAATCTTTGGGAATTGATATCATCTATGCTCCAATGTATTATCTTTTATCTTGATATCAATAAAATTTATCTTGTCTTGTTTTAGTTTATTTTGATCTCTTTTGGAAATGTTCATTAGCCTATATGATTATCTTGACTTAATTGATCTAAAAAGTGGTATAATTTGAACAGAAATACAAAATTTAAATTCATTACAAAAATCTAATTTTAAAAAAATTTACGTTAGCTTATAACTCGATCAAATTAAGGACTATCAATCTCATGTTCTTTTTAGGCGTATAAAATTTTAATATTATTAATACAATCAAGATGTCTTATTATTATTTATTTCTCTTTTCAATATAATTATCTTTGTATTTAGAGAAATTTGAGCTTTTTTATTATTGATTTTGGAAAGAGCAACATGAAAAATTGAAAAATGTATTAAGGTACAAAAATCAAAAGAATGTGCAATGGTTTGCAAATTGAAAAGTGGCACAAAATTAGCCCAAATATAAAAAGATGCACAAAGTGTGTCATAAATATTGAAAAGATGTGCAAAGTGCCACAAGTATATGTTCTTTCCTCTATCTTTCAATCTTCAATTTCAAATCAATCTAATGATCAATTATATTTTGTATTAAAATTAGACTTAAATTAATTTTCATTTCATAACCTTTGTAATAATTCTTCTTATTTGATTGTCTAGAATGATACATGACCATGATTTATTTTTCGTGTCTATGTTATATCTTAACTTAAATAATATGAATCTTTATTTTTCTCTAATTAATATTAATCTTATTATTATAAATATAACTCAATCTCTTTTAGGATCAATTATCAAAGACTTCTCATATGACTTCTTACATTTCTGTAGTTGTTTCTTCTTCTCTTTTTGTTGTTATCAAAAAGGGGGAGAAATATTATTTGATTTGAATATTTTAGTGTTTTGTTCATGTTTGTTTTTGAGTTTACATTTGATAGATTGTGTTTTTTTCTTTGCTTTGTTTGGAGTTTGTAGTAGTGTTTGTTTTTTATTTTTTTGTTTGTGCTTTGTGTGATAAAAACTTTAAAATATAAAAATTTTTGAACTGTTCATAATAGAAAGCTCCTTATATTCACATGCTTATTCATTCAGGTGAAGTTAAGGAGAAATTTAGGATTTTCAATTGTACTCAAATAATAATTATTTTGCCATCATAAAAATGGGGAGATTGCTGAGAGAGTTGCTACTTAGCTTTGCATGTTTTACATTCTTGCAACTTATATATTTTTTTATGATTCAAAATATTATTATTTTGATTATTATTTTATACTAACACATTTTGGAATATTTGTTTTGCTCTTGTGTGAACTAATATTTTTGGGAAATCATACTCCGGATTGTTGAAGACTTCAAATCAAATTCAGTTTAGAGTTATTGTATTTTTTATTTTATTGAGTCTAAGAGAGTGTGATTGTAATTGAGTAACTGAGCATACACACATCAGGGGAAGTGTTTTATAATTTATTTATTTTAAACTTATAGTGTAGTATGAACCATATTTGTACTGGAAGATCTGGTCAGTTATATTTCCTAATGAGCAATGAAACAAACAGAGAGGGTTAAGATTTTTCTAAGTATAGATCGTATGGATGATATTTTTCATTCGTCTCAGGACAATCTTCTATGTTTTTTCCAATTATGAAGATCGTACGGATGATATTTTACATTCATCCCAGGACAATCTTCTTTGGATTTTCCAAATGTGAGGTTCATAAGGACGATGATTTCCATTGGTCTCCAGACGATCACCTCTATTTTTGGCAAATACACAGTTCATTCAGACGATATTTTTCTTTCATCCCAGGATGATCTCCTCTATTTTTGGCAAATACATAGTTCATCCAGATGATATTTTTCTTTCATCCCAGGACAATTCCTCTATTTTTAGGAAATACATAGTTCATCTGATAATTTCCATTTGTCCTAGGATGATCACCTAATTAGGGCATCCTGGTTAAGGCAGTTGGATTAAGAAAATCATCCTAGATGATATTAATATCATCATGGACAATAGGCTCAAATCAAAAAGAATCAGCCGCCAAACTCTATTATGTATGATATTATTTTTAGAAATCGTATAGGACAATCCCATATCATCCTAGATGATTCATTATAATCATGCCAAAATTAGTCAGGTGATTAAGGAAAGTAATTAAGGTTTTATTGATTGATTATATCATCATGGACGATCATAAATCATCCTGGATGATTGGTTATAAAAACCTTCCTCTTCTTTTGGATCACCTAGATGAGCCGAATGATGTGATGGAAAAAAATTCTTGATTTTGAACTAATCATATCGGAATATTCAAGGATCGTCCTAGAAGATGTGTTATATTTCTTCATCATCTAATATATATGACTCTAGATGAACAGAACGATGTGCTAAATGATATGTAGGGTTTTGAACTAATCATATAGGATAATTTCCACATCATCTTCGATGACCAGAATAAATAAGGGTTCTAATCGCCCAGCCCTCCTAGATCGTCTTGGCTGAAAGGGCTAAAAATACACTGATCTTATAGGATGATATGTCGATCGTCCTGGATGATCTTTGATGACTTATTACAATTTTGGTCAAAATTTAAGCCCTTTTCTATAAGATCTCTTAATTGTTTAAGTAGACATGTTTTGCTTCTATCCTGAAGAGATCCAAGAGAAGGAGAGGGAGAGCTTGGGAGAGAGAGAGAGAGAGGATCTTGTGAGGGGAAGTTTATGAGGGGTTCAAGAAAGGATTTGATCCATCTTCTCTAATCATCTTCTCTAGTTCCTTGGGGGCTCTACAGAGGTCTTCTTCAACAATCGATCAAGATTATTTTCCTACTTCAGGAGGAAGCAAAAGAGTATGAATTATCTGCCTACTTCAAGAGGAAGTGAAAGGAGTCGAGATCTCTGCCTCACCGGGGTCGGTGGAAAGGAGTTTTTTGTACAGGCTTCTTCGCCTTGTTTTGGGAGCAAAAGGAGAGTCACTGAGTTTAGTGCAATACCCAGAGGAGAGGTTCCGGGGAGTGGACAAAGGTCAATTTGATTGAACCACTATAAAATCTGGTGTGCTCTTTCTTATTACATTTCTGCATTTAAATTTTTGCACTTTATTTTTATGTGGGTGATCGTATGTTTTATGTTTTAAAATATTTCAAAAAGATCATATTTTTTGTTTAAGATTTTTTTTAAACTACCAATTCACCCCCCCCCCCCCCTTTTTGGTTAGCCTCGATCTAGTTCATAAGGGCTTAACAACCCTAACAAACTTTCAGATATTTATGTGAAGACCTATTCTATCTCATCAAAAGATAGGCAGGAAAAGTGAGCCAACTTGGGAAGGATTGATTGGGGTAGAGAAAGTTTACGAAGGAGGTTTTTATTAGCTAATAGATTATAATGGAGATTATCCTATGTTTTCTATCAATGGATGATATCTCAAGAAGTATTACAATGGTTGCTGTACTACATGAATATTATAATAAAATAAATTTGCATGTTTAAATTATGAATGATGCTAAAGTTGCATAAGTGAATTGGGCTCAGATGGAAAAACTATGTTAATTTTTTTCCTTTTAAATTCACTCATCTGGGAATCGATCTCCCATTCGAGTAATCAATTTTTTTTGGAAATTTGTCTTCTAGCTAAAGTCTAAATCCCCCTATCTAATAATTGATCTATCAATCAAGTTCTAAATTCAGTTATCTGGGAAATGATTTCCCATTCAAGAATCCATCTTGATCTAAGAATTGATATCTCAATCAAAGTTTGAATTTACCTCTCTAATAATTGATATATTATTAAGCATTAAATTTGATTATCTTAGAATTGATCTCCCATTTGGGTATTTAGCTTTGCCTATAAATTGATCTTCCAATCAATGTCTAAATCTCCCTATTTGATAATTAATCTATTGATCAGGTTTTAAATTCACTCATTCGGGAATCAATCTTTCATTTGAGTATTTATATTTATTTAGGAATTTATCTCCCATTCAAATTCTAAATTTACCTCTTCAATAATCAATATATCAGTCTGGTTTGAAATTCACTCATCTAGGAATCAATACGCCACTATGGTATTCATCTTTACTTGTGATCAATCTCCCATTCAAAGTTTAAATTTCCCTCAGTAAGAAATGATCTATCCGTTAGGTCCTATATCTTCTTTTTTAAAAATCAATCTTTCAATTAGGTTTCCATCTTATAAATTCAATTAATCACCTTGGTCTATACCAATACATATGATTTATCCTTTAAATTCATCACACATAATAGGGGTTCATTTGTTGACCTTACTTTTAGCTGGGATCATTTGACCCATATCAGTATGATTTATAATCATCTGAAGTATCATATATTGATTGACCATCATACAGCTATCAACTTACATTCAATTATACTCTAGCCATTAATCAAGCAATCTTTCAACACTTCAATCATCTAGTTCCCAATCAAGATTCAATCATCTTTATAATCAGTACTTTAAGTATCCTGCATTTCAATCTATAATTGAATCATATACATTGTATTTCAATCTACAATACAATCAACCAGCTTGCATACATTCAATTAAACGCCAATCACAATTAATACTCTACAATCAATCAAGTCTATAACTACTAAACCACAATCACCTAAACAATTGCATCCCTTTGCAACCGGGTAACTTAGTGCATTTTTTAGCTCATTGCACTAGCCCCTTAACATTTCTCATGGTTTAAACATCTTCATTAGGAGTTTTATACATCAAAATAATTATCACTGGCTCTTGGGCCAATGATTGACCCAATCTAACCTAACTGAGCTTGCCCAAACTAGCTCAACTGATCATCATACCCAAAATAAATTTTGATCTTCATCAAACTTCACTGAACATCATTCCTAGTGAAATGCTCATGTCTGGTCACCCTGACCTAGTCAACAATTTACTTGGTCAACTAAACCTAATTCTAGTCAAACTAAGTCAACCTGGGTCAAACCACTTTATACAGGAAATTCAAACCATCCAAATCTCCAAGACCACTCCACTCTTGGCTTAAATGCATTCAAATTAGTAGTAATTCAAAGTCTAGTGGGTTTGACCAAGTCAACCAATTGAAATTTGGGTCAAACCCTCACATACACTTTATCATTTATTTAAACTTTAAGTTCATTATATTAAATTCATAGCATTCCACCTCAACAACACCCAAGCATCCCTACCTACCATCTCATTATCCCTTGACCAAGTTGACTGCTAAATTGATGAAACCTCTCCCTCCAATCCATTCCATTCTTTACACTTATTTTGGATACAAAAATCAATCATTTATTTTCTCAAATTCTTAATACAAGTGTTAGCTTATTCTTTGGGATAATTCACACTAATTACATAGATTTGTCTAAATAAAAATATTAATTCAAATCGAGTTACATATTTACATTCAGCATTTAATTTATCCATATTCTCAACAAAATATTTGGTTTATTACTTGGCACAAAAAAACTTTTTAATCTAGGTGTTGCGGCCGAAGCTAGCTTCTTCTTAGGATGATGCAATTGGATGATGATGGAATCACCTTGAAGATTCTCCAAGGTTTCGACCATCAAAAGAAGTATGAATTGGGACATTTTTTGGGACCCATTTTTATGGCTTTTACTTTTGGGCGAAAGTCTTTTGGAGGCTACACTAGATGTCACTCCCGTACATGTTTGTTCATTAAGTCCTATTCTTTCATTATGCCTTGGCCTTCATTTTTTTTTCTTTCAGCTGGGCCTTTTGAATAATGGATTCTTGGACATGTGGCCCATGTGTCATGCCCAAATATACTTCCTATTGATTTAACTTAAATTTTCCTTGAGTCACTAGAGATGGAAACTCTCTTGGTGGTTTTCTGCTAGCCTCAATCACTAATAGCCTTTGGTACTTCATTTTCATTAACCCCTTTTCTTTCACTATATTTAAGGCCCAGTGCACTTTAGTGGACAGAGTCTTGGACTCTTTCTTTTTGAAAAGCTGGGGCTTAGGATTGTTGCTCCCATAATGATTGTTTATACTCACCAGCAAAATTATTCCTTTTCACCCATCTTAAATTTATAAATTTACTTTAAGTAGGAACACTCACTTCTGGTTCCTAGGCTAGTAGTGTGGATGGATGGATTTTTAGTAAATGTTGAGCACTCAACTTAGCATTCATCCTTCCCATCTACCTTCATGATGACCTTCCTCCAAATGAGAAAGACTCAACATCATTCCTTTTAGGAATAGATAACCCAATTGACAGAGTGGTGATAGTAGTAGGAACCAACGAAACTTGTTTCTCATCTACAACGCCTTTATTATTGAGCCTTCAAAATTTGGTAGCCTTTTGAAGATTGAGATCCTATTCTATGGGAACTCATTGGAAGTAATGAATTTGGATGTTGTTGACCTCATTTTTGTATGATGTCACTAGGATCAATCCAGCCTCTAGGATCTATCCATACCCTAGGATCTATCCAGACCCTAGAACTTATCCATACCCTAGGATCTATCTAGACCCTAAGATGAATCCATATCTTCAATCAATCCAGGTTTAAATCAAACCCAGACTTCAAACCTATCTAGAGTTTGAATCTACCCAAATCTTAATTCTAGCATAAACCTTGATCCAAACTCCAATCTAGCTTTAACCCTATCCAATCACTTATGATCATCCAAATGATTATAAATGATTTAGATAATTCAATTCTAATAATTCAAACCCAAAATCAAGATCAAATCAAGAAATATTGATCAAAAGCCAAGGTTCAATGGCTCTATTCTGAAAGCCATGTCTAATGATTTTTTAAACACTTCAAACCTTAAGAAAATGATGCTTGATTCTTGATCTATCAATTGTATATTGATTAGGCATGTATTTATAATTTACCCTCCAAATTTGAGCTTGATCTGAGGCTTCTAACCCCATAAACTGGATTAAAATCTAATGGTTATAAAACCTTTAAATATTTATGGCTTATACCACTAGACCTGCCACCCACTGGATCTTGACCTTGGAGCCTTCTCTAAACCTTCTGATCACATCTAGGCCCTTGATTATGACTTGTTAAGCATTAAAATGCATTTTGGTGGATCCACTTTGAACCCTAGTTGACCAAGTGTCAAACAATTTTAAAGTTTTCTCTAGACTTTAACATGGCCATTTCAAATCAAGCCTCAAAACCTCTTCCAATATATCTTAATCACCATTAGGAGTGCAATGAACTCAAGCATAAAACCTATTCAAGCTTGGTTGATTATGTCAACCAATTTTGTCCAAAATACCCCTCAGGGGTTTGAACAATCATTTCAAACCAAATGGCCTCCTATTTTCATGAGACCACTTTCAATAGATTTCAAACATCAAACCAAATCTATTGGACCCAAACCCAAGCTCTGGGTCAACCTAGTTAACCAAGTTCACTTAGGTTGACCAAACAATCCATTTAGGGTCCAAATAGTCAAATTGACTAAAACAACCTCCCTAGACCTTTTAACCACCTCCAACAGTATTAAAATATAATTTCAAGTATGTTGAACCCAATCCTAAACCCTGGGTTAAACTGGTTGACCAAGTTAACTAAGGGTGGCCCAGTAAGCCCTTAAAGGACCTAAATGGTCATTTTAACCATTTAGACCTTTCAAACCCCTAAAACTACTTCTACCAAACTCCAAACATTAAACCAAACCTTTTGAACACAAACTCTGACCATGGGTCAACCAGGTTAACCAAGTTAATCAAGGTTGACCCTATCAACCTTCAAGCCTTTTTACATCCAATCAAGCTCCATATTAAAATTAAACACCCTCAAACTCTCCTGGCCACATCTCTCAATGATTTGGACTATATTGGACCCATTAAACCAGTCCAAAGTTGACTTGGTCAACTTTGTCTAAGTTCAATCAAATGGGACCCATTTAGGTTAGATTTCCTTAAGCAATCAATTCAATCTATCTAAATCGATGTCAAGATCTAAACTAACTCCAATTCATAGCCTAAATATATTCTATCCTTGAGCTAATCAAATCTAAGCAAAGTTGACCAAAGTTAACCTAGAATTTATGGTCAAACATTCATTTATGTGTTCTTATCTAAATCCTTAAGTAACAAACCTTATTTAACTTAGCCTGCTGGCATTCAAGACCCTCCCCATGTCTACCTAAGCCTAAGTGGATTTCTTGACTAATCCAATAATTAACAAGGGGGATGGCATTAGGTGTGGTCAAACTTACTTAAATGACCTTCCCCTATATGTTAAACCAACTCTAGCTATTCAAGGCTCTTCTAGAATATTCCTAACCCTGATTTGAACCTCAATTAAGCTCTTATTTGATCCTAATCATCCCATATGCTCAAAGGACAATTTTACCTTTCTATATAGGTGTACTTTGTCCTCTTTGATTCCCTACTTCTAACTACTGTGGAGACACTTGGCATCATCATAGTAACCCTCCAATGCCATCAAGACCATCCAAAACCCTTTAGGACATTTTAATTGAGCAAAAAAGAGAAAATAGGGATCAATTTAAGCCTAGCTTTATCTCTCAGCAAGAGCTCCTCAAGCCCAGCCTTCAAGCACTTGGAGATCCCCAGATATCCATCCTCATTTCCCAAGCCAAAACCAATAGTTCAAAGCTACAAGTGATGAGTTCTCTGGTGACCCAAAGCTTGATTCCATTCAAAGGTTGAGGACATCAATCCAACGCATTTCGGGCCATGATTTCTTCAAGAGAAAAAAAATGTGGATAGTCAAAAAGCTCAACCATTCATTAAATGGACCGAACTGTCCATTAAATCAAGGTAAAAAATGAAACCCTATGTTAGAGCATATAGGGAAATTTAGCTTTTAAAAAGAAAAAAAAAGGGAAAATTTTAAGCTTTGAAATTAGACCCCCATTAATGCTCTTCATCACTTCTATCTTTATTTAAAATGTTATGGCATTTGGTTGAGTAGATTGAGAGAATGAGTTGATTATCTCGTTCTAGGGCTTAATGGTCAGTTTAACATGCATGCATCAGATCTGAGATGTTGATTTTTCAATGAATGGCTCATATCACATCCTTTTGCAGTTTTGTTCAACTATGTATGCCTTTTGGTCTGTTAAATGCATCATTCAACTGAATCACAACCATTGATTTGAAACTATAGGGATCCAACGACTATGATGGGATGTTAAATCAATTAAGTAAAATCGTATGGGTCCCTCTACCTCTTTAATTAACTGGCAATGATTGCACGGCGGCGCAATCATTGATAATGATTGGCCACCACCACGCAGTTTCAAGCCCGCGAACCATATGACGCCACGCATCTTGCCGTCATCGCCAAATTGATTAATTCAATTTAAAATTATTTTAAAATTATTTTAAACCTAGTTTTATTCAAAAATTCAAAACAGAATCAATTGTAATCCAAAAAATTCATATAATATATAAAATTGCTCGGATTTTTAAGGCCTTTAATTTAAGATTTAAATTACTTTAAAATAATATATGTATTTTAATAATTTTAAATATTGATTATCAGGTAATTTTAATTCTTATTTAATTAAAATGAATCTAAATATTTTCAAAATTTTAAGGAAAGTATTTTAATCTATTTTGAACTTCTGGGGAACTTTTTTTTAATTATTAAATTTTATGTCTATGTTTTGTACATAATTTTAAAATTAATTTCTTTTAAAATTATATGTATATTTAGATCATTTTGAACACTTTGAGTTTGACTTGAGATTTTAATCACATATTGGACTTGACTGAATCGATTTAATGGGGATTGAATAATGGGTAATTAACTTGTTATTTATTCATTATTTAAGCTTTATTTTTAAGGATTCAAAATGTATCTTGATTTTTGTGTAGGATGCACTTTTTTTACCCAAAAAAAAGTGATTTTCATTAAAGCACAAGAAAGGTGTGCAAAAGAGTACAAACTAGGAATAAAATGCCACCCCGGCTCCCCAACACACAAGAGCATGGAAAAAAAAGCAAAGAAAAACCCTCATCAGAAGTCAAGAGACCCCCCCAAGGTATTGAAAACACCCAAGAAGGCCTCAACAATGATCATTTGAGGAGTCTGATACCCCAATCAAAATCTCATCAATTCCTAAACCCTCTTTCGAGGGGTAGTGGTGACAGACCCCAGCTGTAGCAGTTCTTTCTAAAGGTGACCATTAGACATTCTTGGTCTATGCTTGGAAAGATTCAGATAGCTGATGAAGATATCATGATGCTTTTTTAGCATTAAAAACAATAGGATATAGGTTAGAGATAATTGACGTTGGAAAGGGCCATCTAATTTCATGACCTTTAGACGGGTTGCTAAAAGCTAGCCTTTCTTCTTAGGCTTTTTCTTTTAAAGATGATGTTCCAAGTGCCCAAGAGCTCTAAAATTTGGGAAGAAGGGGAATAAGATTGTTGAGTATGCATGAACATAACTGGATTCTATATCTCCATTGCATAAGAATGAAGAGTGCTGTTAACATTACTTGCAAGCTGCTGTTCAGCCTTGCAAGGGAAAGACTCCACTTTATGGCTTATAAATCTATAATGGAAACAAAGATAAGAAAGACCCTTGTACTCAACTCTTTGATAAAATCTTCCATTTAAGCCCTTAATTTAAAACCCTGGGGAAAGCTTTTATGTCAAATTAATGCGGACATAGACTCTAGCAAAAGAACTTTGACCCTAAGATGCTGAATGCTTATCCATCCAAAGAGGTTCACTAATCATAGTAACCATATGAGCAATATTAGAAGGATCCCAATACATCAGAGGAAGTTGAGGAAATCAGACTGAAATTGGTGAGGAGAACCCATTCAAATCTTCAAGAGAGAAAGAACTTGACCACCAATCGATGCCAACTTGACCACCGGTCAATGCCAATATTGCTCCCAGCTACAATGCAATGACCACCCATGAGGATGATATCTTGAGCATCAAAGCTTTAAAAAATACTGATAAAATAATTCAAAGCAATGGTGATCAACTAAAACTCTCCAACTTGAGACCATCACCTTAATAGTTCACCTTTGAGCAAAGTAAAAGAGGTCTGCTATCCCAGAAGCTTCCCAACTATATCACATTCTAATTTGGAAATATTTTTATGAACTTTGTCCATGTTCATGATCATAAAAATTCCATCCTCATCAAGCTCCTCATCCTTAATGACCTTGTCTAAATGTGCATAAGATGGCTTCCCTAAGCAAAATGACGTGAGCTTTGATCACCAAACACAAAAATCTTATGGGAATCTTGAATGTGAGATTGTCCTTGATCATCGGCACCAACATCCCCCAAATTAATAGAAAATTCCTTTGAGGCATAAGCACAAACATCATATGAACATAGTCCTGAGGTAATGGTCTCTTGAGGTGAGACTATGTGGTCTTTTACACACTTGTAGGAAGAACCAGCAAAGCTCCCATTGAAAACATTCACAATAACAAACAGATCCCTACCATTAGATAAATGAATATCCAATCTACGAAAACCAACCTTTTATTGCGAGATGCACTCAAAATTGGCCAGAGGACTTATGGACCAGATGAAGGCCATCAGAGCTGTTCGGAGTAGGGAAAACATGCTCGATATCCCCAATAAGAATGGACACCTAAAGTTGGTCGACAGCCTACATAATTGGGTTGCATTTAAACTTAAATTCACAAATTGATAGGTCTAGAAAATGATGAATAGGCAGAAACATAAATTCATAATCGGGTTGCATTCATACTTAAATTTATAAACATAGTTCTTAATGATGTCATTGGGTTGTGTAGGATGCACTTACACCTAGTTTTAGGTCTCTCCAAGATTTAGGATTAATTATGATTATGTGTGCATTTATGAATGTGTCTTAAGGGTTAGTAAAATCTTGATTCAATCCTACCCAACCTAGTGACATCATTTAGAATAATAATTAAAAATATGTTTAGAGAACTTTGATTAATTTTAATAATTAGGATACACTTCCTATTGATATGAGACTTTGAACATTCAAACTTAGTGATATCTCCAACCCATAGAAAAATTTCCAAAAATTTTAAAAATCATTAATTAAGCCTTAAAACTTCCAAAACTCTAATAAATCAAATTTAAATCTAAAAAATACATATAATTCCTCAAATTGACCAAAATTCAAACCTTAACTCAAGAAAATCAAAACCCCTTTGATTTGACATAATATTTAAGTTTAATTTAATTTTAATAAAAAATTAATATTTAATTAATTTAATTAATTTAAAATAATTAAAATTCCAAACAAATTCTCAAACACTTGAGAACACCTTCCTAGGTCATTTCTGGCCTTTGGAGGTGATTTCAAGAATTTTAGAGTTCATTTAGATTCAAATCATTAAAACCCTTTTATTAAATCAATTAAATAATTCAAATAAATACTTAAACTTTAAAAAATTATAACTAATTTAAAAAAAATCCAAATGGATCAAACTCAAAGTCATTCAACTCAAATTAAAATTTAATATTTTACAAAATATCAAGCCTTCAAAAATCAATCAAAGTCAAAAGTTAAATATTTGGTCAACCTTACGTCAAAATTTAAGTTAAAACTTCAAACATACATAAGTAAATGTGGAAAAATTAAAATCCAATAAAATTAGTGTATAATTACTCATCTTAAGGTCTAATATTTAATAAAATTATTAACTTTCTAAAAATTAACCTTTATCTAAAAGTCAAAATTTAACCCCTTAATTAAATGACTAAAATAATCCAAAAAATTCTAAAAATTCAATTATCATTTAAAAATTTAGAAAATTTTAATATAACTTTAAAAACCAGCAACCAAAAAATTCTAATTAAAATTCATTAAATTTCAAACTTTAATCAATTCAATTCACTTAAGTATAATGGTTACCACCAGATAATTCGGGCATACGAGGCTATTAACTTAGTCCCAAGAAAGGTGAAATAAACTTTATGGCCCTGGTAAGCAATAAAGGTAATATCCATCCAAAACTTATATTATATCTTTAAAATAAGTTTTAAGCCATTACTGTTTAAAATTTAATTAAATTCTTCCCTTAAGCCTTTCAACCAACTAAAACATCAAATTAACTTTAATTAAATATTTTATTTAGGACCCATCCAAACCACACAGCCTACCTCACACACTTTAGATGGCTTGCTAGGAAAGTTTGAATCTAGATATAGTCTAGTCCAATGTTTAATTTTCTACTCTGTGTCGTGTTTTCAAGATTTCATTGCATGTTAGTTGAAAACATGTTGATATGATTATTTATTTAATTTTTGTGCTCTATGATATGATTGATTGTGCATTAGATTATCCCTAGGTTAGGAATGATTTATTTGCTAATTCAATCTTATGAATTTGGCCATGCTCATACATAGCATTTAAAGTAAAAGGGGATAAAAATTATAAATATTAAATTACTACAGGTGCTCACTATGTTAAATCCCCCTTTCAAAATTTAAAGAGCATGGTCAAGTGTGGTTGATTTGAGTAGTTTAATTTCAAATATAACTTCTTGGGATTTTTGAAATGATGATTTATTAGGATAACCCTAAAGGTTATTGAGCCTAGAATTTTAATTTTTATTAATAGTAATTCAATCTATTGAGTTATAAATTGTCAAGTGACATTTGAGATGGGACATGAGTCCAATCTAAAATTCAAAGAGAAGGGTGACATCCCTTATGGGAGAGTCCCTCTTTATTTGAAGATTCAGATTATGATACTTTTAAATATCCAAAGAATCTTTTAAATATCCAAAGGGAAAGGATAACACCCCTTAGGATGGAGTTTTTTTCATTTGGACACATGGACCCGATGAATCCAGGAGGATAACATGAAGAAGTGAAAAATGATAAGACCCATTCTCAAAGTCACTTATGCCTTAGTACTAAAAATTTGAGCTTGTTTCCAGTGGTACCCGATCACTTTAAATTTTACAATTTTGGATTGTAATATTAAGTTGCACTTACCACATGGACTTTTAATTTGAATATTAATTTAATTGATTTGATTATTGACTGATGTACTTGCTTTGTAATTAGGATTGCATGCTTTTAGTAAATTTTTGGTGATTTTGTATGTCGATCTTTGATTTAGTCTGGAACCCGATCAGAGGCTCATGAGTGTACGTTAAAAATATTTTATACTTTAATTAAATTTAAAATATTTAAGCCAACATAAAAACTCTAGTGAATTTAAGAAGTAAGGTCAAATTCTTTGAGAGCTCGCATGCATATATATTATACTTTTCTTTACCTTGTTAGGGACCTCCCCACCTGCGGGTTCTGGCAAGACACTTGACCTATTAGGGTGCAGACCTATCAAGGGGAAGTTGTGTATTCCTTAGGAAAAAAAAATTTTAAGCCTAATTTTAAAACTGCTTCATATTCAAATTTAAGAATTTATCGAGTCAATTTGCATGCATTGCATTAGATACAAATTAAATGACTCAAAATTTTAATTGCATTTGATTTCAAGTTTCATATTACCCAACATAAATTAAAGGGCTTATTGAGATTTGCTCTAGATATTAGCCCTAACTCCTTAAACTTAACTTATTTAAATGTCCCTACTACTCTTTCATAAGTGACCAGACTCATGGTTTTAAAGTGCTTAGGTTGTTTGTTGGCTCCCCAATCTAGTCTGGGATAAGTCCATATTTGCATTGCATTAGCTAGGTTCAATTTATTGATTTTCAGTACCTAATTTAGACTTAGGTTCTAAGAAAAACTCAGGCTATAAAACCTCAATCAACCTCTAATAAATTTGATAATTCAAATTAAATTCCTTTCAATCTAAATTTAAGCCTAATACTTATGATAGGTTGGGGTGCTTCTGAAATGTTTCAGAATCCTAAAGAACCTCCTACCTTTTCTCCTTAACTTCAAAAAATAAGTCTTCCATTTTAATCCAATCCCTCTTGAATTTCCAACCTCACTTCCTTTGACATCAAGCCTTGAAATCTCAAAATAAAATTTCCACCATTATTTTAATCGAGAGTAATCGTAAGAAAATCTAGTTTTTTATGATGTAATTAACTATGAGGGATTATGCTCATAGGAGATTTTGAAACCTAGATCGATTTTCAAAATAAATATTTTCAAAACATCAATTAATTATCTTTAGGAAAATTAAACTCAATGATCATTACCATCATATTTAAAAAATCGATAATAGATGATATCCTCTTTCCTTGGAAAGATATATCATTCTATTATCATGACTATGATTATGAAATTAATGTTCCCTTTATCTAGTTTAGCATAGTCAAATACTAAATCAAACATCATTTTGATTGTTTTGGGTTATATATGGTTCTTTCCTAAATCCGACTACGACAATCAGGATAATCTAGATATTTTGTAATATGAACCTATTAGGGAATGATATGTTCACCTCCCAATGTGATATATCATTCATAATGATGTGTTCAGTTTCAAAATTAAAATTCTAGAAAATAAACCTCTCCCAAAGAAAATTATGTTTTCAAAACTCTAACAACAACTTTTTTCAAGAGAACAAAATAGATGGTTATGGCCACTGTGGTGGTGCATACACGTAATAAGCAGCAATGTCAGTAGAGTAAGGTATCCTGATAGGCTCTTTTGTATCAATGTCATATATAGGAATGGTAGCAGCCCTTATTATAGTTGTAGAGAATTGTAGCCCACTAAATTGAATGGTAGTTCTAGAATTTCTTGTGTGAATGATAGCATTTTCTAGCTAAATGTTGGCACTACGTCCTAGCTAGAAAATGAAAGGAGTGTTCTGGAGGTCCATTTTGCACAAAATAAAAGAAGGGGATTAGAAATCAAAATATATTATATTATCACATACTTTAAAAGTGCAGTGACTTTGATAGCAAGAAAAAAAAATAAACATATAGTTTGTATAATTGTAAAATACTATTTAGAGGACTTTTAATGAGTTTAATAAAAAAATTTATTTTATGAATGATATTAAAATCTTAACTCATTAGAGTTTGTTGCTATAATAGCTTAAATATATGATTAGCCAAAAATGGAAAGAGAAATCATCCCCAAGGAAATAGCTAAAAATATATGAGCACTAAAAATTTATGACCGGCCTCTCCGTGACTCCTTTATTTTTCATGTCATTGTGGGGAGTTTTAAAGAGTTTAAGTTCCAGGGTAAGCTTTTTAGAAGGAACATTGGGTTTTAGATATGACACTACCTAAATATCTTTCCCTCATTTTGCGAGGACTTTCTTATCTAAGTTTAGATTTCCTATAGGCGTAAGCCCCTACAGTTAATTACCCATACCAATAATGAGAGAGAACTTTCAATTAAGGCTAGTCATCAAATAAATACATAGTATCCAGTATATAGTGGCAATAGAATCTCACACTTAAAGTGAATGGTGGGGGGAATTATAATGATCCTAATCAAGATCCTATAGTTCTATCATCTTGGGTCATCGTGTTCCATAATCTACTTAATCAAAAGAGATAGTCAACCCAACCAAACCAAAGAATCCTTATCGGTAGCCATTGGTTATTTCGTCCAAGGTTATCTTATAGACTTGGGGTGAATGTTTGTTCATGTTGATAGACTTGAGTATACCTTAACTAACAAACGGCTTTATTCCATTTCAATCATATCTTATTAATTCATTACTCAATGATTTAGAGTTGTTGGGGAACATATGGGCTCTGACCATAACTGTAATTTAGTTTAACTATTTGGTGGTGAAATAACCAAGTCGGAGGGTCCTGAACATAACCATTTATATGTGGTGCCATTTAGTATCAAAAATGCTAGTTAGAGGACATAGGTCATATCTTTACTAGTAGAGATGATTTAAGAATGAATCCTAGTAATATTCTTGACTAAATATTTACTCTTTGTGAGCTGATATGATTTCCAAATTTATCCATCTCAAAAAATTATTATGGACGGTAGATGATTTTTTTTTAACTTTAAGTATTAAAGTGATTTATTTCATTTTGAATATCTTGAATTTTGAATTTTATTTAAACTTAAGCCTAAAATAATTAACTTTAAAATTTGGGGTATATTTTTAAAATTTGTGTGGACCCCTCCGGTTAAGACTTGCATTCAAAATGGTCATCATCGAGGAAACATTACAATCAATATAAAAGCTTTATATTTTATTGAGTTTGGGAGGCATTTAATAAGCATGATCCCCTCCAGTTGAGACTTCCTTTCAACATGGAAATCATCGAGATGACATTGTAGTCATTTAAAAAAATTTGTTTCCTAAGCATTTTGAGTCATTAAAAAGTGTAAAGTCCCCTCTTGTTGAGATAAACATTCAACACCATCATCATCAGGGATTTTGGATAATTTCCTTTCATTATTTGGACCTTGTTAACTCTATTTGATTGCCAAATGAGGATCAAGTTCTCCTAATTTTTGGAGTTATCATATACATACCAAAACTGAAAGTATATATTTTGATGTGTAAATTTTCTTTATAAAAGATCTTGAAGACCTAATATGAAAGTATAAAATTTAAATATTCCAAATAATTTAATAAGTGATGATCCTAAGAGTTTATATTTTTAGTAGTGAACATTTCTTTTAATAAACCTTGAATGCCTAATATGAACGTACAAAATCAAATATTCTAGTCGGTGCTATGACTCTGAATTTTTTCTATGGTTCATGTCATGTCAACTTTGGTCCATTCAAGGAGAATTGGCTTGAACCAAGGTTCACCCTTGATACACGAAGCATTCTCAAATATCATGTGTGTATATATATATATATATATATATATATATATATATATATATATATATATATATATATATATATATATATATATATATATATAATGCTCATTGGGGCCAATGAGAGTATGCATAATTTTTAAAGAATTTTTCATTATGCATATGCATGTTCATATGATGCGAGTGATACATTTTCATGATGATAATGTATTTTCACATCACTTTATGATACACAGATAGTTTATTTGTATATTGTCTAGTGTGTATGTCTACTATATCTATATGTTGTATAGTATATATTCATAATATTTACATATATCACATTAAATGTGTATGACATATCTACATGTTTGTATACATGTTCATATATTTATTTGTATATATGCATACTTGCATATGCATTTTCATGATGTGTGGTATGCACGTCAGTTGCATCTACATGTTGTGTTGTATGCATGTTATGAATTTGCATGTAGCATAGTGCACACACATGATGTACTTATATGTTTAATAGTTTTTTTACAAATGTGGACCTAGATGTTGTTATTTTAATGACAAAAAACACTATTGGTTTCTCTAATATGTTATCTCCACTTATTATTATTATTTATATGCTCTTGTGCACTAATATTTCAGGTACACCGTACACCGCATAAAGTGATCAATTCAAGACTGGATAGAATAGGGTTAAGAGTCTTTAAGAGTTTGTATTTTACTTTTAATGTCTTATATTTGGTGGATGTTAAACTTAGTGATAGTGTACACACATATTTAGGGGAGTGCGATAGTGAGAAAATTAGAAGTGAGATTTTTTAGAACTATTCATACTAGACAATTAAGAATTTAAAAAATCATTATAACTGCTAATTAACATAATTAAAGCTATTTAAAATCATCATACTATATGATCCAGATCATGTAGGATGATCAGTTGAAATCAAGATCTTAGTCATCAATCATAATTTAGGCAATATTTTGAAATTCAAAATTTAGTGCAGTACTCGAAGAGGAGGACCATAGGTTATGGACATAAGTCTTTATTTGACTGTACCACTTTAAAATTTATGGTGTATTCTTTTTAATTTTATTTTTCTACAATTTACTTTTCTACACTTTGATTTTCTAGAAATTGCATAATAAAAAATTATCTTTTTGATGATATATTGATTTGAGCTATTCATTATCACTAATTAAAAATTTTGTTTTGTAATTTTGCTTTCATGGTGAGAATTTTGTTATTTTTTAATTTATTACTAATATGTGTTTAAAGTAATTTTTTTTTAAACTATCAATTAACCCCCCACCCTCGGTGTGCCTAGGGATAGTTCACCAAGGCTTAGCATCCTATATTAAACTTTCAATTGGTATCAGAGTAGTTCTCAGAAGTAGCATTTTAGAAAACCTTAAGAAAATGATCCATGGCACATTTTGGTAATAGAAACACCATGGAGAGTTATTCTAAAACTTATCCACCTTTATTTAATAGCATACTATTTGATTTTTGGAAAATATGCATTTCTACTTTCTTGCAATCTATTAATTTTTACAATATGATTATTTTGACAAGAAGATTATTCTACACCCTTTTATTTTGTTAATGAGCTCAAAATGGAAGTATCATTTAATGAATGGAGCAATGAGGATAGGTACTTAGCTAAGCTAAATGCATAATGTTTAAACTACTTTTTCTATGCTCTTAAGTTTGAAGATTAGATGAGAGTTTCTACATATACCACTAGCAAGGACATTTAAGATAAACTGTATATTAAATATGAAGGGACTTGTGAGGTAAATAATCTAGGTTGAACATCTTATTACACAATTATAAACTTTTGCACATGAAACGTAATGAAACCATCTCAGATATGTACACTATATTTACTAAAATCGTGACATCCCTACATGCTTTAGGTAAAGAGCTTTCAAATTCTAAAAAAGTGAGAAGAATTCTTTGATATCTACCTAGTAATTATGATTCTAAGGTTACTATCATTTATGAATCAAAAGATCTTAATTTTTATTCTATAGATAACTTTGTTAGGGTCACTTATTGCCTATGAGCATTATGTGAGTCAGAGATTGTAGGATGCAGGAGACAAGAGAAAGGAAAAAGTGGTGCACTTAAAGCAAATAAATTAGAAAGTGACAGCTCTGCAGCTGAGGAAGATGATGACATAGCCCTAATGACACTTAAATTTGAAAACTTTCCTAAAAGAAAACAAAATCATCATAAGTAGTGGAGCAAAATTAAACTTAATAAAAATTTCAAAGCATTATCTGATACCATCTTCTTTGAATGTAGGAAACCGTGCAAAAGGGTGAGGAATATATTTTCCCAATCTAAAAGCTCATAAAATTAAGCAGAAGGGAGATGAGAAGATTAAAGCCAAAAAGGAAAAGCAAAGGATACAAATTATGAAATTACTAAACGACAAGAGGGGGGGGTGAATTGTAAAAGTTTTTTTCTTAATAAAATTAACCTTAAACAAGAGTTCTAATTTTTTTGTTGTTTTTGAAATTTTAGAACAAAAATTTATGCAATTTTACTTTCACAAAATTTCACATGCAATAGATATGACAAATTTAAAATGCAAGCAAAAAGTAAGCAACGATAAGGAAAGAACACACCAAGAATTTTATAGTGGTTCGGTCAAAATATGACCTACGTCCACTCCCCGGAGTCCTCCACTCCGGGATTTTCACTATCAAAATAGTTCTCCTTTTGCCCCCCTCGGCAAGGAGGAGAAGCCTGTACAAACCTCCCTTTCACCAACCCGGCGTGGCGGAAAACCAAACTCTGTTTTCGCCCTCCTGGCGACGGCAGAGAACCTTCTCGTTTTTCTCCCTCCTGGAGAAGGCAGAGAACCTCGAGGTAACGGATGTAGACGAGCCTTTCCCTTGGAGATCCTCCCTCAAATCCTTCTCGGACCACAGGAGGAGCAAGATGCAGCAAGCTTGGAGCAACCGTGTGATCTCCCTCACACCTCTTCTCCCTCACAACGCTCACCTCCTCCTTCCTCTCTCAACCCTCAAGAATTTCTCTAGAGTTTTCTCCCTTGGAATCCCTCTCTTACCACGTTCATCCCCTCTGTAAATCTTACTCAAAAAGAACTTGATTGATATCTAAAAAAGGCTCCAAAAACCTCTGAATTCAAAAGTAGCCGTTACTGTTCGTACAGTACGATCTTGGATCGTACAGTACGATCTTCATAAACAGACGTCGTCCTGGTACGAAGATGTACGAACAGTTCAAAAATAATTCATACTGTACGATATAATATCGTACGGTACGATCCAACAAGATACTATTCGTACAGGACGATGGTCTGGACGATCAGATGTCGTCTCTGTTCATCATATGGTACGATTACTATCGTACAGTACGATGTGACAAAAACCAAGAGATCATCCAGGACGATATCCGGGACGATCATAGTTCGTCTCTGTTCATCGTATGGTACGATCGAGTTCGTACAGTACGATGTTCAAATTTTAATTAGGCCTGGATTACATGCACTAATCACGGGTTAATTTAAGTAAGTATTAAAAATGGATCGTACAGTACGAACATGTTCGTACAGTACGAACGGCGCAAAATCACTTGCTTAAATTAAATCACAGCTAGGGTTTTGGATCTGAACATATCGTATAGTACGAAAGACTTCGTACAGTACGATCGATTCATAGATTTGCCCACATGGCTTGGATCGTACGGTACGAAATAAAATCGTATAGTACGATCTCCAAAGAAGATTTTTAGTTACATTTTGCAGTTAAAAAAGAACTCTCCCCCTATGTGTGTGCATGGTTGCTCTTACTCTTACGCATTTTGTGGCCAGACTCAATAAAGTAAAAAATACAATAAATGGAAGATACAATGTTTGACTCATACTCCTAATCTACCAGGTCTTTAGTCTTCCTTTCTTCCTGAGTCACTTGTGATCTTCCTGAAATGTTAGTGCTCAAGGAAAATAACAAATAAAATAATAATCAATGAAAAGCAGTTCCAAAACACTCATTATTTGGCATCATCAAAATCTCAAACTCGGGGTCATAGGTTGCAACAATCTCCCCCTTTTTGATGATGTCAAATAATTTGTTGCAAGTAAGAAAGAAAAACATTTCTTTTGTTTTTTTTGTTTTATTTTTGTTTTATTTTTGTTTTAAAAAAAAATTAAACACAAGAAGGAAAAAAAAAAAGGTACTACAAGCAGGTACGAAACAAAAGATACTGCATTTAGATAAATAGGCATTATAACATTACAACAAACTTCTCCCCCTTTTGACAGCACAAAAAGGAGGAGCAACTAAAAGCACAAAAGCAAAAAAAAAGAGAAAAACTACATTGCAAACACATACAATCTAGTTAGGCGGGTCCTGATCAGTTGGTGGTGGAGGTGGATTTGGCTGAAAGTATTGAAATAGAGTGTCGAAGCGGTGATTAATTGCTGTAAAACGCTCTCCAAACCATTGCATATCAGCCTCGTGTTGCTGATGTTATTCTTGAATATGCATGTCGAGACGAGTCTGCAGCTGGTCGAAGCGGGCGACTAAATAATCATTTGGGTGTGGTGGAGCTGGTGCTGGTGCAGGTGCTCGGGGTGCGGCATGGCGTCGTGGTCGAGCTGGAGCTGCGGCTGGTGCATCTTCTCCTTCTTCTTCATCAAAGACGGGTTCTTCAGGCTCATGTCCCCGATGAAAGAGGATACGAAAGGAAGCATCCGTATAAAAAATAGGAAGCATGTCGGGTTCACTAGGGTAGGATAATTGATATTTATGGTAGAGGATATATCCTATTAGGTGACCAAGAGCCAGATTTTGTTTCCGTCGAGTGGTGGGAAGACGAACAAAAGTCATGTGCCGAATATAGTTGCTAATCAAATCAACCTCATCAAACTTAATGTTGGACATAATAAGGTAGGTAGCGACTGACAAGGTAGGGGTCAGATTGATGCGGTCGCCACTTTTGGGTATGATAGAGGTTCGAAGAACATGTTGAATGATACGGGCATTTCGGGTTAAGGATTGGACTAGAGGCTGGTGTTGATGAAAAACAGTATTCCTAAGGACTCTATTTACATCGCTCCAATCAAAATCATCGGTAAGAAACGAGCGAACCATAGGTCCTTCAGTGGACAGCCCAATATGTTGGGCGATGTCGGCTCTAGTTATTTCAACGGGGCGGCCACAAACAAAGGAGTGAAAAGTTGTGTTATCGACGGTGTAGGTGAGGTTGGCGAGAAATTCAAAAAGAAGTTCAGAATTGTATGAAAACGCTAGGGTAAGTAGGAATTGAAAGGTGGTGGAGGCAAAGAGGCCCATTACCTCAAAATTTAGAGCGGCCTGATTAAGCATTTTTGAGGGAGAAATTTTGTAAGCCTTGTATCGGTAGTAGGCTTCCTCATTCACACTATTCAGAAAGCGATCGGGTTGATGACTGGATGAGGACGAGCTTCCGGCAGTCATCCGACCTCGTTTAGACATTGCAGGAGGGCACAAAAACGAAGTGAAGGCTGAGTGAGGAGAGGGTTGAGTGAATTTAACAGCCTAGGCAAGGGTTTTTATAGGATTTTCCGTAAATCATACAGTACAAACCTTGGATCGTACAGTACGAGATCCAATTAATATTCTGACCAGTCGTTTCGGGAAAAGGCAGTCAAATCGTACAGTATGATAGTTATCGTACAGTACGATCAGGCGAATATCGATCGTCCCGAGGCCCTCAGTACAACTTTTGACCAAACGTTTCGTACTGTACGAATAGGTGGATCGTACAGTACGATACATAATAAATATCGTACCGAACCGCTTTAACACAAATTCATCCTTTGTGCTGATGTGGATCGTACCGTACGAAACGGAGTTATCGTACAGTACGATACTGAATAATGTCGTACCAACCGGCTTTAATTCGTCCCAATCTATTGCTGACGTGGATCGTATTGTACGAAGAAGAGGAATCGTACAGTACGGTAGGCAATTATGCGGGAAGATTGTCGTATAGTACGATGTTTATCGTACAGTACGATCAACAGAGCTAAAATCTGCCTATTGGTGGATGTTAGATTGTGATATATCATACAGTACGATATTGATCGTACCGTACGATGAACAGTCAATGTGAGTGTTAGTGTGGTGAGTGTGTGGTGATCAGGAGCAGCCCTAAAGATTTTTTTTTTTTTTTTTGTTTTTATGCATTTATATCTATGACACCTAATCTAGTCCTCAAGGTGCTAAAGGTGTCAAAAGCTAATGGTTTTGTGAATATGTCTGCCAATTAATCTCCTGTAGCGATGTGATGTAATTCTATATCTCCCTTAGCGACGTGATCTCTAATGAAATGATGTCTAATGTCTATGTGTTTCGTTCGAGAGTGTTGAATTGGATTCTTAGAGATACAAATTGCACTTGTGTTGTCACACATGATCGAGATGGTTCCAACAGGTAGTCCAAGATCAAGAATTTGTTGTTTTAACCATAGTACTTGTGCAACACAACTTCCTACTGCAATATATTCTGCCTCGGCTGTGGAAAGTGCTACTGAGTTTTGCTTCCTACTGGACCAAGAAACTAATGATTGTCCGATGAATTGGCAGGTACCAGAAGTGCTCTTTCTATCTATCCTACATCCTGCAAAGTCAGAATCTGAGTACCCTAGGATTTCAAAAAAAGTGCTGTGTCTGAGATACCAAATTCCTAAGTTTGGGGTGCCTAGTAGATATCTAAGAATTCTTTTGACAGCAGTTAAGTGAGACTCTTTAGGATCGGCTTGGAAACGGGCACAAAGGCACACACTAAACATTATGTCCGGTCTACTGGCAGACAAGTAAAGAAGTGATCCAATCATTCCTCTATATTTTTTCTGATCTACTGATTTTCCACTAGGATCCTTATCTAATTGGATTGTCGAACTCATTGGGTTGTTCATGGGTTTTGCACTATCCATTTCATATTTCTTTAAAATATCCTTAATGTACTTTGATTGGCTAAGAAAGGTTCCATTATCCATTTGTTTTACACTAAAGCCAAGAAAGTAATTAAGCTCTCCCATCATGCTCATTTCAAACTCATTACTCATTGTTTTTGAAAATTCATCGCATAAGTTTTTATCCGAGGATCCAAATAAGATGTCATCTACATATATTTGAACAATGAGAATTTCTTCTTTGACCTTTTGTAAAAAGAGTGTAGTATCTACACTACCCTTTTGAAATCCTCTATCCAAAAGAAATGAGCTAAGTCTTTCATACTGTGAGACCTCGTTCCTTTGCTGTAGCTGCTGGAAAAGTAATTTTTCCCCAGGATCGGCCGGGCCGATGGTGAGATCGTCCAGGCCGATCTGCACTGTTCAAAATGTCGGCCTGAGAACAGTTCTGGGAGTCGTCCAGGACGATTGATTTTGGTCTGATCGTCCCGGGACGATTTGGCGATCGGCCGGGCCGATCAGACTAAGGATATATGAAAATGAGCTCGTTTTGAGGAGAGAGAAAACATTTTATTAAATCAGATATTTTGAGGAGAGAGAAAGAGCGGAAAAGCAAAAGAAGAAGTCCGATTTTGGGGCCCGCAGAGCGATTTTTGTCGTTCGTTGCTGTTGGATATTGTGTTTGTCTCGCTGTAAGGATTCCGAACCATACTTCTGTTTTCGAAGATTTTGAGGTTTTGCGAAATGGTGCTCAGATTTGTGTTTTTGTAAGTGATTTTCGTACCCAGTTTGGTACTGACGAAGATTTCACCGCATAACTTTTGGTATATTGTAGAGATGATTATTCTGCACATTTTATTTTCTGGAAGATTTTGTCCGGTCTGTTTTGATTCTGCGGGGTTTTATTTTGACTGTAATTTATTATGATGTCCGAATTGGTTTGAGCAGTAGAAGAATAGTCTTATAGTGTTGCTGTGCACGTTCTGTATTAATTTGGTGGATTGTAGTTTCTGGAGATTTTTGTGTAAATTCTGTAGACTGCCGTTACTCTGTCCGTTTTTCGTACGATTTCCGATTTCCCTGAGATTGATAGATTGAATTGATACGTGTATGACTATTGATATGATTGTTCTAGATTTCTTTAATATTGCTTATTGCATCGATTATTCATTGAATTGATTGTGTTACTGAAAGACAAGTGGGAACCTAGTTGAACGTTGGTGAAGATAGACTTGACCTGTACAGGATGGTGGGCCGACGGGCTTTCCTTTAAACTATTGATCATTGATATAACGAATAGGAGTTATAAGGGGTTTTATATGCCGACGGGCGGCCGACGGGCAAAAAGAGTGACGACTCTTATTGATAGACCAACGTACGGATATCTACAACAGCAATACGGATTCTACAATAGTACTATTGATAATAGCCAGTTAACCTGGTTGATCATGACTAGTGTTTGTGCTTGTCGAGTAAGACCATTGTATGACATTGTATGATCTTGTATCGTATGGACTTCTTGATATGCATTGATTTATTGATTTCCGATTGATTTATCGATATCGACGTGGATTTATAGATTTATTGATATTGTATGGATTTCATCGACAGATTTATTGATTGCATTGATTCATCGCTATCGATTGTATCGACTTGATTTATGAATTATCGATTATGGACTATGGATTATGGATATGGATTGTATTGATTCATAGACACCGGCACCGACATTGATATGGATTCTATATATTGATTCATAGATATTGATATCGACATTGATATAGATTGTATTGATTGATAGATATCGACATTGACATCGATATGGATATGATATGGACATGTGGATACTATTGATACGACAGATTCTGATATACTATTGATGCATTGATATATTGGTTCGTCGTGCCGATTATCGATTGATTGACTGGATTGATTAGTACCGTATGGATTTGATTTATCGTAGAATAGATTCCTTTCTGGAGCTGATTGTATTGATTTCTATTGACCTGATGATTTCATTGTATTGATTTGACTTGATTCCAATGGATCTTTCGCCGTATTGATTTGATTGTTTATCAGGAGTTGAGCTTATTGACATAATTGACTGGAAAGTGCTTTATTGATTAAGATGATTTCCTTATTGTAGCGTCACGCGTCGTCATTATGGAATGGTTCTCACGAATGTATTGATATTGAATATCGTATATTGACATCGAATAAATTGTATTGAATAACTGACTAATTGCTTTGTAAGAGTACGTTCTGACACGAGTCACTTATTGATTGATTTGATGTTATAGATTGCTATTGACTGAAATAGATATTCAAGTGATAAGATGAATATGATAGATACAATAGATTGACTAGACGACACGACTGATTGAACTGATAATATTGATTGACAGAAAATGCTACGATGAATAGATATTGACTGAAAGCACTTATTGATTTGATAGCTGTGACGTATTGATTTATTGTTTCTTTTGCCGCCGTATTGACTTTTGAGTACTGATTGATTCGATTTGATTTGATTTCCGTACCTGCATAGATTCATTGATCATAGCTGACTTGACTCGATTGACCTGCATATTGTTTCGATCGTGCTTTGATTTCAGTTGTAGGCTTTGGTGACCTGCTGGGCTAGTAAGCTCATTATATGTGGTTAATAATTTCAGGTACAGGGCCTCCAGCTTGAAGATCTTTCTGCCGAGTTCTGTAGCTTTTAGTTCTGTAGCTCTTTGTTTTGTAGCCTTGGTAGGCTTTCTTTTGTAGCCGGTGCGGCTATTGTATATGACCTTTTGGACACTTTTTGTCTGTACTATGTTGTACTATATGTGAATTATAGTATCCGCTGTTGTTTCTTTTCTGTAATGTAATTATCTCTGGCTCTGGATATATGTATGTATGGACTGATATGAACAACAGATAAGGAAAAACAAAAAGAAAGAGAGGCAATAGAACGATCAGATGAATCCTTTCGCTACACGGATCTTGGGGTCGTCACAACAAGTTGGTATCAGAGCGAGTGTAGTGAAAAGGATTTGATTATATCCAGAGTTGATAATTGCATTTTTCGATTCATTTTGTTTTCCGTTTTTGACTCCGTGGTTTGATTTGGTTTGACTGATTTGAATTGATCAGGCAAATGGATCGGAAAGGCAAGAAGATTGAGACTGAACCTGCTGCTAACTTCCCACTTTCGTCTGAAGATATGAATAAATTTGCTGACAAGGTCGCTCAGATGGTGAGCGACAAACTCGTAGCCAAATGTTCTGGGCATGTTAAGAAGAGTGGGGAGAGTAGCAGACCGAGGACCACTCCTGTCTGTACGTCTTGTGGCAGGAGACACATGGGACAGTGTTACAGACGGACAGGTCAATGTTTTCGATGTGGTGCACGTGGGCATCGGATGACTGAATGCCCAAGTTTTGGGTGGAGGCAAGTACCTGTTCCGATGGCTTCGACTGTTCCGACTGTCCCGACTGATCTGGCTGAAAATGAGCAAGAAATGGAGGAAGATGCTCCAGGAATGCCTGCTAATGTGACTGGTACGAGTTTTTGTTTATCGTCCGTTTCGTTGTGATTTGTGCGATTTATTGATTGTCTGATTGATTGGATTAGCTCTGTTTTGTTTCGTTTTGCTTTTGTTTTTGCTCTGTACCCTTAGGGAAATGGCGGGACGACATTTTTGTAAGGTGGGGAGATTGTGAGACCTCGTTCCTTTGCTGTAGCTGCTGGAAAAGTAATTTTTCCCCAGGATCGGCCGGGCCGATGGTGAGATCGTCCAGGCCGATCTGCACTGTTCAAAATGTCGGCCTGAGAACAGTTCTGTGAGTCGTCCAGGACGATTGATTTTGGTCTGATCGTCCCGGGACGATTTGGCGATCGGCCGGGCCGATCAGACTAAGGATATATGAAAATGAGCTCGTTTTGAGGAGAGAGAAAACATTTTATAAAATCAGATATTTTGAGGAGAGAGAAAGAGCGGAAAAGCAAAGGAAGGAGTCCGATTTCGGGGCCCGCGGAGCGATTTTCGTCGTTCGTTGCTGTTGGATATTGTGTTTGTCTCGCTGTAAGGATTCCGAACCCTACTTCTGTTTTCGAAGATTTTGAGGTTTTGCGAAATGGTGCTCAGATTTGTGTTTTTGTAAGTGATTTTCGTACCCAGTTTGGTACTGACGAAGATTTCACCGCATAACTTTTGGTATGTTGTAGAGATGATTATTCTGCACATTTTAATTATTTTCTGGAAGATTTCGTCCGATCCGTTTTGATTCTGCGGGGTTTTATTTTGACTGTAATTTATTATGATGTCCGAATTGGTTTGAGCAGTAGAAGAATAGTCTTATAGTGTTGCTGTGCACGTTCTGTATTAATTTGGTGGATTGTAGTTTCTAGAGATTTTTGTGTAAATTCTGTAGACTGCCGTTACTCAGTCCGTTTTTTGTACGATTTCCGATTTCGTTGAGATTGATAGATTGAATTGATACGTGTATGACTATTGATATGATTGTTCTAGATTTCTTTAATATTGCTTATTGCATCGATTATTCATTGAATTGATTGTGTTACTGAAAGACAAGTGGGAACCTAGTTGAACGTTGGTGAAGATAGACTTGACCTGTACAGGATGGTGGGCCGACGGGCTTTCCTTTAAACCATTGATCATTGATATAACGATTGGGAGTAATAATGGGTTTTATATGCCGACGGGCGGCCGACGGGCAAAAAGAGTGACGACTCTTATTGATAGACCAACGTACGGATATCTACAACAGCAATATGGATTCTACAACAGCACTATTGATAATAGCCAGTTAACCTGGTTGATCATGACTAGTGTTTGTGCTTGTCGAGTAAGACCATTGTATGACATTGTATGATCTTGCATCGTATGGACTTCTTGATATGCATTGATTTATTGATTTCCGATTGATTTATCGATATCGACGTGGATTTATAGATTTATTGATATTGTATGGATTTCATCGACAGATTTATTGATTGCATTGATTCATCGCTATCGATTGTATCGACTTGATTTATGAATTATCGATTATGGACTATGGATTATGGATATGGATTGTATTGATTCATAGACACCGGCACCGACATTGATATGGATTCTGTATATTGATTCATAGATATTGATATCGACATTGATATAGATTGTATTGATTGATAGATATCGACATTGACATCGATATGGATATGATATGGACATGTGGATACTATTGATACGACAGATTCTGATATACTATTGATGCATTGATATATTGGTTCGTCGTGCCGATTATCGATTGATTGACTGGATTGATTAGTACCGTATGAATTTGATTTATCATAGATTAGATTCCTTTCTGGAGCTGATTGTATTGATTTCTATTGACCTGATGATTTCATTGTATTGATTTGACTTGATTCCAATGGATCTTTCGCCGTATTGATTTGATTGTTTATCAAGAGTTGAGCTTATTGACATAATTGACTGGAAAGTGCTTTATTGATTAAGATGATTTCCTTATTGTAGCGTCACGCGTCGTCATTATGGAATGGTTCTCACGAATGTATTGATATTGAATATCGTATATTGACATCGAGTAAATTGTATTGAATAACTGACTAATTGCTTTGTAAGAGTACGTTCTGACACCAGTCACTTATTGATTGATTTGATGTTATAGATTGCTATTGACTAAAATAGATATTCAAGTGATAAGATGAATATGATAGATACAATAGATTGACTAGACGACACGACTGATTGAACTGATAATATTGATTGACAGAAAATGCTACGATGAATAGATATTGACTGAAAGCACTTATTGATTTGATAGCTGTGACGTATTGATTTATTGTTTCTTTTGCCGCCATATTGACTTTTGAGTACTGATTGATTCGATTTGATTTGATTTCCGTACCTGCATAGATTCATTGATCATAGCAGACTTGACTCGATTGACCTGCATATTGTTTCGATCGTGCTTTGATTTCAGTTGTAGGCTTTGGTGACCTGCTGGGCTAGTAAGCTCATTATATGTGGTTAATAATTTCAGGTACAGGGCCTCCAGCTTGAAGATCTTTCTGCCGAGTTCTGTAGCTTTTAGTTCTGTAGCTCTTTGTTTTGTAGCCTTGGTAGGCTTTCTTTTGTAGCCGGTGCGGCTATTGTATATGACCTTTTGGACACTTTTTGTCTGTACTATGTTGTACTATATGTGAATTATAGTATCCGCTGTTGTTTCTTTTCTGTAATGTAATTATCTCTGGCTCTGGATATATGTATGCATGGACTGATATGAACAACAGATAAGGAAAAACAAAAGAAAGAGAGGCAATAGAACGATCAGATGAATCCTTTCGCTACACGGATCTTGGGGTCGTCACAACAAGTTGGTATCAGAGCGAGTGTAGTGAAAAGGATTTGATTATATCCAGAGTTGATAATTGCATTATTCGATTCATTTTGTTTTCCATTTTTGACTCCGTGGTTTGATTTGGTTTGACTGATTTGAATTGATCAGGCAAATGGATCGGAAAGGCAAGAAGATTGAGACTGAACCTGCTGCTAACTTCCCACTTTCGTCTGAAGATATGAATAAATTTGCTGACAAGGTCGCTCAGATGGTGAGCGACAAACTCGCAGCCAAACGTTCTGGGCATGTTAAGAAGAGTGGGGAGAGTAGCAGACCGAGGACCACTCCTGTCTGTACGTCTTGTGGCAGGAGACACATGGGACAGTGTTACAAACGGACAGGTCAATGTTTTCGATGTGGTGCACGTGGGCATCGGATGACTGAATGCCCAAGTTTTGGGTGGAGGCAAGTACCTGTTCCGATGGCTTCGACTGTTCCGACTGTCCCGACTGATCTGGCTGAAAATGAGCAAGAAATGGAGGAAGATGCTCCAGGAATGCCTGCTAATGTGACTGGTACGAGTTTTTGTTTATCGTCCGTTTCGTTGTGATTTGTGCGATTTATTGATTGTCTGATTGATTGGATTAGCTCTGTTTTGTTTCGTTTTGCTTTTGTTTTTGCTCTGTACCCTTAGGGAAATGGCGGGACGACATTTTTCTAAGGTGGGGAGATTGTGAGACCTCGTTCCTTTGCTGTAGCTGCTGGAAAAGTAATTTTTCCCCAGGATCGGCCGGGCCGATGGTGAGATCGTCCAGGCCGATCTGCACTGTTCAAAATGTCGGCCTGAGAACAGTTCTGGGAGTCGTCCAAGACGATTGATTTTGGTCTGATCGTCCCAGGACGATTTGGCGATCGGCCGGGCCGATCAGACTAAGGATATATGAAAATGAGCTCGTTTTGAGGAGAGAGAAAACATTTTATTAAATCAGATATTTTGAGGAGAGAGAAAGAGCGGAAAAGCAAAGGAAGAAGTCCGATTTCGGGGCCCGCGGAGCGATTTTCGTCGTTCGTTGCTGTTGGATATTGTGTTTGTCTCGCTGTAAGGATTTCGAACCCTACTTCTGTTTTAGAAGATTTTGAGGTTTTGCGAAATGGTGCTCAGATTTGTGTTTTTGTAAGTGATTTTCATACCCAGTTTGGTACTGACGAAGATTTCACCGCATAACTTTTGGTATGTTGTAGAGATGATTATTCTGCACATTTTAATTATTTTCTGGAAGATTTCGTCCGGTCCATTTTGATTCTGCGGGGTTTTATTTTGACTGTAATTTATTATGATGTCCGAATTGGTTTGAGCAGTAGAAGAATAGTCTTATAGTGTTGTTGTGCACGTTCTGTATTAATTTGGTGGATTGTAGTTTCTGGAGATTTTTGTGTAAATTCTGTAGACTGCCGTTACTCTGTCCGTTTTTCGTACGATTTCCGATTTCCCTGAGATTGATAGATTGAATTGATACGTGTATGACTATTGATATGATTGTTCTAGATTTCTTTAATATTGCTTATTTCATCGATTATTCATTGAATTGATTGTGTTACTGAAAGACAAGTGGGAACCTAGTTGAACGTTGGTGAAGATAGACTTGACCTGTACAGGATGGTGGGCCGACGGGCTTTCCTTTAAACCATTGATCATTGATATAACGATTGGGAGTTATAAGGAGTTTTATATGCCGACGGGCGGCCGACGGGCGGCCGACGGGCAAAAAGAGTGACGACTCTTATTGATAGACCAACGTACGGATATCTACAACAGCAATACGGATTCTACAACAGCACTATTGATAATAGCCAGTTAACCTGGTTGATCATGACTAGTGTTTGTGCTTGTCGAGTAAGACCATTGTATGACATTGTATGATCTTGTATCGTATGGACTTCTTGATATGCATTGATTTATTGATTTCCGATTGATTTATCGATATCGACGTGGATTTATAGATTTATTGATATTGTATGGATTTCATCGACAGATTTATTGATTGCATTGATTCATCGCTATCGATTGTATCGACTTGATTTATGGATTATCGATTATGGACTATGGATTATGGATATGGATTGTATTGATTCATAGACACCGGCACCGACATTGATATGGATTCTGTATATTGATTCATAGATATTGATATCGACATTGATATAGATTGTATTGATTGATAGATATCGACATTGACATCGATATGGATATGATATGGACATGTGGATACTATTGATACGACAGATTCTGATATATTATTGATGCATTGATATATTGGTTCGTCGTGCCGATTATCGATTGATTGACTGGATTGATTAGTACCGTATGGATTTGATTTATCGTAGAATAGATTCCTTTCTGGAGCTGATTGTATTGATTTCTATTGACCTGATGATTTCATTGTATTGATTTGACTTGATTCCAATGGATCTTTCGCCGTATTGATTTGATTGTTTATCAGGAGTTAAGCTTATTGACATAATTGACTGGAAAGTGCTTTATTGATTAAGATGATTTCCTTATTGTAGCGTCACGCGTCGTCATTATGGAATGGTTCTCACAAATGTATTGATATTGAATATCGTATATTGGCATCGAGTAAATTGTATTGAATAACTGACTAATTGCTTTGTAAGAGTACGTTCTGACACGAGTCACTTATTGATTGATTTGATGTTATAGATTGCTATTGACTGAAATAGATATTCAAGTGATAAGATGAATATGATAGATACAATAGATTGACTAGACGACACGACTGATTGAACTGATAATATTGATTGACAGAAAATGCTACGATGAATAGATATTGACTGAAAGCACTTATTGATTTGATAGTTGTGACGTATTGATTTATTGTTTCTTTTGCCGCCGTATTGACTTTTGAGTATTGATTGATTCGATTTGATTTGATTTTCGTACCTGCATAGATTCATTGATCATAGCTGACTTGACTCGATTGACCTGCATATTGTTTCGATCGTGCTTTGATTTCAGTTGTAGGCTTTGGTGACCTGCTGGGCTAGTAAGCTCATTATATGTGGTTAATAATTTCAGGTACAGGGCCTCCAGCTTGAAGATCTTTCTGCCGAGTTCTGTAGCTTTTAGTTCTGTAGCTCTTTGTTTTGTAGCCTTGGTAGGCTTTCTTTTGTAGCCGGTGCAGCTATTGTATATGACCTTTTGGACACTTTTTGTCTGTACTATGTTGTACTATATGTGAATTATAGTATCCGCTGTTGTTTCTTTTCTGTAATGTAACTATCTCTGGCTCTGGATATATGTATGCATGAACTGATATGAACAACAGATAAGGAAAAACAAAAAGAAAGAGAGGCAATAGAACGATCAGATGAATCCTTTCGCTACACGGATCTTGGGGTCGTCACACATACCATGCTCTAGGTGCTTGCTTTAATCCATATAGTGCCTTTTTTAATTTGAATACATGGTTTGGAAATTGTGAGCTTTCAAATCCGGGGGGTTGCTCAACGTAGACATCTTCCTTAATTACCCCGTTCAAAAATGCACTCTTTACATCCATTTGATATAACTTAAAGTTCTTGATGCAAGCAAAAGCTAAGAGCACTCTTATGGCTTCTAGTCTAGCAACCGGGGCAAAGGTTTCTTTAAAGTCTATTCTCTCAATCTGGTTGTACCCCTTAGCTACTAGCCTTGCTTTATTCCTTATTATTGTTCCTGAATCATTCACCTTATTCTTGAAGACCCATTTTGTTCCAACAACACTCTGCTCTTTAGGTCTCTTTACTAACTCCCAAACATCATTCCTGGTGAATTGGTTCAGCTCTTCTTGCATTGCTAGAATCCAAAATTCATCTCCTAAGGCTTGATCTATACTTGTAGGTTCTATCATGGAGATGAAAGCTGAGTGACTAACCTCCTTCCTAAGTCCATGCCTAGTTCTTACAGCTTCTGAAGGGTCTCCTAAAATTAACTCTTTAGGATGACTAGAAGAATATCTCCATTCTCTAGGCAAAGCTTCTTGAGATTCGACCCTTTCTCCTAAGGTCATAGTCTCTACTCCTTGAATTACCTCTATTTCATCATCTTCAATTTTAGTTTCTGAGGGCATATCTGATTCATCAAATACCACATGGGTGGATTCTTCTACTACAAGGGTTCTCTTATTAAAAATTCTATAGGCCTTACCTACAGAAGAATAGCCTAAGAAGACACCCTCATCAGACTTGGGATCGAATTTTCCTAAGGGATGTTTACCATTATTTAAGATGAAGCACTTACACCCAAAGACATGTAAATGTGAAAGGTTTGGTGTCCTACCCTTAAGGAGTTCATAGGGAGTTTTATTCAGCTTCGATCTAATGTTTACTCTGTTCAAAACATAACAGGCTGTGTTTACTGCTTCTGCCCAAAAGTATCTAGGAAGGGTATACTCCGCTAACATTGCCCTAGCAGCTTCTACCAAGGTTCTATTTTTTCTTTCTGCTATGCCATTCTGTTGGGGTGTTCTAGGAGCTGAGAAATTGTGCTCTATTCCTATCTCTTTACAGAATGACTCAAATCTATCATTTTGGAACTCTCCACCATGATCGCTATGAATTGTTGATATTTCACAACCTAATTTTCGTTGAATCCATATGGAGAAAACTTTAAATTCCTCAAAATACTCATTCTTGTGTGCTAAGAATCTTACCCAAGTAAATCTAGTGAAGTCATCTACAATCACAAATCCATAATTCTTTCCACCTAGACTGGCTGTACTAACGGGTCCAAATAAGTCCATGTGTAGAATTTCTAGTGGCCTAGAGGTGATCACGTCTCTAATTGAGTGAAAGGATGATTTGACTTGTTTTCCTTGTTGGCAAGCATCACATAAGTGATCCTTGGTGAATTCTAACTTAGGTACACCTCTAACTAGGTTTTTCTGAGTGATGTTTCTAAGAGTTTTCATGCTAGCATGGCATAGTCTCCTATGCCATAGCCACGAGTCATCAACTATTATTTTCAAGCAAAATGATTTTGAGTTATCTACACGATCAAGGTCTAACATGTAAACATTGTTCATTCGTTTTCCTTCTAAAATTACTTCATCAAATAAACTAATCAGGCATCTATCAGTAAAAAATTTAACATCAAAACCTTTGTCACACAGTTGACTAATGCTAAGCAAATTATGTTTCAAACCATCAACTAGTAAAACATTTTCAATTAAAAAGTTCTTAGCATTACCAACGATACCTGAGCCTATCACCTTCCTGGTAGTGTTGTCTCCCAACGTTACTTTGCCTCCAGTTTTGGTCTCCAATAGGATGAACTTCTTCATATCTCCAGTCATGTGTCGCGAGCAGCCACTATCCAGGTACCACATGCTCTCACTAGGTCTTTTGTGAGAGCATCCCTACAATTTCATTCAAAGATTAGATTTGGGAACCCAAGTGAGTTTGGGTTCCTCCTTATGCTTGCATGAATGAGATGTATGCATGTTATGCTGTGATGGATGCAGTTTAGGTCTCCATACTAAGTGTGTCCTACGGTGAATTGTGCATGTGCGGGCTATGTGACCTAACATGCCACAAGAGAAGCACCTAACACCAGGAAATGGGTTTACTAATCTATGAGTGTGGTGGTGCCTCATCCTAAGGTTTTGTGATGCATGCTGTGTTGGGGGTTTTCTAGGATGGCCTACTGTGAGTGATGCAATTTCATTTTCTAGTTCTTTTATCTTTTCACTATAAGTTTTATTTTGAGCTGTCAATCCATCAACTTCTATCAATATCAAGTGCTCACTATGATCTACTTCTAATGCAAGTGCAGTAAGTTTTTCAAACTCTACATCTAGTTCAATATGTGATGTTTTCAAGGATTCATGCGCTTCAATTAGTTCAATATGCTTCTTATTTAATGCATCATACTCATCAAGAAGTAACATGTGATCTTTATCTAAATTAGAATTTTCTTTAACTAAGTTAGCATGCTCAATTTGTAAGGAACTAAATTCAATATTAAGTTTAGCATGCATTTTCTTCAGTTTCCTATACGAGTCATGAATATTCTCAGAAATAAGCAATAATTCATCATAAGAAAGTTGACATACCTCATCCTGATCCAATTGATCAAGGTTATCATTAGCCATAAGACACAAATTTGTTACCTCCTCCTCTGCTTCTTCTTCTGATGATTCTGAGGCAGAGTCGGCCCAAAAAGCTTTCTGTGTTTTTGTCTTTCCTCTCTTGTATTTAACTTTGTCATCTCCTTTCTCCTTTGCTGGTTGGCTCTTCAGATTAGGACAATCGGCTCGAAGGTGACCTGGCTTCCTGCACTCAAAGCAAATTGTATCAGATGAAACCTTATTGGACCTTGAGCTCTTACCTTTATTCCAGCTGTTTTGATGACGCTTCTGTTTTCTCTTCAGGAAATTTTTGAACTGTCGGGTCATCAGTGCTATTTCATCTTCTTCCTCCCCTGCAGAGCTTTCACTTTCTGAGTTGCTAGCTTTTAATGCCACCGTCCGCTCCTTTTTCTTTTCACCTGTATCACTTTGCCTTTGTCTCACTCCTTGCTCGTATGCAATGAGTGACCCGAGGAGGTTATCAATAGAATAAACATTAAGATCTTTGGACTCAGTGATAACAGTTATCTTAGCATCACAGGAACTAGGCAGGCATCTAATAATTTTATTTACTTTCTCAGAATTTGAAATTTCTCTACCTAATGCATGCAAGGATGTCACGATTTGGGTGAACCTAGTGTACATGTTAGGAATTGTTTCGCTAGGTTTCATACGGAATAATTCATAATCATGCAGTAGAATGTTAAGCCTAGACTGTTTTACTTCGTTTGTTCCTTCGTATGTAATGCACAGTCTATCCCAAATCTCCTTACCAGAAGCACAAGTAGATACTCTCATATAGTCCTCAGATTTCAATGCACAAAAAAAATAGTTTAAGCACTTAGCATTCAGTTGGGCTAATTCCCTATCCTCATTGCTCCATTCAATAAACGGTACAGGAGTTTTCAAACCATTAACAATTTTAAATGGTGCAACATACCCATCATTTACTAACATCCACATGCGGTAATCTATAGATTGCAAAAATGTAGACATTCTAATTTTCCAAAAATCAAACGGTATGTTATCAAAAAGTGGTGGACGAGTTATTGAATAACCCTCCGCAGTGTTACGATTTCCAAAATTCGACATGATCATTTTTTCAAGGTTTTCTAAAACACTATTTTTGAAAAATTAGCTCTGATACCAATTGAAATTACTAAACGACAAGAGGGGGAGTGAATTGTAAAAGTCTTTTTCTTAATAAAATTAACCTTAAACAAGAGTTCTAATTTTTTTGTTGTTTTTGAAATTTTAGAACAAAAATTTATGCAATTTTACTTTCACAAAATTTCACATGCAATAGATATGACAAATTTAAAATGCAAGCAAAAAGTAAACAACGATAAGGAAAGAACACACCAAGAATTTTATAGTGGTTCGGTCAAAATATGACCTACGTCCACTCCCCGGAGTCCTCCACTCCGGGATTTTCACTATCAAAATAGTTCTCCTTTTGCCCCCCTCGGCAAGGCGGAGAAGCCTGTACAAACCTCCCTTTCACCAACCCGACGTGGCGAAAAACCAAACTCTGTTTTCGCCCTCCTGGCGACGTCAGAGAACCTTCTTGTTTTTCTCCCTCCTGGAGAAGGCAGAGAACCTCGAGGTAACGGATGTAGACGAGCCTTTCCCTTGGAGATCCTCCCTCAAATCCTTCTCGGGCCACAGGAGGAGCAAGATGCAGCAAGCTTGGAGCAACCGTGTGATCTCCCTCACACCTCTTCTCCCTCACAACGCTCACCTCCTCCTTCCTCTCTCAACCCTCAAGAATTTCTCTAGAGTTTTCTCCTTTGGAATCCCTCTCTTACCACGTTCACCCCCTCTGTAAATCTTACTAAAAAAGAACTTGATTGATATCTAAAAAAGGCTCCAAAAACCTCTGAATTCAAAAGTAGCTGTACTGTTCGTACAGTACGATCTTGGATCGTACAGTACAATCTTCATAAACAGACGTCATCCTGGTACGAAGATGTACGAACAGTTCAAAAACAATTCGTACTGTACGATATAATATCGTACGGTACGATCCAACAAGATACTATTCATACAGGACGATGGTTTGGACGATCAGATGTCGTCTCTGTTCATCGTATGGTACAATTACTATTGTACAGTACGATGTGACAAAAACCAAGAGATCGTCCAGGACGATATCCGGGACGATCATACTTCGTCTCTGTTCATCGTATGGTACGATCGAGTTCGTACAGTACGATGTTCAAATTTTAATTAGGCCTGGATTACATGCACTAATCACGGGTTAATTTAAGTAAGTATTAAAAATGGATCGTACAGTACGAACAGGTTCGTACAGTACGAACGGCGCAAAATCACTTGCTTAAATTAAATCACGGCTAGGGTTTTGGATCTGAACATATCGTACAGTACGAAAGACTTCGTACAGTACGATCGATTCACAGATTTGCCCACATGGCTTGGATCGTACGGTACGAAATAAAATCGTACAGTACGATCTCCAGAGAAGATTTTTAGTTACATTTTGTAGTTAAAAAAGAACTCTCCCCCTGTGTGTGTGCATGGTTGCTCTTACTCTTACGCATTTTGTGGCCAGACTTAATAAAGTAAAAAATACAATAATTGGAGATACAATGTTTGACTCATACTCCTAATCTACCCGGTCTTTAGTCTTCATTTCTTCCTGAGTCACTTGTGATCTTCCTGAAATGTTAGTGCTCAAGGAAAATAACAAATAAAATAATAATCAATGAAAAGCAGTTCCAAAACACTCATTATTTGGCATCATCAAAATCTCAAACTCGAGGTCATGGGTTGCACCAAATTATATTTTGGGTAGACTTCTCTTTGGACTTTTTAAAACCAAAAATGGAAGAGGAGGTAAGAAATTTGTTTCTTATGGCAGGTAATAGTCTTGATCCTTCTAATCAAGAGGACGTATGTGAGCTTTCATACGATGAATTATTTGAAGTTTCTAAAAAAAATTATAATGTGTATAGAAAGTTAAAAAATATGTATGCTAGTTTAAACTTTGAATTCTCAAGTTTGTAAAAAGAGCATGATAGCCTTAGAGTAGAATATTTTGCATTAGATAAAGATCACATGTTTTTACTGGTGAGTCTGATGAATTAAATAAAATGTATGTTGGTCTAACGAATGCACATGAATCCTTGAAATTAAAGCATATTGAGTTAGAAGATTCATGCAAATAATTAGAAGTATTTGCAAGTGAATTATATCAAAATGAGCATGTACTAAAATTAGAAGTAGCAAGCTTTGAAAGTGCAAATGAATTTTTAAAAGAAAAATTCAATGCGCTAAAAAAAATAAACCATCACCTATATTGATATAATGGTATAACCCCTCATCACTGCATGTATCATATACCCCTAGGAAGAGGCACAACACCCCATATAGATTAGTGAATCCTTTCCCTAGCATTAGGGGTTACTCTTGTGGCATGCTAGATCACCTAGCCCAAAATTGCATAATACATAGTAGGACACATTTAGTTTGGAAGCCTAAAGCCCCAACATCACAACATAACATACTTATAAGTCATTCATCAAAGTTTAAGGTGGAACCTAAACTCACTTGGGTTTCCAAATCTAACCATTGATTGACTTTGTAGGAGTGCTCTCACAAAAGACCTAGTGAGAGTATGTGAAACTTGAATAGCATATGCTCAAGGCACATTATTGGACACATGGAGTAGTTCATCATGTTGGAGGCCAAGGTAAGAGTAAAAGTTACACTTGGAGATAATATCATCAGGAAAGTGGTAGGTTCAGGTATGATTGGTAATTCCAAGAATTTTATTATTAAAAATATCTTACTAGTAGATGGCCTAATATATAACTTTTTTATTATTAGTTAATTGTGTAACAAAGGTTTTCATATTACATTCTTACCTACTAGTTATGTGAACAGTTTAAATTGAAATATTGTTTTAAAAGGAAAGAGAATTAATAGTCTTTATATGTTTAACTTGAAATGTATTGAATATATTAATTCCTGATGTTTGAAAATAATCATTAATGAATCCTGGCTATAGTATAGGAGATTATTAAAAGTTTGTTAGGGATGTTAAGCCCTTATGAACTAGCCTAAAGCTAACCAAAAGGGGGGGGGGGGGGGGGGTGGGTGAATTGGTTATTTTAAAAATTATTTAGATCAAAATACAATCATAAAACTCAAATCAAAATCACCACAATGAAAATTAAAGTGCAAAAGAATAAATACGGAAAGTAGTAGTAAAAGGACATAGAAATTTATAGTGGTTCGGTCAACTTGACCGACATCCACTCCCCGGAGACGCCCTCCGGGTATTGCACTAAACACAGTGACTCGCCTTTTTCTCCCACAGCAAGGCGGAGAAGCCCTCACAAAAACTCCTTTCCGCTAACCCCAATGAGGTAGAGAACCCAACTCCTTTTGCTTCCTCCTGAACCAGGCAGAGAACCTTGATCGATTGCTAAAGAAGACCACTCTCAACCCTCCAAGAACAAGAGACTCTGGTGGAAGAAGAATAAGTGGAATAATGCTTGAAGAAACCCTTGTGAAACTCCCTCACAAGCTCTCCCTCACAAAATCCTCCCTCTCTCTCCCTCTCTCTCCCTCTCCTCTAAGCTTTCTTAGGTCAAGACAGAATTAAAAGATATCCTCTAGAGTAGAACAAAAGATCTTAAATAGAAGAGCTTCGGAATAGCTCTTATTTTATATAAACTAACTTTATCATCTAGGCCGATAGGGGTATCAGCCTGGCCGATCAGCATAAATTTTGCTCAATCAGCTAAGTCGGTTTGGGACGATTCGAGTAATTTTGGTCACATCGTCCAGGACGATAGAATATCGTCCTAGCCGATTAGTTCAAATCTGAAGAAAATCATCCTGAACATTACCCTGAATAAAAGCTGGCCGATGTTAATCGTCCACACCATCGTCCTGGCCGATCCTGCGATCGGCCGAGCTGATGTGATCGTGCAATCAGCCTTAATTGCTTTCCTTAATTAATAGATTAATTTAGGCATAATTATGCTGCAACGTCCAGGCCAATAGGATATCATCCTGGATGATGTCCTAAAATAAAGAATACCTAAATAGATTATGGCGGTTGATTCTTTCTGATTTAATCCTATCGATCTGGCCGATACAATATCATCCAGGTTGATCGGCTTAATGACGGTTGCCTTAACCATGATGCCCTGATTAGGGTTTCTACTTTTGAACCAATCATCCAGGCCGATATAAATATCAGCCTGGTTGATGTTACAAAAAATAGTAAACTCTAATAAACAGTCAGAAATTCTCCCAAGATGTGTGTGTGCAAGGTTACTTAGCATTAGGAGCCACATCTTTTACAATAGACTCAAGAAAAGAAAAAGTGTACAAAGTGACTCAAACTTAGTCTACCCAATCTTGAGCTGGTTCTAATTACCGTCTGATCTTGTGGACCTAAAATATTAGTAAGCAAGGCAGTCATAGAAAAACAAGAGTGTTTACTATCATCAAAATCATAATCCATGAAAATAGATTTGCAACAATCTCCCTTTTTTTGATGAAGGAAAACACACAATGAACAATTCTAAGTAGTTAAGATAACAGTGTACTGGAAGCAGTGCAATCATAGAGAACATCAAATATCATAACATAACAGTACACGTACAAACATACTACTCCCTCTTTTGACATCTCTAAAAGGAGGAGACAAACAAAAAATAATGCAGAAACTAAACAGCTGAAAAAAAGAAAGAAACTAATCAATAAAAAATATCAAAAACCAATGAAAAACATATGATACGAAAAAAACATCAAAATCTAGTGAAACAAATATGATACAAATAAGATAAACAAAATAAGGATTTTTTTTTCAAGGAATGAATATGACATAGTTGTTGAGTCTAGTAAATAGGTTGTTAGACCTAAGTTAATGTCCCAAGGCTACCAAGAGGGGGGGTGAATTGGTATTTTAAAAATTTAAACCCTCTTTGAAAATGTGTTGAACTGAAATGAAAATTTTTATAAAGTTTTTATAGAAAACATTTTTCAACTACAGAGTTTTTAAACAAAAGAAAAATGCGGAAAATAAAAAGCAGTGAAGTAAATGACACAAGATTTATAGTGGTTCGGTCTAAACTATGAAAGTTCGTTAGGGATGTTAGGCCCTCTTGAACTTAGTCCTAAGCTAATTAAAAGAGAGAGGTGAATTGGAAAATCTTAAAACCAAAGATAAAACTCCAACCAAAATCACCACAAACAAAGTGCGGAAAAAATAAATGCGGAAGCGAATAATAAGAAAAGAACACACCGGATTTATAGTGGTTCGGTCAAACCTTGACCTACATCCACTCCTTGGAGGCACCCTCCAAGTATTGCACTAACACAAGTGTCTCTCCTTTAGCCCCCACAGCTAGGTGGAGAAGCCCTTACAAAATCACTTCCACCTTCCCCGGTGCGGCGGAGTCGCCGGGTCCTTTGACACCAAAGAGATCTTCTTCTTTGGTGAACTTACCTCGAGACAAGCCTTGAATCCGATGGTACTAAGATGCGAGTTTGCCGGAGCAACCGTGTGGATCCCCCACCACACTCCCTTGAGTTCCTCCCCCTCACAGGATCTTCTCCCTCTCAAACTCCACCCTTTCCTCTCTCCCTTTCAAGCTTTCTCTTCAAGTTTCCCCCACAAGAACGAAGCTACAATGGCTGCCAAAGACACTTAAAAACGTTGCTATGCCTTTGCTTAAATAGAAGCTCTCAAGAGGAGCTCATTAAATGCAAGTTGCCGACATTATCGTCCAGGCCGATAGGCATATCGTCCTGGCCGATTGGTTCAATTTCAGCTCATTAGCCCGGGACGATCTGGGACGATCAGAAGGAAATTGGTTATATCGTCCCGGCCGATTAGTTTAAAACCAACTCTATCGTCCTGATCATAGCCCTGGATTGGTGCTAGCCGATGCAAGTTGTATAGGCCATCGTCCCGGCCGATCCCATATTCGGCCCGGCCGATTGGATCGTATCAATCAGCATTTAATTCCTTCCAAATAAAACCAGATCAATTTAGGCATGATTGAGTTAGATCGTCCCGGACGATAGGATTATCGTCCTGGATGATAGGATTATCGTCCTGGACGATTTCCTAAAATAAAGAATACCTAAACTGATTATGGCGGCTGATTTCATTCTGAATTTGAGCATATCGTCCTGGCCGATACAAGTATCGTCCAGGCCGATCTGTGGCGGCTGCCTTAATGAGGATGCCCTAATTAGGGTTTCTGTTTCTAGACCGATCGGCCAGGCCGATAGGACCATCGTCCAGGGCGATGTTACCAAAAACAGATATCCTAAAGGGAACAACATGAAAACTTCTATGTTACAAAACAACATGTCCCACACCCAATACAGTTGACTCAAGAAAGGAGAAGATTACAAACTGACACAAACCTAGTCTACCCAATCTTGAGCTGGTTTTTTGAATTGTAGTATTGAGTGTGTGGTCCTGAAATGTTAGTACATAAGGCAATCATATAGAAAAGGAAATGTTTGCTATCATCAAAATCATGAACCATTGATCCGCAACAATCTCCCCCTTTTTGATGATGGCAAAACATTTCAATTTGAATTTTCCAAAAAGACTATTTTCTCCTAATCTCCCCCTTACTAAAAACCTTTTAAAAAATAGGGGAGATAAAATTATTTTTGTTGTTTTTAATTTTTTGAAAATAAGATACAAACACGATAACAGTACAAAAATTCAACAATACGTTCTCCCCCTTTGACATTATGAAAAAGAGAGGAGGCACAAACAAAAAAATAAAACAAAAGACAAAAAACGTGTTCTGATCTAGTGAAAAAACAAATATTCTTAAAATGAGAAAGTTACCTCTTAGTTTTAATCAAACACTTAGTAGAATTGGATTGACAACGCATAGCCCAGAAAAAGGTTAGAAATTCATAATTTGATAATCCAAACTCATTCTTTAAAAGGCTCAAAAACTTTTTAATCCAATATCCAAATCAAGGAATAAATGAGAAAAAGAAACATCAATTTTTTAAAACTCCTTTCATAAAACATATCTAATAGAAGATCAATGCACGAATTGTTGAATCAGGAACCAAGATTTTCAAGCACAAGTTTCGAACATATCAAGGATTTTCTTAAGTTTTTAGCAGTATAAGAAAAAAATAAGCATATTTTTTTGTGAGCTCATTTTATGCCCTTTATCACTTGAATGGCTCTTTGAGCATCTTTTGATTTTAATACACTTTGTGTATATTTTTTTTTTCAATTTGGCGTCATTGCGCATCTTTTGGTTTGGCATCATTGGCCACTTTTTTTTTATTTTCAAAAAGTATGCTTTCTTTCTTATATTTTCAAAATGAAAGTAAACCCAAATTATTGACAACACGAACAACTTGATTAAGAAAATTTTAAGGTGGATTCAACAATCTTGCAAAAGATTTCTATGCGATAGAAAAATGTAGGGAGATAAAAAAAATAGTTTCAAAATACAATTTAAAATATGATGAAGATTTTGAATCAAAAGTAAAATAACCTCTTTAAAAAGAGAGAAAGAGAAACAAAAATACGAGTTTCCTTCCTTTGACTGTTTTAGAGAAGTCAAACACAACTTACCAAAGATTTCAAGAAAAACAGGAAGTAGATTTTTCATTTTTAGAAAAGTGAGTGTGTGTGTTGATCAGAAAAAACTTCAACGAAAGGAAAAAAAAATTCAAAAAAATAAACAAAACTAAAAAACACAAAAAAAAAAGTAAAACACAAAAACACAACACAAAAACCACGAAAGGCTCTTAACCATTATCTCTCTCCTGGTCCGATGCTTCAGAGACCAGATCTGCCCATGAGATTTTTTGCCTTTCATTATTTCCCCAGTTCAAAGTTTGTTTTGCCTTGCCCTTTTCTTTTGTAGGAAGAATTCTTAAATTAGGGCACTCATTTTTCATATATCCAGGTTTCCTACATCGAAAACAAATAATGTCAGAGGAAATATTAACATCCTTACTATTTTTACCTTTTTTCCACTTTTGCTTATGCTTTGGTGAGCTTTGTGATTTTCTTGACAAGACATTGCTATCGTCACCAACTAAGCTTCCTCTTTCCATATCTTCAGCTTTTAGAACGATCGTTTCACCTGCATCCAAAAGTCTTTGACCCAAACCTTGCTCGTAGGCAATGAGTGAGCCAATCAAATTATCAATAGAATAATCATTCAAATCTTTAGATTCACAAATTGCAACAACTTTAGAATCAAATTTATCCAGTAGACATCGAAGAATTTTGTTAACTTTTTCAAAATTTGAAAAATCTTTTCCTAAACCATGTAATGAGTTTACAATTTGAATAAATCTGGTATACATGTCTAAGATCGTTTCAAAAGGTTTCATGGAAAATAATTTAAAATCATGCATTAACAAATTCAACTTGGATTGCTTGATTTCAATAGTGCCTTCGTATATGTTGTGCAATTTATCCCAAACTTCCTTACCGGTAGTGCACATGGATACTAACATAAAATCATCAGAATTTAAAGCACAGAAAAAGCAATTTAAAGACTTTGTATTTAATTGAGCATCCATTCGTTCATCCCTATTCCATTGATTAAAAGGAATATCAGTTTTAACTCCATTAACAATACGTGACGGTGATGAATAACCAGTTAAAATCATATGCCACATGCAAAAATCAATCGATTGCAAGAAAATAGACATGTGAGTTTTCCAAAAATCAAATGACATATTTTCAAATAAAGGAGGTCTGGTGATTGAATATCCTTCCGCAACATTACGATTTGAAAAATTAGCCATGGATCGAAATTCAAAAGCTTTTAAAAACTTATTTTATGAAAACTGCTCTGATACCACTTGAAAGTTCGTTAGGGATGTTAGGCCCTCTTGAACTTAGTCCCAAGCTAATTAAAAGAGAGAGGTGAATTGGAAAATCTTAAAACCAAAGATAAAACTCCAACCAAAATCACCACAAACAAAGTGCGGAAAAAATAAATGCGGAAGCGAATAATAAGAAAAGAACACACCGGATTTATAGTGGTTCGGACAAACCTTGACCTACATCCACTCCTTGGAGGTACCCTCCAAGTATTGCACTAACACAAGTGTCTCTCCTTTAGCCCCCACAGCTAGGCGGAGAAGCCCTTACAAAATCACTTCCACCTTCCCCGGTGCGGCGGAGTCGCCGGGTCCTTTGACACCAAAGAGATCTTCTTCTTTGGTGAACTTACCTCGAGACAAGCCTTGAATCCGATGGTACTAAGATGCGAGTTTGCCGGAGCAACCGTGTGGATCCCCCACCACACTCCCTTGAGTTCCTCCCCCTCACAGGATCTTCTCCCTCTCAAACTCCACCCTTTCCTCTCTCCCTTTCAAGCTTTCTCTTCAAGTTTCCCCCACAAGAACGAAGCTACAATGGCTGCCAAAGACACTTAAAACATTGTTATGCCTTTGCTTAAATAGAAGCTCTCAAGAGGAGCTCATTAAATGCAAGTTGCCGACATTATCGTCCAGGCCGATAGGCATATCGTCCTGGCCGATTGGTTCAATTTCAGCTCATTAGCCCGGGACGATCTGGGACGATCAGAAGGAAATTGGTTATATCGTCCCGGCCGATCTCGCGATCGTCCGGGCCGATTAGTTTAAAACCAACTCTATCGTCCTGATCATAGCCCTGGATTGGTGCTGGCCGATGCAAGTTGTATAGGCCATCGTCCCGGCCGATCCCATATTCGGTCCGGCCGATTGGATCGTATCAATCAGCATTTAATTCCTTCCAAATAAAACCAGATCAATTTAGGCATGATTGAGTTAGATCGTCCCGGACGATAGCATTATCGTCCTGGCTGATTTCCTAAAATAAAGAATACCTAAACTGATTATGGCGGCTGATTTCATTCTGAATTTGAGCATATCGTCCTGGCCGATACAAGTATCGTCTAGGCCGATCTGTGGCGGCTGCCTTAATGAGGATGCCCTAATTAGGGTTTCTGTTTCTAGACCGATCGGCCAGGCCGATAGGACCATCGTCCAGGCCGATGTTACCAAAAACAGAAATCCTAAAGGGAACAACATGAAAACTTCTATGTTACAAAACAACATGTCCCACACCCAATACAGTTGACTCAAGAAAGGAAAAGATTACAAACTGACACAAACCTAGTCTACCCAATCTTGAGCTGGTTTTCTGAATTGTAGTCTTGAGTGTGTGGTCCTGAAATGTTAGTACGTAAGGCAATCGTATAGAAAAGGAAATGTTTGCTATCATCAAAATCATGAACCATTGATCCGCAACAAACTAGACCTACATCCACTCCCCAGAGGCACCCTCTGAGTATTACACTAATACCAATAGTAACTCTCCTTTTGCACCCACAGCAAGGCGGAGAAGCCTTTACAAACACTCTTTTCACCACTACCCGGTGCGGCAGAGAATCGTCGTTCTTTTACACAATCCCTAGTGTTGGCAGAGAACCTTCCGTCCTTTCACACTCTCCAAGTGTAGGCTGTTCACACTCTCCAAGTGTAGGCAGCGAACCCTTTGGCTGTTCACACTCTCCAAGTGCAGGCAGCGAACCCTTTAGCTGTTCACATTCTCCAAGTGTCGGCAGCGAACCGGATCTCCTTGATAGATCTTCTCACAAGAAATCTAGAAGGAAGAAAGAAAAGAGTGAAGTAATCCAAATTCACAAGTAGAGATTCTTACCTTTAAACTTCAAGTGAAGCCTTCACGCTCCAGTGGTAGGAATCCTCATTTGAATGCTCTCTCACACTCTCTCCTTGACTTTTCTCTCAGTAGGCATGAAGATCAAATGGCAAAAAGATTGGGTGGCAGTCTAATTTGGACTATTTATACAAGAGACAAGAAAAACTGCCCAAAAATTGCAAGTTTTCAATTCTGTACACAGTGGATCGTCTTGTACGATCGTGGATCGTCCTGGACGATTTTACTTAAATGGTCAGAAACGAACCTTATGTATATTGGTACGAAATATTTTTGTACACTCTATTCGTCCTATACGAACCAAGTTCGTCCGGTACAAAACGGTTATTACATACGTCGGTTCACAAAATGTTCTAGGATGTAACCAACTAATGTATGTCGGTTTAGTTCATCCTGGAATGAATAGAGTTTCATCTGGATTAATAGAGCGAGCCTCAAGATAGAGAAGATCGTCCTGGGACGAACCTTAAATTTCGTCTGGACGAACAGAGCAAGCTTCAAGACAGAGAAGATCGTCCTGGGACGAAACTTAAATTTCGTTTGGACGAACAGAGAAAGCTTCAAGACAGAGAAGATCGTCCTGGGACGAACCTTAAATTTCGTCTAGACGAACAGGCCATATTGAGAATACAGAGACGTTCGTCCCGGGACAAACATTAAATTCATCCTGGACGATTAGGACTTAGAAAAATTTTCCCTTTGCCTGTTCGATCCATTGCTCTCCTTAGGGGAAATTGACATGATCGTCCCGTACGAACTAAGTTCATCCTGTACGATAAGTTAAAAAAAATTCCTAAGTGTGTATATTGTGATTATTCACTCAATTACAATCACTCCCTCTCATATTAAAAATTATGAAAACATGTTGAATTTGAATACAAGTCTTCAATATCTTGGAGGTTATTTTCCTGAAATGTTAGTACACACTAGAGCAAGAAATAAATGTACCAAATAGTGTTAGGAGATATATGTACAACAATAATTATTGAAATCATCAAAATAATACAAGTTACAAGAATGTAAACATGCAAATAGCAACTTTCCTAACAATCTCCCCCTTTTTGATGTTGGCAAAATAATTATTGTTTGTATAATTTGAAATTCTAAGAATCTCCTAAACTCCCCCTGAAAGGATGAACTCATGAAAATAAGGAGGCATTTGAATTCAAAAAAAAAATGTTTTTCAAATTTTTATACAATATAAAAAAATACAAAAGATAAAACAAAAACAATCAAACACACATACGAAAACATACGATAAAACAAATAAAAAAAATACGTAAGACACAACAAATAATTTCTCCCCCTTTTTGACAACATTAAAAAGTGAAGAAGAAAAAGAAAGATAGAAATGTTAGTAGAAGTATGAAATTCAGTTTATAATTTAATCTTGAAAGTGATTGAAATAAGATATGCAAATAAAATTAACTCATTAGAGAAAACATAGAATTCATATAATTGAAGAAGTGTTATAACATAGACAATAAAAAGAATTTATCAAAGGTATGTGTCAATTTAGACATTAAGATAAAGAAAATCATTGCACAAGGGATGAATAAAAAATTTTATATTTCAAATTTCAATGTCAAGTATAAATGAACATAAGATCAATTTGAATTAGGAGATTGAAAGAGTTTGGAAAGAAGGAATTACCACATGTGGCGCTTTGCGCATCTTGTTCATATCTATTTTTCTTTGGCACATTTTTGTGCATTTGTTTACTGTGGGCTAATTTTATGCCTCTTTTTGTCATTACAAATTTTTTGCACAACTCTTTTGATTTTTGTACATTTGTACACTTTTCAAGAGTAATTGAATTCTTTCCAAAGTCAATAATCTAATATTTCAAATTTTTCTAAGTGCATAAATACTATTTGAAAAGAGAAATATAAAATAAGAAAACATCTAAAATGCAATAATAATATTAGTACTATTATAGTCTAAATAAGAGACATGTAATTGAAGATTCTAGTAATATCATGTTATAAGCATTTCTTAATTATAGAATAAACATATTTTTTAATGAAATCAATTTTAATTTACAATTTAAATAAGGCACTAATAAGATTAAAACAAAATTGAAAGTCATAAGTCTAACACACATTTCACAAAATATTAGACAACAAAACATTGCAATATTTATTGATATCAAATGAAGATTTTACAATCTAAGTTACATGATATCAATAATAACAACATTAAAACACATAACAAATACATGATACTTAGAAAAGAGACAATAAACTAAAACACATAACAATAACATCAACTAAATAAAAGATACTAAAACAAATACTATAATCACTCTGAAGGACCCTGATCTAGAGGAGGTGCAGAATTGAAAAAGTTGAAATAACTGCTCATCACAAACATATTGGAATTTATGGAATTTATCTGTTCACGCATGAATCCCATGTCTTGATTGTACTGAAGGTCTTGCTGCTTTAGATGAGTTTCAATTTGATCAAATCTTTGATCAAAGTGAGCCTCTAAGTTGTTAAATCTTTTAACCAAATCCTGATAATTTGATTCAGCAGCATGTGATGGTTCACCCTCTTCTTCTGTTTCACTTAATACTACATGAGGTTTGCTTGGGTCATCCTTGTTGAAGATTGCCCTAAATGAACCGTCGTTGTAGTAAAGAGTTTCTTCAAAGTCTGCAACTAGGTGTATTAAGTCATACTTCTTCTCTAAAATGTAGGCAATCAGATGGCCTAAGGCAATGTTCTTTTTCCTTTTATGGTCTGCATGACCAAATTTAGAGAGACCATAAATATAATCGATTAGGAGTTGGGCCTCATCTATGGGTTGCCTAGTCATTATCAGGTAGGTGACTGTAGAGAGAAGTGGAGTTATGTTGATTCTATCACCAGCTTTAGGTATAATAGAAGATCTAAGAACATGCTAGATGATTCGGGCATTGAGATTTAAAGTGGCTACTTTTGGCAAATGGTCCTTAACTTTTATTACTCTAAGAACATTGTTAACTTCAGTCCAGTAAAAGCTAGTAGTGGTAAAAGTGTGTGCTCTAATCCCTTCAGTCCTTAAATTTAAGAAAATACCAAAGTCAGCTTTGTTAATTTCTATTTTCTTTTTGAACACAAAGGAACTGATAACAGAATGGTCGGAATTAAAGGACATGTTTGCGAGGAAATATTGGAAGGTTTCCTTATTGTAGAGATGGACTAAGGTAAGGATCAATCCAAATTGAGTTGAAGCAAAAAGGGGCATTACCTTAAAGGTCAAGTGTTCCTGAAGAAGGACTCTAGAAGGAGTGATTTTAGCGGAGGCAAATCTAGGAAAAGACTCTTCATATGCCCTAGACAGAAAATTTTCTGAAGTGTTCCTAGGAGGGCCCTTAGCCAAAATCTTTTGACATTTGCTTGAACTAGCCATTGAGTGATTTGAAAGGAAGACGTCTTTGAAAGTGATGTGTGAAAGTGACTTATCAGTAAAAAATGGCGTTAATTTAAAGAATTACGACTGTTCGTACCGGACGAAATTTCGTTCATCCCGTACAAATTAGATTCATCCCAGTACGAAAATATTTCGTATGGACGATCGAGTGAGTCAAAATAATAACAGCTTTTCGTAATCACACAAGTTACGAAGCGTCCTTTCGTACAGACTTTTGACCAAAAGGATCATACAGACGAACATGTGTTCGTATAGACGATCAAAACTTAACTCATTTTAATGGCAGTTGAAACCGTCCCCCGCTATGAACCGACATCTGTTCGTCTGGATGAACCAAAGGTTCGTACGGACGAAGTTCATAATTAAAACTGCCTTATTCGTTCAACTGCTGTAATCAATCATCCCGTCATTTGAAAAATAAGAAAATTTCATCCTAGACAATCGTGTAGATTGTACAGACAAACTTCATTAAAAACTACTCTTAAGACGGTTAGAAATCTCGCAAACTGAATTTTACACACATCGTCCCGTACAAAAATTTTTCGTCCTAGACGATTACCACAAATTTTTGGGTTTTTTGAGTTTTTATTAAAGAAAATCAAACTAAACACACAAAGTATAATTGACAATGACAAAAGCACAGACTCTAAAATAAAAAGCACTCAAAACAAACAAAAAATTATGAAAACAAAATCATAAAAAATTTAAACTACGAAAACAGAAACATCAATGATGCAAAAACATTTTTATTTTAGCATTTAAATCAATTACACCAAGCCTTGTTCTTAATGTACTGAAAGTATCAAAGGCTAAAGGTTTCATAAAAATGTCTGCAAGTTGATTTTCAGTTGAAACATGAGTAAGTTCAATTTCTCCCTTGGATACATGATCCCTTATGTCAATGTGTTTGGTTCTAGAATGTTGAATAGGATTTTTGGAAATACAAATAGCACTAGTATTATCACAATAAATTGAAATAGTGCCTATAGTTAATCCTAAATCAATCAACTGTTGTTTTAATCAAAGTACTTGTGCCACACAACTTCCTAATGCAATGTATTCCGCTTCTGCAGTAGATAGGGCCACTGAATTTTGTTTTCTACTAGACCATGAAACTAATGAATTTCCAATGAATTGACATGTTCCAGAAGTACTTTTCCTATCCACTCTATAGCCTGCAAAGTCAGAATCTGAATAACCAATAATTTCAAATGAAGAGCTAAACTTAGGATACCAAATTCCTAAGTTCTGAGTTCCTAGTAAATATCTTAAAATCCTTTTCACTGCTATCAAATGTGATTCTTTTGGATCTGATTGAAATCTAGCACATAAGCAAACACTGAACATAATATCTGGTCGGCTAGCAGTCAAGTAAAGTAAAGATCCAATAATCCCTCTATATTTCTTTTGATTAATAGATTTTCCCTTAAGGTCATTATCCAACTGAACTGAGGAACTCATTGGTGTACTAACAGGTTTAGCATTGTCCATTTCATATTTTTTGAGGATGTCCTTAACATATTTAGTTTGACTAAGAAATGTACCTTCCTCAAGTTTCTTAATGCTAAAACCTATAAAGTAATTTAAATCTCCCATTAGACTCATTTCAAATTCACTACTCATTGTTTTAGAAGAATCATCACAAAGATTTTTATTTGAAGATCCAAAAATGATATCATCCATATAAATTTGAACAATGAGTATATCCTTTTCAAATTTTTTAAAAAGAGAGTTGTATCCACACTTCTTTTTCAAAAGATCTTTCAAGTAGGAAGGTGCTCAACCTCTCCATACCAACCCTAGGTGCCTGTTTCATCCATATAATGCCTTTTTTAACTTAAAAATATGATTTGGGTATTTAAAATTTTCAAAACCTGGAGGTTGTTCTACAAAAACATATTCTTCAATTACCCCATTTAAAAAGGAACTTTTGACATCCATTTGAAATAATTTAAAACCTTTAAAACAGGCAAAGGCAAGCAAAACCCTAATTGCTTCAAGTCTAGCTACAGGGGCAAAAGTTTCCTCAAAATCAATTCCTTCAATTTGATTATACCCCTTACCAACTAATCTAGCCTTATTTCTAATGACTCCTCCTGAGCCATTCATTTTATTTTTGAACACCCACTTGGTTCCAACAACACTTTGGATCTTTTGGCCTTGAAGTTAATTCCCAAACTTTATTTCTTACAAATTGATTCAACTCTTCTTGCATGGCCAATATCCGAAATTCATCAGAAAGTGCTTGATCAATATTAGTGGGTTCTATAGTTGAAATAAAGGTTGAATCATTGACTTCCTTGTTTATTCCACGCCTAGTTCTAACACCCTCACTAGGTTCGCCTATAATCAATTCTCTTGGGTGGTTTTTAGAAAATCTCAAATCTCTAGGCAAAGGGTTTTCTGTTTCCAAATTCTCTTTCACATTTTCTTCCAAACTTATTTTATCAATCTTTTGGGAGTTTTTCTCAATCTCATCTTCAATAACATTTGGCTCTTCCAAATTTCCAGATTCATCAAATACAACATGTGTGGTTTCTTCAATAACCAAAGTTCTTTTGTTGAATACCCTATAAGATTTTCCAACACTTGAATATCCAACAAAAATTCCTTCATATGATTTTGGATCAAATTTTTCTAAGGCAGATTTTCCATTATTATGAATGAACACCTTGCAACCAAAAACATTCAAATGAGACAAATTAAGTGTTCTACCTTTTAGCAACTCATAGGATGTTTTATTTAAATTTGATCTCACATTCACCCTATTCAGAATATAACATGCAGTGCTAACCGCGTCAGCCCAAAAATATTTAGGAAGTGAGTATTCTGCCAACATTGCTCGGGCGGCTTCTATTAATGTTCTGTTTTTCCTTTCGACTACCCCATTTTATTGAGGGGTTCTAAGTGCAAAAAAATTGTGATCAATCCCTTTTTCTTTACAAAAATTTTCAAATCTTTTATTTTCAAATTCTCCTCCATGATCACTTTGTATAGAAATGATGTCACACCCTAATTTTCTTTGAATCCAAGTCAAAAAATTTCTAAATTCCTCAAACGATTCACTCTTATGAAAAAGAAATTTAACCCAAGTGAATCTTAAGAAATCATCCACTATAACAAATTCGTATACCTTCCCTCCTAGACTTACAGTTCCTACTAGTCCAAAAAGATCTATGTGAAGAATTTCCAATGGTTTACTGGTCCTAAGATCCTTATTGGACTTAAAAGAGGACTTCACTTGTTTTCCTAATTGACATGCATCACAAAGGTGGTCCTTAGTAAACTCTAGTTTTGGTATACCTCTCACTAAGTTCTTTTTGGTAATTCTCCTAAGGTTTTTCATACTAGAATGACAAAGTCTCCTATGCCAAAGCCATGATTCATCAAAAACAGTTTTCAAACAAAAAGCAGTAGGAGATTGAATATAATTTAAATCTAGCATGTAAACATTGTTTACCCTTTTTCCATTTAAAACTTCTTTCTCATTTAGGCTTAATATGCAGCTAGTAGGTAAAAATTTTACATTATAGCCCTTATCACATAGCTGACTTATACTTAGCAAATTAAGTTTTAAGCCTTCAACTAATAACACATTGTTTATGAAAAAGTTTTTAAAATTTCCAATCATACCTGATCCAACCACTTTCTTTGTAGTATTATCTCCAAGTGTAACCTTGCCTCCACTCCTGGCTTCCAGCGTTATGAATTGAGCAGTATCTCCAGTCATATGCTTTGAACATCCGCTGTCCAAGTACCATATGCTCCCACGAGGTCTTGTGTGAGAGCAACCTTGCAAAAATATCAAATGTTAGACCTGGGAACCCAAACAAGTTTGGGTTCACCTTTAAGAAATTTATAATCAGATGCATGTATGATATGTCTAAGTTTATGCATCTTAGGTCTCCACACCAAATTAGATTTCATCTTCAAAGTAAAGGTGTGAGCTATATGTCCCAAAAATCCACAATTATTACATTTAACTTTAGGAAAAGTATTCCTAACTTTTCTTCCATTTGTTTGTCTTCTAAGGGATTTCATATATTTAGGATAATATTTAGGATTTGTAAAATCTTCAAGTTTAGGGGGTATCCTATTATCCTCAAGAGCTCTTTTTGTCAATTTATAAAATGAATTCATATCTTCCAAGATTCGATTTGTATAATTGATTCGATATGTTTTGCTCTCAGATTCATCCTTAAAAATTTTAAATTCTTTTTCAAGATCAGCATAGGATGATTTTAAATTCTCAAAATTCTTATTCAAGTCATCATATTCATCAAGTAGTTTCATGTGGTTGTCATCTATTAATGCATGATCTTTCCTAAGGATTTCATGTTCCTTCTTAGCTCTTCCAGTTCTAAACTTAAACTAGCATGCATCTTTTTTATTTTCCTATATGCATCATGCATGTGTTCAGAAACTTCAAACAATTCATCATAGGTTAAGTCACATACCTCTTCTTGATTTGATTGTTCAACATTATCTGTCATCAAGCAAAGATTGGTGACTTCTTCTTTTTCCGTCTCAGATGAGTCTGAAGCTGAGTCCGCTCAGAAAGCTCTTTGAAACTTCTTCTTGCCCTTCTTTACAATTGGTTTCTCCTCTACCTTCTCCTTGTTAGGAGTGACTTTGAGTTTTGGGCAATCAGTCTTGATATGACCTGGTTTCCTGCATTCATAACAAATCACTTCATTAGAAACCTTGTCATTTCTGTTGAACTTACCTCTATTCCATTGTTGGCGTCTCTTCTGCTTCATCTTTAAAAAGCTTCTGAATTGTCTAGTCATTAATGCAATATCGTCTTCATCCTCAGGTTGTGAGTGTTCACTCTCTAACTCTTCCACTTTTAGTGCAATATTCTTCTCCTTTCGTGGTTCACCTGCATCAATCTTTCTTTGACTTACTCCTTGCTCATAAGCAATGAGCGAACCAAGAAGATTGTCAATAGAATAAATGTTTAGATGTTTAGACTCTATAATTGTAGTAATTTTAGCATCATAAGCAGTAGATAAACAACGAAGAATCTTATTAACCATGTCAGCATTAGTTAATTCCATACCAAGTGCATGTAAATAAGTGACTATTTGTGTGAATCTTGTGTACATGTCAGAAATAGATTCATTAGGTTTCATGCAAAACAACTCATAGTCATGTAACAATATATTGAGTCTTGATTGCTTAACCTCATTAGTCCCTTCATAAGTTATACAAAGTCTATCCCATATGTCCTTTCCACTTTTGCAACTGGAAACCCGCATGTAGTCTTCAGATTTTAAAGTACAAAAGAAGCTATTTAGACATTTGGCATTTAGTTGTGCTAAGTCACGTTCTTCAATAGTCCAATCTACAAAAGGTGTTTCTACCCTAATTCCATTAACTAATCTAGTTGGTTTTGTATAACCTTCCTGGACTAGAATCCACATACGATAATCAAGTGACTGTAAGAAAGTAGACATGCGTGTTTTTCAAAAATCAAAAAGAATATTATCAAACAGTGGAGGTTATAAATGAGTACCCTCAGGTGTATTTCAGTTTCCGAATGTAGCCATCTACTAATCAAAAAGTAGTTTAAACTTATGATTTTGAAGAGAGCTCTGATACCACTTGTTGAGTCTAGTAAATAGGTTGTTAGACCTAAGTTAATGTCCCAAGGCACCAATGGGGGGGGGTGAATTGGTTTTTTAAAATTTAAACCCTCTTTGAAAATGTGTTGAACCGAAATAAAATTTTTTATAATTTTTATAGAAAACATTTTTCAACCACAGAGTTTTTAAACAAAAAAAATGCGGAAAATAAAAAGCAGTAAAGTAAATGACATAAGATTTGTAGTGGTTCGGTCTAAACCAGACCTACATCCACTCCCCAGAGGCACCCTCTGAGTATATGACAATACCAATAGTTGACTCTCCTTTTGCACCCACAGCAAGGCGGAGAAGCCTTTACAAACACTCTTTTAACCACTACCCGGTGCGCAGAGAACTGTCGTCCTTTTCACAATCCCTAGTGTTGGCAGAGAACCTTCCTCCTTTCACACTCTCCTAGTATGGGCGAACCTTTGGCTGTTCACACTCTCCAAGGGTAGCCCGAACCCTTCGCTGTTCACTCTCTTAAGTGTAGGCAGCGACCCTTCATGCTGTCACACTCTCCAAGTGTTGGCAGCGAACCTTCTGATGTTCACACTCTCCAAGTGTAGGCGCGAACCCTTGCGGCTGTTCCAAGTGTAGGCAGCGAACCCTTCGGTTGTTCACACTCTCCAAGGTGTACCAGCGAACCGGATCTCCTTGACAGATCTTCTACAAGAATCTAGAAGGAAGAAGAAAGAGTGAAGTAATCCAATTCCAATTAGAGATTCTTACCTTTAAACTTCAAGTGAAGCCTTCACGCTCCAGTGGTAGGAATTCTCTTTGAATTCTCTCTCATACTATCTCCTTGACTTTTCTCTCAATAGCACGAAGATGCAAAATAAAAAGATTGGTGGCAGTCTAATTTGACTATTTATACAAGACAAGAAAAACTGCCCAAAACTGCAAGTTCAATTTGTACGCAGTGGATCGTCCCGTACGATCGGGATCGTCCCGTATATCGGGTCGTGGGTATTGATGCCTGGGAGGACGATTTTAACGGTTGAAGTTGGTTCAGGGAAGAGGGGTGTGGAGTCGAAATGTATGGTTTTATTATGTTTTGGTTAAATTTTATTCTTATGAAGTGTTCCTGTACGTACACAAGTTGCTCCGGTACGAAACGGTTGATCACATACATAGTCGATCTACACATGTGTGCACGTAAATGGTGCTAGGGACGTAACCACCTGACGTAGTCGGTTCTAGTCTTGGGAACGAATATAGAGTTCATGCTGGACGAGATGCGAGCCGGTCGCGAGGACAGAAATCGTCGGGAGCGCATAGGCGGATTTAGGGGGGGGCCTGGGGGCACGTGCCCACCATAAAAGTTTTTTTTTTTGCCTTAAAGGGAGCTCATTGGCTGTCATAGCTTTTTGCCATCCTTTATCCTCTCTCCTCTCTCTCTCTCTTCTCTCTTTAACCATGGGGAGGGCTACTGATTAGTTGCCAACCAGGGGGGGGGGGGTTTTGAAAATTGAATATAGATAGGGCTCTCACTACATTGGTTGATAGGATGGGGTGCGCGTGACATTTGCACTGCATTAGTATGTGGGGAAGTTATAATTATATCTACATTCATCTATCAATTGGGCGGCGTATCATATCTTATCTTAGGGCGGAGGTGATTTCATGTAAGAAAGGGGTGTGGAAGGAAATGCCTAATGACTATCTGTGAAGGTGTATGTTAAGTGGTAAGGTTTGCAAGAGAGGTAATATGTGGGGTATGTAGATTATAGGATAGTTAGGTTTATGTGTCGGGGTTGGAGGGGATAATAAGGGAGTATATGTTTTTTTTGTATGTGCGGGGTGGGGGTTGGGGTAGTGGGGGGGGGGGGGGGGGGTTAGCGAGATGGGTGGGTGGGTGGGGGGTGTTGAGGGGGTGTTGGGTGTGAGAGGGTATGTGTGTGTTTAGTGTTGTGGAAAGGTGGGTAGGTTTTTTATTAGTAGTTTTTTTTTTTTGGGTTAGAGGTTTTTTGGGTGGAAGGGGGGGGGTTATGTGGGGCGCGTGGAAAATGTTGTGGGGGGGGGGGCTGTAGATTGATTGGGATGAGGATGATTAGGTTTTTTGTTTTGAGGGATCTCTTGTTGGGCTTTGGAGTGCTTTTGTAAAGGGTGAGAGGATGGAGAGGGAAAGGCAATTCTGTGGTGGGCCCCTGCAGTGAATTAATTCCTGCTCCGGCCACTGCTGGACAACCTTAATTTCGCGTGGGTCGAGCCGACAAGGGGGCAAGGCTTCAAGACAGAGAGAGATCGTCTGTGTGTGGGGGGGGGGGGGGGGGCGGGGGAGGGGGGGGGGGGGGGGGGAATCCACGAATAAGGAGTGGCAGGACAACTGAGCAAGCTGCAAGACAGTGAAGTTCGGCTGGTCGTTCCTTAAGTTCCGTCTGGACGTACGGGTATCATCCATACATAAGTATGAGAAGTACCCAGCTTCTATCCCAGGAGTAGGCATTTAGGGAATTTGGGGGCGTGGTGTGTGCCGGGTTCGCGTGGGTGGAGACGATTGAGGAGGCGCGAGGGGGGGGGGGGGGAGAAAAATTTGTCCCGAGAGTCCGGTTCGATCTAGGGCGTCTCTGCGAGGATGAGTGTGTCGCGCGTTGACACAGGATCGTAGCGGCGAGCACAATATATACGGGGGGGTGTAATTTGGGTGTGGCCGGGGGGGACTATCATTAGGGAGATTAAAGGTGTGGGGCCTAATGTGTAGAGCGTTGTGATTTTCTGCACTTCTGTACACAAGTCAGCTCGTGTCGCCATATAAAAAAGGATGAAAATACCTCATGTGAATAGAATTACCTCGGTCTCAATATCTGGAGGAGATAGAGCGTTTGTCTTAAATGTTAGTAACACACTAAGCAAGGCGAGCGTGGCGCGATGACCAAATAGTGATAGAGATTTTATGTACATACAATTAAGTATAAAATCATCAAAAATAATTCAAGGTGCAATATGGTACACGCGGGCCGCGATAACAACTGTCGCGGCTAGAACAAGTGTCTCCAGGTGAGGAAGTGTACAAAAGGAGGAGAGCGAGGCATCATTGTGTTTGACATCGATAAAAGCTGAAAAACAGTGATATCACTCATCACGACTCTCGCATCGAGTATGAAGACCCTGGGGGCGGGTCTCAGGGGAGTGGGGGGGGGGGGAGTGCTGCGAGGGGGGGGGGTGGGGGGGTGGAGGGGGAGGGATAAAAGGGGGCAGTAGGTGGGTCTAATAGTTTTATTAAGATCTTTTTGCAACTTTTGGAGTGGGTGGGGTGTGGGTGGGGGTGGTGGGGGGGGTGGGGGGGGGGCGGGTCAAGGGGGTTAGGTGAGGTGATGTTTGGTTTTTATGTTGGTTGCAGGGGGAAAAGATAGAGGGAGATCCTTTTGCTATAAAACTGTTTTGTTACAAAAAAGAGAAGTAAAGATATTGTTTTGTTTAAAAATAAAGAATAGTTATATATAAGTATAGGTGGTATTGGTTAAAGGAAAAAGCTAGGCGGCGAAAAGCATCATTGGCACTGAAAGTCGGCGAAGATTAAAAATTTGAAAAGGAGAAGAAGCGTGCTTTTGTGGCTTATTTTATGCCTCTTGTGAATGGGTGTTGTGATTTGTGCGTCTAAGGGCTGGTCTATGCGGGGGGGTGGGGGGGTAGTGGGGGGAGGGAGGGTGGGGGAGTGTGGGGCGGGGAGAAGGAGGGTAGGGGGGGAGGGGGACTCACTTGGTAGTAGAATAGATATAATATATATAGATATATATAATATATATATATCTCCTCTCACACTCTCACTCTACACAACCATCTTACACTCTCACACGACACTTCTCTCTCTACACCCTTCTCTCTTTTGGCGTCACTTGCCGCATCTTTTGTTTTTAACATTATTGGCCACTTTTTTCTCATTAACTTTTATGAAAGCTAGATCCCTTTCAAAAATTCTTAAATATTCTTAGTTGTGATTATATCTTCTAGATATTAGAGAAAAAAACTCACTCTCTAATATAGAAAAGAATGAATCACAAAGCAGAATAAAAAATTATATGATAATTTCAATGACAAGATTACAAAAATCTAAACGTAAAATAAAGACTTTGAACATTATATTTGTAAAATAGATTACTGTAGTAAGATTGAAAATATCTTAGTTTTAAAAACCATTTGTTAATTTGAAATAGATTTTTGTTTAGAGAAAAAGATTATACCACTAAAGGAGGTTAGAGAAAGAGACACAATCAACGGTGTTTTCACCCTTTAATAGATTAAGAGATGTAAAAGCATTGACTCACAAAAATTCAAAATAAAAAATAAGGCATAAAATATCAATTTCAGGAATAATTTTTAAATCAAAAAATAAGACAAAAAAAGAAGTAAAAGTTAAAACAACAAAAAATAAACAACAAAAAATAGATCAGAAATCAGTAGGAATCAAGTTTATGCATGTATATCAATCACACCCAATCTGGTCCTTAAAGTATTGAAAGTGTGGAAGGCAAGTGGTTTAGTAAAGATGTCAGCTAGTTGATTTTCAGTTTCCATATGGTGTAACTCAATGTCTCCCTTGGTCACATAGTCTCTAATGAAGTGATGTCTTATGTCTATGTTCTTGGTCCTTGAATGTTGGATAGGATTCTTAGAAATATAGATGGCACTAGTGCTGTCACAAAGAATTGGAATTGTGCCTATAGGTAATCCTAAATCCAGAACGTGTTGTTTCAACCAAAGGACTTTGGCCACTCAACTTCCTAAAGCAATGTACTTAGCTTCAGCAGTGGAAAGTGCAATAGAATTTTGCTTTCCACTAGACCAGGAGACTAAAGACTGTCCTATGAAATAGAAAGTCCCTGAAGTACTTTTTTTATCCACCTTACATCCTACAAAATGAGAATATCTAATAATCTCAAAAGAAGTGCTATGCCTAGGGTACCAGATTCCTAAGTTTTGGGTCCCTAGAAGGTATCTAAGAATTCTCTTAACTGCAATCAGGTGGGATTCCTTAGGATCAGCTTGAAATCTAGCATAAAGACAAATGCTGAACATGATATCAAGTCTACTAGCAGTCAGGTAAAGTAAAGATCCAATCATCCCTCCGTACTTCTTTTGATCAACTGATTTTCCATTAGGGTCCTTGTCCAACTGAACACCTGAGGTCATGGGAGTATTAATTGGCTTAGCTTTGTCCATTTCATATTTCTTTAAGATATCCTTTATATACTTTGATTGATTCAGAAAGGTTCGATCATCCAATTATCTTATGTTAAACCCCAAAAAGTAGGATAACTCTCCCATCATACTCATCTCAAACTCCTTACTCATTATTTTAGAACAATCATCATATACCCTTTTATCAGAAGATCCAAAAGTATATCATCGACATAGATCTAAAAAATGAGTAAATCATCTCCTACTTTTCTTAGAAAAAGGGTGGTGTCTACGCTTCCCTTAACAAACTCTCTCTCTCTAGTAAAAATATGCTAAGCCTCTCATACCAAGCTTTGGGTGCCTGCTTTAATCCATATAAGGCCTTTTTTAATTTGAAAATATGATTTGGAAATTATGAACTCTCAAAACCTGGGGGTTGTTCTACAAACACATCCTTTTTTATTACCCCATTTAAAAAGGCACTATTAACGTCTATTTGAAAAAGCTTAAATCTCTTATAACAGGCAAAGGCTAATAGCACTCTAATGGCTTCCAATCTAGCTACAGGGGCAAGTTTCTTCAAAGTCTATCCCTTCTATTTGGTTGTACCCCTTAGCCACTAATCTTGCCTTATTCCTAACCACCACACCATAATCATTCATTTTATTTTTAAAGACCCATGTAGTTCCAACAACACTTTATCCCTTTGGTCTTTCTACAAGCTCCCAAACATCATTCCTAACAAATTGGTTCAACTCCTCTTGCATGGCTAAGATCCAAAACTCATCAGAAAGGGCTTGATTGATGTTGGTGGTTTCAGTCATTGAGATAAAGACAGGTGGTTCACTTCCTTCCTAAGTCCATGCCTAGTTCTAACTCCTTTAGAAGGGTCTCCTAAGATTAGTTCTTTGGGATGACTCAAAGAGTATCTCCAATCTCTAGGAAAAGTGTGTGTAGGTTCAACCCTTTCCTCTAGATCTTCATTTTCTACTCCTTGGGTAATCTCTCCTACTCTTTCAATATTTTGGGGGTCTACCCTCTTCTCCAAATTTTCTACTCTAGTGGTAATCTCTCCAACATCATCATCTTCAACTCTAGGCTTCCTAGAATCAGATTCATCAAACACTACATGAGTAGTCTCCTCCATCACCAATGTCCTCTTATTAAACACCCTAAAAGACTTCCCAACACTATAATATACTAAGAACACTCCATCAGATTTTGGGTCAAATTTTCCTAAGTGAGACTTCCCATTATTATGAATGAAAACCTTACAAACAAAGACATGAAGGTGGAAAAGATTTGGTGAAGGATCTCATAGGGTGTCTTATCTAATTTGGCTTTAACATTTACTCTATTCAATACATAACAAGCTATGTTAACCGCTTCAGCCCAAAAATATTTTGAAAGTGAATACTCAGCAAGCATGGCTCTAACGGCCTCCACTAAGGTCCAGATCTTCCTTTCAGCTACCTCGTTCTATTGTGGGGTCCTAGGAGCTGAGAAGTTGTGGCTAATCCTCTTATCTTCACAAAAGTCTCCAAATCTCTCATTTTTAAACTCTCCCTCTTGGTCACTATGGATGGTCAAAATCTTACAACCTAGCTTTTTCTGAATCCAAGTGAAGAAGGCTCTAAACTCATCAAAAGACTCATTCTTGTGTGACTGAAATCTAATCCAAGTAAATCTCGAGTAATCGTCGACATTCACAAAATCATAGACTTCCCCTCCTAAGCTTGCAGTGCTAATGGGTCCAAACTAATCCATGTGAAGGACTTCTAAAGGTCTAGAGGTGCTAATATCCTTAATGTAGTGAAAAGTGGAGTGGACTTGCTTTCCAAATTGACAGGCATCACAAATGTGGTCTTTTGAAAACTTAATTTTGGAGACACCTCTAACTAGGTCTTTCTAGATCACTTTTCTAAGAGTTTTCATACTGGCATGACATAATCTCCCGTGCAACAACTATGAATTATCAATAGCAATTTTTAAGCAAAATGAAGCAGAACATTCAATATTATTTAAATTAAACATGTAAACATTGTTGATCCGCTTTCCCTGCAAAATAGTGTTATTATTTAAGCTGATAATGCATGAATTTGCCAAAAAAATTATGAATAAGCCCTTATCGTAAAGCTGACTGATGCTGAGAAAGTTGTGTTTCAGTTTATTCACAAGCAAAACATTTTCAATCAGAAGGTTCTTAGAATTTCCAATTATACCTAAGCCTACCACCTTCCTGGTGGTGTTGTCTCCAAGAGTAATCTTGCCTCCTATCCTAGTCTCCAGCAAAATGAATTGATTGGCATCACCAATCATATGTCGAGAGCATCCGCTGTCCAGGTATCACATACTCTCACAAGGCCTTTTATGAGAGCTTGCCTACAAAATTATCAAATTTTAGATTTAGGAACTTATGGAAAGTAAAATGCAATGCATGATGTGAATCATGTAACTTGGGTCTCCAGACCCAATGTGAATTATGGTGAATGGTGCAAGTGTGTGTTATGTGTTCTAGCATGCCACATGAAAAACATCTAACTCTAGGAAAAGGATGCACTAATCTACTCATGTGATGATGCTTCTTTTTATGTGATTCATGCAATGATGGTTTTTTATTTTGAAATTTTTTTAGATTTTCTAACTTTTTAAACTCCTTTTCTAACTCAACAAGACATGATTTTAAGGAGTCATGTACATCAGATAATTTAGCATGCTTTTTATTTAATGCATCAAACTCATCAAGTAAAGATATGTGATTGCTATCAATTGTAGAATGATCTTTAAGAAGAATTTCATACTATTTTGTAAATTTAAAAATTTTAATATCAAGTTGGCATGTGTTTTCTTAAGTTTCCTATATGATGCATGAATTTGTTTTAAAACTTCAAGTAGTTGCTCATAAGTTAGTTCGCATACCTCTTCTTGGTCACCATGACTAAGATGATCATCTGCCATTAAGCACAAGTATGTTGTCCCCTCTTCATGTTCAGTCTCAGAGGAGTCTAATGCAGAATCTACCCAGAAGGCCTTTTCGAATCTCTTCTTATCCTTCCTGAACTTGGGTTTCTCCTCACCCTTTTCCTTGCTTGGGTGAGACTTAAGAATAGGGCAATCAGCTTTAACATGTCTTGGCTTCCTGCATTCAAAATAAATTATATCATTAGAACTCTTAACATTTTTGTTTCCCTTACCTTTATTCTACTCTTGATGGTTCTTTTGTTTCTTCCTTATAAAGCTTTTAAATTACCTTGTTATTAAGACAACATCATCGCTTTCAGACCCAGAAGATTCAGTGTTCGTATTATTGGCCTTCAGTGCCACAGTTTTCTCTTTCTTTTTCTCACCTGCATCAATATTTCTTTGATTCACCCCTTGCTCGTAAGCAATGAGTGAGCCAAGTAAGTTATCAATCGAATAAGTATTCAAATCTTTAGATTCAGTAATTGTAGTGATTTTAGCATCAAAAGAGGAAGGCAAGCATCTCAACATTTTATTCACCTTTCATAGTTAGTGAATTCTCTTCCTAAGACATGGGAAGTTACAATTTGAGTAAACCTTGTATACATTTCAGAAATTGATTTAAATGGTTTCATACAAAAAAGTTCATAATCATGCAACAAAATATTTAATCAAGATTGCTTGACTTCTTTAGTCCCTTCATAAGTAATACACAATTTATCCCAAATCTCTTTACCAGTAGTGTAAGTTGAAACACGCATGTAATCTTCAAATTTTAAAGCACAAAAAAAATAGTTTAAATATTTTGCATTAAGTTGTGCTAAATCCCTATCATCATGAGTTCATTTAGTAAAAAAAAGAGGAACATTAACTCCATTAAGTTTACCAGTCGGAGGTGTATAACCATCCTTAACAAGCATCCACATACGATAATCAATCGATTTTAAAAAAATAGACATGCGAGTTTTCCAAAATTCAAAAGGAATACTATCAAACAAAGGTGGTTGGGTAATGGAATACCCTTCCACATTATTATGATTATCGGAGTTAGCCATGGATCAAAATTCAAAAAGTTTTTAAACTTTATTTTTATGAATCCCGCTTTGATATCACTTGAAAGTTTGTTAGGGATGTTAAACCCTTATGAACTAGCCCAAAGCTAACCAAGAAGGGGGTGAATTGGTTATTTTAAAAATTATTTAGATCAAAACACAATCACAAAACTCAAACCAAAATTACCACAATGAAAATCAAAATGCAGAAGAATAAATGTAGAAAGCAGTAGTGAAAGGAAACAAAAATTTATAGTGGTTCAGTCAACTCGACCTATGCCCACTCCCTAGAGGCGCCCTCCAGGTATTGTATTAAACACAGTGACTCTCCTTTTGCTCCCATAGCAATGCAGAGAAGCCCTCACAAAAACTCCTTTCCGCCGACCCCGGCGAGGCAGAGAACCCAACTCCTTTTGCTTCCTCCTGAAGCAGGCAGAGAACATTGATCGATTGCTGAAGAAGACCTCTCTCAACCCTCCAAGGACAAGAGACTCTAGTGGAAGAAGAAGAAGTTGTACAATGCTTTGAGCAACCCTTGTGAAACTCCTTCACAAGCTCCCCCTCACAAAATCCTCTCTCTCTTCCTCTCTCTTCCTTTCCTCTAGGCTTTCTCAGGTTAAGACAATAGCAAAAGATATCCTCTAGGGTAGAGCAAGAGATCTTAAATATAAGATATTCAGAATAGCTCTTATTTTATAAAAACCGACTTTATCGTCCAGGCCGATAGGGGTATCAGCCTGGCCGATCAGCGTAAATTTTGCTCAATCAGCCCAGTTGGTTTGGGACGATTAGAGTAATTTTGGTCACATCGTCCAGGATGATAGAATATCATTCTGGCTAATTAGTTTAAATCCGAGGAAAATCGTCCTGAACATCGCCCTGAATAGAAGCTGGCCGATGTCAATCGTCCACGCCATCGTCCTGACCAATCCTACGATTTACCCGGCCGATGTGATAATACAATCAGTCTTAATTTCTTTCCTTAATTACTAGATTAATTTAGGCATAATTATGCTGCATCATCCAGGTCAATAGGATATCATCCTGGATGATGTCCTAAAATAAAGAATACCTAAATAAATCATGGTGGTTGATTCTTTCTTATTTGAACCTATCATCCCGGCCAATATAATATCATCCAGGCTAATCAGCTTAATGACAGCTGCCTTAATCATGATGCCCTGATTAGGGTTTCTATTTTTGAACCGATCATACAGGTCGATAAAATTATCGGCCTGGCTGATTTTACCAAAAATAATAAACTCTAATAAACAGTCAAAAATTATTCCAAGGTGTGTGCATGCAAGGTTACTTAGCATTAGGAGCCACTTCTTTTATAATAGACTTAAGAAAAGGAAAAGTGTACAAAATGACTCAAACTTAGTATACCAAATCTTTATTAGCTGGTTCTAATTGTCGTCTGATCTTGTGGATCTAAAATATTAGTAGACAAGACAGTAATAAAAAAATAAGTGTGTTTGCTATCATCAAAATCATAATCCATGAAAATAGATTTGCAACAATTATGTCATGTAAGCATGAAAACTCTTACAAAAATAACTAGAAAGGACCTAGTTAGAGGCATACTTAGATTAGAATTCTTTAAGCATCACCTTTATTATGCCTTTCATCTAGAAAAGGAAATCAAAATTTATTTTCACTCAATCAAGGACATCACCACCTATTAACCTTTAGAAATCCTTCACATAGATCTTTTTGGACCGGTTAATAGTGCCACCTTAGCTAGGAAACATATTGATATGTTATTGTTAATGATTACTCGAGATTTACTTAATTTAGATTTTTATCACATAAAAATGAATCATTCAAGGAATTTAAGACATTCACCATAAGGATTCCTAAGAAATTTGGTTGTGAAATTTTAACTATCCATAGAGATCATTGTGGGGAATTTGAAAATGATAAGTTTGAATCATTATGTAAGGAGCTAGGAATATAACATAATTTTTTTAGCTCCAAGAACCCCTAAATAGAATGGGGTTGCTGAAAGAAATAATATATCCTTAGTAGATGCTGTTAGGGACATACTAGCTAAGTATTCTCTTCTTAAATATTTTTTGGGTGAAGTAGTGAATATTATTTACTACATTCTCAATAGGGTTAATGTCAGGTCCAAACTCAATAAGACACTCTATGAATTACTCCAAGGAAGGACACTCAATCTCTCTCACCTTCATGTTTTTGTATGTAAGGTATTCATTATATAGAATGAAAAATCTCTATTAGGAAAATTTAATCCTAAATCTAATGAACGAGTTTTCCTAAGATATTCATATATAGGTAAAGCATATAGAATTTTCAGTAAGAGGACATTAGTGGTGGAGGATACCACCCATATAGTATTTGATAAACTTCATAGATCTATTGAGCCTAGGTCAGAAGAAGAAGAAGTGGTTGAAGTTATCCAAGTAGTAGAATCTACTGACCTAGAAAATATAGTAGAGCCTTAGAACCCATTTCTTAGAGATTAGAGATATTCATCTAGCCATTCTAAGGAGCTTATCCTAGGAGATCTATCTATAAGAGAAAAATAAGGCATGGACTTAGAAAGGAGGTTAGCCACTTTGCTTTCATCTCTATAGTAGAACCCTCAAATATAGATCAAGCCTTATTTGATAAATTCTATATTATAGCCTTGTAAGAAGAATTAAATTAATTTATTAGGAATGATGTTTGGGAGTTGATTAGTAGACCTAAGGATTATAGTGTTGTAAGAACTAAGTAGGTTTTTAAGAATAAAATGAATAACTCTAGCATAGTGATTAGAAATAAGGCTAGATTAATAGCTAAGGGGTATAATCAGATTGAAGGAATTAACTTTGAAAAGACATTAACTCCTATAGCTATGTTAGAGGTCATTAAAGTAATATTAAAATTTACTTATTTTAGAGGATTCAAGTTATATAAGATGGATGTTAAGAGTGCGTTCCTCGATGGAATGATAAAGGAAAATGTATATGGTGAGTAAACTCTAGGCTTTGAGAACACTCAATTTCCCAATCTTGTAATCAAATTAAATAAGGCATTATATGTTAAAACTTATTTATTATGAGTTAGGTTATTAGACCTAATCTTATGTCCCAACGGTTAACCAAGAGGGGGGGGGGGGGTGAATTGGTAATTTAAAAAATTCACTCACGTTAATTTAAAATTGAACACTTTGAAACCACTGAAATTTTTAGTGATTTTTTTAAAAACTATTTTTTGACCACAAATAATAGCAAAATAGAAAAGTAACAAAAAAAAGCAGCGAAAAATAAAAGACACAAGATTTATAGGGGTTCGATCAAACACGACCTACATCCACTCCCTGAAGTCTCCCACTTCAGGTATTGCACTATTACCACAAGTGTCTCTCCTTTTGTCCCCACAACAAGGCGGAGAAGCCTTCACAAAAACTCTCTTCCACCACTACCCGGTGCGGCAGAGAACCATCATCCTTTTATACCCTCCAAGTGCAGGCTGAGAACCTTGTCCATTTACACACTTCAAGTGTAGGCAGAGAACCTTCATCCTTTTACACCCTCCAAGTGTAGGCAGAGAACCTTCGGCTATTTACACTCCTCGAGTGTCGGCAGAGAACTAGATCTCCTTAAAAGATTTTCTCACAAGAATTCTAGAAGGACAAGAGAAAAGTTGAAGTAATCACAAAATACAAAAAAAGATCCTTACCTTTTAGTAACCAAGTGAACCGTCCACGCTCCAATAGTAAGAACTCTCCTTCAAACACACACTCTCTCTCTGTCTCCTTCAATTTCCCTTCAACTTGCATGAAGAGAAAATGAAAAAAAGATCTTAGGACAGCCTAGCTTGGACCTTTTATAGAAAAGACACGAAAAATCATCCAAAAACTGCATTTTTCAATTTCTAACCTTCTACGGTCATCCCGTACGATCTAATTTCATACGTATGAATAGTGTAAAACTTATTGGGTTCAAACTTAATGTGACCTGGTATGAACTCCCTTCATACTCGATCATCATTCCGTATGTTATTCTCAAAGTTTGTTGGTACAAAAAAGCAGGATGAATTTTAAGTTTCTAGAATAGAGAAGATCGTCCTGGGACGAACAGTATAAATCATCTGGATGAATAGTTCATTTTGGAAAATATAGAGCCAATCATCCTGGGATGAACCATAATTATCATTTGAACAAACACGTCCAGAGCCCATCATCCTGGGACAAATGATAAATATCATTTAGACGAACGCATCTAGAGCCCATCATCCTAGGACGAACGATAAATATCATCTTGACAAACACATCCAAAAAGCATCATCCTGGGACGAACGATAAATATCATATGAATGAACGCGTCCAGAGCCCATCATTCTGGGATAAACAATAAATATCATCTGGATAAATTATACTTAGAAAAAAAATTTCTCTGTTCGTTTCATTGCTCGTTTGGGAGTATAACTGACCAGATCATCCCATACAAATATGTTTCATACTATACGATCAGTATTAAAAATTGTGAATTTTAAATCTCTCCCCCGGTGTGTGTGTGTGCTAAGTCACTCAATTACAATCACACTCTCTCAGACTCAAATAAAAGAAAAATACATACTCTAATATTACAAAACATTCTAAGCTGGTCTTTGATTTGAAGTCTTCAATAATCTAGAGTATGATTTTCCTGAAATATTAGTACACACAAGAGCCAAAAATAAATCTTCCAAATGTGTAATAAAAAATAATAATCAAAATAATAATATTTAGAATTATCAAAACATATAAGTTACAAGAATGTAAAACATGCAAAGCTAAGCAGCAACTCTCTCAACAATCTCCCCTTTTTTTATGATGGTAAAATAATTATTATTTGTGAAAATTTGAAAATCCTGAGTTTCCCCCAGAATAAATAAACATGTAAGTATAAGGGGTATGTATTATGAATAAATCAATTTTTTTTTTAATTTTAAAGTTTATTTCACACACAATGACGAACACATAAAAAACAAAAAAATCTTAAAAACAAAAAAAATACACAAGACACAAACAAGACAAGATGAAAAATATTTCTCCCCCTTTTTAACAACAGCAAAAAGAGAAGAAAAATAAATAATAGAAATGTAAGAAGTCATATAAGAAAACTTTTGATAATTGATCCTGAAAAAGTTGAAGATATGTTATCAATGATAAAAGTAAAGTTCATTAAAGAAAAGTAAAAATTCATATCACTTAAACTAAGATATAATAAAAAGTATGGTAAAAATATCAAGGTCATGAATGAGTCTAAATAATTTGATAAGGAAAATTATTGCAAGATTGATAAAATGAAAAGTAATGTAAATCAAGTTCCAATATGAATGATAATTGAACATTAGATTGATTTAAAATTGAAAATTAAAAGATAGAGGAAAGAACATTAACTTATGGCGACATTGCACATCCTTTCAGTAATTGTGGCACACTTTATGCTTCTTTTTACTTTTGGGCTAATTTTGTACCTCTTTTTCAATTTGCGAACAATTGCGCATTCTTTCGATTTTTGTACCTTTGTGTAGTTTTCAAATTTTCAAGTTATTCTTTCAAATATCAATAATCTAAAAGCTCAAATTTTTCTAAGTACAAAAATAATTATATTAAAAAATGAAATAAATAATAATAAGGCATCAAGATTACAATTACCATACTAAAATTTTTTATGTCTAAAAGAATATAAGAATGATATCCTTATCTTGATTAAGTTATAAGCTAATTTAAATTTTTGAAAAATTAGATTTTCTAATGATATTAATTTTTGCATTGCTTTTTAAAATATAATCACTTTTTAGATCACTTATCTCAAGATAATCAAATAAGCAAACAAACATTTCTAGAAAATATCAAAATCAACTAAAACAAGATAAGATGATTTTTAATGATATCAAAAGGAATTGATATTACAGCTAAGCACATTTGAGATCAATTCAAAATCCTGAAATAAAAACAACAAACATAAAAACACTTAAGATAGTTATAAAAACTTCAAACATCAACATATCACATCACTAGAAATGACAAAGAACAGCACAAAAGAAGTAAAGTCATCATTCAGAGGGGCCTTGATCTAGAGGAGGTTGTTGGTTGTAGAAAGTAAAATAGCTACTAATTATAGCCATATTCGAGCTCACAGCATCGAATTGACTTTGCATCCATCCCATGTTTTGCTGGTACTGTGCGTCCTGTTGCTATAGATGAGTCTCAATTTGATCCAAGCATCAATCAAGGTGACTCTCAAGATGATCAAAGTGATGAACCAACTCCTGAAGATTTGGTCCACCAGCAGGCGCAGGTGCAGGTGTAGGTCCTCTCTCCTCTTCTTCAGTGTTAGAACCTTCATCATGTTTTGCAAAGATGAGCCATCATTATAATACAAAGGCTCTTCAAGATGAGATATATCAAGATGAACTAATTCATACTTCTTCTCAAGAATATAAGCCATAAGGTGTCCTAGAGCATTGTTCTTCATTCTCTTATGGGATACATGGCCAATTTCAGAAAGCTCATAAAGATAGTCAAGAATGAGTTAGGCTTCATCAATGGGTTGACCAGTAACGATCAGATAAGTGACAATGGAAAGAAGAGGAGTGATATTAATTCTATCACCAGCTTTTGGAATGATGGAAGTTCTAAGCACATGCTGGATGATTCTAGCATATTGGTGTAGAGTGTTTACCTTGGGCAAATGGCATTATTGTTTAATCCCTCTAAGTACTTGATTTATCTCAATCCAATTAAAATTTTAAGCAGAAGTCAAAGTGTGGGCTCTTATTCCTTTAGTCCTTAAGTTTAAGAAAACTCCCAGATCCTCCTTGGTTATTTCTACATTCTTCCCTAGAACATAGGATCTAATTCTATCTTGATCAAAGTTAAAGGTTCTGTTTGCTAGGAAATAATGAAATGTAGATATTTTAAAAGAGTAAATCAGAGTAAGGATAAACTCAAATTGAGTAGAAGCAAAGAGTGGTAGTATCTGATAGATTGTAATATCCTAAATCAAAACTTTGAAAGGAGTCATTTTCGCAGATACAAACCTAGGAAAGGACTCCTTGTTTGCTTTGGACAAGAAGTTCTCATGGGTATTCTTATAGGAAGGTCCCCTAGTTAGTCCTTTGCGTGCCTAAACCTCTTACTTGAACTCTCCATAGAAAAGATCAAAGGGAATAGAAGATTGAAAAGGCTTTTGAAGAGAATGAAGTTTGAGTTCTAAACCCTTTCAACTTTAAAAAAAATAATTTTTCATACAGACAAAATTTGGTTCATTCCGTATGATGCATGGGTTTGTATATATGAAGCAAAACTTCATATGGACGAACGAAGACGATTAAAATGAAATGACTTTTTGTAATCAAATGAGTCACGAGGCGTCTTTTCATACAAACTTTTTGACCAGACAATCGTACAGATGAACAGGTATTCATCCAGGATGATCGCTTATTTAAGATCATTTTTATGACGGTTTGAATCCTCCCCCTTTCAGAATGATGCATGGTTCATACTTACGAACTCCTGGTTCGTACGTACGATCAAAAATAATAATTGTGCTTATATGTATAACCGTCTAGATGCGTACATGCGATTAAAAACACATCATCCAGATGATCATCACGATCGTACAAATGAACTGTATTAAAAACTGAAAAACTATACGCATTCAATTTTACTCAATGGATCAATACGCTACAAGATTCGTTTAGTACAAAATTAATTTCATACATACGAATTTCACACATGTTGAAAAATTATAAAAAAAAACACACAAAACAAAATAAATAAAATAAAAAAGATAATAAAATAAAAATAATTAAGCACAAAAAATAGAAAAACACACAATTAAAATCATAAAAACTAAAAGCACACTCACAAAAACACATATCAATGTTGCAGAAATATTTAATTAAGCATTCAAATCAATCACACCAAGCCTTGTTCTTAATATATTGAAAGTATCAAAGGCTAGTGGTTTTGTAAAAGTGTTTGCAAGTTGAATTTCAGTTGAAACATGATTGAGTTAAATTTCTCCTTTGGATACATGATCCCTTATGAAATGATGCTTGATGTCTATATGTTTGGTCCTTGAATGTTGAATAGGATTTTTAAAAATACAAATGGCACTAATGTTATTACAATAAATGGGAATTATGCCTATTATTAATCCTAAATCAATCAACTATTGTTTCAACCAAAGTACTTATAACACATAGCTTCCTAAGGTTATGTATTTAGCTTCAGCAGTAGATACGGCTACAGAATTCTAATTTCTACTGGACCAAGAGACTAAAGAATTTCTAATAAATTGACATATTCTAGAAGTACACTTTATATCAACCCTATAACCTACAAAGTATTAATCTGAATATCCAACTATTTCAAATGAAGAGATAAACTTAGGATACCAAATTCCTAAGTTCTGAGTTTTCAAGAGATATCTCAAAGTCCTTTTCACTACTATCAAATGTGATTCTTTTAGATCTGATTGAAATCTAGCATACAAATAAACACTAAACATAATATCGGGTTTGCTAGCTGTCAAGTAAAGCAAAGATCCAATAATTCTCCTAAATTACTTTTGATCAATAAATGTTTCCCTTGTGATCCTTATCCAATTGAACTGAGGAACTCATGGGTTTAATAATAGGTTTAGCATTGTCCATTTCATACTTTTTGAGGATCTCCTTAACATGCTTTTACTGACTAAGAAATGTACCCTCCTCAATTTACCTAATGCTAAAGCCTAGAAAATAACTCAAATCTCCCATTATACTCATCTCAAATTCACTACTCATTATTTTAGAAAATTTATCACAAAGATTTTTATCAGTAGATCCAAAGATGATATCATCAACATAAATTTATACAATGTGTATATCTTCTCTCAATTTCTTCAAAAATAGAGTTGTGTCCTCACTCCCTTTTTCAAAAGATCTCTCAAGTAGGAAGGTGCTCAACCTCTAATACAAAGCTCTAGGATCTTGTTTCAAATTATATAATGTCTTTTTCAACTTAAACACATGATTAGGGTATTTTGAATTTTCAAAGCCTGTAGATTGTTCTATAAAAACATCCTCTTGGATTAACCCATTTAAAAAGGAACTTTTAACATTCATTTGATACAACTTGAAACCTCTAAAAAAGATAAAGGTTAATAAAACCCTAATTGCTTCAAGTCTAGCTACAGGGGCAAAAGTCTTCTGAAAATCAATCCCTTCAATCTGATTATACCCCTTCTCTATTAATCTAGCCTTATTTCTAATGACTACTATTGAGTCATTCATTTTATTCTTGAATACCCAGTTAGTTCCATCTGCACTTTGATCTTTTGGCCTTGTAATTAATTCTCATATTTTATTTCTTACAAATTAATATAATTCTTCTTACATTCCCAAAATTGAAACTTCATCCAAAAGTGCTTGATCAATATTTATGGGTTCTCTGGTAGAAATAAAGGCTGAATGATTGACTTCTTTGCTCAGTCCATGCCTAGTCCTAACACCCTCACTAGGTTCACCAATAATCAATTCCTTTGGATGGCTTTTAGAAAATTTCAAATCTCTATGCAACGAGTTTCTATCTCCAAATTTTCATCCAATTTTATTTTCTCAATCTTTTGGGAGTCAATTTCTATTTCATCCTCTTCAACAATTGGCTCTTTCAAAATATCAAATTCATTAAATATAACATGTGTGGTCTCTACAATTATTAAAATTCTTTTATTGAATACTCTATAAGATTTTCCAATACTAGAGTATCCTAGAAAAATTCCTTCATCTAATTTTGGATCAAATTTTTCTAAGGTAGATTTTCCATTGTTATGAATGAACACCTTATATCCAAAGACATGTAAATGTGACAAAATAGGGGTTCTCCCCTTAAGTAACTCATAGGGTATTTTATTCAAACTCGATTTGATGTTCACCCTATTCAGAACATAACATACAGTGCTAATCGCTTTAGCCCAAAAATATTTAGGAAGTGAATATTCTGCCAATATGGCTCAAGCATCTTCTATTAATGTTCTATTTTTTCTTTTGACTACCCCATTCTACTAAGGAGTTTTAGGTGTAGAAAAATTATGATCAATCCATTTCTCCTTACAAAAAACCTCAAATTTTTCATTTTCAAATTCTACTCCATGATCACTTTGAATTGTCAATATCTCACATTCTAGTTTCCTTTGAATCCATGTTGAAAAATCTCTAAACTCCTCAAATGATTCACTCTTATGATATAGAAATCTAACCCATATGAATATAGAGAAATCATATATAATCACAAATCTGTATACCTTCTCCCTAGACTTACAGTTCCAACTGGTCCGAAAAGATCCATATGCAAAATCTCTAATGGTTTACTAGTTCTAAGATCTTTATTGGACTGAAAAGAGGACTTCATCTATTTTCCTAATTGACATGCATGACAAAGGTGATCCTTAGTAAAGTCTAGTTTTGGTATACCTCTCACTAAGTTCTTTTAGGTAATCCTCCTAAAGTTTTTTATGCTAGAGTGACAAAGTCTCCTATATCATAGCCATGATTCATCAGAAATAGTTTTTAAAGATAAAGTAGCATGAGTTTTGATAAAATTCAATCTAGCATATACATATTGTTTACCCGTATACCATGCAAAACATCATTGTTATTCAGGCTAAATATGCTGCTAGTAGGGAAAAATTTTACACAATAACCTTTATCACATAGCTGACTAATACTTAGAAGATTATGTTTTAAGTCTTCTACTAACAAAATATTATCTATAAAAAAGATTTTCAAGTTCCCAATCATACCTGACCCTACCACCTTCCTTGTGGTATTATCTCCAAGTGTAACATTGCCTCCACTTCTAGCTTCCTTCGATATGAATTGTGTAATATCTCAAGTCATATATTTTGAGCAACCGCTGTCCAGGTATCATATGCTCTCACGAGGCCTTGTGTGAGAGCGAACCACTTCTTGATCTGACTGATCAAGATTATTGGCCATCAAACACATATTGGTGACTTCCTCTTCCTTTTTAATCTCTAACAAGTCTGAAGTTTAGTCTGCCCAGAAGGCTCTTTGGAATTTCTTCTTGCCCTTCTTTATAATTAGTTTCTCCTCTACCTTCTCCTTGATAGGAGTGGCTTTGAATTTTGGGCAGTCTGACTTAATGTGTCCAGGTTTCCTACACTCATAGAAAATAACATCAATTGAAACCTTAATATTCCTATTGAATTTACCTCTATTCCATTGCTAGTGTCTCTTTATCTTCCTCTTCAGAAAGCTTCTGAACTTTCTAGTCATTAGCATGATGTCATCTTCATCCTCAGGTTCTAATAGATCACTCTCTGACTCCTCCACTTTTAGTGCTATGTTCTTCTCCCTTCATGGTTCACCTGCATCAATCTTTCTTTAACTCACTCCTTGCTCGTAAGCAATTAGTGATCCAAGAAGAATGTCAATAGAGTAAACATTTAAGTCTTTAGACTCTATAATCATAGTTATTTTAGCATCAGCTGTAGTAGGCAAATAATGAAGTATCTTATTAACCATTTCAACGTTTGTTAGTTCCCTATCCAATGCATGTAAAGAGGTGATTATTTGTGTAAATCTTATGTATATATCTGAAATGGATTCATTAGGTTTCATGCGAAATAGTTCATAGTCATGTAGCAAGATGTTAAGTCTGGATTATTTAACTTCGTTAGTCCCTTCATATGTTATATAAAGTCTATCCCATATGTTCTTTCCACTCTTGTAAGTGGAAACCTACATGTAATCCTCTGACTTAAGTGCATAAAAGAAACTATTTAAATATTTAGCATTAAGTTGTGCTAAGTCACATTCTTCTACAGTCCAATCCACAAAGGGTGTTTCTACTCTAATGCCATCAAATAGTCTAGTTGGTTTTGTATACCCTTCTTGAATAAAGATCCACATGCGATAATCAAGTTACTGTAAAAATGTAGACATGCGTGTTTTCCAAAAATTAAAAGAAATATTGTCAAATAAGGGAGGTCTAGTTATAGAGTAACCTTCAGGGGTGTTTCAATTTCCAAATATAACCATGGTCGTTAATCAAAAAATTATCTAAACTTATGATTTTGAAACTAAGCTCTAATACTACTTATTAAAAATTATTAATTATGAGTTAGATTGTTAGATCTAAGCTTATGTCCCAACGGCTAATCAAGAGGGGGGTGAATTGGTAATTTAAAAAATTCAATCTTGTTAATTTAAAATTGAACACTTTGAGACTGATGAAATTTTTAGTAATTTTTTTAAAAACTATTTTTCAACCAGAGATAATAGCAAAATATAAAAGTAAAAAAAAAATAGTGAAAAATAAAAGATACAAGATTTATAGTAGTTCGATCAAATACGACCTACATCCACTCCTTGAAGTCTCACTCTTCAGTTATTGCACTATTACCACTAGTATCTCTCTTTTTGCCCCCAATGCAAGGCGGAGAAGCCTTCATAAAAACTCTCTTCCACCACTACTTGGTGTGGTAGAGAATCATCATCCTTTTACACCCTCCAACTGTAGGCAAAGAACCTTCATCCTTTTATACCCTCTAAGTGTTGGCAGAGAACCTTCATCCTTTTACACCCTCCAAGTGTAGGTAGAGAACCTTCGGTTGTTCACACTCCTCAAGTGTCAGCAGAGAACCAGATATTCTTGAAAGATCTTCTCACAAGAAATTTAGAAGGACAAGAGAAAAATGTAACCAAGTGAACCCTTCATGCTCCAGTAGTAAGAACTCTCCTTCAAATACTCTCTCTCACTCTCTCCTTTAATTTTCCTTTAGTTTGCACGAAGGCCAAATGACAAAAAGATCTTAAGACAGTCTAACTTAGACCTTTTAAAGAAAAAGATACAAAAAACTATCTAAAAACTACTTTTTTCAATTTCTGACCGTCCACAATCATCCCGTACGATCCAATTTCGTATGTACGAATAGTGTAAAACTTGTTGTGTATGAACTTAATGTAACCTGGTATGAACTCCCTTCGTACCCAATCATCATCCCGTATGAACCTGGTTCATCCGATATGAATAGTTATTCTCAAAGTTCGTTGGTACAAAAAAGTAGGATGAATTTTAAGTTTCCAAAATAAAGAAGACAGTCCTAGGACGAACAGTAAAAATTGTCTAGACGAATAGTTCATTTTGACAAATACAGAGCCCATCATCCTGGGATGAATCACAATTATCATTTGAACGAACACGGTCCAGAGCCCATCGTCTTGGGATGAATGATAAATATCGTTTGAACGAATGCGTCTAAAGCCCATCATCCTAGGACGAACGATAAATATCCTCTAAACAAATGCAACCAGAGAGCATCGTCCTGGGATGAATGATAACTATCATTTGAACGAATACGTCTAGAGCCCATCATCTTGGGACAAATGATAAATATCATCTGGATGAATTATACTTAGAAAAAAATTTCTCTATTCGTTCCATTTCTCGTTTAGGAGTATAACTGACCAGATCGTCCAGTACTAACATGGTTCATACTGTACGATCATTATTAAAAATTATGAATTTTAAAGCTCTCCCCCGGTGTGTGTGTGTGTGCTAAGTTACTCAATTACAATCACACTCTCTCAGACTCAAATAAAAAAATATATATACTCCAATATTACAAAACATTCTAAGCAGATCTTTGATTTGAAGTCTTCAACAATCTAGAGTATGATTTTCCTGAAATGTTAGTACACACAAGAGCAAAAATAAATCTTCCAAAATGTGTTAGGAGAAAATAATAATCAGAATAATAATATTTGGAATCATCAAAACATACAAGTTGCAAGAATATAAAACATGCAAAGCTAAGTAGCAACTCTCTCAACATTATATGGATTGAAGCAAGAACCTAGTGCCTTTTATGAGAGGTTAAGAACATTCCTCCTAGATAGAGCCTTTATTAAGGGTAGTGTAGACACCATACTATTCCTTAAGAAAGTAGGAGAAGATCTACTCATTATTAAAATTTATGCTGATGATATACTTTTTGGATCCATAAATAAGAATCTTTGTGATGAATTTTCAAAAATAATGAGTAAGGAGTATTAGATAAGCTTTATGGGAGAGCTCTACCATTCAATTAGATAAGGATCCTAATGAAAAATCAATTGATCAGAAGAAATACAGAGGGATAATTAGATCACTTCTTTATTTATCTACTAGTAGACTTAATATCATGCTTAGTGTATGTCTCTATATTAGATTTCAAGTTGATCCTAGAGAATCCCATATGAGTGCTATTAAGAGAATTCTTAGATATCTTCTAGGAACCCAAAACTTATGAATATGGTACCCTAAATATAGTTCATATTTCAAAACTATAGGATATTCAAAATTAGACTTTATATGTTGCAAGGTTGATAGAAAAAGCACCTCTAGAACCTGTCAATTCATAGGACAATCTTTAGTCTCATGGTCCAATATAAAATAAAATTTTGTAGCCCTATTTACCTCTAAATTATAATACATAATTGTAGAAAGTTGTGTTGCTCAAGTCTTATGGCTTACCTTGGACTCCCTATAGGCACTATTGCAATCATGTGTGATAACACTAGTGCAATATATATCTCAAAAAATCCAATCTAACACTCCCTTACTAAACACATAGACATTAGACACCATTTCATTAGAAATCAAGTAACCAATACAGATCACAAACATAAATAACAAACATGATGATCATCATACACAAATTCAAAATTGATCACATTATACTCTATGATATCACATCGTACCATACAATAATCACAAAATATCACATTACTACTCACATCAAATCCAACGGCTCTGATTGATTAATTTTTGTCAATCATATTACATGAACACCCAATTCATGTTGTACGATACACGTGGCAGACATAATTGGGAAAATTGAATTTGGTCGGTATGATATTAAATATCATATTATACTGTACGAACAATTGTTCGTATTATACGATATGACCAATCAATGATCATCTAAGTTAATGTCACGGGATGACTGTCTTAACATTGATTTACCAGTATGATTCTGATCATATTGTAAGATAAAACCAACCTTTTTAACTGGTCAAACTAGACAAATTAAATTCCCTATATAATATTATTCTATCACATACCATACTATACAATGTGCCTAATTTCTATTTAAAGAGAGGAATCACAAACATTCTCTTCACTTCAATCCTTTCCTTTAAATCTCTCTACCTTCCCATATAAGTTCCTACTCTTTGTAATGGTTAGTGGAAAGTCCTCAAGGGATCTCATAGGTAGTTCTTCTAGACATCCCATTTATCCCCATTTCCCTGAAGTAATTAATGAAGAAGCATATCATTGTTATAAGGTTGTTAGGATAACCCCTTCTAAAATCATAAATCAAGAAATTGTGATTTTCCAGGTATTCAATCTAATTTCTTACACCACCCTTCCATTCATTCTTACTCTCACATTTCCATTCAACTCTGAGCTTCTCTTTGAATTTTTTGTTATCTTTTGAATCAACAGTGAAGGAATGTCCCTTCAATCTTATGATAATAGGAGGCCTGCAGATATCACCTATCAAGACTTCGACCAAATCCTACCTTTCTACCACTGATAAAAATTTTCATTCTTTAGCCTTAATCCCTAACTATAATTGTATCCCTGTCAACACCACCCTTAGAGAGTTGTCAATAAATTACCACATTCCTCATGTTAATAGCTTAGTTTAATATGCTCAAATCATTCAACACAGCCTTCAAAATTTTGTCATTCCAAAAGTTGGCAATCAGATAAATAGCATACCTTTTTAACCTTTCACTACCTACTTTATCATGACTGCAATTGATTTGAATGCAGCTGATCTGATTACATGATACATTGAAAACCTTAACTACATTATATATCCTAAAAATAAAGGAAAGCCAAATATTACATTAGATCATATCATTGCCTTTATTCTAGAATCCAACTATAATATTCAATTCCCTACACCACCCGACCATCTTCCAATCTTTTATTCAAAAAAATCCTTCCATGTCCTTCATAGTACTAGTTGTCAAAATGTTCATTATATGGACCACGAGCTAGAAGAGATAGAGGAAAGTCTAGCACCAGCACATGTACACTAGCCTTCTCAATATGAGACACAGATTTAGAGATTTGATCGGTTGGAGACTCGCTTTGACATTTACTTCATGGAGCAACACCAATAGAATGAGATTGATATGGCATGGTTTGTAGAGTAGTTCACATCCATTCATTGATATTTTCAACCACCACCACCATCTAATCAGGAATTTTCTTATTTTTAGCATGTATTATTTTAGTTTTTATCTTTGTTATTTTTGTCTTTTCATTATCATATTTGTTTTATTTTTTTATGTTATTCTTAGACGTTCCCGCTTGTTGGTGATATACAAAGGGGGAATAGAATATTGTTGGTAGGTTGTATTTCTACTTTGCTATGATTTGTCTACTATTTTGATTATTTCCTGTGCATGATTATGTGTTCTTCCAATAATTCTAATTCATTATTTAAAAACAAAACTCTCTGTTTTTTTTTTTTTTTAAAAGTCACCTAGTAAGGGGGAGCTTATGATATATAAAAATTAATTTGAAATCATAACCAACAATATTTGTCATCATAAAAAAGAAGATTATTATAAATCTAGACCTAATTCTTATGATTTTAATGATGATAAATATTATTAAATTATCTAAAATGTTATCTCATGTTATTATTATTATTGAATATTTGTTCTTGTACACTAACATTTTAGGTCGACTGTATACACACTGTTATTATTACTAATGCATATTTGTTCTTTTACACTAACATTTTAGGTTGACTATACACCATGTAAAGTAATCAAGTAAAGACTGGGTACAAATAAGGTTAAGTGTCTTTAAGAGTATGAATTTCTACTTTTATTTATCTCTATATTTTTTTAGTCAAAGTCATGTATTTTTTGGATTTTAAACATGGTGATCATGCACACACACACACTCTATTTTTTTTTTTTTTGAAAAGTGCAAACAGCAATAAATTTTTATTAACCACCAATTACTTACAAGAAGATTCCTCCTTCAACAATTCTAAAATTAAAGGAGGAACTTTATCTCTAGAAAAATCATCCCAAAAGAAGGATGAGAAATAAGCATAGTTAGCACAAAAATGAGCTAACGTATTACAATTTCTATTAGCAAAAGAAAAAATGAAATGCTTAAATTTAAAAAGAAAATCTAAATCCTTAGGCTTTAGAAATTCTTCATGAATCCACTGATTTTTAAAGGCACTTTGAAAGATCTTGATGACATTAAAATTATCACCCTCAATCACAATACCTTTAGCTTCAAGCATCCAATCTTTGATATAATCTCTCAATGACAAAATTGCTAATAGCTCTATTTGAGCACAATCCCAATGTAGATTTTGAAAACCAAAAGCAGCTAAACCTCTGCCTTTATAGTCCCTAAAAATACCTCCAATGCCGGTACTGTTGTTGAGAAAAAATGAAGCATCAATATTTACCTTGATCCAACCAGAAGGAGGAGGATGCCAAGAGGATTGAGACAGCTTAAATAGCTGATTAGCATCCCAATTTTCACGGATTAAACAAGAATTAAAAGATGGTACCGTCTGAATTATAGCTCTTGAAGCAATAGAAGAACTGCTGTCATCCACACCTCTATGAACTAGTTTATTTCTACTATTCCAGTAGTAGAAAATCACATAACAAAGAAGATTACCCAGAAATGGATTAAAAGAAGCCAAACTACTCAATAACTGATAACAGCAAGCTAATTAATCAAATTCAAGAATATTAGAATGCCAATCAGCCAGCAACTTTAATACCCTCTTAATTAAAAAAACATTTAGAAACCACATGCTCTGTATCTTCCATCTCCAAACAGCCTCTCGGACAACCTCCATAATCAGCAAGCCTTCTATATAAAAGAAAAGCCAATGTTGGAATACCATTCTTACTTATTCTCCACTAGAACATATCAATCTTAGGCTTTAATTTTAATTTTTTCCTCCATTTAAAGGTTTCATCTTCACTGATATCTTTAAATTTTTTTCTCATAAACAATTGCTGCAATAGATTTACCATATAACTTCTTGATACACTCCATCTTGTCTTCAATTTGATTTGAATGAATTGGAATTGAGAGGATCAATTTAATAAGTAATTCACCAAAGCAGAGCTTCAATTTTCCAATATCCCATCTTCCTTCTGTGATAAAATCCAAAACTTGGCTGAAACCTGGATCTATAATGGTTACAAAAGTAGGCCACTTATCCAATGTCTTATCTAGAATCCATATATCTTTGAAAGTATCAACATACTCTCCATTAGAAATTGTTCATCTCATCGCCGGAAGTAAAAATTCTGCACCTTTATGAATTATTTTCCAGGTTAAAGAGCAACAAATGCTATTAGCACCTTCTTGAAACTCATTCACTATTAATTAGATTGTTAAACCAAAGCTTATGTCTTAGCGGCTAACCAAGATGGGGGGTGAATTGGTAATTAAAAAAAATTTACCCTCTTAAATTTTGGAAATGAAAACTAACTTTGGTGAGTTTTGTAGAAAATATTTTTCAACAACAGTTTTAATAGTAAAAGCACAAAAATAAAAGGCAGTGGAAAAATAAAGAAACGTGGTTTATAGTGGTTCTATCAAAACTAGACCTACATCCACTCCCCGGATGCACCCTCCGAGTATTGCACTAATACTATCCTTTTGCACTCACAGCATGGCGGAGAAGCTTTTACAAACACTTTTTCCACCACTACCCGGTGCGGCAGAGAACCGTTGTCCTTTTAAACTATCCCCAGTGCTGGCAAAGAACCTTCATCCTTTCACACTCTTCTAGTGTGAGCAAAGAACCCTTAATCCTTTCACACTCTCCTAGTTGTGGGCAGAGAACCCTTCGGCTATTCACACACTCCAAGTGTGGGCAGAGAACCCTTCATCCTTTCACACTCTCCTAGTGTGGGCAAAAAACCCTTTAGCTATTCATACTCTCCAAGTGTTGGTAGAGAACCCTTCGGGAGTTCACACTCTCCAAGTGTCGACAGAGAACTAGATCTCCTTGATAGATCTTCTCACAAGAAATCTAGAAATAAAGAAAGAAAAGAGTGAAGTAATTTTCAAATCACAAGTACAGATTCTTACCTTTGAGTACTAAATGAAGCCTTTACGCTCCAGTAGTAGGAATCCTTCCTTGAACATTCTCTTGCACTCTCTCCTTGACTCTTCTTTCAATAGGCACGAAGATCAGTGGACAAAAAGATTATGTTGCAGTTTAGTTTGGACTATTCATAAAAAAGACACAAAAAATCGTCCAAAAACTGTAAATTTTCAAGTCAATATGAATTGGATCGTCCCGTATGATCGTGGATCATCCTGGACGATTTTATTTAAGTGCGTTGGAAATGAACCTAATGTATATGGGTACGAAATGACTTCGTACACACATCGTCCCGTACGAACTAGGTTCGTCTGGTACGAACGGTTATTCCATAAGTCGGATCCCAAAAACTACAGAACAACACTTAATTTTTAGAGTCGGCTCACTTCGTCTTGGTACGAAGTTGAGGTTCGTCCGGACAAAAATTTTACAGAGAGCAAATCGTCCCAGGACGAATACACTTCATCCTGGATTATAGCAATCCAAAGAGCAACTCGTCCTGGAAAGAATACACTTCATTTTTGAACAAAAATTTTCCAGAGAATATTTCTTCCTGGGATGAATACACTTCGTCCTGGACGATCAGGACTTAAAAAAATTTTCTTCCACCCCTGTTCGTTCCATTTCTCTTTAAAGGAGATAACTGATCTGATCGTCCCGTATGAACTATGTTCGTCTCATACGATCAGTATAAATTTTCTCAAGATCTCCTTAAGTGTGTGTGTGTGTATTCACTCAATTACAATCATTCCCTGTCAAAACTTAATTCAAAGAAAAAATTACAAGTTTTAAATCCACAAAGTATCTCATGCTGAATTTGATTTGAAGTCTTTATAGTCTGGAGTTTGATTTTTCTGAAATGTTAGTACACACAAGAGCAAAAATAACTTTTTCAAGAAGTGTTAGGAGATAACTATACATAAAACAATAATATTTGAAATCATCAAAACTATAAAAGTTGCAAGAATGTAAAACAAGTAAATAGCAACTCTCTTAACAATCTCCCCCTTTTTGATGATGGCAAAACAATTATTGTTTGTATAATTTTCAAATTAAAAAAATCTCCTAAACTCCCCCTGAATTGATGAACACGTGTAAATAAGGAGGCATTTTTGGAAATACATAATAAATAAAAATAAAACAAAAACACAACATACTCAAAACACTAAAGAAAATCAAAAATAGACACACATACACAATATGAATCAATAAAAACAAAAACCACGATACAAACAATTTCTCCCCCTTTTTTACAACATCAAAAGGTAAAGAAGAAAAAGACTTGAAATGTAAGCAGACATATGAAAATCATTTGATAATTCAATCTTCAAAGTGATTGAAAAAAGTTATGCAACTAAAATTAAAACATTAGGCAAATCATATTAATTCATAGAATTTAAGAAGAGATATAACATTGATAATAAAAAGAATATATCAAAAGCATGAGTCAATTTAGACACTAAGGTAAAGAAAATCATTGCAAATAGAATGAATAGAAAATTTTTATATTTCAAATGTCAATACAGAATATAAATGTACAATAGATCAATTTGAATTAAGAGATTAAAAGATAATGGAAAAAAATAATTATCACATGTGGCGCTTTGCGCATCTTTTTTAAATTATTGGCACATTTTTGTGCATCTTTTTTATTTTTGGGCTTATTTTGTGTCTCGTTTTTTACTTGCGAACCATTGCACATTTCTTTTGATTTTTATACATTTGTACATTTTTTCAAGAGTAATTTTGATTTTTCCAAAATCAATAATAAAAAATTTCAAATTTTTTTAAGTGCATAAATATTTATTGATAAGTGAAATATAAAATAAGAAAACATCATAGTTGCAATAATAATATTAAAATTAATGTAGGCTAAAAAAGAGACATGAAATTAAGAATTCTAATTATATCAAGTTATAAGCAGAACTTAAATTTAGAAAAAATTAGATTTTCTAATGAATTTAATTTAGACTTGCACTTCAAAGTATAGCACTATTAAGATCAAAAATCTAATGATTGTCATAAAGGCTAACACACATTTAAATACAATTAAATCCAAAAAACATGTGAATATATATTAATATCACTAAAAAGATATTATAATTTAAGATCAGGATATCAATACAGAAATAAAACATCTAAAGTAAAGAAAAATACAACAAACTTACTGAAACACATCTAAAATACAAACTATAGAAAATACATAAAACTAAGTGCTACAATCACTAAGAAGGAACCTGATCTGGTGGAGGAGGAGGAAGTGCAACACCAAAGATGTTAAAGTAAGTACTCATCATAAGCACATTGGTACTGATATCATTCATCTGATCCCTCATAAAATTCATGTCATGCTGATACTGTGCGACCTGCTGCTGAAGATGAGTCTCAATTTAATCAAAGCGTTGATCAAAATGAGTCTCTAAGTGATCAAATCTTTGAACCAAATCCTGGTAATTTGGTTCATTGGTAGGTGCAGGTGCAGCTTCTGGTTCTTCCTCTGTATCACTAATGACATGAGTTTTACTTGGTTCTTCTTTGAAGATTGCTCTAAATGATCCGTCGTTGTAGTAGAGTGGTTCTTCAAAATCTTGATCAGGATGAACCAAATTGTATTTCTTCTCCAGAATGTAGGCAACAAGATGTCCTAAGGCGATGTTCTTCTTTCTCTTATTCTCTACATGTCCAATTTCAGACAGCCCATAAAGAGTCAAGGATAAATTGGGCTTCATCTATAGGTTATTTAGTCATGATCAAGAAAGTCACCATAGTAAGAAGAGGGGTAATGTTGATCCTATCACCAGCTTTAGGAATTATGGAAGTTCTAAGGACATGCTGGATGATTCATGCATTACAAACTAGACCGGATACTCTAGCCACATGTTCGTTCACATTGTTCCCTCTCATTAAATTATTAATTTCAGACCATAAATAATCATGAGTGTTGATCAAATGATGGGCTCTGGCTCCCTCTATCCTTAAGTTCAAAAAGGCTCCTAAGTCATGCTTGGTGATTTCAACTTTTTGTTTGAAAACATAGGAACAGATTATAGAGTGGTCAGAATTAAAAGACATGTTGGCGAGGAAGAAGTGGAAGGTTTCCTTATTGTAGAGATGGACGAGGGTAAGGATAAAACCAAATTGAGTTGAAGCAAATAAGTTCATTACCTGAAAGGTAATTTGTTCTTAGATAAGGATTTTTGAGGGTGTGATTTTCGTAGAGGCAAATGCAGGAAAAGATTCCTCATTTGCTTTAGAAAGGAAATTTTTAGAGGAATTTTGATGTGATTTCTTTGCTAGAACCTTTTATCTCTTGCTTGAACTCGCCATTTGGAAGAAGATCTAGAGTACGAAAGAGATTGAAAGTGAAGTTTTGAGTGTGACAGTTGAGTTCAAAAGCCCTTCTATTTATTGAAAACAATACGTTCGTACCAGATGAAAAAATTTTGTCCCATATAAAATTTTCAATTCGTCATGTACGAAAATTTTTTGTTTGGACGATCGAAAGCGTCGAAATGAAACGGTTTTTCGTAATTAACACAACTTACGAAGCATCCTTTCGTATAGAATTTTGACCAGTCTGATCATACAGACGAACACGTGTTCGTCCTAGGACGATCAGAACTTATATCATTTTAATGGCAGTTGAAACCGTCCCCTACATCGAACCGACTTGTGTTCGTCTAGACGAAGCAAAGGTTCGTACGTACTAAGTTTGTATTAAAAACTACCTTATCCATTCAACCGCATTATTCATTCGTCCCGTCATTTGAAAAGCATTTCATCCCAGATGATCGTACAGACGAAGTGATAATAAAATACTGAAAACTACACTCAAACGATTCAAAATCTGACAGTTTGTCACATTACATACATCATCCCGTACGAAAACATTTTGTCCCAGACGATTGTCACTCAAATAAATTTTCAATTTTATGCTATCAATCAAAACCAAGACACAAAACACACTAAAAACATTAAACAACGAAAAAACACAAACTCTAAAAGAAAAAAAATACACAAATAAAATCTAAAACTCATAAAGAACACAAAAATATTTAACTAGAAAATAAACATCAATGTTGCAAAAATATTTTTATTTAAGCATTCAAATCAATCACACCAAGCCTTGTTCTTAATGCACTGAAAGTATCAAAGGCTAAAGATTTTGTAAAATTATCTGCAAGTTGATTTTCAGTAGAAACATGATTGAGTTCAATTTCTCTTTTGAATACATGATCCCTTATGAAATGATGCCTTATGTCTATGTGTTTAATTCTTGAAAGTTGAATAGGATTTTTAGAAATGCAAATAGCACTAGTTTTATCACAATAAATTGGAATAGTGCCTATAGTCAATCCTAAATCAATCAACTGTTGTTTAAACCAAAGTACTTGTGCCACACAACTTTCTAAGGCAATGTATTCAGCTTCTGTAGTAGATAGGGCTACTGAATTTTGTTTTCTACTGGACCAAGAGACTAGAGAATTTCCAATAAATTGATATGTTCTAGAAGTGCTCTTTCTATCCACCCTACAACCTGCAAAGTCAGAATCTGAATAACCAATTATATCAAATTAAGAGATAAACTTAGGATACCAGATTCCTAAATTCTGAGTTCCTAACAGATATCTTAAAATCCTTTTCACTGCTGTCAAATGTGATTCTTTTGGATCTAATTGAAATCTAGCACATAAACAGACACTAAACATAATATCGGGGCGACTAGCTGTCAAGTAAAGCAATGATCCAATTATCACTCTAAATTTCTTTTGATCAATAGATTTTCCCTTAGGGTCCTTATCCAACTGAACTGAGGAACTCATTTATGTACTAACAGGTTTAGCATTGTCTATTTCATACTTTTTGAGCATGTCCTTAACATACTTTGACTGACTAAGAATATACCTTCCTCAATTTGCTTAATGTTAAATCCTAGAAAGTAACTCAAATATCCCATTAGACTCATCTCAAATTCACTACTCATTATTTTAGAAAAATCATCACAAAGACTTTTATTTGAAGATCCAAAATTGATATCATTCACATAAATTTGAACAATGAGTATATACTTTCCACATTTCTTCAAAAAGAGAGTTGTATCCACACTTCCTTTTTCAAAAGATCTTTCAAGTAGAAAGGTGCTCAACCTCTCATACCAAGCCCTAGGTGCCTATTTCAATCCATATAATGCTTTTTTCAACTTGAAAACATGATTTGGGTATTAAGAATTTTCAAAACCTGGAGGTTGTTCTACAAAAACATCCTCTTGAATTACTCCATTTAAAAAGGCACTTTTGACATCCATTTGATACAATTTAAATTTTCTAAAACAGGCAAAGGCTAGCAAAACCCTAATTGCTTCAAGTCTAGCTACAGGGGCAAAAGTCTCCTCAAAATCAATCCCTTCTATTTGATTATACCCTTTAGCAACTAATCTAGCCTTATGTCTAATGACTACTCCTAAGTCATTCATCTTGTTTTTGAATACTAACTTAGTTCCAACTACACTTTAATCCTTTGACCTTGTAGTTAATTTCCAAATTTTATTTCTTACAAATTGATAATACTCATTTTGCATGGCCAAAATCCAAAATTCATCATAAAGTGCTTGATCAATATTAGTGGGTTCTATAGTTAAAATGAAGGCTGAATGATTGACTTCTTTGTTTAATCCAGGCCTAGTCCTTACACCCTCACTTGGTTCACCTATAATCAATTCCCTTGGGTGATTTTTAGAAAATCTCAAATCTCTAGGCAAAGGGTTTTCTATCTCCAAATTTTCTTCCAAATTCATTTTATCAATCTTTTGGGAGTTAATCTCAATTTCATCTTCTTCAACATTTGGCTCTTCCATATTTCCAGATTCATCAAATACATTATGTGTGATCTTCTCAATTACCAAAGTTCTTCTATTGAATACTCTATAAGATCTTCCAACACTTGAGTATCCAACAAAAATTCCTTCATCAGATTTTGGATCAAATTTTCCTAAGGCAGATTTTCCATTGTTATGAATGAACACCTTGCGACCAAAAACATACAAATGAGATAAATTAAGTGTTCTTCCTTTTAGCAACTCATAGGGTATTTTATTTAATTTAGATCTCACATTCACCCTATTCAGAACATAACTTGCAGTGCTAACCGCCTCAGCCCAAAAATATTTAGGAAGTGAGAATTCTGCCAACATTGCTCGAGCAGCTTCTATTAATGTTCTATTTTTCCTTTCAACTACCCCATTCTGCTAAGGGGTTCTAGGTGCATAAAAATTGTGATTATTTCCTTTCTCCTTATAAAATTCCTCAAATTTCACAATCTCAAATTCTCCTCCATAATCACTTTATATAGAAATAATTTCACACCCTAGTTTTCTTTGAATCCAAGTCGAAAAATTTCTAAATTTCTCAAATGATTCACTCTTATGAAATAGAAATCTAACCCATTTAAATCTTGAGTAATCATCCACAATCACAAATCCGTATACCTTCTATCCTAGACTCACAGTTCCAACAAGTCCAAAAAGATCTATATGCAAAATCTCTAAAGGTTTACTAGTTCTAAGATCCTTATTGGACTGAAAAGAGGACTTCCCCTGCTTCCCTAATTGACATGCATCACAAAGGTGGTCCTTATTAAAGTCTAGTTTAGGGTATACCTCTCACTAAGTTCTTTTGGGTAATCCTCCTAAGGTTTTTCAGACTAGAATGAAAAAGTCTCGTATGCCAAAGCCATGACTCATCAGATACAGTTTTCAAACAAAAAGCAGTAGGAGTTTGAATTCAATTCAAATCTAGCATATAAACATTGTTTACTCTTTTTCCATTCAAAACATCTTTACCATTTAGGCCTAATATGAAGCTAGTAGAAAAAAATTTTACACAATAACCCTTATCACATAGCTAGCTTATACTTAATAAATTATCCTTTAAGCCTTCAACTAATAACACATTATCTATAAAAAAGTTCTTAAGATTTCCAATCATACATGATATAACCACCTTCTTTGTGGTTTTATCTCCAAGTGTAACCTTGCCTCCATTCCTGGCTTCCAGCATTATGAATTGAGTAGTATCTCCAGTCATATGCTTTGAACATCCGATGTCCAAGTACCATATGCTCTCACGAGGTCTTGTGTGAGAGCGACTCTACAAAATTATCAAACATTAGACCTAGGAACCCAAACAAGTTTGGGTTCTCCTTTTGGCAATTTATAATCAGATGCATGTATGATATGTCTAGGTTTATGCATCTTAGGTTTCCACACTAAATAATATGTCCAAACAATCCATAATTATTATATTTTACTTTTTGAAATGGTTTCCTATCTCTTCTAACATTCATCTGTCTATTCAGGGATTGCATAAATTTAGGATACATAATAGGATTAGTAAAATATTCAAGTTTAGGGGGTATCCTATTATCCTCGAGAGCTTTTATCGTTAATTTATAAAATGAATTCATATCTTCCAAAATTCAATTTTTATAATTTGATCTATAAATTTTTCTCTCTGATTCATCCTTAAAATTTTTAAAATCTTTTTCAAGTTCAGCATAGGATGATTTTAAATTTTCATGTTTTTTATTCAAGTCATCAAATTCATCAAGTAATTTCATATGGTTGTCATCAATTAAAGCATGATCTTTCCTAAGAATTTCATGTTCTTTTTGTAATTCTTCAAATTCTAAACTTAGACTAGCATGCATTTTCTTTATTTTCTTATATACATCAAGCATGTGTTTAGAAACTTCAAAAAGTTCATCATAGGTTAAGTCACATACCTCTTCTTGATCTAACTGACCAAGATTATTGGCCATTAAGCACAGATTAGTGACTTCCTCTTCCTTCTCAGTCTCTGATGAATCTGAAGCTGAGTCCGCCCAGAAAACTCTTTGAAACTTCTTCTTGCCCTTCTTTACAATTAGTTTCTCCTCAACCTTCTCCTTGCTAGGAGTGGCTTTGAGTTTTGGGCATTCAGTATTGATATGACCAGGTTTCCTGCACTCATAGCAAATCACTTCATTAGAAACTTTGGCATTTCTATTAAATTTGCCTCTATTCCAATGCTGGCATCTCTTTTGCTTCCTCTTTAGAAAGCTTCTGAAATATCTAGTCATCAATGTGATGTTGTTTTCATCCTCAGGTTGTGAGTGTTCACTCTCTAACTGTTCCACATTTAGTACTATGTTCTTCTCCCTTCGTGGTTCACCTGCAGCAAGCTTTCTTTGGTTAACTCCTTGCTCATAAGCAATTAGCGAACCAAGAAGATTATCAATAGAGTAAATGTTTAGATCTTTAGACTCTATAATTACAGTAATTTTAGCATCATAAGCAGTAGGCAAACAATGAAGAATTTTGTTAACCATTTCAGTATTCGTTAGTTCCCTACCTAGTGCATGTAAAGAGGTGACTATTTGTATGAATCTTATGTACATATCAGAAATGGATTCATTTGGTTTCATGTGAAACAGCTCATAATCATGGAACAAAATATTAAGTATAGATTGCTTAACCTCATTAGTCCCCTCATAAGTTATATAAAGTTTATCCCATATGTCCTTCCCACTTTTGCAAGTGAAAACCCGTATGTAGTCTTCTGATTTTAAAGCACAAAAGAAACTATTCAAGCCTTTGGCATTTAGTTGTGCTAAGTCAAATTTTTTTACTGTCCAGTCTGCAAAAGGGGTTTTAACTCTAACTCCATCAACTAATCTAGTTGGTTTTCTATACCCTTCCTGAACTAAGTTCCACATACGATAATCAAGTGACTGTAAAAATGTAGACAAACATGTTTTCCAAAAATCAAAAGGTATATTGTCGAACAGTGGAGGTCTAGTTATAGAGTAACCCTTGGGTATATTTCAATTTCCAAATGTAGCCATCTACGTTAATCAAAAAGTAGTCTAAACTTATGATTTTAAAACAAAACTTTGATACCACTTGTTGAAACTCGTTCACTATTAATTAGGTTGTTAAATCTAAGCTTATGTCCTAGCAGCTAATAAAGAGGGGGGGTGAATTGGTAATTTTAAAAAAAAATTTACCCTCTTAAAATTTGGAAATGAAAACTAACATTAGTGAGTTTTGTAGAAAACATTTTTCAACCACAGTTTTAATAGTAAAAGCACAAAAATAAAAGGTAGTGGAAAAATAAAGACACAAGGTTTATAATGGTTCGGTCAAAACCAGACCTACATCCACTCTCCGGAGGCACCCTCCGAGTATTGCACTAATACCAATAGTGACTCTCCTTTCACACCCAGAGCAAGGTGGAGAAACCTTTACAAACACTCTTTCCACCACTACCCGGTGTGGCAGAGAACCGTCATCCTTTTACACTATCCCCAATACTGGCAGAGAACCTTCGTCTTTTCACACTCTCCTAGTGTGGGCAGAGAACCCTTCATCCTTTCACACTCTCCTAGTGTGGGTAGAGAACCCTTCGACTGTTCACACTCTCCAAGTGTGGATAGAGAATCCTTCGTCCTTTCACACTCTCCTAGTGTGGGCAGAGATCCTTCGGCTGTTCACACTCTCTAAGTGTTGGTAGAGAACTCTTCAACTATTCACACTCTCCAAGTGTCGGCAGAGAACCAGATCTCCTTGACAGATCTTCTCACAAGAAATCTAGAAATGAAGAAAGAAAAGAGTGAAGTAATTTTCAAATCACAAGTAGAGATTCTTACCATTGAATACCAAATGAAGCATTCACGCTCCAGTAGTAGGAATCCTTCCTTGAACACTCTCTTGCACTCTTTCCTTGACTCTTCTTTCAATAGGCACAAAGGTCAATGGACAAAAATATTATGTGGCAGTTTAGTTTGGACAATTTATATGAAAGACACAAAAAACCGTCCAAAAACTATAAATTTTTAAGTCAATACGAATTGGATCGTCCCATATGATCGTAGATCATCCTGGAAAATTTTACTTAAGTGCATTGGAAACGAACCTAATATATATGGGTACAAAATGACTTCATACACACACATTGTCCCGTATGAACTAGGTTTGTCCGGTATGAACGGTTATTCCATAGGTCGGTTCCCAAAAACTGTAGAACGACACTTAATTTTTAGAGTCGGTTCACTTCATCCTGGTACAAAGTTGAGGTTCATCTGGACAAAAATTTTATAGAGAGCAAATCGTCCTAGAATGAATACACTTCGTCCTAGACGATAGCAATCCAGAAAGCTACTCATCTTGGAACGAATACACTTCATTTTTGAACGAAAATTTTCCAGAGAACATTTTGTTTTGGGACGAATACACTTCGCCCTAGACGATCAGTACTTAGAAAAATTTTCTTTGACCCTTGTTTGTTCCATTGCTCTTTAGAGGAGATAACTGATCTGATCGTCCCATGCTAACTATGTTCGTCCCGTACGATCAGTACAAATTTCTCAAGATCTCCTTAAGTGTATGTGTGTGTATTCACTCAATTACAATCACTCTATTTCAAAACTTAATTCAAAGAAAAAATTACAAGTTTTAAATCAATAAAGTATCTCATGCTGAATTTGATTTGAAGTCTTTGTAGTCTGGAGTTTGATTATCCTGAAATGTTAGTACACACAAGAGCAAAAACAACTTTTCCAAGAAGTGTTAGGAGATAATTATACATGAAACAATAATATTTGAAATCATCAAAACTATAAAAGATACAAGAATGTAAAACATGCAAATAGCAACTCTCTTAACACACCATTCCACAATACATCCCCATACTTTGCTCTTAAAACTCTACTTAAAAGAGTATTGGGCTTCATAATGAAATTCAGTGCATGTTTAGACCTCAAAGGTCCCAACTTCACTACTAAGGATTGTAAACCATAGCCACCTTTGTTTTTTGGTTTACACAATGAGCTCCACGAAACATAATGCATACCATAACTACCATCTCTTTTATTCCAAAGAAAATCTCTACACATTTTCTCCACTTCATATAATACCCTCAAAGGAATCAAAGAATGACTAGCTTGATAAGTAGTTAAAGAAAGAACTGAAGAATTAATCAAAGTAACTTTACCTGCAAGAGAAATGAACTTTGTACCCCAAATGTTCATCTTATCTGCTGCTTTCACAATAATTTTGCTGAAATCTGCCTTAACCAACCTTCTAAGAGCAATTTTAACTCCTAAATAATCCATTTCTTTCACCATATTCATTTTCATAACATTGAGAAGGGATTTACAATCTCGTTTCTTCACTGTTTTGCTGAATAAAACTGCAGATTTGAGCAAGTTAACCTTTTGTCCAGTCCAAGTACAATAATTCTTCAAGATTTTGTCCACTTTCTTCAAACAATTCTTATTAGCTCTTGAGAATATCATAATGTCATCAGCATACATTAAGTGAGAGATTAAAGGGCCATTTGGACTGACTTTAATACCAATCTTCTTACCAATATTTTCAAATTCTTCAGTCAATAATTGAGAGAACATGATAAATAGGAAAGGTGATAAGGGGCACCCTTGTCTAAAACCGTAATTGGCCTCTATCCACTTTGAACTTTCACCATTAATTAAAATGGAAAATTTTGGATTAACTACACATTCCAAAACTAAATTAGAAAAGGGTTTAGGAAACCCAAACCAGTCCATCACTTTTTCCAAAGTAGACTAACACATGCTGTCATAGGCCTGTTCCATATCTACTTTGATAGCTACCAAACCTTTCTTAGCTTTAGAGTGTCTAAATTTATTAAACAATTCTTGAGCTAGAAGTAATTAGTCGGCCATAAACTGCCCCTTGATAAAAGCACTTTGTTCAACAGAAATGATCTTAGGGAATACAAAACTCATCCTATTTAAGATCATTTTAGCCATTATTTTATAGATTGCATTGCACAAGCTAATGGGACGATAATTATTAGGGGATATAGGAGAAACTACTTTGGGAATCAAAATCACGTTAGTTTCTTTCCAACCAGGAGAAAGAGCACCCGAAGTAAAGAAATCATTTATAGCTGCCCAAACATCATTCTTAATGATAAACCAATAGGATTTAATGAAATAATATGTTATGCCATCAATACCTGGTAAAATATTGGATCCCAAGTTTGAAATAATATCCTCCAGCTCTTTCAATGTAAATTCTTTACTAAGAATTTTACAGTCCTCCTCATCCAGTTTATTTGTAGGTTCCGACCACCCATTTAAACTACAGCTCCTAAATTTCCATTTGCGATTGAAGAATCTGATGAAGACATCTTCAATACTTTGCTTGTCTTCAAAAATGAATCCCTCCTCATTTTTCACCCAATTAATTTTGTTAGCATTTCTCCTTGCCGAGGCATAAACATGGAAGAATTTGGAATTAGAGTATCCTTCATTCAACCATTGAATTTTTGCCCTTTGCTTCCACCACATGCTAAGTCTTCCCAAAGTATTATTAAATTCAGCAATTTTAGAACTTAAACAGCAAAGTTTCAGATCAGATAATCCTCCCAAATCAATTTCTTCCTTTTGTAAATCCAGAATTTCAATTTTCAGCTTCTCTTTTAATTCTGTCAGATTTTTATGCTTCTCCTTATTCCAAAATAATAAGGATCTCAAAGTTCTCTTGAACTTAGTATTCAAGATATCTGAAGCAGAACCCCTTGTTTTTTTGTTCCAAGCAGCTAGAACTATTGAATAAGAAGCTTTATAAGATAACCATGTATCTTCAAACATAAATTTCCTACTTTTTGTTATCCTGGATGTCAAGATCTTAATAGATATTGGACAATGGTCCGATGCTATCTTGGCTAGATGCTTAACCACTGCCGTTTGGAGAAGATTTAAGGCAGCACAATTAAGAAGGCATCGGTCCAGCCTTTCCAAAATCCTTCCTCCTCCATTTTTATTATTGCACCAAGTGTATTTAGGACCCAAGTATCAAACTTCATGTAAATCTCCTCTATTCATGAACGAGATCATATCTTGTGATCCTTGAGAGTGTACAAACTTCCTACCACCTATTTTATCACTTTGAGAGATTATGCAATTAAAATCTCCCCCTATAATCCATGGAAAATCATCATCAAAATAATTTTCCAGATTATTCCAAAGAATCCTTCTTTTATTATTTTCCCTGCTTCCGTAGACTGTAGCTATCATCCATGTTTGATAATTTTTGACTTTAAGTCTACCCACCACCACCTGCTCATTGGCTTCAATAACTTCAAAGGTAGCCATGTCATGTCTCCAACAAACCAAGATACTACATGATAGACCAACTGCCGGATACAGGAAAGAATCCCACAGCTCACCAATGAATTTTCTGACTTCAATAGGCTCCATAGAAGAAACTTTAGTTTCCATAAGACCCAAAAACAAAGCTGTTAAGATAGTTGCTATTTGCATGCTTTACATTTTTGCAACTTATGAAGTTTTGATGATTCCAAACATTATTGTTCAAATGTGTAGTTATCTCCTAACATTTTTTAGAAGAATTGTATTTGCTCTTGTGTGTACTAACATTTCAGGAAAAATGAACTCCAGACTACGAAGACTTCAAATTAAATTCAGCATGAGATACTTTGTAAAATTTGAAGCTTGCACTTTTCTTAGAAATCAAATTGAAAGGGAGTGATTGTATTTTGAGTGAATAAAAACATACACACACACATAAGGAGATCATATAAAATTTATACTGATCGTACGGGACGATAATAGTTCGTACTGGACGATCAGACAGTTATCTCCTATAGAGCACATGGAACGAATAGGAACTTGCTCGAAAAATTTTTTTCTAAGTCCTATTCGTCCAGGACGAAATTAATTATCGTCCAGGACGATTGGTTCACTGTAAAATTTTTGTCCATATGAAATTAAATTATCGTCAATGGCGATTGGTCCTCTGGAAAATTTTCGTACAGACGAAATTAATAATCGTCCAGGATGATCTGGTCTCTGGAAAATTTTCGTCCAAACGAAATTAAATTATCGTCCATGGCGATTGGTCCTCTGGAAAATTTTCATCCAGACGAAATAAATAATCGTCCAGGACGATCGGTCCTCTGTAAAATTTTCATCCAGACGAATAAATTTTCGTCCAAACGATTAACCGACTGAGAATAGTTTTCAGCAGTTTCTAGAACCGACCTTGTAATAACCGTTCGTACTGGACGAACCTAGTTCGTACAGGACAATCAGCTGTACGAAGATATTTCGTACACATATTCAAATAGGGTCGTTTCAGATCGTTTAAATAAAATCGTCCAGGACGATCCACGATCATACGGGACGATCCACTGCGTACAGAATTGAATACTTGCAGTGTTTGGGCGATTTTTCTTGTCTTTTGTATAAATAGTCCAAATTAGACTGCCACCCAATCTTTTTGTCATTTGATCTTCGTGCCTCTTGAGATAATAGCCAAGGAGAGAGTGGAAGAGAGCATTCAAGGGAGGATTCCTACCACTGGAGCGAGAAGGCTTCACTTGGATTTCAAAGGTAAGAGTCTCTACTTGTGAATTGGGATTACTTCACTCTTTTCCTTCTTCCTTCTAGATTCTTGTGAGAAGATCTGTCAAGGAGATACGGTTCTCTGCCGACACTTGAAGAGTGTGAACAGCCGAAAGGTTCTCTGCCTACACTTGGAGAGTGTGAACAGCCGAAAGGTTCTCTGCCTACACTTGGAGAGTGTGAACAGCCGAAGGGTTCTCTGCCTACACTTGGAAAGTGTAAACAGCTGAAGGGTTCTCTGTCCACACTAGGAGAGTGTGAAAGGACGACGGTTCTCTGCCAACACTGGGGATAGTGTGAAAGGACGGACGGTTCTCTGCCAACACTGGGGATTGTGTAAAAGGACAGACGGTTCTCTGCCGCACTGGGGAGTGGTGAAAAGAGTGTGTTGTAAAGGCTTCTCCGCCTTGCTGTGGGTGCAAAAAGAGTGTCACTATTGGTATTAGTGCAATACTCAGAGGGTGCCTCTGGGGAGTGGATGTAGGTCTAGTTTTAGACCGAACCACTATAAATCTGGTGTCATTTACTTTACTGTTTTTACGTTTCCGCACTTTAAATTTTAGTTTTAAAAACTATGTGATTGAAAAATATTTTTCTACAAAATTTAAAAGAATTTTTTATTTCGGTTTAATAATTTTCAAAAGGGGACTTAAATATTTAAACTACCAATTCTCCCCTCCTCTTGGTAGCCTTGGGACATTCACTTAGGCTTAACAACCTAATTACTAGACTCAACAAGTGGTATCAGAGCTTCGTGTCAAAATCATAAGTTTGAACTACTTTTTGATTAACGTAGATGGCTACTTTTGAAAACCGAAACACACCTGAGGGTTACTCTATCACTAGACCTCCACTGTTTGATAATATTCCTTTTGATTTTTGGAAAACACGCATGTCTACTTTCTTACAGTCACTTGATTATCGCATGTGGATGCTAATCCAGGATGGCTACACAAACCAACTAGATTAGTTGATGGATTTATGGTAGAAATACCTTTTACAGATTGGACTATAGAAGAACGTGACTTAGCACAATTAAATGCCAAATGTCTAAATAGTTTCTTTTGTGCTTTAAAATCTGAAAACTACATGCGGGTTTCCACTTGCAAAAGCGGAAAGGACATATGGGATAGACTTTGTATAACTTATGAAGGGACAAATGAGGTTAAACAATCAAGGCTCAATATCTTGTTACATGACTATGAATTGTTTCGCATGAAACCTAATGAATCTATTTCCGACATGTACACAAGATTTATACAAATTGTCACTTCTTTGCATGCACTTGGTAGGGAATTAACTAATGCTGAAATGGTTAATAAGATTCTTCGTTGTTTACCTACTGCTTATGATGCAAAAATTACTGCAATTACAGAGTCTAAAGATTTAAACATTTATTCTATTGACAATCTTCTTGGTTCACTCATTGCTTATGAGCAAGGAGTAAGTCAAAGAAAGATTGATGCAGGTGAACCACGAAAGGAGAAGAATATAGCATTAAAAGTGGAAGAGTCAGAGAGTGAACACTCACAACCTGAAGATGAAGATGATATTGCACTGATGACTAGACAATTCAAAAGCTTTTTAAAGAGGAAGCAGAAGAGACGCCAGCAATGGAATAGAGGTAAGTTTAACAGAAATAGCAAGGTTTCTAATGAAGTGATTTGTTATGAATGCAGGAAACCAGGTCATATCAAGACTGATTGCCCAAAACTCAAAGCCACTCTTGGTAAGGAGAAGGTGGAGGAGAAACCTATGGTAAAGAAGAGCAAGAAGAAGTTTCAAAGAGCTTTCTGGGCGGACTCAGCTTCAGACTCATCTGAGACTGAAAAAGAAGAAGAAGTCACCAACCTTTGCTTAATGGCAGATAATGTTGAACAATCAGATCAAGAAGAGGTATGTGACTTAACCTATGATGAATTGTTTGAAGTTTCTGAACACATGCATGATGCATATAGGAAAATGAAAAAGATGCATGCTAGTTTAAGTTTAGAATTGGAAGAGCTCAAGAAGGAACATGAAATCCTTAGGAAAGATCATGCATTAATAGATGACAACCACATGAAACTACTTGATGAATATGATGTCTTGAATAAGAATTTTGAAAATCTAAAATCATTCTATGCTGATCTTGAAAAAGATTTTAAAAAATTTAAGGATGAATCTGAGAAGAAAACATATCGAATCAATTATACAAATAGACTCTTGGAAGAAATGAATTCATTTTATAAATTGACAATAAGAGCTCTTGAGGATAATAGGATACCCCCCAAAATTGAATATTTTACAAATCCTAAATATTATCCTAAATATATGGAATCCCTTAGAAGACAATCAAATGGAAGAAAATTTAGGAATATTTTTCCTAATGTTAAATGTAATAATTACAGATTTTTTGGACATATATCTCACACCTGTACTTTGAAGATGAAAACTAATTTGGTGTGGAGACTTAAGATGCATAAACCTAGACATATCATACATGTATCTGATTATAAATTGCTAAAAGGTGAACCCAAACTTGTTTGGGTTCCCAGGTCTAACATTTGATATTTTTGCAGGATTGCTCTCACACAAGACCTCGTAGGAGCATATGGTACCTAGATAGCGGATGTTCAAAGCATATGACTGGAGATACTGCACAATTCATATCGCTGGAAGCCAGGAATGGAGGCAAGGTTACACTTGGAGATAATACCACAAAGAAAGTTGTTGGATCTGGTATGATTGGTAATTTCAAAAACTTTTTTATAGACAATGTGTTATTGGTTGAAGGCTTAAAGCATAATTTGTTAAGTATAAGTCAGCTATGTGACAAGGGATATAATGTGAAATTTTTACCTACTAGCTGCATATTAAGCCTAAATGGGAAAGAAGTTTTAAATGGAAAAAGGGTAAACAATGTTTACATGCTAGATTTGAATTCATTTCATACTCCTATTTCTTTCTGTTTGAAAACTGTTTCTGATGAATCTTGGCTTTGGCATAGGAGACTTAGTCATTCTAGTATGAAAAATCTTAGGAGAATTACCCAAAAGAATTTAGTAAGAGGTATACCTAAACTAGACTTTACTAAGGACCGCCTTTGTGATGCATGTCAATTAGGAAAACAAGTGAAGTCCTCTTTTAAGTCCAATAATGATCTTAGAACTAGTAAACCATTGGAAATTCTTCACATGGATCTTTTTGGACCAGTAGGAACTGTAAGTCTAGGAGGGAAGGTATACGGATTTGTTATTGTGGATGATTTCTCAAGATTCACGTGGGTTAGATTTCTTTTTCATAAAAGTGAATCATTTGAGGAATTCAGAAATTTTTCAACTTGGATACAGAGAAAACTAGGATGTGAAATAATATCTTTACAAAGTGATCATGGAGGAGAATTTGAAAATGAAATATTTGAAAATTTTTGTAAAGAAAAAGGGATTGATCACAATTTTTCTGCACCTAGAACCCCTCAACAAAATGGGGTAGTTGAAAGGAAAAACAGAACATTAATAGAAGCCACCAAAGCAATGTTGGCAGAATACTCACTTCCTAGATATTTTTGGGCTGAGGCGGTTAGCACTGCATGTTATGTTCTGAATAGGGTGAATGCGAGATCGAATTTAAATAAAATCCTATGAGTTACTAAAAGGTAGAACACCAAATTTGTCTCATTTGCATGTTTTTGGTTGCAAGGTGTTCATTCATAACAATGGAAAATCTGCCTTCGAAAAATTTGATCCAAAATCAGATGAAGAAATTTTTGTTGGATATTCAAGTGTTGGAAAATCTTATAGGGTATTCAACAAAAGAACTTTAGTCATTGAAGAAACCACACATGTTGTATTTGATGAATCTGGAAATTTAGAAGAGCCAAATATTGTTGAAGAAGAGATTGAGGAAAACTCCCAAAAGATTGATAGATTAAATTTGGAAGAAAATTTGGAAAGAGAAAACCCTTTGCCTAGAGATTTGAATTTTCTAAAAACCACCCAAGAGAATTGATTATAGGAGAACCTAGTGAGGGTGTTAGAACTAGGCGTGGATTAAATAAGGAAGTCAATCATTCAGCCTTTATTTCAACAATAGAACGCACTAATATTGATCAGGCACTTTCTGATGAATTTTGGATATTGGCCATGCAAGAAGAGTTAAATCAATTTGTAAGAAATAAAGTTGGGAATTAACTACAATGCCAAAAGATCAAAGTGTTGTTGGAACCAAGTGGGTGTTCAAAAATAAAATGAATGACTCAGGAGTAGTCATTAGAAATAAGGCTATATTAGTTGCTGAGGGGTATAATCAAATTGAAGGAATTGATTTTGAGGAGACCTTTGCCCCTATAGCAAGACTTGAAGCAATTAGGGTTTTACTTGCCTTTGCCTGTTTTAAAGGTTTTAAATTGTTTCAAATGGATGTCAAAAGTGCCTTTTTGAATGGTGTTATTGAAGAAGATGTTTTTGTAGAACAACCTCCAGGATTTGAAAATTCAAAATACCCAAATCATGTTTTTAAGTTAAAGAAGGCATTATATGGATTGAAACAGGCACCTAGGGCTTGGTATGAGAGATTGAGCACTTTCCTACTTGAAAGATCTTTTGAAAAAGGAAGTGTGGATACAACTCTCTTCTTAAAGAAATTTGGAAAGGAAATACTCATTGTTCAAATTTATGTGGATGATATCATCTTTGGATCTTCAAATAAAAATCTTTGTGATGATTTTTCTAATACAATGAGTAGTGAATTTGAAATGAGTCTAATGGGAAATTTAAATTACTTTCTAGGTTTTAGCATCAAGCAACTTGAGGAAGGGACATTTCTTAGTCAAACTAAATATATTAAGGACATCCTCAAGAAATATGAAATAAACAATGCTAAACCTGTTAGTACACCAATGAGTTCTTCAGTTCAGTTGGATAAGGACCTTAAGGGAAAATCTGTTGATCAAAAAAATATATAGAGGGGTTATTGGATCTTTGCTTTACTTGACTGCTAGCTGACCAGATATTATGTTCAGTGTTTGCTTATGTGCTAGATTTCAATCAGATCCAAAAGAATCACATTTGACAGCAGTGAAAAGGATTTTAAGATACTTACTAGGAACTCAAAACTTAGGAAGTTGGTATCCTAAGTTTAGCTCTTCATTTGAAATTATTGGTTATTCAGATTCTGACTTTGCAGGCTGTAGAGTGGATAGGAAAAGCAGTTCTGGAACATGTCAATTCATTGGAAATTCATTAGTTTCTTGGTCCAGTAGAAAACAAAATTCAGTAGCCCTATCTACTGCAGAACCAGAATACATTGCATTAGGAAGTTGTGTGGCACAAGTACTTTGGTTAAAACAACAGTTGATTGATTTAGGATTAACAGTAGGCACTATTCCAATTTATTGTGACAATATTAGTGCTATTTGCATTTTCAAAAATCCTATTCAACATTCTAGAACCAAACACATTGATATAAGGCATCATTTCATAAGGGATCATGTATCCAAGGGAGAAATTGAACTCACACATGTTTCAACTGAAAATCAACTTGCAGACATTTTTACAAAACCTTTAGCCCTTGATACCTTCAGTACTTTAAGAACAAGGCTTGGTGTTATTGATTTGAATGCCTAAACAAAATGTCTTTGCAACATTGATATTTATGTTTTTTGTTTTGTTTTTTATTTTGTGAAATTTTGTGTGTTTTGAATGAATTTGTTTTTGGGTCTATGATTTTGTTTTATGTTTTCTATGTTTTTGGATGTTTAGTTTAATTTTCTTATTTGGTTTTAGATATTATGAAATGTGTAATCCTTTCATTAATATCAATGCATGTTGTACTTGTTTCAAATTTGATTTGTTTTTGGAATGTGGTTAATTTTTATGAATTCCATTAGTATTATTTAATCTTCATAGTGCTTAAATTAGATTGTAATTTGAGATTATCTACATTAAAAAATCTAGTCTTTCTAAATTTAAAAGTTGTTTATAACTTGTTGTAATTAGAACTTTTAAATTCATGTCTATTCATTTAGACTACATAAAAGTTAATATTATTATTGCAATTTAGATGTTTTCTTATTTTATATTTCTTTGCTCAAGTAATATTTATGCACTTAGAAATATTTGAAATTTTAGATTATTGATTTTGGAAAGAATTGGTCTCAATTACTTTTGAAAATTGTACAAAAAGTACAAAAATCAAAAGGAATGCGCAAAGGTTCGTAAATATGAAAAAGAGGCACAAAATTAGCCCAATATCAAAAGATGCACAAAAATGTGCCCAGAAATTTTGAAAAAGATGCGCAAAGCGCCACATGTGGTAATTCTCTTCTTTCCAAATTCTTTCAATCTCTTAATTCAAATTGATCTTATGTTCATTTATATTCTATTGAACTTTGAAATATAAAATTTTTTTTTACATCTCTCTTATAATGATTTTCTATATTGGAATGTCTAAATTGAATCATGTCTTTGATAAATTCTTCTTACTTAAAATGTTATATCACTTCTTAAATTTTATGAATTTCTATGATTGACCTAATATTTTTAGTTTAAAATTGCATACCTTGTGTCAATCACCATTTAGATTAAATTTTCAAATGAATTTCATACAATTACTTACATTTCTCGTCTATTTCTTCTTCACTTTTTATTGTTGTCAAAAAGGGGGAGAAATCATTGTGTTTGCATGTTTGTATGTTTTGTTTGTGTGTTATTGTTTTCTAGGTTTTCTAGTTTGTTTTTATTTAAATTTTTTTTGAAAAACAAAAAATTGTGTTTTATGGTTCAAAATGCCTCCTTATTTTCATGTATTCATCAATTCAGGGGGAGTTTAGGAGATAGGAGATTTGTTTAAATTGAAACCATACAAACAATAATCATTTTGCCATCATCAAAAAGGGGGAGATTGTTAAGATAGTTGCTATTTGCATGCTTTACATTTTTGCAACTTATGAAGTTTTGATGATTCCAAACATTATTGTTCAAATGTGTAGTTATCTCCTAACATTTTTTAAAAGAATTGTATTTGCTCTTGTGTGTACTAACATTTCAGGAAAAACGAACTCCAGACTACAAAGACTTCAAATTAAATTCAGCATGAGATACTTTGTAAAATTTGAAGCTTGCACTTTTCTTAGAAATCAAATTGAAAGGGAGTGATTGTATTTTGAGTGAATAAAAACATACACACACACATAAGGAGATCATATAAAATTTATACTGATCGTACGGGACGATATCAGTTCGTACTGGACGATCAGACAGTTATCTCCTATAGAGCACATGGAACGAATAGGAACTTGCTCGAAAAATTTTTTTCTAAGTCCTATTCGTCCAGGACAAAATTAATTATCGTCCATGACGATTGGTTCACTGTAAAACTTTTGTCAAGATGAAATTAAATTATCGTCAATGGCGATTGGTCCTCTGGAAAATTTTCGTACATACGAAATTAATAATCGTCCAGGACGATCTGGTCTTTGAAAAATTTTCGTCCAGAAGAAATTAAATTATCGTCCATGGAGATTGGTCATCTGGAAAATTTTTGTCCAGACGAAATAAATAATCGTCCAGGACGATCGGTCCTCTGTAAAATTTTCGTCCAGACGAATAAATTTTCGTCCAAACGATTAACCGACTGAGAACAGTTTTCAGCAGTTTCTAGAACCGACCTTGTAATAACCGTTCGTACTGGACGAACCTATTTCGTACAGGACGATCAGCTGTACGAAGACATTTCGTACACATATTCAAATAGGGTCATTTCAGATCGTTTAAGTAAAATCGTCCAGGACGATCCACGATCGTACGGGACGATCCACTGCGTACAGAATTGAATACTTGCAGTGTTTGGGCGATTTTTCTTGTCTTTTGTATAAATAGTCCAAATTAGACTGCCACCCAATCTTTTTGTCATTTGATCTTCGTTCCTCTTGAGAGAATAGCCAAGGAGAGAGTGGAAGAGAGCATTCAAGGGAGGATTCCTACCACTGGAGCGAGAAGGCTTCACTTGGATTTCAAAGGTAAGAGTCTCTACTTGTGAATTGGGATTACTTCACTCTTTTCCTTCTTCCTTCTAGATTCTTGTGAGAAGATCTGTCAAGGAGATCCGGTTCTCTGCCGACACTTGGAGAGTGTGAACATCCGAAAGGTTCTCTGCCTACACTTGGAGAGTGTGAACAGCCGAAAGATTCTCTGCCTACACTTGGAGAGTGTGAACAGCCGAAAGGTTCTCTGCATACACTTGGAGAGTGTAAACAGCCGAAGGGTTCTCTGCCCACACTAGGAGAGTGTGAAAGGACGACGGTTCTCTGCCAACACTGGGGATAGTGTGAAAGGACGGACGATTCTCTGCCAACACTGGGGATTGTGTAAAAGGACGGACGGTTCTCTGCCGCATCGGGGAGTGGTGAAAAGAGTGTGTTGTAAAGGCTTCTCCGCCTTGCTGTGGGTGCAAAAGGAGAGTCACTATTGGTATTAGTGCAATACTCAGAGGGTGCCTCTAGGGAGTGGATGTAGGTCTGGTTTTAGACTGAACCACTATAAATTTGGTGTCATTTACTTTACTGTTTTTACGTTTCCACACTTTAAATTTTAGTTTTAAAAACTCTGTGGTTGAAAAATATTTTTCTACAAAATTTAATAGAAATTTTTATTTCGGTTCAATAATTTTCAAAAGGGGACTTAAATTTTTAAACTACCAATTTACCCCCCCCCCCCCCCCCCCCCTCTTGGTAGCCTTGGGACATTCACTTAGGCTTAACAACCTAATTACTAGACTCAACAAAAGCATCATTATCCTTCACAATTTCTTTCAAATACCTAGAGGCCACCACCTTCCTAGCCCCCTTACAATTCCAAAATATAAGAGAACTCATTTCTTCTTTGAAGTGGGATTAGACCCACTACAAACACTCTTAGGATGACCTTTCCTTGTTTTATACTTTAAAGAATTATTCCCCAATGATTTTAATTCTTTTTGAAATTTAAACTTTACTTCCTCAAGAACAGGATTCTCCTCCAAATCATTTCTGTCACTATTATTTTTAACAAATTTTTCCTCATACTATACGATATAATCAAATCTTACCTAAATTAATCCTATATTTAGTGGATCAAATTTGGATTAATTAATCTAGTCTGATTATACTATATGATTGGACTAATCATAATGTATGACTCGATCTCTGCATAAGATGATATTTATTTACTACCAATCATATAGAATGATAATCCAAGTCGATTGAATTAAACACACCAGATGATGCCCTATATTGTATTGGATGATCAGCTGAAATACTTGAACTGATTGTACAACACCTTGTTTTTTATATAATACTAATAGGGCTATTCAAACTAATTGCACTATATGATATTTGATGGTATTATGCAATTAGTGTTGAAAGAATTGAATTATTAGAGATTTTTATAAGGCCTTATATTTAAGCTCTCATAAGAGACTTATTTCAAGTCTTTGGCTATTGGGTTTTTTGGTGAGAGAGCTTTGAGAAAAGATCTTGGGGAGCTTTAGGAAGGAGAAAGGAGAGTTTGAGCGGGAGTGGGAAGGAGTGTGAGGGATTTTCACATGGTTGCTCAAAGCAAGCTTCTGCCTAATTTTATCTAAGAGTATTGCTTGGTTTCTTAGGTGGCTCTTCGAAGAAGATTGTTAGCCTAAAGACCATCGAGGCTCTCTACCTTCACCAATAGGGTAAAAAAAGGTGTGCTAGGTATTTTACCTTCACAAGGAGGGTAAAAAAGAGTTTGAGGTTCACTTCTTTCACCAGGAGGGTGAAAAAGAAGTGCTAGGTTCTCTATCTTCATCAGGATGGTGAAAAAGAGGTCAAGGTCCTCCGCCACATCGGGTTGATAAAAAGATTATAAGGGCTTCTCTACCTAGCTATGGGGGCTAAAGGAGAGACACTAAAGTTTTACTGTAATATTAAGAAAGGATATCAAGGTGTGGATGTAGGTCATTATTTAACTGAACCACTATAAAATTTTATTGTGTTCTTTCTAAATTTTATTTTTCTGCACTTTGATTTTCTGGAAATTGCATGATAGAAAATTATTCGTTTGATGATCTTTTGATTTGAGCTATTCTTTATCACCATAAATTAAGTTTTTTCTGTAATTTTATTTTTGCATCAATTTATAATTTTATTTGTTATTAAGTTATTAAAAATCCTAAAAAAACAAATAGTTTTGTGTTTAAAGTAAGATATTTTTAAAACTTCCAATTTAACCCCCCCCCCCCCATGTTGATTCCGTATAGGTTGTTAAACCTAAGCTATTATCTCAAGGCTAACTAAGAGGGGGGTGAATTGGTAATTTAAAAAACTCTCTTGGTTTTTTATTAAAAAACTATTTTAATTCATTTCCAAAAATGATTATCTTTTTTAAAAAAGCTTTTCAACCACAGCAACAAAATTATAGAAAATAAATTACATAAAAAAAGACAAAATGATTTATAATGGTTTTATCAAACACGACCTACATCCACTCCCTGGATACTCCCTCTTTAGGTATTGCACTATTACCAAAGCATCTCTCCTTTTGTCCCCACAATAAGGCAAAGAAGCCTTTATAAATCCTCACTTCCACCAATCCCCGGTGCGATAGAGAATAGTCATCCTTTCACACTCTCCAAGTATCGGCAAAGAACCGTCGTCTGTTCACACTATCCAAGTGTTGGTAGAGAACTATTGTCTGTTCACATTCTCCAAGAGTTGGTAGTGTACAGTCATCTATTCACACCCTCCAAGTGTCAGTAGAGTACCATCGTCTGTTCACACCCTCTATGTGTCGGCAGAGTACTGTCATCTATTCACACCCTCTAAGTGTCGGCAGAGTACCTTCATCTATTCACACCCTCTGAGTGTAAGTAGAGTCCCGTCATCTATTCACACCCTCCAAGTGTCAGAAGAGTACCATCGTCTGTTCACACTCTCCAAGTGTCAGTAGAGTACCATCATCTATTCACACCCTCCAAGTGTCGATAGAGTACTGTTGTTTGTTCACACCCTCTAAGTGTCGGCAGAGTACTGGATCTTCTTCAAAGATCTTCTCACAAACAACTAAAAAGAAGAAAGGAAGAGTGATCACTAAAAACACAAAGATATCCTTACCTTTGAGTAACCTTATGAACCATTCACACTCCATTTGCAAGAAATTTCTCTCAAACACTCTCCCACACTCTCTCTTTCACTTGCTCTAGAAACATTTATGAAGGACTCTTTTCACATCGATTTTAAAGGATATTTTATATGAAAGACATAAAAAACCATCTAGTAAAGTAAAATTTTCAATTTTAAGCATTTAAAATCGTACAGTATGATCGTATGTTCGTACGTATGAACAGTTCAACAATTGTTGCGTATGAACCTTTTTTGAATCTGTATGAAATGACTTCATACATGATAATCGTCCAGTATGAATCCAGCTCGTATTGTATGAATAGTTAAAAAAAAATTCATCTTCGTTGGGACGTAGAGAGACCCCACATTTTAATACTCTATATGATGTACGTACGATAATGACATCATATGGTACAATTAGTTCAGAAAATTTAGAGTTTGTCTGGATGAAAAGGGACCTATCCAACTCCTACTCTGGATGGCGTATGTACGATGATGACATCGTATGGTATGATCAGTTCATGAAATTGTCAAGTTCATATGAACACAAAGTGACCCATCAAATTCATACTTTGGATGGCGTACATATGATGATGACATTGTACGGTACGAACAGTTCAAAAAAACTTTGAATTCATTCGGAAGAAAAGGGACCTCACATTTTTATACCCTGGACAGTGTATTTACGAAGCAATATTCGTATAGTACGATTCGCACTTAGAAAAATTTTCTACCTGCACTTCGTTTGTCTACTCGAAAGGGAAAATAACTGAACATATCGTCCTGTATGAAATGAGTTCGTATAATATGATCAGTTTAAAAATTATAATTTTAAACACTCTCCAATGTGTGTGTGTATAGTTACTCAATTATAATCACACTCTATCAGACTTAATAAAATTAAAAATATATATTTCATTTATAATAAACCCTAATCTATTCTGATTTAAAATCTTCAATAATCTGGAGTATAATTTTCCTGAAATATTAGTACATACAAACAACAAAATAATATTTCCAAAATATATTAGGAGAAGTTATAATCAAAATAATAATATTTGGGATTCATCAAAAACATATATGTTGTAAGAATATTAACAATAAAAAAACTAAATTACAACTAACTCAACAAACTTCCCCTTTCTGATGATGAGAAAACAACTATTATTTGAGTTAACATGTATATCCTAAATTTCTCCTTAGCTCCCTCTAAAATAATAAACAAGTGAATACAGGAAAATTCCATGAAGATCACACAATAAAAAAAATTATTTTTAAACACAAACACAAGAAAAATAAAAAATAAATAATCATCAAAACAAAACACAAACACAAGAAATCACAAAAATAATACAACACAAAACATCAAAAAATAATATTACTCCTCCTTTTGGCAAGAACAAAAAGAGAAAAAGGAGGTTGAAATGAAAAAAGTTATATGATAAACCTTAATAATTGATCTTCAAAGAGATTGAATTACAATTTCAATAACAAAGTTAATTGCCATTAGATGAAAAAAAAAGATTTCAAAAGATTTAAACTAAAGAATAACTTACATAAGAAAAAAAAATTGTTCAAGATCATGAAGCATTCTAGATAATTAGATAATGAGAATTATTACAAAAGTGATGAAATGAAGATTAGTTAATTTCAATTTTCAAAATAAAATATAATAAAAATTAAATTGATTTGAAATAAAGATTAAACGATAGAGGAAAGATCATATTCAATTGGTGACATTATGCATCTTTTCAAATATTTGTGGTACACTTTGTGCATCTTTTTAAATTTGGGCTAATTTTGTGCCACTTTTTCATTTTGTGAACCATTATGCATTTTTTAATTTGTGTACACATTGTACAAATTTTTTTTTAAATTAATCTTTTCGAAATCAATAATCTAAAATCAAATTTCTCTAATTACAAAGATAACTATATTGAAAAGAAGAATAAAAAATAATAAGATATCAAAATTGCAATAATAATATTCAAATTTTGTTTGCCTAAAAAGAACATGAGATTGATATCCTTAACTTGATCAAATTATAAGTTAACTTAAATTTTTGAAGAATTAGATTTCATAATGAAATTAATTATGTAATGTAAGGTAATTTATAATACTTTTAGATCAATTAAAATAGGATTATCATATAATCAAACTCAAATTTCAAACAAGAAATAAAAATAACTAATCAAAACAAGTCATTTTTTAATTGATATCAAATAAAGATTAGACACATTAAGGTTATTGATATCAAAAATCATAACATAAAAAACATCACAACATCAAAGAAATGGCAAGTACAATAGATAAATAACTAAAACATCACAACAACAAATCTAAACAAAGACAAGTACAACAGAAAGACATAAACACTGAAATCATCACATCTGAAAAGAACTGGTAACAACAACTACAAAGAAATACAACTAAAACTCTGAAGGTCCTTAGTCTGGAGGAGGAGGTTGGTTGAAGAATGAGAAATAGCTATTCGTTATAGTTATATTTATGTTCACCGAGTCAAACTGACCTCAGATCCACCCTATGTCTTGTTGGTACTGTGCATCCTGCTGATTTAAATGAGTCTCAATTTGATCAAAATGACTCTCCATCTGATCAAATCACTGGACCATCTCCTTGAAGTAGTTCTGATCATATCCCTAAGCAGGTACAGGTGCTCCCCCTTCTCCCTCAGTATCCTCACTAGAATGCTCATTCCTCCCAAAAAGAGACCGTAAAGAGGCATCGGTGAAGTATATTAGCATTTAGTGGGAATTTCAGGATTAACAATGTTGTATTTCTTTTCTAAGATATAAGTCACTGAGTGTTCTAGAATAATATTTTTCTTCCTCCTATAAGAAGGAAACCCAAACACAAAAAGGTTATGAATGTAATCTAGAATAAGTTGGGCTTCATCAATTGGTTGTCTAGTTATGTTCAAATAGGTTATAGTGGACAAAAGAGGAGTCATGTTTATGCGATCACTAGCTTTAGGAATTATTGAGGTTCTTAAAACATGCTGGATGATCCTGGCATTTTGATTTAAAGTATAGACTCTATCCAAGTGACCAACTTGAGTAATCCCTCTAAGAGTTTTGTTTATTTCAGACTAATCAAAGTCAGATTTAGAGGTCAAAGTGTGTACACTAGTCCCTTGAGTCCTTAGGTATAGAAAAGTTCTTAGATCTTCTTTAGTGATTTCTACCATTTCTTTTAGACTTATGATTTTATCCTACTCTCATCCTCACCAAAACTCATATTCGATAAGAAGTAGTGAAAGGTATCTTTATGATAAGTATGGATCAAAGTCAAAATGAAGGCGAATTGAGTTGAGGCAAAGAGAGGCATTACTTGAATGCGGATTTCATCTTGAATCAGAAGTCTAGAGGGAGTAATTTTAGAAGCTATAAACCTCAATAAGGAATCCTCATTACTTCTAGACATAAAGTAGTCATCCCTACTCTTGGAAGACGAACCCATAGAAACTCTACCACGCTTGCTAGAACTTGACATTCCTAGATTGAGAAGGATTCAAGGAGGATGTTTGAGTGAATGAAAATGAATTGTATAGCCCTCCTATTTAAAGAAAAATGATTATTCGTATGGTATGAAAATGGATTTGTACGTATGATCTTGGAATCGTACGGGATGAAAAAAGTTTTGAATGGACGAACGATAACGTCCAAAACAAAATGACTTTTTGTAATCACACAATTTATGAAGCATCCTTTCGTATAGGCTTTTTGACTATTCGATCGTATAGACGAATAGGTGTTCATCAGGGATGATCAGTTATTTAAGATCGTTTTAATGACAGTTAGATTTATCCCCCACAAAGAATGACATATGGTTCGTATGTACGAAATAAAATTTCATATGTACGATCAATTATAATAACTGATTCTACTTGGATAATCATCTACGTGCATACAGACAAAAGTATACAGATTATACGGGATGATGATGACATCGTACAGTGTGATATATATAAGAATATCCAAATTTTTATGCAATCAACTCTAAAATAATAGACATGCTACATAATTCATACAGTACAAAAATAATTTTGTACAATACGAACACAGCACTTTAAAATTTTCAACACGAAAGATCAAAAACAGAACTTTTGATATGTGATACATGTCTAAAAATAAACAAAACATAAAAAAACAAAAACAAAATCACAAAACACACACACAAATAAAAAAATATTTACAAACTAAAACAGAAAATACACGTAAAAATCATATTAAGTTTGTAGAAGAATTTATATAAGCATTAAGATCAATCACAGCTAGCCAAGTCCTTAATGTACTAAAGTATCAAATGCTAGTGGTTTTTTAAAAATATCTGTGAGTTAATTTTCTGTTGAAATATGATTCAATTTAATTTCTACTTTGGATATATGATCCCTAATGAAATGATATATATATATATATATATATATATATATATATATATATATATGGTTTAGAATGTTGAATAACATTCTTTGTAATATAAATCGCACTAGTCCTATCACAATAAATTGGTATAGTACCTATTGTAAATCCTAAATCAATCAACTGTTGTTTCAACTAAAGAACTTATGCCACACAACTTTCTAAGGCAATATATTTAGCTTCAGCAGTAGATAGGGCTATTGAATTTTGTTTTCTACTGTACCAAGATCTAAAGAATTTTCTATAAATTAATAAATTCCATATGTACTCTTTCGATCAACCCTTCAACCTATAAAGTTTGAATTCAAATATCTATTAATTTTAAATGAAGAGTTGTACTTAGGATATCAAATTCCTAAGTTTTGAGTTCCCAAGAGATATCTCAAAATCATTTTTACTATTGTCAAGTGTGATTCTTTTGGATCTGATTAAAAACTAGCATGCAAACAAACACTAAATATAATATCTGGTCAGCTAGCTATCAACTAAATCAAAGATCCAATAATTTCTCTAAATTTCTTTTGATCAATAAATTTTCCCTTTGGGTCCTTATCCAACTGAACTGAGAAACTCATAAGTGTACTAACTAGTTTAGCATTATCTATTTTATACTTCTTGAGAATGTCCTTAACATACTTTGACCGACTAAGAAATATTCTCTCCTCAATTTTCTTAATGCTAAAACCAAGAAAATAACTAAGATCTCTCATTAGGCTCATCTCAAATTCACTACTCATTATTTTAGAAAAATTATCACATAGATTTGTATTAGAAGGTCCAAAAATGTTATCATCAACATAAATCTGAACATGAAGTATATCTTCTCCTAATTTCTTCAAAAAGAGAGTGGTGTCCACACTTTTTTTTCAAAAGATCTCTCTAACAGGAAAGTGCTTAACCTCTCATATCAAGCCCTAGGTACGTGATTCAATCCGTATAATGCCTTTTTTAATTTAAAAACATGATTAGAGAATTTTGAATTTTTAAAACTTAGAGGTTATTCAACATAAACATCCTCTTAAATCACCCCATTCAAAATGGCACTTTTAACATCCATTTGGTATAATTTAAATCCTCTGAAATATGCAAAAGCTAACAAAACCCTAATTTCTTTAAGTCTCGCTACAGGGGCAAAAGTCTCCTTAAAATTAATTCCTTTAATTTGATTATACCCCTTAGCCACCAATCTAGTCTTATTTCTAATAACTCATGTGCTATTCATTTTATTTTTAAATATCCACTTAGTTTCAACTACATTATGATCATTTGGCCTTGTAATCAATTCCAAAGCAACATTCCTTACAAATTGATTTAATTCTTCTTGCATTATGAAAATCCAAAATTCATCCGAAAGTGCTTGATTTATATTTATGGGTTCTATTGTTCAAATAAATGTAGAATGATTGACTTCTTTGTTAAGTCCATGCCTAGTCCTAATACCCCCGCTCCGTTCACCTAAAATCAATTCCTTAGCATAGTTTTTAAAAAATTTCAATTATCTAGGCAAGGGGTTTTCTATCTCCAAATTTTCTCTCAAATTAATTTCTCAATCTTTTGGGAATTAAGTTTTAAATCATCCTCTTCCAAAATTAGCATTTCCAAAATACCAGATTCATCAAATATGATATGTGTGGTCTCCTCAACTATCAAAGTTCTTTTGTTAAGCACTCTAAATGCTTTCCCAACATTAGAGTATCCAAAAAAAATTCATTCCTAAAGAAGATTTTTCATCATTATGAATAAACACCTTACATCCAAAAATATGCAAATGTGACAAGTTAGGTGTTATCCCCTTAAGAAGCTCGTAGGGTGTTTTATTCAACTTTGATCTAATATTCACCCTATTCGGAATATAACATACAATGCTAACCGTTTCTGCTCAAAAATATTTAGGAAGTGAATATTCTGCAACATATCTCTAACAGCTGCAATTAATGTTATGTTCTTTCTTTCGACTATCACATTCTGCCGAAGGATCCTAGGTGCAAAAAATTTGTGATCAATACCAAATTCTTTACAAAAATTCTCAAATTTTCATTTTTAAATTCTCCTCCATGATCACTTTAAATTAATAAAATTTTACACCCTAGTTTCCTCTGAATCCAAGTCAAAAAATCTCTAAATTCCTCAAATAATTCACTCTTATGGAATAAAAATTTAACCCACGTGAATCTCGAAAAATCATCAACTATCACAAATTCGTATACCTTCCCTCCTATACTTTAGTGCTAATTTGTCCAAAAAGATCCATATGTATAATATTTAATGGTTTACTAATTCTAAGATCCTTATTGGAATGAAATGAGAAATTCACATATTTTCCTAGTTGACATGTATCACATAGGTGATCCTTAGTAAAGTCTAATTTTGGTATACCTCTAACCAAATCCTTTTGGGTAATTTTCCTAAGGTTGTTCATGCTAGCGTGATAGAGTCTCCTATGTCATAATCATGATTCATCAAAAAAAAATTTAAACAAAAATCATTAGGAGTTTTAATACAATTTAAATATAGCATATAAATATTATTTACTCTAATTCCATATAATACATCATTTCCATTTAGGCTTAATATGCAACTAGTGGGAAAAAATTTAAAACTATATCCTTTATCATATAGCTGGCTAATATTTATCAAATTATGCTTTAAGCCTTCAACAAGTAATACATTTTTTATGAAAAAATTTTGCAAGTTTCTGATCATACCTGTGTCAACCACTTTCCTAGTGGTGTTATCTCCCAGTGTAACTTTACCTCCATTCCTGGCTTCCAGCGATATAAATTGTATAGTGTCTCCATTCATATGTTTTGAGCAACCATGGTCCAAGTACCAAATACTCTCACAAGATCTTATATGAGAGAGTACCTACAAATTAATTAAATATTAGACTTGGAAACCCAAACAAGTTTGGGTTCTCCTTTTGGCAAATTAAAAACATATGCATGTATGATATGACTTGGTTTATGCATCTACACTAAATGAGATTTTCTATATAAAGTACAAGTGTGTGATATATGTCCAATCATCCCACATGTAAAACATTTAACTCCAGGAAAATAGTTTTTTAATCTCTGATAAAAAATTTGTCTCTTCCTAGGTTTAAAAATTTTTTACCTCAAAATAGGATTAGTAAAATCTTCAAGTATTGGGGGTATCATATTTTCCTTAAGAGCTTTCACTATCACTCTAAGAAATTAATTTGCATCTTCTAGCACAGTGTTATCATATTTCAGATAGTTCTCTCTATTCTCAGATTCATTCTTACAATTCTTAAATTCTTTTTTCGATTTAGTATAGGATGATTTTAAAATATCATTCTTTTTATTCAAATCATCAAATTCATCAAGTAAGATCATTTTGTTGTTATCTATCAGTATATGATCTTTCTTAAAGATGTCATGCTCTTTTTATAACTCTTGCAATTCTAGGCTCAGTCTAGCATGCATTTTCTTAAGCTTTCTATATGTATCATGTATTCTTTCAGAAACTTCTAGTAATTCATCATAAGTTAAGTCACATACCTCTTCTTGATCTGACTGGTCAAGATTATCAATCATTAAACACAGGTTGGTGACTTCCTCCTCCTTTTTTATTTATAATGAATCTGAAGCTGAGTCTGCCCAAAAACCTCTCAGAAATTTCTTCTTGCCCTTCTTCACATTTGCTTTCTCCTCTATCTTCTACTTGCTATGAGTGGCTTTTAGATTTGGGTATTCTAATTTTATATGTTCAAATTTCTTACATTCATAACAAATCACATCATTAAAAACCTTAACATTTTAATGAAACTTACCTTTGTTCTACTATTAGCGTCTCCTCTGCTTCCTTTTAAAAAAACTCCTGGATTTCCTTATCATCAGGGCAATATCATCCTCATCCTCAGGTTATGATTGATCACTCTTCAAATTATCCACTTTCAATGAATTGTTCTTCTCCTTTATCTGTTCTCCTGAATCAATCTTCATTTGACTCACTCCATGCTAATAAGCAATTAGTTTTCCAAGAAGATTATCAAAAGAGTGAACATTTAAATCCTTAGACTCTATAATTGTAGTTATTTAGTATTATAAGCAATAGGCAAACAACGAAGAATTTTATTGACCATTTCAGTATTCGTTAATTCCCTACCTAATGTATACAAAGAAGTGACACATTTCAGAAATAGATTCATTTGGTTTCATGTGAAATAATTCATAGTTATGTAACAATATATTTAATCTAAATTGCTTTACTTCATTAGTCCCTTCATAAGTAATGCAAAGCCTGTCCCAAATGTCCTTTCCACTTTTGTAAGTGGAAACCCGCATGTAATCTTCCGACTTAAGTGCATAAAAAAACTATTTAAATATTTTGCATTTAGTTGTGCTAAGTCACATTCTTCTACAATCCAGTCAGCAAAGGGTGTTTCAATTCTAATGCCATCTACTAGTCTATTTGGCCTAGTATACCCTTCTTGAACTAAGATCTATATGTGATAATCAAGTGATTGTAAAAAGGTAGACATGCGTGTTTTCCAAAAATTGAAAGAGATATTATCAAATAACAGACGTCTAATGATTGAATACCCTTCAGGTGTATTTTGTTTTCTAAAAGTAACCATTCTTATTTTTCAAAAAGTAGTCTAAACTTATGAATTTGAAACAAAGCTCTGATACCACTTGTTCATTCCATATAGGTTGTTAAACCTAAGCTATTATCCCAAGGCTAACCAAGGGGGGGGGTGAATTGATAATTTAAAAAAATTCTCTAAGATTTTTGTTAGAAAACCAATTTAATTTATTTCCAAAAATAATTATCTTTTTGAAAAATTTTTTCAATCACAGCAACAAAATTATAAAAAATAAATTGCAGAAAATAAAAGGATGATATGATTGAAAAATTTAACTATAATTAGTCCCCTAATCACATGATTAATTTAGGCATGATTGGTATTGATCTTCTAGGATGATTTAGATCATCCGGGATGATTAGAATAAAAAATGAATCTTAAATCATTGCCTGAATAATTATTGGTGGCTATTTTCCAATATCATAAAGGATCATCCTTGATGATCCAAAATTGTCTAGTACGATTAGTTCAAAACTTGAACTTCTAGTTATAACTAGATCTTACTCTGAGTGTGTGTGTGCATGGTCACCAAGTAAGCAAACTCCCTTATAGGACTTGACTCAAGAAATCAAAATTATATAAATGAATATTATAAACCCTTTACAGCATAGTATCATATTCAACACAATCTTGAGCTCTAATTCTTTGTTTGACGTTGCATAGTATTTTTGAAATGTTATTATACACACAAAAAAATATAAAATGAAAAATACTATGAGATATAAAGATGTTTGTTATCATCAAAAACATAAAACTCGTGAGCTCGAGTTGCAACATCTCTTTCACTTGCTCTAGAAAATTTACGAAGGACTCTTTTTATGTCAGTTTTAAAAGACATTTTATATAAAAGACACGAAAAACCATCCAGTAAACTAAAATTTTCAATTTTGAGTATTTATGATCGTATAGTATGATCCTATGTTCATATGCATGAATAATTCAAAAATTGTTGCATACGAACCTTTTGTGAATCTGTATGAAATGGCTTCATACATGATGATCGTCCAGTACGAATCCAGTTCGTACTGTACAAACTGTTATAAAATTTTTCATCTTCATCAGGATGAAGAGAGACCCCATATTTTCATACTCTAGATGGCATACGTACAATGACGACATCGTATGATACAATCAGTTCAAAAAATTTAGAGTTTATCTAGACGAAAAGGGACTCATCTAATTCATACTCTGGATGGCATACATATGATGATGACATCGTATGGTACGATCCATTAAGGAAATTCTCAAGTTCATCTGGACGAAAAGGGACCGGTCCAATTTGTACTCTTGACAGCATTCGTACAATGACGACATCATACGGTATGAATAGTTTAGAAAAACTTTGAATTCATTGGGATGAAAAGGGTCATCACATTTTCATACCCTGGACAGCGTACATATGAAGCAAGATTCATACAGTATGATCCACACTTAGAAAAAATTTCTACCTGTAGTTCATTTGTATGCTCGAAAGGGAAAATAACTGAACATAACATCCTGTACGAAATGAGTTCAAACAGTATGATTAGTTTAAAAATTAAAATTTTAAATACTCCCCCAGTGTGTATGTGCACAATTACTTAATTACAATCATACTCTCTCAAACTCAATAAAATTAAAAATACATACTTTATTTACAATAAATCTTAATCTGATCTGATTTGAAGTCTTCAACAATCTGGAGTATGATTTTCTTGAAATATTAGTATACACAAACAACAAAATAATATTTTCAAAATATGTTAGGAGAAGTTGTAATCAAAATAATAATATTTGGGAATCATTAAAAACATATATGTTGCAAGAATATCAACAATCAAAAAACTAAGTTGCTACTAACTCAACACCCCCCCCCCCCCCCTCTCTCTTTGTGTGCCAAGGGATAGTTCGCCGAGGCTTAGCATCTTACATTGAACTTTCAATAATAAATATGTGTGATAGATTTGAATGATTTGCAATACACTTAAATGTATTTTAGTGCACTTTATATGAGGCACTTGCACTTTACTTAACACACATACACGATGCATTTATATGTTTGTTTATTATGCATGCATGCTATCTTTGTACAATTGCTATTGCATTTGCAAGATCCATTTGTATGATCAATCACATGCATACATAGTATGCAGTGCACCCATATGATTGGAGAATTACATACATGCCACTTGAGTATTTATATAATATATTTGTTTGTATATGATACGAGTGCATTATACAATTGGGGTAAGAGGCGGCTCATAGGCAACACCCTCTTTTACTGATTTGGTGCATCGTGCACACTTTAATGAAGGTTCATACAACCTTTGACACATAGTAGTGTGTTATTTTATTTCTTTTTAGGGAAAGTGATCATGGGGCGTATAACACACTCATGGGGCATGTACGAGTCTATTAACTTTAACAGCTGGCACGCATATTACCTAAACCACTTGTGCACCAAAATAACTTGCAATGTGATTGACATTTCAATTTTAATATGAAGGTTTGGCCAGAATAATTATTGGAGATATGTGGGGAGTCCTACATCCTAACTATTAATGTAAATACATTTCCATAGAAAAAGTAAATATTTTTTACTTTACTCCTTCCCCATAATAGGATAATTACCACATGTATTCAACTATATTCACACTTATATTTTACTCACTGGTGAATACTTGAGGAATCCAAATATGGAGCCTTGAAATGGAACCTTGACATGTTTTAAACATAGATCCTATGCTGGTGGGGTTCATAGGCATACCTTCCCTATCTTTTAGTAAAAGGATCCTAAGTTAGTGGGGGTGGCAAATGATTTGAATTTTATGTTATTAAATAGGAGGGAAGCTCAATTAATGTTTTTCTCTCTTTTTTTTTTTTTTTTTTGCAAGAAGTGTTGTTGAGGGATTTAGGTGTGTGTGTATGTGTTAAGAGCTAAGAGGGAGAGGTTTGGTTTATAGTTATTTATGCGCACTAGTTCTGATACAAGTACAATGTTTGTTCTTTTCCTATTATACTATGATTTTTTCAATCAATTTTGCTTTTATTATTTAAAACCTAAGATGTCATGCATATTTTTATTAACCTAGGAGTTTAGTTAAATCTTAATCTTCTAAATTTCTTCTAAGTCGTGTATTTTGTTATAAATTTTGGTAGCATCCTAACAGCATCCCCACATATGAGGCTACATTGGGGTACTAAGCATTCCCACCTATCAAGAAAGGCAGTAACGATAGGTGTCAGATGAAACCATAATCAAAATTTTATTCCCCGCCTATCAATAAAGAAAGTTATGGGTCTTCAAGTACCTGTTTAAAGAGCATAGTATTTTCTCTACCTTAGGTGCACAATGACTGATGAACAAAGATGGTGAAACTACGAGATAACGTGATGCATAAAACCTTGGTGGCTTAGAGTGGTGACTAACTAGTGGCTTCACACGAGAGAGGGAGAAGGAGTTTGGTTGGGAGCGGGAAGGGATCATGAGTTTTGCATGAAGGGGCCGATTGGAGTGAGTGTGAGGGAATGTTATGTGAGAGGGGGGTATTTTAGGGATTTATTTAGTTTTAGGTATTTAAAATTAGGGATTTTTTTTATTTTAAATATATAATTAAAAGTAAAACTTATTCATGGTAAATAACTATTTGGATTAATCATGCTTTGAATTAGTCATCATGTCATCTCCACCTCGATTTATGCATGCGAAATTTAAATTTTCCCTTATTAATGACCCCTATTAGTATGAGCATCAATCTTAGCTGCTTGTGTGGCTCTAGATACGTTGGCATTGCCTATTTTAGTGATTTGGGTTTTTGATCAATGAACATCGTATGAGTTATCCGCAACATCACACTCTTTTGCATTCAAAACTCTCCTTATGTGATCAACTCGACCCCGACACTGATATTGAGGTCAATACTTTCTAGCAGTAGACACATATTTTACCACAAAGAAAATGATTTTCTATTCAACTAATAGGTGAGAGGACTAATGGGCAATTAGAGTAGAGAACAACTTTCCTCACTTCCTCTTCAAATTTTCTTCAACTTCACAAAATATAAACAAAGAATGCTCTCCCAATCTTGCAACCGACCTACAGTAGGTAGAAATCTGTCGAATAGGCTTACCTTCAACCTCTCTCGTACATATGAAGCAAGAAATAAAGGAATCAAACCAAACTGAGGGCCTCTCCTGTCAATGCGAGCACACTCAAGCTTTGAGTATAGGATAATCTCTAAGGAAAGAATCAAATAGAATAGAATCATCTCTGCCCTCCTTCTCACCCTCTCCATCAGGAGTAATTATTGTGTCCAAATATCGAACGCGTCCAGAGACCAATAACAAAGTGCCACGTCGATCATTAGGGTGTTCGGTACCGTGCGTGATACTGCACTCGGTACCGCCCTCGGTACATATACTTAGTATTTTGTCCGGACATAATAATTTTTCCTCCATCAGGGATGGAATGCATGCCTCAGGGCAGCCACCCCTTTTTTCTCTCGTGCTCTGCCAGGTGGAATGCATGCAAGCCAACTGCCTAAAATAGCCTCATTAGCATTTATGTATAAGATAACTTGAGAAAAGAGCGCATTATAACTCCCTACCCAGATGTCAGCCATTATACTTAGCAAATAGATTGATTTAAAGAAAAAGGAGTTACAAAATAAGAAAGAAAAAGTTAACTAAATTTATTTAATTTTAGAAGAACTTGATTTGATTTACATTTAGTTTAATTTAATTTAATATATTTAATAGAATTTTTACTTAAGCCATTTTAATCTAATTTAATTCGTATTGATAGAATCTTAATTTAAGTTAATTTCATATGAAATTGATTTTTAATTTTGCAGTAATTTGATTCTACTTGAATATAAATCGAGTTAAATTTGATTTGATTAAAAGGATTTTAGTTTAGTTCAATATAATTTGGAGAGATTTGATTTAATTTAAATTAGGTCAATTTATGTTGATTAAAATTGGTTCAAATGGGTTTAAATTTGGTTCAATCTGGCCAAATTGAAACAAGCTTTCAATCTAAGTTAAATTTAATCAAATTAATTCAATGTGTTTAATTTTAGTTCAATTTTACTTGAATTAACTTTAGTATTTAAAATTAATTTGGCTCCATTTTAGTTTTCATTCATTGATCAATTTAAATTTAATTTGATCGATCTCAGGATTAATTAGATCAGGTAAGTTTGAGTTGACCGATTTAGTCTATCTAAATAAATTTTTAATGGATTGAATTGACTGGAGAGAGGATTTTAACATCACAAGTATTTTTTTTTCTTTTAAACTTGATCGACATGATATTTAATTCGATGAGTTTTTCACCTACCTAAGGTCATTAGAGGGTGTTCAGTTTGGAGCTGATTTGGATCAAAACCCTAAAATCATCCTTAATTGACCAATTTTTAATAATTCATTAATTGTCCCGAAACTTCTAAAATTCATAGCATGGCCTAGAAAACTCCAAATCTAGCAAACTCAAAGCCTAATTACTTTCCCTAAGGTCTAATATTTAATTAAAATGTTATATCCTCCAAACCTAGCCTATTTCCAATAGTGGCCTTTTGGACCCGCTTAGTCTAGCTTATAGGAGGACCCCAGACTTTCCAAAATTGGCTAATATAATTTGAACTTCAAATATCACTACCCTAAGCATTAAAATGAATCAACTAACTAAATTAACTAAAATGGATCTTAATTCACTAATATTTAAACTTTAAATAAAGTTTCCTTTTTAGGCCTTCAACAAATCTGAACTTTATGTAACTTGAATTAACTACCCAGCTTATAATCTATCCTAGCCACACAGGCCTTTACACACACATATAATCATTTGCTAGGGCACCACTTTTAGACCTAAGCTAGGCCGTTGCCTACTTTTCTATTGTGTGTCGGGCTTTCCAAGATTTTACTATATGTTGTGAGAGAAATTGATGATGTGTTTGCTTACTTTTATTGTATTGTATGAATTTATTTGATTATGCATTAGATTTACCCCTAGGTTAGGATTGATATTTTGATACTAATAATGTTTTTGCATGTGGTCATGCTCTTGCAGTGCTAAATAAAAGGAGGGTAATAGTCTTAATTTGAATACTAACGATGTCATATGCAAGCGCTTCAGAAATTGCTTAGCTCTCCTAAATAAATGAGGGCTAAATAAAAATCATAAATAATAACTGCTACATGGCTCCATAGACTGTTTAGCCCTCAAAAATAATTAAAAGCGTGGCCAAGTGTGGTTGTAATGAGTATTTATTTTCATATTAATTGCTTAGGAAGTTATAACAGCTTGAGATATTTTTCATTAAAATAACCTTGTAGGAGAGTCTAGAATTTACTACTTTTTATTAATGTAACCATTTATAATATTGGTTTGAATTGTGAAAGTTCCTTTGAGTTGGGATATCCTTATCCAACTTGAATTCCAAAAGAAGAAGGCATCCTCAAGAGGGAGAGTCTTCATCCATTTGGAAGATTGAGTTCGGATGACTTTTAGATGTCCATAGAGAAAATGCAATACCCCTTTAAGGGGAAATTGTCTCTTCGTTTGGATATTCTAGCCATGACGAATCCAAGGAGATCGAGGAGGAGAGATCCAAGGAGCCCAAGGAGAAGAAGTCCAAGAAGGCTGAAGAGCCAAAGATGCAATATTCCATAAAAAGCCATTTGTGTCATTCCTAGGTTTAGATATCTAGGTTACTGGCAATGGTGCCCGTCCACTTTATTTTCTGTAGACCCTAGTTTATAATTAAGGGTAGTTTGCCTATGGACATTTATTAATTTGTTAATTATTCTAATATGTTTTACTTATAACTGTTTGCCTCTAGGATTAATTGTGTTTCTTAGTTTATTGGTGATTTGCATACTGCTTTTTATTTTAGCTTGTATTTTGTTAGGCTCTCTAAGGACTAAAACTTTTTCTACTCATAATTAATCTTTAAAATTTTAAGAATTAAATAATTTAGAAACTTAATGACCTAGGGAATAGCCAGAATTGTTCAGGATCACATGTATATTAAATGCAATCTTCTCTCTCCTTCTAATAAGACACCTCCCCGCCTGCGGGTAGACTCCAGATAATCTAGCCAATGAGGATGAAGTGCCAGAGCTGGGGAGGCCTAGTCATTTCTAAAAATTATTTTCTATAAGCCTATTTTTAAAATCTCAAGCATATTTGATTTAAACTTTTTAATCAACATGCATTTCATTAGAAACTCATTAAATCAAAACTTTAATTGTATTAGCTCTAAGAGTATTCACCATATATAAATACAAGGCCAATTAGGAAACACTCTAGACATCAGCCTTAACTTCCAAAAACTAAACTACCCATCTATCTTTCATAAATAACTTAAATTAATTAGGTGGTTAGTTGGCTCCCCAATTCAGGCTGGGGTAAGTCCAGGTTTTGCACTGCATTAGTTAGGACACGGGTGTTAGTATTGTGCGTAGAAAACTAAACCCAATTTAGATTTAAAATTAAAGACTACTACATTCGATCTCATGGTATGCCTCATCAGTGGGTAAGTTTCCTATTTTTTAGGGACTATAAATCCTACCTATCCGCGTCACATGGATGATGCCACTTCTATCTTTCTCTCATGTATGATTGGAGTGCTTGACTTTCTTTTCTCCAGTTTCTCCTTAGTGCCTTAGACCCTCTGAATGCTGGTATGAATCACGTGTGTTGACAAAGCCAATTGGACCTTTCTTCCCTTTGATTAGGAACTTCCTAGTCTCTACCCTTGTGCCAATTCCATTCAAAAGAATAATGTATGATCCTTAATCAGGAGTCTTTGTAGGCTCCAGCCTAAGATGTAATTAACCACAAGGGCTTGCGCCCATGAAAAATCGAATCTCACGTCAAATAAACTCTACTAGAGTTGATGTATCAGATAGAGGAAATCTTGTGACTGTGATCAAGCCATGCATATTAATACCCATCGAGTTGCGTAGGCAAGAGCTACTATCCTCCATGGTTAATCATATGTATGATCTAATATGCCCTTCCATCGGCCCATTTGAAAGGAGCACGGAGGCCTACAATCATCTCTATCACTCGGGGTGGTGCGATCGTGTACCCTCTATGCTCTATAGTGTAGTGGTGTCCTTTCGGAGGTCCACAAGGGGAGACGTCGAGATGTTGTCAAAATTCCATGTGATAAAGGAATTGTATTTAAACATAAATGCACATAACTTGAATAAAGAGTAAGGGACTTGTATGAACAAACAGGGGACCATACTTGAACTGTACAATAGGGGTTTACAAACTTGAACTGTACAATAGGGAATAAACCCCTAAAATATTAAAATGCATAATTAAATTAATAATATCAATATTGAATGATAATTCAATCATTAATGAACAAGGGACCTTATGTTGAATAAGAACTCCAAGCAATGATCAATAATGATTAAGAAGGATATATACTCTTATTGCAAGCAAATATATGAACTTCCTTTAGCTAATACTAAATGAATACACCGATTTTCAACAAGTAAAAGAAGTTGACATGTGAGGAATGTGATGACCTATTAACTGAAATATGTTCAAAGAGTTCATAATAAATGCAACATACATGTGACTAGTGTTGCCCAATTGGTAAGAGGACATAATAGTCAGTTCATAAGCAATTACAAAAGATAGTAAGTTGTGAATGTGACAATGTGACAATGCCCTGCATGCAACTAAAATCACTGAAGATGAGCATAATAAGCCACCTGTGAAGATAATTGTGATGTCCCATAATCTAAATTAAAAGAATTATTCATTTATCCTTTAAATAATCAACAACTGAGCTATCTAATTTCAACTATAAATAATAAATAGTACAACTGATTCTATAATTTAAAACATCAATGTACATATCTGTATTCATTCCCAAAAGTCATATATACTACTCAAGACTATAACAAAAGAAATAGAACCTGATGAATCCTGATCAGCCTCATACTCTTGCTCCCCTGCCCTGACTTGAAATTATTTAATCATGTATAATGAGCTTAAAAAAGCCTAGCAGGTCACCAAAACCTATAACTAAATTCAAAGCATGGTAAATGAGTAATATGTTTGTTAACAATCAAATCATAATAGTTGTATTCATATGATCATTGAATCAATGCAAAAATAGTAAAACCCATAAGCAGCAGTAGTAGAATCTATAAACAATATAAAAGCCCATAAAGTACTAAACCATTATGAGTGTCAGATCTCTAAAGAAACCATTGTATCCATAATATCAGTTAGTATAAAATCATATAAAGCATGAAATCAAAACATCATTAATGTCTGTTGAAATCAAATTAATATAGTAAAATAATATCGAGATGTACACATGCAATACATTTACTCTTTATTGCTTACTCAGTATATCATATGCATAAAATCAGTACAGTGAAGCAGTAGTATCAAATAGTATCAGTATCTATATCAGTAATAGTAATAATCTGATGGCAGGAGCAGTAGAGTAATGAAATAATAGTAAATCTGTATAATAACAAAAATTCATACCATAATAAGAATAATGCCTCAAAACATGCTAGCTTAGTATATACCTCTAAATCAGTAATCACACTAAACAAGTAGAAGCTTTGGCTATCACGGTGTTTTTTAGTTTTAGTATAAGTGTTAGTAAACTGTTGGCTCAGTAAATAGAGTTGTCACCCTTTTCCCATCGTCACAGCAATAATCTGCTTATAACTCCTAATAAGTGTATCACGTGAATTAGTAGAGGATAACACCAAATCATAGTATTTAAAGGAATGTCCGTTGGCCTACCATCCTGTACAGGTCAATTAGTCTCCAACCAACGGGCCAACCAGCCTTTATTTATTTGTTTCACACACATACATTATTATCATAATATTATAACAGTAATAGCGACCAGCTATTACTCAAGCACATATACACATCCACTTTTAATGCATTGTAGAAAAAAAATGCATAATTAAGCTTAATTAAGAGGATGCCAAAATGTCATAACGGTATACAACAAATAATCCTATTAGGCAAAAATATACATTTTCAAAAAATTATCAAATTATCAGGGATTATATAAAATAATATTTTAAGCCTTTTATTCTACTACGCTACAATTTTTAGAGGTCAAAATAAATTTTGGAGTAGACAAAAATCGATGCACTTTCAAAATCATCTGGTGAAAAATCTCAAATAAATATTCAAATACTCATAATCACAATCTCTATAACATATAAAAAGTTACGTGGTGAAAGTTTTGTCAATATAAAGTTATACACATTTTTCAGTATCGGAAACACAAATTTAAGCAAAAAAATACTAAAAAAAACAAAATCTTTAAAATCAAAAATAGGATACTGATTCCTTACAGCAAGACGAGCAAATCTCTCAACTGCGTCGACGGACGAAAATTGATCTGCGGCCTCCAAATCTCAATTCTCTATTTCTCTCTTCTCTCAAATCTCTCTTAATTCCCTTAACAGATCTCTATTGGTAGAACTTAAGAAGGGAAAGGGATTTAATAAAGTCATCTTAAGTTCCTTTAGATATTTATAATAAAATAATATTATAATATTAATATAATATTTAATAAAATTAATTCTTTAGCATAAAATACAAAAAAATTATTTTAGGTTTTAAAAAATTACATAAAAATATTCATAAAATAAATCATAATATTTAAAAAATATCGGTGAAATCGGTTTCCAAAACAGACACTTGAAGGTCTCAAAATTCTCACTTGTACCGACATGTTCAAATTCCTTAAGGATTTTCGTCGGTGCCCAAAAATTACAAAAAAAAATTGTGTAAGTAAAATACTTTGATCAAAATATCATGGCCAAGACGGATTGCAATTTGGAGTTATTATGACTCCAGAAAAAAATTGACAACGTCAAAATACAGGATATTACAATAATAGTAGACATGACATAGGTAAAATGATTTCCCTGTAAGTATTGTGGCATAAGTATAAATAAGGGGTTGTATGATACGATAGTTCATGTACAAGCAGGTATCAACAACCTGTTACAAACATGAAATCTTGCAAGCAATCACGAGAAGTCTCGTCATACTGTTGTAGCCCTGTTACTAGTGACGATGAACAATGTATAACAAGTGTTAGATCATTCTTGCAGTCAATAGCCATTCAGTGGCAAGCAACTTTACTGATCCCTTCACAATTGATTTCGACATGTACATGAATATACAAACCTACCTATGATCAATAGAAAATAGCTGACGACAAATGATGAATGCAACGCAACTGGTAGCCTACATTAACATGCAAAATAAACAAATAATCACCTATGAATGATGATTAATTGATGTGTAATGCTCATGCTCGTGGAAGACACATGATAATTGAAATTCATGGGTGAAGTATGAAAAATTTGTAATAAATGTTGCAACATCCTTGCAATCAATGCCAGCTCACTTATAGGCGAATATGATCGTTCCCTATGAGAGATGATGGCTGATATAATATATTTATGGATAATAATAATGGGTAAATCATGAGTACAACATATCTCCTATGGACACAAATACATACAACACCTACGAATAACTCTAGGAGACTGATTAAGTTATAGTAATCCACCTATGGGTGATAACGAACAACGTGCAATACGTACAAACACATACGGGTTATTGTAGGAGATTCATTGCACCCAATACATGTTGCCAACCAACAAGTGTGGGGAAGTCAACAATAGATGCATGTCATTGATAGTTAATAGCCCGATGTAGATGAGAACACTGGACATATAATGATCATGAAGATGCCCTTACAATCAATGATAACCAAGTACCTAGAAAATGCATAAGCTCCCTACAGACGAGTACCCTAACTCACTTGCAAACAATAATGTTCTCTACAGGAATCTACAACAGTGATGGTTAAGATGTTGTGAGTATGTTGGGTATAAAGGCAATTCGATGTACGAATGAAACCCTTTAATGCATCACCAAAGGAAGATTCTAACTGTGATGCAAAATTGAATAATTTTATGAATGATTTCTGTAGAATCAAAGAATGAGCACTTAAAGAAAAAAAAGAGAGAGATGTCTCATTCTATCATCTCCTCAAAAATACTGAGGCTCCCAAAAATATGCTGCACTACTTGAGCGAAGATCCAGAGAGCAAGGCTCACAGTCTAATGTTCTATATATGCATTATAAATACATAGCATGAGCCCCTTGAGTATATTATTCTAGAACCATAGAAGAAGCTTCTATGTATCATGTGTATATTAGGTACTAAATGTCACTGAGCAGAGATCAAAGATGACCTTGCACTCTATCTTGTTCGTGCTTTGAGGAGAATACCTTGTAGTGAATTAAAGATAATGAGAGCCAATAGTGCATTAGCCGAGCCTTTGATCTCATCAACTTAGGATAACTCATCTATTACAAAGCAACCTCATATTATTTAAATGTCCTTACCTAGCCTAAGCAAGGACTAGATGACTTGTAGATATGATCTCCCAAAGAATGACAAAAGGGAGCCTACATCAGAATAATGAAGTACCTCAGGGCTACGTCGAATGGTAACACTACAATTCACTTGTAAGTAGAAGAAGGGGGTTCATAGTAAAAAAAATACATAGGCCATTGAAGTGCAACGCCACACCATCATATTTGCAATATTTGTACAAGCATATAGAAGACATCAACGAAGCCCAAAAGAAAACCCCGTGCATTTGACAGCAATAGTCACCTATACAGTCAACTACATGTAAAAATGTAAAACACCCCTTTGTGTTGCATACAAATATTTTAAAATGCTCTCTTAAACACATTACAACATACATGATAATTCATTTAAACATATTATCCAGTATTGAGAGATGCATTTAATTGTAACAAATGTATTGCATTTACATGATAACATGTCGCATATGCATGTTTCATAACTTGCAAAATATGTTATACTAGCATGTCACTTGATATTGCAAGTATAATTTAAAATGAGCTCTTGCATGTATTGGTAGGATGCAGAGGGCTTCATCCAAGCATGTCTTTTGACATTATAGTACACCACAAAATGACCTTTGGTATGTATTTGTAATATATAAAGTGTTTCACTCAAGTATATATTTGACATTACAATTGTATTTCAAAAGTTGTATTACACACACATGAGGTCTAAGAATGCCGCGCGGGTTAAGAAATAAATTTAGTTTTGGACTCGATCCTTTCCGGCAAGTAAGCAGAGTTGACAAGATTTAATCAGCAAAAATAAAATAACCTAGAAAATTCCCTATGATAATATTGTTGATAGAGAATCTCAACCGGAGGAGACTATAACCAATTTAAAACATATCCCAAAGGCCCATAAAAATCCAAAAATCCAAAAATAACAAAAGTTAAAAATATTTAAAATGAAAATAAATCATCAAACACTTAAAGCACAAATACTCAACCATCCTTCGCAACAATTTGCTGAGGTGGACAAGCCTAAAAACTACTTCAGCTTACAAAGAACTAATGTATAGCCAAGATTATCTCTAGCATTTATTCTCAATCCGTCTTTTGCCAGTAAAGGTGTGGCACGTGTCCTCTAACTAATTGTTTAGCCTCCAAATGGTACCACACTATGGGTTTTTCTACTAAATGGCACAATAAGTAAATGATTAGGACAGGGAACCTCTGAACCAAGTGATTTGTTGCCAAATGACACCACTAAATTACGATCAAGCTAGAGCCTATGTGCTCCCTAATGGCACTAAATCCTTGATATATGAATCAATAGTATATGCTTGATATGGCACAAAGCCCTCTGTTAGCTAAGATGAATTCAAATTTGTCCCCTTAGACAAAATACTCATCCCAAGTTTACAAGGTACACTTAGTCGAAGCAACCCATGGTTGCCAACAAGGATCCTTCTATTAAGTTGGGTCGACTACCTGCTCTAAATAAGTAGACCAAGGATCACGATGGCCCAGAGTGACGAAACCATGGGATCTTAAACGGGATCATCACCATTCCCCAACCATCTGCTTTAAATAGTATGTGGTGAAATTTCTAATTTTAAATATCAAATTTTCAAATATCAAACCTATGTTGATATTATACACCAGATACCACGTATCTCTACATATCTATTTGACGACTAGCCTTAATCGAAAGTTCTCTCCCATAATCAAGAGGGGTAATTAACTATATGGGCTTACGCCTATAAAAAACTAGAACTCATATCATAAAGTCCTCTCAAAATGAGGGCGAAATATCTGAGTAGTTTCTTATTTCAAACCCAATTTGCCTTCTGAAAATTTATCCTAGAACCTAATGTGTTAAAACTCTCCTAAAAGCATGGGAGGCCAGGGCATGAATTTTCAGAGCCCACAAAGAAATTGTGATTTTGTTCACAAAGGCAAGTTAAATTTTTGTGATAATTAACTCATGTTAGTTGTAAGGTAATCTATGTTGTGTAGGTTGTATTTTTATAATACTAACTTTCTCAATGTTTTATGTATCGATTATTGATTTATTGATCATATATCATAGAGCTATTGAGTTGATTTAGGCTTTGTTTAGGATGACTTTCTTGCTGCTTCTTAGTAAAAAATTAAAATTTTTTAATTAAAAAACTGCTTTAAGATGCAATAAAAAAGTCATCCCAAATAAAGGCTTAAATGTAATGTTTTTTTGTTGGATATTAATTAATTTAATGTTCTGTATTTTGAGTTATCTATTAGAAGACAAGCATCTCTCTCTTTGTTTGGGACATTCTCCTTACTATTTGTTATAGATTTTAGATATTTTATAGGTTTTCAATAGTATTTTTCACAATCAATTATTGTTACATATATTTTCATAGTTTTCATCTAATATTTATAATTGACTAATCATCTGACATATAGTTTTGCCATTTTAATTGTGGCATAAATCCCTTAAATTTTGATATTATCCATAATGATGGTAAGATTTATTTTAATCCATATTGTCTCAGTTGAATATGATAGATCTTCTCGATTCAGGTTGAAACTAGCTTTCAAATTCAGCTTTATCAATGCACGAATTTCTGCAAATGATTCGAACCTCCATCATAAGAAGAACTCTAATCTAGAAGATACTATGTATAGATACTAAATTATAACATTGTGATACAATCATGATGATTGATGCCGCACATATCTTGATGCATGACACTAAGCTCAATGCAGATTCAAATGATAAACAGCCAACATTATTTTAAATTCCACCAACAAATACTAATAGAGTTTTGTTAGGAGAATAGAAAGTAAGACAATTAACAGTTGATTCTACTTATAGTGTACACCTGAAACAGAGATAACAACATTTCTACAATACAAATCACTAACAAGTTTGCAGCATATCCCAGCTAATCAAAAAGTTTGAACGCAAGAGCTTGCATGGAAGAAATAATGCCTATTTTCAAACTAAAGCCAAAAAAGAAATACGTGATTATTAATGTTTGTAGCGTGGATCAAACAGCTAAGATCGACCAAGGCTTTGTTTGGGGCGGCTTTCTTACTGCTTCTTAAAGCAACTTCTTAGATCAAAAATTAAAAATTTTGTACTAAAAAATTGCTTCATGAAGTAGTAAGAAAGCCGTCCCAAACGAAGCTTAAAATTGGAAGAAACTTCAAATGCTTTCTACTCTAGCTCCAATGCTGCTACTCTCTTAAGGGAATCAACAGCTTTCAAAATATCAGATTCAGAATGGCCTGCTGAAACAAATATGCGGATTCCGACTGGAAGTCGACATTTGTCAAGAGTGGACCTCTTTGATGTCACCAGGAAAACTGAATCTTCATGGAGTACCTGCATAAATTCAAGAAGTTTTCAGAGATTGTGAGGGAATTTTCAGAGTTTAAAATCAATATTGATTTCTAACAACACCCAATCCAATCAAAAGAAGGAATGTAATATATTACTCACTGACGTCATTTCTAACTTAAAGCAACCAAATGAGTCGAGAGTAATTTTGTACTCACCCTGCTGACTATTTTCTCAAGAACTTGCAAATCCTTGTCTTGGGATCCTCTAGATTTCTTCAGTTTAAGAAAGACTATGGGTGATTGAGGACTGCTTGAAACTTCAAGTCCTGCTACATCAGATAAACCTGCATTTGATTCAAGGTGGCAATTAGAATAATATAAAGCCCGAAATGATAGTACGTTAATACTCAAGATATTAATATTATAATAAAAACAGTAGCTAATTTGGCTTCACTGAGAGGTATAGATGCTGAAGAATTGAAATGAATACAAGAAATACTAATAAAGCATATCAGGATGCTCTTTTGATCCAAGTGAAAAATTCAAAGACAGTTCAAACGAAAGAATTATACACTAAACAAAGTTTTCCGTTCTAAACTTCGAATTCTACGAGACGCAAAATTTATCTGGCAATTGAGTAAAACAAAGAATTGAAAACCTACTAGCTATTGATATAGGATGTTCTGCTTCAAAACTTTCTAACTCCAATCTTCGCAAATACTAAGTCGACTTTGAAAGAAAAATGCCAAAGAATCCATTCTAAAAATTTGAAGGCATTAATCTTCTTTTCTTTTCTTTTTTTCACTAAGAAAATATATGTGCATAGCGCCAGACAATGAAACTGCTTGATTGTCTTAGCAAGTTTGACCATTATAAGATTATAACGGAAGCAATCTCTATTAAAAACCAATGCATTAACAAACTATAATTTTATTACAAGTTTAATTACAAGCATTGAGTGGATCTATATCATGTGAAAATATTATTTAAAAGAAGAATTGCATGCCTGATGATAGTGACATGTGAACAAAGTATAAGAGGCTGACAAATCTAATATATAGCATCACTTATTATCAGAATCACAATGTAAACCAAGTGGGACAAGAAAATGCATGAGTATTTTCTTTATCTTTTAATTAGTCAACAACAACAAGCCTTTATCCATTTTTCTCCATTATATTCTATTAAGAGTCAAATTCTCATTTAAATATAATATAATAAAATAAAAAATAAAATAGCATTAGTATAATTAATGCTAAGATGTTGGAAATTTAGATGATTCCTTGAACAGTTTAGTATAGATGCCAGATGTTTCTATTTACAATCCAAAAGGAATCTTGGATTTTTTTTACGCTATTTTCTTAGTAAAGACAAAGCAATTTTTTTAAAAATATCGAATGATCCTATCATACAATGTTGTGAAATAATACACGTGAAAATATAGACTGACAAACACATAAGAGAATATTGATATATATTGAAACATACCTTTTCGTAGCAAAGCAATATTATTCTTCAGCGTTGCAAGAATAGATGGGTTTTCTTCCAAGTAATCAACTGCAGAAATCGCAGCAGTTGCGAGGTAGGGAGGCAACGATGCTGAGAAGACATATCCTGAGCTGCTGAGACGCTACACGAGAATAGTCCACTCAATCATCAGAAAACAAATACAATAAAATAAAACAATGATTACATATTATCACTAAGTTCAAGTAATTAGCCTAAAATCAGTAGCTCAATTCTTACTTGGTGATCAACAACTCTGACACTCCCAGTGCAAAATCCTCCATCAGTCGCTAGTGAATTTCCCATTCCAGCAGTTATGATATCAATTTTCTCGATCTGCATCAGAATCTCTTTTCATGAACATATGGAAATGGATTAAATGCGGTAAGAATAAGTAGAAATGTATGCCTACCGGGACCCCATAATATTCGGCTAGACCACGGCCAGAATTCCCTAGAACACCAAATGAGTGGTTTTCATCTAAGATAACACGGAAACGGTATTTCTCTTTCAGTCTTATGATTTCATCCAATGGAGCTACTTGGCCAGAATTCTGCAATTATTTGAAAATAAAATTTCAATTAAAATCCATTAAAAAACTTTATTATCAGAAAAAAAATATCATATTTATTTATTTGGAGCACAAGTCAGCTCAGATAATTGCAAAGACTAAAATACAAAGAGCAGAAATAGTTTAACGTTTCAAAAGATAAATAAATGCATGGTTATATTGCACCTATAAATTAACTATGGCTCCGTTTGGGATGACTTTCTTACTGCTTCTTAAAACAACTTTTAGAATAAAATTTAAAATTTTTGTACTAGAAAGTTGTTTTAAGAAGCTGTAAAAAAGCCATCTCAAACGAAGCCAAAATCAGCAACTTTGCTAATTTCAACGGTAAAAAAAATTGAGGTATTAGATGTCGGTGAGGCAAGTAAGTCCAACAATGCATACAAAAATAGCATTCCAAATCATTTCTCAACTCAAGCAGCTGATTCATTCTAATAGACAGAAAACGTAGCCAAATGTGCAAAGAAAGTATGGGATATACATGCTGGAGACCTTAGTTTCCGCTACGATGATAGTTAAAAGAAAGGAAACCAAAATGTAAAGAAAATGCAAGTTCCTTGACAGAAAGGAAACCAAAATGGCAAAGAATAGAAAGATACTTTCATTTCACCTAGAAATGGACCGTAGATCAATAGCGAAGTATTTGGTAACAAGTCATAGCAATAAATGTATTGGTGTATACAGTGATGGTCTGAAATATGTCAACAATGGTGTAAAGGCACGCTGCAATATAAGCCAGAAATGATAACATGATAAAGTTCTTGTTCTCCATAATATACTCTAATGTTGGTTTCAATATCACAGTAATGTTAAACATCCATAATTTCATAGCCTGCTCTATCAAAAATTGATAGCCTTCTTATTTTTTTGAGAATCAGAATACAACATCCTCTAACACTGAAAAAAAATAATCAGACTTTGTTTGTATAACAAATGTCTACCATTTCTGTTATGTTATTTAGAATCTAGATGATAAGGTTCATTATGAAAATGAATCAAGAGTTCATCTTTTTTGAGAACTTTCAACAGTATAGATCATTGTAAGCAGCAATTTCTTGTTTTGTAATTTATTTTCTATCTATACCTAGCCTAAGTCATGCTTCAATGTAGTATCACTAAATAAACTAAGAGAAGAAATTTGTGGCCTTAGCTTAAGAAAAAAAAAAGGGATCCAAGTACATCAATTTGATAATAAATGGAATGCCTAACATACCTGGTATACAGCTTCTACTACAATATAGCGCCGTAATTTTTCAGCACGCTTATTTCCACGAGTTAGTTTCTCTAAAGTGCTTTGTAGTGATGCCATGTCATTATGTTTAAAATAAACTACAGTGCTTCTTGATAGATAGAGTCCATTTTGGACTCCCCAATGGACACCCTCATCACTGCAATGAACAATAAAATAACAGAGCTTAATATAGGCTGCAAAAGCAGATCAAAAGTATTATAATCAAATAATTCAAAGTTTATGTTAAGAAATAACAAAATTATCCTCTACATGGGACAGAAAAGAAATCTACACATATGGGTGTAAATGTAATAACTCTTTTTGAAACATATTGACCACTACGAGAGAAAAAGGTTAAACAAGGGAGGATGGGGGGAGATGCGGATTGTGCAAACATGAAGGAAATATTGTTGATTTTGCAAGCATTCATCAGAAAAGTTTAGTTGTCAGCAAAACTATTTAGAGACTTCATAACACAAACACGTAGATTATGTAAAAGGCTAGGTAAACTTACGCCACAATGATGTCTCCCTTCTTACAAAAGGCTGGTATAACACTGAAAATAGTTGATATTCCATAAGAGTAAATAATTGAGTCTGGAGTTCCAAGGAAATTTGCAATTTTTTTCTCACAATCAAGATGGACATCTGTAGAAGAAATAGCTTATTACTAAAGTTTTATGATCTTTACAAAACTTCTCTACATTTAGATATATGAAAACAGAAATAGTAATAAGTAGTTAATTTGAAATTCTGAAAGAGTGCAAAAAGCTTACCAATTGTCCCATAAAAAGCACGAGGGCCACATGAACCAACACCATATTTCTCCAGTGAGCCAATGCATGAATTCTGAGGAAAACGTGTATTATCATTTCATTCAGATGCATATACTAAGACTGAACAATATACTAAGATTTAACATTAAAAAACAAATATTGTCTAAACAAACTAATGAAAAAAAGATGTGTAACACTTATTCTTACAATTATTTTTTCATGTCCTATCAATCCAAGATAATTTGCAGATGCAAAGTTCACAACTTCTTTTCCATTCACTATTGTGTGGGGTGCAGCAGCACTGTGTGAATAGAACAAGTCATTAGCATTAGCAGTTGAATAGTTTGTTAATAATCCTAACTACATCGTAATAAATTACAAAGTAGTCTTTGTGAGTAATGACAAGCATGAATTTCCAACGTTGAACTGAAATAGATAAATCATGTATCATGGATTTAACTGTGCAACTATGGCATTCAAAGCAGTAAGATAGAAATGAAATTCTTGGTTTTCAAAAATACAAGCATGCAAAATATTGCATGCTTAATAAACCTCAGGGTTCAGGAAACACACAGAAGTAGGCAAATGCTTGTTTTATGATGAGCTAATAGCAGAAATGATGATTTTAAGACTTGGTATTAATGAAAGAGAACTACAGTGCAACATAATTTATTACAATCAACAAAGACGGAATGCTAATTGTAAAGCTTTCAAAGCAGGTGCTACTAGTAACCAATCAAGTTAGGCATAAACTGAACTTAAAAGCAATAACAAAAGGCAGGTATTGCACCTTAAGAGACAGGATTAAAAATTCTTACCTTTCCAAAGTAGGAGTATGAAATTGCTTCTCTTCTGAAATTGGTGGACACAAAGGCTCAGGAACCCACTCTTCACAAAGATCATCTATTTCCTAAATTCACTTAAAAAAATCTAATAAGCATTCAATATATCAGAATCATCTTAACAAAACTTTGAGTAGTATGCCAGTAGAAACACAGCAGAGGTCTCAAGGGCCGTTATCCCATTCAATATAATTGTTATAGAAATAATAGAAGATATTCAAAACCAGGATCGCTTACAAGAAGCAAAACTAAGTTCAAATAGTTAAGAGCATAATTCACCTTCTCTGTCAGCGGCTTCTTTGGATGCTTGTAGCTTTTCCGAGAAAGTTGGAATAAGATGACAGCTATCAGAAGCATTTCAACAACCAGGTGACCTTGAACAACAAAAAATAAAACTAATAAGTCATCTTCAATACACAAGAAGCAGAATAAACAAACTATTCCAAAATCACTTTCTAAATTTCAGCTTTGCTTTAAGAAACCTAGTTTTACAGCAAATAAAATAATTCAGCCAACATCAGTTTTGGTTTTGACCCTTTGAAACAAACCAAAAGCAAAATTAAGTGAATAATCAGATCCATGACATGGCAGCTTCAAATCGCAAAACCCATGACGTCCAATCAGAATACAAAAATAGGAAAACCTACCATCAATATGTATCCCAAAAACAACTGCCCTCGCAAGAGGGGCATCGAACGCCGCCGAAACCCAATCCAAAGCTGCCGTCGTTACCAGCATCGCACTAGACGCCATCAGATTTTAAACCGAAATGAAAGACCTCGGCTTTCTCAATGTATCAGCTAAATAAGCTCCACCCCTGCCTCTCAGATCTACCTACAACAATTTAAAGTCATTAATCCCTCAAAACCGCGAATCCGGTTGAAGAAATAATGGAACAATAATATTGGAACGATAATCCGTTAGAAGCAGTCAAATTTCATCATAGATTTTCTTATATTTCGAATTTTCAAAACCTATTCTGCAGATTAGAGAGTTTCGAAGAGGAAAAGGAATTCGGAAGCCTCACCTTGCCTAGCTCCACAAAGTCGCAGCGATGGAAGCAATGCAAGGAGACAGAGGAGAGTGGGAACTGATTTATACGCCGATTTCAAATCTGAACAAAAGGGTAGATATATCTAAAAAATTTTGGACGAAGAACCGAGTCTCCTTTGGCGAGCGGGATTGATTGAAGGTCAACGGCGGAGAAACATCAATGAAGATACCGTAATACCGCTGGTTCTTCCCGATATTTACAGAGCTACCCCTACGCGTTGGCTGAACACAGTAGGCAGTAGCTAGATTTTTTTTCTTCACACTATGGTCGAAAATGAACAAATCTCAAAGTCCCAATTACATAATCTTCAATCAATATAAGTTATATATATATGAAAAATTAATTTTATCATTTACATTTGATCTTAGATATTGCTTCCTCTTAGGGGAAGCCCCTATGTTTATTACATATTAAGAGAGATTATCTCTCAAACAAACTCTCAATTAAAATAATGAATAATAGTTTTTGAATTTAAAGTTTATGTCAAGGAATTTGATATTGGAATTTATAAAATGAGATTGGTTAGATGTTTGAATAGATTATTAATATAGATGTTAAAGGAGGAAAAGATTATTGGATATATGAGAGACTCTTAAGTGCTAAAAACATCATTAATTGTGTTAGATTTAAATTTCTCCATAAATGACCCAAGAACAGGAAAGTGGGCAAGTTATCCAAGAACCTCTGAGGGAACAGAGGTAGAGAGAGAGAGACAGAAGAAAAATGTTGAATACTCAAGAAATTATGAGTCTTAAAACTAGTAGAGTATCACTACTCAATAAAAAATATCAGAAAAAGGCCTCATGGTATTCCTCCTCTTCTTTTATTTGTAGGATTTTAGGACTACATGAAAGGGTACCTAAAAAAAAGTAAAAATGTGCAACACTATACAAAATACACATACAATGCTATACACTATCCTAGACATGTGTCACCTCCTTATTGGCTGAAGGAAGTTGAAGAAAGTTCAAAGGAAAGTTGTGAAACCACTTGAACTATTGAATGATATATCAAGAGAGATTGAATTGGTGTTTTAAATTTTTTATTTTTTTTTTTCAAAAATCCTTTTTGAAAATTTAAACTAATTTTCTAAACTTAAAAATCAAAATCAAAATTGAATAATGAAACAAAAATTAATTTTTGTCTTTTAATATTTTTTTTCTTTGGTAGAAAAACAAATATTTTTTATTCTTTTTTATTTTCCGATTTTTATTTCTTTCCCAAACAAAGACTAAATCTCAAAATAATCATAATAATATAGTATAACAATGATAACAATGCTCAACCCAAATTTGTATGAAAGTAAATATGCAAGAAAATAAATCATAATTCTAATGCAAGTGTCTCTTACTCCTTGAATGCTTCCTTTAATTCAATATGCCCATCTTTCAAGAAATCTTGTGATTTTATTCTTACATCTTTGCTCTCCACATTCACTTCCACTCTTAAGAAGTATTTTTTTCATTGTAAGGATACCAGCCACTCCACTAAGCATAACTTCACTATCTCTGTCTCTCCTAAAAGAAAACACAAAAAATCTATTCATGTTTTTTATATAAATCAACTTAGGCATTGTGATGCTTGACAAAGTGGCAATGTGGCGTTATAATGATGAACTAACACCTCAATGGTGCATAATTCGCTCTGTTGCGGTGTTGGGTTAACCAAACATGTTAACATGTATGACTAAAACAAAAAAAGGGTATAGCGTACCTGCTCCATATCTATCTTTGCACGTCATCACCGCTTAAATCCTGTAAATCTAGCGAGTCGAACGTCCAAACATCAATCTCGTACGTCATCGCCTCTCCCCCACGATCTTTCTTTGCGTTAAAATGAGATTGAAGTCTATGTCATTTGGTTGGCCGATTACAACTCACTCTATCAACTTTCTCACTCCCTCTCCCATAAGCTTCTTCGCTCCTTTGTCGCCGATCAACTTCGTCCCTTCGATGACTTCCCCTTCGAGTGAGATCAGAAGTTACAACACTTTCAACCGGAAGCAACTACTGGAGTTCGCTTGCAGTGAAGGTGACTTTCTTCATTTCACATCACTTCTTCGACTCCCTTGTGGTTGTTCGACCTCGCCCCGTCGACGACTTCGCCTTCCCGTTGGTTCGAAAGTTACAGCATTTTGATCGAAAATAGGGACGAGAGCTCACTTGTTAAGAAGGTAACTTTCTCCCTCTTCAGTGTTGTTCAACTTCAGTTCGACGACATTCCCTTTTTGTGGGATCGAAAGTTACTACATTTTTATAGGAAGAAATGAAGGGAGCTCTGAGCGTAGTTTTTGTTGAAACTTGTTAATAATGAATTAGGTTGTTAGACCTAAGCTTATGTCCCAACGGCTAACCAAGAGGGGGGTGAATTGGTAATTTTAAAAAAAATTCCAATTTTAAACCGATTAAATTTTTAGTGATTATTTAAAAAGATTTTTCAACCATAAATAAACAAAAACAGTAAAGTAAAAAAAAAGCAGCGGAAAATAAAAGACACAAGATTTATAGTGGTTCGATCAAACACGGCCTACATCCACTCCCTGAAGTATCCCACTTCAGGTATTGCACTATTACCACAAGTGTCTCTCCTTTTGCCCCCACAGTAAGGCGGAGAAGCCTTCACAAAAACTCTCTTCCTCCACTATCCGGTGCGGTCAAGAACCGTCGTCTTTTTACACCCTCCAAGTGTCAACAAAGAACCGTCGGTTGTTTACACTCTCCAATTGTAGGCAGAGAACTTTCATTCTTTCACACTCTCTAAGTGTAGGCAGAGAACATTCATCATTTCACACTTCTCCAATTGTAGGCAGAGAACTTCGGTTGTTCACACTCCTTGAGTGTCGGCAGAGAATCGAATCTCCTTGAAAGATCTTCTCATGAGAAATCTAGAAGGACAAGAGAAAAGAGTGAAGTAATCTCAATTCATAAATGGAGATCCTTACCTTTAAGTAATAAAGTGAACCCTTCACGCTCTAGTAGTAATAACTCTCCTTCAAACACTCTCTCACTCTCTCCTTCAATCTCCAATCAGTATGCACGAAGATCAATAGACAAAAAGATTGCTTAATAGTTTTAAGTGGCCCTTTTATAAGAAAGACACGAAAAACCATAAAAAAACTATAAAATTTCAATTCCATATGATAGACAGTTGTACATACGAACAGTGTAAAAACTGTTTCATACGACCTCAATGTGAATTGGTACGAACTGCTTTCCCACACGAACATCGTCCCGTACGATAATGATTCGTCCGGTACAAACCATTATTTCCAAGGTTCGTTGGGACAAAAATGCAGGATGGATCACAAGTTCAAAGAATCAGAGGACATCGTTCTGGGACAAAGGTCAATTCGTCTGGATGAATAGTTTAAAGTGAGATTCCAGCGGACATCGTCCAGGGATGAAGGGGTCAAATCGTCTGGACGAATAGTTCAAAATGAAATTCCAGAGGACATCGTCCAGGGACGAACAGGAAAATCATCTGGATGAATAGTCAAAAGTAAGATTCTAGAGGACATCGTCTTTGGACGAAGGGATCAATTCGTATGGACGAATAGTTCAAAGCATGAATCCAGAGGACATTGTCTAGGGACAAACAGGTTAAATTGTCTAGGTGAATAGTTCAAAATGAAATTACAGAGGACATCGTCCTGGGATGAACAGGAAAATCATCTAGATGAATAGGACTTAGAAAAATTTTTGCGCACCCTCTGTTCGTTTCATTGCTCTTAGAGGAGTATAACTGACCTGATTGTCCCATACGAACATGGTTCATCCTGTACGATCAGAATTAAAGTTGTGAATTTTAAAGCTCTCCCCTGGTGTGTGTATGTGTGTGTTGAGTTACTTAATTATAATCACACTCTTTCTGACTCAAGTAAAAGAAAAAATACATACTACTAATTACAAAATATTATAAACAGATTTTGATTTGAAGTCTTCAACAATCTGGAGTATGATTTCTCTAAAATATTAGTACACACAAGAGCCAAAAAATAATTCTTCCAAAATGGGTTAGGAGAAAATAATAATCAAAATAATAATATTTGGAATCATCAAAACATATAAGTTGCAAGAATGTAAAACATGCAAAGCTAAGTAGTAATTCTCTCAACATACTCCCCCTTTTTGATGATGACGAAATAATTATTGTTTGTATAATTTTCAAATTCCTAAGTTTCTCCTAAACTCCCCTTGAATGAATAAGCATGTGAGAATAAGGGGCATTTTTGTTGAACTAATCCCAATTTTTTAATTTTAAAATTTTTACACACTCAAAATACACAAAGACATCAAAACAAATAAAAATACGAACACAAAAACACTAACAACACGTCAAAACACTTCAAATCAAAAGTACTTAAAATAATATTTCTTCCCCTTTTTGACAACAGCAAAAAGAGAAAAAGAAACGAACATATATAGAAATGTAAGAAGCCATATGAAAAGCCTTTGATAATTAATCCTTTAAAGAGATTGAGTTATTTTTGCAAATAAAAATTAAATGTCATTAGAGAAATAGAAAGATTCATATGATTTAAGTATAGATATAACATAGATAAGAAAAAAATATCAAAAATATGAATCAGTTTAGACAATGAGATAAACAAAATCTTTGCAAAGTAGATGAATGTAAAATTTGTATATTTTAAATTTCAATACAAAATAAAATTAAACAGAAGATTAATTTGAATTTAAAGATTAAACAATTGATGAAATAACATATACTTGTGGCGCTTTGCGCAACTTTTTAATATTTGTGGCACACTTTGTGCATCTTTTATACTTGTGGGTTTATTTTGTGCCTCTTTTTCAAGTTGTGAACTATTGCGCATTCTTTTGATTTTTTTTTATATTTGTATATTTTTAAGTGATTTCATGATCTTTCAAAAATTAATAATCTAAAATCTCAAATTTTTCTAAGTACAATGATATTTATATTAAAAAGATAAATAAAAATAAGAAAATATCAAAATTGCAATAATAATATTAAAATTATGTTAGTCTAATAAGAGACATGAGATTGACATTCTTAATTAGATCAAGTTATAACACAACTAAATTTTTTTGAAAAAAATAGATTTTCTAATGAATTAAATTTTGTATTGCAATTCAAAATATAGCACTTGTTAGATCAATATTTTAAAGATGATCATATAGGCTAACACACATTTCTGAAGAAAAAAATCAAAAATACTAAAACAAGATAGGATAACTTTTATTGATATCAAGAGTAAAAGATAGTACATTATGCATAGATGATATCAATACAAAGATATTCATAACACATAAAATATAAGAACTAACAATCATGAAATATCATATCACATCTGGTCATCATAGGTAGAGAGAAGCATGAAAGAAGTACAATCATCACTCTGAAGAGCCTTGAACTAGAGGAGGAGGTTGGTTGAAAATATTAAAATAGTTATTCATCATAGTTATGTTCATGTTGACTGATTCAATCTGACCTCTAACACAACCCATATACTGCTGATATTGATAGTCCTACTGCTTCAATTTGATCAAAACGTTGATCAAAATGACTCTCAAGATGATCAAATCACTAGATCATATCCTGAAGGTTTTTTCTACCAGCTAGTGTAGGTGTGGCTCTTCTCCTTTCCTCATCAGAGTCGCTACTTAGTATATGTGGATCTTTATTAAAGATTGCTCGAAATGATGCATCATTGTAGTAGACAGGCTCCTCTAGATTTTGAATATGGTGAACTAGTTCATACTTCTTTTCCAAAATGTAAGTTACAAAATGTCCTAAGGCTATATTCTTCTTTCTCTTGTGTGAGACATGGACAATCTCAGAAAGTCTGTACATATAGTCAATGATCAGTTGGGCTTCATCTATTGGTTGGCTAGTCATAATCAGATATGTCACTGTGGAAAGAAGAGGAGAAATATTTACTCGATCACCAGCTTTAGGAGCAATGAAAGTACGAAGAACATGATGGATGGTTCGGGCATTTCGATTAAGAGTTATCACCTTAGGTAAATGAAATATCCCTCCAAAACCTTTAATAACTTCATTTATTGCAATCCAGTCAAAGTTGGAGAAAGAGGTCAAAGTATGGGTTTTAATCCCTTGAGTCCTTAAGTTCAAAAATATCCCCAAATCTTTTTTTGTTATCTCTACCTTCTTCTTAAAAACATAAGATCTAATCACATTCTGGTCAGAATTAAAAGACATATTTGTAAGAAAATAGTGAAATATTTCCTTGTTGTAGAAGTTGATTAGAGTCAGAATAAGAGCAAACTGGGTAGAAGCAAAAAGGTCCATCACTTTAAAAGTGATTTGTTCTTTGAGAATGACTCTAGAGGGGGTGATTTTTGTGGATACGAACCTAGGAAAAGACTCCTCATTTTCTTTGGACAGAAAAATCTCTCCTGAATTTCTAGAGGAAGGTCCCCTAGTTAGTTCCTTCACTTGCCTAACTCTTTTGCTAGAACTAGCCATGGAGAAGATCAAAGAGATTAGAAGATTGAGAATGTTTTTGAAATGAATAAAGTTTGAGTTCTAAACCTTTCAATTTAAAGAAAAAAATGAACATTCATACGAATGGAAATAATTTCGTCCCGTACGATATTGGGTTCATACGTACAAAAATTTATTTCGTATGGATGAATGAATGACTCCAAAAATGAAATGGATTTTCGTAAACATGCAAGTTACGAGGCATCCTTTCGTACAGAATTTTGACCAACCGATTGTACAGACGAACAGGTGTTCGTCCGGGATGATCAGTTAATTAAGATCATTTTTATGACGGTTTGAAACATCACCTATATTGAATTGCCACGTGTTTGTATGTACGAATTGAATGTTCGTATGTACGATCAAAAATAAAAACTGATCCTATCAGTATAACCATCTACATGCGTACATATGATTAAATATATATCATCCAAATGATCATCACAATCTTACAGACGAACTATATTGAAAACTAAAAAACTACATGCAAACTGTTTGAACCAACAGCTAATATGCTACACGATTCATCCCGTAAGAAATTAATTTCGTGCAGACAATTTTCACTCAGAAATTTTCATACAATTGTTCAAAAACAGGAATTTAGATGTGAAAAATATTTATAACAATCAAACAAGAAAATTCAAAAATAAACACGAATAAAAATTGAACAACATATATGGAAAAATCACAAAATCAAAAAACACACTAACAAAATAGATATCAATGTTGCAGAAACCTTTATTTAAGCATTTAAATCAATCACACCAAGCCTTGTTCATAATATACTGAAAGTATCAAAGGCTAGTGATTTTGTAAAAATATCTGCAAGTTAAATTTCAGTTGAAACATGAATGAGTTCAATTTCTCCTTTGGATACATGATCCTTTATGAAATGATGCCTGATATCTATATATTTGATTCTTGAATATTGAATATAATTTTTAGAAATACAAATACTACTAGTATTATCACAATAAATGGGAATAGTGTCTATTATTAATCATAAATCAATCAACTGTTGTTTCAACCAAAGTACTTGTGCCACACAACTTTCTAAGGCAATGTATTCAGCTTCAGCAGTAGATAGGGCTACTGAATTCTATTTTCTACTTGACAAAGTGACTAAAGAATTTCTAATAAATTAACATGTTTCAGAAGTGCTCTTTCTATCAACCCTACAACCTGTAAAGTCCGAATCTGAATATCCAATTATTTCAAATGAAGAGCTAAACTTAGGATATCAAATCCCTAAGTTATGAGTTCCCAAGAGATACCTTAAAATCCTTTTCACTGTTGTCAAATGTGATTCTTTTGGATCTGATTGAAATCTAGCACATAAACAAACACTAAACATGATATTGGGATGGCTAGCTGTCAAGTAAAGCAAAAATCCAATTATCCACCTAAATTTCTTTTGATCAACAGATTTTCCCTTAGGGTCCTTATCCAATTGAACTGAGGAACTCATAGGTGTACTAATAGGTTTAGCATTATCTATTTCATACTTTTTGAGGATATACTTAACATATATAAACTAACTAAGAAATATATCCTCCTTAATTTGCTTAATGCTAAAGTCTAGAAAGTAGCTCAAATCTTCTATTAGACTCATCTCAAATTCATTAATCATTATTTTAGAAAAATCATCACAAAGATTTTTATTTGTAGATCCAAAGATGATATCATCAACATAAATTTGTACAATGAGTATATTCTCTCCCAATTTCTTCAAAAAGAGAGTTATGTCCACGCTTCGTTCTTCAAAAGATCTTTCAAGTAGAAAGGTGCTCAACCTCTCATACCAAGCCCTAGGTGTCTGTTTTAATCCGTATAATATCTTTTTTAATTTAAAAATATAATTTGGGTGTTTAGAATTCTCAAAGCCTGGAGGTTGTTTCACATAAATATTCTCTTGCATTACCCCATTTAAAAAGACACTTTTAATATCTATTTGATACAATTTAAATACTCTAAAACAGGCAAAGCCTAAACAAAACCTTAATTGCTTCAAGTCTAGTTACAGGGGCAAAAGTCTCTTCAAAATCAATTCCTTCAATCTGATTATACCCCTTAGTCACCAATCTAGCCTTATTTCTAATGACTACTCCTGAGTCATTCATTTTGTTCTTGAATATCCACTTAGTTTCAACTATATTTTGATCATTTGGCCTTACAATTAATTCCTAAACTTTATTTCTTATAAATTAATTTAATTCTTCTTGGATAGCCAATATCTAAAATTCATCTGAAAGTACTTGATTAATATTTATGGGTTCTATTATTAAAATAAAGGTTGAATGATTGACTTCTTTATTCAGTCCATGCCTAGTCCTAACACCCTCATTAGGTTTACCTATAATCAATTCCTTTGGGCGATCTTTAGAAAATCTCAAATCTCTAGACAATGAGTTTTATATCTCCAAATTTTCATCCAATTTTATTTTCTCAAACTTTTGGGAGTCAATCTCTATCTCATCCTCTTCAACAATCGGCTCTTCTAAAATTCTAAATTCATCAAATACAACATGTGTGAATTTTTCAATTACTAAAGTTTTTTTTATTGAATACTCTATAAGATTTTCCAACACTTGAGTATTCTATAAAAATTCCTTCATCTGATTTTGGATCAAATTTTCCTAAGGCAAATTTTCCATTATTATGTATGAACACCTTACATCCAAAAACATGCAAATGTGACAAATTGGTGTTTTTCCCTTTAGTAACTCATAGGGTATTTTATTTAAGTTTGATCTAACATTCACCCTATTCAGAATATAACATGCTATGCTAACTGCCTCAGCCCAAAAATATTTAGAAAATGAATATTCTGCCAACATGGCTCGAGTGACTTCTATTAATATCCTATTTTTCCTTTCAACTATTCCCTTCTGCTGAGGAGTTTAGATGCAGAAAAATTATGATCATTTCCTTTCTCCTTACAAAAATCCTCAAGTTTTTCATTCTCAAACTCTCCTTCATGATCACTTTGAATTGTCAAAATCTCACATACTAGTTTCCTCTAAATCTAAGTCAAAAAATCTCTAAACTCCTCAAATGATCCACTCTTATGATAAAGAAATCTAACCCATGTGAATCTAGAGTAATCATCCACAATCACAAATCCGTATACCTTCCCTCCTAGACTTATAGTTCTAACTGGTCCAAATAGATCCATATGTCATATCTCTAATGATTTACTAGTTCTAAGATCCTTATTGGACTGAAAGATGACTTCACATGCTTTCTTAATTAACATGCATCACAAAGGTGATCTTTAGTAAAGTCTAATTTTGGTATACCTCTTACTAAGTTATTTTGGGTAATCCTCCTGAAATTTTTCATGCTAGAATGACAAAATCTTCTATGCCAAAGCTATAACTCATCAGAAATATTTTTAAAATAAAAAGCAGTAGGAGTTTTGATACAGTTCAAGTCTAGCATATACACATTGTTTACCTTTATACCATGCAAAATATCAGTATCATTCAGGCTTAAAATACAGCTAGTAGGAAAAAATTTAACACAGTATCCTTTATCACATAGCTGGCTAATACTTAACAGATTATGCTTTAAGCCTTCTATAAGTAGTATATTCTCAACAAAAAAGTTTTTAAGATTTTTAATTATACCTGATCCTACCACCTTCCTTGTGGTGTTATCTCCAAGTGTAACCTGCCTCCACTCCTAGCTTCCAGCGATATGAATTGTGTAGTATCTCCAGCATATGCTTTGAGCATTCGCTATCCATATATCATATGCTCTCACGAGGCTTTGAGTGAGAGCGATCCTGCAAAATTATCAAACATTAGACCAGGAAACTCAAATAAGTTTGGGTTCACCTTTTTGCAAATTATAAACAGATGCATGTATGATATGTTTAGGCTTATGCACTTTAGCTTTCCACACCAAATGAGTTTTCTTATCCAATATATAGGTATGTGCTATATGTCCAAACAATCCATAGTTAAAACATTTGACTCCAGAAAATGAGTTTCTTAATCTTTTATAGTTTTTTGTCTATTCATGAATTGCATAAATTTAGGATACAAAATAGGATTCGTGAAATTTTCAAATTTTTGGGGTATCCTATTATCCTCGAGAGCTTTTATCTTTAATTTATAAAAAGAATTCATATCTTCCAAAATGTGATTTTTATAACTAATCCGATAATTTTTGCACTCTGATTCATCTTTAAAAATTTTAAATTCGTTTTCCAATTTTGCATAGGATGATCTTAAATTTTCATGGTTATTATTCAAATCATCGTACTCATCAAGTAATTTCATATGATTTTTATCAATTAAAGCATGATATTTCCTAAGAATCTCTTGTTCTCTTTATAGTTCATGTAACCCTAAATTCAGAATAGCATGCATTTTCTTTAACTTCCTATATGCAACATGTATGCATTCAGAGACTTCTAAAAGTTCATTGTAAATCAAGTCACATACCTTTTCTTGATCTAACTGATCAAAATTATCGGCCATCAAACATAGATTGGTGACTTCCTCTTCCTTTTCAGTCTCTGACGAGTCTGAAGCTGAGTCCGCCTAGAAAGCTTTTTAGAATTTCTTCTTTCCCTTCTTCATAATTGGTTTCTCCTCTACCTTCTCCTTGCTAGGAGTGGCTTTGAGCTTTGGACAGTCTGACTTATTGTGTCCTGGTTTCCTGCACTCATAGCAAATTACATCATTAAAAATCTTGACATTCTTATTGAACTTACCTCGATTCCATTGCTAGCGTCTCTTTTACTTCGTCTTCAGAAAGCTTTTGAACTGTCTAGTCATCAGTGTGATGTCATCTTCATTCTCAGGTTGTGATAGATCACTCTCCGACTCCTCCACCTTTAGTGAAATATTCTTCCTTTCGTGGCTCTCCTACATCAATCTTTCGTTGATTCACTTCTTTCTTGTAAGCAATTAGTAATCCAAGAAGATTGTCAATAGAGTAAACATTTAAATTTTTAGACTATGTAATCATAGTTATTTTAGCATCATAAGTAGTAGGTAAATAACAAATTATTTTATTAACCATTTCATCATTTATTAGTTCCCTACCCAATGTATGTAAAGAGGTGACTATTTGTGTGAATCTTATGTACATGTCAGAAATGTATTCATTAGGTTTCATGCAAAATAATTCATAGTCATGCAATAAGATATTAAGTCTGGATTGTTTAACTTCATTAGTCCCCTCATAAGTTATACACAGTTTATCATATATGTCATTTCCACTTTTGCAAGTGGAAACCCGCATGTAATCTTCAGATTTAAGAGCACAAAAGAAACTATTCAAGCATTTAGCGTTAAGTTGTGCTAAGTTATATTCTTCTACTGTCCGGTCCGCAAAGGGTATTTCAACTCTAACTCCGTTAACTAATCTAGTTGGTTTTGTATACCATTCCTGAACTAAGATCCACATATGGTAATCTAGTGACTGTAAAAATATAGACATGCGTGTTTTCCAAAAATCAAAAGAAATATTGTCAAACAAGGGAGGTCTAGTTATAGAGTAACATTCAGATGTGTTTTGATTTCCAAATATAGACATGGTCGCTAATCAAAAAGTAGTCTAAACTTATAATTTTGAAACTCTGTTATGATACTGCTTGTTGAAACTTGTTAATTATGAATAAGGTTGTTATACCTAAGCTTATGTCCCAATGACTAACCAAGAGGGGGGGGGGGGGGGGGGTTTGAATTGATAATTTTTAAAAAAAAATCCTCTTTTAAACTGATTAAATTTTTAGTAATTATTTAAAAAGATATTTTAACCACAGATAAACAAAAATAGTAAGTAAAAAAAAAGCTGCGGAAAATAAAAGACATAAGATTTACAGTGGTTCGGTCAAACACTACCTACATCCACTCCCAGAAGTCTCCCACTTCAGGTATTGCACTATTATCACAAGTGTCTCTCATTTTGCCCCCACAGCAAGGCGGAGAAGCCTTCACAAAAACTCTCTTTCACCACTACTCGGTGTGGCAGAGAACCATCGTCCTTTTACACCCTCCAAGTGTCGACAGAGAATCGTCAGCTGTTCACACTCTCCAAGTGAAGGCAGAGAACCTTCATCCTTTCACACTCTCCAAGTGTAGGCAGAGAACCTTCGTCCTTTCACACTTCTCCAAGTGTAGGCAGAGAATCCTTCGGCTGTTCACACTCCTTGAGTGTTGGCAGAGAACCGGATCTCCTTGAAAGATCTTCTCACGAGAAATCTAGAAGGATAAGAGAAAAGAGTGAAGTAATCTCAATTCACAAATGGAGATCCTTACCTTTGAGTAACAAAGTGAACCCTTCACGCTCCAGTAGTAAGAACTCTCCTTCAAACACTCTCTCTCACTCTCTCCTTCAATCTCCCTTCAGTATGCATGAAGACCAATAGACAAAAAAATTGCTTGATAGTTTTAAGTTGCCCTTTTATAAGAAAGATACGAAAAACCGTCCAAAAACTATAAAATTTCAATTCTATACATTTATGATCGTCCCGTACGATCAACTTTCGTACGTACGAACAGTGTAAAAACTGTTGCGTACGACCTCAATGTGCATTGGTATGAACTACTTTCGTACACGAACATCGTCCCGTACGATCATGGTTCGTCCGGTACGAATCGTTATTTCCAAGATTTGTTGGGAAAAAAATGCAGGATTGATCATAAGTTCAAAGAATCAGAGGACATCATCCTAGGATGAAGGGTCAATTCGTATGGACGAATAGCTTAAAGTGAGATTCCAGAGGACATCATCCAGGGATGAAGGGGTCAAATCATCTCGACGAATAGTTCAAAATGAAATTCCAGAGGACATCATTCAGGGACAGACTGGAAAATCGTCTGGACGAATAGTCAAAAGTGAGATTCCAGAGGACATTATCCTTGGATGAAGATCAAAGCATGAATCCAGAAGATATCGTCCAAGGACAAACAGGTTAAATCATCTGGACGAATATTTCAAAATGAAATTCCAGAGGTCATCATCCTGGGACGAACAAGAAACCAATCCCAATAAAACATACCACAAGAACCACCTACCTGCCCCGAAAGAAACCTCAAGAAACCAAAGCAACTAAACATCACAAACAAAAGAAAAAAAAAAAAAAAGAAGAAGAAAGCAAACAACAATGATTAAATATGCCTGATAAATGTCATGTTATGTGTTATGGGTGGGGGTAGTTCGACCTCGATGGACAGTGAGACCCAGTTGAGGCAGTGCAACCTTGATATGATAAAGTCAATTGACTATAAAAGATATGAACCCTATCGTCTACGTGACCTATTGTTATAGAGCCTACAAGCTATAAAGACATTACGCCTTAGGAGCCTAAAGGCTATAGATCCAAACATAAACATTTAGACATGATATCTTCTGAAGCCATAAAGGGAAATGATGAAATAAATGGAAATCTATAGCTATGATTACATAATATAATTGTATGATTTACCTATAATATACAAATCAAATTGTCTTAAAGCTATGCTATTGATATTATACGACATGTAATTGAAAGTGCAATATAAGTGAGCATAATTCATATATGCTACATTATATATGATACATATCCTACATATTCCGTATTACATTTACTGTACACTTGGATTACTTAAATACATTTTTTATATACACATATTGATTTACCTGTCAAAGCTCATGTTTATTAGTTCTTTCTTATAATTGATTACTATATTAGAATTGCATATCTATATGGATATTATATCTTATCAGATTATTAGTTTGGCTATTCTTACAATAATTAGGATGGATAAGGTTAAGACAGAATGATGATAGGTTCAATTTTATTTTATGTTCACTTAGGTCAATGTAAGGAAGGTCTGGATTGAGTTCAATAGTTTATTGATAGTTAATATTTTAGTTTTCTGGTGGTTGCACTCTAGAATAAACTTTTTGGAAATGAATATTTGGACAACTTCGAATATTTAAATATTGTCTTTATATATATCTATATCTAAATTTTATATCTATTTTTTAAATTTTAAAAGGCCTTATGCCCCTTCTAAATTTTCCCTTGATAGTAAAATTTGAAGCCATCCATGCATGTATGATGAGGACCATGCCTGTTTGTTTATTAATGATTAAACTTGCGTGCAAATTACTTTTTTTTTTTTAAATTTGATTACATATTTCAAAATTTTGCATATAGAAAAAAAACATTGGGGTGATTAATTCTTAAGCATTTTTTTTTCTTATACAAGGAGAATTGTTGGAATAGCAAGACAGCCTCAAATAAAACATAGCTTCGGTTAGGGGTGTCAATCATTGACTCGACTCAAATTTGATCAAAAAAATTCGGGTTAAGGTCAATCCGCTTAACAAATGGGTTGAATTCGGGTTCCAATTTTTAACCCGTTTAAAAAAAAAGGTCAAATTCGAGTCAGCCTGCTAACATGAATTTGACACATCCCTATCTAACCTAGCCAGGCGCCCGACTCACCCCGAGCTAACGCACCCGTGCTGTCGCACTCGCATTCCTCTCACCCACACCAACACAGAGCTACAAACTACGCATTTGTGTAGTCCGCACATGCTCACACTTGATGCTCATGTGCCGTGTCGGGCCAACCCGATAACCCAATGAGTTGGGCCTGAATCTAAATTTCTAACACATTTTTTTTTATCGAGACGAGTTTGTATCAGATCACTTGAAGGCGAATCAATTTTTAATTTTACCAGAGCCCGACAAAAAGAAAATTTATATATACAGTTTGACACCATTAATTTCAGTGCTTCTAGGTGGCAGACAACCATGCAAATTGTCTATCTAATTGGTCAAAGTAGTTGGCTCATATTAATATCAAACTGTTGATCCTAATCATATTGAACTTGACTAATTTCTAGTTGCTTTAATTTAATGATAGCGAGGAAAGTTTCGAAATGAACTCAAACTCACAGCTGTAATTACATCTAACTGATGAGAATGGCAAATCAACTCATCCAACCCCAAAGAGTTGTGCTTATTATGGAATGATATTAAAGAGAAATAAGTTATATTATTACATTTGGTTGCTCATAGACTGATAAACTATTTAAGAAAATAAAGGCTTTACTTTCAGCCAATTTAAATGTAAATATGAAAACATTAAAAAAAAAATTAATTTTGAAAAAACGCGTTGTTGAAATGAATATTGGCTAGTGAGCATATCCCACCAAACAATTGACAACGGAATGCTCAATTTGACGGCAAATTATTGCATGCGGTCAACGGATGGAGAGATAAGTTCGGATATTAATAAAATATTATTTTAAATTAAGCACGTCAAAGCGCAGACAAAATGCAAATCAAAAAGCGCAGGTAAAACGCAATCAAAGCACAAATCAAAAGCGCAGATGACATGACAAATTTTATTAGATGTCCGAACCTATTTTCGTGTCCGGTGACTGGATGAAATAATTTGCCCAATTTGACACCAAAGGAATTTCGGTTTGTTAATGATTTTTTTTTAATTCAAACGTTCAAATTGATATTATCCGGGTCTAGTTGTGACGGATGAAATATTTTATAAAATTGATTATCAATTTATTGTAGGAAAAATAACTTAATTATTTATATTAAAAAAAAAACTTTTCACCATGAAAATTATTTAAAAATAGTAAGAAAAGGATAGTTAAATAAATTTATGAATATTATTTAAAAAAAATGATAAGAAAGCTGCCCCAAAATAGGCTCTAAATAACCCAAATTTCACATTGAAATAAACTAAATAATGAACAAATCAAATGCATTTAAACCGCCTAAAATTATACAGTTAAAAAAGGGATAAAATTTCTTGATCATCCTAAATGATAATATTACACAGCTTAAATAAAATATCACTTGACCAAAAAAAAAAAAAACCATTTAACAGATAATATGGACAATAAATATGACTATCTAGTTATTAAAGAACCAAACAAGTTACACATTTTGAACAGTGATTCCTTTGTATGACCTATATGTGAACGTAACTTCTCTTCATAAAATCTTGGATGGATTAAATAAGAATTTTTACCAGTTCTTTAAAGTATGATTCCAGCCATCAAATCAATACTAGATAGTTGCTTCAACATTCCAGCCACCAAGCAAGACAAACAAAGCTCATAATCCACAGCAATTGCTTGGAGAGTCTTCAGAATCAACACTCTTCATGCTGCAATATCTTCAGCCACTGAATCTAGAAAGGAGGGAAAATAACGAGCAAACAATTGGTTCACAAATTCATTTCTTTGCAGAGGCTGCTAGTATCTGGAACAATCCCACCATGATAGCTTCTGAGAACGCTGTGGCCAGCTAAATCCCTCAATAAGTAAGATGGATCCTTCGCTCCGCCATGTTGTAAGAACTTTGTTCTGATGGCTGTTCCAGTGGAAAGACACAAGGGATCATCACGGCAAACTTTCTCCCAGATTGTCGCCGCAAAGCATTTTGCATAAAGATAACTATAATAACCTAAAATGATTATAAACAAAATCAGATCAATATCAACATATTTAGGTTTCGTTTGGGACGGCTTTCTCGCTTCTTTAAATGGCGCCGTTTTAAGAAGCAGGAAGAAAGCCGTCCCAAACAAAGCCTTAGTCTAGTTTAATGCTGAGGAAGAAATGATCTGGAATGGACTCGACCATCGGAATTGATGAAGTATAACAGAACTTACCAGCTCCATAGTTTATAAGATGACTGAATCTAGTATGCCAGTGTGTGCCCTCAACATGTTTCCAACTGGTACATTGTCTTTTCAGGTCGGCAACAATGGAAATTGTATCCATTGGACTGGCAGGCTGCTCTCCGAATAGTGTCAAGTCAATTAAGGAGTATAATATCTGCAAACAAGCATATATAGTAGTAAAATAACTGTTTCCCAACACAGCAAATGAAGTTCAATTTGACTGAGAACTTTTTTTTTTTGGTTATTAAGGTGTAAGGCATATATCAGATAGAAATACCTGGCGTTGCAGCTCCATAGCAAAAAACATGTTCCTAGCACGATTCATACTATCAACCAGTTTTTCCGGAATAACTTCGCCAGTTGAATAGTGTCTGGCAAACGTTTTTAGTACACGATAATCCCATGCGTAGTACCTAGAGAGAGAGAAAATTGTTAAGCCGAATACATCATTTCCAAATACAAATACAGACATATTTAGGTGAAAAAAGAAGAAAGAAAAGCAAGAAAA